>CM053784.1:337783414-339237789 GCA_028749045.1 Cupressus sempervirens | reverse complement strand
TTGGGTTAAAACTTATGGAGCAAGTCACAATAGTGTTGGGAAATGGAAGGGTTTTAATGATTTTCATAGAAAAAATTGTGGTGAGAGTAAAGAGGAGAAGAGTGTGAGAAGACAATAATGGCATTGGCCAAATAATGGTCCTTGTTGAGCTTGTGAATTGGTCCAAACCAAGTAATGGGAGATGCACTTTGTTGTTACAAAACACCAATCTGATTTCTTCTTTAATTCCAGTGTTGTCATTTAGAAGTTGATATATATATTGTCCCAAAAAATCAATGTGCTTTGTAGAAAAATTAACATAAGTGCCAAAATGTAATGCCCCACCCAGCGATCCTTGGAACAAGGATAAAATATAAGCCAAGATTTTTTTTTAAAACAAGTATGAATGTACACAACATACAACATACAAGGATCACAAAGATCACAATGGAAGACCAACCAAACATCTTGACACTAATGGATCTCCAAATGCCACTACTGACCAAAACAACTAACAACTAAAGACGTAAAATTGAATTCAAATTGAAACATTCTGAATTTAAAATGTGACACCAAAGGATTGAAGAGCTCCTAAGAGGGTAGCCAAAACACTTCCCAAAAAGTTTGGGTCTTACCGAAAAGTGCTCATTGTCCGCCTGGATAGGTGTTTGCAAATATTAGGTGATACTTTAAATCAACACTAGGAAATACTTTCTAGTATCATATGACTTTTCTCAAGAAGGGGTGTGACACTTTCAGGGTTTGAGCGACACTTCTCTCAAGGGTGTGCGGTACTTTACAAGTATCATATGATACTTCTTTAATGGGGGTGTGATACTATATTATATCACCCCATGTTGACACATGGTTGCCAAAAAATGTAAGAAACAAACTCTAAGGATGAACTAAAGAGATAAATAGAGTTCAGAACCTCCACACAAGGAGTACCAGATCCACAATTCAAGGTGTAAACACTCGAACACAATACTGAAAGATGGAAACACAATCTAACCATCTAACAATCATTGAAGGGAAAGTACAGAAGGAAACATCGTAGTGTACTAAAACAACATCACAATAAATAAAAATAACATCGCAATGAATATTAAAACCAAACTAAGTACACAATTCCTCCCAACCATAATAGCATCATAAGACCATTGTGGGCCCTAGCCATCCCCCGCATGTAACATCCCAAGCTACTTATCAAATTGTCAGTACTATCATATAAGGATGTCACTACTAAAACATGCTTCAACATAAGCATAAAGAAATCTAATATGCTAGAAGTAAAGCATAAGATAATCCTACAAATATGAATAACATCATATATCATATGCTAATCATCATAATAAGGAAATGCATTAATAAATAACATGGTCTAAACATGATAAACAAGAATTCCAATGAAAGCATAAATAACAAGAAAGCATACTCTGGAACTCGAAGCACAAAGTGAAAACATCCAGCAATGATCGCACTAGGACAAGAGACTATCTCTATACACCGATCCCTAGTAGTGGTATAGGTAGATATGCCTCCCAACCACGTAGGACCCGTAGGACCACTCCCATCATGTTGATGGAGATAATGATCCAACCACAAACACACATAAAGCACAATGACCATGGCTAACACTCATGCCAGGCAGTATGATGACTAAAGCCAAGACATAGACAATGCATAAACTACAAGTCCTGGTCAAACACTCAATGGGCTACTAAGTAGGGGCTGACATCATGGAGAGTCACTTGGTATCCAAAAGCCCAAGCTCAAACTATGCAAATTCAACTCCTTGACAGAAGGCTCTAGCACACCAAACCTTTTTTATTATCTTAAATTTCATTACCACCTAATATTTTATTTAGTTATCACTTAATTAAAGCTTCCTTTGCCAACCCTCTGGGTACAATGATCACCAGGTTGCAAGGTAGAAGTCCTCTCCATATGCTACCCTACCCTACCCATGCTCATCCAATGATGAGTGCCCGTAGGCATGCAAATTCCCAACGCAATCCCAATGATCATAACTTCCAAAAGTACCACTAAAGATCAAGTCTTGCAGGTCACTTGACAAATGTACATGCATGTACTTGTGTGTGACATACCACCATTACAAATATCATAACATAAGGACTGGATGAGAACACAAAGCAGAAAGTCACTCAACTAAAAATAGGCTTAGGAAGACGGATGTAACACACATCCCAATGTAACATAAAATTACAATAAAGGTCTTATTACATCCAAACAGATGATCTAGGTCCACAACCAAACTAATGCCAAGAAAACTTGAGAAAATAGGGTGGCACACAAAATGAGATAAAAACCCCCAACATAAGAAAATTTTGAAACTAAAACCCATTTGACCTTTGGGTACAACAACCCTAAAAAATCCAATAATATTTCGGTTCAGCCACCATATGAAAAAATGACTAGCATAATGGTGTGAAACCCAAACCCCCATCCTAAAAACTAGGAAAATGTTCATACCTGACCAATCGGCCTGAACCAGCAAATAGAAATGAAGGGGAACACTAGTTCTCAACCTCCAGACAAACAACTACCAAAAATAGAAGCTGAAATGAAGAGGAAATTTTTTTTTGGAAAGCCCTACCTGACAGCAAAAGGGCCAGAAACTAAAATTAAGCTAATAAAATAAATAATTTTCTGAAACTACTGAAAGTGATGGCAAAGCAATGTCTCCCTGAGCTAGATCCAACAAGACTAATCTTGCAAAAATCCCACACTCAGCTCCTAGAACAAACAAAAATCCAATCCCTCATAAGAAGATTTTAGAAAAGCTCTCCAAATTTTCTAAATTGAAAAATAGAAAAAGTGAAGAATTAAATTCCTCTTTCTAAACTTATTCACTTTTTAGGTGAATAGTGGATTAGGGAAAATAGCTAGTTAGACTAGCTAGACTTTGAATCAACCTAAAGGAAAATAGGTTATTCCTCATAACGAGAATTCACCTAAGGCAAAGCTTCCAAAAATCAAATTCAATAAGATTTAAAGACCAAAAACCCAAAATCATTGAAAACCCTTAACAACTTTTGTGAGAATGCGAACGTCTAAATGCAAAAACACACTCACTGGTCTAATCATATAATGCAAATGAGTTTGGATTTAATAATCACTGAAAGGTTTGGTCTAAATAATTAAATAAGGATTCGTCAACCATATAGGGATGATATTGGTAAAATGAATAACTGAATCACTAACTCCATTGGCCACTGCCAAGGATATAAATCTTGTACACTAAAATACATGATCAAGTGCAATTGTATATTATATCATAGTCAAAGAAATAATGCATTAAAATACCTAATTAATCCATTTACATCAATCACATTCGCATAAAGCATAAAGAGAAAAGAATGAAGTAAATCACCATAGCATAAAATCTATCACATAATATAATCAGAAAAGTATGTCCAAATACCAAATAATTAGATATCATCATAGATCTACTATCATCTCAAAATGGCATCAACATGCAAATATGATAAACTAAACAACATTGCAGTAAGGCATCTATGATACTGAATCAAAGTATAACATACGATCGTAAGGTCATCTCAAAGTACAAATAATAAGAGTATCAAGTATCTCTCAAATCAAAATAGACAAGGTACAGACTGCAAATATAAGAGGCACTACACAAAAGGAAGAGTATATGACCATTGACTAATTAATGGTTGTGGAAAATCTTTTACATTCTAAGTCTTTGTTTTAGAAATATAATTTTTTAGAGCTACTTCTATCCTAGAATTGTAAAAATTAAAGTTTAAAAATTTATTTTTAAATGACTATTGAAAGTATATGGCTTTATTTTTTTTTATCAAGATTGGAAAATAATCAATTTATGTGTCATTTTTAAAAATGTATAAATGTCATGAATATTCAATGTATGGAAAATCTAAAATGTTTTAGGATATTTATTTCTAGATCTTCACACTAAAAAAGTTCTCCAATACACTTTTAAAAAGATTTATTTGAAAGGAAATATGAGAATATTTGTTCATGGATATCATAGTTAAATGTACCTAAGCTAGAGGTATTGGGAAGGGGAGCATCTTGGAAGGTCCAATTCTCCAACTTTATGAGCATTATCCAGATGCAATGAGTATAATTTATTCTCATGAGAGAGAGTTTCTTATGAACCTCTACTCATGAAACATATGTCAATGAATTTGACTCAAAATTTCAAAGTTAAACACTAATATTATTTTACATATAATATATTTATAAAGAACAAAAAAGATTTAAGTATAATTTGTAAGATAAACAATAATTTTAAAGCAAAAAATAAGTTGTTTTAATGTTATACAGTAGGATTAAAAACATATAAGTTGGGTGATAAACTTTTTTATTTAATTTCCAGATTGATTTATTATTCTTAAGGATAGATAGATAAATTCATCAATAAAGAATGACTAATGAGAGACTATTTCATAAAGTGTCTATCCTTTAGTTTGTGACATATATAGTAATATTTGACATGATTTAATTATCTATCCATTTGTAGACTTGGCCCTTCAATTTGTGAATAGACCAATGATTACCATATCATGCATAAATTTTTTATAATTTGATGAAAATAAAATTATATCTTTAAAAAATTGAATATATAGGACATAACTCTAAGAAAATTTCAATGCTTCCTAGAGATTTTCCTCTATTAAAAATATTGAACCAAAAAATGCATCTAAATTGATTTTTACTTCACGATTTTTAATAATGTTCTTCTTGAGGTGCAAACAAGATGAAAGTGAAACATCTATTGGCACCTTATACAGAGTTGCAAATTTATATCCAACAAATAATATATGGAATTAACATGGAAAGATCAAAAAAATATGAGGTTAATAATTAGATATGTTTAATAGTCGCCCTCTTGAAAATTATAAAAATTACATATAGTATTCAAAAGAATATTTTTTAAAAAATTGAGACATCCTACAATAGTGAGAACCAAACATGGGATATTGTACTATTTAAAAAGAAATTATGGCATGTTCAAAATTGGCAAACATCTTCAAATGAATGTGGCTTTGTTTGAAGGTTTTGTTGTGAACATAACTACATTTTTACTTGCATGAGATATTCTTGACTAATGATTTAAATGCTATAAATTTAATAGTATACTCACCAATGAGTTGTAGTATAGCCCACTGCTCACATGTATGTATTCATAGGAAACTAAGAGTGCTTTCAAGTATCTTGATTCAAAGATCATTAGAATGATCAACTTAACAATCAATAAGGAATGTGGACATAATCCATGCTATTTACATCATCAACTACACATCAAAATAAATATCTATAGTATGATACTCTTCATACTAAATTGATACTTGCAACTCAACAATTTTAATTTTGATTACGAAAGGAAAGGGCCTTGGTCCCTCACAAAAATACTTCCACAAATAACATAAATGATCATAGACACCAAAAAACTTTTAACCTCAAACAACCACAAATAGAAAAATGACCCTGCTAGAAATATATCCAAAATATAATTTAAAAAACATGTTTTATGAGGTTCATCCCTTAGAGATAAACTATCTGAAATCCATATCACAGTTTTAATATGATTAACAATAAAAATTCTACTAATCTCCATGGATCGACTAGTACTATCAAGATTATAACCATCATAAAAATAAACCTCAATATTGATAGAATGCAAAATCTAATGTATAGTCCAAACTGACTTTAAAACATGATATAAGTATAACTCTCTAACTTATATCCTAATCTACTATACATCATCTAAAATTTGCATAAAATAATAAGACCAAGATTTACAAAAAGAACAAAATACCCTAAGGACCAAAGGTCCTATGAGAACCATAGCATAAACCATTATGAAGAAGCTCCTAATTCTTTAGTATAATTTGAAGATGAATATTCCATGCATCCTGATCCATCTATAGGTCTAGACTCAATTTAATAAGGAACACTACTGAGTTCCACTTTAATAAAGATATAATTTAGACTTACATACATTAACCATAGAATGCCAAACTTAGGTATAAAAATCCCTCTAATAATTAGTATCAAATTAACATCCAAAATTAAGTTGTCTATATTTAAAGTTCTTGTTGCAAACTTCACTACTCCTATCACCATAATGATAGGGTCAAAACCTTGTTTCAAACAAGACATCAAGTCAACTATTCTACTCACAAACTATAGATCAATTTTCCCCCAGTGCTCATTTTTGTGCTTTAACATACATAAGTCTTATTACCAATACATTTGTTCAAGAAAATGATGCAGCCCCAATAAAAATACCTTAACTCATGGCTCAATAATAAAAGTTCTTCTAATACATGCCTAAGTCATGTTAATCTTATTCTAACATTTTAATTTCCCTTTGGTAATTTACTCTTCAATTATTGATATAATATTTTAGAAACTATAGAAAAGATATATAATATAGTTTCATAACATCTTTCTTTTTTTCTCCATTAACATTAATGAAAAAATAATGCCAAGATTTCCCTTCTTTAGAGGATTTATGTGCTATCTAGGAAAGGTTGCTTCAAATAGGTTAATAAAAATTTGTCCTTTAATTGAGCCAATTTGTTACAAATACTAACTAAATCACGAAATTACTCTATTATTAAAGATTTGGGAATTTTTTATCAAACTAGCAGTTGTACATATTTTGGCTCATTAATGACACATGTTAGGATAAATTATCAATATTGCTTTTAAAAATATTTATTGATGTTTTATATTTAGGAAATAATAAGAATGTGGTCTATTGATGGATCAAACTATGTAAAGTTCCCTTGCGATAATTTTAATTGATATTTAGGGGAGGAGGTCTTGTAGTTGAATATCCTAATTTCACACTTTTAAAATCTTATGTGAAAATTTAAAATCACTTCCTTTTTACATCTTACTTGGTAAGTTCCTTATTTATAACTAATATTTTTGGGCAATCATTTCTTGGCTTAGTAACAACATCATTGTCTAATGGTGAGCGGGAAGAGGAACCAGAGCGGGAGCAAGATTTTGAATGTTGATCAGGAGGAAGAAGATGATGGTGAGGCGAATGAAGATGCAGCAAGGTTGGTCTTCCAAGTTGTTATTGTGTCTGGCATCGGGAGCTTGGGTCTGCAAGCCCTTTCCTGGCCTTCTTGGTGTTGCTTCACGATTGGGGCTTCCCTGTGGGCACCCCTTTTGACTATTGTCTACATAGATGGAAGCGTGGGAGGATGCAGAGCGAGAGTTTTCCCTATCTTTGCCATTGGTGATGGTGGCATCGCCATTGTATTCGTTGACCCAGATGAAGTTGTGGGTGGTCTTTAGGATGGGGGTTGCTGGCTTTGTGTTTGGGGATCTCCTCTCTCCTCCTCTATGTCTCCTTATGCGGGGGGTTCTGCTCTCTTAGATTATATTTGTTGGGGGGAGGTTACTTTCCCTATTATTTGGGTTGTCGGGGAGTTGGAGAGTGGGTTGGCTGCCTCTCATCAGGTTTCGGTGGCTACTCTCTCTCTGCTTGTGCCTGGGCTCCTTTTCACAGGGTCCTCTGCCATTCTTGTAGAGAATTTGGCCTCAAACGCTGCGGGGGTGAAGGAGGCTATTGGGGTTGTGGCTTTTGGGGCAAGGGTGCTTGTGGATCCTGGTCTTTCAGATTTTTCCGTTGGCTCGAGCTCCTTGTTGGTCCTAAAAATTGTGTTCCTCCTTGATTTCTTCTAGCCTTGCCCCTATTTATGTGGGATCAAACCCTTTAGAGGTGGGCTCTGTTCTTTAAGCAATATGGTGGGGGTGCTTTTCTTGCCACTTGGTTCCCTTACTCTGGCTTTCTTTGGAGGTGGACACAAGTCCGATAGAGGAGGATTGCTGTTGTAGGGGGGATCTCAATTGCTTTGGAAGGTTCCATTTTTCATATTGTCTTTTGGTGGTTGGTTGTGTCTAGGTGAGTTTTCTTCTATGGGGAAGTTATCTGGGTTATGCCCAAAGTGTTATGATGCAGCTGCTCCATTTCTTGTTATTTATCTTTTGCTGCAGTTTGTTCTGCTGGAAGGAGATGTTCATTCTCAAATCCCTTTGGGGGGAGGCCTTTGCAGGGCTATCCCCTGGCTTCTGTGGTGGTTCTTCCTGACCTTTGGATTTTGTTCCCTGAATCTTCACTCCTCTTTCATACTTCCTTTTGAGGTGGAAGTTCTTTTAGAGGTGGAGGCTCAGCCTATAGAGGTGGCAATAAGCTGGTTGGAAGAGGTGGGCTGGAGATTTGGAGGTTTGGGTGGCCACTACTAGAGATTTTCTTTAAAGCCTGTGATCATTGATCGTATTATTATTTGTCGGGCAGGCTGTGAACAGGTGGTGAGGGGAGTGTTCCTCTCTCCTTCCTCTTCATTAAAGGTTGGGGGAGCCTTTCAAAACCCTTTTGGGCTTGTCCATATCTAGAGAGTTGTGTGTATGCCAGTGATCTCTAACTTTCTCATCCATTGTCTGGCAAGTTGTATCAGTGTGAAAGGGGGGTTTCTTTCCTCCTGGCCCTGCATGCTACTCTAGCTTTATCTTCCTATCTTTGTGCAACAATTTCAGTGGTTAGCTTGTTTGTTGGCCTTGGATGCTGCTCGGGTGAGTAGGTTGTTAGTGGTTGTTTCTCTATGTTGATCTGGTAATAGTTTGGGGTCTTTGGCTCCTTTATTACCTCTATTTGTAGTCTATTTTGTGGATGTTCTTCTTCTCTTGGCTGCTGTTCTTTTCTTCTGGATTTGGGAATCTGTCCCTATCCTAGGAAGCGTCCTGTCTTGTGGGTTATGGATCCCTGCCAAAATCCATCTGTATGGGGTTTCAAGTCCTCTCAAAACCTATTTTCCTAATCAAGAACTAATATTTTTGGGCTACACAATAAAATTTGATGCTACATCAACATCATTTTTACCAAAGTGTTCAAAACAACTCCAAACCAAAAAAGATTAGGTGGATGATCATACAAAAGGATATGCATGTATAGTTGATGTGGAATCACATCATTGGTTATTTTTTGTAACTAAGTGCACATTTCATTCAGTATGAGTAAGGGAAGTAACCTAGTAGCCACCCAGGCCAACTCTGTGCACGTAGAAGTTCTAATATGTATGTCAAGAATGGTCAATTTTTTGGTGAACCTACATAGGTGAGTGAAGAGCTTACTGATAACCTTTTTTCTTTCCCACATTTATGAAGCTTGTTAACCAAAATGCTCTCCTACCCAAAAATAAAATTTAAATGATAATCTGCTCAACAGTCACCTAGGGTTTTTTATGAAATAGGTTAACATTGGCTATATCCTTTATTTCATGTTATGCCTTAGAACATTTCAAGTTTGCAACCATGCGATTTTCACATTAGCGGTTGGTTAAGTGCCAACCAAGGTTAAAGTGGTAAAGGCACAACTAGCTTGTGTTTGCATCATTATTGGGTCAGTTGGCTCAACCAAGATCAAGGTGGTGAAGGCACAAATGTATAGTTTTTGCCTATTGCAAGGTTATATTGACATACTATGGTTTAGGTTGCGACATTGCAAAAAGGGTAAGTCTTTAGTGCTTCAAGGATACATTTCATATCGTTAGATCTTTCAGATCTATGGCTAGTGCATGATCATAACAAGTTAAGAAGAATCTAGGTTTAGAGTTGTGATCAAGCAATTTCCTTTGTTTTGCTTGGTCACAAGGTTAGAAGGTGAACCATGGGTCAAGGTGGTGATAGTGCGGATGCAGTTAGGATCTTAGTCTTCACAAGGTCGTAGCAATTAAGGATAGATGTTAAGGGTGGGCTGCAAAGTAGTGATAACCAATTGGTCATGGTTTCACAAGCAATATTGTTATTGAGGAAAGGTGGTGGTGAAGCTAGGATTATAGGTGGTCAAACATAAGGTATAAATTTGAATGCTAACAAAGTGGTAGAATGGTAAGAGGTGTTTGGTCCATGTGGCAATGCTTGATGGTTGACTCTAGTTGACTAAATAACATAACTAATTTGGCACACTTATGAGAGCAAAAGCAACACCTTGATGATGGATATGATCTTTTCGATCTCCTACAAACACTTTCATTGGTCCCTAGGTTTGATAAATGCAAAGGGACACTCCATCACCACCTTTCTATCCATCTATTTAGTCGAAGGTTAATGGTAATCATTCTTGTCCTCTCAGAGATTGTTTGGTGGATAAGAGATCTTCTCATGTCTAGATTTGGGCTATGATCAGATCTTTTCCAATTTTTGCAATAATTATTCTCTATAAATTTGAATGTAGTGGTTGGGTTTATCTTAGGGTGAAAGGTATCTAAGTTAGGATTGCACTATAAAGGTAGATGATTTACTCTTTCTCAGGGTCAGATGTTCTTTGTTTCTCTAGTATTGCCCAAGCATGCTACTGTAAATTTCCACTTTGCCTCTAAATTATATGACATCTTATCTGATCTCCTTCAACCATCGATGTACTGTGCAATCTTGGTCTACCTATCTTCAATGTACTATGGATATCTATAAACTACATTTCTGTATCTCTTTTAGCCTATGAATGATAAGAAGTAAAACCTTTTTTCCTTGTGTCACTCATTTGGTTGTTTGGTCTATATGTAGCTAATAGATTAAAGCAAGTTTGAATATGTATATCTTTGGATTGTCATGATAATGATATTGTTCATGCATGGGAAAATATTGGTTTAAACACCCTATTTTGGTGCATCACCTCCTTACAATAGATTAGGAAGTTACTTTCATGTATTCCTTCTCCCTTTTCTCTTCAATAATAGTTTAAGTGCATCCTGATAGTTTCCATGTTTTACAAGGTTGTCCTTAGGTAAAAAATTTGGACAAGGGTGCAAGCTTTTGTGACAACATTTTTTGGCATGGCCAGTGGGACCATATATTAAAACATTTAAAGTTCACTGGTGCCAAAAAAAGAGTCCATGTTCATGCTGAGAAGCTAATACTACCTTAAGTATAAATCCTTCAAGAGGTTCATTTATTTAAAGGTACTTGGCGACTCCAAGCTTCAAGTACAATATGTTTTTAGACTAAATTTTTTATGACTCATGCCCAAGACACACACAATGGCATCTTCTAGAGGTAATTTCCAATACCAAGAGCTTTCTTTTTCTAATCCAAGAAGAAAGGATAGGGTCTCTCTATCACCAGTTAGGAGTATAATAGTAACACATACCCTTGCAAGATCCATCTCCACTCCTCATGTTGTTAGGTCTCATCCTAGAATACGATCTACTCATATTAATAGATCACTTGCTTACATGGCTAGAGCTCATGCTTTCACCACCTTTAATGGTGGAAGCCCCCTCCTATTAGCCTAAAGGCATGACATACCAATATCAGCTCTTAAAAGTATACCTGAGTTTACTAGTGAAACCTCCATCTCCCAAGTTGAGCATATTCAAGAGGTGTCTAACATCTACAATATTCATAGCATCATCGAGGATGATGTAGCAGTCAGGCTTTTGGCCTAATCCTTAAAAGGGAAAGTGCTACAATGGTATAAAGGTTTGCCTCATAACTCTATTTCTGATTGGAATGGGTTAGGGGCAGCCCTAAGCAAACATTTTGAGGACAAAAGTGATCACCTATCACTTTTAGAAAAACTGAAAACTATCAAAAGGGCACCCCATGAATGTATGACTTATTTTAATTATATATTTTAGAAGACATGGGATAGAATATCTACTACAATGAAGCCTTCCCCTAGTAATGCATTCTTGTATTACCATAGAGCCTTCAATAGTGATATTGCTACCACTCTGCAATCTATGGGAGGGGACACTCTACCAAATTCTTATGAGGTTTCCATAAGAGTCAAAAATATTTTAATATAGGGAGGGAAGTTAACTCCAAGGCCTCCAATGCCTTTCTTCCTTGACATGCCCAATCATCAGCCTATTGTAGCCCTTATTCATATTTCCTCTACAAGTCAGCCTCTTGATGTGATCCCAATAGCCTCTGCATCCTCTAATGAAGTTGATAGGATTGAGGCCATGATGTAGACACTGATGGAAAATGTGGATAGGAGGATGTTAGATCAAGAAAAGAAGATGGAACACAATAGTGAAGTAGTAAAAAAGATGGGAAATGAGTTGGTAAGTATGAAGGGGCAACAAGATCAAAATAATATGCCTCTCCAACTCCAAAGTCAAGGTCCCATTCATGGTAGAACCCTGAACTGGAGTCATTGCCCCTACAATCAGAATAGACCTATTGACCTCCCCCAGACTTCAAACACCAACCTAAATAGTGCTTTAGTCCCTTAGAATAATCTTACCCAAGATCAAGATTTTTTCCCTTCCTTTAACTACTCTTATGGATATTGCATGTGTCCAAAGGTAGAATCTTACTTGGCATTAACTATACTAGACCAAGCAGTTTCCCAGCAACACAATGTTATTCAACCATGTAATACTTTTCAGCAGGGTAGTTGTTATTTCATGAACCAATTGGTGAAAGAGCATTGTAATGTAAACCAAGATTATTGTGCTTACAATACTAGGAGCAAGAGAAGAGTTGTGGAAGAGGTTACTCTCTCTCCTCCTAATTAGGCTTCAATATCAAGTGTGGTACCACATGTACAAGTAGTTGCACAACAACAAAATGCTAATCAACTTGCTAATGTCCCTTAGCAACAAAGGAAAAATGAAAGCAAAGGAGATGTGAATAACCTTCAAGCTATTCCATATCAAGATTCTATATCTAGGGATTCTACCAAGACATCCAATCCATCTTTGAGCATGGTAGATCAAATGACGAAGACAAATGTGAACATTTCTATGTGGCATGTTGTTTCTACTATACAATCACAAAAGAGGCTACTACAATAGGAGTTGGAAAGCATTAAACTTTGAGATCAGCCACGTAGCATGGAAAATGCCATGAGTTTGATACAACCATCAAAGGAGGTAGAGAAAAGTAAAAAGGTTAGATCACCTCCATTTTATGTTTCTTTGATTATAGGAGATATGCTAGTCCACAACTACGTGATTGATTCAGGGGCTAGTAGTTCATTAATGCCCAATTGTGTTGCTGATATTTTAGAAGTGAAATATGAACCTATTGTTAAGGATGTATTGCAGTTATATGGTAGTACTTTCAAGACCGTTGGAATCGTTTAGAAATTTTGAAATGGCCTTACATGCATGTCCTGGTTGTACTATAGTTCAAGATATATCAATTGTTGAGGTTAAGCCACACTTTTCCATTTGTCTTTCAAGATATTTTACTACCAAAGTAGGTGGTTACATATCCTCTAATTGGTCATATATGTTTTTTAGAACTAGATATGGAACCAAAGCTTCAATCAGAGCAGAACCATTAGCCCTCCATCATATTGAGCCCTATACTCCTCTAATCTCACCACTATGAATTTCACCACCCTAGAAATAGATGAAAATGACACAAAAAATGATGCTACTACTTCTTTAACAAAGATGCCTAATTTCCTCTTAGATGAGTGGGCTAATGCATATTAATTCTATCCTATGTCAGAAACCTTGGAGATATGCCTCAACACCTATTGTATATCATAAAAGAATGCTCTTGTTCCCAACTTAATGAAAATCAAGGAAGACACAAGTGAGATGTGGGTATGTATTTTAATGGATCAAGAAATAAAAATGGATTAGGTGCTGGTATGATGTTGGTTTCTCCTACACTAGGAAGATACCACTTCTCATTTAGGTTTCAATTTAGTTATACCAATAATGTGGCCAAGTATGAGGCATTGATTCAAGGTCTTTTACTTGCTCTAAAAAGAGGAATTCAAGCATTAAATGTATATGGAGATAGAGAGCTAGTGGTAAATCATGTGAGGGGTCAAAATATTACTAAGAATGGTTTTCTCAGGTCTTATAAACATAGAGTATGGGATTTGCTTGAAAGTTTCAATGCCTTTAATATTTAGAGCATCCATAGGAAAGGAAATAGACATGCTAATAGACTTATGATAGTGTGTGCATCTTATGATGTCCCAAGAAGCCTCAAAGATGAGAAGAAGAAAAAGATTAAAGTGGTGGTTAGACCCACTATCCCTAATAACAATATCAATTGACAGGCCTTTGAATTTGATGCACAAATTGCGAGTTTCTTGCAAAATGAAGTAGAGTTCTTAGATAGAAATTAGTCAATATTACATGATCACTATGGTGATCAAATAATCCACCTCAGCTCCAAAAAAATTTCTAAGGGTCTCATTACCTTATAAAGTGTCTTTAATCCTAATGACCAAGCAAGGGATAGAGGCATGAATCTTTCTGCAAACAAAGGAGATCATATGCCAGTTGCAGTTTTTGATGGAAGGATGCTAAACATGGGGAAGGTATGTTATGAAACTGAGAAAGAAATTTGTGTTCATCTATGTCAATAATTTAATGATGTATTTTCTTGGACATATGATCATTTACAGGGTTTTGACTTTAGTCTATTTCAACATACTATAGATCTAGTTGATAATGTCTAGCCTATTAGGAAAAAGTAGAGACTTATAAATCCAAAGATTGATCCACTAATGAGAAATAAGCTATTAAAATTAATTAAGTCCAATATCATTTTCATTATTAAGCACTCCTCTTGGGTAGCAAACCTTGTCCCTATTAAGAAAAAGAATGGAGAAATTAGACTATGTGTAGATTTTGGGGATCTTAACCAAGCCTCCCTTAAATATCATCATCCTCTCCCTTCTATGGAATAGATATTATCCAAATTAAGTGGTTTAGAGAGATTTTCTTTCTTGGATAGATTCTCGAGTTATAATCAGGTGTTAGTCAAAGAGGCTGGCATATATAAGATTGTTTTCACTACCAAATGGGGCACCTATGCCTATAGTAAAATGCCTTTTGGACTAAAAAATGCATGTGCTACATTTCAAAAGGCAATGGAGATGGCCTTCAAAACCATGATTGAAAGGTTTGTGTTGGTTTACCTTGATGATATCATAGTATATTCAAAAGATGTAGCAGAACATTTTGGTCATCTCAGACAAGTGTTTATAAGATGTAGAGAGTATGGAGTATCTTTGAATCCAAAAAAGTGTCTTTGCCACTAATCAAGGGGAATTATTAGGAAACATTCTATATAAGGATAGTCTAGCCATTGATCCAAAAAGAACAAAGGCAATACTTGTCCTTTCCCTTCCTAGTCACAAGAAAGGTCTGCAAAGCTTTCTTGGTAGAATAAATTTTGTGTGAAGATTTATTCCTAATTTTGCTACCATGGTGAAAGCTCTTACAACCATGCTTAAAAAGAACATGGTCTTCTCATGGACCAAGGAAGGGAAGGAAAGTTTTGAAGAAATCAAAGTAGCCATAGCTTCATCCCCTACTTTCATCAATCCAAATTTTGATAAGGATTTTATTCTTTACACCTTGGGTGGTGAGTCAAGTATTTCTATTTTTTTGACACAATTGAATGATAAGGATGGAGAGAAACCTATTGCTTTCTTTAATGAAGGGTTTTAAGCGTATGAAAATAAGTACATCTATGTGGAAAAGTAGGCCCTTTTATTCATAAGGGCTTTGAAGAAATTTAGACATCTTCTGTCTCATAACAAAATCCATTTGCTGGTCCCTCATGCAAGTGTTAAAGATTTGTTTTTGAGCAGAGATATTAGTGAGAAAAGAGTATGTTGGATCACTAAGGTGATGGAGTATGATGTGGACATCTAGATTACCAAACTAGTAAGAGGGAAGGGGTTGTACAAATAGATGATCTCATCTCATGAACCAGATGAGGAAGTTGTCTTGGTATTGGAAGAATAACATTAGGTGAGGAATGATAATCCAAGGAGTTGGATAGATGACATGAAGACCTTCTTAGCTAGGAATGGTTATCCTTGAGGGTTGAATAAAGCTAAAAGAAGACATTTTAGATTTTAGTCTATTCCTTATGCTATATTTGATGGTGTTCTTTTTAGGAAGGACTTCAATGGAGCCTTGCTAAGATGTATTGATGCTGATCAAGCAAAGAGAATGATTAAGGAGCTTCATGATTGTCCTGATGGTGGCCACTTTTTAGCAAGGACTACTATAGTGAAGATCATGAGAGTCTATTACTACTAGCCATCCTTGTTTTATAATTTCCATAGACATGTAAGGAAGTGTGACAAGTGTGCTTTATTCATAGGTAAATAGAGACTTGTAGCCCTTCCACTTCACCCCATCTAGGTCGATCAACCTTTTGGTTAGTGGGGATTAGGTTTTGTTGGTCCTATTGATCTGCCTTCTAGTTTTGGTCATAGGTGGATTTTGGCTACAAAAAATTACTTTACAATGTGGATAGAGGTAGTAGCCTTGAAGGATTCTATAGAGGCTTCAGTTGTGGAATTCCTAAATGGAATTGTTACTAGATTTGGTGCTCCTTCCACTATAATATACGACAATGCAAAATCATTTGTAGGAGCTCATATTTGTGCATGGGCAATTGATCATGGCATTTACTTAAGCACACCTTCCAATTACTACCCTTAAGGTAATGGTTTGGCTAAGTCATCCAATAAGAATTTGATTAGAATCATCAAGAGGACTATTGAAGATAATCAAAGGTGTTGGAATTAGAAATTGATGACAACCCTGTGGGATGACAGAATAACACCTAAGAGGGTTATTGGAAGTTCTCCTTTCATGTTAGTATATGGTAGGGAAGTTAGACTTCCTATCTCATTGGAGTTTCTTGCCCTTGAGCTAGCTTAGCAATTGGAATTAATTGAAAATAATGTTGTTGGAAGCATGAATGATGATGATATTCCTATGAGAGAGTATTGTAGATATGCTACTATGATGATATGTTATATTCATTACTGATTTTTTCATTGATGTCAACATAGTAGTCTTTTGTGGTATCTGACAGAAGAACAATAGAAAGATCAAGTTGATATGAATGGCTAGTTGAGTATTCCCACTATCCAAGGATATGGGAGATACTTCTGAGTATCAAGTATATGTAGTCAATGTTGGATGAAGAAATGATAAGTCTGGAAGAAGTTATGTAATTTTTGGTGATGTCCATTCTGAGATAGAGTTTACAGAGGCATATTTTGGTAAATTTGTTATATCTCTTAGCAAAATTATTATTCTAAGAATCAAGGTTGATAATGTGAAGAAGACATGTTGATGATAACATGGCTAAGATTCGTCATCATAATATTATGTTTATAGAAAGTTATTCAAGTTGCAAGGTAGAAAATTAATGTTATCACTAAGTGTTACGTGTTCTTAATGTGGTCCTATAATGATTAATTAAGAAGGTCTAACAGCTAACTTAGGAATTGTTTTATGGACTCAATACAAAAGAAGGGAATTTTCCTTTATCATGTGGATTGATAAGAAGTAATTGTAAGAAGTAGAGAGAGCAGAATGCAAAGCTGAGCAAAGCAAAGTGGAAGTGAAGGAAACCTCATTGCCAAGGTTTTACTGAGTGATTTGAGGATTGATATTTGGATCCAAGGTTCATGACCTAGTCTACAAGGTTTGACAATGATTGGTTCAGTTGACATAACAAAGGAAAGAAGAACATAACAATAAATTGCATGTTTGAGCAGTGATCTCTTCTTGTAGTTGAAATTGTATGTTTGGGCAGTGGGCTCATCTTGCATACATTGTACTACAACTCTTAATTGGGTTGGTACAACTCCTAATAGGGTTGGAATCTCCTAATAAGGATTCAAAGTCTCCTAGTAGGGACTCATATGTATTGAATGTTGTAATAGAATCCTAATAGGTTCCATCCTCTAATAAGGAATATTTATATCAGTACATCATCTTGTGGGCATCATTCCCATCGAGGTGTTCCCTCTAATCAAGGGTTTCCCTAGTTAACATATCTAGGGTAACTTTCTATATGAATCTTATTATGGTTTTTTTTTTACTTTGGTTGAATGTTTAAGTTTTTTTAAAGAAGATAAATGCTTTAATTGTTAGATAACTGATTCACCCCCCTACCCTCTTAGTTATCTTGGTGGACTATTGTTTCTAACAATTGGTATCAAAGCATCGGGTACTTGAAGATAAAGTTTTAAAAATTTGGGAGATCCATGGAATGCATGTTTAGGAAAGATAGTCTAAAGTTTAATGGATCAAATTATGATAGCTAGAAGGAAAAAATGAAGACACATCTATTGTGTATGCGTCCAGGATATTAGATCTTGACAAAATCTGCAAAGATAGTCATTGCTTAATAGGATTTGGAAAATTGTACCAAGGATGAATGAGATCCTTTCATGTGTGACATGAGAGCTAGAGAAACACTACTGACTACACTTCATAAAATTGAATACAATCAAGTAAAATCACTTGTTACTTCACATTTGATTTGGAAAGCTTTGGAAACTAGTTTTGAAGGTGATGCACATTCTAAGAAGTTGAGGTTACATTATTAGATTTGTTCATGTCAAGATGCTAAAATGATGGAAAATGAATCTATAAGAACATATGTAGGCAAGATATTAGAAATTACTGCAGGTATTAAATCTCAAAGAGGAACCAAAGAAGATGATGAGATTATATGGGAGATATTGAAGACTCTAACACCACCATTTGACAATATGATTTGTTTTTGAATTTGATTGTGTATATAATTTTGGAAACCTGATAAAATTCACCACCATTTAAGTCAGTAATTCAAATGATACAATTGTTGATATCTTGTAACAAAAATCTCACAAGGGAGACATTCTTGGAATACTTGAAGCATTTAAGAATGAGCTTAGACAATACAGAGAATTTACCAAAAAAGAGACAACTTTTAGTGCCTTGAACATTCAACCTAGTTTATCAAGAAGCACAAGTGCTAGATGAGATTTTACTAGTAGGAGTAGATCTAAGGAGGACAGAAAAATTGGAGTAGCCCTTTTGGTAAGAAGAGAAAAAGGCAGTAAGAAAATATTTAAATGGTGGACTTGTGATGAATATGGTCATTATGCATCTAAGTGTCCTAAAAGAGAGAAAAAGTATAAAGGAAATTACAAACCTAGAAGAGATAGAAAGTGCTTGTATGCAAATGAAGAAAATGATTTTGATGAACAAATAGTAAGTGCTAGTGATGATGAAATTGGATTTGTGACAATTAAAGAAGAAATCCTAAAGAAAGTAGCTTTGGTGTCATAGGTTAAAAAGAAATCTAATTGGATAATTGACAGTGGTTGTTCACATCATATGACTAGTGATATAAAAAAAATTGTTGACTTCAAAAGTCAGGATGGAGGCATTGTCAGAGTTGGAAACAATGCAACATGCCAAGTTAAAGGTATTGGACCTATAATCTTGATGGCAAAGCTAACACTAAGGATGTATATTTTGTTGATGGTTTCAAGCACTATCTTTTGAGTGTTGGACAACTAGTGCAAAAGGGCTATCAGTTGTAGTTCACAAAGAACACATGCATGATCAGAAATAAAGATGGAAAGGTAATTAGAATAAGAACTTGATCTAGAGGTAATTTATTTCAGTTGAATCCTATTGAAATGACATGTTTGGTTGCAAAGGTAGATGACATTTGGTTATGGAATAAGAGATTTTGTCATATAAATTTTGATATTATTGTGAATACTAGTAGTATGTTAGCAGTTAGAGATTTTCCTAAGATTGTAAAACCTGCTAACACAATTTGCATGGAGTGTGTTTTGGCAAAGCATAACAGAACTTCTTTTCCTAGAAAGAAGTTTACTACTATAGCAAAATTGGAGATTGTATGCACAGATCTCATCATTCCTATGAAGACAAAAGGATTCTATAGTGAAAGGTATTTTATGATTCTAGTTGATGACTTTTCTAAAATTATGTGGGTTGCATTTCTTAAAGAGAATATGAGGCATTTGATAAGTTCAAGATATTCAAGAATATAATTGAGAATGATCTGGTATGAAGATTAAATTTTCAAGATCAGATAGAGGAGGATAATTTACTACAAATGAGTTTAAAATTTTTTGTGAAGAAAATGGAATCAAAAGATAGTTATTAGCTCCAAGAACCCCTAAATAGAATGGCATTACAGAGAGAAGGAACAAGTCAGTTACAGAAGGAACAAGAGCTATGTTGGCTGAGAATGATGTATCCTAGATGTTTTGGAGAGAAGCTATGAATAAAAAAATCTACACTATGAATAGAGTACAAGTTAGGAAAGACACAAAAAAGACCCCTTATGAACAATGGTTTGGTCACTCACCAACAGTTAAGTATTTCAGAATTTTTGGTAGTAAGTGTTATATGAAAAAAGATGATGATATTAGTAAGTTTGATGCTAGAAGTGATGAAGGTATGTTTCTTGGTTATTCATTGAAAATAAAGGCTTATGGATGTCATACTCTAATATCTAAGACTATTATGGAAAGTGCAAATGTGAGAATTGATGAGAAATTCAAGATACAAGAGAGACTAGTTGATTACAATTCAAATGATGATGTTATTACTAAGCCAAGGAATGATGAGGTATTTCTTAAGACTAAAAATGATTTGCAGAATGAAGGAGAGCTAAGGTAGGAACAAAGCACAAAACCTTTAGTAGAGCTAGGAGTTGATATAGCAACTCCTACTTCGAGAAAAAATATGATAAAGAATCACACATTTGAGTAGATCATAAAAAGAAAAGATAAAGGTGTGATGAAAAGAAGAAAATTCAATGAAGAACTATGTTTGATATCTCAAGTTAAACCTAAGAATGTAGATGAAGCATGTAAAGATGATTATTGGAAACAAGCTATGAAAGAGGAATTGGATCAGATAGTAAAGAATGAGACATGTGAATTAGTCCCTAGAATAGAAAACAAGAATGTGATAGGAACTAAATGGGTATTCAGGAGCAAGATGAATGAGAAAGGTAAAGTTGTAAGGAATAAGGAAAGATTGGTTTGTAAAGGTTACTCATAGCAAGAAGGAATAGACTATGATGAGACCTATGCTCCTGTGGCTAGAATAGAAGTAATAAGATTATTCTTAGCTTATGCAGCACAAAAGAAATTCAAAGTATATTAGATGGATGTCAAGTCAGCATTTATGAATATGGAACTTGAAGAAGAGGTGTACATAGAACAACCTGAAGGTTGTCCTTTGACAGATGAAAAGGACATAGTATGCAAATTGAAGAAAGAATTCTATGGGTTAAAGAAAGAACCCAGAACTTGGTATGCAAGGTTGGACAAGCGTTTGCCAAGGCTTGGATATAGCAAAGGTATGGTAGATAGTAATCTTTATTGGAAAGAAATTGATGATGGTTTGATGATTTTGGTAATATTTGTTGATGATATCATATTCAGAGGAAATGATGATGAAAGTGACAAGTTTATAGAAGAGATGAAAAAACAATTTGAGATGAGAATGATAGGAGAAATGAAATATTTTCTAGGATTATAGATTGTATAGAATAAAGAAGGAATCTTTATTTCTCAAACTAAGTATTTCAAGGATTTACTAAAAAGGTTTGGTTTAGAAACATGTAAATCCATTTGAACACCTATGGTAACTGGACACAAGTTATCTACAAAGGATAAGAGACCTACTATTGAATAGAAGAAGTAAGATCTATGATTGAAGGATTGCAATATCTAACTCACATAAGGTCAGATCTAGCAAATGCAATTGGAATTGTTATGAGATTTCAAGCTGATCCTAGTGAAGCACATTATGTAGAGATCAAAAGGATATTTAGATAAGGAACATCTGAGTTTAGATTGTAGTATGATAGATCTAATGATTTCACTTTATGTGCCTATACTAATGTTGATTGGTTAGGCAATATGGATGACAAAAAGAGCACTAGTGGTGGAGCCTTCTTTCTTGGAGGAAGATTGTTTCTTGGCTAACTAAGAAGATGGATTGTACATCACAAAGTACAACAGAAGTAGAATATGTTGCAGAAACAAACAATTGCAATCAAGTTTTCTAGATGAAGCAGATGCTAAAGGATATACGGATAGAAATCAGTGAGCCTATTGTCATACATTGTGACAACACAAGCACGGTAAATATGTCTAAGAATATAGTGTTGCATTTGATGACTAAGCATATTTCTATTAAGTATTACATGTTGAGAGAGAAAGTTGTAGAAAATGAAATTAGATTGGAGTATGTGAGCACTAAAGAATAGATTATAAATATATTCACTAAGCCTCTTCCCAAAGAAACTTTTGAGTATTTGTGAGGTATGCTAGGGGTTATGCCCCTTCCTGCATCAAAGTAGATGATGCAAGAGTGAATTAGTGTAGAGTAACAGAGCACCATTGTTTGTCTAGACTAAATGCTAATGCTTCCTATATGGAGTAGTATATGTGATGGAAAGAGTTATCTAGGACTCTTGTTGGATGTTTTGAATAGTGTCTTTGGACACTTGAGCTAGTAAGAATCAGTTGTTGTAGAGTTTGATGGTTGCTAAAACTTTTGACATTGATGTCAATGGGGGAGAAGTTCAGGATGAAAAACATCATGAAAAGATCTTGAGGAAGAATGTCATAGGGAGAAAGAAAAGACAAGAAAGAATGAGTACAACATGGAACGATAGTTTGATAAAAACCACATTGAGGTATATCAATGGGGAAGAAAGATTGATGAAGAGGATTTGAAAACAACAATCAACAGTCAACAATCTTTTGTTGGTATTCTTGGAACTATATTTTTTCATCTACATTGCCATCAATGCCAAAGGGGGAGATTATTGGAAGCATGAATGCTGATGATATTCCTATGAGGGAGTATTGTAGATATGCTACTATGATGATATGTTACATTCATGACTAAGTTTTTCATTGATGTCAACATAGTAGTCTTCTGCAGTATTTGATAGAAAGACAGTAGAAAGATCAAGTTGCTATGGATGACTAGTTGAGTATTCCCACTATCCAAGGTTATGGGAGATACTTCTAAGTATGCAATATATGCAGTCAACATTGAATGAAGAAATGATAAGTCTGGAAGAAGTTATGTAAGTTTTGGTGATGTCTATTCTGAGATAGAGTTTACAAAGGCATGTTTTGGTAAACTTGTTATATCTTTTAGCAAAATTGTTATTCCAAGAATTAAGCTTGACGATCTAAAGAAGATATGTTGGTGATGACATGGCTAAGCTCGCTCATCATAATATTATGTGTACAAAAAGTTATTCAAGTTACAAGGTGAAAGATTAATGTTATTGCTAAGTGTAGCATGTTCTTAATGTGGTCCTATAATGATTAATTGAGAAGGTCTAACAACTGACTCAAGAATTTTTTTGTGGACTTGGTATAAAGGAAGGAAATTTTCTTTTATCATGTGGATTGATAAGGAGTAATTGTAAGTAATAGAGAGAGCATAATGCAAAGTTGAGTAGAGTAGAGTAGAAGTGAAGGAAACTTCTTTGCCGAGGTCTTGTTGAGTGATCCAAGGGTTGATATTTTGATCCAAGGTTTGTGACCTAGTCTAAAAGGTTTGACAGTGATTGGTTTAGTTGAAATAACAAAGGAAATAAGAACATAATGGTAAATTACATGTTTGAGCAGTGAGATCTTCTTCTAGTTGAAATTGCATGTTTGGGCAGTGGGCTCATCTTGCATACATTATACTACAACTCCTAACAGGGTTGGAATCCCCTAATAGAGATTCAAATTCTCCTAAAAGGGACTCATATGTACTGAATGTTATAATATACTCCTAATAGGGTCCATCATCTAACAAGGAATATTTATATTAGTACATCATCTTGTGGGCATCATTCCCACTGGGGTTTCCCTCTGATCAAGGCTTTCCCTAGTTAACATATCTAGTGTAACTATCTATGTGCATCTTATTATTGTTGTTGATTACTTTGGTCGAATGGTTAAAAGTTTGTTTAAAGAAGATAAATGTTTTAATTGTTGGATAACTGATTCACCCCCCCTCTTAGTTATCTTGGTGGACTATTATTTCTAACACATTCTATGTCTATAAGAATGGCAGAACTAATGGAGCTAGAAGAAAAGAGACATCAAGTAATATAGACCTTAGAAATACATTAGCAATAAATGAAGAGGAGATTTGATAAGAAGGCTAAGGTTAGAAATTTCAAGGAAGGTGATCTTGTTCTCAAATTGGATGTAGGTAGAGAAAAAGCAAGGAGACACTCAAAATTTGATACCTTATGGAGTGGTCCCTATGTAATTATCAGTTGTAAACAAGCCAATGTTTTCCAATTAAGAAAACCTAATGGTGAAATTCTACCTATTCCAATAAATGGAATATATCTCAAGCCCTATTTCTAAGGAAAAGAAGAGGTTTCCTATATATAATTAGAGTAGTTGCTTTCTATTTTTTCCTATTTTCCAAGAAGTGTCGAGCATATGTTTTATTGCAAAGAGTTTTTGTTTAGGTGATGAATTTGATGAGTTTTCATGGTTTTAAAGACTCCATAGCCCAATGGATCTTTTAATTGTCATTAGTCATATTCCAAGTAGGCTTGCATCTCCTCTAAGTCACCAAAAATGTTAACCAAAATACCCTCCTACCAGAAAATCAAATTTAAATGATAATCCATTCAACAGTCACTTAGGGTTTTTTATGAAATAGTTTAACATTGGCTATATCTTTTATTTCATGTAATGTCTTAGAACATTCCAAGTTGTGACCATGTGATTTTCACAGTCATGGTTGGTTAAGTGCCAACCAAAGTCAAGGTAGCAGAGGTGCGACTGCCTTGTGTTTGCATCAACATAGAGTTAGTTGGCTCAATCAAGGTCAAGATGGCAAATGCATGATTGTATTGTTTTCAACTAGTCACAAGGTTATATTGACATATTGTGGTTTAGGTCATGACAATATAGAAATAGAAAGTCTTTAGTGTTTCAAGAATAAATTTCATATTGTTAGATCTTTCAAATCTATGGCCAGTGCATGGTCATAGCAGGTTAAGAAGAAGCTAGCGTTAGAGTTGCAATCAAGTGATTTCCTTTTTTTTACTTGGTCACAAAGTTGGAAGGTGAACCTCAGGTCAAGGTAGTGATAGTGTTGATGTGGTCAATATCTCAGTTTTTGCAAGGTCATAGTGGTTAAGGAAAGATATTAAGGGCAAGTTATGAAGTAGTGCTAACCAATTGGTTGTAGTTTCACAAGCAGGAACTACTATTGAAGAAAGGTGATGGCAAAGCTGCGATTATGGGTGGTCAAAAATAAGGTGTAAATTTGAATGCTAATAGAGTGGTAGAATGATAAGAGGTGTTTGGTCCATGTGGAAAGGCTTGATGGTTGACTCTAGTTGACCAAATAACACAACTAATTTGGTGCACTTATGATAGCAGGAGCAACTCCTTGATGATGGATCCAATCTTTTTGATCTCCTAGAACCAATTTCATCATTCCCTGGGTATGATTAATGCAAACAGACACTCTATCACTACCTATTAATCCATCTATTCAATCAGAGGTTAATGGTTCACGTTCTTGTCCTCTCAGAGATTGTTTGGTGGATAAGTGATCTTCTCACGTCTAGATTTAGGTTGTTATCAGATCTTTTCTAGATTTTGTAGTAATTATTCTCTTTAAATTTGAATGTAGTAGTTGGGTTTATCTTAGGGTGAAAGATATCTAAGTTAGGCTTACACTATAAAGGTAAATGTTGCACTCTTTCTTAGGGTCAAATCTTCTCTTTTTCTCTAGTATTGCCCTAACATGCTACTATAAATTCCCTCTTTGCCTCTAAATTATACGACATCCCAAGTTATCTCCTTCTACCACCGATGTATTGTGCAATATTTTTTTGCCTCTCTTCAATGTACTCTAGATATGTATAAAATACATTTATGTATCTCTTTTGGCCTATGAATGATAAGAAGTAAAGCCTTTTTTCCTTGTTTCACTCATTTGATAGTTTGGTCTATATGTAGCTAATAGATTAAAGAAAGTTTGAATCCATATATTTTTGGATTGTCATGATAATGGTACTATGCATGCATGGGAAAAGATTGGTCTGAACACCCTATTTTGGTGCATCACCTTCTTAGAATAGATTAGGTAGTTATTTTCATGTATTCCTTCTCCCTTTCCTCTTCAAGAATAGTTTAAGTACATCCTGATAGTAGAGGAAGTTAGCCTTCTCTGAAGACTCAACCTCATAGTTCAAGTCCCACAGCTTGGAGGTTGTTTCTATGTTTCACAAGGTTGTCCTTTGGTAAAAAATTTGGACAAGGGTGCATGCTTTTGTGACAACAAAACTCTGTGTAGAACTTATAGAGTGTGAGGTGGTCTCAAAGTTCCATTTTAAAATTTTGGCTCATAACCCACCACTAAGAGCCCCTAATAGCCTCTCATAGTCCAAAAAATAGTACTTTTTGCACAAATGGACCAATCAGCAACCACTAAAACTAAATAAATGATCAACTATTAGCTGATGTGTGATCAACTTGTTAGCCGTGTTTTCAATAGTCTATTCAAATCTTTGAGATAACAATAAAAAAATTTCCATGTCTAGTCAAAATCAACCTTTCTTATGTTCTTACCTATTGAGAAATTACCCTAGAAGTGAAAAAACCCTAGAAAAGTGTGAAAAACTCTTAGAACTATATATTTTAAAGTTATTTTTCATGTAATTTAAATGAGGCCGATCCATGTATCATAAGTAAAATATCATTTTTCTTACCTAGTGTTAACTCTTTATGTTTTGACCCTATATTATATTCCTTTAAGTTATATCTTCATATAACTTAAGTTGAGGATACTAGCTTCATGAAGTGGGTCTTGAGTGTTTCCCTAGGTGATTAAAACATTGTATAATCTTTTCCCTATGGTCCTAATCTTTTCTTAAGTTAAGACCTTAGCATGTAATCTCTTTTCTAAGTTTTATGCAAGCCAAGTGGGGTCCAAAATCAACGGATGGCATATTTTCACATGACTCACATTCCCAAATGCAAAAATATGAGATGCATTATCGTGGTACATGGTAGGTGCAAGGTTTGAACAACACTTCATAATTGAGAAAGGATATCATAGTAGTCATAACTTCATGATCTCTTATAGCTTTGAACCCCAAAAAATGAGATATGATCATGTGTCTTTTTTGGGCCCATGTGACTCGTGAATAGTTAAAACCTTCAATGAAAGATCTGATAGTTTGTGTAACTTCACATCCTTGATGATAAATCTCATGAAAATAGAAGATTGTTTTGCATGGATATGGGACCTCAATTCAAAAAAATGTGGTGGGACTTGGTGAGTCAATAGGTTATTCTCTTCCATTGGTATATGCAGCTCCAACATGGCTATGTTGTAGTGGGTCCCGAATGAAAATACTAAAGAATTAAATCAAAGGGTCTAATATTTTTGTGAGATATGACCATTGCCTCATAAAAATGCAAGATGATACCACATGTGCATAAGGATGGATGAACACTACTATGAAGGCGGACCCTAAATATAGATTGGATAGTCATCACATTTTTACATCCCTAAAAAATATGATTATGATGTGTGTCTAGAGTTTATGCAAGAGAATTGCTCCATGGGACTTGATGAATCATCAAAACCTATGTTATGATTTGACCATGTGGAATAAGTTGCTAGGCCTACATGGTCATTAATAAATTAGGGACTTAAAGAAAAGGAAATAAACGAGTCTTGTTTTCATGATTATTTCCTTCTATATCACAAAAATATAAGATACGACCACATGTCCCTTCAACATAGATAGAAATAGATAATGTTGAGGTGGGGGGGGGTGTGTGTGGTGAATCAATATTCTAAAAACATATTCCCACAACTAGATATTATTAATTACTTCATAACATGCATAAGAAAGTAAACCAATAATTTTGAATAGTAAATAAATCCATACATAAAGAGAACTCATAACATCATATTTTGTCAACTAGGGAAACCCTGGCCAAGAGGAAACCCTGGTGGGGATGGTACCCATAGAATGATCCACTAAACAAAAGAATCCTATTAAGGATACTCACCCTATTATTGACTAGGTCCACTTGCTTGCTTCTTGACTCTCTTTTTAATGGAGGACTCTATCAATTCAATCTTGACTTTGGTAAGTCTCTTAGACTTCCTTGTTTTTAGAGGAGTAATAGATTTCTCCTCAACAATGTGCACGTATTCATCATGCTTCTGCCTTTGAATTGGAGTGGGTTGCATTGCGCAACTACTACATAGGTCATGTTGTCACAAAAGTTTGCACCCTTGTCCAAAGTTTTTACCTAAGAACAACTTTTTGAAACATGGAAACAACCTCCAAGCTATGGGACTTAAACTATGAAGTTAAGTCTCTAGAGAAGGTCAGCTTACTTTACTATTATGGTGCACCTAATTACACTTGGAGAGGAAAAGGGAGAAGGAATGCATAAAACTAAATCTACCTACTCTAACCTAAGGGGGTGATGCACCAAAATAGAGTGTTTGACCTTATCTCTACCCATAAATACAAATTAACTAGTTATAACCTTAGAGAATATAGATTTAGATCTTGCTCAATTCAAAAACCATATGTAGATCAGACAACAAAAGAATGCTATAGGAAGAGTCTTCACTTAGTATCATTCAACTATGAAAAGTAGATATAGTCATAGAAATTCTAGAATATGGACAAAAACATTAACCAGAGGCAAATAAATCTTCCACAGTGTGTTAATGGATAAAAGAGACTTGGCAAAGAATTACAATGGCTGAGAGGCATGAGAAATTATAGTAGCATGCATAGAAGCAATACTAGAGAATTAGAGAAAGATCAAACCTTATACAGATTACAAAACCTCTCTTTATAGCTCAGGAATAACTGAAATATTGCTAATTAAAGTTATTCCACAACTATTTCTATAAATTCTTGAAGAATAATCAAGATGACCCAAATAGTAGATTTTATTGGTACACTTGCAGAAGCATGAAAACCATGAAAACCCTGACTAGAGAAAACCTTGAAGTGATGGAAATGATGCCAATCAATGCCAAAATTCTCCAAAATGGATGATCAGATGGTGGAAAGAGTGCCCATTGTATGGTTTAAAACCCAACATTAACTTGGAGTGGTTGGGATCGATCAGAAAGATCATATTATAGGAGAAAACCCAATTTACCTTTATTTCTAGTGGTCAAAAAAAATCCCACAACCAAGATGAGCCACATGGGCCAATAGCATTATTTATTTTTACCACCTTGCAGGGTCTTCATAAGTTTGACTTCCCATTTTCCAACCAATCATGTCACCTTGAAACTTAACTGTGATGGCTTATGAGACCACTAACTTAACCATCGTTGAAAGCTGCTACTCTCCACCTAGGCCTACAAGGACAGATGTCCTTGTGTTTCTTCCAAACATTGTCTAAAATCCTCACAACTTCATAAAGAAGGAAGCACCAATTAGAGATCCTCCTACATCTAATGATAAATAGCAATATTGGCCCACCAAATGCACAGTCAACATCTCGGCAATGAAATGCACCCAAATTGGCAAAATGTGCCAATGTGCTCTGACAATTGCTCGATTGTTGTAACAAGTTTACCTTTATGGCTCTAATAGGAAAAGGTCCATAGAATCCACATGACAGCAAGGCACTTGCCCATATTTGTAAAAAACCTTGCATCTTGATCAAGTGGGAAAGCATCCATCATTGATCATCTTCAATCTAACAGTGGATGGAAATAGCTATTCTTTATCTATGGATTTCAAGGAAATAGGACCCACATGCTACATGGTAGTGAGGTGCTTTCTTGCATTAATTAAATATTGTTCATTTTGAGAAAGTGGGAAAGTGCCTGTCATGGATCTATGCAAGATTTGATGCTCCAAAAAGCTGCGAAAGCCCGAAAGTAAACATAGGAGAATATGGAAATACATAAGGTTTTAATTCCATTTATTTCATTTTCCATTGGAATTTAAATATTTAAATATCAAAAGTGACCATTTATCATTTGAATTTTAAAAAGGCAATTTTGGTAGGAAGGCAAATTTGGCCAACAATTCTGGTGACTTAGGGGGAATACAAGCTAGCTATGCATAAGATCAGTAGCCCATGCATCCATTTGGAAATAGAGTCATACAAATGTGGATCCTATGTATTATGAAACCCTAATCCTACCTTTGTGACAAAAAAAATCTAAAAATTTTACCTCTGACTGCAAAACAAGAATTCTGCAATTGTAACTAGGAACCAAAATCTTCTACAAAAAACATGTGCTCGGCACTTCTTGGAAAACAAGAAACAAGAAAGGAAAATAACCAAATTATATACATGAAAGACTCATTTTTTTATCAAAATTAGGGCTTAAGATATATTCCATTAACTGGAATAGGCAGAATCTCACCATTAGGCCTGCTTAGTTGGAAAGCATTGCCCTGTTTACAATTGATGACCACATAGGGACCGCTCCATAGTGCATCAAATTTTGAGTGTCTCCCTAGTTTTTCCTTGTTTTCATCCCATTTCAATACTAGATCACCTTCTCTAAAGATTCTAACCCTGGCATTCCTATCAAATCTCCTTTTCATTTTTTGTTGATGTGCCTCTAGGGTTTGCATGACCTGTTTTCTTTTCTCTTCTAGCTCCATCAACTCTCCATTCTTACTGTCATGACATCACTTTCCATTAGCTCCAACTAATGAGCTAGTTTTAGAGATGGGAATTCTAATGAAATTGGAAGCCTTGCTTCCCTACCATATACCAACATAAAGGGTGAATTTCATATTGCTCTCTTAGGCATTATTCTATCAGCCCACTATGTTGTCTTCAACTTTTGATACCAACATCTCTAGTTTTCCTCTATAGTCATTTTCATAATCTTGATTAGACTCTTGCTAGATGACTTATCTAATCCATTTACCTAAGGATAGTAGTTTGAGGATGTTCTCAAGTAGATATTATGATCAACTGTCCATGCACAAATTTGAGGTCCTACAAAAGATTTTACATTATCTAAAATAATTGATGAAGGGGCATCAAACTTGGTCACAATTCCATCAAGGAATTCAACAAAAAAATATTTTGTGGCATCCTTTAATGCAACTAACTCTATACATCTAGTGAAGTAATCCATAGTATCTAGAATCCATTAGTGACTAGAGTTGGAAGGACAATTGATAGGGCCTATGAAATCCAATCCCCATTGAGCAAAAGGTTGGTCCATCTGAATGGGATGAAGAGGAAGAGTTGCAAGTATTTTCTTACTAGAGAAGAAGGCACATTTTTCACACTTCCTCACATACTTATGACAATCATGAAACAAGGATGGCTCATAGTGGCCACCTCTCATGATCTTCATTGCAATTGTCCTTGCTGAAAAGTGGCCACCATCAGGACCATCATGAAGCTCTTTGATCATTCTTTCACCTTGATATGTATCAATTCATCTTAATAGGGCTCCATTGAAATCCCTCCTAAAAAGGATACCATCAACTATGGCATAATGAATTGACTATAGCCTATACTGTCTCCTTTTAGTCCTATTTGATCCTTGAGGATATCCATTTCCCAACAAGAAGGTCATCATTTCATCCATCCAATTCTTTCAATTATTATTTCTTACTTCTTATTGTTTTGTCAATATCATGGCAACTTCCTCATCTAACTCTTGAGATGAGATCATTTTGTTGCACAATCCCTTCCCTCTTACCAACTTGGTAATTTGGATATCAACATCATACTCCATTACCTTAGTGATCCATCCAACTCTCTTCTCACTAATATCTTTGCTCAAAAGAAATTCCTCCACACTTACATGGGGCCCTTCTAAATTTCTTGAAAGCTCTTATGATTGCAAGGGCTTGCTTTACTACATAACTGTACTTGTCTTCATATACCTTAAGCCCTTCACTAAAGAAGGTAATAGGTTATTCTTAATTCTTATCATTTGCTTGAGTCAAGATAGTAGAGATGCTTGACTCACCACCTGAGTTGTAAAGAATGAAATCCATCTTAAAATTTGGATTGATGAGAGTAGGAGCTAAGGCTATGGTTGCTTTGATCTCCCCAAAATTCACCTTCCCTTCCTTGGTCCATGCAAACATAGTATTTTTTTTAAGCATGGCCATAAGAGGTTTCATCATGGTAGCTAAATTAGGGATAAATCTCCTCACAAAAGTTGTTCTACCAAGAAAAATTTGCAAACCTTTCTTATGACTAGGAAGGGAGAAAGTGAGTATTGCCTTTGTTCTCTTTGGATCAATAGTTAAACCATCCTTTGATACAATTTGTCCTAATAATTTTCCTTGATTGGTGGCAAAGACAAACTTTCTTGGATTAAGATCCCTCAAATCCACACATAATCTAATTTCTCCATTCTTCTTTCTAACATGGAAAAGGTTTCTATCCATGATGAGTGCTTGATAGGGAAAATTATATTAGCTTAATTAGCTTGGATAGCTTTTTTCTCATTAATGGTTCAATTTTAGGGTTCACTTACCTCTATTTTTGTCTTATTGGTTTGACATTATCAATTAAGTCTATGGAATGCCAAAACAAACTTGGGTCAAAACCCTTTAAATCATCATATGTCAAAGAAAATATATCATTAAATTCTTGACATAGATGAATTAAATTTTATAACTCAATTTTATAACATACCTTTCCCATGTTTAAAGACTTTCCATCAACAACCACAACTAGTGTATAATTATCTTTGTCAATAGTTAAGTTCATGCCTCTACCTCTTGCTTGGTCATCAGGGTTGAAGACACTCTCTAAGGTAATGAGACCCTTAGGAAACTAGTTGGAACTAAGATTGATGATCTGATCTCCATACTGGTCATGAAACCTAGATTGGTTTCTTTCTAATAATTCTACTTCATTTTACAAGAAACTTACAATTTGTGCATCAGACTCAAATAGTTGCCAATTGGTGTTGTTGTCAGGAACAAAAAGCCTAACTACCACTTTGATCTACTGCTTCTTCTCTTCATCAAGATTTCCTGGCACATCATAAGATGCACCTACTACTACAAGTCTATCAACATGTCTATTTTCTTTTCGAGATGCTTTGACTATTAAATGAATTGAAAATTTCAAGTGAATACCATACTCTATGTTTATAAGACTTGAGCAAGCCATTCTTAGTAATATTCTAGTTTCTCACTTGATTGACTACCAACTCACTATCTCCATATACACTCAATGTTTGAATTCCTCTTTTTTGAGCAAGTAGAAGACCATACATTAAGGATTCATACTCGGCCATATTATTGGTACAACTGAATTGGAACCTAAAGGAGAAGTAGTATCTTACTTGTGCAAGAGAAGTCAACATCACACCCACCCCTGATCCATTCTTATTCCTTGATCCATCAAAGTACTTACTCCATAGCCCACTCATATCTTCTTTAGTTTCTATAAGGCTAGGGACAAGAGAATCCTTCTCTGACACACAGTATGTACGAAAACTTGTCTCCAGGGCTTTTGTTATAGGATCAAATTGATATGTATTAGCCCATTCATATAAGAGAAAATTAGGTATCTCTACTAGAGAAGTGGTAGGCTCATCTACTATGTCATTCTCATCGATTTCTAGGATAGTGCAATTCATATTGATGAGATTAGGGGTGTAGGACTCAATATGATGGAGGGCTAGAGGCTTTGCTCTGATTGAAACCTTGGTCCCATATCTTGTCCTAAAAAACATGTAAGACCAATCAAAAGATATGTAACCACCTATTTGGGTAGTGAAGTCTCTTGATAGACAAATGGAAAAGTGTGGCTTGACCTCAACAACTAATATATCTTGAGTCATAGTACAACCAAAGCATGCATTTAAGGCCATTTCAAAATTCCTAAGGATCTCTATAGTTTTGATAATACTACTATCCAACTGTAATACATCCCTAACAATGGGCTCATATTTCATTTTTGAAGCATCAACAATACACTTAGGCATCATTGAACTACTAGCCCCTAAATCAATCATGCAATTGTGGACTAGCTTATCCCCTATAATTAGAGAAACATAAAATGGAGGAGGTCTAACCTTTTTATTTGTCTCCATCTCCCTTGATGGTTGCACTAGGCTTGTGGCACTTTCTATGCTAGGCAGTTGATCTTTTGGTTCAATTTTTTCCAATTCTCACTACAACAACCTCTTTTGCATCGGTATAGTAGCAACAACATCCCACATCGAAATATTCACATTTTTCTTCTTCATCTACTCTACTACATTGAATGAGGCATTAGGTTCTCTAGTAGAAGCCTTGGGAACAACATGTGTAGGGGGTTGAGTTGGAATAACTTGGGGGCCATTCATATCTCCTCTACTATTATTTTGTCTCTATTATTGGAGGGTATTGGCTTTATCATTTGCCATTTGTACATGAGGCATTGCATTTGATGTTGAAGTTTGATTAGGAGGAAGAGGGGTAGCATCTTCAATGACTCTTCTTTTGCCCCTGGCATTGTGAGAAATGGAATCCTAGTTTACATTACAATTTTCCTCAACCTAATGATTCATGAACAAATAATCACCCTATCTTGGAATATGTGAGGCATCCTTGGGTTGGTCCTCATTATATGACTATCCTACTTTAGTCTCTTGGGTGGTCAAAACTAAATAGGATTCAACCTTTTGACACATGCAATAGGCATAGAAGTAATTATAGGAGGGACACAAATCTTGATCTTGAGCCATATTGTTTTGAGGGACTATGGCCATACTTTGATTTTCTTTTGAGGTAGAAGAATGGTTGTTTTTCCTACTCTAGTCAAAAGAATTATTCCCATAATTATGATTTGGAGGCCTACAATTGCTCAAAGTTTGATATTGTAGTTGCGGAGCTACCTTGAGCTTGTAGTCTCTCGAAAGTCACCACCTTGTTGTTCACCTTCTGCATCATAGAGAAGCTATCTTCCAACTTCTTCTCTTGGCCTTGAAATCTTTTATCTATGTTAAGCATCATAGACTGCATCATCTTCTTGATTTCATCCATTCCATTCAAAGATGTGGAAGCTGTTGGAATAGGGGCTATTATTGGTTGGTGATTTGGGATATTAGCAAAGAAAGGCATAGGAGACCTTGGAGCTAGCTTTCCTCGTATTAATATGTTTTTTGCCCTTATTTCTATTTGATAAGTATTAGGTAAGGTATCTCCTCCCATGGTTTGGATTATAGTGGCAATATTACTATTAAAAGCTCTGAGGTAATACAAGAAGGCATTACTAGGGCTAGGCTTCACTAAAGTAGGTATTTTGTCCCATGTTTTCTGAAATTTATAGTTGAAATTAGTCATACATTCATGGGGGGCTCTTTTCATGATAGTCAATTGTTCTAAAAGTGACAAATAGTCACTTTTTTCCTCAAAGTATTTACATAATCCTACTCCTAACCCAACCCAATATGTTATAGAACCATGTGATAGACCCCTGTACCATTGTAGGGCTTTCTCTTTTAAAGATGAAGTTAGGAGTCTAATAGCCACATCATCTTCTGTAATACCATGGATATTGTAGACATTTTAAACCTCTTGAATGCATTCTAAGGGAGAGATAAAAGTTTCACCAGTAAAATTAGGTAAGTAGTGCAGCTATTAGTATGCCATGTCTTTGGGCCAATAAAAGAGGACTTCCACCATTAAAGGTGGAAAGGGCATGAGCTCTAGCCATATAAGCATGTAGTCTATTGATATGAGCTAATGGAAACCTAGGTTGAGATCTCACAACAAGAGGAGTGGAGATTGATCTTGTAGGGGTATGTACTTCCTTTGTACTCCTAACTGGTGATAAGGATACTCTAGAATTTTTTCTTCTAGGATTGGAAAATGAAATCTCTTGGTATTGAAACTTACCTCTAGAAGATTCCCTTGTTTCAACTTTGGGCATGAATCATAGAAACTAGGTCTAAAACTAGATGTATTTAAAGCTTGGAATTGCTAAAGACTTGAAGGATGAGCCTCTTGAAGACTTTAATATTGAAGCTAGTACTATCTCTTCAGCATGATCATAAATTTTTCTTGTTCTCAACACTAGTAGACTTGAATTCTTCTTGTTATAGTGTCCCACTGGGCATGCCAAAAATTGTTGTCACAAAAGTTTTCACCCTTGTCCAAAGTTTTTACCTAAGGATAACCTTGTGAAACATGGAAACAACCTCCAAGCTATGGAACTTGAACTATGAGGTTGAGTCTCTAGAGAAGGTTGGCTTCCTTTACTATTAGGGTTCATTTAATTACACTTGGAGAGGAAAAGGGACAAGGAATGCATAAAATTAAATCTGCCTACTCTAACCTAAGGGGGTGATGCACCAAAATAGAGTGTTTGACCTTATCTCTACCCATAAATACATAATTAACTAGTTATAACCTTAGAGAATACAGATCCAGATCTTGCTCAATTCAACAACCATATGTAGATTAGACAACAAAAGAATACTATAGGAAGTGTCTTCACTTAATATCATTCAACTGTCAAAAGTAGATATAGTCATGGAAGTTGCAAAATATGGACAAAAGCATTAACCAGAGGCAAAGAAATCTTGCACAATGTGTTAATGGCTAAAAGAGACTCTAAAGAGAGTTACAATGGCTTAGAAGCATGAGAAATTATAGTAGTATGCATAGAAGAAATACTAGAGAATTAGAGAATGATCAACCCTTACAAAGATTTAAAAACCTTCCTTTATAGGTCAGGCATAACTAAGATATTCCTAATTGAAGTTACACCACAACTACTTCCATAAATGCTTGGAGAATAATCAAGATGACCCAAATAGTAGATCTGATTGGTGCACTTGCAGAGGCATGAAAATCATGGAAACCCTGATTGGAGAAAACACTTAAGTGATGCAAAAGATTCCAATCAATGCCAAAATTCCCCAAAATGGATGATCAGATGGTGGGAAGAGTGCCCATGGCATTATTTAAAACCCAACATTAACTTGGAGTGGTTGGGATCAATTAGAAAGATCAGATTATGTGAGAAAACCAATTTTCCTTTATTTTTGGCTTACAAATCAGCAAGGTTGGTGGTCAAACAAAGTCCTACAACCAAGATGAGCCACATGGGCCAATAGTATTATTTATTTTTACTACCTCATAAGATCTTCATAAGTTTGACTACCCATTAGCCGATTAGCCATGCCACCTTCAAACATAACTAAGATGGCTTATGAGACTGCCAACTTAATGACTATTGCAAATTTCTACTCTTCACCCAGGCCCACAAGGAAACATTTCCTTGTGTTACTTCCCTAAATTGTCTAAAATCCTTGCAATTTCACAAAGAAAGGAAGTTCCAATAAAAGATCCTCTTACATCTGATGACAATGAACAAAAGTGGCCCACCGACTACACAGTCAGCATCCCAACCAATGAAATGCACCTAAATTGCCAATGCATGCCAATGTGCTTTGAAAACTACCCAGTTGTTATGAAAAGTTTACCTTTACAAATCTAACAAGAAAAGGTTTATAGAATCCATGTGGTAGCAAGGTGTTTTCCCACATTCACAAAAAACCTTGCATCTTGATCAAGCGAGAAAGCCCCCACTGTCAATCATCTTCGATCTGAGGGTGGATGTAAATAGCTTTACTTTATCTACAACCCTCAAGGAAATAGGATCCACATGCCACATGGTAGTGAGGTGCTTGCCCACATTATTTAAAGGTTGTTCATTTTGAGAAAGTGGGAAAGCACCTGCCATGGATCTATGCAAGATCTGATGGTCTAGAAAGTTGCGAGAGCCCGAAAAAAAACTTAGGAGAATATGGAAATACATAAGGTTTTAATTCCATTTATTTCATGTTCCATTGGCATTTAAATATTTAAATATAGAAAGTGACTGTTTACCATTTGAATTTTTAAAAAGGCAATTTTGGCAAGAATGCAAATTTGGCCAATAGGTCACAACATGCATATGCAAAGATGACTCTACTATAGTGACTCCTTTAAAAGGTCCTACCACTACTAGGGGTGTGGCCAAAAATACTTTTGACATAGGCAATAGGAGGAATAACTAGGGCCAAAGGCTCACCTAGCTATCCAAACCACCCTACAAGAGTTAACATAGTAGAAAACACAACACAAATACAACACCAAGGAGAGAGAACAAGATATCTTTTATTGATTCATCAAATATTCAGCATACATGCCCAACTATAAGGCCTTCTAGGTTACGGCCAGATATAGAATACAACTTCCAAATCCATGATCTAGCTTCAAATTCGCATTTCCAGACTTATATCCTGCTCTTTTTTTAAACTCTCCTACCCATCTCCCTTTAATATAAGCCTAAGCACTCTATTTATACTTTCCAAAATGACTTACAGAACTTTCTAGAACTTAGAGAAGCTACAAGTCAGCTCTTAGCAAATATAACTACCTATACCAAAATTAAATGCAACCAAAGTTGGCCCAAACAAGAACCAGACATAGAAAACTTGGCACCCACTAGATGACTTGGCATCAATTGGAAACTAGCACTTGGCATCACTCGACATCCACTGGAAACTAGCACTCAGCATCAACTGAAAACTGGTCACTCGGCATCAACTAGAAATTAGTCACTCGACAACAACTGGCAGAATCAACAAAGGTGCAGGATTCCAAGGAAACCCAGGATGCTCCTGCATCAACTTCAGTTTGTCGATTAGCCTTCATCTCCAAGGCTAACCCTTTGATTCTTTCTAATCTTGTCTTGTCATGCCAGATTCTTTGAGAATTGTCTCAATTTTCCATTCAATATTCTTCTTTATTTCTTTATTGTAGAGATTTCTCTCTACTTCTATAATCTTTTTAGAATATGTTCCCCATCTAGGACTATCCTTATCCTTGTTAGATTCGAGTGTGATCTTCACATACCCCTAAACCACATCCTCACTCATTTCAGAGCCCAAATTAACTCTAGGCTCAACCACCTCCATGCAAGTCACATCTATTTTAACCATGAAACATATATCAACTTTATAATTCTCTACCAGTGAAGGTGAAATTCTATATCTTTGATTCATTGCTGCTTGGAAGCTTTTGATATTTTTTTTAATGTCTACTACCATCCTCTCCTTGGATTTATTTTTGTAGTATTATGCCACCAAGTTCATGGTGCACTAATTGTTGTCCCACTCTTTATCAAGCATACTAGGGAATTACATAACTACATGGAAGAATAGGTGTGTCAGTAGTGCTTCAAACTTGAACACTACACTTCTTGTTTTCTTCAATTTATCTATGTTGTCTAAGAGCTAATGTCTTACAATCTCACACATATTAATATTTCCTCTCTTCACTCTCATTAGGTATGATGCATGGATAATTCTAGTAGGTACTGAGTTCAACTTTGAACTATGGTTCATTTTGTAACCAATGATCTTTATGACTACCCTCACATTAGTTTTCTTTATGAGATCAATTGCCACGTTCCTTCCATCTGATTTGGTCTTTAGATTGGTTTCTTCCATTTGCTTCATATTTTTCTCATTGACTAAATTTCTACCTTCATTACTCAATCTTGTCAATTTATGTATCATGTCATTGTCAATCATGATAGGCATATCTCCAATCTAGAACATTTCTTCATGAATTTGGCTCAAAATGATTATGCTCCACTCATGATTATCAAAATCCATATAAAACATATAGTTCACTATGTTCAATTCCTTCAGATGTGTGAACTCTTGTTTTAAAGATAACTCTCCATGGAAAACTAGGTCTAAATCCTTGTGAATGTCACTATCTCCAATGGTCTCAAACTTGCAATCTATGTATGATTTGATGTCTTCTACATGCAATGCATATTTCAAAACTTAGAAAATGCTCCTAGGAGATCATCTACTTGAGATATGAATGTGTGCTTCTTAAAAAATAACCTTGTCCTCTCACTTACATCACACATAGTAGGATTATCCATTTTAATCGATTCAAATACTTCAAAAAAATTGTAAAATACCTAGAATCCACATGACTAGGGCTTTTCATACTTCACACTGGGAATGCTTCAAATTTTCCTTTTCTTATTGTCATATCTCTCTAAATTTTCTTCTTAATTCTTCACATGATAAAATGGTACTCAATATCTTGTCCACAACCTTTAAATCTTTCATATTGAACTTCACATTTATTACACATCTACCAAATTTCAAAAAAGCTAATCTTGTTAACCAATAAACTTGTTTACCATAGTTGTCCTTCTTTTCATCATTTTTTTAAAGTCACCTACCATCCTCTCCTCAAATTTCTTTTTGTATTAGTATGACACCAAGTTCATGGTGCACTAATTTTTGTCCCACTCCCTATCAAGCATACTAGGAAATTATCTAACCACTTGGAAGAATAGGTGTGTCAGTAGTGCTTCAAACCTGAACATCACAGTTCTTGTTTTCTTCAATTTCTCTATATTGTCTAAGAGCCTATGTCTTAGATTCTCACACATATTAATCTTCTCTCTCTTTATTTTCATTAGGTATGTTGCATGGATAAATCTAGTAGGCACTAAGTTCAACCTTGAACTGTAGTTCACTTTGTAACTAGTGATCTTTCTGACTACCCTCACATTAGTTTTCTTTATGAGGTCAATCTTCACGTTCCTTTCATCTAATTTGATCTTTAGATTGGTTTCCTCTATTTTCTTCACATTTTTCTCATTGACTAGATTTCTACCTTCATTTCTCAATCTTGTTAATTTATATATCATGTCATTTCCAATCATGATAGGCATATCTCTAACCCAAAATGTTACTTTGTGAATTTGGCTAAGAATGATTATGCTTCACTCACAATTATCAAAATCTATATAAAACATATGGTTCACTATGTTCAATTCCTTCAAATGTGAAAAATATTGTTTAAAAGCTAAGTCTCCATGAAAAACTAGGTCTAAGTCCTTATGAATGTCACCTACTCCAATGCTCTCAAACTTGCAAGCTATGTATGCTCTGATGTCTTCTACAAGAAATACATATTTTAGAACTCATGAAAATGCTCCTAGAGGATCATCTACTTGAGATATGAATGGGTGCTTCTTAAACATATACCTTAGCCTCTCACTTACACCATGCATAGTAGGATTCTCCATTTTAATCAATTCAAATAATTTGAAAACTTCATAAAATACCTGGAATCTGCGTGACTAGGGCTTTTCTTACTTCACACTATGAATGCTTCAAATTTTCCTTTTCTCACTATCAGATCTCTTTGAATTTTCTTCTTAATTATTCACATGATCAAATGGTACTCAAGATCTTGTTTGTAATCTTTAAATATTTCATATTGAACTTCGCATTGATTGAACATCTACCAAATTTTGAAAAAGCTATTCATGTTAACCAATAAACTTGTCTACCATAGTTCTTCTTATTTTCATCATTTTGTTTATGTTTTCTACCATTCTCTCCTTGGATTTATTTCTATAGTAGTATGTTGCCAAGTTCATGGTGCACTAATTTTTGTCTCACTCCCTATTAAGCATACTAGGGAATTATATAACTACTTGGAAGAATAGGTGTGTCAATAGTGCTTAAAACCTAAACACCACACTTCTTGTTTTCTTCAATTTCTCTATGTTGTCTAAGAGCTAATGTCTTACAATCTCACACATATTAATCTTCTCTCTCTTCATTGTCATTAGGTATTTTGCATGGATAAATCTAGCAGGTATTGAGTTCAACCTTGAACTGTAGTTCATTTTGTAACCAATGATCTTTCTAACTACCCTCACATCAGTTTTCTTTATGAGGTCAATCTTCATGTTCCTTCCAACCAATTTTGTCTTTAGATTGGTTTCTTTCATTTTATTCACATTTTTCTGATTGACTAGATTTATACCTTCATTGCTCAATCCTATTAATTTATGTATCATGTCATTGTCAACCATGATAGGCATATCTCTAACCTAGAACATTCCTTCATGAATTTGGCTTAGAATGATTATGCTCCACTCATGATTATCAATATATATATAAAACATATGGTTTGCTATGTTCAATTCCTTTATATGTGCAAACTCTTGTTTTAAAAATAAGTCTCCATGAACAACTAGGTCTAAGTCCTTGTGAATGTTACTGTTTCCAATCCTCTCAAACTTGCAATCTCTATATGACTTGATTTCTTCTACATGAAATACATATTTTAGAACTCGTGAAAATGCTCCTAGGGGATCATCTACTTGAGATATGAATGGGTGCTTCTTAAACATATACCTCGACCTCTCACTTACATCACACATAGTAGGATTATCCATTTTAATTGATTCAAATACTTCGAAAACTTTGTAAAATACTCAAAATCCACATGACTAGGGATTTTCTTACTTTACACTATGAAATATTCAAATTTTCCTTTTCTCACTGTTAAATCTCTCTAAATATTCTTCTTAATTCTTTACATGATTGAATGATACTCAAGATCTTTTCTACAACCTTTAAATCTTTCATATTGAACTTCACATTGATAGCACATCTACCAAATTTTCAAAAAGCTATTCTTGTTAACCAAAAAACTTGTTTACTATAGTTTTGCTTCATGTTATCACCAAATGATTTATGCTCTTAAATTGAGCTTCCTTATGATTTGTTCTACCTTCAAGTAACTTCACAACTTCTAATTTGATCTCTAGCTTTTGTTCCATATTTTTGATGCTCTGTCTTTGGTAGAAAAATGCTTAATTTAAATAAGATGAATCACACACTATGGATGAACTCAATCTTCCATTAGGTGCATCAAAATATTGTTCTTCTAAGAATGTATGTGAACTATTTGGATATTTTTCCTTCACAAATACTTCCTTGAATTTTTCAAAATGCTCTTTAAGTGCTTCCTTCTTATTATTATTTCTACTGTTATCATTTCTTTTGTCATTTTTGTTATTGTTCCTTCTGTAATTTGGATTCTTGTTAAAATTCCTTCTATCCATTCTACAAAATCTTGCTATTTGTCTAAAGTTATTGCATAACTAATGTATAGGTGTTTCTTTTCTCTAATTAGGTCGATTCTGATTATTTGGTGCTCTGTAATTCCTTGCAATGTGTCCAAAGTTATTAAACTTATAGCACACAATGTTCCTTGTTGTTCCATTATTTCTTTCTCCATTATTTTATCTTCTTGAGGATCTCCTTATTTCATTACTTTTAGGGTTAGTATCCCTAAACATTCTACTATTTCCATTATTACTATCAAACTTAGGTATTCTACAATCTATTGCTTTATGTCCAAAACCATAAAAAATATAAAAATATAAATTTTTAATAGATTTGAAAGACTTACCTATGCAATCTCTCATCATATGACCATTTTCATTGCATATAAAACATCTACCTTTAAATTCTTGTCTAACTTCTTTAGGTGATTCAACTTGCTCTGTTAGTTTGAGTTCGTCACATTTCTTACATTGATTTACTTGCTCAACTTCTTTGGACACATTTGTGGACTTTATTGGTTCACTCCTATTATGATCTTTTTCCTTAGGTTTAGGGTTTCAACAACTAGATTTGGCTCCCTCTTAGCTTCAGTTTTCTTTGTTGGTTTTTCTCCAATAAGATATCCAAGACCTGTCTTATCATAAAAAGATCTCTGATATAATAGTTGTTCATCAATTTTCTCACTACTAGAATAAAGCTTCTCTAATTTTTTATTAGCTTACGTTGATTACCCTTTCACAATGATATTCTACTTCTCTAATTATGCACGCTCTATCTTGATATAGTCTAATTTAGATGCCACTTTTGTTAGATGAGATCTTAGATTTGTATTCTTAGATTTGAAATCTAAAAAAATCCTCATCATCTTTCTTCAGACTTAACTATTAGCCATTTCAACCCCTAGTATTTTTTTCAATGTTGCCAGTTTCATGAAAAACCCAGGGTGGTAGCCATGCCTACTTTCCTGAATTATTCATTTATTGTCATGCAAGAATGTTAGGGATACGTAAAAAACCTTATTCCTTTTCTTATATCCCTAAGTATTTAAATTCTTTATATTACATGTTTTGTTCATATGGATATTTCAAGTTGCAACCATGCGACAACCCTTCATCACCCTATCACTCTAGTTTAACACTTAACTATCAAATGGGTTGCATATGTGCAACACAATTATGATAACCACCAATGTGGCTTCACAAATGTTAGTACTAGTGTTCAATTTCATGTTGCAAAGGAGTGGAGGTAGTTAATCAAAACATCATAGACTAGTTCTAGCATAAGGATGTCTTAGGGGCCTACGGTCAACCATGACCATTAGATCTTAGTTAATCAAAGCCTGATGTATTCCCACTTTTCAAAGATACATGAGGTTTAGTCAAAGTGGGAAAATGACATTGTGATGTGTGTCATGATGGAACCAAGTACATATGATCCTCTTTATTGCATCGTCATAGGGTTAGGAGATAGGCTAATTGAATCTATCTCAAAGGATTTGTTCATCAAATAAGGAAGATAAATTAAATTGATACTATTGCATCAATAAGCTTAAGGAGATTTAAGTTGTGATGATGCAAAAGTTAATAGTTACAGTCAATTTCAATGTTTTTTCTCCATAAAACATGGTTAAAGGAAACCCAGGGTTAATGTGGTGATGATGCAAAATGCTTTGATCACACTCTCATTGGGTTAATTTCTAAGTTAGGAGCTTAAGTCGTGATGGTGCAAGGGAAGTTAGTTTGAGGGCTACTCACAGTGTTGCAACAGTTTGTGGAAAGAAGCAGTAGATAGTTGTGATGGAGTGATCAATGATTTAGGGTTATTTTCATAGCCTCATAGGGTTTGGTTTGCAGTTATAAAATTTGGTTGCAAAACTAAAAGGATCATTAAATAGTCAAAGATGTGGTCTTCACATCATCACAACTGTTTAAGGTGTAGTCAAATTCTAAGTTGAGATGGTGTGAGAGGTAATGCTAGTTGTTATGCTTCAAGGGTTGCAACATTGCATGAGGTTAAAGATAACTTAGAGTTAACCATGCAATGCAATGAATCAATTTTTTTGCTCATTCATAGGGTTAAGGATGTGGTCAAGAGGATAACTCATGAAGCTGTGAAATGGTGGTGATGGACAACCTAGCCGTGTTCACAACATCATAAGCACAAAATATGCTTGATGTCTGGTGGTCATAAAGGGGTGATAAAGGAAAATGGATGGCTTCACATTAGCCCACGGTTAAATAATAGTTAGGTCTTAACTATGGTGAAGTTGTGGAGAAGTTAATTTCATGGTTAGCATAAGGTCACTATAGTTAGAGGGCTTAAGTGTTTTTAGGCAGCAGGGTAGCGATCAAATAGGAAATATAGAGATTGTAGTTTCACAAAGTCAAATAGTTAAAGGGGAGAATGAGTTGTGAAGCCATGAGTAAAAGAAGGAATAGGTCAACTAGGACAGATAAAAAGCTCGCAAAGGTGGAAAAATGCTTAAAGGTTATAGGTCTATGTGGTAGGTTTGACTGTCAATTTTCGTTGAATGATGACATGACTGACCTGGCATGGTCAAGAAAACTATATCAAGTAACTTCTTTAATGGAAAATAGGTCCTTGATCACTTGTAACCACTATTTTGAGTGTTCTCCATGCCTAATGAATGAAGATTTCTTCCTACCACTGCCATGATTATCCATCTACCTAATCAGAGCAGTTGTGGCCATCATTTCTATCTTTTCAAGGCTAGAATTGCACGTAAAGATCAGATTTTATGCATATGGAAATGTGTCTGATCAAATCTTTCTGGGGTTGGTAGTGATTGTTCTCTACAACTTAAAGGCAGTATTTGAGTTTAGGCTTTCATTATAAGTTTTCTTAGTTATTCTTAAGCTATAAAAGTAAGTTTTGTAACCCTTCCAAGGGTCGATCTTTTCTCTAATTCTATAGCAGTTGTATTACATGTTTTCCTAATGTAATTTCTTTTTTCCCTTGATTAAATATATTTCTCTACTATACCTCTTTCTTCATTAATATACTTTGCAATATCTTCATGCCTTATGTTGACGTATTGCTTCCATTCTTTAACTATATTATTGCATCTATTTGGCCTTTCAATGATATTTAGTGAAGTTCCTTCCTTATAGAATCTTATTGGTCTCTAATCCTCATGTGGTGTTGAGTTAAGCAAGGGTTGAATCTATGTAATTTGAGATTATATTGATGAACAGTGCATTTCTATCCTAAGATAAGGCTAAACATTTTGGTGTATCACCCCCTCTAGATTATATTAGGTAGTTTTATTTTCATGCATTTCCTTCCCCCTTTCCCTCTCAAGAAATACTTAGGTGTGCCTTGACAGTAAGGAAGTTGGCCTTCTCCAGAGACTCAATCTCATTGTTCAAGTCCCATAACTTGGAGATTGTTTCCATGTTTCACAAGATTGTCATTAGGTAAAACTTTAGGCAAGGGTGCAAACTTTTGTGACAACAATTTTTGGCATACCTGGTGGGATAGATATTGATGCATTTCTTAAGTCTATTGGCTCACTAGTGTCAAGAAAAGGACTTCAACTTATGGTGAGAACACAGTGCTACTCTTAGCATTTCAAGCCTTCAAGAGGCTCACTTTCAAGCACTTGGTGACTCCATCTCTACATCTTGATTCCAGACTAGAATTAGTGTAATTCATGCCCAAGGCTCAAACTAGTGGATCTTTTAGAGGTACATTTCCACATACTAAAATTTCATTTTCAAACCCTAGAAGAAAAAGAAATAGACTCTCTCTATCACTAGTTAGGAGTTCAGAAGTACTACATACACCTTCTATATCTCTTTTTACTCCCCCTATCAATAGATCACAACCTAGAGTACCATTTTTTTATCTGAATAGACCATTATTCCATATGGCCCTCCCTAGATATATGGTTTTTTCTACCTTTAATGGTGGTAGTCCTCTTCTCTTAGCCCAAAGACATGATATCCCAATATCTACTCTTAAGAGTATACCTTATTTTACTGGTGGAATTTCTATTTCCCCATTAGAACATATTCAAGAAATTTCAAATATCTATAATATACATGGTATTACAAAGGATGATATTGTTGTTAGACTTTTAGCCTCATCATTAAAGGGAAAATCTCTATAGTGGTATAGGGGATTACCACATAATTCTATCATTGGTTGGGATGAGTTAGGAGAAGAGTTGTGCAAGCATTTTGAAGATAAAAGTGATCACCTATCACTTTTAGAGCATATAACTACCCTTAAAATGGAACCCCATGAGTGTATGACAAATTTTAATTATAGATTTCAAAAAAAATGGAATAGAATACCTATTGTGGTAAAACCTCCCCCTAGTAATGCTTTCTTACATTATCTAAGAGATTTCAATAGTGATATTACTACTACCTTACAAGCCATGGGAGGGGATACTTTACCAGCTACATATAAAATTTCCATAAGAGCATAAAATATCTTTATTCAAGGAGGCAAGTTAGCTCCAAGGCCTCCATTTCCTTTCTTTCTAGATATGCCTACTCATCAGCCTACAGTATACCCCATTCCTACTACTTCCACAAGTCAACCTCTTGCTATAGCCCCAATAGCCTCTACATCTTTGAGTGGGATAGATAAAATTGAGGCCATGATGCAAATGATGATGCAAAATATAAATAAAAGGCTTCATGATCAGAGTATAGATATGGAAAAGAAACTACAAGATTAGGAAAAGAAGCTAGAAATAATTTCTCTGTGGTGCAAAAGATGAACAACAAGATGATGTCCTTAGAAAGGAAACAATCTCAAAATAGTAGGCCCTTCCAACCTCATTTTCAAGCCCCCACATATAATAGGCCACCAAATCAAGGTTAGGGTTATGTTCCACACAATCAAAATAGACCCATGGGTAGCACCCCTACTACAAATATAGGCACAAATCCAACAAGGACATTAGTTCCTCAGAACAACCTTGATCAAGAGAAGGATTTATGTCCTTCTTGAAATTATTCATATGAAAATTATGTGTGCTATAGGGTAGAACCATCCCAAGCATTAACTACACAAGATTAAGCAACTGGACAATAATATGGTGCCAGTCAACCTACTAATGGTCATCATCTATAGCAGCAGGGTGATTGTTCTTTTATGAAACATTGCTAGAGGAACATTGTCATGATATCCATAATAACTATGATCTTATAGCTCTAAATACTAGAAGAAAAAAAAGAGCTATTGAGAATGTTAAACCTAATCCACCAAATCAAGCTTCAACTTTAGGTGTTGCTACTTAGGTTCTAGTTACAAGTGCACAACCAAATGTTACTCCCCAATAAAAGCAAAACATAAGCAACAAGGAGTCTATTGAACCTCAGGCTGCTCAAATTCAGTCATTAGTTCCTATAGCTCCCAAGGCTTTAGTCAAAGTAGTTAGTACTCCTTTCAATGTGGTGGATCAAATGAAAAAGACTATTGTTAATATCTCTATGTGGGATGTTGTTGCTACTATGCCATCATAGAAGGAGCTACTACACCAAGGGTTAAAGAGTATTAGGGTGTCAAATCAATCAACCACCTTAGATAATGTAGAAAGTTTGGTGCAAAAAACAACAAAAGGAGACACAAATAAGAAAAAGGGCCTCCTCCTTCTTATGTCTCTTTGATTATAGGGAACAAACTAGTTCATAATTGCATGATTGATTTGGGAGCTAGTAGTTCTATGATGCCTAAATATATAGGTGATCTCCTTGATATTAAGTACAAGCCAATGATTAGAGATGTTCTCCAATTAGATGAAAGCTCTATTAAAATAGTAGAAATCCAAAAAAATATAGAAATTTCATTGCATGCATGCCCTAGTTGTACTATCACTCAAGACATATCAATAGTTGCAGTTGAGCCACATTTTTCCATATGTCTTTCTAGAGATTTCACTGCATAGATAGGTGGTCATATTGTAGTAGATTGGTCCTATATGTTCTTTAGGACAAGATATGGGACAATATATTCTATAAGGGTAGAACCTCTAACCCTTAATCACATAGAGACCTACACACCTAGTCTTGTGAACATGAATATTAAAATTCATGGGATAGATGATGAAGGCATGACCCATGAACCTATCACTTCCTTAGCAGAGGTGCTTGATTATCTTTTAGATGAAGTATGGAGCATGTTCTTTGATGGCTCAAGGGCTAGCGTAATGTTTCTCTCCCCTACTTTGGAAATGTTTTACTCCTCTTATAGACTCTAGTTCAATTGCACTATAATGTAGCAGACTATGAAGCATTGATTCAAGGCCTCCAACTTGCACAAAAGAGGTGAATCAAATATTTAAAGGTCTTCTAAGATAGCAAGCTAGTTGTTAACCAAGTAAGAAGCTAGAACATTACAAAGAATAATCTTCTCAAATTAGATAAGCATAGGATTTGGGATTTTCTTGAGGGTTTCCAGGCATTCAATATACGAAGTGTCCCTAGAAGAGAAAATAAGCATGTTGATAGACTTGCAAATTGTTGCCCCACTCTTCATCCTCTAACCAATTAGTAAAAGTGAAAACTTGTGCTTTAGTGAGGTATTTTTTTTGTTTGGGTCTAGGTCTAAGCCTAATTAGGTGAAAAGAGTCTCCATAATATTTCTCCTTTTCTCCTTCTCTACATTTCATAGCTAGGTGGTTCTCCATCTTGTCAAGGAATTATGCGAGTAGGTTAGTGCCTGATCTGATGGAGGTTCATGTTACTCATACAATGATCATTTAAAAAGTTATATCTACTTTTAGACTTTCACTTTCTTAATAAAAATAGAAGCTTGTAGAAATCTAGACTTCATCCTCTCGTTGGTAGGTTTCTAACCCATGAAGACGATCTCCCGCAAAGGTCACCAAATGAGGCATATGGATCAAAGAAAGAAAATAGCGAGGCACCCTATGTAAAATTAAAGTTCTCTTTATGATTATCCATCATAGAAGATGTTTAGGGTTCCTCACAACTTTCAAAATCATTTAAGGTGGAAAACTCAGAATGAACTTCTCTTCACTGGGTTTTCAACTCATGAAGTTGGTTTTCTGCAAAAGGCAATTTTGAACGAAAAGAAATGATAAGTGGGTCCTTACAGATTTTTCACATCTCACTTGAACTTCTCTAAGCCCAAAAAGGACAATGGTCTAAAGGTCAATTAAAATGGAAGCATTGGTGGAAAAACACAAATTGTCTTCTCCTCGGCGGGTTTTCAACCCATGAAGATAACTTCCCATATTTTAAAGAAAATCAATCTAATAAGAAGATTGGACCCACAATTTGTGCACAAAACATCTCAAGATGATAATAGAAATAATCTCAACTTTGCAGGAAAGAGTTAATGAGAAGAATTCAACTCAGTGGATATTTTCTCATGGAGTACTCTATTGGTAACTTCCCAAAACTTAAAGGAAAATGAGAAGGAAAGGATGGGAAGATGGAAAGTTACCATTGGGCCAATGGAACAATGAAAAGACCCTGAGATATCCCTTAAAACCACACATTTTCTATTTCAACAGATCTCTCCTTCAATTCATTCATATGGCATGAATTCTAAAGATCAACAGATGAATTAGGACTCCCATGTATATGGAAACATAAATAGTTGAACAAACTACTACTTTTTTTCTTGAACTATTATTCTGTTAACGTGCATAACTTTTTAAAAAAGGCTAGTATCTGTTGCATTAGCTATTCTCCTTAGTTTCCTAATTCAAAATTCATTTTCACAAGAATGGAAACAAGATTTATAGGTTTTGATGGGTTGAACAAGATCAAGTCCCAATCACAAAACTTCACAGATACATCCCTTCATTTTTACGACATGAAGGATTTCCAAAAGAGGGTGAAGTCAAAGCCAATCCATCCCATTACTAAGAAGCTCCAAGAATGCGATTAGTCAAGGCAGTTGGCTTTTCGGTTGCAGTCCAATCCCCAAAGTTAATCTATCAATGTATAAACTATTACAACTTGAACACAAGACAAATTGTGCTACTAGATGACACAGTGTTGATTTCCATCGATAGGAAAACTATGGTGAATTGCCTATAAGTTATGGAAAAAGAGGAGTTCTCAAATTTGACATTCAGAGGAGTCATTTCATAGTTCTCCATGAAGAAGATGATCTGGAGAAAAGAAATCATGCAAACTTGGTTCCAAAAACCACAAAACACCAAGAGTAAGGTTCCTAAGAGTCTATTTTGAACTAATATCAAACTTGAAATTGTCAATATCTTGCTTCTCTTACACAAATTTAAAAATGAGGTAGAAGCTTTAAAATTTTCTAAGCAATATTTCTTTTCAAGGCAAGGCATCTACTCTGACACCCAATATATTGATTGGGCTCATGAGGCAAGCGAGATTATGTCCAATCCTCTTTGTGCTACAAAGTTCTACAAAAAATTCTATATGTCCTCTTTCCTCATTTACATGTTAGCTTCTTTACAATTATGGCCAAGCCTCCCACGGGTGGGAAATTTTCTTGATGAAGTGAAGTCTTATGAATTATACCCATTCTTATAATTGGAAAATAGTTATGCAGAGAATGCAAGAGTTAATGATGCTTTCACCATGAGAATTTTTAATTTGGGAGTTATTTCATCCAATTCTCATCCTTTTCGTCTTTGTGTCTTGTAGCTTTTGATGGTTTCCCCTTAAAGCTTCTGAGATATCCCAGTGATATGATAATGTTGATCAAGATCGTGTGGCAAGCTATCTAAATGAACATGTTGAGTGGGAGTCTGAAGAAGAAATGATATGAATTCCAAATGAAGGTGGGGACTTTCAGTTGTGAAACCCATTTTGATGCCAAGAACATGCTAAAGGTGTTTGAAATGAATTATAAGTTAGAGATGTATGAAGTCTTGAGGCCCATGTTTGATCCAAATGGGTATGCAAGGGAGGTGTTGCAAATATAAAGTGTTATCAAACACATCACCACCATTGAAGACTACTAGGCTGATTGCAAAGATGAGTTTGAGAGTCATGATTGCACTTTCACCAGAACGATAGTTGATCAAGTGAAAATGTATAAAATCAATATTGATGTAGAAGGAGTAGAAGATGGTGGTTAAAAAATGTACAGTAATAGTTAACTAACCAAGTTAAGAGGTACTCTGATAAGCTCAAAACCTTATAAGGATTCAATAGAAGAGCTAGATATAATGGTGGCCTAGATTATCAAAAGGACCAAGAAGTGGGCCAAATGGACCATAGCCAAAAGGAGTTGAAGAAAAAGTATGACCACTCAAGCTTCTCCAATAGATGCAATGGCTTCCTCCTCCCAAGCTGGCACATCAAGTGCAACCTTGGCCATTACCCAAGGGCCAACTCAACCATCAAATAGACATGATCAACCTACCAACAAAAATATTTCCATAGCCAATACTTGTCAAGATGTGTCCATCCCAGTGATTGGAATTCCATTAGAAGTTAAGAAGAAGAAGGTAGAGTAGAGGAACCAAAAGATGGTGCAATCACTCTAGTCCTCTCACCTCATATTAGCACAGTTCCATCTATAAGTGTAGGTAGTGGATTTGCGAGATGATGGAAGTAGTGAAAGTGAGTCAAAAAAATCTAGTGAAGCAATGAAGAATACTTTAGAAGGAGATAAAGGTATAGATTCTTTAAAGCACATTTCAGAGGACCCAAAGAATCCTTTCTCTTTGCCTGCAAAAATAATCAACCTAGTCAAGAGGAAGATGTTTAGCATAGACTCCCTAAAAACTACCTCCAAGGTGATAGGCACAGATTCATGGCTGGAGGACACCCTAGAAAGGAAAAGAAAGAGGAAAGATGAAGGAACTCCCAACAAAGATACTGTATCCCTTGCTATCCACTCTAGATGAACATTGAGCAAGGTCAAAAAGTAGAAGACTTTGTCCATCCTTGGATAAGAGCCTGAAATAGGACATTTGACAATGGAGATTATAAAGCCTACCAAAAATGGAAGAATCAAAGATATGTCTATAGATGTTTTTTCCTTACACTCTCTGGATCTCAGTGAGGCTAGATATGACACCAAGGTTGGCTTATGGAAGTTGACAAACGAGGTGATTGAAGGATAGCTTTAAAGTCTCAAATTATCAAAGGTTATAATAAAGGTGAAGATCCAAGAACTAAATAGCTTCATTAGGCAGTTGGTCACCCCATTGGCAAGTATCTCCAGAATGCCTACCACTAGTTATCCTACTATTGATGATGTCCAAGAACTCATCTCCCAACTCCAAGAAGATAAACACTTTAGGCAAATTGGTAAAGAGTGGAGCAAGAAACTCAAATTGGAGGGACTCACCATTATAGAATAGGTTGGCAATGCCATACTAATCCTAGAGATAGAAAAAGACAACATTTCAGCTAATAGAGCTACCATGGCAGCATAAATGGTTAAAAGTGAAGATTATGTCTCTTTACTGAAGATGATTATCCAAATGAAGGCTAAGGATACTGTCAAAGCAAAGATCTTTCCTAAAGGAGATGAGCCTTTATTTGAGTGGCTTCAGAGCATGTAGTTCAAGTCTGAAATGATCATGGGGACAAAAGAAGTGCTTACAAAAATAGAAGCTAAAGTGAAGAAAGATCAGGATAGAGACTATGAACTCCTAAGAGGCCTACATATAGATTAAAAAAATAGTGTGCAAGGGAAAGGAATCATTGGACTAAATATCATGCCAAAAAACTTCTCCAATTACATAGAAAGTTTGACAAGAATTTCCTCTGATCATCATAACAGAGTTTCTAAGCTCCAAAAACTTGGCAGGTGTGTACACATGGCCATGGAGGAAATATAAGATTGGTTGAGTGTTGTCAAAGATTTGGCCAGAGAGCATTCTAAATGGCTCTTAAGATATACTAATGTACATCTTCATAGGCATGAACAATTAATTCCAATCATTTTTTATGCTAAGGCTCATAGGACAAAATCAAAAAAGGGAAAGAAGGCGAAGTGATTCATATTTTGTCTATTTTGTATTTTGATGTAATCACTATAATGGACAAACTAGCTTCTTTCCATTTTTCATTTTTGAAGAGATGAACCAATTAAACTTCCTTTGAAATAGTCATCTCAGAATCATATATGTAGTGGAATAAAAGATTACTAAAAGGTCGGATAATTTTTGGTGTGAAATAATTGATGTTACAGAGACAATTGAATGGTATTTCATAACAATTATTTTCTGTTCCATTCTATTTTATGTTAATTGTATGTTTTCTCTTTCATGTGAATTAAAATAAGGAACAAACAGAGCATCATTCCTCTATTTTGAGGCAGCAAACTAAATATGATAGTATTGTCATCATAGGTTCAAGAGAAACCCCTTTTGTGTATTCCTTTAAGTTAGTCTTTCTTTTTTAGTTTAGTATTAGTTAGTATGCACTACTGAATCATTAAGCCTTATGGGTTCATAAAATGTGTGAATTCGTAAACTTAATCAATCTTTAATATCATTTCTTGACTAAGTTAGTTCATGTTTAGGCCTAGCTCAGTTTAACTCTCCTATTCTCGGGTTAAGAACATACCTCATCTTAATTTTAGAAATAAACCTAATTCATTGCAAATCATACTAAAATAGGGAGTTGTACCAAATAATTTAGAGGAAGGTTAGTCTTTCTAGAAGCAACTTTCTAACTATTGTAACTAGATATTGTTCTCAAATTTGGGAATCTAAGAGTTAAATCAAAAGAACAATCTATTTACCAAAAGGTTTTTGGCAACTCTGTTGGGGAGATGAATAGTCACTTGACTAGTAAACCTTTAACATGAGGGAAAATGGTACTACCTCAAGAGAACATAGTCCCAGTATTCCAACATGATCTCAGATTCCAAGACAACCAAGAAGATATAATCTCATCTCTTAGCAAATTTGTTTGGAGAAATTGGAGGAATGCATAGCACTACATAAATGCTAGTTGGGTATTGGAAGAAGAATAATTTAGGGTTCAAGCATTAGAAAGAGTTTTTCAAAGGAGAAAAGTATGAAGAGAAGAAAGGAAAATAGAACTTGAAGCTCAGAGGTGAGATTAACCTAACATCCTAGAGAAAGAAAGGATCCTTAGAAGTACCAAAGAACAAGGTGGGAAAGATCCTATTTTTGAAAAGCTTGCAGAACTTGATTTCCCCATCCTTGACACTTCTAGATGAACAAGTGACAAGAAAAGTCAGAGTAGACCATGTTCACCTATTAGAAATCAAAGTTCCTCACATACTACATGCTAGGTATTGGCCTTACATGGAGTAACTATTCCTCTAGTTGTCAATTTTCCACCATACCTTGCTAGAACAATCATGGCTTCTCCCTAGGCCATAGTGATAGGTTCATTAGCACTAACAACTTATCACCCACTCCTAGCCAATTCAAGGAAGAATTTTTGTAAGTTTTTAGGGGATGGAAAATTTACTACTAATGAGCACATTAAGGCCTTTTTTGTAGCCACTCATATCCTAGGAATATCTCATGAAGATGTAGTCGTAAGGCTATTTGTAGAAACTCTGACAAAGAATGCAACAGATTGGTTTTACCATTTAGATGATGGCTCTCAAAAATTGGGACATGATCAGGACGGCCTTGGAAACATGATTCAAAATGGTGAAGGATGATCACATCCTATAAACACAATTGAAATCTATTAAAAAGAAACCTACCATGAGTATGAGGGATTTTGTTGTAACTTTCAATAAGATCACTAGTAGGATGCTTACTGGTGACAAACCTACTACTGGCAATTTGAAAACATTCTTCATAAGTGTGATGCCCCTAGATATCAATTGTGATTTAAGGAGGGCCAATCTTATAGATTTAGTGGATGCACAAAAGAAGGTGTTCAAATTTGAAGATGACTTGATCTCCATTGGGAAATGGAAATGAGAAATTTAAACCAAGGGAAGCTCCAGTAATACCACTTCATCTAATGAAATCATTCAAAAATTATCAATGAGTTAGTAGCAGTGAAGAGGTAATTACTTGGATTTAATCACTATTACCAACTAAACTATCAAAATCTGTCAGGGAGGAATAATGATGGAAAATTTCTAGAGCTTACAGGTTCACAACCAAGGTTAGCAATTGAAGCAACACATAGGAAAGGAAATATGTGCATGTTTCATTTGACAATAGATCATGATAGTGAAAGCTATCTAGAAATGGCTCATATGATGCAGTTTTTATCTACTAATGAATTGAATACTACAACCCCTTTCTCTGAGTCAGATTCATACTCAAATGGCAACTTTGGAAATTTAGTTTTGGAGCATGAGTCAGACTCTAAGCTGAAAGGCGAGTGCTATGCAACTATTGATGGAACCTCATTAAAAGTATTGACCCAGAGTCAAAAGCACAAAAATTAATCTTCTAGTCACATTCCAAGAAGTGATCCCACCTCTTCATCAAATAACACTCACATTGACCAAGAAGCATTAACATCTCAAATAGGTAAGGACAAGAGTCCTTTGGATTTCATCCAATTTTGTAAAGAGTAAAAAATCCAAATCTCCCCTATAGACTATCTAAAATATCATCCATCTGAGTTTAAAAGATTAGTAGATCATTGTAAATGAGGTGTTTCAAATTTGAATCATAATGTTACCACTAAAGAAGAAGATGAACCTTTGACATCTAACCTTTTTGATCAAGAAGATTCCACTATATTAGCGAGTTTTCCTAGGTAAAAACTTGACCCATTCTACATTTTACTATACATCAATGGATGCAAATTAAGTAATTGCATAATAGATTCAGGTGCATCAGATAATTTAATGTCTTTTTCTCTAGCTAAAGCCATGGGCCTTACCCTCACTAAAGTTCATGGAAGATGCTATTCAATGGATGCTCAACAAGTCTTGTTACTTCAACAAATCAAAGATGCTCAAGTGGCTCTAGCCTCTCATCCGAAAAAGAAGTTATTGTTGACTATAAGCTATGGCCTGCTCTTAAGTAGAAGTTTTTGTAGAGATCTAGGGGGAGAAATAAAATTAGACTGGTCTCAAGTAGGCATACCTATAGGAAGCAAGAAGGTTAAGTTAGAACCTAAAGAAAAAGAAAAATTTATTTTCTTAAAATCAGATGATCCTAAAGCCCAGATTCTCTATAAAGAACTAGAGTTCCCTAGTTACATTTTTTTTTACCAAATGTGCTCTAAGTGAGCAAGAAGTTGAAAATCTGTGAAAACAAATCCTAAGTGAAGAAGAAGAGTCATCCTCTATATGGATATTGGAGTTTTATGGAAGTTGCTCTTCATCAAGGTCTGGTGCAAGCGTAATATTAATACCTCCTAAAGGAGAACCTGAACCCATGGCTTTCAAATTGGAGTTTGGGAATAAAAAAAACATTGTAGAGACAAAGCTCTATTACTTGGGATAATAACTATGAAACAAAAGGGAATAAAGATCCTAAGAGCCCAAGGTGATGCAGAACTCATTGTGACAGAAATTAAGGGGTAGTACTTTGTAAAGAATCATAAGTTCAAAAATTATAGAAACAAACTCTGGTATGAAATAGAAGGCCTTGATGCATTCGCTATTGAAGTGGATCCAAGAGAGATGAATACTAAAGTAGATTCACTAGTTGTTTCTACCTCCTTATTGCTCCCTCACTCAAAATTCAAAGATAAGAAATATCAAGTGGAAATTTTATATCAAGCCTTTGTTCCTGACAATGCAAAATTCTAGCAAGTTTTTGGAGATGACAAGAGTCTGCAACTATTCTTGGAAAATGACAAGGCTACATGCAAAAACCACTCCAATGAAGACAATCAAGAAGATCCTGACCATAAGCAAAAAGAAGATCAAACTGATGAAGTCCAATTATGAGGTAATATCATTCCCCCATACTTTAAATCTTTGGAGAAAATTTTTAATAGGCATGATGCCTACATAAAGAAAAAGAGGATAGAAAAAGGTCCTACTACTAGTGAATACAAAGGGGTGAATATAGGAAATGCACAAAGTCCTAAGATGATAAATATTGGAAAGTTTTGTTCACCTAAAGAGAAGGAAGTTACCAAACAACTTTTCATAGAATATCAAGACATTTTCACCTAGAGTTATGAAGATTTGAAAAGCTATAGAGACGGGAAGATAAAGCATCAAATTCCATTGAAAATTCATGTAATTCATTTCTGGTAGAAACAAAGGAATTATAATCCTAAAGTAGCAGATGCTATATTTTGGGAAGTAGACAAAATGGTGAAAGCAAGGATTATTTATCCCATCCATCGCTCCACTTGGGTAGCTAATATTGTACCAGTTAGGAATAAGAACAGAGAAATAAGGATCTATGTAGATTTTAGGAATTTGAACTAGGCATCTTTGAAAGATAATTTTTCCCTTCCCAACATCGATTACCTACTAAAAATAATCACTAGGGATGAGAGGATGTCCATGCTTGACAAGTTCTCAGGATACAATCAGGTTGAAGTAGAAGAGAAGGATCAAGACAAGATGTATTTCACCACTCCTTGGGGGATGTTCGCATATCATAGAATACCTTGAGGTCTTATCAATGTTATTTCCATGTTTTAGAGATGTATGAGTAAATATTTTATTGATCTAAAAGACTAGATTATTGTTATATAGTTGGATAATCTCACTGTGTTCTCAAAGAAAAGGAAAAATCACATAGAAGATTTGAGGAAGGTATTGCAAAGGTGTCAAGAACATGAAATCTCATTAAATCCTAAAGTCTATTTTCTATGTAACAAAGGGAAAGCTTCTTGGTCATATGTTAAATTGAATGAAGCTAAGAAAAAAACCTTCCAAAAAATAACGATTTCTCTTGCTAACGCTCAAGTACTATGTCACTTAGACTATAAATTGGATTTCATTATCTACTATTATGCCTCTAAACACACCTTATCAACTATCCTTATGGAAGATAACAAAGACGGGATACAAGCCCCTATTTCCTTCATGAGCATACCTTTGAAAATTCATGAGTTGAAATACTCTCAAATCAAAAAACATGCCTTTGCAATGGGCAAGGCACTAAAGAATTTTAGGTTTTATATCTTGCACTCTCATTCTATGGTTGTTGTACTTGATGTAGCGATAAAAAGTGTATTAACTCAACAAGATGTAGGATGCAATGCTAGACGAATATGGATAGAAAAACCACAAGATTGTGACATTGAAATTAAACCTACTAAGCTAGTGAGGGGTAATGACTTATATAAGGCAATTGTGAAAAATGGCATCGTTGAAGAACCAGAGGAGTTGGGAGAGAAGTAGTTAGTTTTAACAATAGGATTGTAGAACTCTTGGTTTGAGAATATTACTTATCTACTAATGTATGGAGAATACCCTAAAGGCATGACAAGGAAAAAAAAAAAAAAAAAAAAGATCTCAAACTAAAAGCTGCAAAATACATAATTTAGGATGAGAAGTTGTTTAAGGGAGTTGTGGATGGTGCTTTCCTAATATGCATAGATAAGAAACAACAAGAAAATTTGTTGAGAACATTTCATGATGAAGCGTGCGGTGGAAATTTCTCATCTTCGGTCATGGCTTTCAAAATATTAAGACAGTGTTACTATTGGCCCAAAATATTTAAGGATGCCTACTCCTAGGTGTCAAAATGTGGAAAATTGTAAGATGTTCATTGGGAGACCCCAACTAGCCACTCTACCTCTTAGACCTGTCATCATTGAAGGTCATTTTCAAAAATAGGGCCTTGATTTCATTGGTCCTATCAATCCAACATGTAGCACTAGTCACCAGTATGTTATAATTGCAACCAATTACTTCACCAAGTGGGTGGATGCCAAAAAAACCACGAAAACTACTTTCAAAGTAGTTTGTCAATTCATCAAGGAAAACATACTAGTTAGATTTGGTATCCCCATTAAACTAGTGGTGGATAATGCAGCATACTTCTCTTTAGTTGAAATCACCAAGTTTTGTTTCGACCATGACATCATAGTTAGTCATTCATCTGACTATTTCCCATAATGAAATGGTCAAGCAGAATCTAGTAATAAGAAGTTAATGAATATTGTTAACAAATTGGTGTCGGATAATCAAAAAAAATTGGCACAAGAAAATTCATGAGGCACTGTGGGCAGATAGGGTGACCCCTAAGAGGGAAATTAGCATCTCTACTTTTGAATTGGTCTATGGGACTGAAGCTAACCTCCTATTACCACTAGAATTGGCTACCAAAAAATTGAGAACAGTAATTGAAGATGACAATTATAGAGATGGACTAGAGAAGAAGATTTTTTACTTGAGCAAACTTGAAGAAGAAAGAGAAGAAATCATGGATAGAAAAACACAACACCAGATGCATGTGAAGAGCCTATTCAATAAAAGGGCAAGACCATGGAAATTCATGGTAGGAGATAGTGTAATATTGTGGGATAAGTGAAGAGCACCAAAAAGTATGCATAAGAAATTTGATACTCTGTGGAAAGGTCCATTCACTGTTCATCATGTATTCAAGAAAAACTCATTTAAATTGGCATTTCTTGATGGCAAAGTGCTACCCCTGACATACAATGGTTAGGATTTGAAGCTCTATCAAATTTCAAATTGAAAAGAGGTAACCCCTTTCTTTTTTTCCTAATTAGGTTTCCCTCTTTCCCTTATTTTTCCTTGCTTTTGTTTTTTCATGTAGCCACCTTTTAGTTTTGCGAAACCAGAGATTTTGGATTCCTTGCTTGGACATGGATTGTCCAAGTCCATAGTCAGAGCCAGCTATTGCACCAATTTTCATCCTTTAACCAATTAGTAAAAGTGAAAACTTGTGCTTTAGTGAGGTCTTAGTTGTGTTTGGGTCTAGGTCTAAGCCTATTTACGTGAAAAGATTCTACATCAAATTTCTCCTTTCCCCTTCTCTGCATTTCATAGCCAAGTGGTTCTCCATTTTGTCAAAGAATTATGTGGGTAGGTTAGTGCTTGATCTAATGGATGTTCATGTTGTTCATGCAATGATCATTTACAAAGTTATATTTACTTATGGTCTATCACTTTCTCAATAAAAATAGAAGCTTGCAAAAATCCAGAGTTCGTCTTCTCCTTGATGAGTTTCTAACCCATGAAGATGATTTCTCATGAATTTCACCAAATGAGGAATATGGATCAAAGAAAGAAAATAGTGAGGTAGCCTATGGCGAATTCAAGTTCCCTTTATTATTATCTATCATAAAAGATGTTTAGGGTTCATCACAGCTCTCAAAATCATTCAAGGTAGAAAACTCAAAACAAACTTCTCTTTGGTAGGTTTTCAACTCATGAAGTTGGTTTTCTGCAAAAGGTGATCTTATAGATTTTTTGAATCTCACTTAAACATCTCCAAGCCCAAAAAGAAAAATGGTCTAAAGGTCAATCAAAAAGGAAGCGTTGGTAGAAAAACACAAATTGTCTTCTCCTCGATGGATGTTCAATCCTAGATTGGACCCACAATTTGTGATGATAATAGAAATAATATCACCATTATGGGAAAGAGTTAATGAGTAGAATTCAACTCAATGGATTTTTTCTCATAGAGTACTCTATTGGTAACTTCCTAAAACTTAAAAGAAAATGGGAAGGAAAGGATGGGAAGATGGAAAGTTACCCTTGGCCCAACAAAATCATGAAAAGACCCTGAGATATCTGCTAAAACCTTGCATTTACTATTTCAATGGATCTCTCCTTCAATTCATTCATGTGGTGCAAATTTTAAAGATCAATGGATGAATTAAGACTCCCATATATATGGAAACATGAACAATTGAACAAACTACCGCTCTTTTTCTTGAACTATTATTCTGTTAATGTGCATAACTTTTTCAAAAGGCTAATATCTATTGCATTAGCTATTCTCCTCAATTTCTTAATTCAAAATTCATTTTCAAAAGAATGACAACTAGATTTGCGGATTTCAATGGGTTGAATAGGATCAAGTCACAATTGCAAAACTTCATAGATACATCCCTTCATTTTAATGACATTAAGGATTTCAAAAAGGGGGTGAAGTCAGAGCTGATCCATCCCATTACTGAGAAGCTCCAAGGATGTGGGTTGGTAGAGGTAGTTGGTTTTCCAGTTGCAGTCCAAGCCTCATAGTTAATCTATGAATGTATAAATCATTACAACCCAAACACAAGAAAAATTGTGCTACTAGATCACACAGTATTGATTTCCATCGATAGGAAAACTATGATGAATTGCCTACAAGTTCCAAAATGAGAGGAATTCTTAGATTTTACATTTGGAGGAGCCATTTCTGAGTTCTTCATGAAGGAGATGATCTGGAGAAAGTAAATCATGCAGAATTGGTTTCAAAAACCATGAAGCACCAAGAGTAAGGTTCCTAAGACTCTGTTTGGGACTAATCTCAAACTTGAAATTATCAATATCTTGGTTCTCTTACACAGATTGAAAGGTGAGGTAGAAGCTTTAAACTTTTTTGAGCAATATTTCCTTTTGGTGCAAGTCATCTACTCTAACACCTAATATATTGATTGGCCTCATGATGTAAGTGAGATTCTATCTAATGCTCTTTGTGCCACAAAGTTCTACAACACATTCTATATGTCCTCTTTCCTCATTTACATGTTAACTTCTTTACAATTATGGCTAGGCCTCCCAAGAGTGGAAAATTTTCCTGATGATGTGAAGTCTTATGAGTTCTACCCATGCTTACAATTGGAAAATAATTATGCATAGTATGTAAGAGATAATGATGCTTTCACCATGAGAATTTTTAGGGAGCTTCAGGGATGTCTAGAGAGGAGATTCAGTCCTAAAGCCATGGTAGCCATCAGCCAATTTGGGAGTTATTTCATCCAATTCTCATCCTTTTTGTATTTGCATCTTGCAGCTTTTGATGGTTTCCCCTTGAAGCTCCTGAGATATCCCAGTGATGTTATTATGTTGATCGAGATAGTGTGACAAGCTATCCAATTGAATGTGTTGATCAAGAGTCTAAAGAAGAAATGGTACAAATTGCCTACGAAGGTGGGGGTTTTCAATTGTGAAACCCATTCTGATGCCAAGAACATGATAAATGTGTTTGAAATAAACTATAAGTTGGAGATGTATGAAGTCTTGATGCCCATATTTGATCTAAATGGGTATACAAGGGAGGTGTTTTAGATTAGAAGTGTGATCAAACACATCACCACCATTGAAGACTATTGGGCCAATTGCAAAGATAAGTTCGAGAGTCGTGATCATGCTTTTGCTAGATTGATAGTTGATCAAGTGAAAATGTATAAAATCAATATTGATGTAGAAGGAGTAGAATATGATTGTTAGAACATGTACAGTAATACTTACCTAACCAAGTTAAGAGGCACTCTGATAAGCTCAAAACCTTATAAGGATTTAGGGGAAAAGCTAGTTATAATGATGGCCCAATTTATCAAAAGGACCGAGAAATGGGTTGAATGGACCATAGCTAGAAGGAGTTGAATCAAAAGTATGACCACTCAAGCTTCTCTAACAGATACAGTGGCTTCCTCCTCTTAAGGTGGCACATCAAGTACAACCGTGGCCATTACTTCAGAGCTGACTCAACCATCAAATGGAAGTGAAAAACCTCCCAACAAAAATATTTCCATAGCCAAAACTTGTTAAGATGGCTCCCTCCCAATGATTGGAACTCCATCAGAAGCTGGGATGAAGAAGGTGGAGGAACCAAGAGAAGGTGCACTCACTTTGGCCCTCTCACCTCATAGTACTAGAGTTCCATCTATAAGTGTTGTACATCTCCTGTCCAGTAGTCCTCAAGTGTGGGTAGTGGATTTGGGAGAGGGTGGAAGCAATGAAAGTGAGTCAACATAATCTAATGAAGTAATGAAGAAGAATTTAGAAGTAGATAAAGGTTTAGATTCTTCAAGGCTCATTTAATAGGCCTCAAAGAATCATTTCTCTTCAGCTATGAAAACAATCATGCTGCTCAAGAGGAAGATGTTTAGCATAGACTCCCTTGGAACTATCTCCAAGGTGATAGGCACAGATTCATGGCTAGAGGACACCCTAGATAGGAAAAGAAAGAGGAAATATGAAGGAGCTCCCAAAAAAGATACTATATCCCTTGCTATCTGCTCTAGATTAGCACTGAGCAAGGTCAAAAAGCAGAAAAATTTGTCCATCCTCAGACAAGATCCTGAAATAGGGAATTTGACAATGGATATTGCAAAGCTTACTAAAGAAGGAAGAATTGAAGATATGTATGTAGATGATTTTTCCTTGCACTCTCTGGGTCTTAGGGAGGCTAGTCATGACACCAAGGTTGACTTATGGAAATCAACAAATGAGGTGATTGAAGGACAGCTTGAAATTCTCAAATTATCAAAGGTCAAAATGAAGGAAGAGACCCAAGAATTGAATAGCTTCACTAGATAGTTGATCATCCCATTGGCAAGCATCTCTAGAATGGCTATCACTAGTGATCCTACTACTGCCGATGTCCAAGCACTCATCTCCCAACTCCAAGAAGATAAACACTTTAGGAAAATCGATAAAGAGTGGAACGAGAAACTCAAATTGGAGGAACTCACCATTATAGAATAGATTGGCAATGCCATACTAAGGCTAGAGATAGAAAAGGACAACATTTTAGCTAAAGAGCTACCATGGTAGCAGAAAAGGTTAAAATTGAAGCTTATGTCTCTTTACTAAAGATGATTATCCAAATGAAGGCTAAGGAGGCTATTGAAGCAAAGATATTTCCTAAAGGAGATGATCCTATATTTGATTGGCTTCAGAGCATGCAATTCAAGCCCAAAATGATCATGGTGACAAAAGAAGGGCTTAAGGAAATAGAAGCTAAAGTGAAGAAGGATTAGGATAGAGACTATGAAATCCTAAGAGGCCTACATACATATTCAAAAAATAGTGTGGAAGGGAAAGGAATCATTGGAATAAATTTCATGCAAACAAACTTCTCCAATTACATAGATAATTTGACGGGAATTTCCTCTGGTCACCAAAACAGAGTTTCTGAGCTCCACAAACCTAGCAAGTGTGTACACATGGCCATGGAGGAAATACAAGACCCATTGAGTGGTTTCTAAGATTTTTCTAGAGAGAATTCTAAATGATTCTTAAGATATACTAATGTACGTGTTCATAGGCATGAAGAATTAATTCCAATCATTGTCACCGCTAAGGCCCATAGGACAAAATCAGAAAAGGGAAAGAAGGAAAAGTGATTCATATTTGACCTCTTTTATTTTTTGATGTAATGATTGTAATGGAAAAACTAGCTTCTTTTCATTTTTCATTTTTGAAGAGATGAACGGATTAAACTTCCTTTGTAACAGTCATCTCAAAATCCTATATGTTTTGGAATGAAAGATTAATAAAAGGTCTGCTAATTTTTGGTGTGAAATACCTGATGTTGTAGAGACAATTGAATGGTATTTTGTGTCAATTATTTTATGTTCCATTCTATTTTATGTTAATAGTATGTTTTCTCTTTCATGTGAATTAAAACAAGGAATGAACAGAGCATCATTCCTCTATTTTGAGGCAGCAAACTAAATATGATAGTATTTTCATCTTAGGTACAAGAGAAACCCCTTTTGTGCTTTCCTTTAAGTTAGTCTTTCTTTCTCAGTTTAGTATCAGTTAGTATGTACTAATAAAACATTAAGCCTTATGGGTTTGTAAAATGTGTGAATTCATAAACTTAATCAATCTTCAATATCATTTCTTGCCTCAGTTAGTTCATGTTTAGGCTGATAGAAATAAAACTAATTCATTGCAAATCATACTATAATAGGGAGCTACACCTAATAATTCAGAGGAAGGTTAGTCTTTCTAGAAGCAACTTTCCAACTATTGTAACTAGATATTGTTCCCAAATTTGGGCATCTAAAAGTTAAATCAAAAGAACAATATGTTTACCAACACAACTATAGGTGCTCACTACGATGTACCAGAGCATGTTAAAGAAAAAAGAGAGCAACATAGTAGACTAGTTGTAAGACTTGTAGTTCCAAATAACCATTCGAATTGGAATGTTCTTGACTTTGATGTGCAAATTCTCAACTTCTTGCAAAGTGTGGTAGAATTCTTTGATAGGAATCAGTCCAAACTACAAAGCCAATATGGTAATTAGATCATGAACCTTAGCCCTAACAAGTTTCCTAAAGGTCTAATCACCTTAGAGTTTATTTTTAATCCTAATGATCAAGCAAGGAGAAGAGGTATGAACCTAGCTGCAAACACGGATGATCACATACTAGTTTCCATTGTTGATGGAAAGGTTCTCAGTTTGGGAAAGATATGCTCTAAATTTGAACCAAAAAAAATTGTTCATTTATGTTAGAAATTCAATGATGTATTTACATGGAAATATGATGATTTAAAGGGTTTTAACCCAAGTTTGTTTTAGCATAGCATAGATTTAAATAGTGATGCAAAGCCTATTAGGAAAAAGCAAAGACTAGACAATCCTAAGATTGAGCCTATGATGAGAATGGAACTATCCAAGCTAATAGAGGACAAAATTATTTTTCCTGTTAAGAATTCCTCTTGGGTAGCCAACCTTGTTCTTGTTAGGAAGAAGAATAGAGAAATTATATTATGTGTAGATTTCAGGGACCTCAATAGGGCTTCTCTCAAAGATCACCATCCTCTCCCTTCCATGGAGCAAATCTTATCCAAGGTTAGTGGCTCTAAAATATTTTCCTTCCTAAATGGATTTTCAAGTTACAACCAAGTGTTAGTCCAAGAGTCTGATAGTTACAAATCAACCTTCACTACTAAATGGGGCACTTATGCCTATAGTAAAATGCCTTTTGGACTAACCAATGTAGGTTCTACCTTTCAAAAAGAAATGGAGATAAATTTCAAGAGCATGCTTGAAAATTTTGTGTTGGTCTACCTTGATGGTATAAAAATCTACTCAAAGAATATGGTAGACCACTTTGGTCATCTGAGGTAAGTGTTCATCAAATTCAAGGAATAAGGTGTGTCCTTGAATCCAAGAAAGTGTGTATTTTCCACCAGTCAAGGAAAGTCGTTCGAACATATTGTGTCTAAAGATGGGTTAACTGTTGATCTAGAAAAATTAAAGACAATCCTTGTTCTCCCACTTCCTAATCATAAGAAGGGGCTACAAAGCTTCCTTGGTAGAATCAATTTCATAAGAAGGTTCATTCCTAATCTTGCTACCATGGTCAAGCCTCTTACAAAAATGCTAAAGAAGAATATGGTTTTCACATGGATAAAGGAAGGAAGAGCTAGTTTTGAAGAGATCAAATAAGCAATATCATTAGCCCTCACCCTTATCAATCCCAACTTTGATAAGGATTTCATTCTATATACCCTTGAGGGTGAGTCAAGCATATCAGCTATCTTGACATAGTTGAATGATAAGATGAAGAACAACCTATAGCCTTTTTTAGTGAAGGGATAAAGGATTATGAAGATAAATAAAATTATATAAAAAATTAGGTTCTTTCTATCATAAGAGCCTTAAAGAAATTTAGGCATCTGTTATCACATAACGAGTTCTAGCTCCTAGTTCCACATGCAAGTGTGAAGGAGTTCCTCTTGAAAAAAGATATCAATGAGAAAAGAGCTAGATGGATCACCAAGGTAATGGAATATGATGTTGATATCAAGATCATAAAGCTTGTGAGAGGCAAGGGATTATGTGAGCAGATGATTTTATCCCAAGAGATGACTAAGAAGGTTGCCTTGGTATTAGAAGATGTAGAACTAGCAAGGGATGAAAATTTGAGTTGTTTGATACATGATATGAAAACTTTCTTTTTGGGAGGAGGATATCCACAAGTATTAGACAAGGCTAAAAGAAGACAATTTAGATTACTATCTATTCATTTTGTCCTAGTGGATGGGATTCTTTTAAGAAGAGATCTCAATGGATCCTTGTTAAGATGCATTAATCCTGATCAAATAGATAGAATGGTCAAAGAGTATCATTATGGTTCTAATGGTGTCCACTTCTTAGCTAGAACAACAACCATGAAAATAATGTGAGCTGGTTATTATTGGCCAACTCTATTCCATGACTATCATAAACATGTGAGGAAATGTGAGAAGTGTGCTTTCTTCTCAGGTAAACAAAGGTTAACTTTTCTTCCCCTTAATCCTATTCAAGTTGATCAACCATTTTCCAAATGGGAGCTAGATTTTATTCATCCAATCAATCCACCTTCTAGCTCTAGTCACAAGTGGATCTTAACTGTAACATATTACTTTACAAGGTGGAAAAAAGTAGTATTCTTGAAGGATGACATAGAGACTTTAGTAGTGGAATTCCTTGATGAAATTTTTACTAGGTTTAGTGTCCCTTCAACAATAATATTAGATAATGTGAAATCCTTTATTGGTTCTCAAATTTTCTCTTGGGCAGTTGGCTATGTATCTATTTAAGAACTTCCTCAAATTACTATCCCCAAGGGAATGGCTTGGCTAAGACCTCCAATAAGAACCTAATCAGGATTATCAAGAGGATAATTGGGGATAATCAGAGGTATTGGCATTCAAAGTTAAGAACAACTCTTTGGGCTGATAGTATCATACCTAAGAGAGCAATTGGAACTCACCTTTCATGCTAGTATATGGAAGGGAAGCAAGGCTTCCTATCTCACTAGAGTTCCCATCTCTTTAATTAGTTCATCAATTGGAGCTAATTGAAGATAATGCCATGACAATTAGGATGGTAGAATTGATGGAATTAGAAGAAAATAGACAACATGCTATGCAAATGCTTGAGACACATTAGCAACAGGCCAAAAATAGTTTTGACAAAAAGGCTAAAGCTAGAGTTTTCAAGGAGGGAGACCTTGTCCTCAAGTGGGATGTAGATAGAGCTAACCCAGGAAGACACTCCAAGTTTGATTCTATGTGGAGAGGTTCATATGTTAGCAGAAACTATAAGGAGGCCAATGCTTTTTAGTCATCCAAGCCTGATGGTGATATTTTTCCAATTCTAGTCAATGAAATTTAACTTAAGCCTTGCTTCTAAAGAAGGTTAGGGTTTTTTGTACATAATAGAGCAGTTCCCATTTTTCTAAGAGGTTCACAAGCATAAGATATTTCCTTATGAAGTAGAAGGTTTTAAAGTTTATAGTTGCAGAGGTTGCAATTTTTTGGTTGTTTATAGAGTAGGTTTCATTTTTGTGACTCCATAGCCCAATGGATCACTTAAGGCTACTGGTCCATGCTTAGCAGGCAAGCATCCCCTCTAAGTCACTAAAAACGTTAGCCATTTTAGCCCACCCCTATTTTTTTCAATGTTACTAGTCTCATGAAAAACCCATGGTGGTAGCCATGCCTACATTCCTTAATTATTCATTTATTGCTATGCAAACATGTTAGGGATATGCCAAAAACCTAATTCATTTTCTTATATCCCTAAATCTTTAAATTCTTTATATTTCATGTTTTTTTTCTTATGGATATTTCAAGTTGCAACCATGAAACAACCCTTCATCACCTTATTGCTCCATTTTAACACTTAACTATCAAATGAGTTGCGAAGGTGAGACACAATTATGACAACCATCGGTGTGGCTTTGCAGTTGTTAGTACTAGCATTCAATTTCATGTTGCAAAGGAGAAGAGGTAGTTAGTCATAATATCTAAGACCAATTTTGTCTTAAGGATGTCTTAGGGTCCTATGGTCAACCATGATTTAAGTTAGATCTCAGTTAATCAACACCTGGCATATTCCTACTTTTCAAAGATGCACAAGGTTTAATCAAAGTGAGAAAATGGAATAGTGATGCATGTCATGATGGGACCAAGTGCATATTAGCTTCTTCATTGCACCATCACATGGTTAGAAGATGAGCTAATTGAATTTATTTCAAAGGATTTTTTTTTTTAATAAGGCAGATCTATTGAATCAATACTATTCCATCAATAAGCTTAAGGAGATTTAAGTTGTGACAATGTGAAATTCAATAGCTATAGTCAATTTAATTGTTTTCACTCCATGGAACATGGTTAAAGGAAACCTAGGGTTAAGATGGAAATGATGCAAAATGATTTGATTTCACTCTCATAGGGTTAATTGTTGAGTTAGGAACTTAAGTCATGATGGTGCAAGGGAAGTTAGTTTGAGGGCTAGTCGAAGCATCATAGTAGTTAGTGGAAAGAAGCAACACGTAGTCATGATGGATTAATCAATGGTTTAGGGTTATTATCACAACCTCACAGGGTCTAGTCTATAGTTATAAAATATGGTTACAAAATTTAAAGTAGCATTAAACATTCAAGGACACAATCTTCACATAGTCGCAAGTGTCTAAGATGTAGTCAAATTCTAAGTCATGATGGTGCGAGAGGTAATGCTAGTAGTTATGTTTCAAGGGTCAGAATATTACATGAGGTTAAAGATAACTTGAAGTTAACCATGTGACGCTGTGAATCACTTTGTTTGCTCATTCATAGGGTTAAGACCTTAGTCAAGAGGATAAGTCATGAATCTACAAATTGGTGGTGATGGCCAGCCTAGCCATGTTCACAACATCACAAAGAAAAAATATGCTTGATGTCTAGTGGTCACGAAGGGGTAATAAAGGCAAATGGATGGCTTCTCATAATTGCATAGTTAAACAACAGTTAAGCCCTAACCATGGTGAAGTTGCAGAGAACTCAATTTCATGGTTAGCATAGGGTTACTAAAGTTAAAGGGCTTAAGTGTTTTCAGGCTACAAGGCTATGATCAAACATGAAATGGAGACATCATGGTTTCACAAGGCCAAATAGTTAAAGGGGAGAATGAGTTGTGAAGCCACAAAAAAAAGTAGGCATGGGTCAACTAGGATAGATAAAAAACTTGTCAAGGTGGCAAAATTCTTAAAGGTTATAAGGTTGTGTGGTAGGTTTGATTGTTGATTTCTATTGAATGATGACATGGCTAACCTGGCATGGTCAAGAACATGGTATCAAGTAGCTCCTTTAATGGAAAATAGGTCATTTATCACTTACAACCACTATTTTGAGTGTTCTCCATGCCTAATAAATGCAAATTTATTTTTACCAAAGCCATGGTTATCCATCTACCTAATCAGAGTAGTTATGGCCACCATTTCTATCTTTTCAAGGCTAGAATTGCATGTAAAGATTAGATTTCTTACATATAGACATGTACCTAATCAAATCTTTCTGGGATTGGTAGTGATTGTTCTTTGCAACTTAAAGGTAATATTTGAGTTTTGGCTTTCATTAGAAGTTTTCTTAATTATGCTTGAGCTATAAAAGAAAGTTTTGTAACCCTTCTAAGGGTTAGTCTTTTCTCTAATTCTATAGAAATTGTATTACATGATCTAATACTATAATTTCCTTTTTCCCTTGAATGAATATATTTCTCTATTGTACCTCTTTCTTCATTAATATATTGTACAATATCTTCTTTCCTTATCTTGATGTATTTCCTCCATTCTTTGACTATATGATTGTATCTATTTGGCCTTTGAATGAGATAGAGTGAAGTTCCTTCCTTATAGCATCTTATTGGTCTCTAATCCTCATGTGATGTTGAGTTAAGAAAGTATTGAATCTATGTATTTTGAGATTATATTGATGAACAACACATTTCTAGGCTGAGATAAGGCTGAACATACTTTTTTAGTGTATCACCCCCTCATGATTAGATTAGGTATTTTAATTTTCATGCATTTCCTTCCCCCTTTTCCTCTCAAGAAATAGTTAGGTGTGCCCTGATAGTAAGGAAGTCAGTCTTCTCTAGAGACTCAATGTCATTGTTCAAGTCCCACAACTTGGAGATTGTTTCCATATTTCACAAGGTTGCCTTTAGGTCAAACTTTAGGCAAGGGTGCAAACTATTGTGAAACATTAACTTCAGTTCAACAATCTTTAATTCATGTTTTAAAATCTCATTTTCATTGTTTAGGTTTGCTATCTCATCATTCTCACCAGTCTGCTCTTTAGGATATTTTCTAGATTTGAGATAATCAATCTTATCTTTCAATTCACCAATGTAATATTTAGCATCTTCATACCTTTCTTTTAAGTTGTCTCTTTCTTCTCTACGAAGGTCAATTTTCTCTAGGGCTTCTTGAAGATTCCTCTTTAACTGTTCCATATCCATAGGGATCTTACTCAATCTATTAAGCCTCTTCTGAGTAACTGGGCTCTGATACCAATTCTTAGAAATAAATAATACTAAGGGGGGGTGGGGGGTGAATAAGTATTCTAAAATCTTTTGCATACAATTGGATATTATTAATTAATTTATAATATGCATATGAAAGTAAACCAATAATGTTGAACAGTAAATAAATCCATACATAATGAGAAGTCATAATGCCATATTTTGTTAGCTAGGGAAACCCTGGCCAAGGGAAAAACCCCATTGGGAATGATACCCACAAAATGATCCACTAAAAAAAAGAATTGTGTTAAGGATATTGACACTATTAGAAGTCTATGAATTACATATAATCTCTTGGTCCTGGTTAGAGGATTAGGCCTCGTTAAAAGCCTCAACCCTATTAGGATTTTCTTCAACCGTGTTAGAGTTGGTAGAAAAATTAAAACTATATGCAAGAAGATCCCAGTGCCATAATATGCAATTATACAATTCAGTGCCTTAAAAAAAAAAAATAGATATTGTTGGGACTCAAAATTGGAGCCCTGATTTTGAGTACCATTCTAAATTTTGAGTCAATTTGAACCCCTATAAAAACTTTTCATTCATGTGTAGTCGGCTGCCATTTTGAGGCCTATGAAGTGTTTCATGTTTCTAAGATCTTCCATTCAGTATATGCATGCATCTCATAATGACAAATTTCCATTCTGAGTCATTTCGTGAAGTTTCATTTTGAGCATTGCTTAAATTTGTATTTTTTCCGAATTGTCAAGCAATGACAAGAAGCCTAGTTTGGATTTGAATATCTTGCACCCAGTTGATTTTCATGAATCACCACTTTGGAACTATTTAGTATACATATCAGAGAACCTATATTTCATTTTTCAAACCATTTCAATATGTTTTGACTAGTTTTGAATCCCTCAAAGTTGGTTGTTGACTATTGTCATGTTGATGCTTTTTCCCTAGAATTTTGGGAAGTCTTGTTTGAAGTTATAAATTTGACCTAGTTGACTGAAATGAGAAAATTCATTTTGTTCTAAATTCTAGGGTTTAGAGACTTTTTATATTCTATATTTGAGCTTATGAAAAATCTATTTGACTAGTTTTCAAATGCAATTCCAAATGCAATTTATTAATTTTTATTGGTGTCTAAAAGTGTAAATTGATTGGTAGCCCTATTTGGGATGCCATAACTCTGAATCTATGATATATGAGACCAAATGGATTGTACCACTATGTTATACTGTAAAAATTCTCTATGTGTGCCAATTTTTGAGTCATAACCAATCCATCTGCACACTTTCTCAAGTCCATTATTTTTGTGAAAATCAATGTTCTGCTAATGTTCCTAGTTCTGCAATTCTAAGTACCCCACTTTGACCCTTTTCCAAATGCTCCAAGTTATTCGTCATGAGCCAAAATCACAGTAAAATAATATCCCTATTTTCAAGCCCTCAAGTGTCCATTCGACCTATTTTCAAAGCCAAAACCAAACACACTTTATTATTTTCATACATGTTGGTTTGCAGGCAATTTTAAGTGAGCAAGTTTTGATGGGAAATATCTTTTGGCCTAGCTATCATCATGCCAAAAAATCTAATAGTATAAAACAATGCAAAATAGAGACGATATATAATATCTTAGGAGCCAGTTGTTTGATTTAGTTAGTTTTTAAAGCCATTCTCAGAGGCTTTTGGGTAGAAAATTATAGCTTGCAAAAACAAGGTAAACTGAGTTTTAAATGATCAATCAATGATCAAATTTGATTTTAATTAGTGCTAGGTGATTAATTGATCAGATCAAAGGGTTTTTTTTTTAGTTTTAAAAAAATTAGCTAGACCCACTTTGGGGTCTGACTAACTTCACCAGACTGATAAAATTTGAGGGAATGGAAGATGCTTTTGCTAGCTTGGTTTTTCACTTTTTAGAAATCCTACAAATTTATAATGAAAATCATAGTTACCTTTTGAAAATTAGCTGTTATGTGTTTTAAAATTGATGCTTTCCCTATATAAAATACCTTTTCTCTATTATCATTGTGTCATTTTTCCCCTTAGTTTCAAACTTTAGTTTGCATTAGGCATGTTCTCATAAATTTCGCGGGAGGATTTTCATAAAGCCCTAATCATGTTTGAAAAAGCCTTTTATTATTTTTTTTTAATAAAATTCTTCATTATTTTTCCTAAAAAATATTTTAACCATAAGTATAATTGTAGTTAGTCTGCTTGTTGTTTTAATAAATTTTGTTAACCAAAGGAGGTCTTTATTGTGATTGTCAGATCATTTTGGATCGACGATTGTCATATTCTCATGGATTGAAGTTGCAAGAAACTTAACTAATGTGAGAATGTGAAAGCATGATACATGGAAATTTGTGGGACCTGATTCAACCTTGGGACACAAAAATGAAGTGTTAGATTGAGTTGGAAAATAGACTAAATTTGATTGGTTGACGATGTTGACTTGGCTTGCAAAACTATGACCTTGAAAGTATCATCAAATCTTTGCAGACTAATGATCGTCATATTTTCATAGATTTAAGTTACAAGGGTTTTAACCAAAGCAAGAATATGATGAGATACCATGTGTACCAGTGGGATCTATTCATAATATAAAGTGTCAAATGCAATTGGTGACTATGTAAGTTTCCAGGTGGTGTGTTTCCATTGGCTATTGGCACAAGGATGTGAGGATAGTATTATTTTATTATGATCATCTGATCATTTTAGATCAATGATTGCCATATTCTTGCAGACTGAAGTTGCAAGAAACTTAACCAAAGTGAGAATACAATGTGATGACACATGGAAAATGATGGACCAATTTGTAATACGACTTTCCAAAAGCGATGCTATCAGAATGGTTTTCCAGATGGCACATTTTGATCCACATTAACACTAAATGCAGAAAAAAGGAGAATTATGTTCCTAATTGTCAGACCTTTGCAAATTGAAAACTATCATATTCTCATAGTTTTAAGTTACAAGATGTTTAACCAAAGTGATAACATGATGATGTGATACATGGCATTTTTCCCAAAAGGCTATGCGATTGTAAAAATTCAAAACAACACTATTTGATCATTTCAGATTGAAAGATATATTTCAAAATTGCAGTATAACCTAAGAATTTGACTATTGGAGAGATTAATGCTAATAAATATCAGTTCATGTGAAGGAATTGAATATTGAATGAGAAATTCAATTAATTATCAAATACAAAAAGCTAAAAAATTTCGAGTTCAACAAGAACCTATGAATATTGTGATTTTCTCGAGTAGTAAGGTGTTGAATTTCAAATGTTTTAAGCATTTTGTAGGTAAGTGTGGATATCCTTTGATCACTTGAGGCATTTTCTTTTGAATTATTTTTATTTGAAAGAATTGTAAAGATGCCTCCATGACAACATTTTTCTAAGAAGGTAGGTTATCAGCGTAGGAATGTGCATGATATTTTTTCGAGTAATTACCTCTATTAACAAATGAAGCAACAAAAGGAAAGGAATTGGTTCTAAAAAAGCCTAGGTTGCAAATTAGAGAGGATTTGTATGATAAAGATAATTGGTTAAGAGATGTAGAGACATCTATTGGGGGTCTAGGTTATTCAATAAGTGGTTTTCAGAGAGAAAACATGATACTCCTTTAAGAAATGTGTGGCAATTTGACATTGACAAGTTTGTAGTTCCTAGTGTATTTTTTGATGATGACCTCCTGACAATGATAGCAAAAAGATATGACCCAATATCAAGGATGGTCAAGAATCACATTGGGGATAATTTGTTTAAATTTGCACCAAAGCTAATTAGGGAAGTTTTTCATTAAACCCTAATCATGCATTATATAAGCAAATCAATTTTGAAGATTTGCAAGCTAAGTATGATGTTCAGAAGTTGTACCTAAGAAAAGGGCCACTATAGGAACATTTTGTAAAAATAGGACATCTACTATTGGTTATAATAAATACCCCAAAGCCATTTCTAAAGAAATGTTTTAGTCCCAGAGCACAAGCATTATATTTCTCTCTCTACAGGATATTTGGATTGGATGAATAGGATCACATCCAGGGGTCTATTGTTTTCATCATGGCTTAGACATTGCAATATGGCATGAGCTCAATTTTTGTTTTTGCCACATATTTAGCAGAAGAAATTCACAATGGGTTAATAGGTATCAGTAAGGCTAAAGTAGAAAAACCTTTCTATTGGTACTACATGATTATGTACATATGTTTGTACAAGGGTGTATGTGTTTTCTCTAAAGAAATGAAGTTAGAACTAGATAAGGATGGACAAAAGCTCCCTATTCAATAATGGAGTGCAGATATAACTTGGGAAGTTATTGATGCTAGTTTTGTCATCTTTGATAGGTATTTTTCTTCCAAGTTAAGGGTCTTATTGATAGGAAGTAATCCTAGAATACCTCAGCCTTTGCTAGAATTAATTATACCTAAGGATTTTTCTAAAGGACTAAAGGTGACTCATAATTGGGGAGATATTATTCCATATGTAGTCTCTACCATATTCAAAATATATGGTTTCTTAGGGAAGCCCCATGTCTTACCTTACCAGGTGCCATTGAAAGTTGGAATTGTAGAAATCCTATGGCAAATAGGAGGACTTGAAGAGAAGGAGCTCTTAGGACGATCAATAGGTACATTTTTTCCAAATTTCACTTTTGTTCACAATTTTATAATTACAAAAGGAGGATGGAAGCACTTGGGAAATTTATTGGATAGGTATCAAATGGCATAGTCACATGCATGTTTTAGTGACCCTAAGGGATTTTATGATATTTTTAAAGAAAGGAAAAAGGCTAGGTCTCATGAATGTTTTGTATGTTTCCCTAAAGATATAATTAGGAATGAATTTTCTTTACAAGAGCAAGAGATTAGGATAGAAAAATGGAAGGTCTATAACAAGATCCTTGAATTAATTAATGCTTTGGAAACTAAATACAATCCCTTATCTGATGCAAAATATTGGTGAGATAAGATTAGTATACTTATGAATAATAGTTTTGGGATTATGCAAAACTTGAACGAAAAGAAATCCATTTTAGTCGAAACTTATCTAGATCAAGCTATAGAGATAGAAAGAAGATTAGCTAGGAAAGCTATCATAAACCCAGGACAATAGACATTACAAAGAAGACCAGGGTATGTGGTAGAAAAGAGTGTACAACCTGTACCTCTTTATAAAAGACATATTTCAAAAAGGTCGCCTACTGAACCTACTATAAAGAAGCAAAAACTAGAATAGGGTTCTTCTAGGGTTAAAGAATATTCTCCCACACACACCCTATTCTATATAGATGATGAAGATTATTTAAGAGAGTAATTGAAATAGATGGGAGGAGAGAAGGGCATTGTGATAAGAACAACCAAGATAGAAGGAGTGTTTGAAGAGCCTACCATGCCAACATTAGCCCTCATTGTAGGAGATTTTTAGGGTAAGGAGATTGATCCTATGGTGGAAGAGGTATCTAAGAAGTTCTTAGATGATGAAATATTTGTTAAATATAGGGCATTCACTTAATTTTTGTGGAGAACTAATATTAGCAGTTTTGAGGCAAAGTGCAAGAAAATTAAAATAGAGCAACTTGATAAGTAGGACTCTAAAATTAAATAGGAAGTTAAAGCTAGCCTCATGGATGATTTTTCACAAATAACCCCTAAGGGGGGAAGATAGTTACTAAGGGATTCAAGAGTTATGATACTACTAGAGTGGGATATAGTCAATACAATGACTTTTGACATAGTGAGAAAGGCAAAGGACACTCAATTTAAGATTGAGGGAGAATTCTTACAAGCTTATAAGGGGTTGAAATATAGTGATGACCATAAAGCCTTGGTAATATGGTCCATTCAAAAATGAACAAAGCCAAAATTTGAGAGGTCTTAGATTCTAAGCATATAGGTAGTCTTATGGTCTATAGTGTAGGAGAGGTAAATAGTGAGAAGGTGTCTTAAATGACTAAAGAAATGGCTGATTTTGGAGGGGTGGTTGCTGCCAGGAACAAGAATAATTTTTTTGAATTAAATACTAAATTGAAAGGGTGTTAGAAGCTTATGAAGAAAGAGGAAGGAAGATAGATCAATTGGAAGCTATGATTGCATAAATGTATAAACTGTTTGGGAAAACTAATGTAGGTACATAGTATGGTCAGCTCAGGATTGTCTATCCTCCTTGTCCTCTAATACCACCCTTCAACACCATCCCAATTATAGAATATCCTGATACTCCAAAAGAAGCCCAACTATATATAGTTGATGAGTTAGAAGAAGAGAAAACAAAGTTATATGCAATGCATGTGGAATTGACCATGAAGCATGAAAATAGAATTAGAGATACAATCTTGTATCTTGTGGAAAGAGTTGATTGGCCTTCTTTTTATTTGGAAATATCAAAATTGGTAAAGATATGGAATGGACTAATGAATAATGAGGGAGCTTTGATGCTAATTGTGGAAAAATGGATTAACAAGGGAGACATCATTACAACCCTTTGCTATCATGTTATAGATTTTTTTGATGAACGGGTGGAGAGGACTTTTGATCAATTTAATGGCCTTCTAGAATTTGATCATAATAGGAATTTACTACATAGACAAAATAAATAATTATTTCATCAAATATTTGGGCAAGAATTTTGATCTTTTTCCACATGTGCTTAAAACTATAGGCTAGATAAGGGAAAAAGAGGAATGGACAAAAGAATTAAATGAATTAATAAGCATCAGGCTTAATACAACTATACATGATGAAAAATATATTTGGTTTGCTAGAACCATAGAGGAGATAGTACAAGTACAAATATTTTTAAATTCATTTGAGTAGGATTTTCAAGAAATAATAGAAACTAGGAGACGTGTCTTGAGAATGTAGCAAGAAATTTTGAATTTCAATTGGCCTGATGATATTTACTTTGACAAATGGGTAACTAACTACTCACCAAAAATATGATTATTAAAAGAAGTTGTTGAAGCAGAAACTATGGACAAAGCAGTGGCTATAGAGAATGTGCAATTAGTTGATGTGTTAGCTCAAACTGATGACATGGAAGAAGATCAATGAATTTTAATAAAAATCTAGATCAAATCAAACAACATGACACCTAGAAGAACAACAAGTGTAAGTGAACCAATCATCAAATGCAAAAGATCAACAAAAAATTATTGCAACATAATTGGTCCCAACATGAGAAGATGAATGACAAAGACATTATGTTGTAAATAAACAAGGAAAGTGACAAAGTTTTGTATTTTTGTGATAATGACATCTTTGTCTCCTTTATAAATATTTTTGTGCTAAGAACAATTGTCCTTTTCCCTCTAAGCCTGAAGTTTGTTGCATCTCACATTATATAAGCGAGTTTCCAAGGCTAGAGGATAGTCTAAAATCTATATAATTTTTAGTGTTATTCTATTTGTATTTAGTCTAGTCAGTCTTTGTGTAAAATTTTGTGATGTATTCATCTGCAAATTGAATGATAAGTTGTCATGTCTTGAATTATTTCTGAGTTTACATCAGTACTGTATGATTTTCAAGGATAATTAATACAAAATGAATGTTTTTCCATATCAATTTTCTCTAAATTTTGTCTCCATTTTTATGTGCTCATTATGTTGGGATTGTATGTGCAAGGTTTACGCAATTTAATGCAACTAGGATATGTTGTATATCAATTTTCTATTTCTTTTAATTTAAGTAATTAATTAAATGCTTCAATAAATTGGTAGGATTTCTAGTCATATAAGAAGGATATTCATAAGAATGGGGTTTAGGGTTAATTATTGATATAATTTATTGTAAGGCAATTAATTAGATCAATATATATTGGGTAAAATCTAAATACCAATGGATAGGGCATTGATCATCTATTTAGTTGCATGTTGAAGAAATCATGGGGTTGAATGAAGCATAGAATTAAAATCAAATCAACTTTTATTTTACTGTTGGAAGATAAAATTGTTGGTTAGCACTTATTTTGAATAGTTCTCTATGTGTCATAGTTAGCTATTGTAATCAAGATATATTTACAAATTCATGAAGAATTGTGACCATTTTTTTCTATAAGGTATTAATTTTGTAGAAAATAATATTTGTGAGTGAGGTTTAATAGAAAATATCAAGTACCCAGTAATTCCAATCCCTAAGGTGCACCCGGTTAAGCCCTACAAAGTTTGAAGAGAAGAGAATCCCTATGATTCTGTTAATGTTGGGTCCAGATCTAAAGAATTATCAATTTAATATAGGAAGTAGCTATCCCCTAGATTGAGTTTTTCCTCTATAGTCTGGTATCAGGTATTTTTTTGCTTGGTAGTTTTAAAACTCTAATAAAATGGTGACCTTTTTGGGGAGTCAATGAAATAAAAGAACTATGAAGTTTTAGAATCTATGTTGTAATTTCATAACTATTGTCATAATCCTTTTATTATGTAAGTCCATGCTTTGGTATTGGTTGATGTTTTGTGACAAACTATGAGATAATCTAAAAGTTCTAGTACTATAGAAGCTATGATGTAGAATGAGTTTGTGAAGTACCTTATTTGTCAAATAGAGTTGTTTTCTAAAAAGTATACAATATAAAATTATTAGGGTTAGGTTTCCTTTTGTCTTATCTATTTCAAGAAAATTTTCCCTCATAAAACTTCCTTGTCATTTAGCTAAATAAAGATATTTTTCCCTAGTGGGTGGCAACTCAACCTTAGGTTTTGATACTAGTCCTTATATTAAAAAAGTGAAAGATTGCTGACAAGAGGAAGAATACAAGAGCTTATGCAAAGGAAAACCCAGGTATCCCATTGTATACTGATTTACCAAAGGGTGGTAGGAAAAATTGGCCTAAAAGGAAAGGGGAATCTAGTCATACTTGGAAACCTAGAGATAGCCCATAATACCAACCCTCAGCTAAGAAGGAGATTTCATCTCGCAGTTCTAAATCTAAAAACACTAGGCTCTTGGCTAATGTTTTCACAATACCTTATCATGAAGCAGGGTTTTATCAAGATAAGATGGTATCATCTATAGGAGATACTATTTTCAGAACCAATGTTGTAGAAGAGATGAACCAACATCATAGGCCCAGATGTTTTCAATCTAATAGACTAAATCTTGAGAAAATCCCTTGCATTGAAAGAAACCTGATAGATTTGGATGATTTTGTAGAATCTGAAGCAACAACTATAGATCATGATGATATGTTTTCTAAAGTATAAATCCTTGGAAGAAGGGTTGCTAAAGAAGAAGCCAAACACATTCATTTGGAAAAGGAGAAAGAGAAAATAACCATGAATACTCTTATTGGAAGAGATCATTTTATCAAAAGAATAGCTGCTCTCAACGAGTAGACCAAAAAATTAGAAGAGAAATCCTCCAAATTACATTCATATGTATTTTGAGATGTTTAAGTTTTAAGATCTAAAGTCCAAGAGAAGGAAAACCTCTTAAAGGAAAAAGAAGGACTTGTCTTAGCCCAAGTACAATCCTACAAACCTATTGAGCTAGAACTTATAGATATGATTTTGAAACACCCTGATAAGGGTAAGCAAAAGGTTGTAGGAATCCAAATAAATAAACCTCAAGCCATTCCTAGCAAATCTGCAAGTCAAGTCATGTCTCAGTTGGACCTAGCTTTAGAGAAAGAAAAGAAGAAGAAAGAAGATTTAACTAAGGAGCTTGAGAAAGTGGAGAATGAAGCATAAGAAGAAGAAACTAGAAGAAAAATTTAGTTCATTAAGTCTAATTCTATTTTAGCTTTATGACCAAATATGTCCACTCAAGCCACAACTTCCATTCCCACTTATGGACCAATAATACCAACCAAAATGCTTCTTAGTTATCCCCTGCCTCGTCTTCTACCACTAGTATTCAAATCCCTAATATGCCACAAATATAGCATCCTCAAATCCTTGTCCAATACCAAGAAAATGTAGCAAGTACATCAAATATTATTGGTTTTTAGAAAAGACCCATATACATGGAAAAATATAGACATATGTCATTCTAGGCATCCCTAGGTTTCCACATCCTATATCTTATGATCTTAGAGATAAGGTTACAAAGTTTTTAGGCAACATTGACATCAATAGTGAAGAGCACCTAAGAACATTTGTAGACATGCTAAATGATTATGAAGTGGAGCATGAAGATGTGGTCATGAATTTGTTTGTACATTCACTAATAGAGGATGCCAGGGATTGGTTTAGAAGCCTGCTAGATGACAAAATTAATTCAATGAGTGATTTGGAAAAATATTTTAAGGAACAAAATGGAGATAACACAAATGTTGGTTTCGTGTTGAATGAATTCAACAACATTAAAAAGAATCAGAATGAATCCACTTTTGATTTCAATGCGAGGTTTCAAAAGGGGATGTGTAAGCTCTTCCAAGTGATGAGACTTGATGAAGATGTATGCCTCACTACCTACTTCAATGCTTTTGATAGCAAGATGGCATACATATTAAGGGATAAAGATCCTAAGTCTTGAAGAGATGCTTACAAGATGGCAGTAAATATCAAAAGCAATAGAAAGGCATCTGGTAAGCTAGGGAGAAGAGATGACCTCAATTTGTTCAATCCAAAGAACAATAAGAGATAAATTGGCAAGTCTATTGTAGGTAAAGGGCATGAGGTTCAAGTTTTAAATCTATTAAAGAACATGAATCCATCAGCTAACAATGCAAATAATCAAAATAGTGATGATAAACCTCAATTCAATAACCACTATAGTAGGCAGCCTGGAATGTAAAATTATACCACTCAGTGGAAAGATGACAAGCCTATCCCTAACCCTTCTTAAAGCACTAAGGATAAAGGTACACCTAATCCTCTACAAAGAAATTTTGTCAATATGATAGATGATGTACCATGGCATGTTATATGTTAGTCTCCTCATTCCCCTAATTATTGTGCATGAGCTCAATCATTTGTTGCAAATCAACATGTTCAAAATGAGGAAGGAGGAGAAGAAAAAAGTCATGATGATGTAAGCTGCAGCATGGTAAATTTATGTGATGATGGAGAGGATTCCAATAAAGAAGAACCTAAAAATGATATTGCTGATCAGAGAAATATTTATCAAATACATCATTAGTAAGTGATTTCAAAAAATGAAGATCATCATGAAGGTAAGGTATGTGCTACATATTCAAGTGTCGATCACATAAATTTGAGAAAACCTTCTAAGGTAGAGATTGATAGAATTATAGTAGAAATGATATCTCAAGTGCACAGTAACTATAATCTAAGAAATAGAACTATCAACAGTGATATTAGTAAGCCATCTAGAATCTTCATCAAAGATATCACTCATAAGATGATAGATGACAATAAGAAGGATAGTACAATGACAGTCAAAATCAAGGATAGTAAGAACAAGAAGTGGGAGCCTAAAAAGGAAGTTTAGAAAATGTTGAAATAGTCAAAGCTAGTGTGCAAGATAAGAAATTAGAGCCTGATCTCACCAAGTGAATAGCAAGGCCTACCCCTCAAGCATTATTAGCTCTAGGTATTTCTATTAAGCCTATTGTTTATGATCCATTTGACATGATTTCATGTTATCTTAGATTACTATTAAGGTTATTTTATCTAAAATGTTTAGAATAGAAGAACATAAGAATAAGGCTCTTTCTTGGTTGGATGGATAGGTAGTAATGATAATGTTGAACAAAGGCCCACTATCATATAGCAAGCACCATTTGTAGTAGAAGATAATGGAATCATGTCACAAATATCTCAAATGTATTTAGATAATTCATATGTAGCCTACTTGCAAGATATTGACCCTTTCTTCCTTAGTTTAGTCATAAATGGTCAAACCTTAAAGAATTGAATGATAGATTCAGGAGCATCAAATACCATAATACCTTTCAAAGTTATGGAAGCCTTGGGTTTAGAAGTAGACACCAAGTAGGGTAGATGTAGAGCCATGGATGCAAGGGAAGGGATTTTTATATGTACTATTATGCATTGCCTTTCAAGTTAGTTGCTTATCCTAATGTTGAAATGACCATGACAGTCCTTATAGTTGATATTCCTCCTCATTATGGAATGCTACTCTCCAAAAAATGGAGTTCTGTGATAGGAGGTAGCCTACAATGTGACTTGTCATATGCCACTTTCCATATAGGTGACAAGGCTATCAAGATTGATAGAGAGACAAGGGTTCCTTATGTTTTTGGAGATATTGTTGATAAGGATGCCACATGTTTCTTAGATATAGATGTAAATGTATTTAGGTCTGAATTGGTTATTCAAAAAGTTGAGAAGCCTCCACCATTGATTGAACAAGAAGTTACTAGTTGTATGGATTCACAAAATTTATGGAACATTTATTTTGATGGAACAATTTCTAAGGATGGATTAGGAGCTGGGGTAGTGTTTATATCTCCAAATAAGAATACTTTTAGATATTCATTTACTTTAAATTTTGCATGCACCAATAACATTGTTAACTATGGAGCACTTTTATTAGGATTAAAAGTTGCAATAAGTCATGGAATCAAGAAAATACATGTTATTGGAGATTTTGAATTAATTATTTTCTAAGTTAGAGGAGTTTATGTTTAAAAAAATAAAAGATTGAAACAATACAGGAACACTTTATGGGATATAATTGAGTGTTTTGATGCATTTGGAATAACCTAGAAGGATAGAAGTAACAACAAAATGGTTGATATGTTAGCTAATGTAGCTATTAAGCCAGATGATATCTCATTTTCTAGTGTATAAAATGTTGAAATAAAAAATAGGCCATCTATTCCTGATAATGTTTAGAATTGGTAGGTATTTGAAGAAGATAAGGATATAATCATATTTTTGAATTGTGAAGACCAATTCTGGTGACAAGAAATTGATGGTCCATCAAATGTTAAAAATGCTAATGGTAAGGAAACTATCTTTGGGAAGGAAGTTGTACAATTTAAAACCAACAAGATCCCAAAGGGATTAGTTGTTTTGGAGATTTTCTTTGATAGTCAAGACAGATCTAAAGTAGAGAACAAAGAGTCGAGTGCTAAATATTTGGAGGAAATAAATCTAGGGACTAATGAAGCACCTAAAAAGGTATACATTGGAAAAAAATTAGTCCCTAAAATAAGACAAGAATTGATTGGTCTATTAAGAAAATATAGACATGTATTTGCTTGGTCATATGATGATTTAAAAGCCTATAGGGAAGACCTCTTTCAACATGAAGTTCCAATGAAAGAAGGAGCCAAGCCTTTCAAATAGAAGCAAAGACCAATCAGTCCCACTCTTGCACTCAAGATGTAGGAAGATTTGATAAAACTCAAAGATGTTGGTATTATCAAGCCTATAAGGAATTCATCTTGGGTATCTAATTTGGTTCATGCGATGAAAAGGAATGGAGATATAAGATTATGTGTCAATTTTAGGAACTTGAATATGTCTTCATTAAAGGATAACTATGGATTTTCAAACATTGAAGTAATGTTACAAAGAGTAACTGGATTAGAACTCATGTCCATGATGGATGGGTTCTTAGGCTACAACCAAGTGGTTGTAAAAGAGTCAGAGTAGCATAAAACTGCATTTACAACATCTTGTGGGACTTATGTCTATAGTAGAATGCCATTTGGTTTAACAAATTTTGGTACTACTTTTCAAAGAGCTATGGATGTAGCCTTCAAGGATATTATTGACAATTTTCTGGTAGTATACCAAGATGACTTAACTGCTTACTCAAAAGATGAGAAAGATCATTGCATGCACTTAGAAAATGTATTTATCAAAGCATTAAAATTTGGAATATCTTTGAATCCTAGAAAATATGCATTTGTTGTTATAGAGGGTAAGCTATTGGGCCACTTAGTTGGAAAAGAAGGAGGCAAAATTGATCCTGAGAGAGTTGAGGCAGTTGATAAAATTTAGAAACCAAAGAATGTAAAAGGTATTCAGTTAATCTTTAGGCAAATAAATTTTCTTAGAAGATTTGTCACCAACTTTGCAGAGGTAAGTAGGCCTACTTCCAAGATGTTAAAGAAAGGCTCTAAGATCAAATGAGATGCAAATCCAAGCATGAAATTCAATGAGATAAAACAAGCCATTAATGATGCCCCTATTTTGAGAGCTCTTGATTATTCCAAGCCAATGCACATCTTCTCTTTTGCTTCTTTTCATACAGTTGTTGTTGCCTTATTGTAGAAAAATTAGGATGGATTTGAACAACCTATTGCATTTTTCAGCAAGACTTTGCAGGCTACTGAACTTAAGTATGATATAAATGAAAAATAAAAATATACAGTGGTTAAAGTAGTAAAGGAATTCAAATACTATTTAATAGGAGCCATTGTAATTGCATTTGTTCCAAGTGTTGCAGTGAAAGACATCTTCTCACAACAGAAGTATCAGGAGGAAGATGTAGATGGATCAATAGGATCCAAGTATTTAACATTGATATCCAAATCACCAAGTTGGTTAGAGGTCAAGGCCTTGCTAAATTGATGGCAGAGGCTAACCTAGAAGAAAATCAGATTAACCAACTTGATGATGACACTAGAAGTGATCTATGTGACATGGACACTTCAGATTGGTACATAGATGTAGTTTTATATCTACAACATATGAAGTCTCCATTAGGATTGACTAAAACTTAGAAGAGACTTCTGAAGTTACAAGCTATCAAATATATTATTGTCAGAAGTCAGTTATGGTGTAGAGACATGGAGGGTGTCCTCTTGAAGTGTGCAAATGAAGAGAAATCAAAGAAGATTTTGAGTGCCATACATGAAGGTGTGTGTGGAGGTCATTACATGGAGAAAAAAATTAGCCCACAAGATCCTTAGGTCTAGTTTTTGGTGGCCTACCTTATTCAAAGATGCATTAGAATTAATGAAGAAGTGTGATGCATGTGAGAGTTTTAGTGGAAAGTTGAAATTTTCGAGAAATTTTCAATTAAAGCCAGTAGAGGTGCAAGCACCTTTCCAACAATGGGGTATTGATTTCATTGGCAAAATCCCTAACCAATCTAGTGGGGGGCATTCTTTGATTCTTGTTGCCACTAATTATTTTACAAAGTGGGTAGAAGCAATTCATACCAGAAATGCAACAAGCAAAGTGGTAATCAATTTTCTATTGAATAATATTATTATCAGATTTGGGTGCCCTTAGAAAATTGTCATGGATAATGCTATGTGCTTTAGATTAGATGAATATAAGAACTTTTGCAAGAAATATGGCATTATTGATTCTACATCATCACCTTACCATCCCCAAGGAAATGGTCAAGATGAATCTAGTAACAAAATTTTACTCAAGATCATCAAGAGGATTCTAGGAGAAAATAAGGAAGCTTGGGATTCCTAATTGCCTCTAGCATTATGGGCAGATAGGGTAACAATGAAAAAGGCTATTGGTTGTGCCCCCTTTGATTTAGTATATAGAATCTAGGCAAGATTGCCTCAAAACAATCTAAATGATATGTATAAGCTCATCCATATTTATGATGAAGATATTGTTGATGATATGCAACTAAGAATGGATGATATCTTATAGCTTGATGAAACAAGGAGAGATGTTTTAGCATAGAATGCAAAGTTGCAAGCACAAATGAAGTATTTCTATGATAAAAGAGCATCTGATAAGAAGTTCCAGCCTCAAGAGTTGGTGTTATTATGGAATGCTAGGCTTGAAGACAAGGGAAAACATGGTAAATTTGATCCCATATGGCTTGGTTCTTATTTGATCCATGGTAACAAAGGTGAAGACTCATATTTTATAAGAGAAATATCTAGTGATATTCTAGAGCTACCAATTCATGGATAGTTCTTGAAGAGCTATTTTTGTTAAAATACCAAAGTTTTTCTATGAACAGTAGTTTAAGGTTCCCCATGCATTCTATAAATTTTTGTATATCTTTGTATAGTCTATTTTTGTGTAGTATTTTCTTGTGTCATTTCTCTCATAGAGTTTTCATGAGTTGCAAGTGTGTGGTCTACTTTTGCAAGAAATTATGCATTCTTGCATGGACACAAGTTACCCATCATCCTCAGACATACCCATTGTTGGCTTGGTTTTTCACTTTTTATAAATTCTACAAAGTTACAATGAAAAACCTAATTACCTTTTGAAATTTTGGGGTTATGTATTTTCAAATGGATGTTTTCCCTAGATAAAATCCCTATTTTCTATTATCCTAGTGTTAGTTTTTTCCTAAGTTTCAAAGTCTAATTTACATTAGGCATGTTCTCATAAATTTTGTGGGAAGATTTTCATAAATCCCTAATGATGTTCAAAAAAGCCTTTTATTATTTGTTTTTGGCAAAATTATTCATTATTTTCCCTAAAAAATCTTTTAACCCTAAGTGTTTTTTAATATATTTTATTAACCAAAGGAGGGCTTTATTGTGATTGTGAGATCATTTTGGATTGATGATTGTCATATTCTCATATATTGAAGTTGCAAGAAACTTAACTAAAGCAAGAATGTGAAAGCACAACACGTGGACATTGATGGGACCTAATTCAACCTTGGGCCACAAAAAGGAAGTGTCAAAGTGAGTATGAAAATGGACTAAATTTGATTGGTTGAGGATTTTGACTTGGCTAGCAGAACTATGACCTTGAAAGTATTGTCAAATCTTTGTAAATCGATGATTGTCATATTCTTGCAGATTTAAGTTTGAAGGTTTTTAACCAAAGTGAGAATATGACAAGCTACCAAGTGTCACAGTGGGCCTTGTTCATAATACAAAGTGTCAAATCCAATTCCTAACTATGTAACTTTCTAGGTGGCATGTTTCCATTGGATATTGACACAAGGATGTGAGGATAGTATTATTTTATTGTGATCATCTGATCATTTTAGATTGATGATTTTCGTATTCTTGCTAATTGAAGTTGCAAGAAACTTAACCAAAGTGAGAATATGATGTGATGACACATGGAAAATGATGGGCTAGTTCATAATATGACTTTGCAAAATGGATGTTGTCAAAATAGTTTACTAGATGGCACGTTTTGATTTTCCATAAACACTAAATGCAGTAGAAAGGAGAGTTATGTTCCTAATCATCAAACCGTTGTCGATTGATGACTATAGTATTCTCATAGTTTTAAGTTACAAGGTTTTTAACTAAAGTGAGAATATGACAAGGTGATGCATGGCATTTTTCCCAAAAGGTTATGCAATTGTAAAAATTTAAAACAACATCATCTAATCATTTTAGATCGACGGATATATTTCAAAATTGTAGCATAACCTAAGAATTTGACTATTGGAGAGATTAATGTTGATCAATGCTGATTCGTGTGAAGGAATTGGGCATAAAATGAGCAATTCAATTAATTATTAAATACCAAATGATAAATTTTTCAAAGCTTAGCAAGAACCAAAGCTTATTGTGATTTTCTCGAGTAGTAAGGTGTTGAATTTCAAATATTGTAAGCATTTTGTGGGTCCATGTAAGGGGATTCTATTAATATTGGGTCCAGATCTGAATAATTCTTAGTTGAATATGGGAAGTAGCTAGCCCCTAGACTAAGCGTTGTCCTTTACATTTTGGTATTAGGTATTTTGTTGTCTAGTAGTTTTAAAACTCCAAGAGCTTCAAAGGGGAAAGTGGTAATGGTTTAAGTTATTATAAGTTTTGAAACATATACATAACATTGCTAACTGCAACATATAAGGGTGGTTTAGTCCCTCCCATCATACTTTCACAATTATTATTTCAAGTTTTTCAAATAGGAAGTAATTGGTGGATGGCATGGGCAACTTCACAAACAGATAGACAAGAGCTCGAGCACATAGCTTCACACTTATTCTGGTTACATGGGCCTAGCATTCAAAATCACATTGGCACAAAAGATAACCCTCAATTGGATTAGTATTATGAATGGGGACATAAAATGTATCAAGAAAAAAGGGGGAGCTCATCAACTCATTATGATCATTTGGATTATAGATGATAAGAAATAAAAGTCACCCAGGACAGTGTGAAAGAGGTAAATTTTTGTATCACGGAAGGATGCAACAAGGACTCTCCTTGGATTGACTTGAAATATTCACTATTGATTTTAAATGATCAACATTAAACTATTTTTAAAAGAAGTTACAATTTCTTAGAGTCAAAACATAGTGATCAAGTCAATATTGTCTTGATTTGAAAAGGCAATGTGTTTAGCATATTCAAGGATGTGTAAAATGGTAAATCAAAATGATGTTATAATGATTAATTTTGGAGGGTTTCGAGCCAAAATCATGAATAAATTTTATTAGCTCTTAATTAATGGAATGGAGTTTGAATCCACAGGTCATTTAGTTTCTTTCATGTACAAAGATTTTAGTTTGTTTTACTCCTCTTGGGAAGGATACAATTAAATTCCTAAAAGATCTTCTCTGATGGATTCTTCATTGTTATCCTCAACTCTAAATGAATTTTCACCACATACTCAAGGTCAATGGGCTCATAGTAGTGGAAGCTCTTCCCACGTCATTCCCAAAACTTGGCAAAGATAACTGAATCATCATTTTGAGAGGGAGAAGATTGATCCATGACTCGAGAGGGCAATCAATCATTCATTTTAGTTGTTATCTTCCATCTTAGTTTGTCTTGGAAAAACATCAAACTAAAGTAGTGCATGAGAAATTCCTAGAGAGGAATTTTGACCATAGAATGGGGAGAGTTGAGTTTGTTTTTAATTGATATTGACAATGGATAACACATTTTGAATGTTGTTCAATTGGTTGGGTAGGGAGTACTATTGTTGTATTCCACTCCAAGGAATGAGATAATTTACAAACACAAGGGGGAAATAGTTATGCCCCATGTTAGGTATAGCTATACCCCTATAGAGTCATGTGCCTATAAGTTCTTGGCTTCATTCTAGCACCAGGAGCTATAGTTGATTTGTCATTTGATCTAATGCTAGTAGTCGCAAACACAAAGGCTTCACCAAAAGCACCAAGGTAGCAGGGTTGTCACGTATCTCAAAATGGTATGATGTTATGCTTGTGATTTTTTCTTGCATTAGGTTGTTTTTCTTCACAGTCATGAGCGAGATTATGTGGGATGCCTCATTTGAAACTACTACAATTTCTATATGTGACTAGATTAATTTTCTAATTTGGTTTTGACATTTTGTCTCTATCATTAGGGGAACCCTGATGATAGCATTTATCATAAAAAATAAATGTAGTAGAGCTTATAATGAATTGAGATTTTAGTCCCACATTGCTAACACATAGGCATTTATTGTTGATTTTAAGCACATATGTCATATGTTACAATGTCTAAAGGTTCTTCTTCATGACACAAGGCAACAAGGTTTGCATAGGACCCATGGATAGCTAGCAATGATGCAAGACTAATTTTGACCAAAAACATAGAAAGAAGGTATCAAGTGGCAATCTCTAGAGGTCAATTGTATGATTGGGAGCTTGAAAGGTAAAGCTATGAAGTTACAAAAATTGTATGGTTAGAAATGTTAAAATTTGGAGTTCCGAGAATACACCAGTTGTGAGTTTGAAAAGATAGAGGATTAGAGTTATGAGCTTACAAAATTTTTAAGTTCAAGAGTCCTCAAAATAGAGTTAAGAAGATACACTCGGGTGTATGATTGAAAAGGAAAAAAATCAATCTTCTAAAGTTATGCCTAAGGTTGTGTGGGTCTTGCTCGAGTGGTAGATTCAACTAAGGAGGGTTTAACAATGAGATAAAAAGATCAAATATTCCCAAAACTGAGCACTCATTCTAAGAATTGAAGAGTGAATTTTTTTTAAGGTTATGATTATAATCTAAAGTTCAAACTATATACAATTTTTAAAAATTCAACTTTTAAAGTGCTTTGTTCATGGCCAAGGGCCAGAATCTACAAATGCACACCAGCGACCCTATTTTTTGCCAAAAATGTGAAGTGTAATATACCATGAAAAGGGGAGAAGATGAATTTTTTGAATCTATATTTAGAATGTGTAAAGGTTCAACCACATGAAAGATATAGGCATTCTCAACAGAATAGGCATTCTTAGCAGAACGGGTGTTTTCATGATGGAGTTGTAGAATTAGTTGGAAAGAAAATAGAGAAGTTTGTTGGCTCCAGATTTGGGGGAAAATGTTCCTAGGTGTATTGTTATGCCTAAAAAACCATTTGGCATGTGTTTTGGCCCAAGTTTTATCGACATTTTTGTGTCTTCTTGAAAATTATTTATGCTCTCCATTATTTTGAAGACATTTTGATCACATTGTAGAGGTAGAATGAGGAGATCTTATTCTCAGTTGAAGAAAGAGAGAAGAGAGAGGTTCTACATTAGTAGATGGAAGTTCTTCAAGTGGACAAATGGTAGCATCATAGTAGATCTAGGATTACTTTCATTCTATTTATTCTCTTTTCTTCTCATTCTCAAGTGTTGGATCCAAGTTTTTGGATAGTTTTCCATATCTATGATACCACCTGGTTGTTGGTGGTTTTTGTTTTCTAGACTATTGAGTAGAGCTCTAGTTGTGATCCCACCATTCATGCCTAGTATTTCTCTCTTGCATGAATAACATTAATGAAGTTTCATAGATATTTTTGGTCTATTCATTTGTTTCATGAGTTACTTTCATGCATCATTTATGTATTTGTTTCAAGGAAATAAATAAAATGCAGCAATGAGTTTATCTTTAGTCTAATTCTTGTCTCATGTTTATATTGTTTGTAATCTTATGTGGTTTGTGAATAAAGAGCAAAAATCCAATTGCAATCTATTTTAGGTTTTATGTTTTGGTATATTTTGTTTATGATCCAAGAAGTCATGTAAATTCTATATTTACCATAATGGGTTGTGGATTTCATGTTGAGTACGAGATTCAGTCTTGATGCAGATGTCTGATTCACAAAGTGATGAGATAGATATGGAGTATTGATATTGTATACACTAATATGTTAGCAAGAAATACTAATCTATTAAGAGAACAAAGCATTAACTAACAAAGATTAATATAACATATAAGATAGACAAAATAGGAACCCCTAATTAGGAATGTGAGCCAAATAAATGGACTCTCCCAATAGGAATTAGCTCTTTGTTTGGTAGATGAGTCTAAGTAAAGGATTGGTATGTATGCTCAAAATTGCTCTATGCTTCAATGGAAATGGATTTGGGATTTTTGGTGTGAGTGAGTGAGATTGGTAAAATGGCTTCTCAAAAGGGCATTATAACTTTAGCATAAGGGTTTGTGATGAAATGGCTTGGGAGGGGATTCAATTTATAGGCTAAGGGCTTGAGGGTTTTAGGGCTAAGATGAAAGGATGGGGAAAAGCTCATGGAGGTTTCAGATTGCATGAGAGGAGAGCACATGGATTTTGCTTCCTTAAAACCAATCAGGGAGTGACACATGTTACAGGGTGAGTGGATAGAGGAAAGGGCAAGGATGAGTTAACAAAGGAGGCTTAAGGCCTTAAAGACCCTCATAAATGGCTTGTAAGAGCAATGAATGGGCTTGTAAGAGTCTTTATGGCCTTGTAAGAGCATTCATGGTTGGGTGGTTGGGATATTTTGGAGGGAGTTGAGATTGTTGACTTTGCTTGGTTTAGGAAAGTCTTAAGCTTGCTTAGGGAATGTGACAAGTGTTAGAATTCTTTAGAATAACTGGGGGTGGGGGGGTGAATCAGTTATCTAAGGTCCAAATGCCCTATTAATACTTTTTCACTATTTTTAATTAATCCATACACTTTTCATCCATCCAAACTTTAAATCAACCATATTAGCAAGTTACATTAAATCAACATGCAAAGATAAAACATGCAAGATCAACACATGACACAAAGATTTACGTGGAAACCCAATTTGGGAAAAAGCACTAGTAACATGCTACTTGATTCTCACTCTTCTGAAGTGATGCCCTGTTAAAGGCTTACAACACACTGTTAAATGTGACCTTGTTAAAGGATTTTGTCAAACTGTTAGGAATGGGCCTAGTTAAAGGACTTTAGAACATTCACTTGGAATGTCACCCTGTTAAAGGATTTATCTCATGGCTATTAAACCAACCTAAGTCCATAGGATTTAAACTTTATAATTACAATTGCTAGAAAGTAATGATAATGGTCTTTTGATCTAATATAACTTACAACATACTTTGCAGATTTTAGATCACACTTTCAGTTCAATCCTAATGCTTGGCTTCAATCACTTCAGCCATGACTACCTGACTTCTTCTCAAGCTTTGTCTCTTTGAGTCTTCTAACTCATTGTACCAATGCATCCATATCAGGGGTCTTCTTACTGAAATAGAGTCACTCTGCACCTCCTTCAGCATTTCATTCTTTCATGCTTGACCGCCTCTCTCTCTCTCTTTTCATTAACTTATGACTCCTTAAATAGAAATCTGATTTGCCTTTGCCGCTTATTTCTCCCTCTCCAATTTTAGGGTTTCAAATGGATTAGGTAGGATACAATGTATCTACCTCATATCTTGTTCTTATCTTCAAACTTTGTCAATTGTATTCTTAAAAATGTTTTACATGGTGTTCTGTGCCACCAGCTCAACATTCTTATCTTCTATTTTAATTCACAAACTTCTAGATAACAACCTTGTCGGCTTAGATTTGGCGAATCTTCAATTTTCAAAATAATGCAGCAACTTAGCATTATTGATTTACTGGTGCTCGGCATCTCTGTGTTACTCGGCACTATTGGTTTTACTGGTGCTCAACATCGTTGTGTTACTTGGCACTATTGGTTTTACTGGTGCTCGGCATCTCTATGTCACTCGGCACCTATCTTTGCTCGGCACTTGATATCACTCAACACTTGAACTTGCTCGGCACTTGAAGTTTACTCAGCACTTGAACTTGCTCAGCACTTGAAGTTTACTTGGCACTTACTAGGAATTTTCTCGGCACATACTAGCTTGCTCGGCTCCTTCTCTCTAATGAACTTAGTTGAGCTTTACAAATGTCTTAGCTAAAACCTTACATCTTTGATATGTTTCAGTGTGCCCATTCTCTGTATCTTATAGTATGTCATCAAATACACCTTTTCATCAATGGTTTAGTTGATCCTTGTACTTCATTACAACATCATAACTTCAACCTTTCTCTAGGTACAACATCATAACTTCAACCTTTCTCTAGGTGTTCTAGTTACATCTTATTGATTGCCTCCTCCTTGACAATCAACTAATTGATAGTATTTGGATCACTAAAAAAATTGTCATTCCTGCAAGTAGCAAATTTGACATCAATGACAAAACAATGATTGAGAACATTCTTTACCAGTTCCATATATCATTCCAACAACTTTTCTTATGATCATTTCAATCATTTCCAACAACAAGGTTAGGGGGGGATTAGAGGTGATTTAGGATTTAGATTAGGGATGTTAGAGATATGCAAGTGGACGGCATTCAATGAGGGTGGGTGAGTTAGTGGCTAAGCTTGGTTAGTATGGGTGGATGGGGTGGATTAGGCTAAATGGAGGATTTAGGGATAGGCTTAGGATGAGGATGAAGACCTTCTAGAAGAGTCTAGAATTTCCTAGGATGAGGATATAAGGTTTTTTAGGAAATAAATAAAGTTTTATTTATTTCATGGGTTTGGGTTGAGGAGATATTCATTAAAATATTTTTAATAAACATGAGGATTAATATTTAACCTTAATTAAATACTTTGAGTTGGGATTAAGGGTAGAAAATGATGGGATTAGCCTTTAATTGAAATTAAAGAAGGATTAGAAGATTTTGGAAGAGGTTAGTGATCTTAAATAAATTGGCCAAGTTTTGGGCAAAAAATAAATTAAATATTTGTTTTGGTATTTTTGGTCAATTTATTAATTAAATAATTAATAAATAAGGAAATAATGTTTAAATAAGATTTAAACTTTTTGGGAGGGATTCCTTAATTTAAATATTTTTAGTTAAGATAAAAGGATTAATGGCATAAAAATAAATAAATAAATTAATAAATGATGATGTCATCAGGGACTTTTCAGAAAATAAAAATACTTTATTTTCTAAGGGATTTTAGGTGTCTACAGATATATGAGATGTATCACTGATATCCAAGGATGTATTGTAATGCCCCACTAGGGAACCCAAAAGAAATTAATGTAAAGTTTCACTAAGTTTGCCAAACATCTTTTTTTAAAGATAATAAACAACAACAGATATAAAAATAGTAGAAGCAATAACATACACATAAACACATACCATAGACTAGATTACAATTCTTAAGGGTCCCATGATGTTAATCATATTTAAGTTTAATCAATACTAAAACCAATATATAACACGTCCATATTAAAGAATAACTACAAGTATACATTCCATTTAAATAATATACAATTATCTTGAATGCCACCTGACAATAATCAAAATGCGCAATCATCTACTATACAGGACACATGGTATGAAAGGTTGAAAGAATATACATCATAAAATAGATTATATCTTCTCTTAAGATCCATGAAATAAAATAAAATACAATAGGTATAACCATCCATCATAGTACACAATAATAGAAAGAAAGAAAATATAGAACAGGGAACTCTAGCCATGACATCGAACTATCAGATCTGAATGGTGAAAGTAAAAATCACTACCACCCAACCTCATGGTAACCTAAAAAGGGTCCACTCCCACTAGGCTGAGGAGATAATCTCAATTTTCAAATAGGATAAAAGTCCCAAAAGGAGACCATGAAAGTAATCTAACTCAAGGTACCAAGACACAAGTGACATCTAAACCTAGAGGCAACAATGACACATAGGAAATCTACTATGTAAGTAGGAAAGTATCATCGCATGATCCAACTCTAAGGTTACCCTGGTAGCCTCATTGGACTCTAGTCCCCTAGTGACTCTATGCAGCACTAGTATCCTTTAATGCTGACAAGGCATACTAACGAAGCAAGGTTGCAACCAAGCATCCTCTCTACTCCTATCTTAGTGTGCACTAGCACTCAAGGCATGGGCAAGTAAAAATAATAACTCTTGTTAATTCATTTTACTCTCATTTAATGTAATATTATCACTTATTAAAATAACCTACAATGGGCTACCCAGACAACCTCTTTAAGGCTCTGGCCTCCATTGCAAGCCACTTCCCAACATGACATATAGATAACCTACCCTAAGCTCAGTAAAAGTAGTAGGTCCCATATGACCATAAATCACACATTAGTTCTTAAACAAGCAACTGAAAAATACTGAAATATCACTGATCAAAAATCATAAATTTCACCAATATAATCATCCTAATAGGACTGATCCAAAATCAAGTACACATATACAAAACCATGACATCACCCAAAAATAATAACTCATAATCACCTCAGTCCTATACAATGAATTAGAAGGCAATGCTAAGATAACTGATTGAAGACTCAAAGGTTATATCATAAAAGTCATACTATTCACCTTAGTTCCACACAAGAACACTAGAAAGCAATAACCGCCAATAGATCAAACTCATCATAGAAATATGTGACACATCACCAAGATAGGGTATAAAAGATCGTATACAACACATCATCATGACATCATATAACAAACCCCCAAGCCTTTGGTAAACATCTTGATTTGCTCAAATAACTAAGTCAACCCCAAATCCAACACATAAGAAAGCATACAAGTAATAGTGTAGTTTCATAGTTTTGTTTGGTTTTGAAAACACATAGTTTGAGTTAATAGTAAAGTTCAAGTTTTCATTTCGTTGTAAGTGTTTTCTTTGATAAAGTTTACAATTTTCACTAAAGTTTGTCAAGTTTTCATTACCAATGCATCAAGATTACTAAGGTTTTCAAATTATCAAAATATAAATTACATTTCTCCTAATACCAGAAATCATTTTAATATAACATTGATCTGTCATGAAATAACCATAGTTTTACTAAAATAATCATTTCACCAATTACCATTTTCAAAATTACTTTCCAAATATATTTACAACTTCATAATTAAATATTATTATTACAGTTGTAGTAACTATTATTAAATTATTAATACTAATAATTATTTAATTAATAATAAAATAATATATATGATATATATTATTTATTAATAACAATACTTATTAAATTAAATAATATTAATATAATAATAGCAATAATCTTATTAATATTAATAATATTAATAAATTTTCATATTAAATAGTTAATAACATTTAGTATATTTAAATAACATCAATTTTAATCAACATAATTTAAAATTTAATAATTTATTTAATAACAAAATTTAATATTAAAAAAAGAACAAAATTGAAAAAGTGATTTGAAATCTCTAACCCTAAACATATGGGGAGGCCTTTTAAAGGTCGGTTGCTTTGGTAGCCTACTGCCTCAGCAGCATTCTACCATTGCAGGGCTGAGGGATTGGGGGAGAGTTCACAACCCCTCCTCTCTTTGATATTGTATTATATATATATTTTTAAAAAAAATCAAAACAATAAAAAAAAAACCATTGTCCCCTCCCCCAAACACAATTTCACAATTTCTTTTTAATAAGAAATATGTGATAAAAATTATCACAATAAATATTTTACTATGGTAATTTTTTATTAACATATTTTTTTTGAATAAATTTATAATACAGATTCAATAAGAAAAAATATGGATACCAATCAATGTTTTCAATTCAAATCTTGATACCTTTTCCAAACCCTACCCAATTAGATTATAACTCTCTAAAAAAAATGAGGGTTTCTAAATTCTCAGTTCTCATACACAAATAATCTCAGAATAAAGAACACTTAAAATATATGACAAGGGTTTCAATATAATTAATTCATTCACAGATTTATTCAAGAATAGAGTACCGTAAATTTCAACACAAAGGTTTCAACCAAATCTAAAATTTTGAAAATAGATTTATCTAGATACGAAGAAGACAGGAATTTAAAGAACAAAAAACTACTATACAAATAATCCCACAAGATCCTACAAGGATTTGATGCTAAGATGACAACTACACGGAGCATTCAAACAATCCCTTTTTTTTTCTAAAACCCTTCTTATCTGAAATTGCTCCTCCAAACCCTAGTTATGGAGAAACGAACTCTAAATTGCTATTAAATATTTTTTCCCCAATTTAGGGCTTTGATTGTGCAATCACGCGAAAAGCTCTTTATCTTTATTATTTAATTATATCTTAATTTTCATGCACAACCTTTTGCAAATTAATTAAAATATCTTTATTAAACATTTTTCTTTCTCTCTTTAATTAATTCTCGAGACATTTTTGATAAAAATATTTATTAACTTAAGTAATAATAATATTTAGCATTTATTAAAAAATGAACTCCTAAATATATTATTATTAAATTAAATAAATATTATTACGCTCAAAATTAGACTTTAACTAAATCTTTAAATTTAATTATTTTATTTAATTCATTTCTCTATTAATTAAATATAATTAACTATCAAATTTCCTTCTAAAGTTTCTATTAAAGTAAATCATTAATTATTCTTTTAAATCGATTTAATTATAATAGAAAATCATCATAGACCCACAAGACTAAAAATGAAAACCCATAAAAAAGCACAAAATACTAGATCAAGCACAAGGGTTAAAATCATGAATTTACATTACTTGACTAATTCAGAAGGGTAAACAACTCAAGTACTTGTCCTACTTTCTAGGACAATTGGCTTAAGGATAGAATTCAAACTCAAGATTTATCTCCCCTCTTTTACTATTGAGATACTACAATAGGGTACACTCATCCTGGCAATTCAGTGAAGTTGATACTTGGTACCTGCAATCTACATGAAATTCACGAATGTACATACACATATATTCTAAACTGAATAGGTAATGGTGAGAAGTCACTAGTACAAAAACAATAATATATGGCTAAATAAACTACTAAAAATTGTAGATATATGACCAATTTTGATCACGTGACCATTAGTAGTTTATTTTCAATCATTAATATTGTAACCAAATTTATGACTAAACTATTATGATCATTAATTTAGTCATTCATTTGATCATTTCTTTGGTTGTTGATTGTTATTAAATAGCAGTTTATTTAGTAATTTATGTGGTATTCTATTTGGTAGTTGATTATTATTAAATAGTAGTTTCTTCAATAGTATATTTGATAGTATAGTTGGTAGTTGATTTGGTAGTTAATTTGATAGTATATTGGTAGCTAATTTGAAAGTATATTTGGTAGTATATTTGGTAGTTGATCAAATCATCAATTTAGTCATATTGAGACACGATGGAATTGAACCACCATCCTCCTAATTGTAGAGTAGGTGCTCTTCCATTGAGCTAGTGCCCTTTAAAGAATAATGAAAAAAATTGCCAATGTAGACATGAGAGAATAATTCAAGTAATCAAGAAATAACTGTAAAACAAAAAAATTAAAATAATATAATTCTACCTAAACACTAGTAGCGAAGAATTGGAAATAAGACAAAACTACCATAAGATTGCTGGCATGAAGGAAAATAGTGGTATGCTCATGAGATATCTTCTCTGGTGCTTCTAAGGACTACATGTCATCATTAAATATAGAGGAACACAAAAAAATGAATCAAACCCTTTGATGACCACTCACTTTCACTAATGGCCAACATAGAAAACTTGTAAGACAAGTTCTCAAGAGAGATGTGTTCCTTCCAAGTCATATTATTTGGTGACTAATCATTTCTAGAAGTAGAAGAGCAGTTCAACTCTTTGTATTAGGAATTATATCCCTAAAAAACCTATGGATATAGTCATAGTGGTCCACCTCCTAACTTATCCACTTATACAAGATCACTATACACTTCAACAAGGTTGGTTATTATCTTGTATCCTAGATATTGTATGTCAAGACACTTTCTAGAAAAAGACAAATGTTTTAAGAAGTTTGTACATGAGAAAACCCTGTAAGGATTCACCAATGCTCACCATATGAAAAAAGAAGGCATAAAAATCTCCTACTGGTGCTTTTGGCATATTTTTTTTTTTCACTTTGAGTTGTGGATTTGAATTTGGATTGAGGTGAAGTTGTCAATCAGAAAGAGAATTTATACTACATTAGTTTTTAGGTTTTTCCTTCATATATTTAGGGTTAGTATTCAGTTTATGTATTTTTAAATAGTTTAATTTATTATTTTTAATAGGGAGAGCCAAATGGAATCTTGTTTTAACTTCCTTGATCTCTTCTATATTCTAGCATTATTCTAGTAGATTCATCATCTTGGAAATCCCAATAATGAGAAAGCAAGGATCTTTCTAGTTACTTTCTCAATGTCCATGTGAATCGATGAAATATTATAACCATTCTTATTTCCTTCATTATTTACAACTTGTCTAAACCATGACCTAAATTCATCCATTGAAGCTAACACTTTCTTAGGCTTGCTATGTAATATAAGTGACTTCTAGTCCTTATATTTCTCTGGATTTATCATTGGATTCATTTCTTTCTAAGTGCATTTATTATTATGCCTACAAAAACTAGGTTTCCTTGGCTGCTACCTCACTATCATGGCTCCATCATTTAATGGAGGACTATTGAATTATGTTGAAGATTTTTCATTCTTGAAAGATGATTGGAAAGCAAAAGATTCCTCTAGAATAGAACCAAGATTAGACTTTTTTTGATATTCATCTAATTCCTTGGTACTAACACTAGATACAAACTTAGAGGTTTTATTAGTGGAAGCTAGGTAATGATCAAGACACCTTCCATAATTATTGTTGGGACATTGCAATTTTTCTTTACTTTTCTCTAGCATTTGCAATAAAGTAAACAATTCAGAGAAGTTGCATGCTACATTTAGCATACTGAGAGGTATTTGAGTGATGAATGCATAGACCAAGAACACATTATAAGATCTCTCTTAAGTCTTGTGAAACACATGGGAAAAACCAACATTCACTTCAATGAATATAATATTCCCTAGTAGGGGCACATCCATAACCCAAAAGAACATATTTTGCCATCACAATTTTCTCAATTTCAATGATATTACATACAAGTGCCATTATAAATACCTTAAAGTGTAAAAATAATTTACAAGAAACCAATCTACAAAATCTAACAAGGAACACTCCTTGCTTGACTTGTTTGTATTATGAGTCATGATGTCACATTGACTTATTACTACTTTGGCTTTCTTAGTTGACTATTTGATGGCAATGGACGGTCCTCACAAATATCCAATGCTTGCCAAATTAAGGTCTATACCATGAGTTCTCTAATATGGGATAGTCATTTTCAATCCATTATCTTTCTTTTTGCTTTCAGATCCTAACATTCATAAAGATATGCATATGCACTTACCAGACAAATAGTTTGTCTTATTTAAAGTATGTAAATGTTTTCCTCCAAATCAATGTTTTTCTTCATAAGCTCAACATCAAAGGCTTGGTACATTTTAGAATATAATTTGTACAGTTATGATGTGCTAATTGGATCAATATATACCAGAACCCTAAAAAATGCATGGTTTTGTTTCAAGGTTTACTAATTCCTTTCATAGTTTAGGAAAAAAATTATATACTTACTAGATGTGATCAATAAATACTAGAATCCATTTGATATATCTCTTTCTTTTGAGGTTCTTGATAAATTTCATGGTATGTAATTTCCATGTTACTAAGGCTACATGTGGAACCAAAAACACTCAAGCAATGAGAGATATTCTCTATATTACATCAATGACAATGGGCATGTAAACTAATGAATTAATTTCATGGTGAATTCTTAATTGTCACTTCCAATGAATTTTTTTATGAAAAAAAATCAAATTTTATAAAATGCATACTTCAGTATCAGTTGATAAATATAGAGAAAATATTTCCATAGCTTAAAAATACATGCATTGGGTTTTTCATTACTTCAAAATCATTTTTATATTAGCATCCAAATAAATTTCAACAATGCCACTTCTATTCCATCCAATAGATATAGGAATATAAACCAAGTCCACTATACATATGAGTTGTAAAAGACTAGATTAGAGAATATTTTGAAGGATATAGTTTAATCTCTGGATACACTTGATTGCATGAATAAGAATAATTAAAAATGTCACTCATCTTGTGTTCACAATTTTTGACAGCCTATCATATCTTGTAAGAAAAAAAAACATATTGGGCCATTAAGGAGAGTTAGATGCCCCTAGAGTAAGAAATTACAAACAAAATTTCAGCTCTACCAAATAATAATTCAATTGTGACTATCTCTAAGCACACTCAAAATATTTTATGGTAGATTACTTCTTTACACGATTGGTCTTCATAACACAAAGTAGTGAGAATTCTAAATTGACATGTTTTGGTCATTTTGTTGGTACTTATAAGTTTGGAGAGGATCCCATAATAAAGAAAACAACATGGGTTCATTATCTCCAATCTGCTACCTACATTAAATTAAAACGTATGGTATATGCTAACCTATATCAGATCAAACATTGGCATCTAATAATGTATGGGCTTTCCCATTTGATTTACAATTTTCACATCTGTTCATTTATTTCACTAGAATTTGAACTCATTGCCCTTGTTATACCATGAAAATTCCTATTTCCTTTAGCATTTACTATCTACAAACTTATCTTTTTAGGACCATTCTCCTTAGAAGTGGTAGTTGTATCTTCTCTAATCACTTTGTTAAAAAAAATTGCATGACACAACACTCAATTTCAATAAGCATACACAGTTGCACTAAAATTCAACCTTCAGTACTCTTTATTTTCCACAAGTACCCCTAAAACCCTTGACAAAATCCAAACATCCAGAAGATTTCATCCAAAAGTTTCAAAATCAATTTCACTTTCTAGTAATCTTTATCTGCCACCTATACCCTTTAAACCCTTGACAAAATCTAAATATATGGATAAAAAATTTATGAAAAAATAAGTAACTCCCTCTGATTTTAAATTATAGCCAAAACATCTTAAAACATATTTCCTTCACAGTTCTAATTGTAAAAATTAGCACCACTATGCATGCGAAAATATTTCAAGGAGCTGCTTGGGAAACAATTTTGTCCAGTTCTCTATAAAGAGTGATAAGTGATTCAATGAAAATATTTGATGCAAGACCTTGGGGAAAGTGTGTAGGTGTATATTGTTCCATCCTTACTAACTATAAACAAATTTTTTTGTTTTGTTTATATTGATGTCTATATATGGTTTTTTTCAAACAATAACATGGTTAATAGTAATGTCCTAGATGGTATTTTTTATAAATAGTGGGTTTGATTAAATTGATGTGTTAGATTCTAATTTTATTTTTCATTTTGTGGAACAAAAAATTTAAGAGGAATGGTGTAATGATTAGATTTTTATCTAATTTATAGAATTTTATTATTGTATATACATAATTGTTCATAGAACAAAGATTACAAACTAGCTATTGTTGACAAGTAGTTGGAGGAACTTCGAGTAGATGAAAATTTTCCTGTGGTGAAATATATCATGGGACTTAACAACCAAATTATTGTCCCTATAGATGTTCTTGTACATACCCAAAATTACTTAATTCAAAGGAAGAAAGCATTCACGGGAAATAAATATATGAAAAAGATCTACAATATAAATAAGACTATTTGATATAAGTGGTAATTTTTTAAAATGCTGACAAGAAGAAATGACATTCATTATCCTTTTCATTTAGGATAAAGACATCTTCATTCACATCATGAAAGAAAGAGAGAGGATCATATAAATTAAGGAATAAGCCCTCAGTTATATTGGAAATGAAGACATTTTTAGATACTAACTTATGTGGAAGAAGTGGCAAGAGTTACACTGCATGTAGTCAATGAAGCATTAGTAGTTGTCCAGAAAAAATCTACTCTCATTATTTTAAGTCATATCCTATCTCACAAGCAAGTACATCCACTCTCAATCATTTTCTTAAATTCCATTCAAAGAAATAATTCTCATAATGAAAATAAATGTTTTGAACTAGGCATGAAAAGATGCTTCCTTGAATTGCAATGCATGCATGAACCATACTCTAATTCTAAAATCCTTCTCTTCTTAAATAGAAGCAAGAAATCTTTCATTAATTCTAAAGAATTCTTATACAAAATTTAGTTTTTGCAATTTACCATTTGAAATGGTCTTGTTAGCTAGAAAACATTATCAGCCATACAACTACTTTTTTAATCCTATAGAAAAGAAAGGATTTCTAGAGTAGCTATGAGTTTATGGAGTCGTAAAAGAAAAAAATATAATAAAATGTAGACAAAAGAAAGCTCCCATATATCCATAGAGTTGTATTAGACTAAGTTGTGACTGGTCCTTCTAAAAAGACAAAATGAGCCATCTTATGAATGTATTAAGCAAATTAATTTAGTTCCTCAAACATTAGAACCTCACAGATAATGATAATAGAAGTGTAGAGAGTTTTAAAAAAAGACAATAATGGCATATAAGTATGAATAGTGAAGATATAAGCATGAATAGTGCAGATATAAGCATGAATAGTATAAATAAACTCTATATAGTGACACATTCATGAAAGTATAAATAAACTCTATACAAGCCAAATATAGTTATCCTTTAAGAAAAGAGATAGGGTTGAAACCTAAATTCATGGTAATGAAAGTACAAAACTTAAATTAGAAAATTGATTGTTTAGCCAATCAAGACTAATTAAAAATATTAGTAATAATAATATGAGACACATAAACATACTTCAAAGTGGAACTATGCTTGAGAACTAGTGGTGGTAATTAAACAAGGGTCGTTAGAGACCTAATTAAATAGACTCATTTTATATGAAAAATATGGTAGAGCAAGCAACTTATTTGTATATGCTTGCAAGGTTATAGATGTAGTTCCCTTGTAAGGATATGGGTGCAAGGGATGTGTTGTAAAGCTGTATGGCCATACATTTTTATGTAAGCTATAATTGCATAGTGTTAACAGAAACTACAATATAAAACCAAGATAGACTAGGACTTGAATGTGAGGTCTCTTGAATCAACCCATACTCCATTACAATTTTTAAGAAAGGACTAGTTAAACTTCCTAGTTAAAAATCCTTCCACAAACTAATTTTAATGTAATTGACAAGAAAAAACTATTTCTATTTTCTAATGTGAAACACCATGCAAGCGATAGTTACATTCATCAATGCCCCCCCTCAATCAAGTTTATTAAATTAAAAAACTATCCATGCAAGTTCACTGTAGAACTCTAGATAGACAAATGCCTTATCAAACAAGTTTTTATCCCTAGACTCCAACCCAATACTACAAATAGCTTTTATTGGGAAAATGATAGTATAGACATATATCATTGAAGTAAAGCCATTGACTATTTGAAGAAATGGACAACAATCAGAGGTTTAATTTAAAAATATTTCTCTAGACACATGTCTTTGAAGGGCCATTGACTACTTGAAGGAATGGACTATAATTAGAGATTCCAATAAAAAATAGATCTTTATACCAAAAAAAAATTAAAGTATGGGTCTTTAAAGTAAAGGTGATTGAGTCCTTAAAGGACTATATAGAAATCAAGAGTTTTAATTAAAAATATATATCTATCCTAGTAGATTAGCTTCAAAGAAACATAGTAAGATTTGAGAACATCAGCTAAATCATTTGTCTTTAATTTAGATAATAAGTAGTCGAAACAAGACTTTGTTATATTTTTAGATTAATGTTGCAATACAAACCATATTCAAATCTCAATTTCTAATTATTTAAACCCTTCCACATTCAACTTTAATTTAAAACAAGGATATTGTTTGAAGCGAGGATAACATAGAAATTGTAAATTCCTTTCAAAGAAATTCTATCCTGGAAAGATAAAAGTGTATTGGTACAAAGTAGGAATACTTATTCCAAGGGCATGTTCCAAAAAGGTAGTGGGAAGTCTCTTTATAATGACTTTGAATCCTACCTCTTCAGTTCCTCAAAAATGAATAGTATTTCAATGGCCTGTACAAATATGATGGTAAAAACTACAGGGCAAACAGACCTACTTGGACAATCTATCTTCACCACTCTAGCATGAAAGGTCCCTCGGTCAATGTCATCCAATATTTTGTCTAAAATTTCATCATCCATCTCAAAATCTAGTATCCAGGCTCTGCTTAAAATTTTCACTTACCATTATATACTCAAAATGCCATCAAAATATTTTAGTTCAACAAATTTTCCAAAAGAAATAATCCCTTGATAACATCAAAATGACAATCATTTTAACCTGTAACTTAGCAGTCATCAGTCTGCATAGTGATAAATTATGTATTTCCTTTGCTTTAGATCGATGAGTACAATCTGGGGCCAAATATGATAAGTGGTGTGAAATAAGTCTTATGGTGTGCCATTGAGATATCCATTGCATATATTTTTGCATAAGGATATAACACTGTAGAAAAAAATTGTTCTCCCAGCTCCCAAACACACAAACTCTAGTTTTTCATCCCAAGAATTTTTTTACAAATACCAGCAAATAAATTATGCAAAAATTTATAAGTACAAAGTGATTTAGGTCAGTGGAAAACTAAGCCTGCATCTGTACCATTTGCTTGTTCAAATGATGGATCATTGATTTGAAATTCATCTCGTCATGCCAAGATCGTAGTCATAAGAAGATTTTGTTCAAAATAATCATTTACAAGTATAATTATTACCCAATGTGTGAGAAACAAGAGAGTGAAGCAAAATTATATGGAAAGAATGGGGAAATAATATGATTATGGAAAGAATTTAATTATACAAGTAATTGAGATAAAAGTTCTATAATTAGATTTTGATTTTCAATAGAACTAGGTTTTTTATTTTCATTATTTAAGTGTTAGGATTATAGTTGAATGTTAAATTAAAGTTATGTTACAATATAGATTCATAGTGTGTAATTTATTTAAAAATTTAGTGTCAAATACTTTCTAATTTTCAAACAAATCTTTTCTTTTCTTTTTGATGGAGGTCATCCACAAACAAGTTTTAGGTACATGATATAGACCCATGCATGCCTGAAGATCCTAGCTTCATCCCTTATTATGTCTTTGAGCCTTGCACTCAACAAAACTTGAACCCTAGTGGGCTCTTTGTGAGCCATTCAACTTCACTAGTAGACTAAGGGCCCATTGACAAATAAATCTTTTCATTATACAAACTTTTAAAAATCTTAGTTTTTCACTAAAAATATAAAAAGTATCTTTTTACTACACTTTCTAATTCTATTACAAATTAAAGACAATTTATTAGAAAAATATTTAAGTAAATTTAGTACATTTCTAAATTGAATTTGATTTATAAATTTTCAATATTTTTTCAAATTAAATTCGGTATAACTTGATCTTCTTTGAAATTTTAGCATGTTTCTAAATTAAGTTTGATACTTTTGATATTATTCAAACATAAAGATTTGTTTCCATTATTTTATTTTAATTTTAAATGATTATCATTATAATCATATTAAAATAAATATGACTTTTGTATGTCTCTAAATTAAATTTGGCATTATAAAATATTTAACTGGTATTTAATTTTTTTATATGCATAGATAGACTTTGAGTTTTCTTTTTAGTGCATGTAGAGGGGGTTTATTTTCTTCAAGATTTGATAGATAGATTTTGAGTGTGCAAATTGGGTGATTTTGAGATCATTTCTAGTTTAACATAAGTTCATAGGACACTCACAAAATTTTACTAGATAATGATGTATAATATGACAAAAACTCCATTAATGAGTATATTAAGTTATAAAAAGGTTAAAGAATGTACTAATATAATAAACAAATAATCAATTATTCATTTCGTTATTTTTTTGGGTGAGTAATTATTAGTGACCAATTTTTTAATTTATTTGACCATTTATTTTGTCACTTATGTTGATGTTTCTCAGACCGCTACAAATGTACTTGCATTGCATGTTGAGGTATATGTTTCCCATATGCAACATCCTCTCATTTATATTGAACATAGGTTATTGAATAGAAATGTATATTCAATAATCAAATAATTAATTTATATAAACTTAATTATTGTTATATATATATATATATATATATATATATATATATATATATATATATATATATATATATTTCTAACATATAATAAGTTTATATCTCACATAGAATTATATCTCATATATAATTACGTGTATATCCAAAGAGTTATCCAAGAGAAGCTACCAAACATTAACACTTCCTCTTAGCAAGGGAGGATAAACACAAGACAAATATTACACCATTGGCAATATTAAGGATATCTCAAAAGTTTTCCACCATTTAATATAGCATATGATATCAAGAGTATTGATCTTTAGAATATCAACATATGATATTCATCAATTTCTCAAACTAGGGTATGATATCACATTTGATATCAAGAGTCTTGATCTCCCAAAATATCGATATTGGATATTCATCAAGTACTCAAAAACAAGGTTTGATATCACATTTGATATCAAGAGTATTGGTCTCCTAGAATATCAATGATATTCACCACTTACTCAAAACGTTTTGATATCAAGAGTATTGGCCTCCTAGAATATCAATGATATTCACCACTTACTCAAAATGTTTAGATATCACATTTGATATCAACAGTATTGGCCTCCCAAAATATCAATGATATTCACCAAGTACTCTAAGAGTAATGGCCTCCCAGAATGTTGAGATACAAGACATTCACCATTTACTCAATTTATTAGATCTCATAATACAAGTTGATTGTAAGATCGTCACCTTACAACAAAGTCTCCCAAATACAAGTGGTATCATTTGGAAGTTGTCACTTCCTCATGATGTACATACGGGGTCAGCCCAAAAAGTCATGAATCGTAGTCCTATTGATTGTTATAATGTATTGATCATAAGAGAATCCATCTCAACATGGTTTACTCCCTTTGAGTCAATACAATCGAGGTCAGCAAAGGTAGATCAAATCACATCCTCTATCTCACTGCCTCTCTTTCAAGATTGCCCATAACATAATGTCAGGCTTCCTCTTAATCTCAATCTCCTGAGCTCCTCATCTTGTAATACTTATGAGGAGTGTTAAGCTCGCTCTGAGCTTGATATTAACCTCCTTATTTTGCAATAACATTCTTACAAGAAAAGATCAAGGCACATATCTTATAATAAAAAACTCTTTTAATAATTATTCTCAATAATAATATTATTTAATTATAAGAACATTTAAAATTATGATTCTATATTTAATTCCTAATGAATTAAATCTATTCCAGTATTCGACATAGTTATTAATATACTTATCATAATATATGTTCATAAACATATTACATAATATCTCATAACAACTCTTAAAGATGAGCATTCATATTATACACTTGGTTCTAAAATTTAAATTAAAACCAACACCATTACCTACTTATAAATGATCCTTATTTAACTCACCTTTTATTCTATTATAAATATTAAGTATATTCCACTTAGATTATATTATAACATATCTAAATATTCTTATAAACATAACTATTTCTTATGAATAGAGTTCTAATTGCATGTTATTCTTACTTACCTTGCCCGATGGTGATGTGGACCTTCGTATTGATGTCTGGTTCACTTTATATTGGAACTTTTAACTTCAAATATGTGTTTTCTCACTTTACCATCTTTCAAATGGGTTTTGTGGCTCGAACGATATATACATTAAGTTTATTCTCCAAGCTAACTGAACATGTGAGAATCGTAAGTAAGACACATGAACTTGATCATTGGGGTTTGACCTTCTAATGTGAAGATGTGTATATATTCTCCTACACTTAATATGTGTGGATTGGGTTAATTTGTGGGCACGTACTGAGCTTTCTAGAAAAGAATTAGATTCCCTATGAGAAGAACCATTTGGAGGCCATTCATCATACTATTGTTAACAACGTGTATGAGGTGATTAAGCTGAAGGGTTATACTTCCTAGGCTATCAGCTACTTCATTCCTAACTTGGCCAAGAGTTTTCTCTGCAACCAGAGAAGGATCCACCCTATTTCTGTCCTAGTGAAGGGGTTTCATGGAATTGAAGAAGAGATTTTTTTTGAGCCTACCTATGCAGTTGGGAAGAGGAGGTGTGCTCAGCATTGTTAATTTACATTTGACCAAGGAGGAGAGCCATCATCTCGGAAAATCCACCCAGGCTATTCTTGATGTTCAATAGTGCCTTTCTATTTGATGTACTTCATATAGCCTCAAACTCTTTGAACTCTTGGCAACCTATTGGTTCTAAATTATTGATTGACTGGTGGTGGTTGGCAATATTAACACTAGCCCACCTGCCTCTTCACTTTTGACCCTCTTAAATACTGTACAATCTCCTTTATTGGAATTCTTAGTTTATGTGATTGTTAATGTCTCATACTTTCTTCCAAACTATGATGCCTTGCCTCACGTATCTGTTGTGATTTTATTTCATCTCTGACTATACCTTTACTAGTCCAAATCAATTTTTCTTCCAATCATTTCTCTTCTATCATATCTTCTATTCCTTCTAAAAATAATATACATTTGCATCTGGCTCTAATACCATGTTGATGTTTCTTGAATCACTGCAAATGTACTTGCATTTCCTGGTGAGGTATATGTTTCCCATATGCAACATCCTCTCATTTATATTGAACATAGGTTATTGAATAGACATGTCTATTCAATAATCAAATAATTAATTTATATAAACTTAATTATTGTTATCTTTGTCTAACCTTTGTCTAACATTTTGATTTTATCTCATGACCAAATTAGCCATTTATTTAGTCACTTGAACTTATGTATTGCAAAATTTTACAAGAATTTGATCACTTTTAGTCATGTGACTAAAATTATTAGTCTTGTGACTAAACATTTTAGTCACATAGTCATTTATTTGCAAAAATTCTACTAGTGAGTGGTGCATCATGTAGATCTTGTCTAGTAGGTGACTAAAACTCCCTCCCTCAACCATATCAGAAACATCATACATAAAATAAAACATATCGATACACCATACACATGCAAGTATGGTGCAAGTATCCATAGAAAACACATATAAATAATCCATCTAACTATCATCCTAAAATAATTGGAATCACTGTATACTATCATCATCATCAAAGAACAATCATGCATGCATGAAATAACTAGTACCAAAAAAACTCATCATATAATCAACTAAGTATGAAATAATATCCAACAATATAGAAAAAAAATATCATTGATCATCAAACATAAACATAAAGTTGGCCTAACAGAGTTTAGAAATAATATGAAAAGTCAACTATGTGTAGGCATTACATGTATGTTTGTAGTTTGTGAAATTGGCCAATAGATAAGGCACTAATCAGCTACGGGATATATATGTTTTGTTCATATCTTGTTTATGCTGAAATAAAAATATTAATCAAAGTCTTTTCCCTTTTATGTTGAAGAGCTAAAAGGATTTTCCCTCACTTAGTTTATTAAATTCATAAGTCATGTTATTAGCTATTTCATGTATATGTTATTTTCATAAGCATAGAAGAATTGGGGTTTCAATATGCTTTATCAAGATTCAGATGTATGTTTTGATAACTAGTACCATATGAATGAATCTGATGCAGGAGCATCCAGAGGTATAAGGGCAATCCTGTGTCACCCAAAAAAATGTACTTAGACTTAGTTTCTGTTTCATGTCTTTACATTTTTGGATACCCATTTGGCTCAAATAAATGTTCCAACTCTCATAGTTCAACTATCAGTGCATTTGAAAATCCCAAAAAAATAGGAGCATGTATTTGGGCCATCATTTCGATAAACTAGAAGGTGTGAATTGGCCAGATGAATGTAATCATGATTTAGAGAATTCCAAAAAAAGAATAAGGTCAATAGGCCCCACGGTTTGAAAGTTATTGCAGTTTTTCAGGTTTTGGAGACCTCCTGAGAATGCTTCAAAGTCAGGTTTGGGGCATTAAATGACCTCAAAAAGGGCTGAAAAATGGGGGACGAGCAAAGCTTTTCCATAGGGCTATAGAGCGCTTTGAGACCTTTCTGAAAATGTAAACGGTTCGTCAATCGGAGCTACGGTTCAAAAGTTATGCCTCCCGAAAGTTCGGCTACCATTTCTGGATTCTTCTAGATTTGCACCGACTTCTAACGCAGCTTTCGGAACCTTCTATTCTGTCGGTGGATGCCTACTAGCACTTTCTAGAATGTACTCCTAGTCCTTAACCCTCTGGGGTCTATTTAAGGAGATTTCTGGCATTGTAAAAGGCAGTTCGGATTGGAGCTTGAGAGGAGGTGCTAAAAGGAGAAATATTCTCCAGATTTATGCTATTGTAAGCCCGTAGGGCATGTTTTGAAGTTTATTTTCTCTGCACTGTTTGTACTAGCCTCTTTTCTCAATTAATATAATTTCCCTTTTCTATTGTGTCCATTCTGTTGTTGGGTTGCATTCCCATCAAGTGGTATCAGAGCGGGTTTTCCTGAGTGTGTAGACAGAGCGCCGACTGTGAGGCAGTTTGCACTAGGACTGTGTGGTTGTGGGTTCGAGTTAGAAGATGCCTCCATGAAGAGAGTGTGGTGGAAGGGCCAAAGCTATTGATTCGAAGGAGGTTAGAGCCCTCTAGAGACAGGTACAAGCATTACAAGAGGAGCTTCGTAGAGGAGCAAATATTGCCGCAGATGACAATAGTGAGGATGACAATGAAGAGGAAGTAATGGAAGTTGACAGGGAAGTTCTGAATCCTGTAGAGGAAAGGATTTTTAGGGCCATTACTAGGTTTGGGAAAGGACCTACAATTGAAGTGGGTATATTTTCGAGAAATTTGAAACCAGATGAGTTGATCGATTGGATCAATGAACTGGAAGAATACTTTGAGTATGAGGATATAAGGGACCCAGATAGGGTTAAGTTTGCAAAGGCCAAACTGAAAGGCCATGCCAAAATCTAGTGGCAAGAGATTCAACTGGAAAGACTTAGAAGAGGAAAGGAGAAGATCACAAGATGGGATCGCATGGTGGACAAATTGAAGAAGCAGTTCATTCCTGTGGACTACGAGCTTGATCTGTTTAAGAAGATGCATGGGTTAAAGCAAGCAGGAAGATCAATCCAAGAATATCCAGAGGAGTTTTACCGACTCCTGATTAGAGTGGGGCATGCAGAAGCAAATAAGGAGAAGGTTGCTCGTTATATCAGTGGGTTGCGACCTAGCATCTAGGAGGAATTAAGTCTGGTAAGAATGACCAGCGTTGAAGATGCATACCAATTTGCCCTACGAATTGAAGAGAAGCTGAATAAAAGGTTTGAAGGAAGACAAAGAGGACATGGTCAAGGAGGAAGGGGAAGCGGTAGATCATCTGGAGTCCGCAATGAAACCCAAAAGAAAAATGAAGATGTGGGTACTAGCAAAAACCAGAGGAATGAGGGTTTCAACCACTCCCATGATCAAGAATTTGGAAATCAAAGAGGAAGAGGTAGAGGACATGGACAAGGAAGAGGAGGCTTCCATGGTACCTATTTCCATTGCAATGAAGAAGGTCATCATGCCTTTGAATGCCCTTAACGACAAGGAAGGATAGATAGGAGAGCTGAGGGCCAGGCTAGGGTTGCTCATGTGGATGAGGATGCATAATCATCACATTCAGAGGATGCAGAAAGAGGAGAGACCTTGGTAAATGAAAGGGTCCTACTAAGTGGTGAGAATGAACCAAGACAATGGAGGAGTTTGTTCCGTACCAGATGCAAATGTGAGGATAAATGTTCTGATGTGATCATTGATGGTGGTAGCACTGATAACTTGGTATCAGAAGAGATGGTCTCTAAGCTGAAGCTCAAGAGGGAGAAACATCCCCAGCCCTATTGGATTTCTTGGGTAAAAGATGATCATAAGGTCGTGGTAAGTGAACAATGTTTAGTAAAATTCAAAATTGGGAGTTACCATGATGAAGTTCTCTATGATGTTATTTCGATGGATGTTTGCCATCTATTGTTGGGTAGACCATGGCAGTTTGATAGACATGCAATACATGATGGACATGCAAACACATACTCTCTGACAAAGGATGGAGTTCGCCACAAATTGAAGCCCATGAAAAAGGAAGGTGAAAAGGTATGTAGCAGTGCTAGGATTTGTCTTGTTGATGGAAGGAAGTTTTTAGATGGCATGAAACATCAGCGTATGTGCTATGCTTTGATTCCTAGGAAAGATAAAGAAGGTAGTAGTGAAATACCATTTGAAGTTTCAGATTTACTAGGGGAATTTGGAGATATTATCTCTGATAATGTTCTAGATGGATTGCCACCAGTAAGGCAAATCAGTCATCAGATAGATCTGATTCCAGGAGCTAGTTTGCCTAACAAGGCTGCTCACAGGATGACTCCTACTGAAACAGAGGAGCTAAATAGACAGGTTCAGGAGCTGTTGAGGAAGGGCTTGATTCGAGAGAGCCTGAGTCCATGTGCAGTACCTGTAGTACTCGCACTAAAGAAGGATGGAGAGTGCAGGATGTGTATAGATTCCCGAGCTATAAATAGGATAACCATCAAGTACCGATTTCCTTTGCCAAGGATGGATGATCTTATGGACTGCTTGAGTGGAGCTCAGTACTTCACAAAGATAGATCTAAAGAGTGGCTATCATCAAATATGGATTCAAGAAGGAGATGAGTGGAAAACAGCCTTCAAGACCAAGGAGGGTCTTTATGAGTGGTTAGTCATGCCCTTTGGATTGACGAACGCCCCAAGCACCTTCATGCGGCTCATGAATGAGGTACTTAAGAAGTTCTTGGGAAAATTTGTTATTGTCTATTTGGATGATATTTTAATTTTCAGAAAGACTTTGGAAGAACATTTACTACATATTTGTAGTGTCCTTGAAAGGCTAAGGGAAGAGAAACTGTTAATTAATCTAAAGAAGTGTGTCTTTGCAAAAAGGGAGTTAGTCTATTTGGGATTTGTTATATCACCTGAAGGTCTCAAAATGGATCCAGAGAAGGTAAAAGCCATCTTGGAATGGCCTACTCCAAGGTCTGCTACTGAGGTAAGATCATTTCATGGTCTGGTTAGTTTTTACAGGAAGTTTATTAAGAATTTCAGTGGCATATGTGCACCTCTAACTGATACAATAAGAGGGGATAGAAAAGAGTTCAAATGGACTGCAGCAGCTGTGAGAAGTTTTGAATTGCTGAAGAAGAAGGTGACTAAATAGCCTGCGTTGGCACTTCCAGATTTTAGAAAAGTATTCCAGGTGGATTGTGATGCTTGTGGTAGCACTATTGGGGCTGTATTAAGCCAAGAAGGTAAGCCTATTGCATATTTTAGTGAAAAATTGAATGATGCAAAGAAGAAGTATTCTGTTTATGATCAAGAGTTCTATGCAATAGTTCAGGCCTTAAAGAAATGGAGGCATTATTTATTGCCAAAGGAATTTATTTTGTATACTGATCATCAGGCATTACAGTACCTAAATAGCCAAGGTAAATTGAATCAGAGGCATATGAAGTGGGTAGAATTCTTGCAGAGTTATACATTTGTGTTGAAGCATAGAAGTGGAAAATCTAATAGGGTTGCAGATGCATTAAGTAGGAGATAGTTGTTGCTTACAACAATGCAGGTTGAAGTAGTTGGGTTTGATGAACTCAAGAATTTGTACACCGAGGATCCTGATTTTGCTGAAGCATGGAAAGCTTGTAAAGAACCTATTGTTGTAGATAGAACCAAGTGGTTAGACTATTTGATTCAATATGGCATGTTGTTCAAAGGTAGTCAATTGTGCATTCCAAGGAGTTCCATGAGGGAGAATCTAATTAAGGAGAAACATAGTGGAGGGATGGCAGGACATTTTGGTCGGGATAAGACCATTGCCATTCTTAGAGAACATTATTTTTGGCCTCAAATTACACAGGATGTGAAGAAGTTTGTACAGAGTTGCCAGGTTTGTCAAGTTGCCAAGGTGTTTAGTCAAAATATTGGCCTATATCAGCCATTGCATGTTCCATCAAGGCCATGGGAGGACATAAGTATGGATTTTGTTCTTGGATTGCCAAGGACACAAAGGGGTAATGACTCAGTATTCGTGGTGGTTGTTAGGTTCTCCAAAATGGCACATTTCATTCCATGCCACAAAACTCATGATGTTGTCCATATTGCAGACTTGTTTTTCAAAGAGGTGGTAAGACTACATGGTCTTCCAAGGAGTATAGTTTCTGACCGAGATACTAAATTTGTGGGGTATTTCTAGAGGACATTGTGGAAGAAGTTGAGAACAGACTTGAAATTCAGTTCCATGCATCACCCACAGACTGATGGCCAAACAGAAGTGGTAAATAGAAGTCTGGGCAATTTGCTAAGATGTTTAGTGGGAGATAAGCCCAAGGGATGGGATTTGATTCTACCACAGGAAGAGTTTGCTTATAATAACTCTGTAAATAGGAGTACTGGAAAATCACCATTTCAAATTGTATATGGGAATAGCCCAAGGACTGCACCAAAATTGAGGAAGATAGAACAAGGGGAGAGGATAAGTGCTGAAGCTGAGGAATTTGCTGAACACATCAAGCGTCTACATGAGGAGGTTCAAGCACACATTATCAAGATGAATCAAGAGTATAAAGCTAGGGCTGATCAAAGGAGAAGACATAAGGAATTCCAAGTAGGGGATCTAGTCATGGTACACTTACGAAAAGAAAGATTTCTAGTTTGTACTTACAATAAGCTGAAAATGAAGAAATTTGGCCCCTGCAAAGTTTTGAAGAAACATAACTCAGGAAATGCATATGAGGTGGAGCTGCCAGATGGTATTCACATTTCTCCCATTTTCAACATTGCAGATTTAACAGAGTATCATGATGATGGTGCAGATGAGGAGCTAGTTTTAGAGCCATGTCCAATTCTTGCTTCTAAGAAGGAGGAGATAGAAGACATTCTAGATCATCGTGTGGGTAGGAGTACCAAAAACAGGCAGTATGAAGAGTATTTGGTCAAATGGAAAGGACGACCGATCGAGGACTCAACTTGGATTTCAGCAGCTGAGGTTTCCCATTTGGGATTTCCTCTACCATCCATAAAGTGACAGGGTCACTTTTCAATCTATCCTGGGTGTCTGATGCAGGAGCATCCAAAGGTATAAGGGAAATCCTGTGTCACCCAAAAAAATGTACTTAGACTTAGTTTCTGTTTCATGTCTTTACATTTTTGGATACCCATTTGGCTCAAATAAAGGTTCCAACTCTCATAGTTCAACTATCAGTGCATTTGAAAATCCCAAAAAAATAGGAGCATGTATTTGGGCCATCATTTCGATAAACTAGAAGTTGTGAATTGGCCAGATGAATGTAATCATGATTTAGAGCATTCCAGAAAAAGAATCAGGTCAATAGGCCCCACGGTTTGAAAGTTATTGCAGTTTTTCGGGTTTTGGAGACCTGAGAATGCTTCAAAGTCAGGTTTGGGGCATTAAATGACCTCAAAAAGGGCTGAAAAATGGGGGATGAGCAAAGCTTGTCCATAGGACTATAGAGCACTTCGAGACCTTTCCGAAAATGTAAACAGTTCGTCAATCAGAGCTACGGTTCAAAAGTTATCCCTCCCGAAAGTTCGGCTATCGTTTCTAGATTCTTCTAGATTTGCACCGACTTCTAATGTAGCTTTTGGAACCTTCTATTCCGTCGGTGGATGCCTACTAGAACTTTCTATAATGTACTCCTAGTCCTTAACCCTCCGAGGTCTATTTAAGGAGATTTTTGGCATTGTAAAAGGCAGTTCGGATTGGAGCTTGAGAGGAGGTGCTAAAAGGAGAAATATTCTCCAGATTTATGCTATTGTAAGCCTGTAGGGCATGTTTTGAAGTTTATTTTCTCTGCACTATTTGTACTAGCCTCTTTTCTCAATTAATATAATTTCCCTTTTCTATTGTGTCCATTCTTTTGTTGGGTTGTGTTCCCATCAGAATCTAAGGCTCACCCACCTAGGTCGTGTAGAGCCTGAAGGAGTATAGCCTCATAGTTGGCCCCAATGTTTGAATAGGTATGTTGAACATGGGAATTAGTGTCCCCTAGATGTGTTTGTTCCTATCATTGGGTTATTGAAAAATTGTTAATGGTGACTCTATTGGGAACTGTATTGAATCTATATGATAGAAAGACCTTGAGAATTTGAAAAAAAAATTCAATACAACATAAAGAAGTGCATGAAACAATTTATAGCAGTAAGTTTTCTGATGTGATTTCAAGTTTCTTACTCAAAGAATCATGCATCGTAGTGGTTAACTTATTCGGGACAATAGTACTTTGAAGTTGAATGTAAATTTCATTTTTACTAATGAATTAATCATCAACCAATTCAACTGGATAATATTTTAAATAATTTGTTGCAAATTTCAGAGTTGAGAGTGATCAAAGGTGTTTGTTCTTTTTTCCAAGTTTGTAAATCTCCAAGAGCAGTTTGATGATTTGCATGTTTTTCCTACAAACTAAAAGTCTGGTTCAGGTTTCTCGAGTGACAAATTATGTTTCAAATATTTTCTCACAAATGTGAGTGTCGACTCTAAAATCTTTGTACCAGTTCCTAGTTAATTTCATTTTGAATATTTTAAAGGATTTTTAGCTTGTGCATGGGCATATTTGAAGCTTTTGATAGTAGTTCTTGGAAAAGAAGTTATAAGTTATTGATTTATAAGTTTAAGTGTTCTATGTATCTATTATTCTAAGAATTTGAATGTTAAAAAGTGAATCACAACAATGATTTTATTTTTCCTCTACAAGGAGATGGCAGCTCTACATGGTTTTTATTGATGGTGTGAAGAAGTTGAGGTTTATGCCTATGCCAAATCAGTAGATCAAGTTTCAATGTCAACACTTAAAGTAATTTTCTTTTCATGAGTTTTATTTTCATGAAAGTCAAGTGTTAGAAATGGTTTCCTCTATTCAATGATTATCAACACTAAGAGGTAGTTAGAAGTTTTCTTTCAAAATAGAATCAGATCTCAGATCTGAAATTAGTTTACCAATTCATGAAAGTGTTCTTGAAGATACTGTAGAGATAAAAAAGGAACTTTGCAATTAGATTGTCAGTTTCATAAGAAATACAGTAGGAAGTATTCAAGGTCTAAGAGATGATCAAGTTTGTATAAAGTTCAAATCAGCACTCATGAAGCTGCATTTGTCTTTAAGACCAAAGGAATCTTTGTTACCCATTGTTTTCCTAGAAGTCTTTATGACTGATTTAGTTAATTAGCCAACACATTTGAGATTACAAAAGATTATGCATGTTGAAGGTCTTTTCAAGAAGTTTGAGAGTTATTTGAGTAGCAATGAATTCTATACTGAATCCTCTGATAATAAAAGTGAATGTGCTGAAATTTAGAAGTAATATGATGAATCCATAAATGTTGATAATGTTTCTTGCAATTATGAAGAGATAGATTCTAGATCTAGTGAATCAGATGATTTCAGTTAGCAAGATGAAGATGGATATATAACTGAGAATGAATTATGTGACAATATGTATGAGAGTGAGGAAATCTCTAACAATAGTACAAATAACTCTTCTTGTGATGAAAATGAGAATGATGAAGCATCTAGTGTTGAAATATTGTACAAAGAAGAGGAAACATGTTGTGATAAAGATTTGGATTTTTTAGATTGTCTTACTAATGATACTACTGCTATAAGTTTTTTAGATCAGCCAGATTATGATCATAGCCAAGGAGAACATACTTTTGATGAAGTCTTGTTGAATATTGATGAAATCTTGGAACTACTGGCTCATGATCTTAAAAGGTATGAAAATGTTTTTAAGGATGATCTAGTTTTCCCTTGCAATGTTTTTTTCTCAAGATGAAGTCCTTTCCCCAAAGTTTGATGCTGAAAGTGGTGCAAAATTAGAACATTCTTTATCAAGCATTAGAGGTGTATGTGATAGTGGTTCAAATTTCAATACACATGATGACTTGTCTTATGTGGAGAATACTATTAGGGAGAAATCTAATATTGTTTCAGATTCTTTTAATGCTGATGATATTGAAATTGGTTTTGATTGCTCATATGACAAAGAGGAAAGGGATGGAGATTGTAAATTTGATTTTGAGTTTCCCTTTTATGCTGATGAATCTTGTAATGATAAGTTTGATGAGTTCAAAGTTTACTCTATCAATTTTTTTGATGAAGAATATGATTATGATCAACATATTATATGTGAGAACTTTCATAGTTTTTCAAACTTGGTAACTAATCCATTGTTTGAGTGTGAAGAAGTTCCAACATATGAAAAATCTGATTGGATGAGTAACAGGACTGCAAATGATGAGAAATGAAATTTTATGTATTCTTCACACTTGGTTACACAAGATGAGTTGCAAGATCTTGACACATGCAACTTTTTGAATAACATAGAATATGAAGCCTTTGTGTTTCCCATTGAAGTATATTCTGATTGGTATATGCACTATGAGAGTGAAGAGAGTAGTTTTGTTTTGCCGAGTTAATGGAGAATGTTGATTTTGTTGGTGAAACTGATGAGAATGACGTTTTTAGGTTACCTCATGAAAATGGAAATGAGAATTAGGTATATGATAGAGGTAAGAAGTTTTGTTAAAGTTTGGTGGCCTAGGGTCATTTTTTGTATAGTTTAGGAGTATTTTTTTTGTTTTCAATAAGTTCTTCGAGAGAAAGTTTTAGAGTGGTCTACTTATTCTAGAGATCCAAATCCTTGCCATGCCCACAAGGGATATGCATCCCCAGGAAGAGCCACTATTGGGACTCAAAATTGGAGTCCCAATTTTGATTACCATTCTAAATTTTGAGTCAGTTTGCGACCCTATAAGAGCTTTTTGTGCATGTGTACCCGACTTTCACTTTGAGGCCTATGAAGTGTTTCATGTTTCTAAAATCTTCCATTCATTATATGCATGTGTTCCATTATGATAAATTTCCATTCTGATTCATTCCATGAAGTTCTATTTTGAGCATTGCTTAAATTTGCATTTTTGCTAGTGTCAAACAACGACAAGAAGCCTAGTTTTCATTTGACTATCTTGCACCGGGCTAAGTTTCATGACTAACCAATTTGGGAGTTTTTAATGTGTATATCAAAGAACCTATATTTTAGTTTTCAATCCATTTTGATATTTTTTGACTAGGTTTTGAATCCCTCAAAGTTGGTTGTTTATTGTTGTCATGCTAATGCTTTTTGCCCAGAATTCTAGGAAGCCCTATTTGACCAGTTCTAAATTTGACCTAGTTGACCAAATTGAGAAAATTCCTTTTGCACTAAATTTTAGGGTTTAGACACTTTCTATATTCCATATTTGGGCCTATGATCAATCTATTTGACTATTTTTTAAATGCAGTTCCAAATACAATTTATAAAATTTTACTGGTGTCTAAAAGTGCAGATTGATCGGTAGCCCTGTTCGAGATGTGATAACTTTGAATCCATGATAGATGAGACCAAATGGATTGTACCACTATATTTTAATTTGAAAATTCTATATGTGTGTTACTTTTCAATTCTTGACCAATCCATCTGCACACTTTCCCAGGTCCATGCTATTTGTGAAAATCAATATTTTGCTAATGTTTTGAGTTCTACAATTCTGAGTACCCCACTTTGAAACTTTTCCAAATGTGCTAAGCTATTTTTTATGAGACCAAATCATAGATTTATATTCTTCTCATGAAAATGAATTAATATCCTATTTTTCAAGTACTCAATTATTTGTTTGACCTATTTTCGAAGCAAAAACCAAATGCACTTTATTATTTTCTAACATGTCGGTTTGCAGGTAGTTTTAAGTGAGCAACTTTGATGATCAATATCTTTTGACCCAGTTATCATCATGACATAAAATATGATAGTATATAAGAATGTAGAATAGAGAGAAGATATGTAAGATCTCAGGGCCCAGTTGTTTGATTTAGTCATTTTTTAAAGCCAGTCTTATTGGCTTCAAGGCAAAAAATCACAGTTTGCAAAAATAAGCTAAACTAAGTTTTAAATGATCAATCAGTGGTCAAATTTGATTTTAATTAGTGCTAGGTGATTAATTGATCAGATCAAAGGGTTAGGTGTTCCATTTTTAAAAAAAATTAATCTAGACTCACTTTGGGGTCCGAATAACTTCACCAAAAAGATAAAATTTGACGGAATAGAAGATGCTTTAAAGGGGAAAGTGGTAATGGTTTAAGTCATTATAAGTTTCGAAACATATACATAACATTTTTGACTATAGGCTATAAGGCTGTTTTAGTCCCTCCCATCATATTGCACAAACATTATTTCAAGTTTTGCAAATAGGAAGCAACTAGTGGATGGCATGGGAAAATTCACAGAAAGATAGAGAAGAAGTCTAAGCAATTAGCTTCACACTTATTTTGGTTACATGGGCCTAGCATTCAGAATCACATTGGCACAAAAGAAAACCCTCAATTGGATTAGTATGTTGAATGGGGACATAAAATGTATAGATTAAAAAGGGGGAGCTCATCAACTAATTATGATCATTTGGATTATTGATGGTAAGAAATAAAATTCACCGAGGAAGTGTGAAAGAGATAAATTTTTGTATCATAGCAGGATGCAACAAACACTCTCCTTTTATTGACTTGAAATAGTCACTATTGATTTTAAATTATCAAAATTAAACTTGTTTTAAAATAATTGACAATTTCTTAGAGTCAAAATATAGTGATCAAGTCGATATTGTCTTGATTTGAGAAGGCAATGAGTTTAGCAAATTCAAGAATGTATAAAATGGTAAATCAAAATGATGTTATAATGATTAATGTTGAGCATTTTGAGCAACAATCATGAATAAATGTTATGAGCTATTAATTAATGGAATGGAGTTTGAATCCATAGGTCATTCAATTTCTTTCATGTATAGAGCTTTTAGTTTGTTTTTATCCTCTTGGGAAGGATATAATTACTTTCCTAGAAGCTCTTCTCCAATAGATTCTTCATTATTATCCTCAGCTCCAAATGAATTGTCACCACATACTCAAATTCAATAGGCTCATAGTACTGGAAGCTCTTCCTACGTCATTCCCAAAATGTGACAAAGGAAAGTGAATCATTATTTGGAGAGGGAGTAGATTGAGCGTTGACTCAAGACAACAATCAATCATTCATTTTAGTTGTTATCTACCATCTTAGTTTGTCTTGGAAAAACATAAAACTGAAGCAATGCATGAGAAATTCTTGGAGAGGCATTTTGACCATGTAATAGGGAGAGTCAAGTTTGTTGTTAATTGAGATTGATAATGGATAATGTATTATGCATGTAGTTCAGTTGGACAAGTAGGGAGTACTATTATTATATTCCACTGTGGGGAATGAGATAATTTACAATCACAAGGGAGAAATGGTTATGCCCCATGATGGGTGTAGCTATACCCCTATAGAGTCATGTGCCTATAAGTTCTTGGCTTCAATCCAACACCATGAGCTATAGTTGATTCATCATTCGATCCAGTGCCAGTAGTCAGAAAGACAAAGACTTCACCAATAGCACCAGGGTAGTAGGGTTGTCACGTATCTCATTATGGTATGATGCTATGCTTGTAATTTGATCTTGTGTTAGGTTATTTTTCTTCACAGTCATGAGCAAGATTATGTGGGATGCCTCACTTGACACTACTATATTTTCCATATGTGATCAAGTTGATTTTTTAATTTGGTTTTAAGATTTTTTCTCTGCCATTAGGGGAACCTAAATGAGAGCATTTATAATAGATAGTAAAGGTAGCAGAGCTTATAATGAATTGATGTTTTAATCCCATATTGCTAACACATTGGCATTTATAGGTTTTTTTAAGCACACACATCATATGTTACAATGTCTAAAGGTTATCCTTCATGACAAAAGGTAATAAGGTTTGTGTGGGGCCCGTGGATAGCTGGTAGCAATGCAAGACTAATTTTGACCAAAAATATAGAAAGAAGGTGCCATGTGGCAATATAGTGCCATGTGAAAATCTCTAGAGGTTAATTGAATGATTGGGAGTTTGAAAAAGTAAATCTATAAAGTTGAAAAAATTGTATGGTCAAAAATGTTAAAATTTGGAGTTACGAGGATACACCTAGTCATGAGTTCACAAAGCCAGAGGATTAGGGTTATGAACTTGCAAAATTCATAAGTTTGAGAGTCCCTCAAAACAAAGTTAAGAAGATATGCTCGAGTGTATGATTGGAAGGGAAATTTGTAAATCTTCCAAAGTTACACCTAAGGTTGTGTAGGTCCTACTTGGGTGGCAGATTCAACCAAGGAGGGTTTGACACATGGCACCTAATGGTGCACATGTGGCAGGAGGGATAAGGTGAGATAATAAAATCAAATATTCCCAAAACTAAGTGCTCATTTTGAGAATTGAAGAGTTTTTTATTTAAATATTATGATTATAATCTAAAGTTTAGACTATAGACAATATTAAATTTTTCAACTTTTAAAGTTCTTTGTTCGTGGACAAGTTCTAGAATCTTCAAATGCACACTAGGGGCCCTATTTTTTGCTATAATTTAAAGTGTATTATACCATCAAGAAGCGGAAACAATGAATTTTTTGAATTCACAGTTAGAATGTGTGCAAGTTCAACTAGGTGAAAGATATAGGCAAATTTGCAAAATCAGGGGCATTCTTAGTAGAACAAGTGCTTTTCATGATGGAGTTTGAGAATCAGTCGAAAAGAAAATAGAGAGGTTTTTTGGCTCCAAATTTGGGGGAAAATGTTCCTAGGTGTACTATTATGCCTAAAAAACTATTTGGCATGTGTTTTGGCCCGAGTTTTATTAGCATTTTTGTGTCTTCTTGCAAATAAGTTTTTCTCTCCATTATTTTGAAGATATTTTGATCACATTGTAGAGGTAGAATGAGGAGATCTAATTTTCATTTGAAGAAAGAGAGAAGAGAGAGGTTCTATATCAGCAAATGGAAGTTCTTCAAGTGGACAAATGGCAGCATCATAGTAGATCTAGGATTACTTTCATTCTATTTATTCTCTTTTCTTCTCATTCTCAAGTGTCGGTTCTAGGTTTTTGGATAGTTTTCCATATCTATGATACCACTTGGTTGTTGGTGGTTTTTTTTTTCCAGACTATTAAGAAAAGCTCTAGTTGTGATCCCACCATTCATGCCCATTATTTCTCTCTTGTATGAACAACATTAATGACATTTTATAGATAGTTTTGGTCTATTTAGTTATTTTGTGAGTTACTTTCATGCATCCTTTACATATTTATTTTAAGGAAATGAATAAAATGTAACAATGAGTTTATCTTTGGTCTGATTCTTGTCTCCTATCTATATTGTTTGTAATGTTTTTGTGTTTTGCGAACAAAGAGCACAAATATAGTTGCAATCTGTTTTAGGTTGTATGTTTTGGTATATTTTTCTTATGATCCAAGGAGTCATGTAAATGCTTGATTTATCATAATGGGTTGCAAATTTCATGAAGGGATAGGTCGAGTATTAGATTTAGTCTTGATGCAAATGTCTAATTCACAAAGTGATAGGATAGATCTAGAGTCTTCATCTATGAGATATTGCTAATATCCCAGGATGTATGTTTCTGGTTTGTGGAATTGCACAATAGATAAGTAACTAATCATTTACATGATCTATATGTTTTGTTGTTCATATATTGGTTATGCTGAAATCAACATATTAATCAAAGTATTTTCCCTTTTATGTTGAAGAGCTAAAAGGACTTGCCCTCACTTAGTTTATCAGATTCATCAGCCATGTTATTAGCTATTTCATGTCTATGTTGTTTGCATAAGCATAGAAGAATTGGGGTTTCAATCTACTTTATCCAAATTCATATGTATGTTTTTTTTGCAATTGGTACCATATGAATGAATGTGAGGTTCACCCGCCTAGGTCTTGCAGAGCCTAAAGAAGGAGTATAGCCTTATAGTTAGCCTTGATTATCTACCCCTAGATGTATTTTTTCCTATCATTGGGTTATTGAAAAGCTTTTAATTCAAGAGCCAATAGATACAATAACCTCCTTTTAATGACTATTGTACTTCACATATCTCTAATCTTATATTATAATTTTCATCATAGATCTCTCACATAAGTTCACATGTCACATACTAAGTTCACATATACACTATAAACTTTTCATTCACATTTTTACTTTGTAAGTAATGATTTCTTTCTTATACCCTATTCTTTTACAAAACTCTGTCTAGTCAGCTTGATGTTTCCACATGTTTGGCTATATACAAAATTAGCCAATGACAACTTAGGGTAAACATCTAGGATGTTGTCCCTAAATAATTAGGTAATTATTTTGTGACTGAAATAATTCGTTAACCTATTATTAAGCTTTCCTATTATACTTTGTTTTGTCTTGTTTATTGTCCTTACTAGTGTTTGACATGTAACTTCATCTTTACTATCTATACTGATCTACACACTTAGGTACATCATCAAGACACTCATTTATACCTGTCCTTAATGGTACACATGCCAATTATCACTGCAAACTTCACAATATCAAAAATACCTATATATTGATATTAAATTGTTTGATACTTTGACAAATTTATCTCTTTGAACATGGAATATTCGACTGAACAATATGTCATCTCTTTAGAGATATATGTTGCCATAAATGACAACCCTTAACTCTACTAACTTATCCATATTACCCAAAAAAAAATTGATTCAGCTCATCAAAGAAGGACAAGTAGAAGGGAGAGTCATCAAATGCAGGAGAGATAACAATCGATGGTATAAATTTAAAGTTGTACTATTGCAAAGGGAAACTTTTTATCATTGATGACTAAATTTATGTCACATGGATTATGGTTTTAACACTACTCTAAGGGAATTAAAGTTTTCATTAGATTCCATCATCACCACCCTTATGCATTTGTGGTCCTGGCAATGATTGTGTTCATGTGCAATTGAAGATTTCAAAGAAAGATTCAAAGCTTGACCCTCAAAATTCCAGTAGTTAATTCCTTAGGATTTTTGAAATTCTTGGAAGTTTATCCAGTAAATTTGACTATTCTCATTGTTATAAAATCCTAGTTTTGGTAAACCATTTAAGTAGAGAGCCCTAGTCATCTTTAGTTTCCTAAATTTGTGAAAATGTCAACCAAGAAGCACACTAGTAAGTTCAGTAATACAAAAAGACACTTGTAGGATGATTTATTTGATCAATTACTTAGGTCCAAAGAGGGTAGGGTTTTCCTAGAAGAATAGAAAATAATGGGAAAGGAAGTGCACATAGGCCTCAAGGATAAATATGAAAATATCCACGATGTGCATATGATAGCTTTAAAATTGGATATTTTAAAAAGATGGGATGGCCAGGCCAACACAAGAATCTTTGTACAATGTATGGTAGTAAGACCTTGGAAAATTGATTGCTCCTATAATTTTTTTAGATACATGCTTGTTGTTAGTGCTAGTGGAAAGATATGACCCTATTACATAGATAATTAGGGATCTAGATAGAAAGGTTTTACTAAAAATTGATGTTGAATCTACTAGAAAATGCTTTGACTTTCATTCATCCCTAGATGTAACTGATGAAATTGATTTTCAATTGTTAGAAGATACCAATAACCAAGCTAGGCTAGAGGTAATAAAGAATTTCCTTACCACTTTCTTAAAGATTGTGAATGGGAATAAACTCACACTTGCAATTGTATCATCCAATATGGGTAACATGGAAAATTATGACAATGCAATGTTGAACATATATACTACCCTATATCAAGTATTAGGGTTACATAATAAGGTAAAGTTCAATAAAGCAACAATGCAGATATGCCTATGAATTCAGCAATGTGGTGTTGTAGATATTTATGATTTCCCTCAGTACCTTGAAGAAAGAGTTAATGAGGCATTGAAAGCCTTGCATAAAGAAGAAACACCAAAATTTAGATGGTACTCATTGCTCATGCATATGGTCCTTTTCTATTGTAGGGATTATTTTTCTAAACACGTGTATATGGAGTTTGAAAGGGATGATGAAGTGGTGCCAGTTGAAGGATGGTCAACTATCATATCTAGCGATTGACATAAGCCAAGTTTCACATTGCTTGGAAATGAATTTTGACTTGCTCATAGGAGGAGAATATTACTATCTGTTAGATATTTTCTACATTTTATGTTTTCATTTCTAAGGAAAATTAATTATAATGTTGTTTCAAAGTTGTGTCATCAATGGGGTGATGTTTACTTTTACCCTCACACAACTATTATTAGGAATGAATGAGAAACTTAGTAGGGACAGAAAGACAAATGTCACATTCATAGAAGATGTAGAAGGTCTAGACCTATTATTGAAAGAATTAGATCTAATTCCTCAAGAGGGAAGGTGATAAAAGAGATTAAGAGAGGAGTCAAAACTCTAGGGTGATGAGCCTACAAAGAAGAAAGGGGTTTAGAGTGGCTTGAAGGTATATCAAAGGAAGAAATTTGTTAGAGGACTAGTGAGACCAATGATTTTGGAGGGTCAAGAAGCTAAGGATCTAGTCAAGAGAAGCTCACAACCTCATTCTCCAAAGCCACTTACTCCACCTTCACCTTCTAGGAGACATCATGACTTATTTCTTGAAAAAGAAGGAGGTTTAAATACTATGATACCTACCCTAGCTAGAGGTCAACTAGAGGAAAAGAAGATTCCTAAGGAAGAGGAAGAATATTTTATCTATGTACCTGAAGAGTTGTTGACATACAATAGTTATGTTGTGCCAAGAGGACATGTATTAGATATTACTACAAAATAAATGAAGGGAATATTACCTAGGGATGTAAGAACAAAATCTTGTAGAGAGTTTGTGGAGGATGATGAATTTTTCAAGTCTATACCTTTTAAGAAACTATTGTGGAAACATTACAAGCTAGAATGTCATTAGAAGATGGAGGATACAAAATTACAACATGACCTAATGCTAATTATTTTGACCTCATCCAAGAAATTAAGGGTGAGATGATGAAAAAAATTGAAACCACCACTCCAGAAGAGGGGAGGAAAATTGTAAAAGAATAAAGTGTCTTGTTGATGCTAAATTTGAATATAGCAGATTTTGTAGAATTTGATTCAATTATGCAAGACGAGGTAAAGAAGACCTAGTATCAAGAAATTAGATATACCTACAAGAGGTATGTACTACAATGAGGATTTTGTTACTTTTTCCACTTGGTCTTCTCCTCCTCTACTTCTAGGAATAAGATTATTGATGAAAGTATTGGTATTAGGGGTAATATAGTTTTTTAGATAGTAGAAGTTGTTAAACTCTCATAATAAACTAGTGATTTTAAGGAACTTGATAAAGTAGCCAAAGAAAAATAGAAAAAATATGAGGAATTGCAAGAAAAGTTCAGGCATATTTTTGTTGCATATGAAAATCAATCAAAGATAAATTCTAGCTTGAAAACTCTAGTGAATTTGTTGAAACAGAGAATAGGTGAACTAGAAATAGTTAGGCCCCCGAGTGTAGATGAGGTTGGTCCTTCAAATAAATTGAGCATAGTACTAGCTACATCAACAAGTGTCATACTAATACAAAAAATCCCAATTAGGTATTAGGATTAACCACATATAGAAATAATAGTTACATGAAAATATGACCAATATTAGAGAATAATAAATCACACAAAAGAGAACACAAGACACAAACATTTAACGTGGTTCACCCAATCCTTGGGCTATGTCCACCAACAACAAGTCCAATATTATTATTATCCAATGATTAAAATATGCAATCCCTTATAGCTCAATACTACTACAAGAAGCTACAATATCATCATACATTATGAAATCATTAACCCTAATCCATTTTATACAATCTTTTTGTTTCTTACAAAATTAGGGCTAGAAAAATTTGTCCAATAGGAAAATAACAGTCAATTCTTTTTACAATAGTAGAGTCATTTCTAGCTTCGAGGGTCCTACCCACAAACCGCTATAGAAATAATATGGGGGAAATTGTACTGAATAAACCTCCAAGTCTGATTTGGCTCCACATCACAACACTATGGAAGAAAAAGATGTTAATTCTTTGATTAAAGAGGTGGTGGACTTGCAGATGAAGATTGAAAATAATTTTGAGTTCAACAAGAAAGTTATTATTCAAACTAGATTAATGCACCTACATGAGAAGATAAATGCTAGAATGTTTAGAATTCATCAGGTTGTTCATTACTTTATTTATCTATCAGAAAGTTTGAAGATGATAGATTAATGGTTAAACCAACTTATCGAAAGTGGGTAAGCATAATTGAGAAGATGACAAAATTTGAATTATGTGTAACAATGGATCCAAATGCTCCTCCAATTGCTATGAACACTATTAAAATTATAAAATCACTTAAGAAATTTTTAGTTTTTCCAAATCACATTGAAACCAAAACAGTGTAGTTAAAGGATAATTTAGAAGGATTTCAAGATACACTTGTTCCACCTATTTTGAATGAGGACAAGAGTGTGAAATAGTTACAAATTAGAGGCTAAGTCAATAAACAAAGTGAGTGAGTTGGCAAAACAAATAGCATGAGATATGAATATGACACCTTTTTAAGAATGCATTAAAAATTTGGTAAATTCTTGGATGTTTTATGAGAATTATAAGAAATAAGTTACATAGGAAATAGTTAAATATTACTCTTAAAGATATGTGGTATAGCAGACCCTTGAACATTCTTGGCCAAGTGATGATGAATAAGAGGAATAGGTGAAAAGACACATCCCTACTAATGAATGAAACAATGAGGGCCCACCTAAACAATAATGAGTTTTAAAGATATTATCTTTTGATGATGACATGCAATTAAAAGGAAAGAGCCAATGGTCACATGATCCGAGAGATGTTACATCAAGCTTTGGGAAATGCCAACTACATGTTGTTTCAAGATAAAATAGGTACTTTATTGTAATTAGAATACTTTTTTTCAAATGAATACATGGTATGTGTCCCATCCCTCCACTCTAAAGCTTTTTTTTAATATGTCTCTATAAGTGGACACCCAAGACTTTGAGAATGGTCTAAATCATGATCTTGTGAATGCAATTTTTCATTTTGAGTTGGTCCAGTACTATGTTGTTGATTTTTTATTTACTTATGAATGAAAGAAATAGATCTATAGTAGTCTAGATCTATCTAGGTAGTCTTAAATAATGAATATAATATTTAGATTTAGATTTTCAATGAAAATTAATAAAGATGAAAAAGTCAGTAGAGTTACATAGTTTAGATCTTGCCTCTTTTATCTTGTTATTTAATTTTTTATAAATTAATAACAAGTGAATTGAATTAAATAAAGATGGAAAAGTCAGTAGAGTTACATAGTTTAGATCTTGCCTCTTTTATCTTGTTATTTAATTTTTAATAAATTAATAACAAGTGAGTTGAATTATAGTTATAATTTTTTTAGAGTTATAGATCCCATTCCATGTTCTATTGTTAATCTAAGTGATTAAGTAAATTCTTGACATGTTTTGAGAGAATCAATAGATTCCATGAAAAGATCTTGATAAGTATGAGATGATAAATGTGTGTTGATCTCATTTACAAAGTAGAGGAGAAGATCTTGATAATGGTATGAGGCTAGTGAGTTGGGTCCTAATGGATAAAGAAATCATTGTATTGTCATTCTGAGTAGATATTGGAGTTTTCACAATAAAAAGTCTTTAAATAAAATCATTTTATTTCACGTTGAATTGTTAGTTGGAAAAGATCATCCATACTTGGCTTGAGATTCATTAGATATGGATTAATAGCTATCTTTCATTCCTTTGTTTTCTTTAATTTAGAAGAAATAAGGGCATTTATCTATTTAAAATAGGGTTAATGTTCATGTGTTGTTGTATAAATAATTGGATTAATCCTAGGTATACCTGCCTAGGTTTTGTAGAGCCTAAAGAGGAGAAAGCTAAGATGTCTTTGTTAGTCAGTCCTTGGGCTTGTTAGGTGTTATTTTCATGGGAATTAGCTATCCCCTAGGTATACTTTTCAATCCATGAGGTAGTTTGTATCCAATTAGAAGCAAATCAAATGGCTACTATATTGGGGACCTACTTTGTGGGTATTTCTTGTGGTATGTTTGTCAAATCAGTGCCCTATCATCGTGTGATATAGTTATCTTCTTCTGTAGTACATTGTTGTTTTATTAGGTTAATGCATTTGGCCAAATTTAGTTGTAAGTGTGAAATATTTTATGTTATAAATAGGCTAGTGAAGGAAGTCACTTTCCTCATGGGGTCAAGTTTTGTTCCCTATTGGGTCAATTCAGCCTTTTTATAGATTCTTGATGTTTGTCACTAGAAAATCCTTATTTCCCTTAGTGGGTGGTAACTCGGTCAAGGTTTCCTAAATAGTGTTTGTTTTATACTTTAATAAAAATTTCTGAAAAGAGAAAAGATACAAGAGCACATCTCAAGGTCCCACTACAAATAGAACTACCATAGGGTAATAGAAGGAATTGGTACAAAAAAAAGGGAGAGTCAAGTCATGCTTAGAGACCTAGTTATAATGTTGAAATTAATCCTCAATATCAACCTATAGAGGAGAAGAATTTTTCATCCCTGAGTCTTGGATCTAAGAATATTTGGTTCCTAGATAGACTTTTAAATATTACCCCTTTTTAGGAGGAAACAATATACCAAGATAAAATCATTTCATCTACTGGAGATGTTTCTTTTAGGAAGAGTGGTTCTAAAGGAATGAATCGATGTGGAAGATCAAGGAGAACCCAACCTAGTTGATCTCATCTAGAACATCCTAATCTAAAGTATATTCCTTTTACTAAGAGAAATCTTATAGATCTTAATGAAACTACAAAATTAGAACAAACCACTATCAATACTAATGACTTATTCATTGAGTTGGATATTCTCAAAAGGAAAGTAGTAGACAAAGATGCCAAGTGTGTCTTTTTGGAAAAATAAAAGGACAACATAACCATGAACACTCTCATAGAAAGAGAAAAATTTCTAATAAGAATAATGGTGTGATGTAGAACCTAATCAAACTCATTGGTTTATTTGGCATAGTTTCCCCACAAATTATTACTATGGAGATTTGGGGGCAGCGCCCTAGGTGCGATTTTTGGGGGCAGCACCCCAAAGCCAAAAATGATTCACTATTGTAAAAGGCATCAGCTATTAATTTTCTATTAGATGACTTATTCTAGCCCTAATTTTGTAAGTGGAAAAAGCTTATATAAAATGGCTTAGGGTTAGGGATTTCACAATGTATGATGATATTGTATATTTTTGCATTGATATTGAGTTGTAAGGGATTGCACATTGTAATCACTAGATAATAATAATAGTGGACTTCTTGTTGGTAGACATGGCCCAAGGATTGGGGGAACCATGTTAAATCCTTGTGTCTTGTGTTATCTTCTATGTGATTTATTATTTTTTGATATTAGTTATATTTGCACGTAATTATTATTTATGTATATGGTTGATCCTAAGAAGTGGTATCAAATCTAGACTCTCATCATATTTACTTTTTAGCTATCCTCTACAAGAAGATCTCATGGTAGAGTGGGAGTCTCATGATTGAGTGGGAGTGATGGAAGATGAGGGTAAGCTAAAGGTTGAGAATTTTAATGGGTAGAACATTAAGTTATAGAAATGAAAATGGAAAACTATCTTTATCATAAGGATTTATGGTGGTCATTGGAAGGGAAAAGAAAAGAAATGGGGAAGTTTGGTCATTGGAAGGGGAAAAAAAAAATAGAAATGGGGAACTTTGACAAATGAGGAGTGGGAAATTTTGGATAGAAAGGCATTTGGAAGTATTCAATTATGCTTGGCAAATTCAATGACATTTAATATTTAAAAAATGAAGACGAAGGAAAAGTTGATGCAAATGCTAGCAAAATTGTATGAAAATCCCTCTACTTCAAATAAGGTATTTTGCATGAAGCATTTATTTAATATAAAGATGGTAGAAGGTGGATCTATTGCAGATCGTTTAATAAAGTTTAATATAGTTACTACTCAATTATCTTCTGTAAATGTTAATTTTGAAGATGAAATTAGGGCTCTCTTGATTTGTGTTCTTTGTTTAAAAATTGGGATGACTTGGTAATGGTTGTGAGAAATTTTATTTTTGGATCTAATACCATAAAATTTGATGATGTGATTGGTGTTATCCTGAGTGAGGAAACTCATAGGAAAACCTCAAGTGGATCTACATTAGAAAGTGCCTTGAATGCACAAATCAGAGGTAGAATGACTAAGAGAGGAAGTAACTATTGACATTCCAGTCATGTTTGTTATTAGGGACACACACTTATTTAGATTATAAGTTCATACCAAGCACATTGTATAGTTAATAGTGTTAACCAAGCATTTCAGTTGCTACCGAGTCCTTTGGACAAATTCCAATGTATGTTGAGTAGTTACAACTATTGTGAAGATCAACAATGTAAACCAAGCATCCCAGTGTATGCCTAGTTTACTAGTGCAAACCAAGTTGTGCAGCGGTTATCAAATTTATAGTTGATGTGATGTGAGTCTAGTGTTGTCCGAGCTACTCAATGTTAACCAAGTGACTCAATTTATACCGATCTCAAGGTGATAATGTTTACTGAGCTATGCAATGGTAACCAAGTGATTTAGTATATATGATGAGTTTCATAGTATTTTTTGAGTCACCAATGCAAACTAAGTTCCAAAATACTTCAAAGTGATTAGTATGGACCGAGCTTCTACATCTACCGAGTGCATAATGATGCCAAGTAGTGATAGTGGATGCCAAGTATCATAACCTCACCGAGTCAATCCATAGAGCCCGAGTTTTTACACTTTGGTTGACTTTGTAATATTTTGTGTAAACTTTAATTATGGCTAACTTTGTAATTATGTAATTGGATTTGTATATATGTAATGTATTGTATCATATCTAATGTGATTTAATGGAATGAATATATTAAGCAAAGAAGAGAAATTTACAAATGCTACAATAGTATAAGGAACAGAAAAGATTCATCTATCATAGAAGGTGATTTGTACACTCAGAGAAATCTCATTCAGCAAACCAAGTTGCAGATCAGAGATTAGCCAATACTTCATCCTAATAGGTGGATTAGTTAAATCCTTTAACAAGGTAGACTTAATAGTCTTGTATAAATCTCTTTACCAAGTGCATACTTTGTTGTATGTTTGTAAATCCTTTCACAAGGTGGACCTAAGAGTCCTTATTGCTCCTAACAGGGAAGATCATTAGTGTAGATGCTCAAAAATGGTTTACATCTACAGTTTCATCACTTCTTCATACTAATTCGTCCCATTTTATCATTCTACTAACTTTGATCTTTTAGCCAAATTGATCACACTTTATCATTTGTATCCTCTTTTAGATCAAGTTCATGTCATTTCATATCAACTCAAAATCACCCCAAATCAACTTGGAATCACTAAAAATTAGTCCAAATCATCACAAAACATATCAAATACCAAAAATCAATCATCATCTATCCAATCCTAGGCATTTTTATGGCTTTCAGTCCCTTGAAAACCTATCAACCTATCAATCTTATCAATCTGGCCTTAGTACTATCATGGCTCTTAGTGCTAGGTCAAACTATCATTAATGTCATCTGATCTTTGACATTGTTGAAGATTTTAACGTTAAATCACGGCATTATCAACCATTTTAATAATATTGACATTGTTTGTTGATGTTATTATGATCAAACCTTTTCAATCAACCTCGATCCTGTAGCATTTACAATGTCAGTTAAATGTTACGTATCAATCAATTCATGTCATGTGTCCTTGGAATGTTATCAATTTCAATCAATCAATAAATTTGACCATGGCTTTGGTCTACCTATCACCATCCTAGTCAATTTCCACTATCATCATCACATTTTCATCAAAGGATATGGTTGCATTTATTTAATCAATTTGGCCAATTATTTACTAATTTTCTCTATAGGATTAAATAACCCATAATTTAATTCTATTATTCTTACTAATAATCATCCTCAATTAATTAATTGATTCATTATCCAAAAACCATGGAAATTTTTAATTTCCTAATTTCCATTTTCCATCATTAATTCCATTTTCTACTAATTTCTATTTTGTGGACTAAAGGATTTTTAATTCAAATATTCCATAAAATATTGCATCATCATGACACTTGGATATGACACCTCATGGATTCTCCTTTGACACTTGGATAAAATATCTCATAATCAAATATTCTTATTCCTTACGCATGTCCCTATTTGGCTTATTTGTCATAGATTCTTGGCTTTAAGTGGGCTTGAGGTGTCTTATGATGCGTCATAGATTCTCTTCCACATTTAGTCAAGTTTGACTTCCATGCATCATAAAATCCTACATTTGGCATCTTTTTTCATATGCGTCATGGATTCTCAAAGGAATCTCTTGCCACATCGCATATCTAAGGGTGACAAATCCAATGCTCTCATCCTCCATGCCAATTATAAAATGATCATTCTTCCTCTCATTTTTGGTCCCTTAGGTCCTAACTCTTGAATCCTTAGGTCCTAATTCTTGATTCTTTGAAGTCCTAATACTTGAGTCTTTGAGTCCCTAAATTCTTGCATTTTGCATTCTTGCTCTTACACTAAAATCACACGTCTAGTATTTGCATGGCATTATCCCTATCGTAGACTTTGCTTCAATATTGTGTTCACTATAGGCAACTTTGGAGCTACATTGTTCGGAGAAGAAAGAAGGACATGGGAGCTACAAGCGAAAGAGGGGGTTTCTAACCTTGTGTTTTCTTCTTTTGATTAGTTTGGATTTCATGGTAGACTAGTGGGTGCTAATGTATGTTGATTGAGTTTGTGATTTGCTCATAGTATGCTATGCATTTAGCCCATTTTCTAGGTACTACAATTAGAACTGATCATTCTAAGCTTTAATAGGCCAAATTTATACTATAATACTAAAGCTTGTGGGTATCATCCCCACCCCAGTTTTACTTTCTATTTGGAAGGTATTTGGGTCACTAAATCTGTGTCAAAGTGTTATGTATGCTTTCATTTTTTTAGTTTCTTATGCATGCAATTAGATCAAAATATATAAAGGTTTAATTTCTAATTGGATTAAATTTTTAGAAGTTACTAATTCATCCCTCCCCTCTTAGTTTTTTAGCCTTTAAGAATATTTTCAACAATTGGTATCAGAGCATTTTGGTTATCAGAGAAAAGTTTAACAACTTGAGCAAAGATCAAAGGCCATGGAGATATTCAGACTTGACAAGGCTATTGACAATGAGAAGCTAGATTTGGAAATGGCTATTTCCCAACTCAAGAAAGCAAAGGAGAAACTCTATCAATCCCTAAAAATAAGAAAAAATATTGCAATTCAAATGAATGATCATCTCTACATTGAAGAAAGAATTGAAGACCCTCATTCAAGAAATCTAGATGAAGCCAATGAAGCAATCAAGGAACTCCTAGAAAAGAATGGTTCGCTGCAAGAAGATGTAAGAATACTAAGAAGAGAGCACGAAATTCAATCAGTAAGACTATGTGAAGTTATGGAAGAGAAAAACAAGATAAGAGAAGAGATAGAAGGAAAGAACAATGAAATCCAACACCTATCCCTTTAGCAAGCAGACTTTATTAATCAGCTCACCAATGAAAATGAAGAAATCATGAGCCTAAGATTAGAGAATGAAAGATTATAGAATGATCCAAACTCTGAAATGCAAACCAATGAAAGAATGATGAAATCCCAAGCAAACATGAATCAATTGAATAAGAAAAATCTCTATAGACAAAAAGGAAAAGAAGGAATTGGATATACAGAAGAAGGAGAATCATCCAAACAAGGAGCTCAAAAGAATCAAAGACCTACTTGCAATCACTATGGTAAGATAGTTCATACTTCAAACAGATGTTGGAGTAATGGAAAAGAAAAATTCAGAGGAAAATGCTACAATTGTAATCAACATGGTCATAGAGAAAATTAATACAAAAAGAAACCAAGATTTGAAGGAAAATGTCACAAATGTAAGAAGCATGGGCACAAATCATCAAAATGCAAAATCAAGATATTAAATCTAGCAAAACAAATTGTGAAAGCTATATATGTTTGGGACTATAACACTTGGTGTGGATGTCAGTACTATGGAGAATTTGGACATATTGGAATGAATTGTGTAAAGCATCATATAAGGAAAAGAGATACTACTAAAAGATGTTTCATTTGTATAGAACTTGGTTATCTAGCCAAGAATGATATGAATACTGGAAGAATTGAAGATAAAAAGAAGGCAAAAGTAGATAACATCATAAAATAGATGAGACAACAATGGGTTCCAAAGTCTACCAAGAATGCAAGTCCAAACAATAATGAACAAGTCACTCAAGAATTGAGTGACTCCACCATTTCTACTTGATCTCTCAAAAAAGCATTGGAATTATGATACTCAATGACACATCAGATATCAATTCTAGTCAGTAGTATGAAAGATCCACACTGACATTTAAGATGCAAAAGGGATCATTGAGGACCAAATTAAATTTATCACCGAGCAAGGTCGTGTTACTGTCTTACTGAGCAAGGATGAGTTATAGTCTCTACCGAGCAAGGTCACAAGTAATCAAGATGTGTATGGTCACTGAGTCATGAAGACTTTGTCAAGTGTTCAATAAAAGGAAGTGGATGATAGTTTGTCAATTTGATCTACCGAACTTACCAAGCATTTATGGAAAAATTTGATAAAAGGAATGAAATCGAAGTCATTTTTACCATGAAATTTCAAGAGAAAATTGCGTAGAGTGATCTTCAAGAGCATCTAAGTGAATTGAGTGAATTTTTACCAAAAGATTTTGAATTCTCTCAAACCCTACAAAGTGAAGATGGCATCTAGAAGCAACAAGGTAAAGTGAGGTTCAGACATGCTAGTTTGTGGTGTGGAATGGAAGGCAGCAGACTTCAAGCTCACTCTTGCAATCGCTAAAACCCTAAACCTAAGTAGAGCACAGTCTCAAATCCCTTCCAAGGTACTATTAATTAGTGACATCCATTCTTGTTTCAAATGTTCAATTCAATATATTGGTACTTTGGAAATGGACAAAGCCCTAGAAAAGTTGAGTGTGAATGGCATCTTGAAATTCAAGCATCAACACCTCGAGAGAAAAGGATTAACCCATATTCCTCACATGCCCTATGAATTCCAAGTAAAATGGATTAGGCTTATTCTCAGTTAGGTGCATAATGGACAGTTATGGTTGGAACAACTAATATTGATTACAAAGAACAAAATTCATAGAATCACTGGTCTCCCAATGTTGGCTAAAGCTAAAATGACCAAAACCCTAGGTCGGGCTAAACTAGAAAAGAGAACTCTAACAAAATGGGATGGTAGAGCCATGAAGATAAGAAATGTCACTAACATGGAATTAAAGTTCAACATTCATATCATTGCACATAAGATCTATAGTTCAAGCAAGTTGAATAGTGTGTTGTGCAAATTAGTTGACCTAGCATACAAGGTAGTTAAGAATAATCTTTCTCTTGACCTTGTTGAGCTATTGTTGATTCAATTCAACAAGAACATGGAGAGCATCAGAACATAAAAGAAAAATTCATGTAAGTTTGGTTCTCTATTGACATGCTTATTCTTTTATGTTCAAAAGTTCTTCCCTTCAAAAGGTTCAGTTGTATGGAGAAAAGATGTGCCAGTACTCTACCAAATTAATGAGTACATTGCCGAGATGGGAGAGAATTATAATAGTATCATGGATAACTATTTTGATGCATTTAAAGAGAAAATGAATAATAGATTTAGGATTTCAAAGATATTAGTTGAAGATTACAAGGATGACGTGTGTTTCATGGTAGATAGTGACAAGGTATACATTCAGGCAGTCAGGCCTAGAATTGCATGGATGAAACCTCTTGGATATGAGGTTAATATAGATGAAACTAAAGATATTATTGAGACACTTGTAAATGAACTAGTTGATCCCAAGGCTACATATTTTGGTACATATGATGATGCCAAGGCCAAGATAGAACTAGAAATAAAACTCCCTCAAGCAGTAAATAAAGGCAAGAAGAGAATTGCCAAGTTGAAAACTAGTTCTACTCTTTTGTTGACTGAGGGAAAAGATGAGGATGAGGAATAATCGAAGGAAGAGGAGCCACTAAAGAAAAAGGGCAAGGTAATCATTACCAAGCCTACCAAGCCATCCACTATTGTGTTTACCAGGAGATCCTCAAGGAAGAAAGCTGATAAGGAAGGAGGACATATAATATTTAGAAAACCTCCACCCACCTTCCATGATAGACTAAAAGAATTGTAGGAAGGGGATAGTATAACAAATTTTAAAGCATTAAACTATGAAATTAGGACTAAAGAAGAACAAAATAAAATTGAAGATCTAGTATTAGATAAAATGGGTAAGTGGAAATACTCACCTGACCAAATTACTTCTCAGATACCTAATATTTTGATGGATAAGATTAAGCCAAGATGGGAATTTTCCATCCAAACTATTAAAGACATCTATGCTCAAACCTTGAGGTAGCTTATACCAAGCTTAATAGAAAAAGAGGTTAAGGAATATCTAAACAAAAATGAGGAGAGATTAACTCTAAAATTTAACACTTGTCTAATTCTGATGAAAGATATTGAGCATGTTGTAAGAAATGCAACACAAACATGGAAGAATGTATATCATCTTCATAAACTAAGTGATTTTTCTATTGATGTGAAAGATGATGATGATGATGATAAAGAAGACAAATATGAAGAAGGGAATGACAAAGAAACAACACATTTTGATAGCCTTGATGATGAAGAGGAACAAGAACAAGAGGCTATCGAGGAAGGAACATAGGATGATGAGGAAACTGATCTAGTTAAGATTGTTGCAATAGTTATTGCCTCACTTCCTCACTCCCCAAGAAAAATTGTAACAACATCAAGAAAGGTGACAACCTCAGTAGGATCTATTGTGACTAGCACTGCAAGCACAAACATCCAATCAATCTTTGCACCAGTTTAGCTTAGCACATCATTAACTGAAATGACTACCACTTCATCTACTAAGTTGTAAACTTTTCCCTCTTCTACCATGTTGGATACAATAGTTTTGGACACATCAAATTTTGATACATAATTATTGGCTACTAAATGTGTTTCCACTAATATTTGTACAATAAATGCAATATCAATTTTTGCAGCTAGTTCTATTATGTCTACTATTGTTTCCATTCCTAGTAAGCAATAAATAAGTGCAAAGATAGTTAAGACCAAGCCTCAACCGAGCACAAAATTTTTGGGCCGAGGAAAAGAAAAGGAGGACGAAATAGACTTTGATTAGGAAATAGTGATCTCAAATTGGGACATTTCCAAACTCAATCCAAATCGAATGCAAACATTTGGTGAACTTCTCCAAAAGAAAGCCAAGCAAAAAAGGCTAAGAGAAGAAAGAGAAAAAGAATTTAAAATCATTGAGGATGCCAAGAATATTTTGGTAGATGCTATAGGCATAGAGATTGACTCATCTCAACCAATTTTGTATCAACTAGAAGAAGTAGTTTAGAAGTTCAATGAAGATATGGATGGATACAACAAGTTACTTCAAAAGGCAGAGAAAAAGTTAAAAAATAAAGTGTTAGAGCACATTGCTCAACAGATTTCCATCTACCAAGTCGAACTCTCTACCATTTTGGGTTCTCTAGAAACATCTTGTACTATTGTATCATCACTTTTTGGTAAGTTATGTGATGTTTTAAATTTCACTAAGGAAATAAAGAAAAAATTGTCCAAGATTGATGAAGATCTCCAAGCGAGTGCTGAACAGTTGCAGCTTGACCCCAGTTAAAGCTTTGCTCATTTCAAGAAGATTAGATTTCTAATAGATATGTAGGTAGAATTGCTTAGAGAAGAAGCAAGAATCATATCTACATTGGTAGATATGATTCTCCCTATCATGGATGCACTATAGAAGCATATTACACATTCCAAAACTCTCATCCATGGCATCAACTTCTCCATAGCATACCACATGATTGAGTTGTCAGTAGAAGTCTAGATTGCACTACACACATGTAAGGTCTTGTAGGACAATTGGGACAAAACTTTGGCTATCATACTCAAGGTACATTTAGACTTTTTGTCTCATTTTGGAATTAATATGTAAATATATAGAATAAATATTTGGCATTATTGTCAAAAAGGGGGAGAAGATATTGGAGAAGATATGGGAATGATGAGTTACGAAGGAGAAAGATGTGAAAGAAGAATGTACAACATGTATAGAAAGTGTATATTGTATATAGAAAGGAGATGTATTCAGATGTACAGTATACTGTATAGGAGCCTTACCATGTACAAAAATATATCTTACAAAACCAATTTTGAAAAATCTCAAAAACAGTATACTCTACCAAGCTAGAATCACAAGGTGATGGATAAAGGTATATAGGAAACTTTTTGAATTAAGTTTTGGATGATAAGTGTTTTTGTCACTAATGCCAAATGGGGAGATTGTTGACATTCTAGTCATGTTTGTTATTAGTGACACACACTTATTTAGATTATAAGTTCATACCGAGCATATTATATAGTTAACAGTGTTAACCAAGAATTTAAGTTGCTACCAAGTCCTTTGGACAAATTTTAGTGTATGTCGAGTAGTTACAACCATTATGAAGATCAACAGTGTAAACTGAGCATCTCAGTGTATGCCAAGTTTACCAATGCAAACCATGGTGTGTAGTGGTTACCGAGTTCATAGTTGATGTGATGCGAGTCTAGTGCTGACCGAGCTACTCAATGTTAACCAAGTGACTCATTTTATACCGAGCTAGAGGTGATAGTTTTTACAGAGCTATGCAATGGTAACCAAGTGATTTAGTATATATGAGCTTCATAGTATTTTTTGAGTCACTAGTGTAGACATAGTTCCGAAGTACTTCAAAGTGATCATTATGGGCCAAGCTTCTACATCTACCAAGTGCATGATGCCAAGTAGTGATAGTGGATCCCAAGTATCAAAATCTCATTGAGTCAGTCTATAGAGCCCAAGTTTCTACACTTTGGCCGACTTTGTAATATTTTGTGTAAACTTGAATTATGGTCGACTTTGTAATTGTGTAATTGGATTGGTATATATGTAATGTATTGTATCATATCCAATGTAATGTAATATAATGATTATATGAAGTAGAGAAGAGTGAATTACAAAGGCTACAATAGTATAAGGAGCAGCAAAGATTCATCTCTCACATAAGGTGATTTGTACACTCAGAGAAATCTCATTCAGTAAACCAAGTTGCAGATCAGAGATCATCCACTACTTCATCCTAATAGGTGGATTAGTTAAATCCTTTAACAAGGTAGACTTAATAGTCTTGTATAAATATCTTTACCAAGTGCATACTTTATTGTATGTTTGTAAATCCTTTCACAAGGTGGACCTAGCAGTCCTTATTGCTCCTAATAGGGCAGATCATCAGAAGTGATCATTGTAAGATTAAATAGGAAAACTTTATACTACAGTAGTAAAGCTTGTGGGTATCATCCCCACCCTAGTTTTACTTTCTATTTGGAAGGTTTATGGGTCACCAAATCTTTGTGTCAAAGTGTTATGTATGCTTTCATGTTTTCAGTTTCTTATGCATGCAATTAGATCATAATATATAAAGGTTTAATTGCTAATTAGATTAAAGTTTTAGAAGTTATTGATTCACCCCTCCCCTCTCAGTAACTTACCCATTAAGAATATTTCCAATAGTAACTCTAGAAATCATGGGAAATCAAGAGGAAAATCAAAGGGGAAGAGGTCTCAATCCAGAGGACCTAGAGATTGTCGATACTATGGGAAACTAGGGCATAAGAAGAAAGATTGTTGGACTCAAAAGAAACATGAAGGAGATAAATCAGAAGGGAAGGAGGTAAATGTGGTAAGTAACAAATCTGAAGAGGATGCATTGCTTTTTTCTTTAGAAAGTGTTAATGATTCTTGGGTTTTAGATTTTGGGGCTTCATTTCACACTACAACCCATAGAGGTTATTTTATTGATTATGTCAAAGGGGATTTTGGGATTGTTTAGTTAGGGGATAGTGAACCCTGTCATATTTTTGGAAAGGGAAAAGTTAAGATTAAGTTGTAGAATGGGAATCATTGGCTACTACATGAGGTAAGACATGTTCCAAGGCTGAGTAGGAATTTAATTTCAGTAGGGCAACTTGGTGATGAGGGTTGCGTAGTTACTTTTAATAATAAAAATTGGAAGGTTACAAAAGGTTCCCTTGTAGAAGTTGAGTAGGGAAAACAAACAACTATTGTAGATTTTGATATAGTGTTATGGCGCAATAGAATTGGGCACATGAGTGAGAAAGGTATGAAATTAATCCATTCAAAGAAATCTTTACTAGGTCTAAAAGGTGTCAATATGGATTTTTGTGAAAGTTGTGTGTGGAAAATAAAAGAGAGTGAGTTTTGTGAAGAGTGGGAAGGAAAAGCAAAATGAGAAAGTGGAGCTTGTGAGTACAGATGTATGGGGACCAGCTCAGATATCTACCCTTAGTGGCTCTCATTATTATGTTACATTTATTGATGATGCAACTAGAGAAGTATGGATTTATTTCCTTAGCTAGAAATCTAATGTATTTCAAACTTTTAATAAATGGAAATGATTGGTTGAAAATGAGACTAGTAAGAGTTTTAAATGTCTTAGATATGATAGTGGTGGTGAGTATTGTAGTTATGAATTTGAAGATTATTTCTCAACTAATGGTATTCACAGATAGAAAATTGTTCTAAAGACTCCATAGGAAAATGGAGTGGCTGAACACATGAACATGACAATAATGGAGTGTGCATGGAGAATGAGGTTGCATGTTGGGCTGCCCTTAAACATGTGGGAAGAGGCTATCAATATTTTTATATATTTGACTAATAGAGGCCCCCCTACTCCTTTGGACTATGGCATTCTAGAAGAAGCATGGACTGGTAAGAATGTGAGTTTTTTTTTATCAAAACATTTGGTTGTGAAGCACTTGCACATATTGAGTCTAAAAATAGAACCAACTTGGAAGCTAAGTCAAATAAATATGTATTTATTAGATATGGAATTGATGAATTTGGTTATAGGCTTTGGGATTTTAAAAATTTTAAAATTGTAAGAAGTAGGGATGTCATATTCAATGAGAAAACATTGTACAAAGATCTATTATAGCAACATGAGAAGAAAGGAAATGATTATGTAGTGTTGGATGATACTCAAAAGGAAGATGTTCTAGTAGTCCCTCATGATCTACAACAACTACAACAACAAATACCACATACCCCAGTGAATTTTAGATAGTCAACAAGGCTAAGTAGACCTCTAGAAATATTTTCTCCCTCTTTGTACTTTATTTCACTAATAGATGTCAATGAACCTATATGTTATGTTGAAGTTGTGCAGGTGGATACAAAGATTTAGTTGGAGTCTGCAATGAAAGAAGAAATGGACTCCTTACTAAAAAATAAAACTTGGAATTTATGTAAGTTGCCTACTGGTAAAAGGGCTTTAAAGAATAAATGTATTTATAGGTTGAAAACAGAGGATGGAGGTAAGAAGATATTTAAAGTCAGGTTAGTTGTAAAAGGATTTGTAGTGCCTCTCCCATTTGACTTCTATAAGTCATCCTAATGGATGCAACCCTATAGATCTCTCCTTGAGAAGGGATTGTGATTGGGACGATGAGTGGTCTACACCATTATGGTTATTGGATTTATGTTACTGTATCAGTTGCTTTGATTATGCTTATGGCTGATTATGAGATTATGATGTGTTAGATGGTTCACTAAGGTTTGTTCTAGTCATTACTAGGATCAATGTGGTATCATGATGTTGATTCATGATTACCCAGAGATGTGTGTAGAGATTGCACTATGTACTATTACCATGCTACACTAGACTAGGTTCCTGTAGCAGTGGTTAGTCATGTTTATAACTATGTTCGCTTATGTGTTTTAAGTGCATTTTTTATGTTGTGTAAACTACCATTATTAAATGTTTAAATAATTATAAATGGATTGTCCGTGTTGGATTCATTGGTTATGTGTTGCAAATATTTACCTTGTTATATTTTGATCTAAGAGATACTTGTTACTCATGTTATGTTTTACATTTGAGATGACCTGAGGATCAAATGTTATACTTTGATTTCAGTATCATAGGTGTTAGACTACTATGTTGTTCAGTTGATCATATTGCATGATGATGCCATTTGAGATGATAGTGTGTTTCATGATGATATCTTGTTATCTAATATTTGGACATATCTTTGATTATGTTATGTGATAGATTTAATGCTATTGTTATTTACTTCATTCTCACATTGTTATGCTTTATGCGAATGTGAGTGATGCAAATAGATTATTTTTGTATAATTAAATAAATGGTTAAATTAGGTGATTTAATGCATTTATCACTTCAGCTATGTTGTTATATGCAATTGCACTTGATCGTGTTGTTTACTGTGTAGGATTTATATCCCCAGTAGTGGCACATGGAGTTAGTGATTTAGCCATTCATATTTTACCAATGTCATCCCTGTAAGGTCAACATATCCTTACTTTAATTGTTTAATTAAACCTTTCAGTGATTATTAAATCCGAACTCATTTACATTATGTGATTACACCAGTAAGCATGTTTGTTCATTTAGAGGTTTGCATTGTAGCGAAACTTGTTAAATAAATTATGTGATTTTGGGGTTTTTAGGCTTTATTTTATTTTATTTTAATTTAATTTCTAGAAAATTTTCCATAGATGAATTCCTATTACTAAGAATAGCCTGTTTTCATTTGGGTCAATTTGAAGTTTAACTAGGTTGGCTGGTTATTTTCCCTAATCGATTATTCACTTGAAAAGTGAATAAGTATCCAAAAAGGAATTAAATTCCTCATTTCTCACTTTTGAATTAGAAATTTTGAAAGTAAAACCAAAAATCCTCTTCATGAGGATTTACTATTTTGTTCATTGTGGGAGCTACGGGTGTGAGATCATTGTGAGATTGGTCTCATTAGATCCAGCTCGGGGAGACCTTAGTTTGCTGCGATTTTTGACTACTTCTATGGAGTTTTTATTTTATGGTTCAGATTCTTGTTTTGCCCTTTTGGCAGTGAGGTAGGGCTCTCCCATTTTTTGTTTCTACTTTTTTTCCACTTTTGTTTTTGGTATCTGTTTGTTTGGAGGCTAAGAACTATTATTCCCCTCCAATTCTATATGCTAGCTCTACCCGGTTGGGCGAGTATGAGCATTTCCCTATTTTCTAAGATGAGGGTTTGGGGTTTTGTACCATTATACTAGCCATTTTTTCATAGACTCCAAACCCATATTTTATTTGATTTTTGTGACTTTTATGCCCTAAGACCAAATGGGTTTTAATTCTAAAGTTTTTGATTTTTGAGGTTTTTTTCTCGATTTGTGTGCAACCCAATTTTCTTCAGTTTTCTTAGCATGATGTTGGTCATGGACTTGGATTATCCATAGAATATCAGTTAGACCATAGTTGCACTTTTATGTTTCTTTGGGATGTGTGTCGCATCCGTACTCCTAACTTTGTGTTCAGTTGAGTGAATTCATACCTTGTGTTCGATCGAGCGATCTAGTTGGTAGTTTGCGATGTTATGCGTGGGGGATGGCTAGGACCCATGATGGTCCTATGATGCTATTGATGGTTGGGAGGAATCACATGCTTGGTTTTTTTGTTCATTGCAATGTTGCTTCAGTTTATTGCAATGTTATTTTAGTACACTGTGATGTTTCCTTTTGTATTGTTCCTTCACTGATTATTAGATGGTTAGATTGTGTTTATGTCTTTCACTATTGTGTTCGAGTGTTTATGCCTCGAATTGTGGATTCGGTACTCCCCAATGTGGAGGTTCTAAACTCTATTTATCTCTTTAGTTTGTCCTTAGATTTATTTCTTTCTTTCCTAGGTGACCATGTGTTAACATGGAGTGATACAATTTAGTGATGTATGTACAATAGAGATCTGTCATATAATCCCTGATTGTATTGCACGTCTCTTAGAGGAATGTCATGTGATAGTTTCTAGTATCGCACCCCCATTGAAGAAGTGTCATACAATACTTGTAAAGTATTACATGCCCCTTAGAGAAGTTTTATCCAAACCCTAAAAGTGTCACATCCCTTCTTGTGAAAGGGCATATGATTTTCCTAGTGTTGATTTAAAGTATCACCTAGTAATTGCAAAAACCTGTCTAGGAAGACAATGGGCTCTTTTTGGTTTGACCTAAACTTTTTGGGAAGTGTTTCGGCTACCCTCTTAGGTTTTATTCAATCCTTTGGCATTTCATTTTGAATTTGGGATATTTTGATTTGAATTCAGTTGTGTGTCTTCTATAGTTTGTTGTTCTATTTGGCTATGGCATTTGGAGATTCGTTGGTTGCTCAAATTATTGATGAAGTATTATGTTGCGATCTTTGTGATCCCTGTATGATGTTGTCATGTGCATTCATACTTGTAAAAAAAAATTATCTTGGCTTGAATTAAATCCTTGTTCCAAGGATCTCCGGGCGAGGCATTACAGGATTTACACAAGCAAAGGTCATTGTTTTTGATGAGATATTCTCTCTTTTTGTTAAAATGACTTCTATTCACACTATTTTAAGTATTGTGGCTACTAAAGATTTTCATTTAGAGTAGCTTGATGTTAAAACAACATTTCTTCATGCTAATTTGGATGAAGAGATATAAATGGCACAACCACATGGATTTGAGGTCAAAGGTAAGGAGAACATAGTATGTAGATTGCATAAAAGTTTATATAGCCTGAAGCAAGCACCTCGACAATGGTATCTAAAATTTGATAGTTTTGTGTATGAAGATGGATACAATAGGTGTCATTCTGACCATTGTCTTTATTTGAAGAGGTTAGATAATGAAAATTATATTTTTATATTTATATGTTGATGATATGCTTGTAGTCAAGTCTAACATGGATCACATTAAGGGGTTGAAATGACAGTTAGCACATTCATTTGCTATGAAAGATTTGGGGGCAGAAAAACAAATTCTTGGTGTGAAAATTTGCAGAGATGGGAAGAATAGAAAATTGACATTATCTCAAGTTGATTATATTAATAAGGTGTTGCAATGCTTCTCTATGGAGAATGCCAAATTTTTTAGCACACCTTTACCTAGTCATTTGAATTTGATTAAGGAGATGTGTCCAAAGACACAAGACAAGGAGGACAAGATTTCCAAGGTACCTCATGCTTTAGTTGTAGGAAGCTTGATGTATGTTATTGTATGTACTAGGCTAGATGTTACACATGTAATGGGATTTGTTAGCAGGTATATGAGTCATCTTGGAATTGAGAATTGGATTGTAGTTATATGGATTCTCAGATATTTGAAAGGAACATCCAGTAAGTGTTTATATTTTGGGGGCTATACTACTGATTTACATGGCTACGTTGACTTAGATTTGGTCAAAGATATTGATAACAGGAAGAGTACTTTAGGTTATGTATTTATTGCTGCTAGGAAAATAATGAGTTGGATTTCTTAGTTGCAGAAGGTTAATGCTTTATCCACTACAAAGGTAGAGTATGTTGTTACTACAAAGATAGCCAAGGAAATGATATGGCTTCAATTCTTCATGAAAGAATTGGGACACTGAAAAAGAGATAATTATTTGTTTAAAAATAGCTAGAGTTTCATTCTACTTGCTAATAATTTTTCTCCACATTCAAAGACAAAAAACATATAGTTGTGGTACCTATTGGGACTCAAAATTACCTTCCCAATTTTGAGTGTCATTGGGAAATCAAGCCCTATAAATGCTTTTAAATGTACATGTACCTGGCTATCTTTTTTTGGCCTAAGAGGTGTCCAATATTTCTAACACCTTCCATTTAGTATATCTACTCATCCCATGATGATAAATTGTCATTCTGAGCCATTCTGTGAAGTCCCGTTTTGAGCAATGTCCAATTCTACATTTTTGCTCAAGTGCCAAACAACGATGGGAGGTTGTGTTTGCAATTAAATATCTCACACCCAGTAACTTATCATTACTCGCCACTTTGGGAGAGTTTAGTTCCCATATCAAAGAGCCTATGTTTCTGATTTTGAGTCATTTTGACTATGTTTTACTAGGTTTTGAATCCCTCAAAATTGGTCATTTATTGATGTTATGCTGATATGAATTGTTCTGAATTCTAGGAATCCCTGTTTGACTTGTTATAATTTTGATCCACTTGACCAAAATGAGAAAATTCCTTTTGCATTGCATTTTAGATGTCAAATAATTTTTATTTTTCAAGTTTGAGCTTATAACAAATCTGTTTGATCAGTTTTCAAATGTGATTCCAAATGCAATTTATGACTTTTTGCTGGTGTTATAAAGTGCAGATTTGTCAAAACCACTATTCATGATGTCATAAATCCTAATTCATGATAGGTGAGATCAAATGGATTTTACCAATATGTTTTACTCTAAAAATAATTTAAGTGTGCCAATTTTCAAATCTGGACGAATTCGTCTGCACACTTTCCCAAGTCAATTCCATTTGCCAAAAATGCTTTCTGTCAATGTTTCCAGTCTGCAAATTCTGAATACCCCACTTTGACCATTCCCAAATGTGTCCTATTATTTTTCATGAGCCCAAACCATAAATTTATACTCTCCTCATGAAAATGAACCAACACCCTAGTTTTCGTTCTCCCTAGTATCAATTTGCCTAGTTTTCAAAGCCAATTCTGAATGCAATTTGTTGTTTTCTTCCAGGTAGTTCTAAAGGGGTAACTTCAATACTCAATATCTTTTGATAAAGAATTCATCATGAGACAAGATTTTAAAGGGTAAGAGTGTGTTGAATAGAGAATCTTTATGTTCAATTTCAAACCCTCGTCAGGTGTTTGGGTTAGTTTTTAAAGCCAGTCAAAGGACCTCCTAGCACAAAGTTGATAGCTTGTGAAAAGGAATGAAACAAGTTTTTAATGGTGTTTCAATGGTGAATTTTGATCTTAATTACTTTTAGATGTTCAATAGGCCACTCTGAGGATTTAGGTACTTGAATTCAAAAAAAAAATAGCTGGACCCGCTTTGGGGTCCAACTGTCTCCATTAAGTTGATAGAGTGACATGGGGGTTGAATTATCTAATTGTAACATTGAAGTTGAAATAGAAACTAAATGCTTCTAATGCAAAATGTTGGGGTGTCTAAAATACAAATGGTGGTAATACTATCATGCCAAAGAATGAATGAACATTGATGGTCTGGGAGATGTTGCTAAAGTTGGTGTCAAATTACGTATGGTTGGAGATCAGACATGTTTAGTACCTTATGAACTGTTTGACTTGCCAGACCTAAAGAAGATATTATCTTTGGATACATGGAATGATGTCTTTATGGAGGAGGAAAGGTACAATTTTGCAGCCTATCTTCTTGATATGGATCAATAATCATTCAATTTAACATTAAATCAACTTCTTGGAGGAGAAGCATTGCATTTTAATAGTCCCATGACTGAACTATTCAATAGATTAAAAAGTGGGTTATGCTCGCCCAAAGTGGCTCAGTATAGAGAAGGATTGATATATTTGCAGAGGAAAGAGCATTATCATTCATTGAGGAAGTATCACAATAATATGGTAGGCACTTGCCTGGAAATGTGCAAGGTTTGGAAAAATTGTTCTGCAGGTGCAGGGGTGGAAGATAGAATTCGGTTGTGGAATTCTTTGAAAAATCAAAAGAAAACTCCACAAGGAGATCTTTGTCCCTTATTGCATATACAAAGCAAGGTGAAGCCTCAAGAAAAGGAAACGTAGAAAATATCCACGTATTGATCCAAAGTTAACAAGAGGAAGTCATGTAACATTTGAAAAAGAGAAAGTCATTGCCTAAAGCTTATATGAAGACCCTACCATAAAATTGGAGATGCCTTTTTCAAGTGTGCCTTTGGGAGAAAATAGAGAGGCTGATGCAAGCAAGGAGACACTGCATCAATGTGGCCCAAATTTTGAGGGAGTAGTCCACATTTTTGACATAAAGTGCAAACCAGTAGGCAACTCAATGCAAAGGAGACCCACCACGCATGGAACAGTTATAACCATAACTATTCATTGCATAACTAGGCCAAATTACAATTTTTTTGGTTATCTCTGCTTAGTCTCTATAAGCCTCCATGCTGAAAGAGGAGATACACAATCAATAAACAAAGAGTAGGTCCACGTGGAGCAAACTAGGGAAGATAGTCATCGGAGAAGAGAGTAGCATCTACACAGTCAAAGAGGAACCCATGCACGATATCAAACTCACAGGTAAAGAGAGAAGTTGCAAGTTAGAGACTACAAGGAGAATACTACAAAAGGAAAGCAAATGGGTTGAAAAAATGTGGCTTAAGGAGGAACTTCAAAGAGAAAAGGAAGTTACTAGACAAAAAGTTGCAAATGAGAGGGCCACAACATGAAAACTTGTGAGAGAATCTATGGAACTTATTGAAGATGAGCGCCTAGAGCTAATGGAAGTAGTTGCATTAGCTAAAGGCCTCTCATCAATATTTTTTCTCGATGATGATATCTTGCTACAAGTTGAAGCATACAAAGTGATCATCTGGAATTCTTCATGCTAACCATGTGCCATTGGCAACCCCATCCAATAGAAAGAGGAATGGAGTCACTGTATAGAGCAACCGCAAGTCAAAGATCCAAATCACATGGAAGTAGGGAAAAAAAAAATGTTAAGAAATTTATCCCAGATTGGGAGGACAAGGGAAATTTTAAATGTTTAAATGATATTCCATACAACATGATTGTTATCTTCAAGACAATAGCCTTTTGTAAGGCATGCAATGCATGTGTGGGGCCCTCGTGGCTGACCTGGATGTGGATGATAGTTGGAGGCAACTATGAGAAAATTTTAAACAAGATGCATGCATGGTGACATGGCACCAAATGCCCAGATACTGACACGTGGCAGATCAAGTGGTTGGCGCATTCTCACAAAATGGAGTTGCACCAGGTTTAAATAATGCAAGAAAGCACCTCGCTAACACATGTTAGCAAGCCCCACTCAGAGGTGATATGGCATACCTATGTAGTAAGGTGATGTCGAACTTGGCAACAAATCTTGAGAGGACTCATGGCAACAACTTCGAGTGCAACATGGATTCTGAGGAGCTAATGTGGTGCGGTGTGCCACATGTCATGATGGTGCTTCCCCACATATACAGTCAACAACTACTAACTATAATGTGGGCAAGTGCCAAGCCACCATGTGGTGGTGGGCCTAGATGCAATTGAGGTGGTGGTTGACTGGATGGACGAGCGGGCCAATCGGGTGCTACCACGTGGTAGCTCGATCAAACCAAGTTTGACTTGAGATCCAAGGGTGAAGGAAAAATGATTTTTTTTAAATACAAAATTTTTAATCATTTTTTCCAAAATTGAAGGTCATGTGCACCTTTTAAATTGAAAATGGTTTATTCTAAATTTTATACTTTAGATTTTTTATAAATTTTTGAAAAAAATAGAAGTGCAAACTTGAGCCATATAGCAAGGGGTATTTTTTCAAACTAACTTTCAGGGGGTTTAGCGATATTATATATCGTCGAAATTGAGAGAAGATGAACTTTTTGATTATGAGGTTAGTTTTTGCACAGGTTTGAATTTTAGGCAGAAATGTAAAATTTGGGGCCTTCTCAATGAAATGAGCTAAATTGAAAATGTAGTTACAGGATTGGTAAAACATGGTAAGAATGCAGTTGGGGTTGATTTTGATCACCTTTATTTAGTTTAAACCCAAATTTTTACCAACATTTCATAAGGTTTTTAGATTTTGGGCAAACAGAATGTTTTTCATCATTGAACAGGAGATGTTTCAAGTCAGTTACAGAAGATTAATGAAAACCAAATCAAATCAAAAGGGGAGAGAGATTAGAGAGATTATTTTCACTACAAAGGAGGGAATTTCAAGTGGACACATGTCATATTCAAATTAGATCTGGGAATTCACTCCTTGTCTATATCTTCTTCTGTCTCATCCATTGTAGAAGGTTGGAAAATATTGGAAATTCTAGAATGGAAACATTTAGCAGAATTGGCTTTGGAATTAATGAAGTATGAATGGAAAGATCTGGGATGTGTTGGTTCCAAACCATGAAGCTTTGCTTTGGCTATGCTACCCCCTTCCCATCCCATCAGTTTCTCATTTCAACCATTTTCTCTCTTAAATGACAGCATATGTTATTGTACAGTCTAGTTTATTAAGTATCTTGTGAGTCAATTTTATGCATCTTCATGTATTATTTCAAGGAAATCAATACAAATAATAGCAAGTGTTGAGTTTCATGTTAAATCTTGTCTCCTTTCTTAGTGATGTGTAATGTTTTATGATCTTTGAACAAAGAGCCTAGATCATAGTTGCAGTCCCTTAAGGTTGTATGTTGTTTCATTGTTGCTTGTAATTCAAGGAATTATGTATATGCTTCAAGGAAATCAATAGGGTTGCGGGTTTATTGAAGAGGATATTAGGTAAGAATGAAATTTAAATTGAACATTGATATCCAATTTACAAGGTAAATGGATAGATCTAGAGTCTTGGCATAGGATATGTGTCTAGGATATCCAAAATGCATAAGAGAGATTTATGAATTTTCTCAATGGATCAGGCACTGATCAACTACAAGATCATTAGGTTGTTGTCTATACTTGGTTTTCATCTACTTTCCCCACCCACATAAAATCAAATCAAATTCAAATCATCTTTATATTTTATGTTGAAGAGCCAAAATAGAATGCCCTAACTTAGCTTACGCATTACATTATCTTGCATTTAGCTACTGCAGATCTATGTCATTGTATGAGTTATTAGGAGATATAAGTGTTAAATCTACTTAATAGATTCAGGAATATGTTTTTGCACTGGTACCATATTAATTGAATATGAGGTGCACCTGCCTAGGTTTTGTAGAGCCTGAAGTAGAAGAAGGATCTAGCCTTATAGTTGGCCCAGTGTCTGAAAAGATGTGTTAAGGATGGGAGTTAGCTGCCCCTAGATGTGTCTTGTTCTCATTGGGGTAATTTGAAACCTGTAGTGTTTCAAAAAAGCAATAGTACCATTTCATTAAGTCTACTTTGGATGATGGAAAATTAAAGCTGAAGAAGATACATATAGATGATAATCTAGCAAATATATTTACAAAGGTATTAACAAAGGATAATTTGAACTCCTCTTTAGCTTTGGTTGGTCTTGTATATTGAACAAAATAAAAGAACAAAAAAGTCCAAGGTGGTTTGATATTCCAGTGGGAGATACAGGTTGAGCATTGCTATGATTAGTCTCCAAGTGGGAGGTTATTGTTGTGGAGTCTGATTAGTCTCCAAGTGGGAGATTGTTGTGATGTGGAGCCTAATTAGACTCTAAGGTTCATTTCAACGTGGTTTTGTTAGAAATAGGTAATACTAATGGGGTGGGGGGGTGAATCAGTATTCTAAAAGCTTTTTCCCACAACTGAATATTGTTAATTACTTTATAACATGCATATGAAAGTAAACCAACAATTTTGAATAGCAAATAAATCCATACACAAAGAGAACTCATAACACCATATTTTGTTAACTAGGGAAACCCTTACCAAGGGAAAACTCTAATAGGGATGGTACCCACAAAATGATTCACTAAACGAAAGTATCCTATTAAGGATGTTGAATTTGTTAGGAGTCTATAAAGTACATATGGTGTCTCGATCCTTATTAGTGGACTAGGCCTTGTTAAAATCCTTAACCCTATGAAGAGTTGGTATCACAAATTTATGCAAGATGAGCCCACTACCCAAATATGCAATTATTCAATGTAGTTCTTATATACAAAAGAGATAGATACAAAAACCTCTTTCTTGTTGTTTGTTGTACTTTGCATATATATGATCATACATTAGAATTTTTTATTGCATATAGCTCACATATCATGCACATAACCTTCTCATAAGTTTGCATATCACATTAATCACTTGCATCACACCTTAATAACTTCACAAGTTATAATCTTCCTTTATATCTTACATTTTAACAAAAATATGTCATGTCGGCCTTCAAGATTTCACATGCTTGGCATAACATAAAATAAACTCTTTCTAACTTAGGGCTAACATATGGGATGCCATCCCTAATTAGTTAAGTAATTATTTTGTAACCAAAATGATTCCTTAACCTGTAATTTTCCTTTTATTGTTATTTTATGTTCTTCTCTATTCACTGCCTTTACTAGTGTTTACTACATAACTTCTTCCATACAGTTCGTACAAACTTACACACTTAGCCATGTCATCATGACACTTCATATAGTTTTCCTTAACTACACATGTGTCAACTATTACTCTATCATCTATACTCAACAAAACTATTATAGTGTTGCTGGTGAAACTTTTTGATATTTAGACAATTTCTTGCACTTAACTATGAAACCTTTATCTATACATTGTGTCTTCTCATCCTAAGATATATGTTTCCATAAATGACAATTCTAACTAATCATACTTAGCCATATTTCTAATAGGTTTCCCCCTAGATTATTACTATGGGGGTTTGGGGGTAACATCCCTAAGATGGTGTTAAGGGATTGTGCCCCAAGTGGGCCCCCTATCATAGTACATGGTGGGGTCGAGGGGCAATACCCCCATGAGGTTTTTCAGAGCTAGCACCCCGAAGCCAAAAATGACTCACTATTGTAAAAGATGTCTTCTATTATTTTTCTATTGGATGACTTATTCTAGCCCTAATTTTGTAAGGGATAAAAGCTTGTATAAAATGGCTTAGGGTTAGGGATTTCACAATGTATGATGATATTGTAGCTTCTTGTATAAATATTTAATGATAAGGGATTGTGGATTATAATCATTGGATAATAATAATATTGGACTTGTTGTTGGTGGACATAGCCCAGGGATTAAGTGAACTGTGTTAAATCCTCATGTCTTGTGTTCTATTCTATGTGATTTATTATTTTCTGATATTGGTTATATTTGCATGTATCTATTATTCATGCATGTGGTTAATCCTAACAAATGGCTTTGTTGAAATAACAAAATAAGAGGTTGGAAGAAGAGTCTACATCATTGCATATAGATAAGTTTGGTAATCTTGAAGCCTTGAGGTCCAAGTGTCAAGATGAGGAGTATTCCTTACAAGAGAAGGAGGAAACTTTCCTGAGATAGGTTCATCCATATAAACCTTCATAGGAGACTAAGATGGAAGCAATTGAAATAGAACCTACAACTAAGATTGTAAATAATGACAAGAAAAAGGTTATGGGTATTTGGATTAATGAACATGTAGTAACATCAAAGAGCGCCCTCACAATGTCCCAGATTGATATGGAGTTAGAGAAAGCTAGAAAAGAGCATGAAGATCTAGCTAAGGAGTTGGAAAAGACTGAGAATGAAGCTCAAGTTGTTGTGATGTGGAGCCTAATCAGACTCAGACATTTATTCGGCATGGTTTCTCCCCAGATTATTTCTATGTGGGTTTTGGGTTAGTGCCCTTGCGGGGTCCTAGGGTAGTGTCCTAGGTGTGCTCCCTATTGCAGTAGAGGATGGGGTTGAGGGGCAATGCCCTTGCAAGGGTTTTTGGGAACAACACCCACAAAGCAAAAAAAATCTTATATTTTAAAAGGCGTCGGCTTTTATTTTTCTATTGGATGACTTATTCTAGCCCTAATTTTGTAAGTGGAAAAAGCTTGTATAAAATGACTTAGGGTTAGGGATTTCATTATGTAATGGTGATATTGTAGCTTCTTGCAATGGTATTGAGCTCTAAGGGATTACAAATTGTAATCACTAGATAATAATAATATTGGACATGTTGTTGGTCGATGTAGCCTAGGACTTGGGTGAACCATGTTAAATTGTTGTGTCGTATTTTCAAATCTGTACACTTTATTATTATATGATATTGGTTATATTTTATGTAACCATCTTTTTTGTTAATGGTTAATCCTAACAAGTGGTATCAGAGCTAGACTGTAGTCATTTTTTTTTAGCCAAACCATCATCATTTTTTTGGCTATCCTCTATAAGAAGGTCTCATGGTTGAGTGGGAGCAATGGCAGACAAGGGTAAGCTAAAGGTTGAGAAGTTTAATGGGTAGAACATTTAGTTGTGGAAAATAAAAATGGAGGACTATCTTTATTAGAAGGATTTATGGAAGCTATTAGAAGGAAAGAACAAGAAAAAAGGAACTGTGACAAATGAGGATTGGGATATTTTAGATAGAAAGGCACTTGGAAGTATTTGATTATGCTTGGCACCATCAGTGACATTTAACATTACAAAAGTGAAAATGATGCAAGAGTTGATGCAAACCCTAGCGAAACTCTATCAAAAGCCCTCCACTTCAAATAAGGTATCTCTCATGAAGTGTTTATTTAATATGAAGATGGCATAAGGTGTTTTATTGCAGATCATTTAAATGAGTTTAATACTATTACTCGTCATTTATCTTTTGTGAATGTCAATTTTGATGAAGAAATTAGGGCTCTCTTGATTTTGTGTTCTTATAGGAAAGTTGGAATGGCTTGGTAATGGCTATGAGTAATTTTGTTTCTAGATCTAATACCCTAAAATTTGATGATGTGATTGGTGTTATTCTGACTGAGGAAACTCATAGGAAAGCCTCAGGTGGATCTACATCAGGAAGTTCTTTGAATGCACAAAGAAGAGGTAGAACGACTAAGAGAGGAAATAATTCTAGAAATCATGGGAAATCAAGAGGAAAAAAAAAGGGAAAGAGGTCTCAATCCAAAGGAGCAAGAGTTGTCAATACTATGGGATACCAGGGCATAAGAAGAAATATTGTTGGACTCAAAAGAACAATGATGCAAACAAATCAAAAAGGAATAAGGAGGAAAATGTGGTAAGTGACAAATCAAAAAAGGATTATTTACTTCTTTCTTTAGAAAGTGTTGATGATTCTTGGGTTTTAGATTATGGGGCTTCATTTCATGCTACAACCCATAGAGGTTGTTTTATTAATTATGTCCAAGGAGATTTTTGGCTTATTTATTTGGGGGATAATGAACTCTGTCAGATTGTTCGAAAGGAAAAATTTAATATTAAGTTGTAGAATGAGAATCATTGGCTACTACGTGAGGTAAGACATGTTCCAAGGCTGAGTAGGAATTTAATTTTAGTAGGGCAACTTGGTGATGAGGGTTGTGTAGTTACTTTTAATCATAAAAAATGGAAGGTTACAAGAGGTTCCCTTGTAGTAGCAAGATGTGTGGAAGTAGGCACCTTATATCTTGGTACATGTCATATTGTTCCTTCTACTTTGATTATTTCAAAGAAAAATAAATGTTCAGAAATTGTTGTTGTAGTTGAGCAAGGAGAACAAATAGTTGTTGTAGATTATGATACAATACTATGGCACTACAAACTTGGGCACATGAGTGTGAAAGGTATGAAATTAATTCATTCAAAGAAAGTTTTATCAGGTCTAAAATGTGTCAATATAGATTTATGTGAAAGTTGTGTGTATGGAAAACAAAAGAGAGTGAGTTTTGTGAAGAGTGGAAAGGAAATGAAGAATGAGAAATTAGAGCTTGTACATATAGATGTATGGAGACCAACTCAGGTATCTTCCCTTGGTTTCTCTCATTATTATGTTACACTTATTGATGATGCAACTGAAAAAGTATGGGTTTATTTCCTTAGACAAAAATTTGATTCATTCCAAACTTTTAAGAAAAGGAAATGCTTGGTTAAAAATGAGATTGGTAAAAGATTAGAATCTCTCAAATCTAATGATGGTGGTGACTGTTGTAGTCATAAATATGAAGATTATTGCTCTACTAATGTTATTCATAGACAAATAACTATTCCAAGGACTCTACAGGAAAATTGAGTGTCTAAACACATGAATAGGACAATAATGGAGCATGCAACAAGCATGAGGTTGTGCTTAAATATGTAGGTGGAAGTTGTTAATATTATTGTACATTTGATTAATAGAGGTCCCTCTACTCCTTTGGGCTATGGTATTCCAGAGGAAGCATGGACTATTAAGAAGGTGAGTTATTATTTTCTTAAAACTTTTTTCTATAAAGCATTTACGCATATTGAGTCTAAAAACAGAACCACGCTAGAAGCTAAGTCAAAGAAATGTGTATTTGTTGGATATGGCATTGATGAATTTGGTTATATGCTTTGGGATATTGAAAATCATAAAATTATACGAAGAAAGGATGTCATATTCAATGAGAAAGTGTTGTAAAAAGATCTATAGCAAAAACATGAGAAGAAACAAGATGATTATGTAGTGTTGGATGATACTCCAAAAGATGATGTTCCAATAGTTCCTCATGATCTACAACAACTGCAATAACAAATACCACACACCTCACTGAATTTTAGATGGTCAACAAGGCTAAGTGCCTCTAGAAATATTTTCCCCCTCTTTGTACTCTATTTTATTAATTGATGTTGTTGAACTTGAGTGTTATGATGAAGCTGTGCAGTGCAGGTGGATACAAAGATTCAGTGGAAATCTACAATGAAAGAATAAATGGACTCTTTACTAAAAAATAAGACATGGGATTTATGCAAGTTACCTATAGGTAAAAGTACTTTAAAAAATAAATAGTTTTATAGGTTGAAAGAAGAGGATGGAGGTAAGAAAATATTTAAAGCCAGGTGATGCAACAATGGATAGGGAAAGTCTTCAAACAGGAAGAAATGATGAAAGTTCTCAAATCCCTCAACACCCAAGGTGAAGGGTCCAAGTGCCTAATACCCATCATAGGTATGGAAAAAGGCTTAAAGGAAGGTTATCACAACCCCACAAGGCAAGGTAACCTAATCACTACGCTTACCAAGGTCCTAAGCACCAAAACTCATAAATGCACTATTGGATTCCCTTAACAAAGAGAGGGATCAAACCCTAAAAAGTGGATACAAAGAATAGGGGTGGTTCAAAATCATTTTTCTAGCCAATTTAGGTCTTATGCATGAGGATTCAATGATCCTTTCATTTACAAGCAACCCATAACACCAAGTTGTTTCACAACCCAAGGATTTGGCTTGTAGCCCTTCCTAGAATGAAAATGGAACACAAGTTTGAATTTTTTCAAACAAGATGGTAATTTGACTAGATATTTTGATACCCTTTTAGGTTTTATGAAACATGCCAGAGCACCAAAGGATAGAATTGGACAAAGTTTTTTTTTGTTGCAACATTAGACTGAATTGATAGGCTTAATTAGGGCTCCATTTACACTGCAAGTACTCTTTCTACTATGGAAAAACTCAAAAAAAGTATGGATGCATGTGTGGGAATGTAAAATATTCAATAATCCAAGGTTTCAAGCCTTTATTAATCCCCAATCAAAAACTAAGAAGGATTGTCCTTAAATGTTGTATGGTCTACACATTCAGATGCACACCTAGGGTATGGTGGAAAATCCAACCCCCTGCATTTGATAGGAAAAAAAATAAAAAATATCAAAGTAAATTTTTAACACTTGTATTCCACTAAGAGGCATCAATTCCCCATGGTGGAATGTGCCAAAACAACCCAGACCTAGGCAAATGTTGATTTTAAGGCTGAATTTTAGGCAGCGAGAGTAAAAATTCAATATCTCTCAAACTATAATAGATCAATACATGATACTTGTTTCAAAAGGAAGAATATTCAATGCCCCAACTCTTGGAATCACTAACACATGTCCTCACATCCATACAAATCTATACACTGGCCAAAACCATAGGTTTTACAGAGAAATGTTGATTTCTATATTGATTGAAATGCCAAAATACATTATCTCTTCCTACCATCCACCTTTTAGGCTTTGTATGGAATTACCAATGGTTACATGGCCATTTCAAACTATCTTAGTCATTAGGAGAAGTAATTTCATGTTTTGACAACTTTTAGGAAAGTTGCTCAAAAGTTGCTAACAACTTTTAGAGCAACTTTTGCAAAATTTGCAAAAATGCAAATCTAAAGACCAAACTTGGTCCAAACTTTATGCAAGTGATTCAACATGGATCTAAATATTAAAAACATAGAAAAACCTATAATCCTATGATTTTTAGGCTTATTGACCATTTTTTACCTTAGTTACCCAGGGGCTCATAATTATGCCTAATCCAGGAACTAAGCCTTACAACTGGATCAATGTCCCCAACTAACCTAAGTAGAATGTTTAGATGCTTGTTTCGATGAGTTTGGAGTAGGTTTCCATACACCATACTCCCCTTGAGTTTTTAAACTCAAGTCCCTACTTTAGGATAGTAAATCCACTGAAGTGTCATTTTGTTTGATTTGCTCTTCTATTAGCCAAGTAGCATCTATATTGGGGAGGCCCTTCCATTTAACTAAGTACTACATGTACTTCTTATTTTTTGTCTATTTTAGTATCTTTGTGTCCAAGATTTCTTCTAACTCCACTAGTTTTCTTGGTGGAAGATTGGTAACATAGTCTTCTTCCTTGTTGTCTTCATCTTGTTGATTTGATGAATCTGCTACATCCTTATATGGTGTGAGATCTAGAATAGTAAATATGGGGGAGATCTAAAAATTTGGAAGAAGGGAGATCTCATAGGCATTGTCACCTATTTTTTTGAGTATGCAATATGGGCCTACTGTTTTCATCTATAGTTTGGAATACCTTCCCTTAGGTAGTATCTCCTTCCTTAGAAAAGCCCAAACTCTGTCTCCCACTTTGAAGTGGACCTCTCTCCTTCTCTTTTCAGCATTTTCTTTGTACTTCAAACTAGATTTTTGCAAAGTCTCCTTTACTTGTTATTGTACCTTTGTGATAAGTTTTGCCAATTCTTGGCCTTGAGTGTTGATTTTAAAATCAGAGGGAAGTTTCATCAGATCCAATGGTCCCTTGGGGTGTAGACCATATACTACTTGAAATGGAGTTTTACCTGTTGATCTATTTATAGAGTCATTGAAGGCAAACTGTATTTGGGGCAGAATTTTATCCCAACTTTGAGAGTATTGCTTGGCTAGGCATCTTAGGAGATTTCCTAGGGACCTATTCACTACCTCAATGTGCCCATCTATTTGTGAGTTATAGGAAAAACTATAGGTGAGATTTGTACCCAACTTAAAGAGTGTCCTCCAAAAGTGTTTTTGAAATTTTACATCTCTGTCTGATACAATTGTCTGAGGCAAGCTATGATTTCTAACTACTTCTTTAAAGAAAATATTGGCTATATGAGATGCGTCATTTGTGCTCTTGCATGGCACAAAGTGGACCATCTTGTTAAATCTATCCACTATGACAAATACACTATCACAACCTTGCTTCATTTTGGGTAGTCCCATGAAAAAATCCATTGATATGGATTCCCAAGGTCTTGAAGGGATTGGTAAGGGTTGGTAAAGCCCTTGATTTGTTGTCATTCCTTTAGCTTGTTGGAAAATAGTACATCAATAAATGAATTTCTTAACTTCATTATTCAACTTGGGCCAAAAATAACTTCTTTTCACCATGTTTGTTTTTTTGTCAATGCCAAAGTGACCTCCTAGGCCACCAAAATGTTTTCCTCTTATTATATTTGCTCTCATTGAACATGTTAGTATTCATAATTGTGCTCCCATAAATAGAAGCCCATTCTAAATTAGATATTTAGAAAAATCAGTATGATATCTACCCTCCATTATTGTGCAAATCTAATACATTTCTACAAAATCAAGGTCATCCAGGTATAAGTTTTTGAGGGACTCAATTCCAACACTTTGTAGTTGAACTTCTTCAATAAGACCAATCCTCCTACTTAGAGCATCAGCAACCTTTTTTGCTACACCCTTTTTATGCTTAATATTGAAGGAATAGGCCTGCAATTGTTCTACCCATTTAAGATGCCTGACTAAAAGTTTTTCTTGTGAATTTAGGAAGCTAATGCATGATTGTCCGTACAGACAACAAATTCTTTTGGAATCAAATAGTGCCTCCATTTCTTGAGGGCTTAGACCATGGCATAGAGCTCTAGGTCATATGTAGAGTACTTTCTCTTAGCCTCATTCAATGTCTCTGAAAAGAAAGCAACTCGTTTTCCTTCTTGGCTTAGGATTGCACCTATAGCCAAATTGCTTGCATCTATTTCCATAGTGAAGACTTTGTTAAAATCAGGGAGAACCAAGATAGGATATTGAGAGACTCTATTCTTCAAGTATTGGAATGCATAATTTTCTTCCTTTGTCCATGAAAACTTGGTTTTCTTCCCACCTTTTATTGTTTCTAGCATTGGTGCACACACATGACTGAAATTTTTAATAAACTTCTTACATCACCTTGATTGTTTGGTGGAGGCCAATTAATGATTGCATCTACCTTCTTAGGATCTATCTTGAGGGTACCTTATGAGATTACAAAACCTAGGAACACAAGTTCCTTCTTCATAAACATACATTTTTCCAAGTTGATTACCAACTTGTGCTAATGGAGTCTTCTTAGTACCTGTTCCACATGATCAAGATGGCCTTCCTTGCTATGATTGGGTATTAGTATGTCATCAAGCTAAATTACAACAAATATTCCAATAAAATCAATGAATATCTCATTTAGAAGCCTCATAAAAGTGCTAGGGGCATTGCTTAAACCAAAATGCATTACTAACCATTCAAACAAACCTTTAGTTTTATTGAATGTTGTTTTCCATTCATCTCCTGGCTTGATTCTGATTTGATGGTAACCAGACTTTAAGTCTATCTTGGTGAAGTAGCAAGCACCTCTTATTTGATAGAATAGATCCTCAATCCTTGGCATGGGGAACCTGTACCTTATTGTGATTTTGTTTAGATCCTTATTGTCATTACATAACCTCCATTTGACATCCTTTTTAGGGTCCAAAATTGAAGGTACGGCACAAGGACTGAGACTCTTTTGGATGAGTCCTCTTTCCAACAATTTAGTGACCTATTTTGCAATCTTTGTGTGTTTCAATGGTTTCATTTTATATGGTGCCTTATTAGGGAGGGATGAACCTGGTATGAGGTCTATTTGATGACTAATGTCCCTAATGGGAGGGAGGCTACTAGGCAGGTCACTAGTAGTGACATCTTTATATTTTTGCAATAGTTTAACAACTTCATTTGGTATGGGCTCTTTTTTATCAGACCTAATGTTATCTTTGGGCTTTGAGATTAAGAAAAATGGCTCCATATCAGATTCTTTTAACATTTTTAAAATCTCCTTTTCTCCTGTGATAATCATAGTAAGTTCCTTTTCAGATTTGTTATCAGGCAGAGCTTCATAGTGAAGGTCTTCCCATCTTTAGTGATGGAGTAAGTGTTCTTCCTACAATGATGTATGGAATCAACATCAAATTTCTAGGGCCTACCTAGAAGGATGTGTGAGGCATCCATTTCAACCACATCACAAAGGACCTTGTCCTTGAAATCAAAAATAGAAAACTCTACCTAAGCTTGTTATGTGACTAGAGTTTGTTGACCTTTTTTTAACCATGAGACATGATAGGGGTAAGGGTGTGGCTTCTTAGGAAGATTTAACTTCTGAACCATTTCACAAGACACAAGATTTTTAGTTGAACCATAATCTATAAGAAGATTGCATACCTTTCCATGACATTTGATCTTTGTCCTCAAGAGATTCTTCCTTTGTGTAGGTTCTTGGGTTTGTGATACTTGAAGGAAGACTTGCCTCATCATCAAACATCTTCCCTCCTCTAGTTCCGAGTCTCTAGCATCAACATTTTCTTCTTGCTTATCTTCTTGGACAAGTGTTGTTCTCCTCTCACCTTGATTGTTATTGTTCCTCTTCTCAAGGCATATTCTTGCATGGTGTCCCTGGTGGTTGTAATAAAAGCATTTCAATGGTCCATTACCTCTTCCTGCATTTGTCCTTCCTCTATTGAAAGGCCTTCTTCCTCTATACTTTCCTCTTGAATTAGAGTCACTATTTTCTTTGTCTCCTTGGTTAGGGATCTTGCTGCTACTACCACTACTATGTCCCTTGTTCTAGGAATTGCCCTTGTCTCTAAAATTCTTTCCACTATAATTTCTCTTTCCTTTACCAAAGTCTTCCTTTCTCTTGCATTGTTTATCTACCTTGAGTGACATTTGATAGCACTTGTTAACTGTGGTAGGGTAGTGTAGGCTTAGTTCCTCTCAAATGGGCACCTTTAAGCCATTCATGTATCTTGCCAATTTCTCTTCCTCATCTTCTGCCATATTGGTCTTCATACATAGTTTTAGGAACTCTTCAGTGTATGAGCCTACATCCATGTCCTTTTGTTTCAGACTTTGCTTCCTCCTATGGAGTTGTACTCCATAATCCTCAGGTACATATGTCTCCTTAATCAAGGTTATCATCCTATTCCATGAATTGATCATGCTCTTTCCATTTTTCACCCTCTCTATTTGGACGAAGTTCCACCAAGTTAGGGTTGCCCCCTTCAGCTTGGATCTTGCCATCTTTACCCTTTATTTTTCAGGCATGTCCTCACATTCAAATAATGTGGTCAAAGCCTCTATCCAACCCAAAGCTAAATCTGCATTCATCTTGCCACTGAAAACTAGCAAATTTATATTCTCCTCCATGGTTCTCCTTCCCATGGATTTCAAGGCATCAATGAGAGGCCTTTGGTCTATAGGGATGCATTATTCAGAGCCATCCTCCTCTTGATCACTCCCTTCCTCATCTTCAGACCCATTTTGTTTGTCTTTTTCATTAAGCTTCTTCTCAAGTTCTTAAAGCCTCTGAGTAAGGCCTTATTTGCATCCTTTTGTTCTCTCACCATCTTTTCTAACTCACTATTTGTGACCCTTTTAGGGATCTCCTCACTCTCAAGATCAGACATGGCTCTAATACCACTTAATACAATAGTGGACAATGAAAGTCTTCAAACAACAAGAAAAGATGAAAATTCTCAAAATCCCTCAACACCCAAGGTGAAGGGTCCAAGTGCCTAATACCCATCATAGGTATGTAAAAGGGCTTAAAGGAAGGTTATCACAACCCCATAAGGCAAGGTAACCTAATCACTAGGCTTACCAAGGTCCTAAGCACCAAAACTCACAAATGCACTACTAGATTCTCTTAACAAAGAGAGGGATAAAGCCCCAAAAAGTGGATACAAAGACTAGGGGTGGCCCACAATGACTATCCTAGCCTATTGAGTTCTTATGCATGAGGATTCAATGATCCTTTCATTTACAAGAAACCCATAACACCAAGTTGCTTCACAACCCAAAGATTAGGCTTGTAGCCCTTCCTAGAATGAAAATGGAACATAAGTTTGAATGTTTTCAAAGAATATGGTAACTTGACTAGATATTCTGATACCCTTTTGGGTTTTATGAAACATTCTAGAGCACCAAAGGATAGAAATGAACATAGGTTGTTGTTTTTGCAACATTAGACCGGGTTGATAGGCCTAATTAGGGCTCCATTTACACTACAAGTACTTTATACTATGAAAAAAATCAAACCAAGTATGGAGAAATGTGTGGGCATGTAAAATAACCAACAATCCAAGGTTTCAATCCTTGATGAATCCCCAATCAAAAACTAAGAAGGATTGTCCTTAAATGTTGTATGGTGTACACATTGAGATGCACACCTAGGGTATGGTGGCAAATCCAGCACTCTGCATTTGATAGAAAACAAACTAAAAAATATCAAAGTAAATTTTTAACACTTGTATTCCACCAAGAGGAATCAATTTTCCATGGTGGAATATGCCATAACAACCCAACCCTAAGCAAATGTCGATTTTAAGGTTGAATTCTAGGCAGCGAGAGTAAAAATTTAATATCTCTCAAACTATAATAGATCAATACATGAGACTTGTTGTAGAAGGAAGAAGATTCAGTTCCCAAACTCTTGGAATCATTGGCACATGCCCTCACATCCATACAAATATTTACAAGGCCAAAACCATAAGTTTTTTAGAGAAATGTTGATTTCTATATTGATTGAAATGCCAAAATACATTATCTCTTCCTACCATCCACCTTTTAGGATTTGTATGGAATTACCAATGGTTACATGGCCATTTCAAACTATCTTATTCATTGAGAGAAGTAATTGCATGTTTTGACAACTTTTAGGAAAGTTTCTCAAAAGTTGCTGACAACTTTTAGAGCAACTTTTGCAAAATTTGCAAAAATGCAAATCTAAAGACCAAACTTGGTCCAAACTTTATGCAAGTGATTCAACATGGATATAAATATTAAAAACATAGAAAAACCTAGAATCCTATGATTTTTAGGATTATTGACCATTTTTAACCTTAGTTACCCATGGGCTCATAATTATGCCTAATCCTAGAACTAGGACTTACAACTGGATCAATGTGCCTAACTAACCTAAGTAGAATGTTTAGATGCCTTATTTGATGAGTTTGGAGTAGGTTCCCCTACACCACTAGGTTAGTGCTAAAATAATCTTCACAGAAAAAGGGCATTGATTTTGATGAGATATCTTCTCCTGTTGTTAAAATGACTTCTATTAATATTATTTTAAGTATTGTCACTACTGAATATTTGCATTTGAAGTAGCTTGATGTTAAAAAATGTTTCTTCATGGTGATTTGGATGAAGAGATACATATTTCATAACCATGGGGATTTGAGGTCAAAGGTAAGGAGAACTTAGACTGCAAATTGAAGAAAAATCTATATGGCTTGAAGCAAGCACCTTGGCAATGGCATTTAAAATTTGACAGTTTAATGCATAAGCATGGATATAGTAGGTGTCATTCAGATCATTGTGTTTATTTTAAGATGTTGGATGATGATAGCTACATTATTTTATGTTTATATGTTGATGATATGCCTTTAGTTGGGTCTAACATGGATCACATTAAGGGGTTGAAAGAATAATTAGCACATTCATTTGATATGAAGGATTTGGGAGCAGCAAAACAAATCCTTGGTATGAAGATTTGGAGAAATAGGAAAAATAGAAAATTGACATTTCCTTAGGTTGATTATATTGAGAAAGTTTTGCAACATTTATCTATGAAGAATGTTAAAGTTGTCAGCACACCTTTACCTTGTCATTTAAAATCTACTAAGGAGATGTGTCCCAAGACACAAGAAGAGGAGAAAAAAATGTCCAAGGTAGCCTATACTTCAGTTGTAGGAAGCTTGATGTATGATATGGTATATATTAGGCGAGATATTGCACATGTAGTGGGAATTGTTAGCAGGTATATGAGTCATCTAGGGATTGAGTATTGGAAAGCAATTAAATGGATTCTCAAATATTTGAGAGGAATATCTAGGAAGTGTTTACATTTTGGGGGCTCTACTACTAATTTATAGGGCTATGTTGACTCAAATTTGGTAGGGGATATTGATACCAGGTGGAGTACTCTAGGTTATGTATCTATTGTTAGGGGGGTAGTAGTGAGTTGGGTTTATTAGTTGAAGAAGGTGAATGCTTTGTCCACTATAGAGGTAGAGTATGTTGCGGCCACATAGGTAGCCAAGGAGATGATATGGCTTCAGTTATTCATTTAAGAATTAGAAAGAATTAGAAAACCAACATAGGGCTAATTATTTGTTTATAGATAGCTAGAGTGTCATTCATCTTACAAAGAATTCTACTCTACATTCAAATACAAAATTTATATAGTTGTGATAACATTTCATTCAGTCAATTTTGGATGATGGATAGTTAAAGTTGGAGAAGATACATACAGATGACAATCCAATGGATATGTTTACCAAGAAGTAACAAGTAAATGTTGAACTCCTCTTCAACTTCGGGTGGTCTTCTAGACTAAATAGAATAAAAGAATAGTAGAGTCTAGGGTGGGTTGATATTCCAGTGGGAGCTATAGGTTTAGAAGTACTATGATCATTCTCCAAGTGGTAGGTTATTATTGTGGAGTTTGATTAGTATCCAAATAGGATATTGTTGTGATGTGGAGTCTAATCAGACTCAGAGATTTATTCATTGCAATTTCTTGCCAAATTATTTCTATGGGGGTTTGGGGGTAGCACCCCCAAGATAGGGTCAAGGGGCAGCACTCTTGTGGGTTCCTAGGGTAGTTTCCCAAGCATGCTCCTTGTTGTAGTAGAGGGTCGAATTAGGGGGAACTATAGGGGTTTTTGGGGATAATGCTCCAAAGCCAAAAATGACCTTATATTGTAAAAGGTGTTGGCTATCATTTTTCTATTCGAGCCCTAATTTTGTAAGTAGAAAAAGCTTGTATAAAATGGCTTAGGGTTAGATATTTTATTATGTAATGGTGATATTGTAGCTTCTTGTGGTGATATTTATCTATAAGATATTGTGAATTGTAATCACTAGATAATAATAATAATATTGAACTTGTTGTTGGTGGATGTAGCCCAAAGATTGGTGAACCATGTTAGATCCTTGTGTCTTGTGTTCTCATTTGTATGCTTTATTATTTTTTGATATTGGCTATATTTGCATGTAACTATTATTTCTATCTATGATTAATCCTAACACAAGCTACAAAAATGAGGAGGAAAATCTAGTTCCTTAGATCTTCTTCTTGTCTTGCCACTAGACCAGTTGCATTTTCTCAAGGTATGTCCTTTGGTGTTTCTTGTGTTCCTTTAACAAGTAATGTGGGCACCTCCTATGCTAGTCCCATGGTTTCTACCACTACAATAGGTCAAAATGTGTTATGAAAAAAAATGAATACTAACTTAGGAACAATGGCTAATACTATGAGACCAAGTACTAGTGGTAGTCTAGGTTTTTAGAGGTAAAGGGATACTGTTAGCTGAAAAATTTGTTAATGATATCATATTTGGAGGACAAGATTTATTATGTAAATCATTCATATAAGAAATGAAGAAGGAATTTGAAATGCTTATGTTTAGTGAGATCAAATTCTTTGTTGGTTTACACATATATCAGATGAAACAAGGTATCTACATTACTCAATCAAAATACATCAAGGAGATACTAAAAAATTTTGGGATGGAAGACTCAAGGCCACTCAACACACCTATGACTAAAGGACATAAGCTTTCTAAGAATGATAATTCAGTTGATTGTTGACCTTATTATCAAATCATTTGTCAATTAGTGCCAAAACACTTGATCATTTGGTTGGTTACATTACTACAGAGCTTCATAATGTTAACCAATCTATTATAGTGTTAACTGAGCCTCATAGTGTAAACCACATTGTTGTAGTATCAACCAAGCATAAAGTAAGTTTTAGCTAAGTAGAACAGAAAGACAATGTAAATTGATCTAGTCATGTTAAGCAAATAGAGAAAATGTAGTGTTCACCGAGCTTCAGTGTTAACCAAGCTCTATAGTGTCAACTGAGTTCTACAATGCTTGTCGAGTCATCAATGTTAACCGAGTTCATGTCTACTCATGAATGATAAATGTGGACCAAGCACCAGTGTCAACTAAGTGCCAAAATTTTCCAAGATCACTATGTTGTCAAGTGTTAGAATATCACCTAAGTAGTCTTTAGAACTTGAGTATCAATAGTGAGGTGACTTGATGAAGATTGTTGAATTTAGTATTGTAGCCGACCTCATAAGGTAATTATTTGGATTGGTATATATGTAAGACATTGTGTCATTTCCAAATGAGTATGTATAACAAGTATGAATATGAATTGAAGAGTAAAGGCTACAAGTAGTATAAGGAAAAGAAGAGTCTCAACTATCACAGTAATGTGATAATTTTAAATCAAATGAATCTCATTAAGTAAACTGAGTTGTAGAGTAGAGATTAGCTACTAGTTCATCCTAATAGGTGCATCAGTCAAAACCTCTAACAAGGTGGACTTAACTATCTTATGCAAAATCTCCTAACCTAGTGTATACTTCATTATATTGTATAAAACCTTTTACAAGGTGGACCTAACATTCCTTATTGCTCCTAATAGGGAAGATCAACAGAAGTGATCATTTGTAAGCCTTAATAGGCCAACTTTATACTATAGTACTAAAACATGTCGGTATCATCCCCACCCCAGTTTTACTTTCTATTTGGAAGGTTTTTGGGTTACCAATTATTCTATCAAGTGTTATGAATGTTTAATTGATTTTAATCTTTCATATGTGCAATTAGATCAGATTATCTTAAAGGGGATTAATTGGTGAAATGAAGTAAAACTTTTATTGGTTCCTGATTCACTACTCCCCTCTTAGTAACCTAGCCTATTCTACATTTCCAACAATTGGTATTAGAGCATCAGTTCTCAGATTAGAAGTTTAGCAGCTTGAGAAAATATCAGACGCAATGGAAGAGTATAGACTGGACAAAGCTATTGAAAATGAAAAGTTAGATCTCCAATTGGCCATGGAACAATTCAAGAAAATGAAGGAGCAACTCTCTACATCTTTGGAAAGAAGGAAATAACTAGCAGCACAAATGAATGACAATCTCTACATAGAAGAAATAATTGAAGACATTTTTCAAGACAAAAATTTGGATGAAGCTAATGCAGCAATTAAAGACTTACTTGAAAAGAATTGTACTCTTCATGAAGAAGATAGAAAGTCAAAAACAGAACAAGAAATTCAGTCAATCTGAATGTGTAAAGACATGGAACAAAAGGACATAGAAAAAGAAAAGAAAACATTGCTAACTGGAAAGATAGAAGAAAAGGACAATGAAATTCAACACCTATCTCTTTAGCAAGTAGATTTGATAAATCAACTCAATTGTGCAAATTAAGAGCTTATCAACTTAAGGACATAAAATGCCAGATTATAGAATGATCTTAGCATAGAAATAAAAACCAATAAAAGAATAATGAAATCTCAAGAAAGAATGAATTAGTTGGACAAACAAACTCAATTTAGATGCAAAGGCAAAGTTGGAGTGGGCTATACAGATGAAGGTGAATCATCTTAGCAAGAAGCTTTGAAGAACAAAAGACCTACTTTTAATCATTGTGGATAGATAGGGCATACATCAAACAAGTGTTGGAGTAATGGTAAATCAAAATTCAATGGAAATTGTATAGTTGTAACAAACTATTGGAAAATCAAGAGATTTTTGGAAGATTAGTTGGAAGCATGAATGTTGATGATATTCCTATGTGGGTTTACTACTATGATGATATGTTACATTCATGACTAAGTTTTTCATTGATGTCAACATAGCATGTTTGATGTCTACATAACAATTTTCTGTGGTATCTGATAGAAGAACAATGAAAAGATTAAGTTGGTACAAATGGCTAGTTGAGCTTGATAACCACCCAAGGTTATGGGAGATACTTTTCAGTATCTGGTATATGCAATTAACATCGAAAGAAGAAAGGATAAGTCTAGAAGAAGTTATGTAAGTTTTGATGATATCTATTTTGAGATAGAGTTTATAGAGGCATGTTCTGGTAAACTTGTTATATCTCTTAGCAGAGTTGATATCTTGAGAATCGAGGTTGAGGACATGAAGAAGACATGTTGAGGATGATTTGGTTAAGCTTTCTTATCATAATATTGTGTGTCTGGAAAGTTATTCAAGTTTCAAGATGGAAGATTAATTTTATCACTAAGAGTAGTGTGTTCTTAATGTGGTCCTATAATAATTAATTGAGAAGGTCTAACAACAGACTTAGAGAATTTTTTATGGACTTGATATAAAGGAAGGACATTTTCCTTTATCATGGGTATGTGTTGGAATTATTAGAAAGCAACAGTAAAGTGTGGAATGCGAAGTTGAGAAAAGCAGTACGAAAGTGAAGGAAACTTCATTGCCAAGGTTTTGTAGAGTGATGTAAGGTTTGGTATTTGGATCTAAGGTTCATGACCTAGCCTACAAGGTCTAACAATGATTGGTCTAGTTGATAGGACAAAGAATAGATCAAAGGAAAGAAGAAGATAACAGTAAATTACTTGTTTGAGCAGTGAGCTCTTCTTGCATGTTTGGGCAGTGGGATCTTCTTGCATACATTATACCACAACTCCTAATAGGGTTGGTACAAATCCTAACAAGTTTAGAATCTCCTAACAGGGATTCAAAGTCTCCTAACAAGGACTCATTGTACTAAATGTTGTAATAGACTCCTAATAGGGTCCATCCTCTAACAAGGAATATTTATATTAGTATGTCATCTTGTGGGCATCATTCCCACTTTGGTTTTCCCTCTGCTCAAGGGTTTCCCTAGTCAACATATCTAGTGTAATTATCTATGTGCATCGTTGTATGGTTGTTATTTACTTTGGTTGAATGGTTAAGTTTGTTTAAAGAAGATAAATGTTTTAATTGTTGGATAACTGATTCACCCCACCCCCCCCCCCCCCCCCCCCTTCTTAGTTATCTTGGTGGACTATTATTTCTAACAATTGGTATCAGAGCATTAGGTACTTGAAGAAAAAGTTTAACAACTTTTGGAGATCCATGGCGAACATGTTTAGGAAAGATAGTTTGAAGTTTGATGGAACAAATGATAGCTAGAAAGAAAAGATGAAGATACATTTTTTTATATATGGGTCCGAGATATTGGATCTTGACAAAATTAGTGAAGACAATCATTAAAGAAAAGGATTTGAAAATTTGCTCCAAGACAAAAAGAGATCTTTTCATGTGTGACATGAGAGCTAGAGAAGCACTATTGACTACACTTCTTGAAATTTAGTACAATCAGGTAAAATCACTTGCTACTTTACATTTGATTTGGAAAGCTTTGGAAAATAGTTTTGAAGGTTATGCACACTCTAAGAAGTTGAGGCTACAAAGTTGAATTTGTGTGTTTCAAGATGCTAAAATGATGGAAGATGAATCTATAAGAACATATATAGGCAAGATATCATAAATTACTACATGTATTAAAGCTCATGGAGGAACCAAAAAAGATGATGAGGTTATATGGAAGATATTAAAGACTCTAACACCACCATTCAAGTCAGTAGTTTAGATGATGTAGTTGTTGATATCACTACCAAAGATTTCACAAAGGATGCATTACTTGGGAGACTTGAAGTAGTTAAGAATGAACTTAGATAGTCCGAAGAATTGACCAGAACAAAAATAGCTTTCAGTGCCTTGAATATTTGACCTAACTTATCAAGGAGCACAAGTACTAGAGGAGATTTTGCTAGCAGCAATAGATCTAAGGAAGATAGAAAGATTGAAGAAGGACTAGCCCTTCTGGTAAGAAGAGAAAAGGGAGGTAAGAAAATCTTTAAATTTTGGACTTGTGATGAGTATGGTCATTATGCATCTAAGTGTCCTAAAAGGGAGAAAAAGTATAAGGGAAATCATAAGCCTAGAAAATATAGAGATTGTTTGTATGCAAATGAAGATAATGATTCTGATGAACAAACATTAATGCTAGTGATGATGAAATTGGATTTGTGGCAATTAAAGAAGAAAGTCTAGAAAAGGTAGCTTTGGTATCATAGGTTGAGAAGAAATCTAATTGGATAATTGATAGTGGTTGTTCACATCATATGACTAGTGATATGAACAAGATTGTTGACTTCAAAAGTCAGGATGGAGGAATTGTTAGAGTTGGAAATAATGTAGCATGCCAAGTAAAAGGTATTGGGTCTATAACTCTTGATGGTAAAACTAATACTGAGGATGTATACTTTGTTGATGGTTTAAAGTACAATCTTTTGAGTGTTGGACAATTAGTAGACAAAGGTTATCAGTTGCAGTTCATAGAAAAGACATGCATGATCAAAGATAAATATGGAAAGGTAATTGGAATAGGAACCAAATCTAGAGGTAATGTATTTCAGTTGAATCCTACTAAAATGACATGTTTGGTTGAAAAGGAAAATGACAGTTGGTTATGGCATAAGAGATTCTATCATATAAACTTTTATAGTATTGTGAGGACTAGTAGAGTGTTTGCAGTTAGAGATTTTCTGAAGATTGTAAATCCTACTAACACAATTTGCAAGGAATGTATTTTGGCAAAGCATAATAGAACTTCATTTTCCAACAAGAAATTTACCACTACAGCAATGTTGGAGATTGTACACATAGATCTCAGTGGTCCCACAAAGACTAAAGGATTCTATGGTGGAAGGTATTTTATAATTCTAGTTGATTATTTTTCTAGAATGATGTGGGTTGCATTTCTTAAAGAGAAATCTGAGCCATTTGACAAGTTTAAGATATTCAAGAATAGAGTTGAGAATGAATCTAGTATGAAGATTAAATGTTTAAGATTAGATAGAGGAGGAGAATTTACTTCAAATGAGTTTAACATATTTTGTGAAGAAAATGGAATTAAAAGATAGCTATCAGCTCTAAGAACCCCTGAACAGAATGGCATTGCAGAGAGAAGGAACAAGTCTATTATAGAAGCTATAAGAGCCATGTTAGCAAAGAATGATGTATCCAAGACATTTTGGAGAGAAGTTGTGAATACAACAGTCTACACTATGAACAAAGTACAATTTAAGGACATAAACAAGACACCTTATGAACTATAGTTTGGTCACTCGCCTATAGTTAAGTATTTTAGAATATTTGGAAGTGTTACATAAAGAGAGATGATGACATTGGTAAGTTTGATGTTGGAAGTGATGAAGGTATGTTTCTTGTTTATTCATTGAAAATCAAGGCTTATAGATGTTATAATCAAAGAACTAAGACTATTATGGAAAGTGCAAATGTAAGAATTGATGAAAAATTCATAATACAAGAGAGAATAGTTTATTACAATTCAGATGATGTTGTTGTTACTAAGCCAAGGAATGATGAGGTATTTCTTGAGACTAACAATTATTTGTAGAATGAAGGAGAGCCAAGGAAGGAAAAAAGCTTAGAACCTTTATTAGAGCCAAGAGTTGAGATAGCAACTCCTACTTTAGGAAGGAACATGATAAAGAATCACCCATCTGAATAGATCGTTGGAAGCAAAGACAAAGGTGTGATGACAAGAAGTAGAGTTAATGAAGAACTATGCTTGATATCTCAAGTTGAGCCTAAGAATGTGAATGAAGCATGTAAAGATGACTATTGGAAACAAGCTATGAAAGAGGAATTGGATCAAATAGAAAAGAATGAGACATGGGAATTGGTCCACAGATCAACAGGCAAGAATGTGATAGGAACTAAATGGGTATTCAAAAATAAGATGAACAAGAAAGGAGAAGTTGTATGAAACAAAGAAAGATTCGTATGTAAAGGTTACTCATAGCAAGAAGGAATAGATTATGAAGAAACCTATAATCCAATGGCTAGAATAGAAGCAGTAAGATTATTCTTAGCCTATGTAGCATAGAAGAAATTCAAAGTATATCAGATGGATGTCAAGTCAACATTTTTGAATGGAGAACTTGAAGAAGAGGTATACATTTAGTAGCCTGAAGGATGTCCCTTGACAAATGACAAGGACATAGTATGCAAACTAAGGAAAGCATTGTATGGACTGAAGCAAGCACTTAGAACCTGGTATGCAAGGTCAGACAAGCATTTGACAAAGCTTGGACATAACAAAGGTATTGCAGATAGTAATCTATATTAGAAAGAAACTAATTATGGTTTGATGAATTTGGTAATATTTTTTGATGACATTATATTTAAAGGAAATGATGAAGAAAGTAAGAAGTTTGCAGAAGAGATGAAGAAAGAATTTGAAATGAGTATGATAGGAGAAATAAAATATTTCCTAGGATTGCAAATTGTATAGAATAAAGAAGGAATCTTTATTTCTCAGACTAAGTACTTGAAGGATTTACTGAAAAGGTTTGGTTTGGAAACATGCAAACCTATTGGAACACCTATGGTAATTGGACACAAGTTATCTGCTAAGGATGAGACACCTACTATTGTGCAGAAGAAGTATAGATCTATGATCAGAGGATTGCAATATATGACTCACACAAGGCCGGATATAAAAAATATTGTTGAAATTGTTGCAAGATTCCAGGCTGATCCTAGAGAAGCACATTATGTAGTAGTGAAAAGGGTATTTAGATATCTGAAGGAAACATCTAAGTTTGGATTATGGTATGATAGATCTAATGATTTTACTCTAAGTACTTATGTAGATTGGGTAGGCAATATGGATGACAGAAAGAGCACTAGTGGAGGAGCTTTCTTTCTTGGAAGAAGATTGGTTTCTTGGTTAAGAAAGAAGAAGGATTGAATATCTCAAAGTACACCAAAAGCAAAGTATGTTGTAGCAATAAATAATTATAATCAAGTCATTTGGATGAAACAGTTGTTGAAGGATATAAGGATAGAAATTAATGAACCTGTTGTTATACATTGTGACAACACAAGCATGGTAAATATGTCTAAGAATCCAGTATTGCTTTCAAGGACTAAGCACATTTTTATTAAGTATCATATGTTGAGAGAAAAAGTTACAGAAAAGGAAACTAGATTGGAGTATGTGAGCACTAAAGAGAAGATTGCAGATATATTCACTAAGCCTCTTCCCAAAGAGACTTTTTAGTATTTGCAAGGTATGCTTGGGGTTATGTCCCTTCCTACATCAGAGTAGAAGATGCAAGAGTGCATCATTCTAGGGTAATAGAGCACCATTGTTGTCTGGACTAAATGTTGATGCTTTCTAAATGGGGGAGTATTTGTGATGGATAGAGTCATCTAGGACTCTTGTTGATGTTGTTTTGAATAGTGTCTATTAACACTCGAATTAGCAAGTTATTGCTGAGTTTGATGTAGAGATGTTGGTTGTAGAAACATTTGACATTGATGTCCATGGGGGAGAAGTTTGGCATGAAAAACATTATGCTAAAGGGGAGAAGTTTGGCATAAGTACAATATGAGGAATAATAGTTTGGTATAGAGCACATTGAGGTATATCAATGGGGGAGAATGATTGATAAAGAAGATTCAAAGATGGATAGTCTTTTGTTCGTATTCTTAGAACTAGATGTTTTTCATCTATGTTGTCATCAATGCCAAAGGGGGAGATTATTAGAAGATTGGAGAGATTCTTGGAAGATTAGTTGGAAGCATGAATGCTGATGATATTCCTATGGGGGTGTACTACTATGATGATATGTTACATTCATGACTAAGTTTTTCATTGATGTCTACATAACAGTTTTCTATGGTATCTGACAAAAGAACAATGGAAAGATTAAGTTGGAACAGATGGCTAGTTGAGCATGATAACCACCCAAGGTTATGGGAGATACTTCTAAGTATTTGATATATGCAATTAACATCGAAAGAAGAAAGAATAAGTCTAGAGGAAGTTATGTAAGTTTTGGTGATGTCTATTCTGAGATAGAGTTTACAGAGGCATGTTTTGGTAAACTTGTTATATCTCTTAGCAAAGTTGATATCTTGAGGATTGAAGTTGAGGACATGAAGAAGACATGTTGAGGATGATGTGGCAAAGCTTGCTCATTATAATATTGTGTGTACAGAAAGTTATTCAAGTTGCAAGGTGAAAGATTAATTTTATCACTAAGAGTAGCATGTTCTTAATGTAGTCCTATAATAATTAATTGAGAAGGTCTAATAGCTGACTCAGGAAATCATTTTATGGACTTGGTATTTAAAGGAAGGACATTTTCCTTTATCATGGGTATGTGTTGGAATTATTATAAAGAAGTAGTAAAGTGTCAAATGTGAAGTTAAGCATAGCAGTGCGAAAGTGAAGGGAACTTCATTCCTGAGGTTTTGCTAAGTGATCCAAGGTTTGGTATTTGGATCTAAGGTTCATGACCTAGTCTACAAGATCTAATAGTGATTGATCTGGTTCACAGGATAGAGAAGATATCAAAGGAAGAAAAAGATAATAGTAAATTACTTGTTTGAGCAGTAAGCTCTTCTTGTAGTTGAAATTGCATATTTGGGTAGTGGGCTCTTCTTGCATACATTATACCACAACTCCTAACAAGGTTGGCACAACTCCTAACAAGGTTGGAATCTCCTAACAGGGATTCAAAGTCTCCTAATAGGGACTCATTGTACTAAATGTTGTAATAGACTCCTAATAGGGTCCATCCTCTAACAAGGAATATTTATATTAGTACATCATCTTGTGGGCATCATTCCCACTGGGGTTATCCCTTTGATCAAGGGTTTCCCTAGTCAACATATCTAGTGTAATTGTCTATGTGCATCTTTGTATGGTTGTTTTTTACTTTGGTTGAATGGTTAAGTTTGTTTAAAGAAGATAAATGTTTTAATTGTTGGATAACTGATTCACACACCACCCCCCCCCCCCCCCCCCCCCCCCCCCCCCCGACCCAACTCTCAATTATCTTGGTAAACTATTGTTTCTAACACAAACAAGATCATAGAGAAAGTGAATACACAGAGAAAACCAAGTTTGAAGGAAAAAATTTCAATTGTAACAAACAAGGGCACAAATCTTTAGAATGCAAGACAAAGAAATGGAACCCAGTAGAACAGATTGTGAAACCTATCTTTCGTTGGGATTATAACACATGGTGCAGATGTTACTTGTGTGGTGAGCATGGATATATTGGAGAAAAATGCATAAGAACTCACATGAGGAAGAGAGACTTTACAAAGAGATGTTTTGTATGCAAAGAACTTAGTCATCTAGTAAAGAATTGTATGAACTGAGCTATAGTTGAAGATGAAAAGAAAGAAAAGGATGACAATATCAGAAGTCAAATGAGGTGGCAATGTGTAAAGAAATCTCTAGAGAATGCAAATCAAAGTCATGAGAATGTTGACATCAAGACAATGAATTGGGTGACTCAATCATTTCAAAATGATGATCCATGAGGATCACTGGAACTGTGAATCCAAAATAACATCTTATATCAATTCTAGTCTACAAGCAAGAAGATCTAAATCAACATTTTAGTTGCATTGGGATCAGCGAGTTGATGACCTTATTGAGAAAAGTCAGGTTGTTGACCTAACTAAGCTTGGAGGTAGATGGTGTATACCAAGTTAGAGACATAGTCAAGCTTATGCTTACTAAGTTGAAGATTAAAGGTATCTATCGAGTTGAAGACTTAACCAAGAATTTCATGTCTGATAAGTTTAATAGGCTATCATCAAGTTGACCTTTATATAATGCATTAATGGCAAATTAAAGATTAATTTTTGGTTAAAAGGAAGAATTGAAAGGTTTTATTTTTCACTGTGAATTTGAGAGAAAAAAGAGTTGAGCATTCCAAAGCCCCTTAGAGATTGAGTGTGAATTTTTCATAGTTTATTCCTCCATCACCGAGCAATATGGCATCCTCATCTAGCAACAAGGTTAAGAAGGGTTCTGAGATGTTAGTCAGGAATGTTGCACCTACAAATCCAAAGTTCAAACTTTGTCCGATGATCGCAAAAGAATTGGACCCAGTCAGTATACATTCACAAATCCCACCAAAGGTACTTTTGACACATAAAATTAGATCCTTTTATCATTGTTTGATTCAAGAATTGGGAACTTTAGAGATGAATCAAGTGTATGATGCATTGTATGTGGACAAAAACCTAAAATCTGAGCATAAACACTTGGACGCAAAGGGTTTAACCCACATTCTGGTTATGCTGAGGGATTTCCAAATCAATGGATTAGTTTTATCTTGAGTTGTGTTCATGACATGCAATTTTGGCTTGACCAACCCATCCAGATCACACAAAAAATGATTCACAGGGTTACTAGGTTTCCCATGCTTAACAAACCTATAACAACAAAAACCCTAGGTTGAGTTGAGCTAGCGAAGGAGATTCTTGCTGAGTGGAAAGAAAGAGGAATGAAGAATGTAGAAACTATTTAGAAGGAGAATGTGAAATCTGGTTCCCCTTTGCTTATCATAGGTAAGGTGTTGGAAACAACAATTGGAAAGTAAACTATGAGAGGGGGTGAATCAGCACTTGAAAATTTTAATCATAAAAAATTCACCACACATCCATCTCACAATTTAGCATGTAAATTGAAATACCTAACTACACATGTTCATCCATAGCATGAAATAAATAACACATGACAAAATAAATTTTTTACTAGAAACCCTCCAATGAGAAGGTAAAACTGGGGTGGGAATGACACCCACAAATCTTCACTACTGTAGCTATAAAGTATAGCAAATTAAAGTTACAATAAGTTTGACCATAAACTATGATCTACCCTATGAGGGGTCTACCTTGTTAAAGACTTACAAATATTTTTAGGTTTCACCTTGTTAAAGGATTTCAACACCCTACTAAAAGTGTGCCTTGTTAGAGGACTTAAACTTACAATAAAGAAAGCACTCAATTAAGAGATTTACACAAGTCTAGTAAGACTACTCTCGTAGGATATTTACTCTATATCACTTGTTAAAATGATTCAACACCATGATCCTTCAATTAACACTATTTCTAGATGTTAGATCTTCTCTTTCCAGATGAATCCTTGATCCTTCTGATCAAATATGTCTCCTCTTTCCTCTCTCTACTTTCTTTTGTTCTCTCTAATTGATTTTGTAATTTAGGTAATTGTCACAACCTCCATAGCCACCATGAATGCTTTCTCTACACTTAGCATTCATCTCCTTCAACACATTCAATCAATACAAACTCTTTAGGGTTTGCCTCCTTAAGTAAACATGGGTGGGATAGAGTTAGGTAAGAATTAAAAGAAAAGGTTGATCTGTATTGTTGCTTAAACATCCCTTAATTTGATTGGTTGCATGTACTACATAGGGATTTATAATATAACTCCATACATATCTTCTAGAATTGTAAAACAATCATTAAGTTAGCCCAAAATGGTTTACATAAAACTTTGTGCCATTATAAACAACTATGTCCAAAATTGTTCACTTGACATCTAAAGGCTCTAATGATCGACCATCACTACATTCTTAATGTTATAACTCAGCTCCTGAATGACTCAACATACACTATTTACTTAGCTCCTAAGTGACTTAAAATGTATAGACTGTTCAACTCATGAGTGACTCGATACATACTATATGTTCAGTGTGTATTGTCTGATAACTAAATTTCAGCATGCTTTGATCACTCGCTTGCATTGATCACTCAGCTTGCTCTGATCACTCGACTTGCACTATAATATTGATAGATAATGACTAAGTGTCTTGTCACTACCTTGTTAAAACCAATCTGAGATTAACAATCTCCCCATTTGATATGAGTGGAAAAAACACATTGTCATGCATATACAATCCTTATTATGAGCATAACTTAGATAATATATATATATATATATATATACATTACTTGGCTCTCATACAAAATTTCAAAGCTTCAAAATTTTGCAAAATGAATGACTATCATACCTTATTTCTCCATTACTCCCTTACTCCCCTTGGGCAAATATTTCCTTTCTATATCAAAATCTAATACTTCTACTGAGTAGATTTGTTGTTCCCTATTTATGCATTATTACTCCTCCTTACTTAAAAATTCATAATCCCTTTATCAACAAAAATTTCATAATCCCCCTTTTTTGACACTTATGTCATGGATGGTACATCGATAGTGTATTTATCCAAAACTAATTTATGGATCTCCATTATAATCTAGGGTTGCATCCCAATTGTTACATGCTACCTCTAGAGATTGATATTGAATATCTAGTTGGGCAACAAGGTCAATTAAGCCAACATGAGTTGAAAGTTGGTTATCCTCTTCTTCATCAATGTCTTAGCATAGGCTAGTTCCTTATGCAACACTTTAATGTGTGGGGTCAAAATGGATTGAATACTTATCAAGGTAGCTCGAATGTTTGCATCTTGTGCTTTCAGCTTGACAAGCATACCTTGTGTGGAAAACAATTTCTAAAATTGAGCTTGGCTTTGACTAAGAGATAACTTAAGAGTAGTACCTATAGTTTGTAAATCTGATTCCATTTGGTCAATAGCCCTATGAACTTCCAATGTGAAAAGATTCACATCACATAGCTTGGTGTAGAGAGAGAAAATATTTTCTAACACCTTCTTCACTCTCTCCATTTTGGTTGCTAAGTCAACCTATCTTAGTGCAATAGAACTAGATATCTTCTCAAGTACCTTTGTGTGAAATTTCCTTTCAGACCATTCAAAAAATTTAACATTTGTGTCTAGGTCTTCATCCTTTATTTTGTCAAAAATAGTGAAAAGTTTCTCAATGATGGGCTTGTCTTCATTCATATCAGGGAGACTAAAAGAATCATAAAATTGTTGGACTAACTGCCAACATTCCACTTCAAGATTTGTGACATGGCTTAACCACCTCCTATGTTGTATAAGTCTAGTGGTTGTATCATGCATTAATAGGTCAATATTTTGGTGTTATGGAAACTCTAGCTTGTAACAAGTGGTATAAGAGCTTGGTCACAAGATTGAAACTCCTTGGGTAACGTTGAGGGGGGGGGGAAGGGGGGGGGATTGTTGGACTAACTACCAATGTTCCCCTTTAGGATTAATGACATGGTTTAATTACCTCCTGTGTTGTATAAGTCTATTGGTTATATCGAGCATTAACAGGTCAATCTTTTGGTGCAATGGAAACTCTAGATTGTAACAAGGTTAATTGCTAGAAATAAGAATTACTAGGGGGGTGAATTAGTAATCTACAAACTTTAGTTGCCAACTAGATATTATTTTTTACTTCAAACCATACATAAAAAAGTAATAAAGTAATGTTGAACAGTAATAGTAACCATGCACAAAGATAACTCATAACACCATATTTTGTTAACTAGGGAAACCTTGGCCAAGCAAAAACCCCAGTGGGGATGATAACCACTAGATGATATACTGATATATAAGTTCCTTGTTAGAGGATGGACCCTATTAGGATTCAATGAAAAATTTAGTATAGAGAGTCTGTATTAGGAGACTTTGAATCCCTATTAGGAGATTCCAACCCTGTTAGAAGTTGTAGTACAATAGATGCAAGATGAGCCCACTACCCAAACATGCCCTTCTAATTACAAGAAGAGCTCACTACCCAAACAAGTAATCAAACTTCTAGAATATAGATTTTAGAACTTCTTTCGTGTCTAATCTTTCATCTTCAAATCAATCTCAAATCACACAATAGCTTTACAAAACTTCACATATACCACTTTCACAAAAGTTACACTTCTCATCGCAAGATGTCTTTTGCATAAATACCATGCCTTTTCACAAATTTCTACTAGGTTAACTAAGACCATAATACACTTTTCCAACTTAGAGTAAACATCTAGGATGTCGGCCCTAATTGGTCAAGTAATTATTTTGTAAACAAAATAATTCTTTTCCTTCAATTCTAATGTCCTATTTTATTGCTAAAACAAGAATATATATTTTCCATACAATCTATACTAACTTCCAAGGTTATACACATCATCATCAACATGTATACAATATCCATCTAACTTCTCTAGTCATAATACAATGTCAGCAACAAATTACATACAAAATAATATACTGTTGTATACTAAATTCATACTTAGACAATTTTTTGAGTACGAAAAGCTAAGTATCTTTATTTTCAAGGTTTCCTATAAGCATGTACATCATGTGTTGCCATAAATGACAAAAATTACATATCTTCATTAGCTAATTTTCAACAAAAATATGTCTTTTATCTCATGAAAAACTTGTTTTTGGTTATACTCCCTTCTCATCCTTTCTTGTGTATTCTTTCTCCATAGAGCTTCCTATAGAATGTTCATCTCTTCAATTGTGATTGTTGCTAGATCAAACTTGGGAAACTCAATCATCTCATCTAAACTTACATCTCCAAAAGATGTATCATATGTGCTCCTTGATGTACTTGCACTTGGTTGTGATATTTGCAAAGGTGTAACATGTCTTCTCAGCCTCTAAAGAGCTTGACTACTGGGAGGAGTAACAAAAACTGGTAGGGTAACCAAATTTTTTATTACAATTTGGTCCTTTGGAGCAAAAGTCACATTCAACTCTTCATGCTTATCATTTTCACTTTCTTTCGGTTGTGCTTCACCTTGTGTTTGTGGAGTAGATACAGTACTTGCTTCCTGACTTAGTTTCACTTCAATTACAACTTTCTCAATTGTCACCAAAGCTTGTAAACTAGAATTGTTCAAACTTGGCACTAATGGTGTGGCATTTTGTGCTCCTTCCTCTTTCAATTCAAATGCAACAGTAGGCATTATAGATGGTATCTAGTGTGTTGCATCCTGTTGTCCTTGGTTTACACTTTGATCTGCATGTTTATCTTGTGACCTGTCTTATTCACCTTTGTAGATTGAGGGGGCACATTGGATGTTTCTTGTGGTTTCTCCCCTACAGATGCAAGTTCTAATTTCTCAATTTCATCCATTCTCACCAGTATAAGATTAGTACATAATTGTGCTACCATGATAGAATCCTTCAATATCTTTTACAAATCTTCTTTAGTCAAGGGATTGATGTTCAAAGTTGAATTATTAGGAACATCCTTTATTTGTACTAAGTCTTATTGACTCACTTGGTCTATATGTGGTGGATTAGCACTCGAAACTTGTTCATCTTGAACATCCTCTATATCTTGCTAATGTTTCTCAGGTGTGGCATCTTCTACTATTGTCTCCTTAGTACTATCCACATTACCATCCTTGACTGGAACCTCTTTTGCAGTCTTTGTTGCCTCTTGTTCATCTTTCTTAGGATCTTACAATCCTTGCTCATCTTTTTCTTTAATTGCTAGAGTGGATAACCCATATATTGATTTCCAAATTATTGTACTTTTGTTAACCACATCTTCAATATTCTTATTCAAGATATGGAAAGCTCTATATTTGGGGGCAAATTTAGTCTTTTACTTTAGCAATCTTCTTTTTATCTAACTCTGGCATAACTTGGGCTAAAGTTGATTCCCTGATCTATCTTTTAGTTTGCAAGTTGTATTGCCATTTCTTCTCAACTCAATCATATAGACTCTTGGGTAGTGAGTTGGCAATTTCTAGAGGAGTTGATTTAAATGTAGCCATCATGACATAAATGGCTTCCTCAATTGCTTTTTGAAATCAGATAAATCTACATTTGACTTGATATTATCACACAAATTAACTAAATCAAAGGAGGGATTGTAGCTTACCACCTTAAATTGGCTCATGTAATCTGACTTTTTTTTCTCCTCATCTGAATTAGATTGAGGCACTGACTTCTTCTTTAATCGCTTGTATGTTTTCTTAATAGGTTCACTTGACTCTATTGTGTTAGGTGTCCTCTTTCCTTTAGGATTTGCAACCTCACTTGCCATAACAATGGTTGCCTTGTGCTAGACCTAGTAGTGGGTATTGTAGGCTTCTACTATGTCTTCTTCACAGGCTTCTCAGGTTTCTCCACTATTTGTTCTTTTGCCTTTCGCTTCTTGGCCTTTGTGTCCTTTAGTGCTTCCTTAGCTTCTTCTCCCTCAACACCTTCTACATCTTCTTTTTTATCCTCTCTTTAACCTTAAGTTAATGCCAATGGGGCTTGGATGTGTTCTTCCTCTTCTTCTTCTTCTTCATCTCCTTCACCAAATCTTTCCTTCAGCTTTTTCACTAGTTTTTTCTTCTTCCTAAGAACAATAGTTATTTTCAAGTCTATTGTTATCCTTGATTTGTCTTCCTCATAATTACCAAATGAGGTGGCACTATTGTCAATATCTTATGCTAATAAAGTTGTAATAGCTGTAGAGGCCTCATCTACATTTATCTCATATGTCAAGGGCTTTAGCCATATGACCCTAGGTATGGCTGCTTGCACAAATGTGTAGTTTGCATCCACTAGGAAATAAACATCATCATAATGTTTTTCCACTAAGGATACAAGGATCCTCATCCTTTGTTTCATAGATTTCTTAAAATCCTCAAAGTAACTTGTCATTACTGACTCAAAGTTATCTCCAAGATTTTTCTATGAATTTTGAAATCTATTGTGCTATTGGCTTATTGGTCTTCCAAGAAATTGTGCTAAAAGTGGGGAAGGTGTTTTTCACATAAAAGAACATGCGAACAAGTAACAAACTAAATTTGCATGATGCACTTTTTTCTTTCCTGATGGCCTCCAAGTTTTTTGATAGTTGTTATAGTTGCAACTTGGAAAGGTCATAGGAATGGTCCCTCTTTACTATCTTGTAACCCAAATCAACAACCATACATGATACACTATTTAGTTAGCTAGACTGAAAGAACTTATGAGCAATCACTCTCACTACAAAGGCAATTAAGGGATCTAAGATTGTGTTAATAGACATCCCTCTTTTGTTCCATACCACACCTGTATTCTTCTCAATCACCTCCTTTGCATCACTACACATGCTCTTAGGTCAATCAAGGGTAGGGTACTTGATACTTAGCTAACAACCCTCTTTATGAACTTAACTGGTCCACCTTCTAACCAAATATAGTTATCATTTATATAGCTTAGAAAAACTCATATTCATTCAGTCTTAAGCACTTGAGGAAAATCTAGGGCACAATTTAACCCTTTTCTTTCAATGATTTTAAATTCTTCCCTCAAGACTCCATTATCACATAGATTTTTGTAGGCATCTCTCATCTCCATGTCAATTATTGCTCCTATCTTTCTTGTATAGCAACACCTAACATCTTGAATCATGAGAACTTTTGGTGGTATCATTGATAACGCACCAGACAAGTCTCCTTTATATGTTATCTCAAGTATTTCTTGGAAAGGTGGTTGTCTTGCATCATTACTTATCAGTTGAACATTGAAAACCTCCTTTCCCTCATTTTTAACATTCGCAAAAGAGTTGTCTATCATATTGACTACTTAGGGTTTAGGAAAATTCAAACAACATAACTTGGCAGTAGGTAAATACCTTTCAATATGATGAATTATGTTGAGTAGTAGTCAAATCCAGTTTGTAAATGCTAGAATCTCCTTTTACAATTCACCTTCATGCTCTATGTGCTCTCTTCAATCGTTGATGAATGCAAATGAGTTAAAAATTGACTATATAGCCCTTCATATTCAGCAATAAATTCTCAATGCTTACATAGTTGTAAGCTCAGCTATCATAAGATTTCTCACTCACTCGACTTACACATGATCTCTAGTATGCTCAGATAACATAGTGAACTTGACCAATACTAACACAATTCCATCACTCAATAATAATTGTGAAACTTGCCATGCTCAAACACAACATGGAAAATAACAAAACTATAGATTTCTTCCAAGTTCTAATCAATACATTGCATCTTAATTCATGCATATATAATCCTTTCATATCTTAGATTTTTGGAACTGATGCATAATATAACTTTTGAAATATCAATTCCATACATACTTATTGATTGCCTAGTTGTAGGTGAAGTGATCACTTGATCCATTTGATGAAGTGACCCCATCTGAGCTTGATATGTTACAATCTTCCTTCTTCTTCCATGTCTTGTTCATTTGCACCTTTCCCTTATCTACATTGACCTTTTCTTTGCCTTTACTATTTCCATTACTCAACACTGGTGACCTAGTTGGATAGTTTCTATTGACATGACCAATCTTGAGACAACTAAAGCATGTAGTCTCACTCAACCAATCATTGTAGTTGCCTCTAAAATGTGTTCTAATGAAATTCTTAGGAATGTGTCCATAATGTTGACAATAGTGACAATTGTACCTTGTATTGTAATCCCAATCATAGGATTTTCCATTTTGTTGTAACTTTGTCTGCTTGTTTGATATCCACTTGGCATTAAATATGAATTCATATGCTTTATGTCAATACTTCTAACAATTGTGACAATATCCTTCAAATCTTTGAGTGCTCATGGTCTTGGTCCTACATTCATGTGCTTGATGTCCTTGCTTATTGCACTTATGATAGTAACCCTTGGATTTATGCTTAAGTTTTTGATTTGCATTGTTACTCCTACAAATATTTGTTGTATGACCTAGCTTTCCACAATTATGACAAGTGGATTTGTAGTTCTTACATTTATTATTTGTTAGTTCACCACTTTTAGATGATTATCCTTCCTCAATACTGGTGTATCCCAATCTAGTATTATCATTGTTAGGTCTTGGAGATCTCATCAGTTTCTCAAAGTATTTAATGGCTTCACTAGGTTTTTTGAAATTTTCAGCAAATTATTTTTCTACTCTCAATTCATTCCTTAGTTGATCATCTGTAACATTAGGTGATCTTAATATCCTTTCTATTCAATTCATAGTTTGCAATCATCAATTGATTCATTATATCCAATTGCATGTTAGCAAGCTTTTTCACATCTAATGTCTTCTCTTCCAATCTATTAGTTAGTGTTATGTTGTCATCTTCAATCATGACTTTGTCTTGCTCAACTTTCTTTTTTTATTCAGCCACCTCACATAGCAATACTGATTGGACTTCTTGTTCTATCTTTAGATTTATGATTTCTTCAGTTAGGGCATTGTTCTTTTCCATCAGATTTGCAACTATTGCATCAAATTCACTTGAGTTTTCATTCTCAAACAATTTAGTAGTGTCTTCTTCTTAGTAATGAGTGTCATTTAGCTCAATAGCCAGTTCCTTTCTTCTCTTCAATGAATGTTGCAATTAATCTCATGCTTCATTGAGTTGGTGTAGGGCAAGTTGTACTTCAATCTTTTGGTTCTCAATAACCTTTCCCAACTTGTAGACTTCCATCTTAAGGATCTTTTCTCCAAAAACTTTCCTTTCTATAGAACAAAGCTTTGATAACAATTTTTGGTAATAATAATGGAAAAGTAAACTCTAAGAGGGGAGTGGGGTGGTGAACCATCACTTCAAAAATTTAACCATAAAACATTCACCACACATCCATCTCACAATTTAGCATGTAAACTGAAATAGCTAACTACACATGTTTATCCATAGCATGAAACAAATAAGACATGACACAATAAATGTGTTACCCAAAAACCCTCCAATGAGAAGGTAAAATTGGGGTAGGGATGACATCCACAAATCTTTACTACTGCAGTTATAAAGTTTAACCAATTAAGGTTATAAGAAGTTTGACCATAAACTATGATCTACCCTATGAAGGGTTTGTCTTGTTAAAGGCTTACAAAGATTTTTAGGTCTCACCCTATTAAAGGATTTCAAGACCCTACTAAAAGTGTGCCTTGTTAGAGGACTTAAACTTACAATAAAGCAAGCACTCAGTTAACATATTTACACAAGTCTGTTAAGACTACTCTATTAGGAGATTTACTCTGTATCACTTGTTAAAATGATTTAGCACCATGATCCTTAGATTAGCACTTTGTTGCTAGATGTCAGATCTTCTCTTTCCTGATGAATCCTTGATCCTTTTGATCATATATTTTTCCTTTGTCCTCTCTCTATTTTCCTTTGTTCTCTCTAATTGATTCTAGAATTTATATCATTGTCACCACCTCCATAGCCACCATGAATTCTCTCTCTACACTTAGAATTCATCTCCTTTCACGCATTCACTCATACAAACTCTTTAGGGTTTGCCTCATTAATTAAACATAGGTGGGCTAGGGTTAGGTAAGAATCAATGGTTGAGGTTGATCTATATTGCCACTTAAACATCCCTTAATTTGATTGGTTGCATGTATTGCATAGGGATTCATAATATACCTCCAATCATATCTTCTACATAGAAGTTTGTTCCATTACAAACAACTATGTCTAAAACTATTCACTTGGCATCTAAAGACTCTGATGCTTGACCATCACTATATTCTTAATGTTGTAACTCCACTCCTAAATGGTTCGACATACACTATTTAATCAACTCCTGAGTAACTCAACATGTATAGTTTGCTTGGCTCATGAGTCAGTTGGCACATACTATATGTTAGGCATGTATTGTCTAACAACTGATGCTTGACATGCTTTGATCACTCAACTCAAACTAATTTCTTGGCTTGCTCTGATCACTTAGCTTGCACTATAATATTGATAGCTAATAACTAAGTGTTTTGTCACTGCCTTTTCAAAACAAATCTAATATTAATAGAAGGGAGATGGCATTGAAGAAGAAGAAGGAGGAGCAGAGGAACATGAAGAAGAAGAAGAGGAAGAAACAAATGAGGAACCTCCAAAGAAAAAGGGGAAAGTAACTATAACAAAAAGAGCTACTAGGTTCTCTCCTACATTTTTCACTAGAAGACCTTCCATGTCAAGGAAGAAGCTCATATTTGAAGATGAAGAAGAGGATGAAGACGATGAGCAACATGTATCTTTTTGAAAGTCTACTCCTACCTTTGAAGAAAGATTAAGAAGACTCACAGAAGGAGGAGGTATGATTTATTTCAAATCTCCTAAATATGAAACAAAGAGTAAGGAAGAGAAAAAGAAGATAGAAGAAGCCTTAGTGGCAAAGATGGCTAAATGAAATCTCAAAGTAAATTAACTACTCAAGTTCCAGATATTATACTAAAGGCAATTGCACCTTATTGAGACAATGTTGTAATAGTTGCCAAGGATATTTGGGAACAAACCTTGAGGAAGGTTATGCCAAATCTTTCAGAAGAGGAAGTGAAGGAAGCATTGACAAAGCATGAACAAAAGATAACTCCTAAGTTCAATGCATTCCTAATTTTGTCAAATGATATTGAATCTATTATATAATCCAATACAAATAAATGGAAGAACATTTATGGATTGCATGAGATAAAGCCTTCTAAGGAAGTAGTGCAAGTGGATGATGAGAATGATGATGAAGAGGGATAGGATGATCAAATAGTCAGTGAGGATCTACCTGAGATTTAGGATATTCAAGATTTGGATTCGAAGAAGATTGCAGCAAAGGTAATAGCCTCCCTTCCTAACTCTCTAAGCAAAGCCTTAGTGATATCTATCTCAGAGAAGGTTGCAATCAAGTCACAGATAATTGAGGTAAACATTTTTCAACCTAGTACTCAATTGGCTATTGAAGCTATCTTACCGAGTATAGTGAAAAGTATTGTCACCACTACTTCATCCACTAAGCAGCAGGCTCCACTCTTCACAACTCCAAGCCAGACCAATTCATAGCAAGGTATTGTAAGTACTCATACTATTGTTGTTTTTTCTCAAATAAGTAATGTTGTTTCTGTTGTGAGTAATTCCACAATAAGTGTAATGACAGTTGAAGTCAAGCCTCAACTGAGCAATGAGAATTTGAGCAAAGGTAAGGAAATCATTCCTTTACCTATTCCAAAGGAAAAAGGTAAAGAGGTAGGAGTTTCTCATGAGGAAATTGATCTACAAAAGGACATAGTAATTCTAGATTGGGATCTTTCCAATCTCACTCTTGATTAGATGGATACTCTCAGAGAACTTTGGAAGAAAAGGGCCAAATAGTAGAAGTTGAGAGCAGAGAAGAAAAAAAAGAAATCAAGTGTTGGAGGATATCAAAAGTATATTTATTTATGCACTTGGTATTGAAATTGATGATAAGAAGACTACTTTAGATCACCTTGTTGACATGGTTCACAAGTTTAATGAATATTTGAATGGATAAGAGAAACTACTATAGAAGGCAGAGAGAAAATTTGATAACAAGATTTTGGAAAAGGTTGCATAGAAAATTATCATAGATCAAGTGGAACTATCCACTATTCTTATTAATTTTGAGAGCACCGTAAATAATGTTGTTTCCTTGTTTGTAAAATTAAGTGATACTAAAAACTCCACCAAGGAAATCAAGGACAAGTTGTCAAAGATTGATACTGATCTAAAAGTAAGTACAAACCAGTTATCACTTGACCCTAACACTAGCTCAACACATTTTGTAAAGATCGGGTATCTGACAAACTTGCAAGTAGAGTTACTAAGGGAAGAAGCACAAATAAGGGCTACACTGGCAAAAATTCACAATATGATAAATCCAAACATGGATATAATATAGAAATACATTGTTCATGTGAAAAAATGAATCCTTAACAACAACTTTTCTATTGCCGATCATATGATGAAATTATCAGATAAAGTTTGGATAGCTTTGCATACTTCAAAATTTTTGCAAGAAAATTGGGACAAAACCATGTCTCTAATTTTGAATGTGCATAGTGATTTCTTCTCACATTTTGGTGTTACCTTGTAGATATGTTGTTTTTTTTTGGGAATTTGTGTCAAAAATAAGGGGGAATATAAAATATTGCATATATAAGGAGAAAATATGATTATTCAATAAGAATATATGTATACAATAGAGCTACAAAAATAATTTTGAAAAATAAAAAATAGAGTCAGTGTAAGTTGAGTATCAGCACAACAGTCAAAATCGAGTTATAGACCCAAGTACATTGATAGGGGGAATTTTGACTTATCTTTTTGAGCATTCATATTTTTTGGTATGATAAGTTTTTTTGTCATTAATACCAAAGGGGGATATTATTGACCTTATGGTTAAATCATTTGTCAATTAGTGCCAAAACACTTGACCATTTGGTTGGTCATATTGCTACTGAGCTTCACAATGTTAACCAAGCTATTATAGTGTTAACTGGGCCTTACAGTGTAAACTAAGTTGGTATAATATCAACCAAGAAAAAAGTAAGTGTTAACCAAGCAGAATAGAAAGACAATATAAATTGAGATAGTTGTGCTAACTAAGTAGAGAAAATGTAGTGTTGACCAAGCTTTAGTGTTAATTGAGCTCTACAATAGCAAGTGAGTTTTATAGTGCTTGTTAAGTCATCAATGTTAACCATGTTCTACAGTGCTTGTCAAGTCATTAGTGTGGACCGAGCACCAGTCTCAACCAACTGCCAGAGTTTTTTGAGTTCATTACGTTGCTGAGTGTCAGAATATCACTCGAGTGATCTTCAGAACTCGAGTATGAGTAATGAGCCAACTTAGTGAAGATTTTTGAATTTGGTATTGTAGCCAACCTTAGAAGATAATTATTTTGATCGATATATATGTGAGATATCATGTCATTTCCAAAAGAGTATGTATAACAAGTTCGAATAAAAATTGAAGAGTAAAGGCTACAAGCAGTATAAGAAAAAGCATAGTCTTATCTATCACAACAAGGTGATCATTTTACATCAAATGAATCTCATTCAAAAAATTGAGTTGTAGAGTAGAGATCAACTACTTGTTCATCCTAATAGGTGCATCGGTCAAAACCTTTAACAAGGTGGACTTAACAATCTTATGCAAAATCTCCTAACCAGGTGAATACTTCATTGTATTGTATAATACTTTTACAATGTGGACCTAATAGTCCTTATTTCTTATAGTAGGGAAGATCATAAGAAGTGATCATTTTTAAGCCTTAACATGCCAACTTTATACTATAGTACTAAAGCTTGTGGGTATCATCCTCGCCCCAATTTTACTTTCTATTTGGAAGGTTTTTGGGTTACCAATTATTGTGTCAAGTGTTATGAATTTTATATTTCTTTCAATATTTCATGCATGCAATTAGATTAGATTAGCTTAAAGATGATTAATTGGTGAAATGAAATAAAAGTTTTATTGGTTCCTGATTCACCCCTCCCCTCTCAATCACCTAGCCTATTCTACATTTCCAATAGTGATATGAACTAGACATTGTATAGATCAATGATTGAGAAACTACAATATGTTGTTTGTTGTGATGTGGAACCTAATCAAACTCGGAGGTTTATTCGGCACAATTTCTCCCTAGATTATTTCTATGAGGGTTTTGGGGCAACACCCCCAAGGCAAGGTCAAAGGGTAGCACCCCAAATGTGCTCCTTTTCATAGTACAGGGTGGGGTCAAGGGGCAATGCTCTCATGGGGGTTTTCAGGGGTAGTTCCCTTGAAGCCAAAAATGACCTTATATTGTAAAAGGCACTGGCTACTATTTTCTCTATTGGATAACTTATTCTAGCCCTAATTTTGTAAGTGACAAAAGCTTGTATAAAAAGGTTTAGGGTTAGAGATTTCATAATGTAAGTCGTGATATTGTAGCTTCTTGTGGGAGTATTGAGCTATAAGGGATTGCAAATTGTAATCACTAGATAATAATAATATTGGACTTGTTATTGGTGGATGTAGCCCAAGGATTGGGTGAACCACATTAAATCTTAATGTCTTGTGTTCTCTTCTATGCGATCTATTATTTTTTGATATTGATTATATTTTCATGTAATTGTTATTTATGTATGAGGTTAATCCTAACTAGTGGTATCAGAGCCAGATGGTCATCACTTTTTTTTAGCTTAGACTATCATCATTTTTTTTAGCAATCCTTTATAGGAAGGTCTCACAATTAAGTAGGAGCAATGACAGATGAGGGTAGGCTAAAGGTGGATAAGTTTACTGGGCAAAATGTTTAGCTATGGAAGATGCAAATGGAGGACTATCTTTATTAGAAGGATTTATGGAAGCCATTGGAAGGAAAGTCAAAGAAACAAGGAACTATGATAGACAAGGACTGGGAGATTTTAGACAAAAAGGCACTAGGAAGCATTCAATTCTGTGTAGCACCATTGGTGACATTTAACATTACAAAAGAGAAGACAATAGAAGAGTTGATGCAAACCCTAGAGAAATTGTATGAGAACCCTCCGCTTCAAACACAATATTTCTCATGAAGCATTTATTTAATATGAAGATAGTAGAAAGTGGATCTGTTGAAGATCATTTACATGAATTTAATACTATTACTAGTCATTTATCTTCTATGAATGCCAAATTTGATGAAAAAATTAGGGCTCTCTTAATTTTGCATTTTTTACTGAAAAGATGGAATGGCTTGGTAATAGTTGTGAGTAATTATGTTTTGAGATCTAATACCGTAAACTTTGATGATGTGATTGGTGTTATTCTAAGTGAGGAAACTCATAGGAAAACCTTAGGTGGATCTACATCAAGAAGTGCTTTGAATGCACAATACAGAGGTAGAATGATTGAGATAGGAAATAATTCTACAAATCATGAGAAATCAAGAAGAAAGTCAAAGGGAAAGAGGCCTCAATCCAAAGGACCGAGAGATTGTTGGTATTGTGGAAAACTAGGGAATAAGAAGAAATATTGTTGGACTTGAAAGAACAATGAAAGAGATAAACCAGAAGGGGACAAGGATGCAAATGTGGTAAGTAACAAATCTAAAGAGGATTTTTTCTTCATTATTTAGAAAGTTTTGATGATACATGAGTTTTAGATTCTAGTGCTTCATTTCATACTCCACCTCATAGAGGTTATTTTATTGATTATGTCCAAGAGGATTTTGGGCTTGTTTATTTGGGGAATAATAAACCTTGTCAAATTGTTGGAAAGGGAAAAGTTAAAATTAAGTTGCAGAATGAGAATCATTGGCTACTACATGAGGTAAGATATGTTCCAAGGTTGAGTAGGAATTGAATTCTAGCACAACAACTCAGTGATGAGGGTTGTGTAGTTACATTTATTGATAAAAATTGGAAGGTTTCAAAAGGTTGCCTTGTAGTAGAAAAACATGTGGAAGTAGGCACCTTATATCTTTGTATAGGTCATACTATTCCTTCTACTTTGATTATTTCAAAGAAAAATGAATGTTCAGGAACAATTGCTTTAGTTGAGTAGGGAGAAACAAACTAATGTTGTAGATTCTGATACAACTCTATGGTACCATAGACTTGGGCACATGAGTGAGAAAGGTATGAAATTACTTCATTCAAAGAAAGTTTTTCTAGGTCTAAAATGTGTTAATATGAATTTCTTTGAAAGTTATGTATATGGAAAACAAAAGAGAGTGAGTTTTGTGAAGAGTGGGAAGGAAAAGAAAAATGAGAAATTAGAGCTTGTGCATATAGATGTATGGGAACCAGCTCAGCTATCTTCTCTTGGTGGCTCTCATTATTATGTTACATTTATTGATGATGCAACTAGAAAAGTATGAGTTTATTTCCTTAAACAAAAAGTTTGATGTATTTCAAACTTTTAAGCAATGGAAATGCTTGGTTGAGAATGAGACTGTTTAAAAGCTAAAATGTCTCATATTTGATAATGTTGGTGAGTATTGTAGTCATGAATTTGAAAATTATTGCTCCACTAATGGTATTTGTAGACAAAAAACTATTCCAAGGACTCCTTAGGAAAATGGAGTGGCTGAACGCATGAACAAGATAATAATGGAGCATGCAAGGAGCATGATGTTGCATGTTGGACTACCCTTGAACATGTGGGCAAAGGCTATCAACATTAATGTATATTTGATTAATAGAGATCCCTCTACTCCTTTGGGGTGTGGTATTTTAAAGGAAGCATGGATTAGTAAGAAGGTGAGTTATTCTTTTCTCAAAACCTTTGGTTCTGAAGCATTTGCACATATAGATTCTAAAAATAGAACCAAGCTAGAAGCTAAGTCAAAGAAATGTGTATTTGTTGGATATGGCATTGATGAATTTGGTTATAGGCTTTGGGATTTTAAAAATTGTAAAATTATAATAAGTAGGGATGTCATATTCAATGAGAAAGTGTTGTACAAAGATTTGTTACACCAACATGAGAAGAAAGAAAATGATTATGTAGTGTTGGATGATACTCCAAAAGATGATGTTTCAATAGTTTCTCATGATTTGCAGCAACCGCAACAACAAATACGACACACCCCAGTGAATGTTAGATGGTCAACAAGGCTAAGTAGACCTCCAAAAAGATTTTCTCCTTCTTTGTATTCTATTTTACTTACTAATGTTGATGAACCTAAATGTTATAATGAAGTTGTGTAGGTGGATACAAAGATTCAATGGGAGTCTGTAATGCAAGAATAAATGGACTCTTTACTGAAAAATAAGACATGAGATTTATGCAAGTTGCCTATAGGTAAAAGGAATTTACAAAATAAATGGGTTTACAGGTTGAAAGAAGAGGATGGAGGTAAGAAACGATTTAAAGCTAGGATAGTGGTAAAGGATTTGCATATAAAAAGGGAATTGATTTTGATGAGATATTTTCTCTTGTTGTTAAAATGACTTTATTTGTACTGTTTTGAGTAATGTGGCTACTGAAAATTTACATTTGGAAAAATTTGATGTTAAAACAACCTTTCTTCATGGTGATTTGGATGAAGAGATATATATGATACAACCAGAGGGATTTGAGGATAAAGGTAAGGAGAACTTAGTGTGTAGATTGCAAAAAAATCTATATGGCTTGAAGCAAGCACCTTGGCAATGGTATCTAAAATTTGATATTATTATGCATGAACATGGATATAGTAGGTTCCATTTAGATCATTGTATTTATTTTTAGAGGTTGGATGATGACAACTATATTATTTTATGTTTATATGTTGATGATATGCTTGTAGTTGGGTCTAACATGGATCACATTAAGGGGTTAAAGTAATAGTTGGCACATTCATTTGCTATGAAGGATTTGGGGGCAGAAAAGAAAATCCTTGGTATGAAGATTTGGAGGGATAGGAAAAAAAAAAATTGGCATTATCTCAAGCTGATTATATTGTGAAGGTGTTGCAATGTTTCTTTATGGAGAATGTTAAAGCTATCAACACACTTTTACCTAGTCATTTAAAATTGACTAAGGATATGTGTCCAAAGACACAAGAAGAGGAGGCTAAGATGTCCAAGGTACCTTATGCTTTAGTTGTAGGAAGCTTGATGTATGTTATGGTATGTAAAAGGCTAAACATTGCACATGAAGTGGGAGTCATTAGCAGGTATATGAGTCATCTAGGAATCGAGCATTGGAATGTAGTTAAATGGATTCTCAGATATTTGAGAGGAACATCTAGTAAGTGTTTACATTTTGGGGGTTCTACTATTAATTTGTAGGGATATATTGAATTAGATTTGGCTGGGGATATTGATACCAGGAGGAGTACTACAGGTTATATATTTATTGTTGGTGGGGCAACAATGAGCTAGGTTTCTGAGTTACAGAAGATTAATGTTTTATCCACTACAGAGGCAGAGTATGTTGCTTCTATAGAGGAAACCAAGGAGATGATATGGCTTCAATTATTCATGGAAGAATTGACACCCAAAGAGGGATAATTATTTTTTTACAGATAGTCAAACTGTCATTCATCTTGCAAATAATTCTGCTCTACATTCAAAGACAAAACACATACAGTTGTGGTACTATTTGATTCAGTTAGTTTTGGATGATGGATAGTTAAAGCTAGAGAAGATACATGTAGATGATAATCCAATAGATATGTTTACCAAGGCAATAAAAAGAGAGAAGTTAAACCCCTCTTCAACTTTGGTTGGTCTTCTAGATTGAACAAAATAAAAGAACAATAGAGTCTAGGGTGGTTTGATATTCTAATGGGAGCTACAGGCTTAGTAGTACTATGACTAGTCTCCAAGTGGGAGATTGTTGTGATGTGGACCCTAATTAGACTTATAGGTTTATTCAACATAGTTTCTCCCCAGATTATTTCTATGGGAGTTTGGGGGCAGCACTCTAGACAGACTCCTTGTCACAGTATAGGGTGGGGTCGAGAGACACCACCCTTGTGGGGGTTTCTAGGGGTAGTGCTCTCGAAGCCAAAAATGACCTTATATTGTAAAAGGTGTTGGCTACTCTCTCTCTCTCTCTCTCTCTCTCTCTCTATTGGATGACTTATTCCAACCTTAATTTTGTAATTGGCAAAAGCTTGTATAAAAAGGCTTAAGGTTAGGGATTTCATAATGTAAATGGCAATATTATAGCTTATTGTGGTAGTATTTAGCTATAAGGGATGGTGGATTGTAATCACTAGATAATAATAATATTGGAATTGTTGTTGGTGGATGTAGCCTAGGGATTGGGTGAACCACATTAAATCTTGGTGTCTTGTGTTCTCTTTTGTGAGATCTATTATTTTTTGATATTGATTATATTTGCATGTAACTATTATTTTTGTCTAAGGTTAATACTAACATTGTTCACAATAGACCTAATATTGCCCTGGTAGTTGGGATCTTTGCAAGATTTTATGTAAACCTAAGGAGAATCATATGATGATAGTGAAAAGGATATTGAGATATCTGAAAGGAACATAAGACTATGGTCTATATTACAAGAAGAATGACAAGTTTGAATTGAAAGTGTACACAGATGTTGATTGGGAAAGTAATATTGAAGACAACAAAAGTACAAGTGATGGAGATTTCTTTTAAGGAAAGAGATTAGTCTCACGGACAAGCAAGAAGCAGAAATGTATTTCACAATCAATAACATAAGTTGAATATTTAGTAGTAGTAGTAAATTGTTCTAATATTATATGGATCAAGAAATTGTTGAAAGGGATGAAGGAAGAGATCATTGATCCTATTGTTATATATTGTGACAACACAACTGTAATAATATATCAAAGAATCTTGTAATACACACAAAGACCAAGTATATTGCTATCAAGTATCATTACTTAAGAGAGTTGGTTCAATCTAAAGAAGTGGGATTGGAATATGTGAACAGTACAGAGAATATAGAGAATATTTTCACTAAGTCTTTACCTAAGGATGCACATGAATATCTAAGAGGTAAATTAGGGGTGATTCCCCTAGCTAAGTCTACTTAAGCTAACATGGAGCTCTTCATCAAATGTGTTGATCAAAAATATCTTACAAGTTGATGTAGAAAGTCATACTTTAGGAGATGCCTAAAGTAGTGAAGAGAGAAGCACAAGATGTTGTAACTATCATAAGCCAAGATGACATAAGATAAATGAGATTCTATAATGCCCCACTCGGAGATCCTTGGAACAAGGATTTGATACAAGCCAAGATAAAAAAAATTACAAGTATGAATGCACATGACAACATCATATAAGGATCACAAAGATCGCAATGGAAGACTTTACCAACAATATCATCAACTAACAAATCTCTAGATGCCACAACCAAACTAACACACTCAAACTAATGATGAAAAATCCAAAACAACAACAAAACCCATAAACTATGATCTAACGAGGCATGGTAGCACTAGCATTCCAAAAGGGTACTCAAAAATCCAAATTGTGTTCTCCAAAAAATAGCAAAGATGTCCCCTATTTTTTGAGTGAGAGAAATTACAACTAACAGTCTCGTATGAGGAAATACCTCTTTGCATGATAAAGTACACCAAGTCATGTGAGGAAATGCCATCTGATGTGAGGAAATATCAAGATCAATAATTAAAAGCACTGCATTGGTGTGGGGTTTTGTTGAGGATATACCATGAGCCGCACAAGGAAACTCAACATACCACGTGAACCTATGCACTCTCGCATGAGAAAGTACAATCTTATGTGAGGATCCACAACATAAAACTAAAAAAACAAGAAATAAATAGGTAGTAAGAAGATTTACTCCACACCAAGGAGTACTAGATCCATGTAGATTGAGGAATGAACACTCGAGTGCATAAATGACAAGATGCCATGAAACAAGAAAGAGGAACATCTATCCATCTAAACCATAACAACATATGAAAGAACATGCAGAAAGCAACATCACAATGTACATACATGGTTCATAAACCAAACATCATATGAATTAAACAGGAGCATAATTACACCAACACAACTAAAACTCATGTGTGGTTCCTCCCAACCATAATAGCATCATGAGACGTCGAAAGTCCTAGTCATCCCCCCTGTGTAACATCCCAAACTGCCAACTAGATAGTTAGAGTTGTCTTATGAGGACATCACTACTAAAGCATAATAACATCACTGCTAAAGTGTAATAACATCATAAGAATAAGAAATCTAACATGCTAATCCAATAAGCAATAGATAATCCAACTAAGCAAATCACATCATCTAATCATATGCTAAACATCATAATAAAGGAATGCATCAAATAAACTAACATCATCTAAACTTGATATCCAAGCATCCTAATGAAAGCATAAATCACAAGAAAGTATACTCCAGAACCCAAAGTACCAAGTAAAAACATCCAACAATGGTCACACTAGAACAAAAGACCATCTCTGTACACTAGTCCCCAATAGTGGTATCAGTACCTATGCCTCCCAACCACGTGAAACCCATAGGTTCACTCTCACCATGCTGATGGAGATAATGATCCAACCACAAACACACAAAAGCAAAAATCCATGGCTAACACTCACACTAGATAGTAATGATGACTGAAACCAAGATCATGAAATAATGCAAGAACAATAGGTCCTAGTCAGACACTCAATGGGCTACTATGTAGGGGCTGCCATCATGGAGAGTTTCTTGGCATCCAAAAGGCCAAGTCAATATTGGTAGCTGAACTCCCCAATGGGAAACACACACTTCAGGTGACAACTCTTCCCAACGAAAGGTGCACAATCCCAACTTTTTAATTATCTTAAATTTTATTACCACTCACATTTTTATTTAGTTATCAATTGTATTAAACTTCCTCTACCAACCAACAATAAATAGTCACCAAGTTGAGAGATAGAAGCCCCTCCATGTGCTACCCTACCCTACCCAAGCTCATCTAATGATGAGTGCCCGTAGGCATGCATATTCCCAACCCAACCCCAAATGATCATAACTCTTAGAAGTACCACGAAAGATTAGGCCTTGCAAGTCTCTCAAAAAATGCACACATATATGCTCATGTGTGGTGCACCACCATCACGAAGATCATATCACAAGGATAGGATGAGAATACAAGAAAAATATCACTCAACCAAAAATAAACTTAGGAGATCAAATTCTACATGAATCCCAAGAACAATAAAACCATACATCATGGACTTACTCAACTAGCCTCAATCTAGGAGTTTGGATTCTACACAAATCCCAATGATGCAACAAGACCAAACATCATGAACTCACTCAACCAGCCTCAATCTGGGAGTATGGATTCTACACGAATTCTAGTGTCCACAAAACAATAACAAGGGTCCAAAAGAAATAGTAACACCAAGTATAAAATTACTCAACCGAACACAAGGTTGGGAGTACGGATGCAATACGCATCCCAATGCAATAGAAAAGTGCAACAATGATCTAACTGGCATCCCAACAAATGATCTAGGTCCATGACCAACATCATGCTAGGAAAACCTAAGAAAACTAAGTATTACACAAATCGAGGTGAAAAACCTCAAAATTAAAACCCATTTTGTCTTAGGGCACATACATAAACAGAGGGGAACACTAGTTCTCAGCCTCCTAACAAATGACTCCCAAAAACAAAAGTAGAAACAAAGCTGAAACAATAAAATAAGAGAGCCCTACCTTGCAACCAAAAGGGAAAAATGGGAATATGAACCATAAAATTAAAATCCCATAGAAGTAGCCAAAAATCATGACAATCCAAGGCCTCCCCAAGCTAGATCCAATGAGACTGATCTCGCAACAATCCCATGCCTATAGCTCCCAAAATGAATAGAACATTAAATTCTCATGAAGAGGATTTTGGGTTTTATTCTAAAACTTTCTAATTCAAAAGTGAGAAGTGAGGAATTGAATTCATTTTTCAATACTTATTCACTTTTTGAGTGAATAATTGATTAGGGCAAATAACCAGCCAACCTAGTTAAACCCTGAATTGACCCAAACGAAAATAAGTTATTCCTAGTAATAGGAATTCATCTATGGCAAAGCTCCCAAAAATTAAATTCAATAAAATTTAAATCCTGAAAATCCAAAATCACAAAAATTTCCTTAACTTTCGCAATAATGTGAACTCTGAATGCATAGACATACTCACAAGTCTAGTCACATAATGCAAATGAGTTTGGATTTTAATCAAATTGCCAAAAGTTTTAATTTAAATAATCAAATAAGATACATTGACCATACTGGGACGACATTGGTACAATATGAACGACTGAATCACTAACTCCATGTACCACTGCCAGGGATATAAATCGTGTACACTAAAATACATGATCAAGAGCAATTGCATATAATAACATAGCCAAAGCAATAAATGCATTAAATCACTTAATTTAACCATTTGTTCAATTATAATTTAAAATAATCTATTTACATCAATCATGTTCGCACATAGCATAATGAAGGAAGAATGAAGTAAATAACCATAGCCCTAAACCCATCACATGACATAATCAGAGATATGTCCAAATACTGGATAACCAGGTATCATCTTAAAACATAATGTCATCTCAAAATGACATCATCATGCAAATATGATTAACTGAACAACATAGTAGTCTAACATCTATGATACTAAAATCAAAGTATAATACTTGACCCTCAGGTCATCTCAAATGTAAAACATAACATGAGTAACAATATCTCTCAAATCAAAATATAACAAGGTAAATATCTGCAACACATAACCAATGAACCCAACATAAACAATCCATTTCTAATTATTTAAGCATTTAATAATGGTTGTTTAAATAACATGAAAAGGCACTTAAAACACATAAGAAAACACATTCATATACATGACTAACCATTGCTACAAGAACCTAGTCTAATGTAGCAGGGCAATAGTACATAGTGCAATCTTTGCATGCATCTCTAGGTAATCATGGAACAACATCATGATACCACATTGTTCTAGGTAACCACTGGCACAAACCTTAGTGAACCATAAATCACATCATAATCTCATAAATTAGCCATAAGAATAATCAAAGTAATTGATACAGTAACATAAATCAAATCACCTCATGGGTGTAGACCACTCATGGTCCCAATCACAATCCCTTCTCAAGGTGAGATCAACAAGGTTGCATTTATCAGGATGACTTATAGAATTTAAATGGGAGAGCTACTATAGATTCAAAAGTACTAACATAAATATATCTACATGGTGAAGATGTATGTAGAGATGAAGTAGCTTTGGCATTATTGTCAAAGAGGTAGAAAATGTACATTACCATGAAAGAGGGAGAGAATATAAGTGAGGAAGATGATATAGAGTTACCATATGGAGAGAAGAGATGCTGTAAAGAAAAATAATATGGTGTTGCCAACAATACAAAGGAAGCTAGTTGATTTCATAATATGATAGGATAGAAGGAGTCTATGTGTTGCATATTAGATCTACATGGATGAGAATCAGAATGAAACTAAAATAGAGAGATTATTTGACACAGAGATGAGAATCTGAATAAAACTAAGGATATTAATAAATATATGATACTAAACACATAGGGAGATGCTTGAAGTAATTACATATTTTGGATTTCATGGTAACTAGAGGTGTTGCCATCAATGCAAAAGAGGGAGATCATTGGAAACTACAATTGGAATAATTGTTATATTGTCATTGATGTCAAATCTTATTGGTGAGACAATTTTCTATCTGAGTAAAGTTCTATATCAAGATGATTGATGAAGAGGATTTGAGAGAAGGACATAAAAAAAGGACCTAGAGGAAAGGTTGAGTTATGAGGAGCTACAATGGGCACTTAATTATTTAGAATTTGATAAGATAATATATGATAGTTTAATCATAACCTAAGTAGAGAAGACAATTGTATTGAAGCCTAGAAGAAGTGATCAAATAATGACCAAATGCATAGGCTTGACAAAGCAAAAGAGCATAAGACTAATGGACTTGAAGTTCATGCCGAGTGATGCTAGAGTTGATTGAGTGACAATATAAGACAAGTGAAATATAGTGTTGACTAAGCATCAATATTGACTAAGTATTAGTAAATGCACCAGACAATATAGTTAGAAGTGACCGAGTAATCCAGTAATGAACAAGTGTTAGAATGCAGTTTTGGCCAAGGGACAACAATGGACATTTGATAGATTATGAGGGAATCATGATTTCCAGCTAAAACAATTGATTTCTTTGGATATGTAAAGTGTGTTAAAGATAAAGATAGATTCCCTAGAGCATTTAATTCAAGGGAAACCATGTTTGAATGTTTCTATGCAAGAATTCAAGGAGAAATTTTTAGAAGAGAAACTAGGAGATGAAATAATGGAAGGATTCAATGAATCTGACCTAACCCTAAGATTTGCAATGATGTTTAAGCAACAAACTATCATAATTACCTATTTAAGGAGGTATAAGGGCTAACCTAAAAAGGTTGGAGCAATTGTTGATGCTATTGATTGACAAACTTAAATAGGAGGCTAAGAAGAGTTGTGAAGAGGAGAAGAGTGATTGCTTGAAGGGTTGCCAAGCAAATCAAAGACATAGATGACAATTGAGACTAGTTAGTGGATCAACATATGAATTGAATTATGATTTGTATTTGCACAATGAGTTGTGTTTGTTAGATCAACTTACTGTTACTTTCTAACCATTGTATCAGTTTCAAAATGTGTTAATCAAGGTTGACCTAATAGTCATATGTAAATCCTTTAATCAAGGTGCCATTCTAATGGAATGTTCTTAAGCCCTTTAACACTCCTAATAGGGTGATTAAATCATTTAACAAGGTCACATTTAACAGTTTATTTGGTAACCTTTAACAGGGTTGACTCCTAATAGACCTCACTTCAAAAGGGTGAAAAATCAGTGACATGTTACTTGATGGTTTTTCTCAATTTGGGTTTGCATCTTAAATCCCAGTGTCATACTTGTATGGATGCTATTCGAGATGTTTTATTGTTAATTTTTTACATTCTACAAGTTTATTACTATTAGGAGAGTGGACTACAAGTTTATGTTACTGATTATCTAATAAGATGAGAGGAAGTGAACTTGAAGGATAAGTAGGTATCCTTGTGGAGTAGAAAAGTATTATTCGATCAGAAAGGATCTAGTATAAAGCCAGAATAGAGATCTATAATCAATAATTTAGTTGCATCACAATCAGGTCATTTTCATTGTTACTCTCTAACCATTGTAGCAATGATCTAAAATCTCTTAATAGAGTTAGTTTAACATCCATTTGTAAATCCTCTAACAAGGTGGCAATTCCACTGAATTGCTTCAAGACTTCTTACAAGGCCACTCCTAACAGGGTGGCTAAATCCTTTAACAGGGTCACACCTAAGAATGTGTTTTGTAACCTTTAATAGGGTTGGCTCCTAACCGAGCTCACTTCAGAAGAGTGAAAAATAGTAACTAGTTACATTGGTGGTTTTTCCCAAATTGGGTTTCCACGTTAAATCTTGGTGTCATATGTGTTCATTTCTTTTCTCTCATGCATGCAAAATTAAGGTTAAGTAATTACTGACAAAATCTTAAGATTTGCTAAGTAATACTCATTTACCGAGTTACAACAATTTCTATATGCTTATCGAGTATCAACAGTAATTAGTTTTATCAGTCTGAATTTTATTTGACATCTAAGGAATCTAGGATTTATTTTAGTAGTAACTGATTCACCTCTCCCCTCTCAGTTACTCCTCTTATATTTCCAACAGAGTTGTGAAGAGGAGAAGAGTGATTGCTTGAAGGGTTGCCAAGCAAATCAAAGACATAGATGACAATTGAGACTAGTAAGTGGATCAACATATGAATCGAATTGTGATCTGTATTTGCACAATGAGTTGTGTTTGTTAGATCAACTTACTGTTACTTTCTAACCATTGTATCAGTTTCAAAATCCGTTAATCAAGATTGACCTAATAGTCATATGTAAATCCTTTAATCAAGGTGACATTCTAATAGAATGTTCTTAAGCCCTCTAACACTCCTAATAGGGTGATTAAATCCTTTAACAAGGTCACATTTAATAGTGTATTTGGTAACCTTTAACAGGGTTGACTCCTAATAGACCTCACTTTAGAAGGGTGAAAAATTGGTGACATGTTACTAATGGTTTTTCTCAATTTGGGTTTGCATGTTAAATCCCAGTGTCATACTTGTATGGATGCTACTCGAAATGTTTTACTGTTAATGTTTTACATTCTACAAGTTTATTACTATTAGAAGAGTGGACTACAAGTTTATGTTATTGATTATTTGCTATAGGGACTGACCTATTGGATGTTTAGATTTGAAGCATTTGAAGCGTTTAAAAGTTCAATTGGTACATCAAGACCTTAGGATAACTGACTCACCCCACTCTTAGTTATTCTAAAATCATTCTAACAATCCCTTTTGTTTATAGTTGATCATTGTAAATGTATATGCAATTTTGACATTATGGTCACTATTGTGATTTGGAAACTTGAAATGTAATAATGTAATATCTTTATTTTGAAAATCTTTGGTAGAGTCATATACTTGGAACTTTGACTATGTGGAATTTATGAAGTTTTTGACTAGTCTTTGGTTTCAATGACTTTGTCTATGTGTCTTTTGTCTTTGTGAAATTCTCACTATTACGATGACATGAGAAGTTATAGGAAAATTGGATCTTTATAATAAAGGTCTAGGATGACGAAGATGGAGATAGAAAGAGAGGGGGGAGAGGGAGGTAGTGAGAAAGAGAGGTAGAAGGATAGGTAAAAATAGAGAGATATGGAGATAAAAAATGAGAGTTGGAGAGACACACATGGGGGGGGGGGGGGGGGGGAGAGAGAGAGAGAGAGAGAGAGAGAGAATCAAAGTAGGGGATTATTATGAAGGATGGGGATAAATAGATAGAATGATAAAAATATATGAGGTGATATATGGATTGATAGATAAATAGAAAATATTAGAGAGAAATAAAGGAAATAAGACAGAGATAGAAAAAGGTGAAAGGTAAAGAGAAGGGTAGGATAAGATAAAGATAGAGAGGGAGAAAGGTGTGTCTATATATGTGAGTAAAAAATATATAAAGGTAAGGATATAGAAGTAAATATCGAGAGTTTGTGAGTTAGAGAAAGACATAAGAATATAAAAAGAGAAGGGGATAGAGATCCATAAACGTATCACAATATTAAAATTTGATATATATTTTGTTAATTTCTAGGATTTTTGATGCACCAAAAGATTAACCTATTAATGCCCGATACAACGAATATACTTATAGAAATTATAGTAGGTAGTTGAGCCATTTTGTGAACAAGGGACATTGGCCAACTGCCAATATTTCTCCTCCTAGTGTCACTTCTCATGGTCTACATGGATTCAAACCTATGACCAAACTCTGGTACCTCTTGTAAATTACTAGGGTTGTCGTTGCAACAAAAGATTGACTCGTCAATCCTTGATACAACCACTAGACTTATAAATTCCACATGAGGCAATTAAGCCATGTTCCAAACCTCACAATGGGTGTTGACCCACTACCAACATAATTTACTATCGGTGTTACCATTATACCCCTCAAAGGTGTAAGTGCTAGTATAGTCTCCTTTCAAACTAACTAATTTATTATAATAATAATATTTCTCATCAAACTACCTTATTAGGGTGCATACTTAGTGAATCCAAGGAGTCATTTAGATCACACCACCTAAATTTGGTGTTATGTCCATTTAAATGAGACCTTTCATAAGAATAAGAACAATTTCACATTTTGGCGTTTGTTAGTCTTCCTTGGTTATGTCAGCCTACTTAGATGTGGTAATGGCTATGGATTGATAATTTGCACCGAATTAGTGCTCACAACAAGTTCTTGTGTCGTATGCACAAAGGTGACCTTGTATTGTTTGCAATATTGTACTTTGTTAAATTATAATATAAAATAATAAAAAGTAAGATTCTTTTTCTATTTTTTTGGTAATTAAGTTTCTATTTTTTAAATTTATTTATACATATTATGTTATTTTTCAATACAATAATTTTGAACATTTTCTCCAAAAATAAAATTACAAATTTACTTTTGTCAAAAATGAATTTACAAAAATGATCAAAATACTAAATTTTAAATTAAAAATTAATAACTTTACAAAATAAATTATTTAATGTACATATGTACTTCAATATTTTATTATTAGTCAAAATAAAGAAATTTACGATAAAATTAAAACTTAAACGAAAATACAAAATAATCTTCAAATAAAAAATGTTACAAAATTTTAATTTAAAAAAAAAATTGTTTGAATTTTTTTATGGAAAAATAATATGATAGTAAATGTTGTTTTTGAATTTTTCATTGTGTACAAGATTATAACATTAATGTTTCTAATTACAATCACACTCAATGATCCATCATTGACATCCTAATCATAGATCATAGAATGTAGAATGTGACCATAAATCATAAAATGTGATTCCATACATTCAAGTTAAGGATTTATGCACAAACAAATAAAAATAAAATATTTATTATAATTAATAAATTATAGAAATAAAAAATAAAAATAAAAAAGCAATTAATTATTTTTTTTTTTTAAAAGAAAAGTGAAATAGTAAAAAATTCTTTCTTTTTTTCGATGAAGGTCATCCACAAACAAGATTTTGGTATCCGATACGGGCCCACGCCTGCCAATCTCACCCGAGGTAGGATCTCGCCTCGTCCCTTATAATGTCTTTGAGCTTTGCACTCGACAAGACTTGATCTCTAGTGGACTCTTTGTGAGCCATTCAACTTCACGACTAAATCAAAGCCCATTGACAAAACTCTTTTTTTTTAAATTATTCTATATTATAAATAAAGAAAGTAGAACAGTGCAAATAGTACTGCAGATTGTACAATGTCACCTCCCTGCATACGGAGCGGGCACTGGCTGGGTGCAACTAACTGGCAACGTCTATACAGCCACGAAAATGCACTTTCATAGGAAGGAGAGGACTTGGTTGATTTTTTAAAAAGTTAGGAAAAACAATGTAAAGAAAGTGCATTTTCGTGGCTGTTTAGCCACGGGCCAACTCATTGGCTCCATAGCCAGTGTGCCCTTTAATCTCTTCTTTTCCTTTTCCCCTCACCCAGCTTACGAATATTGTTTCTACTGATCTGTGCGGACAAAAAAGGAGAATATTTTTGCAGAGGATTTCCTAAGCAACCGCAGAAGAAGTCAGAATTGCATCGACAGCATTTGCTATGCATCAGAGGTTAATCCAGGTATGATTTATGTCCGATTCATCGATTTTGCATTTTACTGCACTTTGCCAGAAATATTTTCGTTCTCCGTATCTTGGCATATAAGTTATCATTCAAGCTACTTTGGGGATTTGCCCTGTCAATTGTTTAACGGAGAAAAACGCTCTACCCTGATCCGCGATTTCGACTTCCTATGTTCTAACCTACCCAAGTGAAACCGAGCAGATCGATTTTCTTCTATGCCCTAACATGGTAAGGGCACAAACACGACAAGTCATTACATGCCCAGGCGATTTTAGGTTTCGGAACTACTGAATACTGCTAGGGTATGGAATATGTCAAATCACTATTTTTTTTCGCAAAGTACTAATTTTCCCCTTGTATTTATTTGAAAATGCTAAGAGAATGAGAGATTCTACGTGTACTAATGAAGCCGAGATTTTCTGAATGCAAGATCATATTTATTTGTACTGAATTGGTTTTATACGCGTCTTTCCAATGGTATTATGTTAAAAGATCGACTTCAGGAATCTAGCTTAGATTTCCTCTTCTTTTGGTTTTGTTTTTTCGTGGGTTTTGTAATAGGGCTCGTTTGGTTGCTAGCATAGGAATTGAAAATTAGAATAGAAAAATGGAATGGGAATGGAATTAATTAATTTTTTAAATTATAAAAAAATAGATTGGGAATAGGAATGGCTATTCCAGTTCCAACTATTTTTTGGCATAGACATATACTCATTTTAGGGGCAAAATTAGAATATGTCTTCCTATTCCCAATTCTGATTCAACTTACCAAACAGCAAATATAGAATATATTCTAATTTTCTCTTCCTATTCCACTCCTATTCCAGCAACCAAACAGGCCTTTTAGGTCACAATTTAAAGTTGATTTCTGTTTCTAAGCTGTTTTTGAAATAAGAATAAAGGGCTAATAAGGCTTTAGGTACTATGTTCTTAACTTAAGAACATATGTCTGTCATATAAACAAAAATGGCGTTTATAGCTTATAAGTTTAGGATATGCTAGGGTTCTGTTATCTTTCTTTATGCATAGGAGGATTGTTGGTAAGCTTGGTTGGCGGTAATTGTACCATGTTTCCTCACTGTACTGCTAGAACAACATTCAGAAGCAATTCATTTGAACAGATTAGAGTTGAAACCCAGCAGCAACTACAGAGAAGAACAGAGCAGTGGCTTCAGAATATATAATAGACCAACAACAGCGGTTCTAAAAAGGTGAATAGACATGGCAGTTCCAGAGGAGTATGGACAACATACTTGCCGTTAAATATTTTGTACAAGCTATCATTAATACAAATAGATTATTTTTTTTGAGTTTAATATTAATAATTGTCTCTTTTGATATTTTCCAGTGTAGTAATCTTTGTTATTATTCTTTCCAACAATCTCATTAGTATTAAACAATTGTCATGGCCTTCATGTTACCAAAAAGATTTTAGAGAACATATCAGATATATGTGTGTTCATAGTCTCTTACATATGCCAACAACGTTAGAAGAGGTGGTTAAAGATAGCAATAAGTTTTCACCGGTGCTCATAAACATATCAGCTGTTCAAATTCTTTAATCATAACAATAAAATATTCAAGTGTGAGATTTAATATTTTATTATTTATCTTACGTTCATATCTTTTCTCAAATTCTCATAGTCAGTTGTCTCTTGACAAAGGTGGTCTTGCCTACAAGGCCCACTGAATCAAATTGTCAGGCTATTGATTGCTTACACTATTCAGATTATTTTAAGCTTGAAGCTGGGGAATTGTAAATTTTGACCTGCATAAGGTTGGATACAAAAAATGGTCAAAGATATTAGGCATGAAGTATAGAGTTTTGTGGTAATAAAATATGATCTATAAGTTCTTCTGGCAGTGGCTTCTGGACAATTACTCTTAACATTTTCCTTCTTGATCTGATTCAACTCAGAGCAACTGTTGACGAGCTTTTTGTACTTGTTCCGAAGAGTTACTTTTGAAATTGTATCTCTATGTTTTGCATACAGCCTTCTGTACTCATTCGAAAGACATATTCTGAAATAGTATGCCTATGCTATGTATAAAGAACATTGTCGATAGCTTATCAAATTTAAACAATTGTATTTGTGTGCATTTGTCTTAAGATTTTCATCTTCACATGTTTTGATCTTTGTAGGACTTAATAAATTCGAGTGGCAAAGAATATGAAAAAAGTACAGAATCTGGCGGAGCCTTGTTTCAATTTTGAATTGATTAAACCAATATTCTTGAATGGTATGTCCATGTGTTGTATATACTCTAACTTGCGCTAACTGTCATCGTCACATACTGAACATTGTGGACAGCTCTTTTGTCCAAAACACAGCAAAAAACTAAATTATAATGTTACAAACTCGTTCTTTGAATTTCTTGCTAAAATCTGTAACTGGCAACTTCAAATGAATGGCGAAAAAATGAAAAGAAGTACATAATCCTTTGCAGCCTTGTTTCAATATTATTTCATAGTGGTATGTTTTTGTAATCTTACAGACAAAATTTTGAAAATGACTGCTTTTGAGGGCACAAGATGAATCGTTTATCTTTAGATTGCGAACCGTTTCTTTAATTACTTTTTTTGATCTGACCTGATACTGTATATGGCTAACTCCACTTGACATGAATACCAGATTGCTGTTAACTGCCAGACGTTATGATGTTTGATGCTGAAAGATGATGCTCTTTATTGGTTTAACTGATTGTTTTACCCATTCCGGGTGAATTTGCTGAATTGGTTGTCTATCAATTTGTTCCACTTAAAAATAAACAAAATGGTTTTTATATGATAGCATTTGTTTTGGTACGAGTTAGATTACAGTTTACAATATATTGGTAGTAAAGTCCATCCTTGAAAGTTGAAATAATGTGTTCAAATGTACTGAATTTGGAGTCATGTACGCCATTTACCTTGATGACATCTTTGTAAAAATTCATGCAATGGCCGACTGAAGAACTTTTTTCATGTTTAATTTCGTTGCGTAATGGACAACTCTTGTCATGTCAGGTAAATAAGAATAAGATCAAAGGAAGGATTATTACTATATTTCAAGAAGTCATCCTCTAATATTGTCATCTTAGTTCAAATGTTTAGTGGCTCTTAGGTTATCTGGATTGCTTATGCATTTATCCTGATTCCTGCCACTAGCAAAACTGAGATCTTAATTTATGAATGTTATAATTGAGATCTTTGTTGAGGTAAAGAGCTAATAAGATTTGATTGGCTGTTTAACACCAGAAGCTTCATTAAAGGTGTATTTGTAGCGAAGCAATAAGGAAGAAGAAGAACATAGTCATATTGTATGGATAAGAAGAGCAGAGTTCTTATAGTGGGGGGCACTGGCTATATAGGCAGAAGAATTGTGAAGGCCAGTATATCTCTTGGGCATCCTACTTATGTTTTGTTCAGACCAGAAGTGGTTTCTAACATTGACAAAGTGCAGATGTTGTTATCATTTAAACAACTTGGGGCAAAACTTCTTGAGGTAAAGAGGACAATTCTAAGTTTAGCGTAGACGGTACCTAATAGTAGTCTCACCTTATCTTTAATCATTGAACTGTTGATTGTTAAGTTTCTTGTATCCGATCTATCTGTTTTGCTGAAGATCTTCATTCCAATTTGATGATATTTGCAGGCTTCATTAGATGATCACCAAAGGCTTGTGGATGTTGTGAAAAAAGTCGATGTTGTCATCAGTGCTATTGCAGGAGGTGTGGTGAACCTCCGTATACTTGATCAGCTCAAACTAGTGGAGGCCATCGAAGAAGCCGGCAATATTAAGGTAAGAGGATTTTATTTGTATGCAGACCTATAAAATCTATTTGTGTTTGTTAAGATCCAAACATTTAAATCCTACTCGTGTAGTTCAGTCATCTACGTACCAAATAATTGCTTGCTTATATATATATAGACTAGAATCCTTGTACACAATAGAATCAAATCTACAGTATAAAGTCACATTAAATGAAGATAAATTAAATCATCTAAATCAATAAAACTCTGTTTGGTTGCAGGAATAGGAATAGCGGAATAGGAATAGCTATTCTGGAATAGAAAATGGGGCTACCTATTCCTGATCTTTGTTTGGTTCAGCCAATATTTGATGGGGAATTTGTGGACCCCAAAATTTATGTTTTCTAAAATAAATAAAAGTGGAATAGGAATACGTATTCCAATAACACCTATTTGGGTGGAATTGCAAAACTTCATTTTTGGGCCAAAATTGGAAAATACGTATTCCTATTTTACTTCGTATTCCAATTCCAATTTGGTGCATCCAAACGAAAAATTCAAAATTTTAAGAATTTACATATGCTTATTCCACTTTTATTCCCATTGCCAAACGGGCCCTAATTGTTCATCTAAACTATAAGTAGTATAGAAAAAAGGTGAAATATTATATATGACTTATTTTTTTTTGCTGTGAAAAATCAATCTGGATAAAATGATTTGTCCTATCAATGAGATATATAATAGCATATCAAAGTAATTGATTTTCTTTGTCAGAATTTAATCTTAAATATTGACGGAGTTTATAAGAATATATTATTTTGGAAGAAGACACAAGATCCTTAAATACATTGAAACAAACAATAAGTTGCACATCTATTCTTGAGCCTAGTTCAATCAATGAAACACATTCATATACAAATGTTCACCATGTTTTTTTTCACCTTGTCAACCATTGATGAAGCAAAAGGTGCTAAATTTGTCTCTTTTTGTTTGCAACTTTGCAAAGGGTAGCTTGTAGAATTGACCCACAACATTAATTTATTCCCCTAGAGACAGTGTATGTATTTCCTTGTAATTCACCGCTAAGATGATTGTTATCAAGCGTATCTAGCATCTCGATTTAGACCAAGTTAGATAAACCTTTGATAATAATCTTAGAAAGTTTATTACCACAAACAACCAATTGGGTAAGATTTTTGAGTTCGCTATTGTTTATATAAATGGGTTCAAGTATAATTCCTAATGAGTAGTGCATTGTTATGTTTGTTTTGAAAAGTAGAGATTCCTTCCTTCAGAATTTGGGATGGATCCAGATGTTATGGAGCATGCATTGCATCCTGGAAATAGTATTTTTATTGATAAGAGAAAGGTTCGACGTGCCATTGAAGCCAAAAACATTCCTTACACATATGTGTCTGCAAATATGTTTGCGGGGTACTTTGCTGGAAGCTTAGGGCAACTACTAGATAAATCCCCCAAAATGCCTGCTCGAGATAAAGTCCTCATCTATGGAGATGGAAATGTTAAAGGTAACTTAGTCTCTTTGCATGAATGATTTATTTAAATAAAGATAGTTAGGAAACTTATATTTTTTATGACATTGTACTTTTAGGTATTTATATGGATGAAGATGATGTTGGACTATACACAGTAAAATCAGTTGATGATCCTCGGACCCTCAACACCACTATGTTTATAAGGCCACCAAAGAACATACTTTCACAAAATGAAGTTGTAGAAATATGGGAGAGGCTATCAGGATTAAAGTTAGATAAAATCTACATGTCTGAAGATGAACTTCTAAATATGGAAGGTAAAACTTTGGTTTTAAGGAAAGTATATAATTTATAATTTTTGAAATAAGAAAAACCAACTTATCTAACACACCATTTATCTAGAAGAAGATGTATTGTGTTTTCTTTTCAATCATAGTTGTGACGTAAATAGCTTTTTTTATTAGCATTCTTAACTTTGAGAAGTTGACGTAATTAACATTTATCAAAGTCGCCAAAAAAAGTTTCTTTTAATCTCTTTGGTGTTGATTTAGTGCTTCTTTTAATAGACTTAGAAAAAGTTTTATGAGGTCACAAATGTTTGATATGTCTATGCAATTTTAATGTTCGTAGTTAAAAGCTGATTAGCTCAAATTTTTATTTAATTTTAGGTGAATCTTATTTGGAGAAGATGAGAAGATGTCATCTTTACCAAATTTTCATTAGAGGGGATCTTTACAATTTTGAAATTGGGCCCAATGCTACTGAAGCTTTTGAACTTTACCCAGAAGTCAAATACACAACGATGGATTCTTATATGGAGCAGTATGTTTGAATATATTTAATTAATTCTTGCAAGGTAGGATACTTATGCATTTTAAATTTTAAACAATTTAATTGATCATTGCATAGAATTTTATATTTAATTTTCCTTTTTAAATAATTGTGAAAAATGCCATTTTTACATCTTTCTATTAGTCTATATTAGGGGTAAGTGTATTTAATTAATCCTATCAAATGTCAATAGGCATTTCCTTTGGATGGGGTATTGCATTTGAGATCTCTAATTATTTTTGTTGGCCATGTAGTTAATATTTATTCCTTAATTTACTCGGTCTTAGATGTGGAGGAATTTTGCTTAATAACTTCATTAATTTGGCATTTCAATTTGCATTTGCCTTGTTATATCCTTTTTGGGTGGTGGTAATTTCATGTACCAAAAACCTTGGATCAGTACGATCACCATATTGTTCCTTGAACATTATCCTACATTTTTGTCAACAATTAATGGATTCATTTGTCAAAAGTTTGTGCATTGCTATGACATCATTGGGTAATGCTTGTACAAACAGTTTCATTACTAAATCCTTAGCACAACATATTTTCTGAAGGGGCAATGCAATACCACGTGCATTTATATTAGGGGGTTTGAACATGCAAAAAAGAGGGGGGGAGGGGAGGAGGAGGAGGTTTATATAAGGAAATGGGTGTGGAAGGTATTGGAGGGGAGCAACAAGAAAGGAGTTTGGGGCAATATTTCAATATTAAAAAAAAAGGGATTCTTTAGTATGCCATGAATACACATGGTATGATTCAGGTACATTAAGTGAATCCCTCATGATCCTTAGCCTCATTTTTAGAGTTGTCTATTAAAAGCCCTAAGGTTGTCTTATTGGTTGACCATTATAGCTAGATAGTTTTGGCAATGCATTTTTGACCTTACTGTAATTTGGATTAGGGTATTTGGTATATTGAGCTGCCCATACCTATCCATTTTTTTATAGGCCTTGGTGCAAAAACACATTTGCTAATTTTGGTCAGGACATTTTGTTGACCTTGCACATTTGATGTAAGTTTTGTGGTAATGACACATTGTGTTGTTGAGGGTTGACAATTTGTCTTGCTAAGTTTTCCACCAATTGGAGCACTTTATTGATAGCTTGCATATGGATTATATGCATATTGTTGGTATCATATTCCTTCCATATTTTCAGTTGGAGATTATTGATATATAGGGTGTTGTGAGGAAGGGTTAGGGGACATTGGTTGTAGCATTGTAGATTGCATCCCCATGCAATTTCTTTCTAACCTAGGTCCCATTTTAGCATCTATGGCCTCCCACATCCATTTTCACAGTTTTTGTTTTAATCCTCTCTTTAAATAACACATTAGGTTTGAATTTGGGTCCATCTTTGGCAGATAAGGGAGATTGGAGGGGATAAGATGACTTGGGTCACCTATGTCCTTGATGTTTTGTAATAAATCTGAATCGTACAATGGTCATTCAGTTTTAGCAGGGATTCTAGACCCTTGTTGGTTTTCTTTGAGTTTTACACCCTAAAAGAGCTAAGAGAGGTCTAAAAGCAACCCGCCTCCTCCATTTTGGATATGTATCTAAGACACAATCAATGTCACAAATGTCTTCTAAGAGCCTTGAACTAGACTTTCACATCTAGGCATTTGAGGGACAAGTTTTCAACATTCAAGTTATTTCATTCACCACTATTTTCGTTGTGGCAAGTTTCAACAACCTTCATCTAAGGATGTCTTTTATAGTTTCCTTTAAGTGTTATTGTATCAACACTTGCATCACATTCAAAAAAAATGTATCATCAAGTTATAAGGTATCTTATTTCTCAAATATAGTCTCTGCTATATATTGACACACTTTTCTTTCAAGTACGTACATTTTGATTTCATGTTTGATTCAAAGAATGGGTTTGAACATAGGGAAACCACTTTCTACACAATATTTTCCCACTTTTTAGTGCGTTGGAAAATTGTATCATTGAGTTATAAGGTATCTTATTTCTCAAATATAGTCTCTGCTATATATCGACACACTTTTCTTTCAAGTACGTACATTTTGATTTCATGTTTGATTCAAAGAATGGGTTTGAACATAGGGAAACCACTTTCTACACAATATTTTCCCACTTTTTAGTGCGTTGGAGTAGGTGGTAGATACACAAGAAGATATATAGAGAAGAGTTATAGTCTTCAATTGATTTCTTTGGAAAGTGCTAGGACTAAGGCAGTTGTCTCACCCTAGTCCAAGTTTAAGGAAAACACACTCCTCTGCCCTTTTAGCCTCAAATTCAAACTATAGGTGAGTTACAATTTGTGCCATTCAAATCTGGGCTTGGGATTGGTCCACCAGTCCACAATTATCCTATGCATGGAGAAAACCATTCTTCTTATTCCACCTTGAATCTTGCATTTCTCAATCACATTTGCCTAGTCCTACTCCCTTAGGGCTTGTTTGGTTGCTGGAATATAAATTAAGCATTGGCATTTGGAATGCTGGCTTTGGGATTCTAGAATTTGGAATCCAGATTATGATTAGGGAATCCAATTTGGGACTATTTGGTTGACCAAGGATTCATTGTGAGAATATAGATTTCCTCCGTTTGGTTGCACATTGTGGAATTGGAATACTAGCCAAAATAACATGAAAAATATTATCGTCTAGCTATAGCATTATCATCATGCAAAAAAATTCAATACTTATTTGGTTTGTTGAAGTCCTAACATTTTTAACAAGTATAAAAAGATTAAGTCATGTTGAAACTAAATATTATCATAACAGACGAGGATGAGATTGTACTAATGGATACTAAAACTTTTATGACTCTTGTTCTATAAAAAAATACCATTGATTATAATTTACATAATTATTGATATGAAATATGTATATTGTTTAAGTCTTGTTGAATGAATCCGAATCACAAGAATTGATGGAATAAGAGTCAGAAACATCCCATTAAAAAATATATATTTGTAGAGATCCAATAAAAAATTTGATCATCACAACATTCAAACTCATAGGTGCAAAGTCTAAATGTTTATATTAAAATTTTATGAATTCTTACCTGGAAACACTTTTACGCCAGAAAAAAATCAATAGAGTAGATTGTTTTTGTCCTGCATACGATTCATTTAACTGAGAAACAATGTATGTGAAAAAGTTATTTCACCAAACTTTTTTGCAGTAGCTATCGAGGCGGATTAGGTCGAAAAACCCTAATAAATTACTCAACAATGGAAAATATATGAGCAAGTAATAGCGGAAAATTTTCCCCCCATTTAAAAAAATTAAATTTCAAAAATTAGTGCAAAAAAAGGTACCCCGAAATGGGCATTCGGATGTCAAACCCAATTAAATTTTACTTTAGTTGAAATCCTCATTTTCAAAAAATGGGATTTAAAATGGGAATTAAAACAAGAATTCCAAATAACAAGTATTTTGAAGGAATTTGGAATCCTTGTTTTGGGGGTCAAATGGGGATACCAGATTTCACTTTTTCCCAATTCCAATTTCGATTGTGTGGACCCAAACAATGGATTAGATTTTTTTAAGAATTTCGAATGCCAATTCCATTCTAATTTCAGCAACCAAACGGGCCCTTAGTGAAGCATCTTTACCTAATGATTGAGACTTCTTGAGTCTGGTGAATCATCTTTCTTTCAATATAAGAGAGGAGATATACCTAAGCTTGCTAGTTCGTCTAGAGATCTTATATTTTTTCTTACTATTAAAATTGTTGTGCACTACCATTCCCTTGCCTATTATGTTGCTCCACACCATGTGATCTTAGGGAGTTAGCTTATTGGGGGCTCTTTATTTTTCATGATATTGTGCTTTACTATTCAATCTTTCTTTGTAAGCAGTGTAATAGGTCCCTTTCCTTATCTATGCACTTTGGGGCAAGGGTTCTCTCTTCAATACCTTATCTTTCCTAAGGACCCATTATCCTTGGGTTGACTTGTATCTTTTATAATGTGATGTCCTTTATTGCGTGTACTTGTTTGTTTTCCATAAGGGTTTTTTGTTTTTTAAGGAGATTTACATCATTGTTTACAACCTCTTCTTTGCTTGAAAGTGTACGTCTTTTATAATTATTCTCTCATTTAGGGTGCATAATATGTGATAATTTTCCAAGTAATCCTGTACCCAATAATAGGAAACATGTGCAATCAAACCTTCATTATTCTTATTCTTAAGTTTGAGGACCCTCAAAGGATGGAAGACTTCAGATTCATCAGCCTTTGTAATACTATCTACAAGATCTTTGCTAAAGTTATGGTGAATCGCCTCAAGCCCCTCTTGGACAAATTTATTAGTCCTCATTAGAATGGCTTTGTGCCTGGAAGACAAATTCTTGACATGATCATAACTATTGACGTGGTGATACACTCGATGGAAAAATCTAGAAACCCAAGTATAGCCCTTAAGGTCAGGCATGACTATTTGTTTGACATTCTCGCCAAACTTGGCTTTAATGAGAGGGTCCTAAGAATTATTAAGAATGTTGTGACTTCTGTTACCTTCTCAGTGATTGTTAATGGTGCCTCGAGTAACTTCTTCTCTTCCTCTTAAGGTCTACGTCAAGGTGACCTCCTATCCCCTTATCTCTTTATTGTTTTAGCAAAAGTTTTAAGCAGAAATCTTGTCTCTTTATCTAACTTTGGGAAAATTAAGGGTATGAAGCTCGCTTCTTAGTGCCTACCCCAAGTCTTACAAGAGTTTGTGGATGATACTTTTCTATTTGGCATCTCCTCCATCCATGAAGCTAGAGAGTGGAAAGACACCTTGACTTTGTGTGCTCTAGTCTTTGGCCATTGCATAAGCCACCACAAAAGTAAAGTTTATTTTTTCAACACTAGTGTTAATCTATGAGAAAAGGTTACTGGTATCCTTGGGTGCTAGGAGGCAACCCTCCCTGACAGCTATCTTGGTCTATCGCTCACTGTTAAGGAGATCCCAAACCATTTTTGGAATGGCCTTGTGGAACGTCTGCAAAGAAGGCTGGCGGGCTGGAAAGGGAAAATATTGAGTAATGCTGGGAAACTTCAACTCCTCTTAGCCTCCCTGCAAGGCATCCCGATGTATTTCCTATCTATTTTCAAACTCCCAAGCAGATTTAGAGATATCATTGAAAAAATTCAACATAATTTCCTATGGTTTGAAATTGAAGAAAAGGCAAGAATGAGCTTGGTTAGCTAGGAGAAAGTTGCAAACCTAAAGCTCAAGGAGGATTGAATCTAAGAAGAACTGGACAATTGAATAAGGCTCTATTAACCAAAATTGGCTGGAAGTTGGTTAATTCCCAGGGTAGCTGGAGTAACATCATAATGACCAAATACTTTGGGGGATTGTCTTCCCACCAATTTATACGAGCATAGGCTCTATCCTAGGGCTCTAAGGTCTAGAATAACATTGTTAACACCTGGAAGATCCTAAGAAAGGGTTGTCACTAGATCATGGGGAATTGTAATTCAATAGACTTCTGGCAAGATTAGTGGATCCACAAGGACCCCCTCAAGCAAACTAAGTTTTCCCCTCTGCATGAGATGTGCACTGAAATGTATGGCCCTTAGACTTGAGACTTTATAACCCCTGAATAACAATGGATCACTTTTTAGAATCTCCAGCTAAGACAGTTGAGTTTAGCTTGGGAACTGTAGGATCTCTTGCGCACCTATAGGATTCCTTGTTGGACTAACTGCCAGCCTTACCCTTCAGGATTCGTGACATGGCTTAATCGCCTCTTGTGTTCTATAAGTCTAATGGTTGTATTGGGCACTAAAAGGTTGATCTTTTGGTGCAACGACAACTCTAGCTTGTAACCAGTGGTACTAGAGCTTGGTCACAGGTTCAAATCTCCTTGGGTAATGCTGAGGGGGGGAATTGTTGGATGAACCGCCAGCCTTCTCCTTTGGGATTCGTGACATGGCTTAATCGCCTCTTGTGCTATATAAGTCTAGTGGTTGTATCAGGCATTAAAAGGTCGATCTTTTGGTGCAACAACTCTAGCTTGTAACATTCCCCTCATTCCATTTGAGGACTCCTTGGTGTGGAAACTCACACCCTTGGGGGAGTTTACTGTTAAGTCTACTTATCTTATTGGGCTGGCAGGGGAAGGGACACATGTTGATTGGCGAAAATCTTGGTTCCCTTGGATACTACCTAAAATAAACTTCTTTTGGTGGTTGGCTCTACATGGGTCGATCCTCACTATTGACAACCTCTAGCAGCATGGTTGCCAACTTGCCAGCTATTTCATTTTATGTCTCAAAGATGCTGAATCCATTCCGCACCTACTTATCCACTGTCCCTTTGCCATGGACGTCTGGAGGGAGGTTCTTTCTTTATGGGGAGTGAGTTCGTGAATGGATAATGAGTTGAAGCGATTTGCCCACTAGGAGGGCCTGACTACCTACCCTTATCTTAGAAACCTTTGGTTGATTCTCCCACCTTATGTCTCATAGAAAATATGGAAGGAGAGAAAGAATTGGATTTTCAGGGAGCAAGCCACAACTAGCTTGGGGGTGGCCCAACAAGTTATCAGGCTCCTAAAGGAATGCAACGAGATTTGGAGATGGAAACCCCCCCCTCATCTCTCAAGTGAAACTGATAGGAACTAGGCTTTGACTTGGGACATGGGACCGATGGTGGCACAGTTTGACAATTCCAAAATCCAAGTGAGAAAGGAGACGGTTTGGTGCCCCCCCACCCCCCAAGTCCTAGATGAAGTTAAATTTTGATGGGTTGACCACGATGGGCAGCACTGTTGCGGGGGGTGTCCTCTGGAACAACATGGGGAAGTTGGTGGCTGCTTATTTAGGTAACTAATAATAAAGCTAAGGCGATTGCGCTTCTCTGGGGTCTGAGAATGGCGAGCACTCGGGGAGTCACTAAGCTGATTATAGAGGGGGATTCTATGCTAATCATCAACGCTGCTAAGGGAGAGGGCAATTGAGCAATTAAAATCATTATCAATGAAATATGAAGGATGATAGAAGATTATCAAGATATTCGCGTGTCACATATATATCGGGAAGGAAACAACGTGGCAGATGGCCTTGCCAAAGCATGCCATGGTGTCATGCGATTAATGGAATGGGATGACGCCAGTTTATTGCCATCATCAACTCAAACGGTGATGGAAAGGGAGCGTACCTCCAATAATGACACATGAAATATCAAATTAGGTGGAAGGTCTCCTTGTTTAGATGTGGCCCTGGGAATGTGGCGCTCAGTAAAAGGTTTTTTTTGGCATGTTTGGATGTTGATTAACATTTATGTTTTGACTACCATAAACATTGATGACTATAGTAAAAGGATGCAGAGGGGGGATTTGGTGAGATTTAAAGCTTGATTTCATGATTATCATAAAGGAAGGTTGGTTAATTCCCACAATTGGTACAACTGGCATCGACTGTTTGCGAACAAAAATGATCTGCCCACATGTATTGTTTTAGGAGATTTTTGGATTTTTGGGAAACATTGCAGATTCATGATGACTATGCAATGCCTTTTCATTTTCTCCATTGTGGCTTGGCATTTTATATTTTGCAACTCAAAAACTTGGTGCAAGTCTATGCCATTGGAAGAGTTAGTTGTGGACTTGGGCGATGATATGGGCACTAGTGATCGTATTGAACTAGTGGGTGTGGAGGAGCGTATCAGCAACAATGAGGTGGCGATGGTCTACTTGTAGGAGAGCGGACTTTTACCTTATATGGAGGGCATAATTAAACACAACGAGGTCATCTTGATGTAATTCTATCAAAATTGGAAGGATAGAAAGTTATAGTTAATGGCATGAGTTTTGAGATTTCTGAAGAAAACATTGCGAGAGCTAGGGATTCTTCGTTGGATAGTAAGAAATGACGGAGGCAAGCTAAGGTCAATGAGGAGGTGAGTTTGTAGAAATTCTTCAAATCCAAGGAGGAACCAATGAGATTGTGTGGTGGGTTTGCACGGGCTGCCCTCCCTAAGCCTTGGGATACCATTTGCTACGCGATTATCAAATACATTACCTTGGAGGACCGTTGTCAGGTACTATATTATTATCATTTTCCTATCCTGAATCATTTCAGAAATCTTGATCTTATTACCTTTTCGTTTCTGTTACTGCATTTGCTGGAGGATATTATCTTTAAGGCTAGAAGGAAACACGAGGAGGGTAAACCCTTCTACCTTAACTACCAGGGCCTAATGAATAAACTTTTCATCTAGCACCTGGCTCAGAATCCCCCTATCCTGCTCAACCCCCTGGCTTCTATCACCCCTCATACCTCCCTCGACCCCAACCCTAGCTCTTCTCTTAAGAGGCCCAAGAAAGGTCATGCCATTGAGGTGAAAATTAACCCTGAAGTTAAAGTTAACATTATTGAGTCGGACTCGAATTCCAAGAAGGGCAAACAATGTGCTAGGAGAACCAGCAAGCATCTCTAGATGGAGAAATTCAAGACCCCCCTAAAGTATGAATCCAACTCTGGCTTCTCTAGTAGCAATGAGAAACCTACTAAAAAGAAAAAACACCACCAGGATATCAAACCTAGCTCTAGCTCTATCAGCCCTTCCCATGTCTCTGAAACCTTGGAAGCTACCTCGGCTTGTAGTGAGTTGAAGACATGACTTCTCCTAGCAAGGCTAACCCTAAGGTTACTGGGAAGAAAGGAAAACATAGTCACACCAAGATGTGGTTGGAGAGGCTTGAGATGGCTATGAGGGACTTGGCGAAATACCATACCACTATATGCCATAGATTTGAAACACTGGTGGAATTCTCCACCAAGGTGATGCACTCTGTGACCACAACCCTCTACTTCCTACAGGCTAACAAAGAGGAACAGGAGTTGGGAAAGACTACTAAGACAACTCGATCCATTTATGGGTTCTTGGCAGAGGATTGGCTGAAAACCATCTTGGACAAACTAGTGAAAGTGGAGGAGGATGCGACTGGGGAAGCTTTTGAGGAAAAGAAGAATGGTAACTAGGAGGAGGAGGGCATCTAGCCCAGGTTCTGTTATGTTTTATTTTTGTTTTCATGATTATGGCTTTGAACTTTACACCCCTCAAGGTTTTTTGGACTATGTTGATTAAGTGGACCAATAGCAATGATGTTTTTAAATGCTACTTGGTTTATTATTCAGCTTCTTATGCATAGAAGTTTAAGGACTGTGGTTAATGACAATTCGGCTCTTAAAGTTTTATTGTTTTTGATGTTTAAAGTTGGTATAGGATAGACTTCTGGTAGGTAACCTCTGATTGGTCCTCAACCTTATTTGTACTTCGGGGTCAACATCCCGTCTTTTTGGCTGCTATCAACTACTTCAAAAACATGATTCATATCCAAATTCAAATTATACACTAAGAAATGACAACACTTGTGGTGCACTTCTTAACATTGGCAATATCATGTAAAATCTTTGTGCCACTATTCTCACTATTCCCTTGTACCACACATTTTAATATTCATTTTCGTTGACATTGTGTCATTACTTTTTTAATTTAAAAAATAAAAATTAATCAATCAATGTTTGTTCTCTTCTTACAACATATCCTATCAATTTGGTCTTAACCACTTGTTTGAAGAGAGAATCATATCAATCATTTAATTTCTTTAGGGGCAAATGACCATTAACTTGTCCCCTTATCCTAATGTCTTGTCTTGGTAAATAAATTATAGTTTTTTAACTACCCTTTCCCTCATTTTTCACAATTAATTAAGTTTATTTAATTAATTGGTTAATTTCCAAAAAATGTGGAAATTTTTTAATTGTTAATAATTTAAATCTTTTCATTTTCTAGCTCATGTCAATCCTCTAATTTCTCTCCAGCGTACTTTACTCTCACATGTCATAATCCCCTTCATTTCTCATATAACACCTTAATTTTTCCCTCAAATTTCTCCCCAGTTTCCTCCCACTCTCCTCCCACTAATTTCTCCATCCAATCACTCACTAATTTATCATTTGCAAAACTTACCGAGTCAATATTTCATAATTTTCATTAGTCGAAAAATGAGTTCTCAAATGCAATCTTGACCATTGATTTGTCCTCGATGTTGACCATCAATTTGGTCTCTTTGGCTTCATTCTCCCAACCATATATTTCAAGTATTCTCACTCTTACTTTGTTGATTTGTCCATTTTTCTTTCATCATTTTGTGCACTTATCCACTTGAGAAACATCGACCTAGAGATGAGATAAGGTAAGTAAGATAAATTTATTAATGTCGAACAAAATACCACAACTTGGGTCTGTGGGATTGGAAGCTTACAACCAAGAAGTTAGTGAACAAATGGAGCACCAAACGGTGTCCACAAAAGAACAAGCACAATAAATAAAGAATAAAACATGAGAGAAGAAATAAAGAAAAATAAGGCTTCATCAAAGGAATAGTTTTCTTATTTTAGTGCATTTTGTGCTTTTCATTTTGCTACTCTTGTTGTAGTGATTAGGAATATAGATTGCACAATTTTATAACTTTGTGGTTGCCATCGACCATGTTGGTTTGTAACCCCCTATTTTTCTAGTTAATATTATGGAACACTTGATCTAATCTATTATGCAAGTGATGCTCTTGTTGTGCACTTCAAGTGGTTCACTATGCACTTGAAGATGTTTCTGCATACTTGGGATTAATATCTATGCACTTGAGCTAATGTTATGTGTACTTGACTTATGTTGCCAACATTTGTGTGCATGCAAGGCATTTATCTCTAAATTTATCTTTTTCGACGATAAATTGACTATACTAAGGATTAAAGTAGATTTTGCTCGATCTTAGTAGGTTAAAACAAACACAAATCTTCATCTAGTTTTTGAAGTATTAGATGGTAGCCAACATAAAGGGGGGTTGACCCCAAAGTACAAAAAGGCCAAAGAATCAACCAGAGGTTATATTTTCTTATTCATAAAATCATATTGATTAAATTATTTTGTTACTTATTATCTCTAGTTTATTTAAGTTAAACTTTGAGCATATAATAATTAATTCTTTTATTAATTATTATCATGCAACCTAGGTTAGTTACCTGTTAGGGTTTTGATGTCCTTTTATAAGGATCGATCTCTTTGTAATAATTAATTCACTTTTGATAATAGAAATTTTTCTTTTTGCTCATCAAGAATGTTTCATCTATGGATCTGAGAATTCCAACCTCCATAACTTTAGTTTTTCTCCTTATGTGATGTGTTTGCATGTAGATGATTCTTGAGAGCCGTGGGGTTGATCTTTTATCAACTTCAACATGGTATCAGAGCTATAAATCTTCATGCCCCTATTCTATTTATGAGAGGTTTGGTTAGATTTTCAGATCTGTGCCTTTTTTGAAGGGTTCCATTTTTTAGAGGATTTATGTATTGGATTTGGGGGTCACTAATTTTTGGTGCACTTTGAGCCCAAACAAACCTCATCGTCGACCTCAAAGCGCTCAAAAACCCCTATTTTCATACAAAATTTGTTCAATTTGGACACAATAATAATCTGAGACAAAAACAAATTACTCCTAGATTATGCACATTTCTTGAGGCGATGATTTTGATTATTTTCGACTTGAAAATTGAGGTTTTTTAGCATGGAAATTGAGGTTTTCTAACACAAAAATCGAGTTTTTTGGCATGAAGATTGAGATTTTTTGACACAAATTAAAATTTTAGTCCGCAAATCAAGATTTTGGGGATTTTTGGCATGCATCTCGAGATTTTTGGCATGCAAATTGAGAATTTTTTGTGTGAAATTTGAGATTTTTATTCGCAAATCGAGGCAATTTGGTGCGTAAATTAAAGAGTTTTGATAAAATTTTTGAGGTAATTTCTTGGTATTGGTGGGCACACTTCCCAAGGAATTCTAGTGCTTTTTTGACCTGCATATAGTTTTTTGGCATTAACTTGCTCATCTAGAGTCTGTTTTTTGCAAACGAGATGTCGAAAAGTCGATTTTGAGCACGTCATGATGGTGGAATTTATTTGGACTTTTGATATTGTTTGTTTGCTAGTTTGTGCAGTCAAAGTCAGATTTTCTATTTTGTACTCCAGGAGACATATTTTGAGACATTCTATTTTCTAGATTTTGTTTTAGGCAATCCCATTTAATTTTTTGTTTTTTTGTATTCTAGTGGATATCTTGGCTGTTTAAGGTCCAGAAATCAATTTTGTTGCTTGAGATGATTTTTGATGGGTTGTACCATCTCTTATATTAGCCTTATATCTCTTTTGAGCTTTGTTGACATTTATTTTGTAGTATTTTTGCAAACACACTGAGATAAAGTGTCACTCTATTGCATTTTAGGATCTTGCACATCTTTGTGTTTTATTGTATTTGCACTACATTATAATGTGCCTTGGGAAGTTTCATGTTGGCCATATTCGCCATCTTCCTTTGTTAAGTGAGTGTTCCTTCCATGACATTAACCTCATGATGTGTCGATGGCATGTGCCATTATAGGTGTTTGTATTTCTTTTGCACTCTCGATGTTCCTGGTTCTTTTTGCATTCAATTTCATTGTTTATCTCTTACCTTTCAGCATTATAGAGAGGTTATTTTGGTTCTATTGCTTTCTTGGATCGATGGATTGAGCTATGTAATTCAATATTTGATCCTATGTATTAGGCAATTGTAGTGGCTGGATACCTATGCATTTTGATGAGATAGACCATTCACCATATAGGCATTCTTTCATTCCCATTTTTGGAGGCCATGAAGATACCTTCCATCTTTGATTGATCAACTCTTTAGACTTAGTCTTCTCTACCTGTTCATGTTCTATATAGTGGATGTTTTTTAGATCAACATTGTTTGCAACTTCATGCTTCAGTAGTGTTCTTCATGATCATCCTTTTGTTCCCATCTTTTGGAACATTCTTTCCATCTTTTTTTGGAATAGGATGTTTCCCATGTAGTTCACTCTATTTTTCCTCTTCTTCAAGATTTGGTTGTGCTTGGGTACCTCATTAGACCTTGTTGTCAGAACTCAGTTCTTCTTTTATTAGTGGTTTCTAAGTTTTTAGCTACTATCTAAGTTTTGTTTGTTTTTTTGTGTGTGGGGGGGGGGGGGGGGGGGGCGTGGCAGGGTGTTAGAGTAATAAAGTATTTTCTTACTAATTAAATTATATTGATTTAATTATTAATTCACTTATTATCTCTAGTTTATTTAAGCTAAACTTTGAGCATGTAATAATTAATTTTTTTATTAATTATTATCATACAACCTAGGTTAGTTACCTATTAGGGTTTTGATCTCCTTTTATAATGATTGATCTCTTTGTAATAATTAATTCACTTTTGATAACAACAATTTCTCTTTTTGCTCATCAAGAATGTCTCATCTGTGGATTTGGGAATTCCAACCTCCATAGCTTTAGCTTCACTTTCTATGATAGGTGTTTGCATGCAAGTGATTCTTGGGAGCTGTGGGGTTGGTCTTTCATCAACTCCAACAACACTAATGGAGGTTGTTTCTATATTCGTGCATTTGGTACAATTGTTGCATGCTTGGGGCTTTAAGTTATGCAGGTGATTGATATTTTGTGTTCTTGAATGATTTATTGTGTACTTGAATGGTAGCTAATGTTTTTATTTGAAGGTTTTAATTTTGTTTTCCAGTCTTCCAGTTTTTTGTAAACTAGTGGATATTTGTGTTATTGATGAGATATGCAACATATTGGCAATTGTTAGATGACGACATTTTGTAGTGCCTCTCGTGTTTGTGTTTTGTTCCATGGTTGTTTTGATTTAAGAGATACTTTGATTATTATTATTATTTGTTTATATGTATGTTGAGATGCTTTGATGACTATATGTTATTTTGATTACCAATATCATAACTATTATATGTTAGATGGTGTTGCTATTCGGTTTGATGATATTCACATGATGCCTTATAATAATATATAGTTTATTTTGTTTTTGGACTCAAACTATGGTTTATATTATATCAAATAGATGTCATCGGATTCATTATGGGCATGCTTTTATGTTGTAGATATATGTCTTTTACCTTTAGTAGATATATGCTCATATGGATGCAAATGATTATTTAAATGCTTTAATTTAAATGTTATATAATTTAATTATTTGTTGTTATGTTGTACAACACCTCTTCTATGCATTATTGCTTGTTGGTGCTAGTACGAAGTGCAAATGAAACCGTAGATGCTTGCAAGATCTATACCGTGTGCCTTTCTCCTTCAATGTGAGTATGCATTTGTTTATACTTCGACTATTTATATATTGAGCATCTGCACATGTTATTTGCTTGTTCTTTGAACATGTACTAGGTACATTTACCCTAATTATAGGATTTGAGTGTGTACCTATATCCTCGATAGTGGCACTAGGAGATACTAACCTTGACCTTTCTTGTTGAGCCAATATTGCCCTTGTATGAGCTACATATTCACATTATTGTTATTATCATTAATATTTTGATTATTGTGGTAAATCCAAATTTATAATGCATTATGTGATGAGACCAATGAGCGTGTTTGTGCATTTAGGATTCTAAAGTTGTCACATTAAATATTAATAAAAATGCTCATTTAATTGAATAATGAGAGATTTTAATTATTTGTTTAATTTATCTTATTTCTGTAGTTGAATTTCAAATAATTAGAATTTCTTTATTAAGTTTGGGAAAAAATGGCAAATTAATTTTATTAAGTGGTTACTATTCTAATTGTAAGTCACTTTTAATTAAAGTGCTTATATTAGACAAAAAAAATATTTGTACACTCACCTCTTATTGTTAAATTGGGAAATTTGAGATTTTGCTCCAAGCCCTTCTTGGAGATTTTAAAGATTTATTTATCGTGGGAGATTGACTAGTTGGATTGTTGTAAGGATAGACTTGTTAGATTTGTAGGGTGATTCTCCATCTTCTCCAAGGTTTACATGGTCTTTGGAGCTTTCTTCAATTATTTCTTTCATTTCCCCATTTCAAGCTTTTGGAGTGAGGTAGGATTCTCTCTTTAATGTGTGTTTTCAATTACTAAATGGTTGGAGGTTGGGAACTATTGTTCTTCATTTTCATGCTATTCCATAACCCAATTGGATAGGTATGAATATTTATGAACTTAAAATGTAAGTTTTTGGGTTGTTATGTTGCCAAATTTCTCATGTGTGCTTGAAATGTGATTTTAATTTGATTTTTGGGGGTTTGTATATTTTAGAAGAGAATTTTGGAATTCATTGAATTTTGAGATGTTCAACTTTTGGGCATTTTTAGGGGTTGGTTGTGGTGTTGCTAACTTTGTGTGGCAGAAGGTTGCTAGTATGGTGGAGGATGGATGGACAACAGTAAAAGGAAAAACGGTCAAGCCCTCCACTCCATCTTTTGATATGTCATTACGTTCTCAAAAGACGGGACCAGAAAATAAATCTTGAGGCCTAGCCTATTTGAGGTTGTCCTGTGTTTGGATCTCCTGGCTCTTTTGGCTTTTTGTTCTTTGTAGTATGAAATGGTTCGGAACTAATTGTCTATTTCTTTTGTAACCATGGGGTATTAGGTGCTTGTTCAAACCCTGTTTTGGTGGTTGAAAGAGTACTGTGTTATCTGTGATGCCACCCTGGACATCTTGTTTTGGTTGGTGACATGTTTCACCTATGGGCTGTAGTGTTTTTTGGTTTGGGCTTTATTGAAAATATTTAGATTTGTAAAGGGTTTCAGGAACCCTTCAAAACTTGTTTTCCTTAATAAAAAAACCTTTGGGCATTTTTCTTGTGCCTCACTTTGTATGCCTTCCAATATTTTTTTGGGTTTTCATGGTGTGAATTGGATAATAGAAATGGGTTGTCCTCCATGATTCAATTGATCTCATATTTTTACTTTGTGGCCTTTGGATTCATTGATGAATCTTATGCTTGACAAAGTGCCTAGTTGAGTGTATTTTTTTAGTCAGTAAAAGGTCATGCCGAAGAATTTTATTTATTTATTTATTGTTAGAATATCTTTGTTCAAAATGGGCACTGCTAGGAAAGAACAGAGGGAAGAAAAACTCCAGCCTTTCTTGGGGACTAAGTCCACTCATAAATTATAGAATTCACAAGATTTAGTTATAGTGGCATTCACTTATTTACAAAAGTCAATGCTTTGAGGGTACCCACTCAGTTTTATAAATTTAACTATTTTGAGGGTTCCCTCATTACATTTGATTTCAGGGCATATTCTTTTATTTAAAATACATAGGAATGAGAAGCTCCATTTTCAAATTAAAAACAAATGGAGATTTTCATCAATCCAACATGTCTAGTATAGTCTGAATAAGTAATCCCTTCTTGTCGTTAGCCCTTAGAATTTTACTTGTACATTCTTCACGCTATGCATCTAGAGAGAGAGAGAGAGAGAGAGAGAGAGAGAGAGAGAGAGAGAGAGAGAGAGAGAGAGAGATCATTTAAATTAAAACCAAAACATAGTGAGAGTATATATTGTTATAGAATTTCAGATATTTAAATTTCCTATTTGAGCATAAAATTTGGGAATATAAAGGTTTAGTGGAAACACAATAGAATTTCTAGACAATGAGCTTCCAAGCATTTGAATAATTAAATCAATTAAAACATATTGAGTGACTTTGTATTACTTGGTTTATTGTATCTTAATGATCTATCATTCAGAGATTAACCTAGTTTATCTCCATGTAGAATATTATCCATGATAGAATAACTTAGCTTATATATTGAAATATATCATCAAAATAAGGAAGAGTATTTCACTAATTATTATAAACTTGGTGATATTTAACCTAGCAATTAACTTTTCCCAGACTTATTTATATATGCATGTAGATAATTTTTTGCTTTGGTTGTATTTATATATAAATAAATATAAATGGAAAATACACAATGAAATTATTTTATTAGTGTATAATTAATGTTTAAGTTTTAAATGAGTTATTTCCAATATTGCTAGTTTTTGGTCTTGTTTTCGAACCATGGTAAGTCAATATGGTTCTAAAGTGTGCAGGAGATTAAAATGAGTATTACTAAATACAATCAATTGATTGTCCTTTATATTGTGAGTTAGTAAGCATTAATTAAGGTATGAGTGAACATATAAACTTTAATTAGGACATACATTTGGGTATCCTTAATCTTAAATTAGATAATCTATTAGCATACAAGAGCTAGAATTGTAAGTCTTGATCTCGATTCTAATAGTATTATAGTAATGTAAAAGGTTAGTGTCAAGTTGTAAGTAGGTACCTTATTAGGTAATTGAAATTTTATTTAGTTCACAAATATCTTCCCCTTCAATTGCTAAGTTTGCAAGCTTGTCTACTTATGTCTTACCTTCTATGTAATTGTGTTTATAGACGATGTTGTCAAATACTTTAGGAGACCCATGTTTCTTTGTAACTTAAATTATAAGCACCAATTTGGGGTTGATTCTGTTTTGATGACATGAATTATAATTTGGGAATCTCCTTTGGTCTCAAGGTTTTTCATTCCAAGAGATTTACACATAACCAAGCCTTTTGATAGGGCTTCTCGTTTGACAATTTTATTTGTGGTCGTCCTTATAGCTTTTGCATGTCTACCCATTATGGCTTTGTTTCAATTATGAATGATACATACAAATACCTAGCAGACTAGGATAACTATGAGTGACCCCATTGAAAATTAGTTTATACCAATTTAGTTCTAGTGGGGTCCATGTACAATGTTGTCTAGCCAATAATGAATCTTTACCACCCTTACCATAATGGGGGGCATATTAAGATAATGCCAATCATTCTAGATCTCATTATTCCATTGTGAAAAGATGTTGCTTGAAGATTTAATATGTCCAAGTCTATTATTCATTACTTCTACGCTACTAGCTTCCATCTTATTGATTAAAATGTTGGATTCCTTTTTTTTTTATTGCAAAAGATCCTACGATTACGTTACTTCCATAGTTCTTATATTAAAATAGGTGGTTTTTTAGGTAGGGGGTAAAAGTTATTATTTTTGAAAGGAGAAGGTGAGCTCTTGAACGGACCGAGAAGATTATTTGATAGGGGAATGAAGAATTATATTTCATTAAGTAGCCAAAATCAGTCAGATTGAGCAAAGGGGCGGTTGAGAAAGATATGATCTATATTTTCTTCATGTGCTTCACATAAAACACATCTAGAGGGGCCTTCAAAGGCTATTTTCTTAAACCATTCAATAGTTAGGACACAATGTTGAAGAATGACCTAGGTAAACATACCTTCTTTAGATAAACACAACTTATCTGACCATACGTGGGGTGGAAGATTGGTTTGATCCTAATTCTGTTTAGTAGCTAAGGTTTGATATCCATCTTTAACCTCTTATAGTTACTAGTTTGATAACCTAACCAAATTAAAGAATCATTCAAGTTTTTGGGGTTAATGGAAGTGGATGTTAGAAGGGTGGATATTTCATTTTTCTCATCAATTATCAGTGGTGTATTATCTAAAGGTTTCCATTTCCATTCAAGACTTGGGTGTCCTTTAGGAAATTCCACATTGTATTTTAAGGTTACTCCCTATGAGTTGGTGAGAGCATTCTTGACATTTGGGGATATAACTTCAAAAAGTAGAGAATAAAAACCCCCAAAAACCCTCCCAAAATAGGGCTTTGTTTCCTAAACCAATGTCCCAAGAGATTTTTCAATTATAGTATTCCTACCTTCCATCATAAAGTTCCACACTATAGAACCTTTTGGTAGATTGCAGGTTCTAAAGATATTTATGTTGTCATTGGGATCCAAGTATTTGTTGCAAAGAACCTTAGCCCAATTGCTTTGCAGGTTTAGATACACCCTCCAAATTAGTTTGGCTATGATAGCTTGATTTTGCCATTTTAGTCTCTTAATTTGCAAGCCTCCATTTTCAATAGGTTTACAAATTTTATCTGAACTAATTAAAGCCATTTTCTTATTGTTGGAAACACTTTGCCAAAATAAATTCTTCATTTTCTTGTCTATATCAGACATAGCCTTAAAAGATAAAGGTAAACATGTCATTTGATATGAGGGTAGCGCGAAGAGGATCACTTTTACCATTGTTAACTGACCAACATTTGAGAGCCATTTACCTTTCCAGTTTTCCATCTTTTGGTGAATTTGTCTTTAGAAATAGGTTGCCAATCTTTTGAGGTTCTGTTTTCCTTATCAATTGGGATAGCTAAATATTTCCAAGAAAAGGCCTTTAAAAATATATATATATATATATATATATATCCTCGAATATTACAAATTTTCATATCTATAGATGAGTCTTTGAAAAGAAGATTTTTGATTTAATTCTGTTTACCTATTGACTTGAAGCTTTCATATATTGTTGAAGGATTCTTTTTGATTTAGAGCTTCCTACTCAATGGATTCGACAAACAAAATGGTATCATCTAAAAATTGTTGATGAGTTATGTTAGTTACACCCTCAGTTAATTTAACCTTGATTAATTTATTCTAAGAATGATAGTGTTTTATCATTCTTAAAAAGGCTTCTATCATAATTACAAAGAAAAAAGAAGATATTGAATCCCCTTGCCTAAGTCCTCTTGATACATCGATATAACCTTCTGGAGAACCATTTACAAGAATGAACATCTTAGGTGTGGATATAAAGTTAAAAATTAGGTTTTTCTATCTTTTTGAAAAGTCAAAAGCTTCTAGGCATTTACATATAGGAAGTGTTAGTCTACTTTATTAAATGCTTTTTGTATACCTAGTTTAATAAGTATAGTGGGTTTCTTGTTTTGTTGAACCAAGTGGATTAATTATTGTATGATAATAATGCGATCAAAGATGGATCTTTCATGAATAAAACCTATTTGTTCCTCAAAAATGATGTTGGGTAAGATGATTTTAAGTCTTTTGACCATTGATTTAGACATGATTTTATATAAAGTATTGCATAGTATAATACATCTTTTTAGGGATAAGGGTAAAAGAGACATTATTTATTTCTTTGAGGATATTACCAGATCTCCTGGTTTTCTCAATTTTCTCCATAAGGTCTGAACTTAGGCAATGCCAAATTTTCTCAAAAAAACTTTTGGTCCCAACTAGCACTAAGAGGGGTGGAAGGGGTTGAATAAATATTGTCTTTAAACCAATCGTCCTTTTAGCCTCTTGAATTAAACTTATTGTAAGCCACTTGACAACAATCACTAAGATAAATGTAGTAAGGTAAAAGAAAGTGAGTTCACACACAAAATAATTCATCAAGTTGACACACATATTTTAAACGTGTAAACCCTTGGTTAGAGGGTGAAAACCATGGTGGGGATAATATACCCACTTGCCCTTATAATGCATGTAAAGGGGTCCCTTGTTAAGAGCTATATGTGTTTCTTTTGGAAGAACATCCTATCATGCATGCTTACAACTTGTTAGGGTTACAAAAGCCTGTAAAAGCTACCTTACTAGAGAATTTTACAAAAAGATTACGAATGAATCTTTCCCTATTAAGAGCTACAAATAGATGCAATGGTAAGAAATAATAGTAAGTATTTAGATCTCAAATATGGCATTGGCTTTTGGTGTATGTCTTTGCTTCATATCCTATAAGATGCGCATATCTTCCTTCTTGCATGGCGAGTTGATTGATCTCACCTCTTGATGCAAGAGCATCTTGGTTAATGAGAATTCTTGCATCAACCAAAAAATATTCTTATTTTCTGTACTATCTATTGTTTGTGAAGTAGCCATTGCTTCTTTTGGTTTTAGGTTGTGCGTAGTTGACATAATGGCGAGGACCTATTCTAGATTGTTGTCCTATGCGTGCACGTTATAATGTTACATATTCCTCGAGTTTTGTGCCATTCTTTGCAGTATTTTTTCTTTATGGTGTTCATCTTACGAAGTGTTGGGACTCAAATTGAAGCCCTGATTTTGAGTACCATTGAAAAATTTAAGCCCTTAAGCATTTTTTGATGCATGTGTACCTGACTGTACTTGAAGAAGCCCATGAGGTGTTTAATGTTTCTAACACCATGCATTCAGTACGACTATGTGTTCCATGAGGATAAACTACCATTCTGAGTCTTTCTGTGAAGTCCTGTTTTGAGCAATTTCCAAATATGCATTTTTGCCCAAGTGTCAGACATCAACAAGAGGCCTTGTTTGCAATTGGATATTTCATACCCAGTAATGTTTCATGACTCGCTGCTTTGGGAATGTTTAGTGTCCATACCAAAGAACCTATGTTTTAGATTTCGAGTTGTTTTGAATCTGTTTGACTAGGTTTTGAATCCCTCAAAGTTGGTCATTTATTGTTGTCATGCTGATGCAAATTGTTCATAATTTTGGAAGGCCCTATTTGACTTGTCACAACTTTGACTTAGTTGACTGTAATGACAAAATTCCTTTTGCATTGCATTTTAGAGGTAAGAGACTTACTATGTTTCAATTTTGAGCTTATGATGGATTTGTTTGATCAGTTTTCGAATGCCATTCCAAGTGCAATTTGTAACTTTTTACTGGTATCAAGAAGTGCAGATGAATTATCCCTGTTCATGATGTCATATCTCAAAATCCATGAGAGGTGAGATCGAATAGATTATACTACTATTTTTTACTCTAAAAATACTTCGATTTGTTGAAATGTTCAAAATGGGAAGAGTACTTCTAAGGGGGGGGTGGTGAATTAGAAGTACCACATCTTCATATGTATTTCAATCCTTTAAACATATAATTGAAAAACAATTTGTATGCATGTAAATATAAAAACAAACATGAAATGAAAGCATGCATCAACACATAACACAAAAATTTGGTAACCCAAAAACCCTCTAGGAATAAGAAGGTAAAACTGGGGTGGGGATGACACTCACAAAAATCACTGCAGCAATCAATGTTCAATCACTTCTGATGGTCTACCCTATGAAAGGCCTGCCCTGTTAAAGGCTTTACACTATGTCAATAGTGACTTGGTTAGAGGATTCACAAACACTTACGTGAAGTGTCACCCTGTCAAAGGATTTACAATAGGTTGTTAAACCCACCTAATACATAGGATTTTCATGACTTTCTCCAAAGGTTCTACTACCTAGCTGTTAAGCTAACCTATCAGCATAGGATTTCAACCTCTAATATAATTGTGAGAAAGTATTAGAACATTTGACCTGATTGAATGCAATTTCAAATTGCTGGGTTCAGGTACTAGATCTGCTCTTCTCATACTAATCCTTGCTTGATTTGATCTCTATATGTGTTCCTTGTCCCTTATGCTGTTCTGATCAACTTGATATGAAATTGCTGCTCTGTTCCTCTAAGTCTTTCCTTCTTCTTACTGAAATTTTTCTATAATCTCCCCATACACTGTTCTCTTCCACGCATGCAATGGGTTTTCGACCACCTTTAAAGTTTACGAAGACTTAGGGTTAGGTATGGATCTACAATCCACATTGAATTTTGAATTCCCGCTTAATTCCTTTGTTTTCACCTATTGGTTGCATGCTATCTCCAATTTTTTGATTGGCTGCATGTTGATTTCATAGGTAATGTAAATGATTCGTCCTTATCCTTTTTCTTCTTCAAAATCTCTTTAAGTCGGCTCCAAAAATAGTTTACATCTTAGTTTGTGAAAGCACAAACTCTTATTCTGATCCTGAGTTACTAGACACTCATTACATTACTAATGCTCGATACAAATTGATTCCTGGATTGCTCGACATCTATTACTTTCTTGGTTTGCTCAACACCTGTTAAACACTGTATTGCTCAGCACATGTATGTTCTGTATTGCTTGACATCTGAACATTTCTTGGATCACTCAGCACATGAACATTTCCTGGATCACTTGGCACATACTACGTTCTGACTTGCTTGGCACCATCTATGGCTTGGCACCTATTAAAATTCTGCCTTGGCATACGTTGTGTATTTGGCATATATAGTGAAAATGGTTAAGTGTGTTGACACTCAATTGTCAAGACTATTCTTTTGACCAACAATCTCCCCCTTTGACATGAGTGTCAAAAATACTTAACTAGGCATTTTATGAACTTAACCTTATTGAGTACATTCTTTATTTGCTTGGCATTCATGCAAAAATTCAAAAATATTGTGAGTAACAATATACCTTATGACTTCTCCTGAGTTGATTATGCGTTGTGCATTCTTGAGATTGAAATTATGTGCTAATGTACCTGATTCTCTCTATCCTTTGTCCCATTTTTGCATTCTAAGCCTGTATGATGTATTTAATTTGTGTGAAGTTCAAAATTTTGCATCTCCCCCTTTCTCCTTATTACTTGACTCCTCCTTTTTTTGGCTATTACAAACTTTCCACTCAATTTTCAAAATGAAAGAATTTAATAAAAAATGATTCAAAATTTGGTATTCACCCATAGCATCTTCATATATACATATCTCCCCTTATACATATATCTCCCCCTTTTTGACACTAATGTCAAAGGATTTTATGGAGTAATACCATGCTTAGCCAAAAATGTGCTATTTACCTCCAGGAGTATCTTTAGAGCTGCATCCCAATTTGCCAGTGCAATGTCTAATGACTTATACTAAATGACAATCTCTGCTGCTAGATGTACAAGTCCATCTGAGGTCGAAAGATTTGAATCTTTCTTGAGGACTGTTTCTATATACATTTGCTCCTTATGGAGTACCTCCAAGTGAGGGGTTATAGAGGACTGGATTTGCATCAATTTACCTTTTGTATTAGCCTCCTCTATTGTTAATACGGCTAATTCTTTTTGAGTGTGAAGCATTTGAGCAAAATGCTTCTCACTTTGAGCTGGATTGGTGGGGAGTTGCATACTAGAAATCTTTAGATTTCTCTCCAAGCTTAGTATCCTCTGGCTAGTCTCCTGTGTGAAGTTGAAAAAATCACACAACTTGTTGTACAGGGAGAACACATTCCCAAGTACAATTTTTACTCTATCTAATTTCTTAGCTAGCTCAACTTGAGATAGTGCTATATCACCAGATATTTTCTCATTTACCTTTCCTTGGAACTTCCTTTTTGACCATTCCATTAATTTTGCATTTGTATCATGGTCTTCATTTGTCACTTGGTCAACTATGTCAGATAGTTGCTCTACTATTGGCCTTGACTCATTAAGTGTCTGCAAGCTGAAGGCATCCATAAAGATGTCCTTTATCTCATTCAGTGCTTTCCTATAAACATATTTATATTCTTTTCTCAATACCTCTTGTCTTCTTCTTCTATCTAGCGCACTCTGTATTTCATTAATGTTCTCCTTCGTGAGAGTGCTGGATTCATAGTAAGGTATTGTGATTTCCTCATCAAACTCAGGAATTTCATATTGAAGTTTCCTGGTTACTTTGTTGAGCTCAAGCCTGGTGTTCTAACTTGCAATGCTAGCATTTCAGTGCTCGCCTTCTGAAGAGTTTGAGTGCGAGCACTTGTTTTTGGTAATTCAACCAAAGTTTGTATTGCAGATTCCTCTTCATCTCTTGTCTATTCCCTTTCTTCAGCTTGTTTCTCTTTTTCACTATCAATGGCTGGGGGTGTGCTTGCTGGCTATTCTGTTTTTCCCTATTTCTACCTCTATTGTTGCACTCGGCACTTGGAGTACATCTGTTATTATTTTTGGTGGAGATGGAGGTGGAAGCAATAAGAGTTCAGTAGTTTGAGTGGTTGAAGGTGGTTCTTGTGTTTTCACCTTGTCTTCCTTTGATTTTACTACTGCCTTTTTGTACAGGGAGAATATATTCCCAAGTACAATTTTTACTCTATCCAATTTCTTAGCCAACTCAACTTGAGATAGTGCTATATCACCACATATTTTCTCATTTACCTTTCCTTGGAACTTCTTTTTTGACCGTTCCATTAATTTTGCATTTGTATAATGGTCTTTATTTGTCACCTGGTCAACTATGTCAGATAGTTGCTCTACTATTGGCCTTGACTCATCAGGTGTCTGCAAGCTGAAGGCATCCATAAAGACGTCCTCCTTTATCTCATTCAGTGCTTGCCTATATTTATATTCTTTTCTCAATACCTCTTGTCTTCTTCTTCTATCCAGTGCAATATGTATTTCATTAATCTTCTCCTCAGTGAGAGTGCTGGATTCATAGTAAGGTATTGTAATTTCCTCATCAAGCTTAGGAATTCCATATTGAAGTTTCCTGGCTACTTTTGTTGAGCTTGAGCCTAGTGTTCTAACTTGCAATGCTAGCATTTCAGTGCTTGGCTTCTGAAGAGTTTGAGTTGGAGCACCTGTTTTTGGTAATTCAACCAAAGTTTATATTGTAGATTCCTCTTCATCTCTTGTCTCTTCCCTCTCTTCAACTTGTTTCTCCTTTTCACTATCAATGGCTAGGGGTGTGCTTGTTGACTATTCTATTTTTCCTGTTTCTACCTCTGTTGTTGCACTGGGCACTTGGAGTGCATTAGTTATTTTTTTTGGTGGAGATGGAGATGGAAGCAATAAGAGTTCAGTAGTTTGAGTGTTCGAAGGTGGTTCTTTTGTTTTCACCTTGTCCTCCTTTGATTTTACTACTGCCGTTTTCAACTCATCAACACTAACTAGTATAGGACTTGAACATAATCTAGCTTCTTGTGTTGATTGGTCAAGGATTTTTGTGAGATCCTCTGCAGTCAATGGATTGATGTTTTGACAAGAAGTGTTAATAACATCCTTGATAATCTCTACAGGTGTGATGGTGGCATGAGGAGGGCTACGAGGTGATAGTTGTGTGTCTTGCACACTTTGTTCTTGCTGCTCATTTGTATCCTTTTCTTCCTCTTTCTCCTCTTTATTCTCCTCTTCATTTTTCTTTTCCTCTTCCACTTTCTTCTCTTCCTCAACCTTCTCCTCTTCCTTCTTATCTTCCTCCTTCTTCCCTGTTTCTTTCATTTCCCTTTTCTTGGCACTTGCTTCTACCTTGTATTCCTCATAAAAATAATAATCAATTTACTTATAAATTATTTTCCATAATCTTGTGGATTTTCTGACTACATCTTCAATTTTATTTTGCAAAATACAAAATGCTCTACACTTAGGAGTAAATCTACTATTGTGCCTCTTGATTGCATTAGTTATTTGACCCTTAGTCAAATCAGGCAACAATTTAGCTAAAGTAGATTCCCTTATTTTCTTTTCCATTTGTAGACAAAAATTCCATTTATCTTCAACGATTTTGTACAATTCCTTGGGCATTGAGCCATCTCGCTCTAGAGGTGTGTGCTTGTACTCGGCCATCATAGCATACATAGATTCCTCTATTTTATTTTGCTCTTCCTTAGTGAGCTTATTAAAAACTAAAATCTTTAAATCTTTTAAGTCTCCATTTCTAATTTTTGCACATAATTTATCAATTGAAGACTTAGGTAGACGACTTACCACTTTGAACTAACTATTGTCATCTATTTCTATCTTTTCTTCATCTGAGTCAGGTTGAGCTACATATTTTCTTCTCTTTCTTGGCTCCTCATCAGTCTTGGTAGTTTTCTTCTTCTTTTTTGCCTCTTCTTTCGACTTTTGTGTTGTAGCTCTAGTGGTGGCTCTAGTAGTAGGCTTCTTTGGTGTAGGTTTTGCCACTTTCTTTGCTTTGGGTTGAGGAGTAGGTGGAGTTTTAGCCTTCCTCTTGGTGACTTTAGTTTTGATAGGTGCTTCCTCAACTTCTTTTTCCTCTACACCTTATTCCTTGTCCTCTCCTAGACCTTGTGTCAGTTGTAGAGGCTCATCTTCTTCATTTTCATTGTCATCCTCTTCTTCATCTGCTTCCTCTTCCTCTGTTGTAGAGCCTTCTACATCTATATTAGCTCCAAATGTTTTCTTGACCTTTCGTATCATTTTTTCTTTCTTCTTGACTGTAGTGGCCATTTTAAGGTCTACGACCACTCTAGATTTAACATCATAAGTTCCAAAATGAGAAGCATCCTTATCAATTTCTTCTGCAAGTAAAGCTATTATTGCTGCTGAGGCTTGATCAACATCAAGTTCATAGCCCAATGGCCTAAGCCACCTCACTCTAGGTATGACTGCTTGTATATAAGTGTAATCAATATCCACTACTGGTATCCTCATTCTCTGTTTCATGGATTTCTTGAAGTCATCAAAATAGCTAGTCATTTGGGCGTCAAAATTCTCACCCATCTGCTCAAGGAATCCATTTATTTGCTCAACAATGGTCTTATTCTGATCCCATTTCACCTTGCCTACTTAGGGGAATTCTTTCATAATATAGAAAAACATACAAACCAAAACTGAGCCAAATTTGCATTGAGCTCCCTTAGACTTCCTTATAACTCCCAGATTCTCATTGATCTGCTGTAACATGAGCTCTACAAGATCATATGTATGATCTTTCTTCACCAATTTATAAGCTACATCCACCGCTATACATGGTACACTGTTTAGTCTGCTTGATTGGTAGAATTTGTGGGATATGACTCTCACAAAAAATCCTAGTAGGGGTTTTGTAATGGTGTCTATTGTCATTCCCCCATTATTCCATTTTGCACCTGTATTCTTCTCTATGGCCTCCTTTTTGTCACTTCTCAAGGTCTTTGGCCGATCTAGGGTTAGAATACTAGTAACTCTATGGACAATTTTCTTTGTAAACTTGACTGGCCCTGTCTCTAACCAAAAGGCTCCATCATGGATTCTGCTCAACACTATGCATATCCATTCCATTTTGAAAACAATAGGGAAAACTAGGGCTTTGGTCAGACCCTTCTTCTCAACTATGGAGAATTCATCTTTAAGTTTTCCATTTTTACACAGTTTATCAAATGCATTAAAAATCTCCAAATCTACTATGACACCAACTTTACAGTTATAACACTTTTGAACGTCTTGAACCATAACAACTTTATTAGGTATTACGGATAGGGCACCAACAGGATCATTTTTATAGGCAACTTCAGGAATGGGCCTAAACTTAGGCTGTTTGACTTCATTACTGACAAGTTGAATTTCAAGAATTTCCTTCTCCTTAGTGGTTTTTGACCCAGATGCCATTGTTTACCAAACTAGGGTTTAAAATTAAATAAGCTTTCAAACTCTGCGTAGCTCGGCACTTGAGTGAAATACCTGTGAATCGATGAAATCAAGTTGAATCACTGCAAATCGCTGTTTGATCACTGTAGAATTGCCTCTTCGCTCTGCTCAACTTCGCTTTTTGTTCGAATGATTCAAAAATGAATGATTTTCAACTTTATTAGTTTCAAAAACCTAGCATTTATTGCATTTGTTATTACAACTGTACACTCAGCTTCCAAAGATTTTATTAGCTTGGATTCCACTGAAGTTCATCTACTTGGCAGCTACTAACATCTCTTACTCAACATCCACTGGACTATTCAACTCAACATATACTGGAGTTTCACTCGGCAACCAAAGGTAGCTCGGCATCATCTTCTAACTTTTAACTTGACATCTTTTCTCATGCATATTTCTTCTTTGTAGTACTTCTATGTTTTCTTGGGCTAATGTATGATACATCTTTATACGTATCAACCCCATGTATCTGTCTTGTGCTTAATTGGATGAGGTGTGATCACTTGACCTCTTGGGTGAAGTGATCTCTCCATTTAAAGTGTTGCGTTCACCTTTCTTCTTCCATGTTTTGTTCATTTGTCCTCTTATTTGTTCAACATCAATCTTCTCTTTTCCTTTGTTGACTTCAGTTTTTGGTGCTTTTGACTTTGTAGGATAGTTTCTGCTGATATGACCAGTCTTCAAGCAACTAAAACATATAGTTTGGTTTAGCCACTTGCTGTAACTTCCCTTGAAATGTGTCCTTATGCAATTTTCAGGAATGTGTCCATACTCTTGACAATATTGACAACTATACCTAGTATTGTAATTCCAATTGTAGTGGTGTGCATGATTGATTCCTCTTGCAGGCTGATTAGGTGTCCACATAGGCTTTGATCTGCATTCAAATGCTCTATGTCCATACTTTTTGCAGTTGTAGCAGTGACCTTCAAATCTTGGTGTCCTCATGGTCTTGGTTCCGCAATCTTGTGTTGAGTGTCCTTGCTTCTTGCACTTGTGACAAAAGTTTGCATTTGTATGCTTATCATGCTGATGACTATTCTTGCTTCTGCACACATTAGAGGTATGTCCCTTTTTACCACAGAAATGACAAGTAGGTTTAGTGTTCTTATCTTTGTTGCTTCTTTCTTCTGTAGCCTTGGATGATTCTACTTATTCAGTGTTGATGTAGCCAAGTCTTGAAGTATCATTACTAGCCCTTAGTGATTTCAACAATTGCTCAAAGTACTTGATGGCCTCATTGGGTTTGTTATAACTTTCTACTATTTCCTTTTCTCTTTTCAATTCATTCTATAATTGTTCATTCTACATCTAAAAGGCGGAGATCTTAATGTCCTTTATGTTTATCCCATGATGAACATTCATCATTTGGCTTAAGGTGTCCAACTGCATGTTTGAAATCTTTTCAAATTCAATTGTCTTCTCTTCCAGCCTATTGGTGAGATTCTTCTTGTCATTTTCTATCATGACCTTGTCTTCAATAGCTCTTTTCTTTTGTTCAGTCACTTCACAAAGCATTGTGGCTTGTTGTTTCTTGTTCAAGCTTGAGTAGTCTGATTTCGTCAGCTTGTGCTCTATTTTTTTCTATTAATTTTGCTATTGCTGCATCAAATTCTTTGGAATCTCCATTGCAAAACACTTGTGAGGTGTCAATCTCCTTGTAGTGTATGTCATTTTTAGCTATGGCTATCTTCTTCCTTCTTTTCAAGGATTTTCTCAGTTCCTCCCTGGCTTCCTTTACTTTGTGTAGAGCTAGTTGCACATTAATCACCTGATTGTCAATGATCTTCCCAAGTTTGAAAACTTCCATCTTTTGACCTTTTTCTCCAAGCTGTTACATTTCTCCTTGTGAGAACTAGAGCTCTGATACCAATTGTTGAAATGTTCGAAATGAGAAGAGTACTTCTAAGGTGGGGGGGGGGGGGGAGTGAATTAGAAGTACCACATCTTCATATGTATTTCAATCCTTTAAACATATAACTGAAAAACAATTTGTATGCATGTAAACACAAAAAAAAAAATGAAATGAAAGCATGCATCAACACATAACACAAAGATTCAGTAACCCAAAAACCCTCCAGGAATAAGAAGGTAAAACTGGGGTGGGGATGACACCCACAAAAATCACCTTCGTAATCAATATTCAACCATTTCTGATGGTCTACCCTGTGAAAGCCCTGCCCTGTTAAAGGCTTTATGCTATGTCAATAGTGACCTGGTTAGAGGATTTACAAACACTTACATGAAGTGTCACCCTGTCAAAGGATTTACAATAGGTTGTTAAACCCACCTAATACATAGGATTTTCATGACCTTCTCCAAAGGTTCTCTTACCTAGCTATTAAGCTAACCTTTCAATAGAGGATTTCAACCTCTAATACAATTGTGAGAAAGTATTAGAACATTTCATTTGATTGAATGCAATCTCAAATTGCTAGGTTCAGGTACTAGATCTACTCTTCTTGTTTTGATCTTTACTTGATCTGATCTCTGTATGTGTTCCTTGTCCCTTGTGCTATTTTGATCAACTTGATATGAAATTGTTGCTCTGTTCCTCTAAGTCTTTCCTTCTTCTTACTGAAATTTTGCTATAATCTCCCCATACATTGTTCTCTTCCATACATGCAATGGGTTTTCGACCACCTTTTAAAGATTACGAAGACTTAGGGTTAGGTATGGATCTACGATCCACATTGAATTTCAAATTCCCACTCAAATCCTTTGTTTTCACCTATTGGTTGCATGCTGTCTCCAATTTTTTGATTGGTTGCATGTTGATTTCATAGGTAATGTAAATGATTCATCCTTATCCTTTTTCTCCTTCGAAATCTCTCTAAGTCAGCTCCAAAAATAGTTTACATCTTAGTTTGTGAAAGCACAAACTCTTATGCTGATCCTGAGTTACTCGACACTCATTACATTACTGATGCCTAGCATGAATTGATTCTTGGATTGCTTGACATCTATTACTTTCTTGGTTTACTCGGCACCTGTTAAACACTATATTGCTCGGAACATATATGTTTTGTATTGCTCAGCATCTGAACATTTCCTGGATCACTCGACACATGAACATTTCCTGGATCACTTGGCACATACTACGTTCTAACTTGCTCGGCACCAACTGTGGCTTGGAACCTATTGAAATATTGGCTTAGCATACATTGTGTACTTGGCATATATAGTGAAAATGGTTAAGTGTGTTGACACTCAATTGTCAAGACTATTCTTTTGACCAACACGAGTGTGCCAATTTTAAAATCTTGATGAATCTATCTGTACACTTTTTTAGGTCCATTCCATTTGCAAAAAATGTTTTTCTGCCATTGTTTGTAAGATACAAATTCTAAGTAGCTCACTTTGACCATTCACCAAATGCATCCTAATATTCGTCATGAGCCCAAATTACGAATTTATACTCTCCTCGTGATAGTGAACCAACGCCCTAGTTTTTGTGCCCCCAAGTGTCAGTCTACCTAGTTTTTGAAGCCAAATCCGATTGTGATTTATAGTTTTCTGACATGTTTTCCTACAAACAATTTTGAAAGGGTAACTTTGACAGTCAATGTCTTTTGACTGAGAATTCGTCATGAGACGAGATTCGATAGGGTAGGAGTATGCGGAATAGATAATTAATATTGTTGATTTTAGAGCCCAGTTATCTGTTTGAGTCAGTTTCTAAGGTCGGTCAAAGGACCTCTTGGCACTAAGTCAACAAGTTGCAAAAAAGAGTTAAAATGAGTTTCAATTGATTGATCAGTGGTCGAACATGATTCTAATCAATATGACATGTTCAATGGATTAGTTTGACAGTTTAGTTGTTCGAATTTTTTTTATTTTTTTAGCCATGCCCACTTTGGGGGCCTGATTAAATTTCGTTAGACTAGGGAGATGTCGAGCTAGGAAGTGTTACAAGTCAGTCGGTTTGACAAGTTTATCATGTATTCAAAATATTTTGAAGATAAATGATATGTGTAGAGAGTCATGGATCCTGACAAGTAAATTCATTCAGCAAGTCAGCGAGAGACCTTCCATTGATGAAAGAAATAGACCCTTGGGTACAAGTGTCAGTTTCATAGAAAGGACATTCATCTTTTTTTGAGCATGCCTCTTGTGACACAAATTTTGATACCAATAGAGGTTCTCAAGCAACAATGTCAAAAACCCTCCTTCTTGAAGTAAATTTAAGGAAAATTATAAGTGGTTTATTTACAATTGTCATTATTTATGAGCGATCTACAACTTTTGATCAAATTGAAGAGGTAGCGAAGCTTGCACATGCCCATACATTTACCTTTTCACTTCCTAAAGGGTATGAAACCAATGAATCTACGATGGAAATTGATAGCTTTAAATGAGGTTTAATAACATATATGTATAAACCTTAAAGATACGTGTTTGCTAGATATGGCGGTTTAAATAAGAGTTTATTGGAAATCCTTGAATTGATGTCTTTGTTGAGAATTTCAAATCTGGTCTACAGTGGTAAAGTATATTCAAAGCTCAAATGTTTTACCAATACACTCATTGCAAAAGACAAAGCTGCCTTGCAAGAGGTAATCCATGGCAATATAAGTAGAAGCCAGTGGAGGAAGATAAGGAGCCACATGCCAAAGTGGAGAGACAAAGGAGACGACATATGAAAGAGAGGATCATGAAAGCAGGTCAGCAATAGGGAAGAAGCCGTTGGGCAGTCAAGGAAGACCACGATGTAGTAAAGGAGGCTCTGCTTTTCAGCATAAACATATACTTGGTCGAGCATACAAAAGCCAATAGAGGAACATCAGGGAGCTTTCAAATTGATTCTTTTATCCTCTAGTCTGAAGAAATTTAGATGGAGCAAACCATTTTCATCACTAAGAGGCTTGAATTTGATGAAGACGTCGATACATCCATTGATCTCGAATTTTTCAATAGATGCCATAGAAGAAAAGAGTGGATGTAGGGATGAGTTTGGGAAAACAATTATCCCATATTCATGCCACAACGAATTTATGAAATGTTTAGATGTTTAAATGAAACTTAGCTTGCATTACTTGTTGTCTTAAGAGACACACAACTTTTGAAGCCACAAACCCATGTGGTGGACCTCAGCCAGCTGTAGATGTCTTGCAGATATTTTGAACAAGCACACAAATCGAGGAAATGACGTGGAATCTAAAGAATGGGATGAGGACATGTGGATGATCTTGCAATGATCACTATGTCGCCAAGTAAAGATGCATTACTGATAACTATAGCCACATAGTAACCAATCGAGGTGGAGGTGACGTGTTAAGTCAATGTGGTAATGATCGGGTGCTGAGGTGGAGTTGGCGTGGCATTGATAGAATGGTGAAAGAAGGAGATGCCAGAAAAAACTTGCTAAAATCTAGTGGTCGCCATGTCGCCACCAGAAAATGGAGGGTTTTCTAACAAGCGACATGGCACCTTCTCGAAAAACCATAGAAATTTGACAAAGAGAGGCTGTGTGACCCGCTTGGTGCAGTTGGCCAACCAGTTTATGACACGTGGCATCACATGAATGACCAAGGAAGGTATAAGGGGTATTAAATTTTTAAAATAATTTCTCCTTCCAATTTTGAGAAATTTTGAGCGTTCAGTTTAAAATTTGAAAATTTTGAATTTTCTATAGTTTATACTATAGAAATATTTTTTAGTTTTTCAAATTTTTGGCATTTTAATGTGAAACACATAGTTGGATCTTGAAATTTTGAATGGCTACCAGAGGGGCAATTTTTGTCCAAAATAGGCACTCCAATATACCATTGGAACTGGGAGGAGATGAATTTTCCAAATATGAGATCAATTTTTGCACAAATATTCACCGGTTCAATCTATAAGTAGATTTCTATTTTTTGGGTGCATTCTTAGTAGAATGAGCATAATTCATCATTGAGCATCAAAATTGGTTGGGGGGAGATATAAAAGCTTTTCAAAGCCTAAATGTGGAAAAAAGTGATTCTGATAAGTTTTTCTTGCCTTTAGAGGTCATTTCAACTGATTTTTTGCCTTTGCCTTGATTTTAGATCTGGCATCAAAAGCAGTTATCTTTTCCATCAAATATCTAAGATATTTTATGCTTTTGGAGGCCAAAATGATGGAAGAATCAATTTCCTAGTTATTGGAAGAGAGTAGAGAGATGTTTTTAACTTCTTAAGGAGGTTTTCCAGGTGGACACATTGCTATTGTAGAGCAGATCCAGGATTTCTTTCCTCCTCTATATCATTCTCTTTCTCATTTTTTGTAGCAGTTCCAACTTTTGAGGGAAAAAAAGATTCACTGCTGTGAACCATTTGGGTTCTAGTTTTTCACTGTGAAACCAGTTTGTTCCAGTTTTTGAGAAAAACTACTCACTACTGTGATACCATTTCCTTCAACAATTTCTCTTATGAGTAGCATTAAGTTTTATACAAATAATTCTCATTTTTTAGGGGATTTTTGAGTCATTTCTGTACATCTTTCATGTATTCATTTTCAAGGAAAATGAATAAAACATAGCAAAGGGTTTACATTCATTTTGAATCTTGTCTCCTATTCATGGGTTTGTAATTTGTTCTTATTTGTGAACCAAGAGCATAAATTAGGTTACATTTTTTTTAAAAATGCATGTGGTTGAAGTGTTTTGCTTGTGGAACAAAGGGACATGTAGTTGTTTGATATTTATCACAAGATTTGTAGACTTCATGATGGGATAGTTCGAGTATGATATTCATTTTGATGCAGATGTCTATTCACAAGGTGAAAGATAGATTAGGGATCTTGATGTAGGAGTTATGTCAAAGATTTCTAGAAGATGTATGGTTGTAATTCATGTAATTGCCCGATAGATAAGGTACTAATCAGTTGTAGGATCATTCAGTTTTGTTGCTCATATTTAGGTCTTGTTGTTATCAACATATTAAATCATCTTTTCCCTTTATGTTGAAAGTTATTCAAAGTCTAACCCCCACTCAGCTTATGAATTGCATTGTCTTGCATTTAGCTATTGCAGATCTATGTTATTGCATGAGTCATTAGGAGAAATGAGGGTTAAATCTACTGTTAATAGATTCAAGAATATGTTTAGCACTGGTACCATATAAATTTAATCTGAGGTCCACCTGCCTAGGTTTTGCAGAGCTTGAAGTAGAAGGGTCTAACCTTATAGTTGGCCTAGTGTCTGAAATGACATGTTAAGGATGGGAAGTAGCTTCCCCTAGATGTATCTTATTCTCATTGGGGTAATTTGAAACTCGTAGCTTTTTAAAAACACCAAAAAAATGGCGACTCTGTTGGGGACAAAGGTTGCAAATCCTTGAATCATGGAGCTGGAAACCTCTGATATATTTTATATATTTAGTTTTGTATGCAAGGTTCTGTGTTCCCCAGTTAAGCTTTATGCATGGACAATTGTAGCTTTGAAGGATTGAATGTAGATTATGTTGTTACTAAGTTTTATTTTCAATCAATTTAGCCGGTTGTGGTTTTCAAAGTACTGCTGTAAATTCAGAGTCAGAATTGTTTAAAGGTGGTTTCTATCTTCTAAATGTTTAATGATTTGCAAGTTCTATCAGTTGAAATTTTAGTTCAGATTTGTCATGCTATGAATTATGTTTTAAATCTTTCTCACAATCGTGAGTGGCGAATCTCTAAATGATCTCTGTACCAATTTAAATGTTTTCAGGGCCTTTCAATTGAATTGTGCAGATCTGAAAGTTATGCTAAGTGTAAGCAATAAGAGGGAATATATGAATTCTTGATTGATGAGTTTTGAAGTGTTGTGTTTGATCTGTTGTCATAAGAAATTCGAATGTTAAAATGAATCATAGCAGTGATTTCATTTTGTTCTCCTCAAGGAGATGGTGGCTCTACAAGGATTTGATCAGCGATGTGAAGAATTGAAATCAACACCTATGCCAATCAGCAAATCAATGTTTTAAGCATCAACATTCAAAGGTATTTTTCACTTTCATGTGATTTCATTAACATGAAAGTAAGATTTACAAAAGATTATCTGTCAAGTGGTATTTTCAACACTAAATAGGAGATTGGTTTGGTATATTTCAACATACTTTGTGAGGGATAGATTCAACAAGTGTTCTTACATTTTGAAGTATGTTTGAAGTTTTAAATTGGTAGAATGAATTTCAGATCTATTGCAAGTAATAAATTTTGAAAGTAAATATGGTAAATGAGTTTTAAGTTTGTGAGAAATGTCAAATTTCCCTTCACCTGGTATGCAGTCCACGGATAAAATTTGTAGATCTATTTTTACCAAGAGATATATGCCATTAAATTTTGATGGCATTCATGGTTTCCCAAACTCTGTACCGTATAATCTCAGAAAGTATTTGCCTAAATTTGGTGGAACCCATAAAAACTCAGCCAGTCATCATGTACAAAGATTTAGTGATTTGATTGGTGATTTTGAAATTGCTCCTGAAGATGTTCATATGAAGTTGTTTGTTCAAACTCTAGAAGATGATGCTAGGGATTGGTTTTTATTTTTACTGGAATATTCTATTTCATCTTGGGATGAATTAATTTCAGCCTTCATGAAACAATTCAAGGAAAGAATAAGCATCTCTGATTATTTTGATAAGTTCTTGAAGATTCATATCAGGAATGATGAATTAGTTCTTAAATTTAATATCAGATTTGCAAAGGTTTTAAATGACATTCTTGAAAGTTGTAAATCGGATGATCAAGTGTGTTTAGTGGTTTCTCTTAATGCATTTGATAAAAAGATGAGTTATCTATTGAGAGATAAAGAACCTAAGACTTTGCATCAGGCATTCATGACAACAATAGAGATTAAAAGCAATATAAAGTACAGATTAACTAGGAGCCATTTCTCTAGAAGTGTTTTCCTACAAGATGAGGTTCAAAGAAGAAATCAATGTCATAAAGAATGTTAAAATTCAGATGAGCAAGTAGGTACCCCTACTTTGGTGGATAATCTTGTTGAAAATTCAGAATTAAAGACGTGCAGATGAAGTTTCTTGGTTTCAAAGAAGATATGATTCTGTTATTGATGAATAGAGTGCACATATTCGTAGTATTTCAGTAGTGAATCATAAGGTGGATTCACTTGATTAGTCAGATATGCAAGAAATGATTTCTCTTATTGATAAATTAGATCATATTGAGAGTTCTATAAAATTCAAAGTTGAAAGTTATTCATCTCAGTATGGGAATGAAGAAATTGGAAGTGATCTTTCAAGTGATGAAGATGAAGTTGCTGATCTGACATATTATGAAGAAGAATCATGTGAAGATAATGATAAGAGTTGTTGCTCAAGTCAAGAAGAGGATAGTGGTAGTACATGTTCATCTTCATATGAATTTGATGTAGATTGAGAAAAAGAAAGTAAGGATGAAAGTGAGTACTCTTATGCTAGCAAAGATATGAATTCTTTTTCTAAATTTGAAAGTGAAGTTCCATTTTAGAGTTATACAAATCAGCTTGAGGTTGAAATTTGTGAAGAAGAGTTGTTTACACAATATGAAGACAAAGAGATTATCTATAAGGACAGATTACCTAAATGTGTAGATGAATGTCATAAAGCTACATGCCGTAGTAACCAGCAATATGCAAATAATTCTAAGGTTAATGCACTAGCACCTGTTGATAAAATGAAAGAAGATTCATTTGCAAGACATTTGAATCTCCTTAATGAAGACAATGCAAGTAACATTGATTCATATTCTACATGCTTCGTTGATGGAGTGAAAGGTGTGTCTTCTTGTGATGATTCTGATTTTTCTTCTTCATATGTTGAAAGTATCCATGACAGTGATGTTAGAAATGATTTCAAAGTTTTCACGAATCCATTGTATGGTGAGGAGTTTGATGTTGATCAACACATCACTTGTTATAATGTCTACAAAGGAGCTTTGCATGGAGTTATCAACCTACTTTTTGAAGAGCACATGGAATGTTCAAATTTAGTTGAGGATGATTTTAATAATGATTCATTATCCTACTGCTGTAAGAGATCATATTGTTGTTCTTCCAGATGTGATAGTGATTATGATGATGATGTTGCATCTCATGATGTGGATAACAAGGTATTTGATGAAGTGATTAATGAAAATCAACATGCACCTTGTAATGAGTTTTATGATGGATATTCTAATATGATGGCTAATCCATTTGTTGATTTTAAAGAACCATTAGAGGATCCCAGATTAGTTTTAGATTCTGACATTGATGGCATGTGTGAGTACAAATCTGATTTCTTATTTGAGTACCATCCAATTATGTATAAGGATACACAATTTCAAGGTATGTCTAATCCCTTTTCCTAGGTTGAGTATGAAGCTTTCATATTCAAGACTGATAGCATGCATGATTCATTTCATTAATACGAATTTCAGTTTGAGTTTGATATTTGTGAGCATGCTGATCATAACTTTCATAATGAGCAAGTTATAGAAAGTGATCATAGTTTTTATTTGCATTATGAAAGTGAACATGTAGATTCAGTTTGGCCAAGTGAGTTGATTCAGAATGTTAATCTGATTGGTGAAATTGACAAAGATGATATTTGTAGCTTACCTCAAAAAAATGCAAATGAAAATTAGGTATTTGACTGAGGTAAAAGTTTTTGTTGAAGTTCGATGGCCTAGGGCCATCATTTGGACAGTTTAGGAGTAGTTGTTTCTTGCTTTAAATAAAGCTATTCGAGAGAAAGCTTTTGCTGTCAGGTGTGTGGTTTGCTTCTTCTAGAGATCTGAATCTTTTCCATGCCCACGAGGGATATGCATCCTTAGACAAAGCCATTGTTGGGACTCAAAATTGAAGCCATTAAGCACATTTCGATGCATGTGTACTCGACTATACTTAAAGAAGCCCATGATATGTTTAATATTTCTAACACCATGCATTGAGTATGCCTATGTGTTCCACAAAGATAAACTACCATTCTGATTCTTTCCGTGAAGTCTCGTTTTGAGCAATTTCCAAATCTACATTTTTGCCCTAGTGTCAAACAGCAACATGAGGCCTTGTTTGCAATTGGATATTTCGCACCCAGTAATGTTTCATGGCTTTCCGCTTTGGGACTATTTAGTGTCCATACCAGAGAACATATGTTTTAGATTTTGAGTCATTTCACATCCGTTTGACTAGGTTTTGAATCCCTCAAAATCGGTCATTTGTTGTTGTCATGCTGATGTGAATTGTTCATAATTCTAGAAGGCCCTGTTTGACTTGTCATAAATTTGAGCCAGTTGACCGTAATGATAAAATTCCTTTTTCATTGCATTTTAGAGGTCAGAGACTTACTATGTTTCAATTTTTATCTTATGACGAATTCGTTTGATCAGTTTTCGAATGCGATTCCAAATGCAATTTGTAACTTTTTACTAGTGTCAAGAAGTGCAGATTAGTTGGTACCCCTATTCATGATGTCATATCTCAAAATCTGTGATAGATGAGATCAAATGGATTGTACTACTATTTTTTACTCTGAAAATACTTCGAGTGTGCCAATTTTCAAATCTTGACGAATTCATTTGCACACTTTCCTAGTCCATTCCATTTGCAAAAAATGCTTTTCTGCCATTCTTTCCAAGATACAAATTTTGAGTAGCTCACTTTGAACTTTCACCAAATGCGTCCTATTAATTTTCATGAGCCCAAATTGCAGATTTATACTCTCCTCATGACAGTGAACCAACGCCCCAGTTTTCATGCCCCCAAGTGTCAGTCTACCTAGTTTTCGAAGCCAAATTCGATTGTAATTTATAGTTTTCTGACATGTTTCCTTATAGGCAATTCTGAAAGGGTAACTTCGACAATCTGTCTTTTGACTAGGAATTTGTCATGAGACGAGATTCGATAGGCTAGAAGTATGTGAAACAAAGAATTAATATTGTTGATTTCAGAGCCCAATTATCTGTTTGGGTCAGTTTTTAAGGCAAGTCAAAGGACCTCCTAGCACTAAGTCAACAAGTTGCAAAAAAGAGTTAAAAATGAGTTTCAATTGATTGATCATGAAAGGGGGCTAGCGACAGGGAAGAAGCCCCTAGGCAGTCAAGGAAGACCACGATGTGGTAAAGGAGGCTTTTCTTTTTAGCATAAACATATACTTGGTCGAGCATATAAAAGCCAACATAGGAACATCAATAAGCTTTCAAACTGATTCTTTTATCCTCCAGTCTGAAGAAATTTAGATGGAACAAAGCATTGTTATTACTAAGAGGCTTGAATTGGATGAAGACGTCGATACATCCACTGATCTTGACTTTTTTAGCAAACGCCATAGAAGAAAAGAGTGGATGCAGGGATGAGTTTGGGAAAACAATTATCCCATATGCATGCCACAACAAAATATTTAGATGTTTAAATAAAACTTAACTTGCATTACTTGTTGTCTTAAGAGACACATGACTTTTAAAGCCACAAACCCATGTGGTGGACCCCGACCAATTGTAGATGCCCTTCATATATTTTGAACAAGAACGCAAATCAAGGAAATGACATGGAATCTGAAGAACAGGATGAGGACATGTGGATGATCCTACGATGATCATTATGTTGCCAAGTAAAGTTGCATGACTGATAACTATAGTGACATAGAGACTAGTCAAGGTGGAGGTGATGTGTCGAGTTGATGTGCTGATGATCAGGCGTTGAGGTGGCGTTGATGTGGCATTGACGAAATGGTTAAAGAAGGAGATGCTAGAAAAAGATTGCCAGAATCTAGTGGTCACCATGTCGCCACCAAAAAATTAGAGGTTTTCCGGCAAGCGACATGGCACCATCTTGGAAAACCATAGAAATCTGACAAAGAGAGGCTGTGGGACCCGCCTAGTATAGTTGGCCTACCAGTTTATGACATGTGGCATCACATGAATGGCCAATGGAGGTATAAGGGGTATTAAATTTTAAAAATAATTTCTCCTTCCAATTTTGAGAACTTGCTGAGCGTTCAGTTTAAAATTTGAAAATTTTGAATTTTCTATTGTTTATACTATAGAAATATTTTTTAATTTTTCAAATTTTTGGCATTTTAACGTGAAACACATAATTGGAGCTTGGAACTTTGAATGGCTACCAAAGGGGCAATTTTTGTCTGAAATAGGCACCTCCAATATACCGTTGGAACTAGGACAAGATGAATTTTCCAACTATGAGGTCAATTTTTGCACAAGTATTCATTGGTTCGGTCTATAAGCAGATTTGTATTTTTCGGTGCATTCTCAACAAAACGGGCAAAATTCATCTTTGAGCATCAAAATTGGTTAGGGGGTAGATATAAAAGCTTATTGAAGCCTAAATGTGGAGAAAAGTGATTCTGATAAGTTTTTCTTGCCTTTAGAGTTCATTTCAACTGATTTTCAGCCTTTGCCTTGATTTCAGATCTGGCATCAGAATCAATTATCTTTTCCATCAAATATCTGATATATTTTATGCTTTTGGAGGCCAAAATGATGGAAGATTTGATTTACTAGTTGTTGGAAGAGAGTAGAGAGATGTTTTTAACTTCTTAAGGAGGTTTTTCAGGTGCACACATCGTCGTTGTAGAGTAGATCCATGATTTTTTTCCTCCTCTATATAGTTCTCTTTTTCAATCTTTGTAGAGTTTCCAGTTTTTGAGAAAAAAAAGATTCAATGCTACGACACCATTTTGGCTCTAGTTTTTCACTGTGAAACTGGTTGGTTCTAGTTTTTGAGAAAAACTACTCACTACTATGATACCATTTCCTTCAACAATTTCTCTTATGGGCAACATTACGTTTTATACAATTAATTCTCATTTGTTAGGGGATTTATGAGTCATTTATGTACATCTTTCATGTATTCATTTTCAAGGAATGAATAAAATTTAGCAAAGGGTTTACATTCATTTTGAATCTTGTCTCCTGTTCATGGGTTTGTAATTTCTTTTGATTTGTGAACCAAGAGCATAAATTAGGTTGTGCATTTTGTTTAAAAATTCAAGTGGTTGAAATATTTTTTTTGTGGAACAAAGGGCCATGTAATTGTTTGATATTTATCACAGGGTTTGTAGACTTCATGATGGGATAGTTCGAGTATGAGATTCATTTTGATGTAGATAAAAGATAGATCAGGGATCTTGATGTAGGAGTTATGTCAAAGATTTCCAGAAGATGTATGGTTGTAATTCATGTAATTGCCCAATGGATGAGGCATTGATCAGTTGCAAGATCATTCAGTTTTGTTGCTCATATCTAGGTCTTTCTATTATCAACATATTAAATCATCTTTTCTCTTTATGTTGAAACTTATTCAAAGTCTAACCCTCACTCCGCTTATGAATTGCATTGTCTTGCATTTAGCTATTGGCAATCTATGTTATTGCATGAGTCATTAGGAGAAATAAGGGTTAAATATGCTGTTAATATATTCAAGAATATGTTTAGCATTGGTACCATATAAATTGAATCTGAGGTCTACCTACCTATATTTTGCAGAGCTTGAAGTAGAAGAAGGGTCTAGCCTTATAGTTGGCTCAGTGTCTGAAATGATATGTTAAGGATGGGAAGTAGCTGCCCCTAGATGTATCTTGTTCTCATCAGGGTAATTTGAAACCCATAGTGTTTCAAAACACCAACACGAAGCATGTTATTTTTGTTGTCCTATGTGTGCACATTATAACGTTGTATAATCCTCGAGTTTTGTGCCATTTTCTGTAGTCTTTATTCTTTTTGGTGTTCATCTTACGAAGCATGTTATTCTATTTGCACAGTTTCTAACGATGACATGGCATCTTGCACCTATATGGTCCTATCTTTAAGTGTGTGCGATCTTCTATTGTCCTTTGTTTGGGTTTTAATTTACTCTTCCAAGATTGAACCTATAATGTAATTAAATGCTTGACTAGCCAACTTGTGGCTTAGTTGGCTATATAAGAAGCTTGGTTAGATGTGGGAAAGAAAATTAGAAGGTACTTAGAGATTTTGATAGCAAATTCTAGATCTAGAAGGTAGAATATGTGAGTTCAAACTTTGAATTGTAATTCTTATTCAGTATAAGGCCACAACTTAGAAGGCCTCATAGCTAGGCCTATTGCTATTTTATATGCAAAGTTAAATAATTATACCTATCAAATTGCTACATATAGGCTTTTTTTCCTTGTTGTGTATGTGATTAGACTTCCATGTGTAACTCTTAACAAGGGTAGCTTGGGTTTTTTCCTAGAGGTACCTCAACCTCACATCACCTCTCCCCTTGGTTTTTTGCAAGAGCCTATCATTATCTCTTCTTCTATTATCTATATAAGACTGGACCTATAATGTAATTAAATGATTGAATAGCCAACTTGTGGCTTAGTTGGCTATATAAGAAGCTTGGTTAGATTTAGGGAAGCATATTAGAAGGTCCTTAGAGATTTTAATAGAAAATTCTAGATCTAGAAAGTAGAATATGCGATCTCGAACTCTGAATTGTAATCTTTATTTAGTATAAGGCCACAACTTGGAAGGCCTCACAACCAGTCTTGTTGTTTTATATGAGAACTTATATAATTACACATATCAAATTGCTGCACATAACCTTTTGTTCCCTTTTGTGTATGTGATTAGGCTTCTATGTGTAACTCTTAGCATGGGTAGCTTAGGGTTTTTCCTATATGTACTTCAACCTTTCATCACCTCTCCCCTTGGTTGTCTACAACAACCTATCACAATTTGTTCTTCTTCTGCTACAATTGCTACTTCTACTAGTTTTCTTCTTGCTAAGATTTGCTCTTTGCTTTTTTCTCCTCTTCTTGCAGTAGCATCAACCTTCAATCCATCATGCAACTATGTCTGATATAGTTGTTTATATCCTTTCTTTCATGCTATGGCATAATTACCCATTAATAGATTATCCCTCTCATTTTTGAATTCAATTTTTGAATTATGTGCCTTCTTTGTTCACAGGGATCCTATGATCTCTACACCTAGGGTCTAGACTAGTCAAGCTACAAGTCCTTCTATGAACTAGTGGTGGCCTTTGTCCTTGCTCACTTTTGTCTTTTCTCTCTTACCTCCCATCACATCACTAGTGACTCATTATGTTGATGACTCAAATCAATGGTCATTCATTCCAGACAACTTGTATCGATGTGGGTGTGCAAGAGTGTATGTATCCCTTGATCAGTAGCCATTGACTTCCTTCTTCTTCTTCCTTCGATAGGTTCACACATTTTGCAAATCAAATACTTTGACCATCAATGACACTGCTTCTTGCTTCTTTCAACCTTTGTGCCAAAGATACATGTAGGATCAACAATCTCCCCCTTTGGCATTAATGGCAAGACATCATTTATCAACACTCTCTTTCTGCTTTGCGAAGTTGGAAAAATTTATTTACCATACCTTCCCTAGTATCGATGAGAACCATGTCAATGGTAGATGATATTTCTGATGATTTTTTAGAAACTTCCCCTAATAATGTGCATATCTCACTTATTTCCTCCTTTTCTCTTTATCCTTCTTCCATTTTTTCCTTTTTCCTATTCTTCTTTTGGTTCTAGATTCTCCTCCTTTATTCCTTTTCTTCTATAGCTATTCTTCTATTTTTTAGCTTTCTTATTCTCCCCCTAATATCGGACCCTCTAAATATTCCCCCCCATTTTGTCATCAATGACAAAGGGTTATGTCGGGTGGCTATGGTCTATTGATTATGTCTTGGTATTGACCTTTTTATGTGTCAAGATGAGTATCCCATGGTGACTTTATATTTTTAAGAGAAATGATCTCTCTTTATCTGTCCCAAGAGTTTTTCAAGGTCACTCACGGTATTTTCGGGAACTCTGCTAACTAGTGTATCAACATTTTCAATATGCATTTGGATGATGCTTATCAATGTGGATAGCTTACATTGTACTTCCATCAGTTTGATATCTCTCTTCTATTGGTCATATTTGAACTGATGAATAAGGATAAATGTCCCTTGGGTCTTGGACATATAGTTAGCTACAGAGTTAGTCACTACATTGAATTTATCCCTTAAAGTTTGTAGCTCCCATTGAGATTGGAGTAGCTTCTATTCTAGATCCAATGAGAGTTTTAATTGATTTGATCCCTTCTTGTTGAATATTGCAAAGCTTCTTTCAATTTTTCCTTTTGCTTCAAGAAGAGTGGTCCTTCCTTGTTCTATCATATTGTTCAATGTATTCATCCTTTTGGCTTCTAACTTCTTTCCCACCAGTGCTTCTATGTGCTTCCTTGTTCATCTTTTACCTTGTCAACCATTGTGGAGAGTTGATTGATGAGATCCACATTAGGATGATATGTGACATTTGAGGCTAATTCACAATTGTGTTTCTTGTTATTACCATGTTCTTTCTTGTTGCTTCTTTTGAGTTCTCCTTGCTTTTTCAAATACTGCTTGTACTCATTGATTTGTTCTATGTCCATGTGCTTGATCTTTTCTTTCTTTTCAGAAATGAGTGCATCGATTTCTCATTTCCTTCTACTATGCCAACATCCTTCTCATTGAATTCTCCTTCATTTTTAGAACTTGAAGATGATGATGATGATGACAACAAAATCATATGCCTAATTATCCTTCTCTTCTTCCTAGAGTATTCACCACCTATCATTCTTGACATGCTTGGTGCTCTCTTTGTGCTTGCCTGTCCATGTGTCTTCTTTTAGACATTATTGATATTGAAGATGTAGGTCTAGTGATAATTCCTTGTTTATTTCTATGTTTCTCTTCCTCTTTAGCCTCTTCACCCCTCTTTTATGGTGATTCCATCTTATCCTTCATTTTTGGGGACTTTTCTTCTGATGGTTCATCGTTTGGTATTTGTACTAGCACATGTGATTTATCACTTTCATCTTTATCCTTCTTTTTGGTGATGAGTCAATATAGATGGTAGCTATCTTGTTGTTTCATCAATATGTTGTTGAGTCATATCTTGTGGTGACTTGACTCATTCCTCTGTGGTTTTTTCACCAATTTGTGTAACCAATGGGGTTGCTAGCAGTTTCTCATCCTATTTAGCTTCAATTGTGGACCTAATTCCATTATTTGTCTTGGGTACAATTGACACCTCTGGAGTGACACTAGTATTTCCTTTTTCTCTTCTTGTGGAATATCTTCCTCCCTTTGAGGACTAAGAGTTTCTTGTCTCCTTTCTTAAGCTTTTGTCTCTTTCTCAATTCTTTTACCGGTTCTTGCCTCTGCTGGGTTGGGATTAGATACTCCTTTGACCTTTGAATTGGATGGTTCCTTTGTCCCTCAAGCTGTCTAATTTTTCTTTAAGTATGTATGAGTTTTGGAGTTAACTCCTTTAAGTGTTGGGCTGTGCTTTCTTGTGTCAAGTTGATTCAACCGGTTAAGGTGTCTATAATATAATATGTCTTTCTCTCTTTTATTCTCATGCTTGTTCATACAACACTTATAGCCTTAGTTTTATTTTCCTTAGATAATCTTGAAAATCTATTTTTAAGATTGGTGTAGTCATGCTTCATAACAATTGTATTTACAATTTCACTAATAAGAATTGATTTAGATTTCTGCTAACCTTTCTTTGGTGCCAATGATGATTCCACTTAAGAAAGGTGCCAATGATGATTCCACTTCTTCTTCGGTGGCCTCAATGATCATAGTTGCTTCACCTTCATTATCTTTACATTCAATTTCCTTAGGCTTAGGTTGATCCGGTGCTAGTTCTTTTACTTTTGGTGCTTGAGTCGGGTGAGGGCGACTCATTCCTAATTCTTCCTCCATTTCTTCGGTGCTCATTACCTTGAATGGGTATTTCTTGAGCAGCTTAGGTGCTTGAATCCTTTTGATTCTTTGTGGAGTTGGCTTTTGAGCTTTTTTCTGCTCCAAAAGAATCATGTTTCTTATCTCTATGCAAGTGTCAAACCTTGATAGGATATGACTTTCGTCTTATGCTACTAGCCATTCTATTTAGGGCAGTTCCTCTTCATCCTTCACTTCATATTTGAATAGTTTCAATCATAGGGTTCTTGATTGAGCTGAGCACACAATGCACTTATCTATGCTCGCTAGAAAGAAAACATTGTCTTTGTAGATTTTCACTAGACTCGTGGTTATCCATTCTCTCTGATTCATCTTCTTCTAGAATCCTTTGAAGTATTCCCACAATATAACATTCCCTTTGTCTTCCAATTTCTTGTATAGTTCTCTTATTTGAGCCACTATAGGGTGGTCTTCACTCCACTTGATATTTGGGGATCCAGGAAATTCTCCTCTCAGGTAGAAGAACATACGTACAAGTATGGATGCAAACCATATGGTTGATCCTAACGATAATTCATTATGTTTCCCATGCTCTCCATTATTTGCATATGCAGATATCCACATAGGTCAATTTTTGACTTCTTGTGGATGACTTGAACCAATTCACATGCTATGTTTCTAGGAACATAGTTTTCCCTATTGATGTGACACAATTTATACCCCAACACCATAGATACAAACCTCAACTTAGGGTTTTGGATTTCATTTACTATACAACACATTACATTATGTCATCTTTTCTCCAATCAATGAAGCTTCTTACCTTTTTGAGAGTAAATTCATTGATAGATCAATGTAAGATGCACTGAACCTAGTTATCCTTTCAATTAGGGCCTTTATGATCATGTATGGATTTTCCAACCATATGTACTTTTCATGGATTTTGCATAGAAAAATATCACCCATTCTTTGTGGAATAATTTGGGTATGTCCATTTCCCTACTTAGCGTGAAGTCTACCAAATCTTTATGATCCTCCTTTAGTGCTAGTACATTAGGCCTCCATTTTGACCAAATATTTTGACGACAGGTCAATTTGGCTTGTCAAATCCATGTTTTTAAAAAAAATGATCTTGAAAATGTCAAAATTTTGACCAAACTTAAGTTTGTTTGTCGAAATTTTGACAAAAAAGAAGGTTTATGTTGAAACTTTAATTACACTTAAGTTTATTGTCAAAATTTTGACATCTTCAGGATATAAAGAAAAAAAAAAAACATTTAATTTTGTATATGTCAGATTGCAAGTGCATGTGAGGGGGTTTTGTGTCATATTGTCTACATGTAAGGAAAAGTGCGATGTCACTCAGGTAAGATATCAATGCCCACTTTATTTTGGAGAATGGAAGGGAAACAAAAATTCAGTAAAGTGTGATTAAATGATTTTGGCCTCCACCTAGATGATATAGTTTTATTTGGAGTAGACGATTTCTATGGCTCAAAGCCCTTGAGTTGATTTTTCGAGCCAACATGAATATCTTCATGTTATTGGACTAGAAATTCATTTCCATCTTCACCTATTAGTATATCTTCAAATTGACAAATCCCATGTTTGGTGCCCTAGTCACAATATGCACATGATCAAAGGAGTTTGTAATCCTTTTCATAGAATGTGTGACTCACAAGAAAATCATAGTTGTTGATACCAGGCCCAGACAAAGGAGGATTATGGGGGAGGCACTGGAAACATTCAACGAACAACTGATATGAGGATTATAGAGGAGGCTCTCAAAATTATTTTCATTCGGTTCAACAGTAGAGTTATTCAATAATGAAGGGGTCAAATTCATAACAAAGATCCTCTAGTAGGATCTTTTAAACCTTACTATAATTTTGCTTACAGGTTTCACATCTCTCTACATTAGGGTTTCTAAATACTTCTAACCTTTATTCTTTGCAATTGATATTTTTTAGAAACTCTAGTGAAGGTGAGAAAATCTCTAGAACTTTAGGACAAATACCCTATGAGGAAGATTGTTTTAAAAGCAAAAGACATTCCCTAGCTAATTTGGGTGGGTTCATACAAGATTCGCATGAGAGGTTAAGACAAGAGATGGATAGTCTTGATTCATTGTGATATATTTGTTCCATGTGTATAGGTAACAACAAATTTCAAATTTATTTAGAATGCTAACAGTAATAAAATTTCCATGATTCAAGGGTTGAGGGTTATTCTAGTGATTAATTACAAATTATCAAGAAATCCAAATCATAGGTGTTGAGTGCATGTTCATGCTTGCTATAGTATTTGGTTTATCATATTTTTCTTACCACCATGAAGATTAAATTTGTACACCACCATTTTTGTTGTTAATATACAAATAAAGTATGTAGTAATTGTGCATTGCTTGCATTAATTGTTTTTGTGAATGCCATCAAGAGATGATGTTTCCTTGAGTAGATTTTGAGCATAGGGCATCTTAGTTCAAACTTGTGGGTAGGTGAGGATGCTAGAAAAAATGTGATGCACTACTATGAATAGTAAGGGTATTATTTCTGCCAATTGTACCCCTAGTAAAGAAGGATTATAGAGGTCACACTCTACATATTTGTAGGTTTTATATGAGGTTAGGGCAACATAAAAGAGTATTAAGGAAGAAGCTTTACCTATTTAGGTTGTGAAAGCTTAGGTTATTTTTTTGGAGATCCGACTCATGTTATTTGTCCTCATAATATAAATTGTGGGCCCTCTTTGTGCTTCTTGGTTTCAGAGAAACAAGAGACAAGGTACATGCAAAATAGCTAGTTAAGCTCAGAAAATAAGTTAGAAATGGTTCACGATTCTTATTCAAGTCTGGCACTGTTACTTTTTGTTGAATTGGCAATTCTTCTATTCATTTCTATGGTGGGATATAATACATATAAGTTAATACCATTACTAAAGATCTAAGAGCTAATTTTGTAACTATTTTGTTTAATTTTCTTTTTGTATATGTAAGGGATCTTGTCATTGCATGCAACGACCAAAACCAGGTAAGAGAATTAACAACTATGTATACAAGTTTTTATGAAGATAAATAATTTTAACATATGAACTCAACATCATTTTCCATCCTTTTTACATTTTTAATTTTCAAAGCTTTGAACAATTTGATTCTTTAAGGAAGTGTGTAAGTACTGATGTAACTTTTATTCATCGAGTGGAATATTTAAGTGGGCATTTCATCAAAATTTGTCAAAAACACCTACAAATAAATAAACCTTCCAAACCAACTTTTTATAGTGGCATTAGAGTAGGGTAATTTGAGAATGAAGCTATGAAAGAATTCAAGCTCCAATAATGCTACAATATGATTAAGTAAATCCAATGCAATATGAAAAGTTGAAAGAAAACAATTCAGGAAGCATATCATTCTCCACACACATTAGACCTAGTACATTGATTTTTCTACTATTGAATGCATAGGACTAACTATTGCCTGAGATCATACATTCATATTCAGAATCTGAACATTAAAAATAATGTTTTATGAATATAATACAAAAAATAACAATGGAACTTGGATGTAACCGCATGTGAACTAGCAACTTATATGAATCCCATTGATTTTCTCTTTAATGAACATAAGTTCTGGAAGTATCAAAATCGATGCCCTTCTTGTACTCATACTTGTTACCAAACTCTACTAGTTGCATAGTGACTTGGGTTTGCGGCCTCCTTAATTTCCTCTATGACCTTCTCACTTACACCCGATATGTTCAAGTTTATGGATAGTGGTTATGTCAGCCTATGCCATTAGGAAACTTGAACAAGAAAAATGTGAATAACAACAAGAATGTAGCAAATTTATTGGTAATTTATTTTTTTTTAAAATTCAGTTTTACAATAACTTGTTCCCAAAATGTACAATTGCCTTTGACAAGGCTTAAATAGGATTTTTAATATCATTACCATCTTAGGAAAGGTAAAACTACCTCACATTGAAAATATCTTACCAATTTCTCCAAAGTTGCACAAAGTTGCAACATGGCAACTTTGTCAATTTTTCCAAAATTTATATTTTCATTACACTTTGGGCTTCCTTGCCACCAATGGAGGAAATAATGAAGGCTTATGATGTTTCAAACCTCATTACAACTCACTCCACCTTATTTCATGCCTTCTGACTATATTGTGGTTGTTTGACCACCATTGACCACCTAGGAAGCTTTTTTATGTTTTAACCAAGAAATTGAATGAAATGAATACAAAATGCAATTTAAACCAAGCATTTAGGTAAAAACACACACTTAGGTTATTAAGAACATTTATTCCATAGTTAAGACCCAAATGTGAGTCTTTCAAGCCAAAATTGGGGTGCTCTTGCACCAATTATGGTGTGAACATGTGAAGGGGCAATCTCAAACAACAAGGAATACCTTTAAACCTTCCCTAACTCAACACAACGAGATCATATAGTCATTGGGGTACTTCACCCTGAAAATATGCACAACTTGTTGTTTCTTGTTTCGACAAAGGCAACTTTCTATTTGCACCTCTACACAATAACACCTATTGATCAAGTTTGCATCTCACAAGGTTAATCATGAACTAATAGAAAAAACACTACAAATTCAAATATTTCAGCATAAAAATAACTATTTCTTGACACCATTCCCACAATACCATGTGTAATAAAAAACCTACTAGTCAAGTTTACACCCTCCCAAAGAATTCAACATAGACAACTTTCTATGTGTACCTAATTGCAATGAGAACACCTATTGATCAAGTTCACACCTCACAAGTTTAATCAAGAACCATTAGTGAATACCACTATAAACTCATTCATATCTTTCAAACATGACAACTCTTTGTTGTCACCACTTTCATAAAAAACATGTGCAATAAGAACACCTACTAGTCATGTTCGCACCCTGCCAAGCTATTCAGCATAGACAACTTTCTATTTGCATCTCTATGTTATATAGACATTATGGTCAAGTTTGCACCTCACATGCATGCTTGCAACTATAATAATATTAAAACTCATTTATGTGTACAACAATTTCACATGTTACTATGGTATGTTTATTTCTTGTGGATTAAATCAAATTAGTTGCAGGTTCGGTATGGATTACTTTCCATCTATTCTCCAATCAAAGCTAACAACAACATGAATCGTAGCTTTTTAGGCACCAATGATTATTTGTACATTGCAAACATGATGACTAGAACAAAATTGTTTTCTAGTTATTGAGTTTGCTAAAAATTAATGTTGCTTTGAGTCTGTATTCTCTATTCCCCATTAACTGCCCAATTAAATTCACATATTAGTTTGGAAGATACGCATTGCAGATAATTTGAAGATCCATCCATAGATTGTTTTGAGCTCGGTACACGTCGATCTCAATATGTAATCACATGAATAACATATGGTCCAAAACATAATAAAGACCCACATCCAATGTTATTTACTACAAAGAAAACATATGACCTTCCATGAAGACACTACCTGTGTCTTTATGTAAAGCGTAGTATCTATGTATATATAGTGATATTGTTTTAATGAAGCTTTTCTTATATATATATATATATATATATATATATATATAGTATAATTCATTTGATTTCTTTATATGCCACCCTTACTGAAGAGATGGTAATATTTAATTATTTTATTATTTTTGATTATATACAAGATACTACTAATGCTTGTGTGTTTATATTTGATATAATTTTATAGTCCCAATATTTGCATGTGAAGAAAGTCCACCCCTAACAATATGAACCAAGAAAAAAACAAGGTGAGAATTTTAGATTATGGTCTCAGGTCAAAAAAAAAGGTGATCACATTGAAGGGGGAAAGGATTTGCATCCTTTGTTGAATGTGGATTTTGAGCTAGTGGAACATGGAGGTGTCAATATCGAAGAAGAAGGTAATGCTCCCATGGAAGAAGATGATTTTAAGGTAGAGAACACAATTAAAGATGTTGGTATTGACGCAATTGATAATGTACTAGAGAACATGATTGAAGAAGATGTTACTGACGTATTTGATGAACATGATGATAGTTGCAAATCTAATGATGATGATGAAGAGAACCTTGATATACATGTAATTGAAAAGTCATATGAGCCCCTATACTAAGGCTCCTAAACAACACTTCTCTCTAATGTATTGTTGCTATTGGTGTAAATAGGTATTTACTATTTACACTTAGGTTTACTTAGGTTAATGCACATTTTATTATTATTTATTTAGTCACCTAGGAGTACGTGTACTCTAGTGAGTTGTCATATTGACAACACAAGAGTTCGCACCTCATTTATGCACATGGTGTCTACACTACCAGAGTTAGCACTCTAATTAAGCACATGGTGTCTACAACATCTTTATTTGTGTGACACCTTATCATACTTATCCTCTCATTGATGCACGTACATTCATGCACAATGGAGGATGTGTGCTTAGTTGTTATGCTTATCTCCTAGCTCCCTCTAGACACATTCTAGATGCATCTAAGAGGCCTTTATGTACAAGCACTCCTAGCGTGTATTGCACATTAGAGAGCATTCTCATTTTTATATTGATTATACTTTGGTCTATTTCTGTGCTTGTGTTTAAACCTCTTGATCTTGGGAGAATATTGCCAGAAGGAAAATTCTTACATGGTATCAGAGCTGAGGGAGATTCTTGTCACATAGCCATTGGAGACCTTGTTGCTTCATCTCTCAAAGGGATCCGATTTAGATCTAGAGCATCAATAGCAATTGGGACCGTCTAGAGCTGAAGCAGACCTCGCCATTGCATCCAAAGTGACGATTCGGTGAAAATCAACTATAAATTTGCCTATTTTAGGCCATAATCAATTTTGAGGCAGTTTTTTTTGAAAATTGAAATTCGAAGGCCCGATTTGAAAATCTGGTATGGTCATCATTCGATTTGTTTAATTAATTTTTAGATTTGTTTAATTCTACAATTCTAGAATACTTTTCAAGTTTTTTGCCCAGTCGAGCTTGCAGAGAATTTTTTTTTTGCAAAATTGGGTAGTCACACCTCGGCCTCGCAAATTTGGGAGAATATTCCTTAATTCGACAGGCATCAATTCTAAATTATTCTAGCCACTGCAAGGCATTACCAGCAACCATACCAAATCCAATGCTAAATTCCTAACACATTTTGATGAGTACACAGTCCACTAGACTAGCTACCAACTTCCACAAACCAAATAGCTTTGCATTATAACCCCAAGCTATTTGTTTCAAACAACAACGAGGTCTATCTCATAATGCATGTGGGATAAAACCCATAGTGTAAACCTTGCTCTAGCAACCGACATTGGAACAATCCGTTGCTGCATTCTTTTTCTGACAGAGACACGCAGCTCTAGCCAGACTCGTCCGTGTCAGCACCTATCTGCCATGATGGACATAACACACTAAGCTTGCAGAGTCAGCGCCCCATCAGCCTGATGTAATAAAAAACTTAGTGCATCTGAGTCAGCCGCCTGGTCAGTAGCCTAGGGGACACATCATCAACACACAAGCATCCACATGTCCAGCCTGTACACCAAGTCAACAAACCATGCCAACATTTTTCATATGGTCTGTACGACATCGTACCATGTTGACATCATCAGCCATACAGGTGACATCATCGCCATGTTGGTAGGGGCATGCATTTATGCTAATGTCAGCAAAATACTCTCCTCAATTTGACGACTATTTGATTGTCATTTAGAGGCAATTTTGAACTGCTGTGATGGCCATTTGACAATCAAATTTAACGTTGTGTTTTTAGACCCCTCTTCAGAAGTAGTTTTGATTTGATAGCCCGACTTTGAGAGGCCATAACTCAGTCATTTAGACTCCAAATCAGGTGCAATTTTTATGATTTTGGGTAAAATTTTCTGAACTTTTTAGTGGTCCAGCTCTTTTCTAGTTTTGGTTTACAAATTTGTTAGAAATAACATTTTTTGGTGACTATACTTGTCCAATCCTACCTTTTGCAACTTAAAATGCATCATATGGGCTCATTTGGACTCCTTTTTAGGTTTCATTTTTTTTGAAAGTGCATATTTTTTTGTCTACTTTCTAGATTTGCTATTAGATTGTAGGCTTGTGTGGATAAAAATACCACTTTCAGAAATAGGTCATGTTTCGCATTATATTGCTTCACAATTGTTGTATTTTTGAGCTACATTGTAAAGTTCCAAATTTGTACTCTAAATAGAGGTTGCAATCAGAAAAATCAGAAGCCCACTTTGTTCATTTTGAAAAGTGGCCTATTGTAAACACACTACTTATAAAGTGCCAAAATCATTCATTTGGGGGGAGGGGGGGGGGGGGGGAATTTTTTGATTGAGTGAAAAGGGGGCGTGTGTACTATGTACTAATTCTCCTTGATCTTGTGCTCTTGCAATGTGGGTTTTTTTTCAAAGTTAACTCCACATAATTATGCTACTTGGAAAGAAAACATTAAGGAACCATTGGTAGAAAAAGGTTTACTACATTATGTAACTAGTGCAACAAAGGAACATCCTGATGATACTGATTAAGCTTGGAAAGAAGATTGGGAATCCAAACAAGAGATGGCCCTAAGAACCTTGTTCAAACATATCTCAGATCTCGTCAAGTATCACATTAGGAAGCTTACCAATCCAATAGAGGTTTGGGCTAAACTTGAAGCTTTGTATGGGACAGTAGATGAAGAAATGGATTACACTATTGAGGATAAACTTCTCAAGTTGGATCTTAGGAATTTTGACACCATCAAAGACTATCTTACCCAAGTAGACAATTATAGGGCACAACTTAAGGATTGTGGTGCACCCATCAAGGATGGAAAGATGATGAAACACATCATGACTCATCTTCCACTTGAATATGCTTCTTTTTTTTCTAGTTTTAATACTCACAAACTAACGATGGGTAGTGCCTACATTAAGCCTTTATTTATGAAATTTTCAGAAATGCTGGTCATAGAATATTTAGTATGGGAATTCTCTAGTCTTCCAAGACCAAAGCCTTGGTAACAAATGAAGGGAATTGGAGTGGTAAAAACTCCAACAAGAAGCAGAAGCAGTGGAAGGCTAAGCCACAAGATGACATACAACAATCCTCCTCAAAAAAACAATCTTCCTCACATCAATCTTCTTCCACTCAACAATATTCATCACAAAAGGGAAGTCTTCTTCCAAAAATAATCAAAAGGGGAACAATTCCAACAAAAAAGGAGAAGAAAACTTGTTCCTATTGTAAGAAGAATGGTCATGATAAACATGAGTGCAAGGATAAGTAGATTGATGAATTGGTCAACTTAATGAGGAAACACAAAATTGATGTGCCAAATACATATAAAGATAAGGGATCTTCAACCACTTCAAAAGGTAAGGGACAAACTTTAGTTGCAAGTACAAACAATGTTGAGGAATGGGTTCTTGATTCAGGAGCAACACATCATATGGGTGCTTCAAAGGATCAATTTTCCTCTTTGAAACAATCAAATGTACCTTACATCTATGTGGGCAATGACAGTCAAGTCGAAGTAGAAGGGAAAGGCAATGCTGAGTTGGACAATGGCATCTCCGAGGATGTTCTACATGTTCCTAACTTTAGCACCAACCTTCTCTCCATCTACTAGATAATTCACTATGGATGTGTCAACAAAGTAGAGTTCCTCCCTGATACAGTTGTGGTGAAAAATCTCAAAGATGATTCTATGGTGGTGGTTGGTAAGGCTAATCATGAGAAAAGACTTTATTCTTTCTCACATTTTGTGCCTAAGTCCGCTTCCCTTGCCTTGTTGACTCATTCAAATGCAAAAAGTAAACTATGACACAAGACATTTAGACATCTTAATTATCGCTACCTTCAACAACTTGGCAGCAAGGATATGGTCATTGGTCTACCTCAAGTCAAGTATTCAGAAGGTGTATGTCTAGGTTGTGAAGCAAGCAAAAATCCCTAAGAGAAATATGACAAGGAGAAGTCTTGGAAGGCAACTGCTATTCTTGAATTGGTTCATAGTGATGTAGTTGGCCCTTTTCGAACCATCTTTTGGTAAGGCCCGCTATGTTCTAACCTTTATTGATGACTTTTCACAGTATACTTGGGGTTTTTTTCCTAACTCATAAGAGTGAAGTATTTGACAAGTCCATCATCTTCAAAGCTCAAGTTGAGAAAAAATCAGGGAAAGCCATCAAGATTCTATGAACAGATAATAGCAGGGAATATGTCAACTCCAAGCTTGTATACTTTTGCACTCACGAGGGCATTGATCTTCAACATTTAGTTGCATACATGCCATAGAAGAATGGTGTTGCTAAAAGAAAGAATAGAACCCTTAAGGAAATGACCACTTGTATGCTTCAACCTAAGTCTCTAGATCAATTGTTTTGGGTAGAAGCCATGTGTTGTGCTAGTTACATCCAAAACAGAAGCCTGCATAATGCCTTAGATGGAATTACACCTTTTGAGACATGGCGTGGCAGAAAACCAAGTGTAAAGCACTTCAAAGTTTTTGGTTGTCCAGCATGGGCAAAGATACCTTCACAAAAGCGAAAGGAATTAGAATCTCAAAGAAAATTATGTATATTTTTTGGATACCCTGACCATCTTAAGGCATACAAACTCATGGATCCAGAGACTCATGAAATATTTTATGAGAGGAGTGTTCACTTTGAGAAACTTGTCCAAGTTTGGCTTCTTCAACTCCTCCTTCTTCCTCCTTTATGGACAGTGATCATAATGATGATAATGACTCAGAAGATGAGATTCCTTCAACCTTGACTGATGCAGAGTCTGCAACAATGGAAGCAAATAATCAAGCCCAAATCCCACACAACCTTTAATATGCTCAAAAGGATTGAACAGATGATTTGGTTCACTTTCATAGGATTATACCTCTCCTAAGAATCATCAAGAAAGGTTTCAAGTCTCACCATCCACAAGTAAGACACCAAGAAACATGAACCCAACTTGAGCAATAAGGACAAACTCCCTTAAATTGGGGAAAATACGGATTTCTACGTTTTATACCTTACAACCTCCAACAAAGGCTGAGATTCACTTAGTCTCAATCTAGATAAGGCAAATCAATGATTGGTTGCACTCCCAACAACCCACAACTCAGTTTGCATGCATAGACCTAGAATCCTATTAGGTCTCCTAACACTGATTTTTACCAATAACTTTGAAACTCTCCAAAAGACCTAAGGAACAAACTACAGTTTCAAGCACCCTTTTTCAAGTTGTTATAGACTCCAAAGTTGCAGAGACCAATTCCACTCCAGCATGTCCTAATCACAACCAAGTACATAGACCTAATTAGCTACTTTAGGCTTGGTTTTCAAGGCAAGTGGTCAAGAATGGGTGCATGGGATCAAATCTCTACTTCTAGGTTGTTCTTTTTGCTTAAACAAGGGTACCTTATTTGAACATCAAGTCTTCAAACCATCTCCATCACTCTGATAATCTCTTCAAATTTGGGTCAAATATATGAAGATATTTGACCTAGGGCTTGCTCCCAAAAATCACAAACTTCTTCTATTGCTTCCTAATTGCAAAAATCATGTAGAGTATACCCTTAACTTGTTCCATACCAATGGAGAAGGAAATCCATTGGTAGTTTAACAAGTTAAGGCCATTTAATTGCCCAAACCTTGAAATTAATGGTTTTATAGACCAGCGAGATATAAAAATCAATAAATTTTGCAAGAGTGAAGTTGAAGACTTCAAACCAAAGCCACAACTCTTTAAAAAAAATAGCCTCAACTTTTCAACACACAAAATCCATTCTTCAGTCCCTAGATTTTGTACTGTACGGGAAAAACCAGTAAAATGCACAGGAAAACATCATATTTTTATTGATTGGGAGTAAGAATACAATTGAATCTTCTTTGTTGATCCTCCTTCGAATGTCCTGAGCCTATATAGGCCATTTCCAATAGCTATAACCAACCATTGAACTATTGGGTTACTTAATCAAAAAGTTGCTAGCAAAATTGCAAAAGTTGCTTAACAACTTTTTACAATTTTTTTGTGCTACAACAAGAATTAATGAGAAACTTTGCAAGAAAGTGTTATAATAGAATTTTATTGACTCGTAGGACCTTATTAGGTTCCCAAACACCTAGACACACTTAAGAAAACATAAGATGACTTAGACTCTACCGATCGGACCAATTGATACCCAAGGTTTATAGTTGCACCAAGGAGTCTTGTGTCCATTAGAAGATGGATGGGTCATAGGGAGATCATTAGATCTATCCCTAGACCTTATTACAACATAAAATGAATGAGAGTTAGGTACTTTGCACCATCCTTCCCTGCATAAAAGAAACTCCAGTCTTTGGAGTAGTGAAATGGGAGGGATCAATGCCATATGCCTTAAGAGCCTTCTCAGTCAACCAAGTAGCATCTACTGCTATTTGTCCCTTCCAATGGACTAGGTACTCATAATATGCGCACCTTCTTGTTTTCTTGCTGACCCTCCTGTCCAAAATAGTATCTACCACTGGTTTTGGCATAGATGGCATGGTTTTCTTCAACTCTTCCTTAGGTTCTTCAAGTGTACCTGCATTCATATTAGTTGAAAGAGTACCTTTGAAAGAATATAGGTCAAAAACATTAAATATAGGAGAGAAATTGATATCAAGGGGTAAATCTATTTGATAAGCATTATTGCCACACTTTTTGACTATCTTAAATGGACCAGTTTTCTTCATTTGAAGTTTGGTATGCATCTGTTTTCAAAGCCTTGCTTTATTAAGATGTACCATTACCATGTCCCCTACTTTAAACTATACTTTCCTCCTTTTCTTAAATGCTTGCTCCTTATATTTTATGGGAAAATCCTTCAATCTATCCTGCTTGGTGAATTTCTTTCATGACCTCTACAAAATCTTCAGCTTGAGCACTTTTCTTCTCCATTTCTCTAATATCTCTGAATTCTAATGTACCCCTTGGGTGGGTGCCATAAACAACTTGGAAAGGTGTGAGACCTGTACTCCTATTAATTGAATCATTGAAGGAAAATTATGCCTGAGGCAAAATACAACCCCATGAAGTTTCATGCTACTTGGAAATACATCTTAATATGTTTCCTAAGGACCTATTATCTGCCTCTGTCTGCCCATCAGATTGAGGATGGTAGGTAGATGAAAAACACAAGTTAGTCCCTAATTTCCCTCACAAAGTTCTCCAAAAGTGCCCCAAAATTTTTGGATCTCTATAAGATATAATGGAAAAAGGAAAACCATGAAGTCTAACAATCTCCTTGAAGAAAAAACCTGCTATGTGGGTGGTGGCATCATGAGTAGTTTTGCAAGCTACGAAGTGAGCCATTTTGGAAAAGCTGTCCACAACTACAAAAATACTATAATTGCCTAACTTGGTTCTTGGGAGTCCAACCACAAAATCCATACTTGTAGAATCCCAAGGCTTATGAGGTATTGGAAGTGGTGTATAAAGTCTTGCATTTGATGTACCCACCTTTGCTTGTTGACAAATCAAACACCCTTCAACAAAATTTCTGATATTAGTCTGCATTCCAGGCCAAAAGTAGAATCTCCTAACCTGCTCTAGAGTCTTGTCAACTCCAAAATGACTTTCCAAGCTGCCACAATGCTTCTCCTTTACAATGTTTTCTCTAATAGACCTCTTGGGAACACAAAGTTGACCACCTTTGAACAAAAAGTCCTTCTTGTAAATTGTATTCACTGAAATTAGTATGATACCTTTCCCCCATCGATTTGTAGACTTGGTATGCCTCCTTGAAGTCTTCATCTTGTTCATACATATCCTTCATTGCATGGATGCCAATGCTTTCTAACTGAACTTCTTGGATTGTGAAGTTTCTCCTGCTAAGTGCATCAACAAATTTGTTGCCTTCTCCTTTTTTATGCTTAATGATGAAGGTGTAGGCTTGTAAAATTTCTATCCACTTCATATGCCTATGGTTCAATTTTTCTTGCCTATTTGAGAAGCTTAAGGCATGATTATTAGTATACACAACAAATTCTCTAGGCAATAAATAATGTCTCTATTTTCTAAGGGACTGCACCATAGCATAAAGTTCAAGGTCATATGTTGAATAATTTTTCTTAGCCTCTTTAAACTTTTCACTAAAAAATGCCACAGGCCTACCCTCCTGGCTCAAAACACCTCCAATAGTCTTGTTACTAGCATCACATTCAACTGTAAACAACTTGTAAAAATCAAGGAGCACTAAGAGAGGTTGGGCTGCAATATTTTTCTTGAAACTTTCAAATGAATCATTAGCCTCCTTAGTCCAAGAAAATACACATTTTCTTCCTCCTTTTATGGTATTGATCATAGGAGCACATACACCATTAAAATTTCTAATAAATTTTCTATAAAAACTGCACATACCATGAAAACTCTTTACCTCTGGTGGTGTGGTGAGAGGTGCCCAGTTAAGGATGGCTTCAACCTTGGAAGGATCCATTTTCAACTCCTTTCCTAATATCACAAACCCCAAAAAGATCAGCTCTATCTGCAAAAATGAACATTTTTCCAAATTTATCATTAGTTTCTCCTCATGAAGTCTATGTAAAACTAAATCTAGGTGCCTTAAGTGTTCATCCCTGTCCGTACTACATATTAGGATGTCATCTAAATCTACAACAATAAATTTATTCAAGAAGGGCTTCAAGACTTCATTCATAAGTTTCATAAAGGTACTAGGTGCATTGGACAAGCCAAAAGACATCACAAGCCATTCATAAAGGCCTTCTGAAGTCTTAAATGCTATTTTTCACTCATCTCCACCTTTGATCTTGATTTGATGATATCCACTTTTGAGATCCACCTTTGACTAAATACTTGCCTTCCCCAAATAGTCCATGAGGTCTTCTATCCTTGGCATGGGAAACCTATATCTAATGGTTATCCTATTGATTTCTCTAGAATCTATACATAATCTCCAAGTACCATCCTTCTTAGGTGCTAGGACTACAAGGACTGCACAAGGACTTATACTTTTCCTAATGAACCCCTTAGCCAACAATTCTTCAATTTGTTTTTCTATCTCTTCATTTTGCGCAGGGCTCATCTTGTATGCTGCTTTGTTTGGAAGTGTGGATCCTAGAATGAACTCTATGCAATGACTGATGTCTCTTTCAGGTGGTAATGTTTCTAGTTGGCTGCCTGCAACTATTTCTCCATACTTTTCTAACAAGTCTCTTACCTCCTTGGGTCCCACATTGATAACCTTGGATGGGCTTTGTGATTGTTTAATGGGATGTTTTTGTGGTCTGATTACCAATGCAAAACAAGGGGTGTCCTTTTCCTCAGTGACCCTCATAAACTCCTTTTCACCTACCAACATCACCCCATTTGTAGTAGGTTTCCCATCATTTGGTAAGGGTGGCATAGTATATTCAACCCCATCCTTGGTTATGGTATAAAAATTTGTCTTGCCATCATGCTTAGCACATACATCATATTGCCATGGCCTCCCATGAAGCAAATGGCATGCATCCATCTCTGCCACATCACACAAAACTCTATCATTGTACTCCACAATCTTGAACTCCATCCACACTTGTTCATTTATAAGCGTTTGTTTTTCTTTTTTTAACAATGATACCTTATATGGGTAAGGATGAGGCCTTGTAGTCAGTTTCAATTTATCAACCATTTCCCTAGAAGCAACATTATCAGATGAACCAGAGTCCACTATAACTCTGCAGACCTTCTTATTTACCTTGCAAGAAGTCCTAAACAATGACTTTCTTTGTGGTGGTTCTGATGTTGTAGGGGTTTTTAACATTGTTCTTTTCATCATCAATGATTCACCATGCTCAGGAAGTGTAGGTCTAGAGGTGGCAGACTGATATGATGTAATACTTTGATTGTCTTCTTCTTGGGTTAACTGAATTCTCCTATCCCCTCCTTGTTTGTTTTTTTCAGGACACCTAAAGGATTGATGTCCTACTTGGTTACAAGTGAAACATTTACCAGTAAACACACTAGGCCCTCTTCCATTAGACCTTCCTCTACCATTAAATCTTCTGCCTCTAAATGCCCCTCTATTAGCAAACCCACTTTCAACATTTGAACTACTAGATTCCTCCTGATTTTTATTAAAAGATCCCCTTCCATGGAACCTACCTCTGCCTCTATTGTTATTTCCTCTACCCCTATTGTTTGTATCTCCTCTTCTTTTATATTTTTCCTCTATTTTCAGAGCCATATTAAAACACTGATGAACTGAACCAAGAGTAATTAATGTTAATTCATCTTGAATGCTATATTTTAATCCATTTACATACCTTGCAAGCTTCTTCTTTTCAATCTCATATACCTTGTCTTTGATGGTCAAATTGTGGAACTCTTGTGTGTAAGTGCTGACATCCAAATCCCTTTGCTTATGGTTCTGCAATTTCTTGTGCACCAACACTTCATAATCATTAGGTATGAACTACTTCTTGATCTTAGCCTTCATCTTTTTTCAAGTGGAGATTTTTTCTTTATTCTCATCCAATCTCTCATTCTACAAGAAATTCCACTAACTCAAGGCAGGGCCTTTGAGTTTGGCTTTGGCAATTCTGACCCTCTGATTTTCAGGGGTTTTATCACATTCAAAGTGATTTTCTAGGGCCTCTATCCAGTCCACACAATCATTAGGGTCCAACTTACTATGGAAAGTAGGTAAGTCCTGTTCTACCTTCTTTCCAACTCTCTCCAATGTTGTAAGGAAGGGTCTCTGATCAGTAGGGATATTATCTTTTTCCTCACTCTCCATTATCTCCTCTGGCTCAGACTCTTCATCACTTTCTTTCCTCATTTTTTTCTTAAGTTTATCTAACTCCCTCTTCATAGTCTTATTTTCTTCTTGGACTACTATGCTTTTAGCCATTTTCTCCTTGACTAGCTTGGGTAGTTCCACATTGGCGATCCTTAAAGGAATCTCCCTCTCATGTTCTTCTCCTCCATCAACCATGGTGTCTCCTAATGCCACAACAAGATCAAAGTGGCTCTGATACCACTTGATGTAGAGTCAACAACAATGGAAGAAAATAATCAAGCCCAAATCCCACACAACCTTCAATATGCTCAAAAGGATTGAAAAAATGATTTGGTTCACTTTCATAGGTTTATACCTCTCTTAAGAATCATCGAGAAAGGTTTCAAGTCTCACCGTCCACAAGTAAGACACCAAGCAACATGAACACAACTTGAGCAATAAGGACAAACTCCCTTAAATTGGGGAAAATATGGATTTCTAGGTTTTAGACCTTACAAACTCCAACAAAGGCTAGGATTCACTTAGTCTCAATCCAAATAAGGAAAATCAACCACTGGTTGCACTCCCAACAATCCACAACTCAGTTTGCATGCATAGGCCTAGAATCCTATTAGGGCTGCCAACACTGATTTTTACCAATAACTTTGAAACTCTCCAAAATACCTAAGGAACAAACTTTAGTTTCAAGTACCATTTTTCAAGTTTTTATAGACTCCAAAGTTGTGGAGACCAATTCCACTCTAGCATGTCCTAACCACAACCAAGTACACAGACCTAATTAGTTGCTCTAGGCTTGGTTTTCAAGGCAAGTGGTCAAGAATGGGTGCATGGGATCAAATCTCCACTTCTAGGTTGTTCTTCTGGCTTAAAAAAGGGTACCTTATTTGAACATCAAGTCTTAAAACCATCTCCATCACTCTGATTTGTTTAATCTCTTCAAATTTGGGTCAAATATATGAAGATATTTGAACTAGGGTTCACTCCCAAAAATCAAAAACTTCTTCTCTTGCTTCCTAATTGCAAAAATTATGTAGAGTGCACCATTAAATTGTTCCATACCAATGAAGAAGGAAATCCACTAGTACTTTAACAAGTTAAGGTCATTTAACTGCCCAAAACCTAAAATTAAGGGTTTTACATACCAACGAGATATAAAAATCAATAAATTTTTCAAGAGAGAAGTTGAAGACTTCAAAATAAAGCCACACATCTTTAAACAAACAACCTCAACTTTTCAACACACAAAATCCATTCTTTAGTCCCTGGATTCTGTATTGTACGGGAAATACCAATAAAATGCACATGAAAACAATAGATTTTTATTGATTGGGAGAAAGAATACAATTGAATCTTCTCTATTGATCCTCCTTCGAATGTCCTGAGCCTATATAGGCCATTTCCAACTACTATAACCAGCCATTGAACCATTGGGTTGCTTAATCAAAAAGTTGCTAGCAAAATTGCAAAAGTTGCTTGACAACTTTTTGCAATTTTTTTGCGCTACAGCAAGAATTAATGAGAAACTTTGCATGAAAGTGTTATAATAGAATTTTATTGACTCCTAGGACCTTATTAGGTTCCCAAACACCCTAGACACACCCAAAAAAAACATAAGATGACTCAGACTCCACCCATTGGACCAATTGATACCCAAGGTTTATAGTTGCACCAAGGGGTCTTGTGTCCATTACAAGATGGATGGGTCATAGGGAGATCATTAGATCTATCCCTAGACCTTATTAAAACATAAAATTATTGAGAGTTAGATTCTCTACACCATTGACTTATAGGCCACCACCTTCCCAGGGTCCACAAATAGTTGAGGATATTCCTTCTTCTTCCATTAAACCTCGTTGGACACAACAGACCCTTGATTCAACAAGTTCATTGGTGGGTAATCCTTCAAACACTCAGATGACTAGGTCACAACACAAGTCATTTCCACATGTTTATATAGCCATTGCTTCAGATCTATAGTCATTTAAGGAAGCATCAGGTATTCCAAAATGGGACAAGGCTATGGAGGAAGAATATAACTCCTTGATCAAAAAAAACACTTGGGACTTAGTTCCTCTTCCTAAGGGAAGAAAGGTGGTTTAGTGTAAGTGGATCTATTGAACCAAATTTACAGTAGATGGAAGTGTTGATAAGCATAAGGCAAGATTAGTAGCCAAAGGTTTCTCACAAGTTCTAGGTATTGATTATACAAAGACTTTTGCACCAGTTGCCAAGATGAACTCCATTCGCTTGACACTAGCTATTGCTACAAATCATGGTTGGGTTGTACATCAGATGGATATTAAGAGTGCCTTTTTGAATGGTGATCTTTATGAGAAGATTTATATGGAGCAGCCGCAAGGGTTTGTACAAGATTCTACTATGGTTTGTAGATTGAAGAAGTCTATCTATGGTCTTAAGCAGGCTCCTCTGGATTGGTATGCCAAGATGGATTCCTTCCTACTCTAAGCAAGATTCACCAGGTGTCATTCTGATTTGAATGTCCACAGTCTTCATAGGGATGACTCACACTTGATACTCGTGCTTTATGTAGATGACTTGATCATTACAGGGAGCACTTCATCCATCATTGCTAGTGTCAAGAACTCTCTATGGGAAAAATTTTCTATGATAGAATTGGGTTTGCTACATTACTTCCTTGGTATTGAGATCACATAGTCTTTAGGACGGATTACACTTTCTCAACCCAAGTATGCTCTTGACTTGCTTTCTAGATTTCACATGAGTGACTGCAAGCCTACACCTACTCCCTTTCTTTTAGGTGTCAAACTAGAGGCCAAGTGCACCACTCCACTTTTTGATGCTACCTTGTACATACAGTTAGTTGAGAGCCTTATCTACTTGACACATACTCAACCTGATATAGATTTTGTAGTTGGCATAGTTTCTTGCTTCATGCAATAACCACACGAGCTTTATTGGAAGACCTCCAAGCACATCTTGCACTACATACAAGGTACACATACACATGAGATACATTATGCAGAAAGTATAGGACTTTAGTTGGTGGATACACAGAATCAGACTATGTAGGGGACATTGATTCTCAGAAGTCTACTTTAGGCTACATATTTCACCTTGGTTCCGGCCCCCTTTGTTGGCAGAGTAAGAAGAAAAATAATGTTGCCCTTTCTTGCGCAAAGGCTGAGTATCGAGGAGTTGTCAATATAGCTACATAGGCTCTTTGGTTACAGCATATCCTGAAGGAGTTTGGATTTGATCTACCCAAACCTATAGTTATTCATTGTGACAATTAAAGTGATATTGAGATCTCTAAGCATCTAGTTTAGCATTAACGAACCAAGCACATCGAGGTTCATATGCACTACATCAGAGAGCTAATATAGGAGCAGATCATTCGCATGTCAATATTGTCCTACAATAGAGTAGGTCACTGATATCTTCACCAAACCCTTCATCGAGGTCAAGTATACTCATTTGCGAGATCTCTTGGGGGTGCAGGATGTTGCAGAGAGGGGAGTCACTTGACTTCTCTCTTCTTTCTTTTGGGAGGGATTTTTTCCTCTTCTGAGGTCTTCTTCTCTCTCATCTTCTTTATTGTACATATCTATCTTTTTGGAGGAGGGTTTTTCCCATGAGGTTTTCCCTCTTTCTCCACTTTATGAGAGATTGCATTGCATCATTATATGTAGAGCATTGCTTTTGTACATGGGTACCTAACATGGCTAGTAGCTGGGACCCATCTTGCATTCGTAAGGTTAAGTGCATTCCCCTAAGTTGCACTTAAGAGGGGGTGTTGGTGTAGATAGGTATTTACTATTTACACTTTACTTAATTTTACTTATGTTAATGCATATTTTATTATTATGTTATTTAGTCACCTAGGAGTATGCGTACTCTTGTGAGTTGTCATGTTGACAACATAGGAGTTTGCACCTCATTTATGCACATGGTGTCTAAACCACAGGAGTTAGCACTCCAATTAAACACATCGTGTCTACAACATCTTTATGTGTGTGACAACTTATCATACTTATCCTCTCATTGAGGCATGTACATTCATGCATAATGGAGGGCGTGTGCTTAGTTATCATGCTTATCTCCTAGCTCCTTCTAGACACATTCTAGATGCATCTTAGAGGCCTTTATGCATAGGAAATCCTAGCGTGTATTGTACATGAGAGAGCATTCTCATTTTTATATTGATCATACTTTGGTCTATTTCTATGCTTGTGTTTGAGCCTCCTGATGTTGGGAGAATATTGCCCTAAGGTAAATTCTTACAGTTGCTGGTAAACTTCAAGTTTATGAATGGTATATCTAATGTAACAATCTCACATATGCTAAGGTATAGTGTCATTTTTGTCATTTAGCATACCATTAATGTTCTTTATATTAACAATTTTTTCCATAGGTTTATAGGTGACTGTTTGTTACCACCATCAAACATTCTACCTCGCTCTTACCAAGAATTATTGGCCATTGTGGACGATATTGGAATGGAGTATAAAACAATATGTATACATATCCCAATGATCATATTATATATCATAAATAACATGAATTTATAGCATAATGCCCTAATTTTCACATTAGTAGATATCGATCATACCAAATAATCAAAAAGGTTCCTTGCAAGGTTCTTCTGTACATTCCCATTATTCCACGTATGCAATGATTATTCAGGTGCACTAGCTTGACTCAATTTATAGATTCTCATGCATGCAATAAAAGTCAAGATGACATTATGTGAATGTCTATGGATGGTTATGCATTTAAGGAAATAGAAGATAGTTGACCAATATTTAAAAAAGAACCTCGTAATTTAAAGCTTTTATTGGCAGCAGACAATGTCAATCTATTTGGAGAGATGAGATCTGTTTACTCGGTCTAGCCTATTTTTGTGATTAACAATAACATTCCTCCTTGGATGTTCATAAAGAGGGAGTATGTAATGTTGGAAATGATTGTACCAGGCATTTTTCCAATTAATAGTCATCTAAATTAATTTATAAAAATAATATCAAAATGACCATAATAATTATATTTTATTTATATTCATTCAACTAGGTAAGTACCAAGTGAAAGATATGAATGTATATATTGAGCCCTAGATTGATGGGTTGTTGGAGTTATGGAATGGGGTCACTATGTATGACATATCTAAACCAATTGGCGAAAGATAATTTCAATTTTGTGCAATGCTTATATGAACAATACATCATGCCCCTGGACTAACATATTTTTGTGGTATGTAAAACTATTAACACATATTTTTAGTATGTAGTAGTGCTAACACATTTTCTTTATATGTTTTAGTTGCATGTGATAATTGTAAATAGGAATCTTCTAGTACACATGTCATCTAATATACATGATCTTGTAGGTCTTCAGACAAAGGAAAAATTTGCATGTCCAATTTTGTGGCTGAAAGATGAAATCTCATCATTCAAAAAGTTTAGGAAAGTAGTTTCACGAGCATAAACACTTTCCGCACAAAAATCATAAGTATCGAATTACCAAAAAACATATTTTCAATGGGAAAGAAAAGACAACATCAAATCCATGAATAATGACACCTCACATGTGGAAGTTGGAATACAATAGAATAAATCATTGAGGTAATGTCATTCCATTTGATGCAGGTTTTTGTATGAAATTAAAATTTTGATACTATCTTTTGTTTAGTAATGATGCAATTGATGTTCATGAAGGTCGTCAAGGCATTGATGAGCAACTTTCAAAAGGATTTATAAACTGTTGTAGACAATATAGTAGGTTGTTGTACTACGAGCACCTCCCAATCATGAATTTTTTTGATGCTATGCGTATTGGAAAGAATGTGACATACACACTATGGAAAATATTGGATGAAAGGTGTGACAAAGAACAAATGATCAAACATTGATGACTCCAAACATGCATTGAATTTTTTTCTTGAATCAAATAACAATGGAAACAAGATTAATATGAGTACCATTCCCTGGTTATTAATTAAACAACAAACTTATGACATATTTGAAGCTATAAAAAAACTAAATTTCTCACAAGATTTGTTACAAACATAAGCAATCTCATATCAAAGAAAGGAGACTTTTGGATAGGGTTGAAAACGCACGAATGACATACCTTTGTCAAGGTAAGTTATGTTCTTCTCTATTTATAATAAATTGTAAAATATCATGTACTTTTGATTTTTTTATAATATATTGAAAAGATCATTTTATTATTATTGTATTACATTCTACCTCTATCTCTCCCACACAACTTTGACAACATGAGTGTCAAACACGTTATATATGATCTTAGAAAATACATGAGGTTAGAAGTGTTATTTGTTTTTGATAAGATAAACAAGTTTTAAAGGGACCTTGAAACCCAAAAGTAGCTACAAACCAAGGCTGATAATGAGAAATAAAGCCCAGCCGGATAATACAAGTCTAAAGGTTGATAATAAGCACAAGGCCTAGCCAACAACAAAGGCGAGAAAAGAAAGTCTATAGTGGAACTAGGCAAAAGCCAAAATGAAAAGCCAGTAGAAAAAAAAAACACAAAAGACAGAACCAGAGGACTATTCTTCATTCTTCTTCTCAAAATCTTGCATAGTCTGGGTAGCCTCATAAATCTTCTGGTGCTCCTTGGCCTTCCGCTCCTGGACTTTCTCCATTTCCTTGTCCAAACTGGTAAAGGTGATGTTAGTAGCCATATCATCATTAGACCTGGCTCTTTCTCTGTCCTTTCCTTCCTCACGTACTAGCAGGCCTCTGTCTTTGATCACACCAATTAAAGAGAGCATATTGTCATTGATTGAATTGAGGAGAGAGATCATTTGACTAGCTAGATTGTGATTGTAGTTTTCAAGATTCTTTATTCTCCTCTCTACCAGACTGGCTCTATCACTCTGATCCTCTTGGTTCTCATTTTTAGTCTTCCTTTTGTTGTTGTCCAACTGAAACACCTTCTCTCTAACCTCTTCTAGCTCATGGTATAGCCACTTGATTGATATGAAATTATCAATCATGCTATTACGAGCATTTTTTAGAAGGTTCATTGTTGTCTCCCTTGCATTATCATAGATGGCCACAATAGTTGGATCAATGAGCTCTTCAAGCCTGGGCTCTTCCTGATTCTCCACCAAAATCTGAGAGTTCATAGCTTCTCTATAAATTCCTAATGTTGAAGTCCTAACATTGAAGGTCCTCCAAGATTTTCTCCTATTTTTGGCAAGCACTTCCCCCTCTTTAGTACTGACATTATCCTTTTCCTTCTCCTCAAAATGAGATTGAGAGTGGGGGTGAACAGGGGAAAGGGGGAGAATCGAAAAATTCGATTCTTGATTTGAAACCCTCACTATATCCCCATTATCCCTCTTCTATTTTTTCCCGGCATGGTCCTCTTTAATCTCCTCTTCCATCTCCTTGTCTTCATCCTCAGAGTCCATGTCCTCCTTATCCTCATTGTATTCCATATCCTCTTGCCAGAGGTTTGGCCATGGTCTCTAGGGCTCTTTCTCCTAGGGGTAACATCAGAGGACTGCTTCTTAATATGATCTTTAATTTTTTTTCCAAAAGAAATATTCCCCTCCTTTGAGCTTACGCTCTGAATTTCATCAGAGTCAAAAGAATAGTTGGAGCTTCTGTTGTCCTTGTCCACATCCAATGAAGGATTGTTGCTAATCATTTGAGCTTTGAAGTACTCATGGATTAGAAGCAACAATCCCTCATGTAGAGCTGGGTTGACAATGGGTTTCTTCTTAAAGCTAGTGATAGCCTTGCTCATGGAATTAAATAAATAGAAAGGGAAAGCAATTTTCTTAATATGGCAGAAATGATTGAGAAGAAAAAATAGCGAGTTCTTACTTGATCAAACCTATGGGCCAGAGTTCTATATTCAATAATAGCATGCAACACATACCTCCAGAGCTTTTTGATGGATTCCATCACATAAAATGTCTCGCTCTTTATCAATTCATTCATTTCCTCAGTGCTTTTCACAAAATCCTTCACAACATTGGTAGAGAGTTTCTTGTCCCTGTAAAACTTGAAACCCTCCATAGGAATCTCTGTGACCGTAGCAAAAACCTCCTCAGTGATAAAAAAGGAGACACCATTTACTTTCACCTTGCCCTCTTTCCATGAATTCACCATACTATTGGTGACCTTAGGATTGAAACCATGAAGTTTGGCAATGTAACTAGCAACCCTTCCCTTTTTCAAAATTTTCCAAACTTTTCCCCTTTTCCTCCATTTCTCTAGCTCCCCCACCTGATCCTTTCTACAAAATTCTCCCACCATCTCTTCAGTATTTGCTCCAACAATTCTCATAAATTCTAGTCTCTACAAATCCTTCGCAAGCAAAATTTTAGCATAGTATCTCTGATACGCGCCAAGATAATTCCCCTTACTTAAATACAAGCAGTAAATGACAATTTCAACCCAAAAAATGTGTTGAAAAGAAAAAGAAAGCCTCAACTACTTGTGTAAACTAGCAAGGCCTTTATGACTCATACTCATATCCCATATACCTTTAATATTCATAATTACCATTAGATCTCCATCGTACACCCCTAGATTTTTTCCAAGTCGATAAGGGTCTTGGCTTTTGTCAGAATATTTATTTATGATTGCCATGTAATCGACTTGTTAGATCACACACCTTTATTGGCAAACCAATCTGCAATAGGATTTGCTTCTCTAAATGTATGTGTGATGTGGACATTCTCAAATTTAGCAAGGGTGTCATGTGTCTCTTCAATTAGATTGGCAATCAACCAAGAAGGGTGAGATTTGCCATTAATACAATTTATTATGTTATTTGAATCCCCTTCTAACCAAAGCTTAGTTATTCTGACTTCAAAAGCTAGATTAACCAATTGGCACACTACTCTGGCTTCTGCAAAATGATTAGTTTGGATTCTCAACAGAAGAGAAAAAGTTGCGACTCCCTCTCCAAAATTGTTTCTTATTATTCCACCACTTCACGAGGGACCAGGATTTCCTTTTGAGACCTCGTTGAAATTGGCTTTATGCCATCCCTCCGAGGGAAGAAGCCATCTAGTTTCCTGTCTTTTAATCTTTCTGTCGTTTTTCTCATCTAACTTGCTACTGTGTGCTAAAATGTTGTCACACTTCTATGAATCATTACATGTAAAAAAATTTAAGAATGAGCTCTCACAAATCAATCCATAGCTCTCTACTCATAGAGTGCAAGGGTTTGCAATGGAGGCCCTCAGTTTGACCTATTTTTGTGCCCATGCAAGTACACCATGAGATGAGAGATTCAAAGAGGAAAAAGAAAGAATGCTAGTCTCCATGATCTTCAAATATGCATGAAAGCAAGATCTAATCTATCAATGCAAAATCTAAGCTATGAAAATAAGATCTAATCTATGAAAGAAAAATCTAATCTATAAATGCAAGATCTAAGCTAAAAGCCCATGATGGGTGCAAGAGAGAAAAAGACAAGAAAATAGAAGTTCTCCACAAAAAGCTTTTGTATTCAAACTCCTTCAAAAATTTTTCTTCAAACCTGTAGCATAACGATAGCATAATCATGGGTGTCTAACATGAGGAGAGGGCTCTCCCTTATAAAGGAAATTATGGAGGTGAGAGGCTTCTCACAACCAATATGGGATAATAGAGCTTGATCCATGTGAGACAAAATTCCACCAATGAGAAAAGAGAAGTGGTTGAGAAGAAAGTGGTGATCCATGTGAGACAAGATTCCACCAATTAGAAAAGAGGAGTGGTTGAGGAGAAAGTGGAAAGATAAATCTCACTTAGATCACATTTTTAAGTGTAGAGAAATTAAATAAAAAGAATTTATTTTATTTCCTTTTTTCATCAAAAGAGATATTTAAGTGAGATTTTTATTTAATTAAAAGGGAGCAAGTTCTTTTTAATTAAATAGAAGATATTTAATTAAATTAAAAGAGAGGTTTTTCTCTTAATTAATTAAATGTGGATGAACTGTTTAATTAAAAGAGAGGTTTTCTTTTAATTAAATGAGGATTTTATTTTATTTAATTAAAAGAGAAGATTTTCTTTTAATTAAATAAGACTTGGAATAAAATGATCAATCTTAGAAATCAAATAAATCAAATTTGATCAAGGAAATTGATTTGAATTGATTTAATAAAATATTACAAACCATTGATTCAAAAAATTTGATAAATTGATAAATTGAATAATGGGGGCCCATAGTCTAGGCGACCATTTTTGGGTGCATACATTTGCCCCTCTTTCACTAATGTGTGATCGATTCGGGAACACATGTAGTCAAAGAAAGAAATTGAAGTGTGAGGTCAATTTGGGATCACAAAACAACCCAAATGTGTGGTCGACTCGGGAACACATCAGGACAAAGAATAAAAATAAATTTTAATTTGAAAAAGTCGAGGATAAAATTGATAAAACTGAATCAATGATTGAAATTGATAATTACTGCCCCCTCGTGATCGAAATTGAAATGAGATAGAGGAGAAACAACAAATTGATAAATTTGATCAAATCAAACAAAAGATAAGGTTCTTGATGTAAGATGAAAGATATAAGAATCATAGAACCAAGGTAGATCATCAAGCATGAAATATTATGCCCCAAAGGTGATTTAGAAGAAAAGAAGTGGGGAAAAAGAAAATGGAAGATAGAAGTTTGAAAGATATGGAAAGAAATAGAAATAAGAAAAGAAAATGCTCCAAAAATCAATCAACTGTTTAAGATAGAAATTTCGATTGAGATCACGAAAGAAAATAAGGAAATGAAGATCAAAATGTGACCACAATTGATAAAATGTCCACAATAAAGATGAAAGGAGAACCCTCTCAAACTCATAATGCAGCCTAAAAATGCAAACTAACATGAAGTCTAATAATGAAAGCTACATGAAATGCAATGGTGTACTTGCAAAAGAGCAACTGTAACATAGGATTTTGTGTTCATCATTCATTAGAGAATGTAAAAGAACTTATTTTCATCATTGGGCCATTATTAATGGACATCAAAAAATCACACAATCATCACTAGTTACAAATGTAACTATGAAGATATGAATGCGATTTATATTGGATTAAAATGTGGAAAGATTCTAACATAAGCATCAAAGACATAAAGGTCAAGATGACTTCGATGTTAGCTTACCCAATTTAATATAGAAAAACTATGCTCGCATCAAGGCATAGATGCCAAGATGACTATAAGAATGGTTGTGCAAAAACAATCAAGGATAATGTCTCAAATCTCCTAAGTGTTTCAAGGGGACAACAAAAGACACTCTAGAGTTCAAGACCACACCCACAAGCAAAAAATAAATAAATAAAAACATGTCCCATGCCCCAAGTCTTCTAGTGATGCATCCTGGAGAGACTTATCAGACAAGGACACTCAACAAAAATCAATAACAGTTAGCACACAAAGAAAAGATCATGACATAAGTCAAGCATTAAGTGTTGCGTTTAAAAATTTAAGTGTGTTAACTGATACTGAGTTTTGAGGACAAGGATCAAATGCTTGCAGGAAGGTAAGATCACATGATGATACTAGGTAAGACCAAAGCAATAAGTGTTGAAAAACACTCGATGTCAATGGGTGTTGAAAAACACCATTTGTGAGGTGTCCTAAAGACTCACACATCTAATAAACCAAAGCTAACATAGTTATGCCCCCTAGACAAAGACCAATTCCAAATCAAGGTAACAAGGACAAGGCATGGTGGAGAAAGGCTAAGTGTCGAGGACATGTGCTAAGAAACAGGGGTGCAAAGGCCTCAAGTAGCGCCCGTTTCCAGGTTTTCACCACTTGGATTTATTTATTTATTTTTTTTTAGGACTTTTTATAATTTTTTTTTTTTGTATTTTTGCTACCAAGGCGCCTGTTTCCAGGTTTTCACCAAGGCACTTTTTCTATTTTTTTGAATTTTTGAATTTTTTATTTTTTTTCGTATTTTTGGAATATATAATTTTTTTGAAGATACATAAAAGTGCCTTTTGCTAGGTTGTCACTAAGATGATCATTTTTTCAGGACTTTTTTCAATTTTTAGAATTTTTACAATATATCGTTTTTTTAGAATTTTTGAAATATATCAATTTTTTTGAATTTTTTTCAGGATCAATAAATATGTACAGAGATGCCCCTAGATAGAATGGGAATCAAACTCTCAAGCAAGATCACATCGTGCAGTCCCAATGTCTAACAAGGTAGAGGACATGATGGAGCAACAAGCTGAGAAATATGATGGATAAGGAAGGAGTGTATGAAGCAAGTGAAAGTGATCTTCAAGGACTGACTCCTCAAGAGTACCCAAGCTAGGGAAAAATTGTCATGTAAAGAACATTTGGACAAGAAATGAAAGGCTAGTATAGGATAATTCAAGAAGGCATAATGTAAAAGTGGGAAAGATGTAACCCAAAGAAGTAGACATGTCAAGAGACTTTATAGCATCATATTTTACTCTATTTTATTAGATCAAGACCAAAGGGGTAAATGGGAAAAGGGTAGCAAAAGACTAGAATGAATGGAGGAAAATAGATATGCAGGCTAAACATGAAAAGAATGAAAACAAGATCATCATAAGATATCTCACAAGATAGCCAAATGTTTGTCTATAGGTCAACATTGTCAAGATCAAAGAGAGAAGACGAAATGAATGAAAGATGCAGAAGAACTACGCATGATGCCTATTTGGTAGGTTTTCATCATGGTACTTATCCAAGGCACCACAAGGGAGTGGTTTTCACCATAGGATGAATTTATTTCTCTTTACTTTTGCTACCAAGGTGCCTGATTACCAGGTTTTCACCAAGGCACATTTTCAAATTTTTCATTTTATTTTCTTTCTTTTTTTTTAAAATATTTTTCAATTTTTTTTGGAAGAAGTCAAGATTTTGAGATAATGCTCTTTGAATGTTTAAACCATGATATACAAAGGAATTCAAATGATATGCTCAAAGATGCTAATAGGGAAAGGAAGATGGGAGGCAAAAATGGAGGATATGGCTTTATGCGAAGTGAGTGAGATTGAAAAATGGAAATGAAGGCAAGATCAACGTCAACACACGCCTTGAAGGGTGGTGAAAGGATGGAGAAAATGTGAATGAAAGAATATGTGAAGGAATATGGTGAGTGGATAGAAAAGGTTGTAGTTTATGCACATGGAGTGGAAGAATTCTTTTGGAAGAAGATGAAGCGAAATTCTTTGGAAGCTTGAATGTCAAATTTAATTGTTGTTCAACATTAGACTCTCTCAAGAGAGATTTTGGAATCCATATAGCCTTAGGCTTCTTTTCATTTCTTTTTGATGATTTAGAGATAATATCTTCAATGATGGATTTTGGAACCCATACTTGTCTTGTAATTTTTTTCTTAGATATCTCTTTTGACTTAATGCCCCCATGTCGATTAGAAGAGACATGGCGGTCTTCTTTTTTATATGGATTCTTGAATTGATTTTTTTTCTTGTATTGAACATTCAAGTTACTTCCAAAAGACTTGGAACTTGTGGAAGAAGAAGGATGATATAACTGGTTTAGGTGAGTGGGTGGATGAAAAGGATTCAAGGATATGCATCTATGTTGATCTTGAGGAAAGATAGGAGAGGGAGGGGAAATTGAAGGGACATAAGGACCCAAGATGGAAGGAAAATGTGAAGGATTTAGTATTGGTGGGGGAGGTCCAAGGATGGATGCGGAAGATGCAAAAGGATAATCAATAAGTTTATTAACATCTATATGACAATCAAGGACATCAACATCTTTAGAGTGAGAATTAGGATTTTCAACAGGATCATGAACATCTTGGATAGGAGCAACTTCTTTTATAGGATTACTTAAAGCTTGACAAGACTTAGGAAGAGTAGAAAGTGGAAGGGAACATGGAAATAAATGTGTGCTAAAATGTTGTCACACTTCTATGAATCATTACATGTAAGAAAACTCAAGAATGAGCCCTCACAAATCGATCCATAGCTCTCTACTCATAGAGTGCAAGGGTTTGCAATGGAGGCCCTCAGTTTGACCTATTTTTGTGCCCATGCAAGTACACCATGAGATGAGAGATTCAAAGAGGAAAAAGCAAGAATGCTAGTCTCCATGATCTTCAAATATGCATGAAAGCAAGATCTAATCTATCAATGCAAAATCTAAGCTATAAAAATAAGATCTAATCTATGAAAGCAAAATCTAATCTATAAATGCAAGATCTAAGCTAAAAGCCCATGATGGGTGCAAGAGAGAAAAAGACAAGAAAATAGAAGTTCTCCACAAAAAGATTTTGTATTCAAACTCCTCTCCATATCCTAGTTTCCAAGAAACCTTGGCCCTTGCTAGTTCCCTAGCCTTCAGGATACCATTCCAAATAATTGACCCTTTTGGAATATCCTCATTGTTTAAAATAAAATGAAGAGAAGGCCTTTTGATTAATTTATTAACTAGGATATCCTTCCATTCACTAGTGCTGTTGAATATACGCCATATTTTCTTTGCCAGTAGAGCCTTATTGAGATGGGTTAACTTTCTTATGCCAAGGACGCTATACCTCTTTGGAAGACACACGTTCTCCTAGGCAACCAGAGGATACCTTTTTCTCCCTTCAAGACCAATCCATAGAAAGTCTCTCTAAGTTTTTTCCATCTTTTTAGCAAATCTCCTAGGAATTCCATATAAGCTCAAAGCATACATTGGCAAGTTCTATAGAGTTGATTTGACCAACAAACATTTGCCTGCCTAGCTGAGCGAAGCACCTTTCCACCCAACCAACTTTCTACTGAATCTATCCAAAATCCCATTCTAGAAGGAGTCTGGAGGAGAAGATCCCAAAGGGAGGCCAAGATAAGTAGAGGGAAGCTTTCCCACTCCACAACCAAGAATCCTTGCAATTTTTCTTTGCTGGACTTCAAGGATGTTTTTGATAAGATAAACAGGCTTTGAAGGGACCCTGAAACCCTTTACAAATCAAGATTTTTCAGTGAAGCCCAAACCAAAAAAACTACAGTCCTAAGGAAGAATGGGTCAAAAGACAGAAGTGACCAGAGTGGCATCACAAATAAAATAGTCACATCAACCACACAACCAAGTTTTGAAGGGTGCCTGAAACCCTATATGAGTCACTAAAGGAGAAACAAGTCACCAAACAAAAGGTGACCAAAGTGGAAAAACATAAAACAAGACAATAACAACCACAAAAATAGGTTTTTATTGGGCTCCTAAAACCCCAAAATGAAACACACTGGCAAGAGCAAAAGGCCAAAAGAGCCAGGGAAAAATTGGCCAAAAGCTAGCTGAGTTAGACTTTCCCTTTGGAGCCTTTCTTGGTAGACCTCAGTGCCATGTCAAAAGAGGGATTGGGTGACTTTTCCTTTTACTGTAGTCCATCCATCCTCCACCAAACTAGCAGCCTTCTGCCACCGAAAATCAGCACCATCACAGCCAGAACCTAAAACCCCAGATGCCAGGGAAAAGGATGAAGAAGAGGAAGTGACAGCAGAAACCTAAGACAGAAAAGTGGCACCTAGCAAAGGTAACATAGGAGGAACTACCTTGGAAACACTATGTAGTGCCTGCCCCTAGATCGCATTTCTGTTATCATTGTCAAATTCTTTTAGGTTGATTTTATGCATTGATTAGTTTTAGAGATACTGGATTTACAATATTATGATATTATTTCATGTTTTGGATTACATATATACTTGTTGATTTCATTTCATTTATGTGTTGTTAACGATATCTTAATGATCCTAGTTAGTAAATGTGGTTTCTTTTATAAAAATGTTAACATGATATCTTTAATGATGATTATGTTGTATTGATAGAGATGCATTATTATATGTACGCATTTGATGATACTTACCCCATACTTGCATGTGTATGGTGTGCGTGTTTATTTTATCTTTCTGTCTGACGTGTTTGATGTGGTTAAGGGAGGGAGTCGTAGTCACCTGCTAGTCGGGATCTATACGATGAACCACTCCCTGCCATTGTCTGTTTAGTTTAGATATATTATATATAGGTACATGCTCATCTTTTATGCAGGATGCAGGTACCGGGCATCGACTTCGCTGAATTGCCAGGATGAGCGTGCCCTATTAAAAATACTCAAATGGTGAGAATGGGAAGATAATGATCAGGTCCAATCCTAGCCATAACATAAAATACTTGTCCTGCAAGGAGGACTCGTAACATACTGTCTACCCTTTTTAAACCCGTGAGTATTTTGTGTGTATGTTGTTATGTGAGTGTTTGATGTATTTTCTATTAAATTAAGTCTAATTAAAAGATTAAATTAATGATTTAATTTAATGGAATATTAATATGACATTTGAATATTTAATTATACTTAACTAATTGAGAAATTAATTAAATAAGAGAGAATTAAATATTGGAGATAAAAGCTATAAGATTAAATTTAGAACGTGATAATATTTATTAATTTAATAATAATATATTTAGAGTTCATTTTTAAATAAATGCTAAATATTATTGTCATTTAAGTTAATAAATATTTATCAAATTAAAACGTTCAAAAATATATTAAAAGGAGAAAGATATCAAATTATGAAAAAAAGATTATAGTTCGCATGAATTATGCATGAGTTTTAAATATAAGAAATTAATCTAAAAGATAAAATATGTGAACTTTATTAAGATGTTTTATTATAAAGTGCGCATGAGATTAAAGTTAATAAATTAATTTGAAGTAAAGTGGAAAGTTAAATAAAGTAATTTAATAATTCACTTAAAGTGCATGAAGGAATAATAAAAGAATATTTTAATTAAAAAAGAAAATTAATTGTGCATGAATGAATTAATTAAATAAAATTATTATAATTTTAGACTGGTGGTGATAGAAACCCTAAAGGGTAATTAGAGTCTATATTAGAGGTTTTTGGGGTCATTATTTGGGGGGAGAGTTTTTCAGACACAGGTTTAAGGGAACACACTTTTGGAAGGGGAACAAAGAAATCTTTGGAAGCTTTGAAGGGTTTGGGATTAGCAAGGGTTTCACCAGATTGTTAGCATCAGATTCAGGTAGGGTCTTGTGCTTTGATCACTAGTTGAGTAATGCAATTCGATATTCTTGTCTTCTTTGTGATTGTTAAAATCAAGTTTCTGGATTTAATTGTGTGAATCTTTTGTTCTCTGGTTCTGAATCTATGATAGTTGTATTGTTATAATATGATTAAAAGAAAAATAAATCAATTAGAAACCCTCGTTCTAAATGAAAGAATCTGAGAAATTAAATTGGGTAGGGTCACAGATAGAAAGAAAATTTAAAATTAGAACTTGAATGGTTTATTTTATTTACTCCACCAGACCATACTTGTAAATGTTATTAAAAAAAAAAAAGGGATAAAAATAAATAAAAATACACACACACACACACACACACACACACACACACACACACACACACACACACACACACACATATATATAAAAGTGTTAATAAAGATTTGGTTTCTTTTTTTATATATAAAAATATATATATGTAGTTTGTTACACATTGGAAGAATAGTTTTTTTTATACTATTATATATATATATATATATATAAAAACTTACCACTTACGTTTTTATTTAACTCTGTCGACAGCCTGTGAATTTGTACATACTTGCGCTGACATAAACAACCAACAGGCTTTGAAAAAGCCGCTCGGCTATATTAAAGGGCTGGCGGCCTATCTTCATAAAGAATACGTTCAAAGTTTATGCAAATAAATTTTTATTATTACTTTAGTTAAAGTAAAGGATATTAAAGTTTTTATAAACTTTTATTAGTATTTTAATTTGAAGTAAGATACGTGTGAAGTATTTATAAATTTTTATTAATATTTTAATTAAAATAGTTTGTTAATAGTTTTATATAGATTTTAATTATTATTTTAATTTATAATATTTATTAATAATGAAGTTTATTAATAATTTATTCATATTTATTAATTAATTTAATAATACTTATTTAACAAATTTAATAGTTAATAAACATTATTAATTAAAGATTCTTTTTAAATAATTTTATTTGTTTAATTGTTAATTAATAATTTGTAATGCTAAATATTAATTTATGTGAATGCGAATATAATTATTAATTAATTTAATTAAAGATAATTTAATTAAGTTTAATTAATAATTGAAGATAATGAAATGGAGTTTAAAATTTATTTAATTGTTATTATTAACAATATTGATTATTATAAAATTATAGTTATTCTATCAATAAATAGTTATTTCTATAAACTAAATAAATAAATGGATTATCTTCTGATTATCTTTTTAAGAAATTGATGAGAGAAACTTTATATTTATGGGTTGAATAAATGATCAAGTTAAATTATAAGGGTATTACTGAGAATCCTGTACACTGGAAACATATATTGAAATGTAAACTGAAACTTTACTTGTAACTCTATTGTGTATTTTCAAATCAAATGCAAACAATGAAACTATACTATTTGCTTGTATTGTCTATGCTTTTGGATTTTGAGGTTGATTAGCTGTTGGCCAGTCTAGGATGTACACTAGAGGTTTGTAGGATTTCTGTTATACCAATTATGTGGCTAGTTGTCATGATGTGTTATGTGAATTCAAATTGAGATTATATTTATGAGGTTTACTTTATGGAGCATTTATGTGTACTTGGATGGGAGAACCATCTTGTTATCAGGTTGCTTGTTAAGGAACCAAGTTTGATCTTTATGGGTGTTGTGGTATGGGACACAACTATGTTTTTATGTGCTTAGGAGAGGTTGTCTAGGTACGTGACTTGGGAGTGGCTTGCATAGGGGTCCGAGACCCAAAGTGGTTAGTACTAAGGTAACCTAATGCAAGTTATGTAATAAGTGATAATCTAGTAATTAAAATTTATGGGGGGGAAACGCACTAAAAAGATAAGTTAGAGATTTTTGATCTACCCATGCCTTTAGTGCTTGTATAGACTAAGGATGGGAATGAGATGAGTGCCTCGTCTTCTTGAGAGGGCTTTCTAGTTTCCATATGTGTGATGTTGAGGGTCCGGGATTCAGAGTAACTAGTCCAGGGTAACTCAACGCTTGAGGGTCTGGGGTATATTAAGAGATCAGTCTAGGGTAACTCAAGCAGCCATGTGATGAAACTCCCTAGTATGTAGCCTGAGTCTCCTCTGTAGTTTTTGTGTATCTCTGGTGGTGTATCTATTGTCGGATGTGTTTATTATGGTTAATTTCTTTCATTGATGATGATTGGTGATTCATGGATGATGTACTTTTGACATGTGGCTTTTGACTTGAGGTGACTGTCTTTTGTTGACTTTATCTTATGATCTTGGTATTTGGTTTATACTTGGTTCATGTATGATGTTTGATTATGTGGTGTCGGTATTGGATTGAGTGTTCTTACTTTTGGATTATTTTATCTTCTTGAGTAGCATGTGTTACCTTTGAGGTAGTTTTGGCTATTAGGAATTCCATGCCTAGGAATGTTTCATGTTTGATAGCCGTATGTGGATCGTTCATTATCTTCCTTGCACGGTGGGAGTGGAAGCTTGACTAGGTAACCACGTGGTTGGGAGGTAGTGCCTTCTTACCATTTGGGTCCCCCTTCACATTGATAGTTGTTGGATATTCGTTGCAGAAGATGTAACTTTATCATTCTTATTTCTTATCTCAGAGACTTCTTTTCAGATGATGTATATATGTTATCATGTATTCTGTTGTACAGTATCTATTTTCACATACCCTGCGACATGTGCAGTGGATGTTATTGATTGGATGTACTTTCATTGTATTGTTTATACTTATGCATTTGCTTATGCGATTTATGTATCTATTATTTCTTTATGATCTTGAGACATTGTACTAGGAACTTAAAGTAATTAATTTAAAAATTATTAAATGTGACTCAACGTAAAGGAATCCTTGAGGAATTGAAACTGTATCTATAATTGCAAATGTGTATTTGATATGTATGTTCTTATTGCTTCCGCATTAATGTTATCTTGATGTTGTTTAAACTTCAAAAAAAAAAAAATAGTTCAGTAAACATTGTAACATGTTAGGTTTATTTCTCTTGGGTTCCCGAGTGGGGTGTTACACACTATAAGAAAGACTAGCTACCATAATTGAGGGAGCCAAAAGTGGATCCATCGACAAGAATTCATGAGAGGGTAGATTAATAGAGACAGGAGCAGAGTCCAATCTAGAAATTGGGTCTAGAGATAGATCTGCTGTCACCACTAAAGGAGCCAGAGGAGGGGACAGAAAAGAAATAGAAGTAGAATCCACCCCAGAAATAGGGACAACAGTAGGAAAACCAGGAGTAGGAACAGAAACCAGAGACTAGCCAGCAGACAGTACGGAAGGGGTAGAAGGAGGAACCTTCTTCAAGATGCCAGGAGAAGAAGGAATTTGAGAAGAGTTCTTAGTAGCCTTCTCATACATATAGTGGGCATCCGAGACCCCATTCCACCAAGAAGGGGACAATTTCTGTCTAGATTTACCTGAAGAGCACCTAGTAGCCAGGTGACTAGTCAAGTGGCAATTCCTGCAACGAAAGGGGATACCCTCATAGTCTAGAAGAATATTCCAAGAACCAAGAGGAGAATCCACCAAAATCATATCCGAGAATCCCTTAGAAATGTCGATCTCAACAAGAATGCGAGCAAAAGTTTATCGATACAAGCCAAGTGAATCTGAATCAGATTTCACAAAATCTCCAAGAACATTCCCCACCTCCTCCCAAAAAGGATCCAGCCAAAGAGGAAGGGGAAGGTTCAGCAGCCTTACCCACACAGGGATTGATGCAGGAGCATCCAGAGGTATAAGGGCAATCCTATGTCACCCAAAAAAATGTACTTAGACTTAGTTTCTGTTTCATGTCTTTTCATTTTTGGACACCCATTTGGGTCAAATAAAGGTTCCAACTCTCACAATTCAACTATCAGTGTGCTAGAAAATTTCAAAAAAATAGGAGCATGCAATTTGGCCATCATTTTGGTGACCTAGAAGGTGTGAATTGGCCAGATGAATGTAATTGTGATTTAGAGCATTCCAAAAAAAGAATCAGGTCAAAAGGCCCCACGGTTTGAAAGTTATTGCAATTTTTTGAGTTTTGGAGATCTCCTAAGAATGCTTCAAAGTTAGGTTAGGGGCATTAAATGACTTCAAAAAGGGCCAAAAAAATTGGGGACGAGTGAAGCTGGTCCATAGGGCTATAGAGAGCTTTGAGAGCTTTCTGAAAATGTAAACGGTTCGTTAATCAGAGCTACAGTTCAAAAGTTATGCCTCCCGGAAGTTCGGTTACCGTTTTTGGATTCTTCTAGATTTGCATCGACTTCTAACGCAGCTTCTGGAACCTTCTATTTGGTTAGTGGATGTCTACTAGCACTTTCTAGAATGTACTCCTAGTCCTTAACCCTCCGGGGTCTATTTAAGGAGATTTCTGGCATTGTAAAAGGCAGTTTGGAGTGGAGTTTGAGAGGAGGTATTAAAAGGAGAAATTATCTCCAGATTTATGCTATTGTAAGCCCTTAGGGCATGTTTTGAAGTTTATTTTCTCTGTACTGTTTGTACTAGCTTATTTTCTTAGTTAATACAATTTCTCTTTTCTGTTGTGTCCATTGTGTTCTTGTGTTGTGTCCCCATCAAGGATCTTATTAAAAGTTTCAGTCAAAGGGTTGAAATCCTTGTGCCAAATTTTTGCCATCAAGGGAAACTTCCCATCCCAAGAGAAATTATTGCTGAGGATGGCATTTCTATCATCTGCAAAATCAAATTTCAGAACAAAAAAACCCCTTGCCACATGGTAAATCTGGGCACTCTTCGAAATGAATGGTTCCCGAACATGGGATATCCATGCATGCAAATCTAAAAGAGAAGGCTATGGACTTCAGGGATGTTAGCAAACAAAATCGAGCTCTTTTCCCAATTGATTAGCTAACTAGACCCTTTAGAGTATATTTCAAGAATCTCCTACATAGCCTTTGCCTCCCTAACAGAGGTATCCCCCCCCATTATTGTGTTATCCACAAATTTCTGGTGGGAGAAAGGTTCACATTTTGATGAAGGCTTGATCCCCTTAAGACTTCCATCTTTCTTTTTGCAGTCAATAAGCCTACCAATACATTCAACCAATATAATGAAAAGAATAGGTGAGAGGGGGTCTCCCTGTCTAAGATGTCTAGTGGATTTAAAGAAATTAGATGGAGCTCCATTGACCAAAATAGCAAGAGAGGAGGTAGAAACAAGTTGAGAGATAATCTTATAGACTTTTTGATCAAAACCAAAGGCCTGAAGAACTAACCCAAGAAAAGACTAGTCAACCCAATCATAGGCTTTGGATAAATCCAATTTAATCAACATTCCTTCATATTTACTAGCTTCCAAAGAATGGATAACTTCATGAACCATCATAATAGAATCTAAAATTTGTCTACTAGGGACAAAGCTAGATTGTTGGGGAGAAATAATTAGAGGGAGAATTTTGAGCATTCTTGAAGTAAGCATCTTCGAGATGATCTTATAAAAGGAGTTGCATAAACTGATAGGTCTGAACTTGTCCAAAGAGTTAGCCCCTGGGGTTTTAGGAATGAGGATGAAGAAGGTGGAATTAATCTCCTTGAGAATAATTCTCGCTATAAAGAACTCCTGAACTGCCTTCACCACATCTTCAATAATCACCTACCAATACTTTTGAAAAAAGAAGGTAGGGAACCCATCTGGACCTGGAGATTTATTGACAAGTAAGGAAAAAAGAGCATTTTTCACCTCCTACACATTAGGAATAGCCTAAAGCATTTTATTGTGGTGGGGTTGGATCATCTGATGGATACAAGAAACAATGTCCTCCTGATCCACCCTTGATAACAAGGGGTCACAAGACAAAAGAGAAGAGAAGAAAGACATCGCTTCAGCAGAGATATCATTTTCTTTGGTTAGCAAAACCTACCCCCTCTTGATTCTAGAAATTCTGTTATTAACTCTATGCTTAAGAGTGGAGAGGTGAAAAAACTTTGTGTTGAGATCTCCATGCTTAAGCCAGTTTATCCTTGATCTCTATCTCCAAAATTTTTCCTCCTTATTGATGATATTGTGCAAGTTTGAAAGGATAGTCAACTCAACCTCCCTATTAATCTCATTGTAACCTTCCTGCTGAATTGAAGAAAGTTTATTTGATAGATCCTCCTTATCATGAAAGATGTGGCCAAAATCCCTATTGTTCTAGACTTTAATCATTCTCTTCACATTGCTCAATTTCCTAGCAACTCTAAATATAGCAGTACCTCCCACCTTGATCCCCCACCAGAGTTTCACATTATCTAATAGCTTTGTGTGGGAAGTCTACATTTTTTTAAACCTAAAAGGGAAGTTCCTTCTAGGTTCTATAGGAACAACCGAAAGGGAAATAGGAGGGTGATCAGAGCCAACTCTAGGAAGCAGAGATAACTTACAAGAGAAAGATTGCAGCCAGTCGAGAGATATTAAGGCTATGTCCAGCCTGACCTGAATACACTCCTGACCAACTCTTTCATTAGACCAAGTATAAATAGCTCCTAAGAGATCCAAATCTAGAAAAGACAAACCATTGCTAAAGCTTGAGAGGTCCTTCTTACTCTCCCAATCTGGTGCCAAGCCTCCCATCTTCTCCTCATCCACAAGCGAAGTGTTGAAATCTCCCATTATTATGCCCTTCCTTATTTTACTAGATTGCACCAACTCTCCAACTTTGGACCAAAAATTCTTTCTTTCTCTTTTATTGTTAGGAGCATAAAGATTCAACAAAAACTGGCTTTCATCAGAATGCATATGATATACTCTACAGAAGAGAATGTTACCTTCATTATATTCTGGTTCAAATTTAAAATGCTTGTTATTGTATAAAATCAACATTCCCCTCGACGCATCCTTTGAATTAGAAACAACACTACTCATGATATTGCTAAACTTAATGTTCCCCAAACTTTCCTTTCTCATCTTAGTTTCCTGAATTAAGAAGACATCGGGCCTTTGGTCCCTGATCATATTCCTTACAATCTCCTGTTTGTGGCTACCATTGAGACCATGGATGTTCCAGGATAGGATCTTCATGCTTTGAATGATGAACAAGATTCCTAGATGGTACACTACATTGCATCCATTAAATTTCTTCTCATTTCCTCCTTTCTTAGTTGATTATTGCTTTTCCTGCCCGATTGATTAGAGATAAGGCCAAGATTAGCTTTGACTCTGCTCCTAGTTGTAGCTGGAGATGCATGAGAAGGACCATGACTATTCTTCTTCTTTCTATATCTAACCACAGACCAAGGAGCATCATGAGCATCCTTACAATCATCAAACAAAGCCTCCAGTCTAGCCAAATGTCCCAGTGAGGTGGCTGAGAGATGCTCAATGATTTTGCTCACAGTCTTAGGGGTTACCCTCTTAACTGAGCTTGTGTTGGATTCTTGGGACAAAGGAGGATCTGTAGCTGTTGGCTCCTCTAGAGAGTCTAGGACAAAGGATACTCTAGTACTAGATCGGTGTAATTCATCACCTCTAGTACCTTCTGAGGCCCCTAAGTCACCCCCTTACCAACCTCTTCTGGTATGAAAGCAATTGCCTTCAAGTGAGGGAGGAAAATTGTGACAACAGGTTTTTACTTCATTTCTTTATCTAAGTCTGCACCCACTTCTTGGGAGGCTAAGACCTCGGCTTGAGGATCTATTACCAAATTAATATTAGCTTTCTCCACTAACTACCCTACTTTCTTGTCTGAAGTATATTTCTTCTTCCATTCCTTTTTAGGAGCATTGGCAGTATTCTTGTCGGCTTTGGTTTGGCCCTTCCCCTCCTTACCTTTTCCTTTGAATAATAGGCAGGTGCCAGCTTTGTGGCCTACCTTTTTGTAGTGAAAACACACAAAAGGGACACTCTCATAGTCAATCTGTTGGAATCTACTTCTCGAATAGGACTAAAGTTCAATGACTTGGGGCATGTCCTGGCCTTCCGCCATGGCAACACAAATCCTTGCATAAGTAAGCCTCTTCTTAGGTGCTATGAAATGCTCAATGGAAAGAATCTCTCCAAACAATCACGCAGTACCATTGAAAACATCCTCGTGCCAATATTCAAGAGGAAGTTCTAGCAATCTAATTCAAATCGGGGCCTAGGAGAGGAAGTCATTGTTCAGATCTAGATTAGAGGTCCATTTCTACAAGATCAGAGTAGATCTCCCTAGAGACCAGTTTCCCACATAGAAGATTTTAGCATAGTCCTCTGAGCAAGAAAACTCAAATGACATGAACCCTTTAGCCATAGTAGTCACCTCAACATGCCCCTTCAGATCCCATTTGTTCCTTGTGAAGACCCTCACTAGGTCAATGTTGGGATGTGGGCTGATGAATTTTCCCACAGTAGTAGATGCCATACAAAGGATATTAAGATCTATGATTTCTCTGGGAGAAGTGTTATTTGTTAGATTTGTTGTATAGATATTATTTTTGCATCTTGCTCTTCTTTTTCTATAATTTATTGTATAATTATTTGTATAGTCTCATTAATATGTTTTTGTATGATGAATATCTTCTAGGTAGTTTTCATCTAAAGAAATTGATAAAAATACATAAAGAATTGGAAGAGAAAAATTCCTCAACTTTTGTGTGAGATGCAAAAGTGTCAAACTTTAACTTTTTTCAATGCATAAGAATACTACCTCATACATCTAGTTGAGGAGATTAAATTGTGTGGACCTGTACCAACTAGGTCAATGTGGATGGTTGAGACAGACTTAAATTTTTTGGAAGACTTGGTTTGACAAAGATCACGTCCTAAGGGTTCCATGGTCAAGAGATATATGGCATACTAGACCATGGTGTACATTAGTAAATATCTTTCAAAGTTTGCATCAAAGATCTATGTAGATCACATTTAGGATCCCAACTCCATCAACAAATTCAAAGGGAAGTACTTGATGGGGAAAGATAGGTTGAGGAAAGTGAAAGGTAATTATAAGATGTTATTGTAGTTAATTAATTCTTATCCATCATCGATATAAGTTATTTCTAACTAATCTATTTATTTTATACAGTTGCTCATGTGTGGGATGCACTTCATTTTTATATTGTAAACAATCTTGATTGAATGATGGTATGGGTTAAATGATCTCAACAAAATGGTCACTCATTAACATAGGAATGGATTGCTTCATTGGTTAAAGAAGCTCATCGTACTGGAGATCCCAATGTTACACCAATGATAGTTGATCTAGCAAATGGTTTAAGAGGTGGAAAGGTACATATAAGTTAATCTATCATGACCCATTTGTTTAATATCAACTCATGGGTAGATGCATAATTTTGACATATTTGAAAAATAACAGGTCAAGCACCACAAAGATATGTACTACAATGACGATAAATTTTGCATAAAAAGGAGGGCAACACTAAGAGAACTTGTGATTTTGGGATAACTACAATCTTTGAGGTCACCAATATTTCATCTATAAATGGCATGCATCCTTGGTAATATGAAAACATATACTATGGTGTTTTGGATGTTATAATTAAGTGTGACTTTAATTCATTTAAACTAGTTCTATTGATTGTCAAATGGTACAAGCTACGACTGAATAAAATGATCCTAATAGAACTATTATTGAACATGATAATGGATTTACAATGATTAATACAAGGTCATCTGAGCCAGTTGGAAATGAGCCCTATGTTTTTCCAAGGCAATATGAGCAAGTATTTTACTTTGGTATTCCACATAAATTAGGTTGGTCATTTGTTGTTAGACATGATCTAAGAGGAAGATTGGTAAAGTATAATGTGATTGAAGAAGAAGATACCAAATAAGTGGAAGACAAAGTAGATGATGATGATGGTGAAGATGAAGGAGATAATGATGATGATGACATTGATGGTGATGTTGCTGCTACTATTGTTGTTGATGATGATGATGGTGATGGTGACGGTGATGACAATGATGACAAAGATGATGATGGTCATAGTGACGACGATGGTCATTTTGACAATTTGGATGATGATGACAATAATGATGATGGTCATGATGATGATATGGACAAAGAAGATGATCAATGACATGATCAATTTAAATGTATTAGGTGCTAATTAGGTTGAAATAATTTTTACGATGCTCAATTCTTGGTGTTGATTACTTATAATATGTTTTTTTGTAGAGGTAACAACTTCAAAAGTATACAATGATTATGATGTCTGCATACTATTCATGTTATGTTGTGTGCAATTTTTAACATAAGTATTATGTAATTTTTAACTAAAGACAAATTATTTACACATGTAGGAAATTATACCCCTATTGTGAGGCCTCACCCTGATCCATCATATAACATCTGAGACATTTTATTTTGACACATTATGACTCGATATGTTTGGGAGTTTATTTGATGGACTGGACACTATCTATACTATTTATGTCATGTGATGCTTTTCTTTAACATGCTTAATTATATTATTTGATGCTTTATGGATATGCATGCATTATGATGATGTATTTCAGTAAATGATTCAGGCTTATGAATATGTTAATACCTTAATTATGCAATTAGTGATGTTAAATCTATTTGAAAAAATGAGAAAAGTTTATTTAAATGAAAGTTATAATGTTTTGATCAATTTGATTATGTGAATTTGGGTTATATATATAAATGTGATTTTATTGAACTACTAATATTCACATGAAGTGTGCAAAAAATTTAACCATGATATTAATCAGAGAAACAATACTCGACCCTATGTGCAAACAATAGGACCAAGGTTGAATCCAATAAAGTGATTCAAACCTTGTTGTCAAGTGTGTAATTTGTATCATAATCTGAATGTATGTGTATCTTTTGGTATTTTGTGACATGTCAAATGTTATGTAAAAGTAAATCTTATGGTGTCACTTGACACTCATTATATGCATGTGTACTGACATGTCAATCAAGGTTATCAATACAACCTATTAACCTAAGACTGATTAGTTAGTAACCTAAATTAGTTTCCTTTGATTAGGGTTTAGTGAAAATGTTACATCCTTAGGGTTTTGGAGATCAAATAATTTTGAGCCAATTGTATAGGTCCTAAATTGATCCTAGAAGCCAAATTTAATGTAATTCAAGTGCCCAAGTGGTATGGGTATGAGTTAGGAACCTTTTACACCCTTTTAGAACTTCCTAGCAACATTTGACCCCTAAAATCCTAATTTCACTTTTGTGCAAAAATGGATAATCTCCATGAGGTTACCCAGGTTTACACTTGCAAAAGGGTTGTCTTGATGGAAGGGGAAAGTGAGAAGACCATAGGAGGCTTAAAGTCAAGATTGAAGTTATTGCTATTTTGGGTAGATAAGTTTAGAAGCTATTTAGTGGCCATTTTGAAGAGTTGAGGTTGTTCACCCATTCTCTACATTTAAAGAATTCAAGTTTGGAATTGCAAGGAGGAGAGGATTTAGCTCATCCAAAACTCACTCTTGTCATAACCTTTGTGAAGGTAGGCTCTAGATTGCCATGGGTAGGTTCATTTGTTCATTGCTTGTATGTGTAAATTTCTTGCATATTGCAATATGTTTTTGTTTTGTATCATGTGAGGGATGAGTCACGAGTGCACAAACAACAATATATGATTAAATAAACTACTAAATACAGTAGATATATGACTAATTTTGATCACGTGACTAGTGACATTTTATTGTTGGACATTTATCTCCCAACCAAATTTAGGACTAAACTATTTTAATCATTCATTTGGTCATTTATTGTTTGGAAACAATAGTTTATTTGGCTATTTATTTTTGTTATCTGGTGGTTTATTTGGTCGTTGATTGTTGATAACTAGTAGTTTTATTTAATCATTTATTTAGTAGTTGATCAACATTAATTGGTTATTTATTTGGTAGTTGATTTGGTAATTTATTTAGAAATTTGGTAGTTTATTTAGTAGTTTAGTTGATAGTATATACGATAGTATATTTGGTATTTGATTTGGTAGTATATTTGGTAGTTTATTTACTAATTAATTTAACAATATTAGGGCATGATGGAATCAAACCACCATCCTCCTACTTGTAAAATAGGTGCTCTTCCATTGAGCTAGTACCCTTTAAAGAATAGTGATATTATTAAATGCATAATATAAAGATGAAAATACTTTTTTATCAAATTTATTATAAGTGACTTGTTCCCCTTATTATAATAAAGTTGTAGAACAAAAATAGAAAGAACTTTATTTGTGTAAATAATGAAGAAAACTAAGCGTAATTTTTTTGGATGATAATTTACTATTGTTCCAAGTTTTTTGTTTTTATTTTGCTTAGAAGAATTGGTTTATATGTAGCTTCATCCAAATATATAACTTAAATGTACTTACCACTAGGAGAGAAAAAATATTTATGACTATATAACTATTTATGCCATTTATCACTATTAATTTATTACAATGTATTTTTATACTAGTGCACCTAGGAGATAAATAAATCACCAGAAATATGAATTCCAACAAATCAAACTGGTTACAAACAACTTAGTAATTAGCCTACATTGCTTATTCAAAAGTTTTAAAAAAATATAATCTTGATATACTTCATACCTAACAATTATGCCCAACCAATTTCATTGCCCTTTGAGAAAAAATATTGTACATAAGAAGTTCATTGGGAGCCTGATATGATAATTCAAGAAGGTATTATCTTGTGTACACAAAGAGATGATAGCTAATCAATTCATTTCAAGGAAAGAATTCTAAGTTTCTATATAAAGAAAATTTTACAAGAAATTCTACTTGCGATGAAGATCAACATTCGATTCATGTAGGAGGATTAAAAAAATTAAAAATAGTGTACACACATCTATGATCATGTCACAAGAAAAACATCACTCATGAATTTGCATGTAGACTATAATACTATAGTAGCTTCTATGACTATAATACTATAGTAGTTTATATGACTTATCTACAATAAAATTATAATGTTAACTCCATGCAATTGATACAATAGAAACAACCCAGTCCCTATATGCAATTATTTATTGCCTGAGATGTTTGAAAAAAATCGAGAATCATAAATTCATATTCCCAGAGGTTTTAGGCCATAAAAATACATTGTTTTAAAAAAAGTATTGTATTGTAAATTGGATTTTGACTACAAAAGGTATGGTATAAAAATTACAACCAAAGGATATAAATATCACATCTCAAGGAGTTCAGAGAAACGAATTTGACTTTTCTAATTGTATGTCTCCACTACACTCTACAATGTGGCCAAAATATGCATTAGTTACAAGCATAAGATTTTGTAAAACAAGAATTTGTAATTCACATAATATGATTTAAATTTAATAAAGATAAATAGTAATGAGACTCAGCCAAAGTTCATAGAAGGCTTTCATGAATAATTAGTCTACTTGCAATATCAATGATTAATTAAACTTACAAAAATTAAATAAGAGAGAAATAGTTGAAACACTTAGCACTCACACACTACTACATTTGGGGGTAATTATTGACGGTAGGCCAATGTGGCTTGCCAAATTTTTTTTATAGAAATTTGATCTTGATAACATTGACATTTTGATGACAATTAGGATTAGCGTCAAACTTTCAACATTATCAAGATATTAAAAAAAGAGAGTAAAACTTCATTCCAATATATCACACAACAAAGTGTGGGTGGGAGGCTTCAGGCTTGATCAATTAAGAGATTTTTAGCTCCATAAATGTAATCTTGATGGATTTATTTGCATGATCCATGTCCTTTTCTATTTGGAACTTTCTTTCAAGGTAAGGTCTCGTCTTCTTCTATTTGCTTGTTTAATTTCAACGTAAGGGTTAAAGGTATTTTTCATTTTTGTTGTAAGGGTTTAAGGGTATTTTTTTTGCAAATTGCTTAATATTAGGGTAAGGATTCAAGGTAATTTTTACTTTGGCCATCACTTATGGTGATTTACACATTGTTTATATTGCCCGATTTCAAATAGTTTGCGTAATTCATCTGAACATATAACCCTAGAAAAAAATTGGGAGACTTGTGGACATTAAGCTATTTCTCTTCCTTGATCTCCTAATGAGAGTGTTAGTGAGGAATCTTCCATGGAGGTGTTGATAACTTGATAATGGATATGTATGCACAGCCACTGGAAGAGCCTATTGGAAACATGGAGTTTGAGGTGTTGCCTATCAAGATATTACAAGGATTCAATGTCTCGCTAGTTGACTTGACTTAGCTCACGATCCTATTCCAAAATATTCTTCTTTAGGAAAATAAATGTTCTGTTTACCATACAAGATTTTCAATTTTAAAAACACATTATTTGTTGATATTATTTCCATTTTGAACTAGACCCAATTTTCAATAGCGTAATTTTTATCTTTCTAGATACTGGACGAACTCCTGGATTTAGGATTTACCACAATTTTTTTATCAAGGTAAGCAGGGATTTTAAAAGGTCCCAAACCCCTAAACAAAGCAATGGGAAAAAAGATATTGACCCTCGATTGGATTTTGTAAAGACTTAGCCATCTAAGATTTTTAAGTGTTTACTGAGCCAAAAAGGTGCCCTTGATGGTATAAAATGATAATAAAATGGGTCTATGCCTTCATGGTATTCATGATAAACCTAGGTTACAAGACCTCAAAAACATCTGAAATACATTTGATATTAGTTTTGTAGGTGTACTTGGACTTGGACATCTTACACCTTTTAATATTCATTTGTGACTTTCTTTTGCATCTTCATTATATCCGAAAGTTTTAATTGATTGAACCTATTAGACTGCAGAGATTGGTTCTAATTTGGATGTCTCCTCAGCTATTCTTTGAACCATAGGAGTACCATCATCCTCTTTATCCTTTGCACATATATCATTGCTTCATTTACAACATTGGCTTGGTCTGTCTGCATTCTTCTCTCTATTTCAATTTGGTTATTGTGTTTCCATCTTCCATTAATGAGCCCTCTTCATGATAAATATTTGTATTGGGAATCACAAAGATGGATACTCATTTGCTTACCTATTTGACTTTCCTCCATGATTCCTTTGTATGATTCCAATATTTTAGTTCCTATATTTTCATTTGAAAGTAAAGTTAGTTAATTCAGGTGATAAAATTGCATATGCAGATGTTATGTATGTATGTATGTGTATATATATGTATGTATATTTATGTATGTATTTATATATCTATGTATGTATATGTACACATGTATATATGTATGTATATGTTATGGTGGGATGAAAACCAAATCAGCAAGAGTAAGGATTTTCCCACCAAAAGGATTTCTATTTCATTCCAAATCCATACAGTACTATTCCAACCCTAGACTAGGTTGAAGATAATCAACTTATATCTCACAACTCTTGACCTTACAACTTCATCCTTCCATGTTCAATCAAAATAATGATTTGACTCTTACATTTCCAGATTGAAAGAAAAATTTAAGTTGCTTATTACATATTAGCACTCTGTGTTGTAAGGAAACATTCCTCAAACACCCTTGCAGGTCATGTGAAAAGGCATACAAAAATGATCAAGAACCTCTTTATGATGTTGGAGAAGTTCTAGGATAGACATTTCCATCACCACAATATTTTATGTCCCGACATTATTTTCTAAATCCAAATATCTCCAAATCCTTGTTTTTTTCATATGTTAATCATGACACTTCTTTTAGGAAATTGCACTAACCTTCTTATAAATAACATGTAATGGCAAAAGGCCTCACTGCTCACTATTAGATAGTAAATATTGTACAAATTCATAATGAAGAATACATTGATTGTATGATTCTAATTGTATAGGGATTAGGGAAGATGTTAATTGTTTTTTGATGGTCTTGATGGTTATCTTATGGGTTTGAATCATAACCATCTCTCCTTGTGAATAGTTGACCATGAATCAACATGTTAACTGTTGTTGCAAGCAAAAATAGTGAATCAACTTTCTTGAAAAAAATTGTGACAAAGGCATGGTTATGGTGTGCATGTGTGTTTGAATGTTGGTATGCATTCATGAGATGTTGAAGATTCTCTTGGAAGGACAGAATATATGAGAGACTGAAGTTAGTTCATATCAATTGTATAACATAAGAAAAATCATATAAAGGTGGTATCGTAGACTATTTTTCTTACATCAATCATTATAAGTTTTAAGTGTTATTTGAGACTTTAAGGAAATAAGTCTATTGCAATTGAGTTTTGTAAGTTATTTGTACCTATGTCCCTTGTTTTAATAAAAGGAGACATTACATCAAGGGCATTATCAATGAGGAGCAACACAAATATCAGAGGCATATATAGAAAGTTTCAAAGGCATATTTTATGAAAATGACAACAAAATCATATTAGAGGCAATGATAGAAAGTTTCATACTAACTTTTATGTACAACACAGATATTAGAATCATATCATCATAAGCTCATGGACATGGAATTGGTCTTTATATATATAGAGTGATCTTATTAAAGTTGGTTATTACATATTAGCACAATAGAAAAATTATTCCAGCTGCATACACATTCCAAAATCCAAATAATAAAACAATAAAACTCACTCAACCTATGCTAAGTGACAAGCCATAACCTAGTTCAATTGGTGTAGTTGCTGATTAGTTGGGTTGATTAAAAATTCTTGTAGAAATGTCATTAGATTAAGTATAATAAAATGAACAGTCAACTGTTCCCAGCTAGCATTAACTTGATGGGTCTATATTGTCAGAAGCTTTTAAACATAATTGTATAAGGAGTGAGTTAGGACTTAATGTAAACTACAACACAAAGGTTGCACTAGGGAATTACATGATTGCAATTATAGAAAATTGCTTGATTCGCTCGAGTGGGTTTATGATGGTGAAGAGTTGTATTAGGTGAGTAAAGCTCACTAGTGGTTATATGAATATAGCTACATCAAAACAAGTAGAAACCAAAACTATATATTTTTTAGAGTGAGTAGTTCAAGGGTCTTGATCCCATGTATATGGGTATGTAGGTAGCCTAGTAGGTGGAGTATGCCTCCAATGTGCAGATGCCTTGGACATAGTTAGGTAGCCTTGGACATAGTTAGGTAGCACTTAACCATGTATGTATGTATTTATTTATTTATTTGTATTTGTATTTAACTATATTATGCCATTCTTCGTATTCTCAATCTTGGTGGGGCCTCCAACCATATGGCTTGCCTTCTTATCAAACAACAAATCCTTAACCATCTTTGTATCATCAACAGTCCCACCCAATATTTGCAAAACTTTGATCTTCCTCAAATCCACAATGTCAAGCTTCGTAGGGTTGATGGCATTTAGGATGATGTCAACAACAAGTGAGGCCAATAAGGTAGAATACTGTCTGATAACCTTTATTTACTTGTATTCATTTGTATTTATCTACTTGTATTTATTTATTTGTATTTGTATTTATTTATTTATTTTGTAATGAATTTCTAGCAAGTCATCAACAACAATGAATTTTGTAATGAATTCAGGATGACTTCAACAATAAGCTGGGCCAATAAGGTAGAATATTGGCTCACGACTTTACTATTCAAAGAAGTGCTCTAACTTTTCACCAAAGAGTCACGGTCCATCAATTTGATAGGAATAACCATGATAGTTAAAACCTCGACAACCTTTTTAGAGGCCTTGTAAATAAGTTTAGTGAATCGAGACCAACAATACTATCAAAATAAAAAATTTAAATTATTAAAGACATCCATTTTTAGCCCTAGCTTCTCCTCCCTAAAGTGTTCAACATTAGCAATGGGTAAACAATTAAACTTCTTGGTAATGAACATGATTTCATCCTTTTCGACATCCTTGACCACCAAAATCTTTGCCTTGGACAGAAAATGCAGTGAAAGATCAATGACAACATCTTGTAGAATATTCTTCTGGATCAATAACACATTGCATCCAGTGGCTTTGATCTTCTTTATAATACCCAAAATATAATTCCTCTCCTTCAAAATCCTATCCATCATTGTATAATTAGAGACCACAATGCTTTTCTCAATGTCCGTCTTGGGAGGTGAAATTTGGAACTGTATTATGCCAATCTTTACATTCTCAATCCTGGTGGAGCCTCCAGTCGTATGGCCTTCCTTCTTATCAAACAACAAACCCTTAACCATCTTTGTATCCTCAATAGTCTCACCCAATTTTTGCAAAAAATTGATGTCCCTCAAATCCACAATGTCAGGCTTCATAGGGTTGACAACATTTAGGATGACGTCAACAAAAAGTGGGGCCAATAAGGTAGAATACTGGCTAACAACCTTTATTTATTTGTATTTATCCACCCTTATTTATTTATTTGTATTTGTATTTGTATTTATTTATTTATTTTGCAATAAATTTCTAGCAAATGGTCAACAACAATGAATTTTGTATTGAATTCAAGACAATGTCAACAACAAGTAGGGCCAATAAGGTAGAATATTGGCTAACAACCTTACTATTCAAAGAAGTGTTTGCACTTTTTACCAAAGAGTCATGGTCCATCAATTCGACAGGAATAGCCATGGTAGTTAAAACCTCGACGGCCTTCTTAGAGGCCATGTGAAAGGCCTCCAACATAATGGTAGGATGAACACCCTTAGACAAAAAATTCACACATTGGTGATGACAAAAACTATTGTCGCACCATCACAAATAATAATATCTTGAGATTTCAAAATCTCTACAAGAATTTTAGGTCGCCAGTGCTACCTGCGGGTGCTACACTGCGGTCACCATTTTTAGCTTCTTCCAAAACTTATTTGTGTTGTTTTCTTTGTCTCTCAAAACCCTAGTAGAAAATCAGCAAATCGAATACCCTCTAGTGAAACTTTGAATGTCAGATCGAATCCCTCTCACTCAAACAAGTTCATTCTTAATCTCTGTGCTATCTGCTTTGCCTCTCAAAACCCTAGTAGCAAATCAACAGATCAAATACCCTCTAATGAAATTTTGAGTGTCAGATTGAATCCCTCTCACTCGAACAAGTTCATTCTTGCTTCTCAAAATGTGTTGAAGGCATATTGCAACCTAATATTTTTGTTTTTGAAAACTCTACATGTCATTACAATTTCGATGCCATTTGACATTGATGGTATAACAAGTTTGTCAAATCTTTTTCGTTGGCGTCGATAGTTTGATGTATTGAACTAGTCATTTGGTGCCAATGCGCAACATAAATGAAGCTAATTTTTGACAGATATTGACGTCGATACATTGATGTCTGTTGAATGTGTTGAACTTCTGACAATAGTTTAGCAACGAGGGATTTCGATTGGTAATTGTTGAAATTGTGACGAAAATGACATCAAAAAATAGGCCCAAATTTACTAGTGAAAGTGGAGTGGAATGATTCAAAATGTTGTAGGATCTCTAAATTGAATGAATTGAAGAAAACTCTTTGTTCGTCATATGGAACAAAACGATTTGAAAACCTTGTAGCCATATTAGAGCATTACCTTAATTTCAACATCCTCAAGTACTACATTAGTTACATCAATTTCACACCCACAAAGAGTCTGTAATGCACCTTTAAAAGTTGCATTCATGCCTATCTTAGCTTGTTCCCCATATGAACATATGTTCAATAAGATAATAGAATACAATTTAGCTTATGTGTATCAAACCAAGTATTTAGGTTTATAATTTGAAACATTACTTGTTAGTCTTTAACTTCTCGATTGCTCACCAGACATCTCGATGATTCTGGAATAAAAACTAGCCCAAAAATCAAAAGGGCACAAGGAAGGAGTCTTCAACCATTTTTAGTTTATTTCTGAGACTGTCTAAAGCTGACTCTAAAATATATCACTGGCATGATTTTCTCCTCTGGAAACCATTTTTAGATAATAATTTTAGGGGGAATTTTATGGTAGTAGTAGTTGTTTAGAAGCTACCTGCTTCCAAATTCATTTCAAATTCTTCATTTAGAAACATATATTTTCAATATATTTACAATTATTCATTTTGAAAATGCGTAGTTAAGTTCCATACAGATTTCAACAGAGACAACTTACATTTGTAAAAGTAATGATGAGCCATCCTGCAATATTTGGGATTGCTACTACTATCAATTCCTATATAAAATACCAAGACCCAAGATTTGTAAAGAGACTCCAGTTTAAAATATGAAATTACCTAAAGAATTGACAAGTATTGGTCAATAGCATATAACAACAATATGTATGACATATAGGACAAAAGATGCCAGATATACTCATCCCTTTCTATCCAATGAAATCAGTAGCTTTCCTCTTACTATGGCTCCAACCATCATGCCAACATTGGATAGAGAACCAAACAAAGAGTTTTATAGTTGTATGAGAACAAGATATACACTTTCATCCCAATGATACTCTATACCAAATAGAGCGCATAGCTAGCAGTATGCTAGAAATCAGAATTAAGATTAAATTGCATAAAAGTATAAGAAAACACATAAACACAAATTGTTCTTTCAACAAATCCTATAGGTACAAAATAAATTACATAGAAATATAAGAATTAACACATTCACAAATGAGAAATGCAAAGAAGCCTCCATGGAGGAGAAAAATATACCGTCATTAATGTAAATACTTTTTACTAGAGCTTTGAATTAGAGCACATGGGAAGGATTCATATCCAAAACACATCAGTCATGGATGAAAATAAAACATGTCTCACAAGAAGTGAGAGCTGACATAAAAATCATTAAAGACCAACTGGACAACAAAAACTAGTCAATTCTTCTAACCAAAGAAAGCAACCAAAATTTGAAGATGGAAAGAACGCAAAACATGCAACAAAGACAACCTAATCAAGGTGGTTTTAAACCAAATTTCAATAGAGGTCTCAAATGAGGAGCATGATGAGAGTGGATAATCCTTTCATCCTTTGGAAAAAAAAATTAGTCAAAGGATTTCTTGACTTTCCTTTTGGTTCTTCAAAGCTTTAAAAACATTGCCAATATAGTTACACAATCCCATCATGGCAATCATGAGTCATGAGAGAGGGAACATAGATAATTGGTAAATAATTATATTTCTTATAGAGAATATCGTAATAAAGAAAGGTATGCATCTTGGAATAAAACATCAGTGAAACACATTCTATCATGCCTCATTTGTAAGGGAGAGTAACTACATTTTCCCCTCAGTATTTTTGGACTCATTGGGTACTTATTTATCGCTTTATTTATTCCTTAATGAGTTATATCATTATATCATGCTTGTTGATGCTTATAGGAAATGTATCTATTGGAGATTTCATAACGAACATTGATTCCTAGCAGCAAAAAGTAAGCCTTCACAAATTTTATCATTTAAGGAAGGAAGAAAATGTTGGTATTATATTTTTTTGAGATCTACATCAACGCTAGTATAATTATGCATGTCAGTAACTATTTTGATGGAAGAATTACAAGTGTAAAATAAAATTTGTTCAAACTTTTTCACTTATGTATTTATTATCTTTATCTGATTGTGGGATTCAGAAGAAGGAACAAAAGAGTGAGAATAGGTTATTCATTTCTTGGGAAGAAATTAAAATCACAAACTTAAAAATTTTCTCAGCACACGAAGGTGTCGAGTGACATTTTTTCTTGGCACGTGAAGGAGTCGAGTGGCAGGAGGGTGTCGAGTGAGGTTGGCACACAAAAGGAGCTGAGTGAGCTCGACACTCAAAAGGGCAACTCAGCACAAATGGATGCTGAGTGAGCTCGGCAGAAGTGGATGCCAAGTGAGCTTGGTCTCCATTGCAGGGTGGAGCTCGATAATAGAGGATGCCAAGCGAGCTCGAAAACAATAATAAGAAGAGAGTTCAGTCAAAGTCTAGACCGAGTGAGGAGAATAACAGATTGCCATTAAAATGTAGAGAGCTAAAGGATGAATCTTTCAAACATTAAATTTTCAAATGCAAAATATTATGCAATGAAAAATAGAAGAAGTTAACACAAAAGATTTGTATGCTTGCTTGGTTTCTATCAAATATTATAAACTATTACAAAATCTAGGAGCATTTGGCTTCAACCAAAAAAACCCTAAAAACTTCAAATTGGTAAAACTTAAAACTTTAACCTTTAAACTTACAGCTTTAATGGTTGCATACAATAGTGCGTGGAGCAATCACTGCTTCACAGGACAAATTCAACAAACAAAAAACTCATAGAATGACTAGAGAAGAAATATGTGCAACTGTAGGAATGAAACAAACTTCCTTCTATCTCTACAACTTGATATGTTGATCAACTTCCTTTTCTTCTTCCTTCTCTACTCTGCTCTACAACTTTTGATCTCTTCAACTCTCTCTATTTGAATGAATTAGATCATTCCTTTTGTCCTACTAGCAAAATGTTTTCCCTCTCATTTTCAGATTTGAAAAACTCACCTACCACATTCATTATTTCTGATTGATGTGCAGGTCGTTAGGGGTGGTAGGTGGACATTTGGCTCTAGGGGCAAATGTCAACTACAATAAATATTCCAACACTCCCCCTTTGTCCTAAGCCAAACAAACAAGGATCACTACTGATCCACATCAAGTACACCAAGACACTCTCTTAGGTGTACAAAAGTTCCAATGCCTAATGGCATAGTAAAAATGTCTGCTAGCTACTACTCAGACTTACAAAATTCTATTTTGATATCCCCATTCTCCACCAACTCTCTAATGAAGTGATATCTGATCTCTATATGCTTTCTTCTCCCATGGAAGACTAGATTCTTGGACAATGCAATTGATGAGATGTTGTCACAATAAATTGTGGTTCCATCCTCTTGCCTTTCATTCAACTCTATCAAGTTCCTCCTTAACCAAATAGCTTAACATGTTGTTACATTTGCTACTATGTATTCAGCCTCTACTGTAGATTGAGCAACAATAGGTTGCTTCTTGGATGCCCATGAGATTGCATCCGATCCCATAAGAAACATGTATTCGGAAGTGCTCTTCCTATCATCTAAACTTCTAGTCCAATCACTATTTGTATAACCCACCAACTTGAAATCACTATTTGTAGTATTAAAAATCCCAAATCCCTTGGTACCATTCAGATACCTTAGGATCCTTTTTCTCGCTTGCTAATGGGAATCCTTTGGCGTTTCCATAAATCTAAAAATCAGACTTACTGCATGCATTACGTCTGGCCGAGTTGCAGTCAAATACATCAAACTTCCAACCAAACTTTTGTATAGTGTTGGATTCACACTCTTGCTACAATCTTCCTTGCTCAACTTGAGACCTACTATTTTTGGTGTTGGGGCTGCCTTACTATTCTGCATTTTGAATCTCTCCAAGATCTACCTTGCATATTTTTCTTGAGAGATAAAAATGCCATTATGCATTTTTTTTACTTCTATATCTAGAAAAAACTTTCAGAGACCTAGGTCTATCATTTCAAATTCATTTTTCATAGCCTCCTTGAACTCATCAATTAAGAAATTATCATTTCTAGTGAAGATTAAATCATCTACATATAAGACAACAATCAACACATTACCATTTGCTTCCTTGATGTAAAGTGTGCACGCACCATCGCTTTTGCTAAAGCCATTGCTCATCAAATATGAGTCAATCTTGCTGTACCATGCCCATGGAGCTTGCTTGAGCCCATAAAGAGCTCTCTTCAATCTATACACCTTGTGTTCTTCACCTACAACTTCATAATTAGGTGGCTACTTCACATACACTTCTTCTTTCAATACACCATTTAGGAAGGTAGATTTCACGTCCATTTGATATACCTTCAATTTGTGCTGGGCTGCAATTGCAATGATAGCATGCATAGTTTCCATTCTTGCTACTAGGGCATATGTCTCATCATAATCTCTGCCATAATGTTGTTTGTACCCCTTGACCATTAAACATGCTTTATGCCTATCTATTTTTCCTTCAACATTGCACTTAGTCTTATAAACCCATTTCACTCCAATTACTTTTTTTTTGGGAGGCAAAGTAGTTAACTCCCATGTCTCATTCCTTTCAATACCATCTATTTCCTCACCCATGGCATTACACCATTTCTCTTCTTTCACAGCTTCCTCAAAATATATTGGATCACTATGAGAAAATAATGCAAACTTTACACTCTCATCATAGTCTTCATCATACCTTTTTTCTCAGTATATCTCCCTTAGACTTTTAGTCTTTCTTGGCAATAGGGAGGCAAGAGTGGGATCTAAATTTTCAATATTGCTACTGCTACTATTTTGCATACTAGCTCAAGGCTGTCTTGATGTGCTTGGAGCTGTTGCTTGGTATGTTAAGGGCTACTTCCTTTTTTGCCTTTGTTTGCAATCTATGTTTGCTACTCCATCTTCTTGTTGATCACCAATGTCATCTTCTTCCTCTTCAATGGTAGGCACTTTACTTGAAGTGCTTGAGGATTCATCTACCGAGCCATCCCATGATTGGTTTTAAAGAAACTCCACATCTCTTGAAATGATGATCTTCTTGTTAATTGGATCATATAGCCTATAGGCCTTTGATTCTGAGCTATACCCTGTAAAGATGCACTTCACACCTTTTTCATCCAGCTTTTACCTTTGTCCCTTCAGCACATGTGCATATGCTACACATCCAAACACTCTCAAGTGCTCAACTATCCATCTACCCCTTGACCAAGCCTCAAGAGGAATCTTGTCATGAACTGACTTTGTAGGACACCTATTGATCAAGTATACTACTATTGCTATAGCTTCTCCCCAATATTTAGTTGGAAGCCCTTTTTCTTTTATCATACTTCTTTCCATTTCAACAATGGTCCTATTCTTCCTCTCAGCCACTCCATTTTGCTGCGAAGTATAACTGGCTATAAGCTCTTTTCATATGCCATTTTTCTTGCAAAAATTTACAAACATATTGGAGGTATACACCCCTCCTCTATCTAATATAATGACCTTTACATAGTGTCCACATTATTTTTTAGCCAGAGCTTTAAATTCGAAAAATTTGTCAAATACTTCAGATTTGTTTTTCAAAAATACACCCATGTCCTACGACTGAAATCATCTATGAATGTCATAAAAGAAGTACTCCCCCCAATATAAGTAGTTTTCATACGGCCTACCAAATCAGAATGCACCAACTCTAATGGTGCTATAGCCCTTCTAGAATTTTTAGAATTAAAGGGAAGCCTATTTTGCTTATCCAATATGCAAGCCTCACACTTGTCATATAAATTTACAATGCTTGTAAAACCATCTACCATTCTTTTCTTGGACAACAAATTTAAACTAGAAAAACCAAGATGTCCATACCTAAGATGCAAAAGCTTAGAGGGGTCTTCAATCATGCTCCTAAGAGCTGATTGTTGGTGTACTATTGTCCATGCATACTTGGGAGGTGTAACATTGACTTGAGAAGAGAAACATGTCTCTATCCTCAACGGGAACATCCAGTTCTTTGTCATTTGGACTATTACGAGCAATCTATTACTCCCATTCTTTTCATGAATGACACACTTGTCATTTTTCATCAACATTTTATATCCATTTTGAATGATTTGTCCAACACTCATCAAGTTGTGCTTCATACCAGGGGCAAAATACACATTTTGTATTTCCTCCTTCTCACTTTGCTTGGTGCGGACCATAATAGATCATTTCCCCACTATGGGAATGGTACCATTATTTCCCATCTTAATTTCAAACTTAAAAGTCTTATCAATGAAAGAAAATAAACTTTCATTACCACTCATGTGGTTGCTACAACCACTATCCAAGTACCATACCTTAGGGCTTCCTTCTTCACCAATGTTACACATGATGAAGGCTGTAGGATTGTTTGTGTTTCCCATGTTCACATCAGCCACGTTAGCATTCTGCTTTGACTGGTCACCCTATTTCTTCTAGCATTCACTTGCATAATGCCCATACTTATGACAATAGTAGCATTCAATATTACTCTTATTGGAGTTGTAATTCCTCTTACCTCCTCTAGAGTTGTTTTGAGAGGTTCGTGCTCCCTCTTGGTTGCTTTCTCTTCCTGAGCTTTCTACACCAGCATTCCTTTGACCATTCCTTCCACAACCTCTACTTCTTGAGCCTCTATTGGAGCCATTTCTTCCTCTCCCCCTGCCTCTTGAATTCTCTTGAGCTTTGAAGGACTTTTCTTGGGAAGTAGTAGCGGAACTATTTATTCGGTGCTCATGGGTTTGAAGAGTTCCCATCAAATCATCCATGGTCAATGTGGGGAGGTCTTTACCCTCCTCTATGGTCATGACAAGATTGTCATATTTCTGAGGTAAACTCCTTAGTATCTTCTCTACAATTCTTTTCTCATCATATTCTTCTCCATTTGACTTGGCCTAGTTTATCAAAGTGGAGATTCGTGAGTTGAACTCTGCAATAGGTTCATTATCACTCATCTAAAGGTTCTCAAACTCTCCTCTGACCATTTATAGCTTCACTACTCTAACTCTATCAATTTCCTTGAAGTTTGTCTCAAGGATGTCCCATGCTTGCTTTGCATAATTTTCTATTGCAATCTTGGGGAAGATTTTCTTTGTCATTGCTGCCTCAATCAAACTTAATGCCTTAGAATCCTTTCTCCTTTACTCTTTCAATTGAGTCTTTTGATTGTTGGTAAGGGAAACATACTAAGTTGGGTCTGTCACATCATTGAACCCATTAATCAGAAACTCCCACAAATCATTTGCAACCATTATGATTTTTATCTGTTTTGCCCATGTGTCATATTTTTGTTCATTGAACAATGGTGGCTGCTGCCATATCTTTCTTGCATCTCTTACCATGTCAAATATCCTAGAAAAAATAAATGCCCTAACTTACTATGGATATGGGGCCTTAAATCTTTGATACCATGTGAAGAAATTAAAATGACAAACTTAAAATTTTGTATAGCACATGAAGGTGTCGAGTGACAGTTTTTGCTCAACACGTGAAGGAGCCGAGTGGTAGGAGGGTGCCAAGTGAGCTCATCACACAAAAGGAGATGAGTGAGCTTGACACTCAAAAGGGAAACTTGACACAAATGGATGTCAAGTGAGCTTGGTAGAAGTGGATGCTGAGTGAGCTCGGTCTCCACTATAGGGTGGAGCTCAGTAATAGAGGATATCGATCAAGCTTGGCAACAACAATAAGAAGAGAGTTCGGTCAAAATCTAGACCGAGTGAGCAGAATAACAGATTGCCATTAAAACATAAAGAGCTAAAGGATGAAGCTTTCAAACATGAAATTTTCAAATGCAAAATATTATGCAATGAAGAATAGAAGAAGGTAACACCAAAGATTTGTATGCTTGCTTGCTTTCTATTCAAATATTATAAACTATTACAAAATCTAGGAGCATTCGGCTTCAAGCCGAAAAACTCTAAAAACTTCAAACTAGTAAAACCTAAAAATTCAACCTTTAAACTTACAACTTTAATGGCTGCACACAATAGTGCCTGGAGAAATCATTGCTTCACAAGAGGAATTCAACAAACAACAAACTCACAGAATGACCAGAGAAGAAACATGTGCAACTGCAGGCACAAAACAAACTTCCTTATGTCTGCAACTTGATCTACTAATTGACTTCCTTTTCTGCTCTACTCTGCAACTTCTAATCTCTTCAACTCTCTCTGTTCGAATGAATTAGATCATTCCTTTTTTCTTATTGGCAAAACATTTTCCTTCTCATTTCTAGATTTGAAAAAACTCACCTACCACATTCATTGTTTCTGACTAATGTGCAGGTCGTCAGGGCTGGTAGGTGGGTGTTTGGCTCCATGGGTAAACGTCAACTACAATAAATATTCCAACATTTCTATCATGACCTTTCCCTTGTATGCTCTGAACAGCAACATGGTACAATTAATAAATGATTATAAGTAGAAACTGGTGTTTACTTGTCCATTCCAAGGGTCACTTAATAGTTTGTAGTTTATAAGTGGTTTTCTTAATTACATGTCCCTTCTAATTGTAGATTGTTAATAGTTATTGATAATTATCCTTGATAGATATTTAGTTGCTAATAATGGAGGGTCGTTTGTACAAAATATGAATGTTATGCTTTCTGAGGTAATGTGTCTTGATTTTTTTCTTTTTGATTACATAGTTGTAGTTATTTTTCAAAAAATAATTGGCTAGGCTACTTGACATGGAGCTATTTCTTGCATGCCTCTATGCAAGTAAGTTAAGAGTTTTTGAAACAAACAACTTCCATTTTTCCTTACTTGTTACAATTTGACTTCTAGTTAATTTTTTATAAGGTATTTTCATTTATGCATTGTATTCTAATTTAGACGATATTGACTACTTTTGGGGTTACATGCCAATGAAAAGTATTAAGTTTTCATGAATTATAGTGTATCCCAATTACAATGAAGATAATGCATTAAGATAATTGGCATAACTTATACCCACAAAAAATGTTGAGGAGGCATATAAAAACAAGCAAGAAAATTGGTATGACAAACATCAGCGAGAGCAGAAGCATAAGTGTTTATCAGACAAAAGGGAAAACATTATGTGTGTGACCAGAAATGTTGCTATCCTCATGGCTTAATGTAGGGTATGATTAAAAACTATAAGGAGATTAAACCAAAAATAACCAATTGATGCATACAAGAATTCAAAATCAAAATTTTGTACTTAAGTTTTCATGACAATGTCAAAAAACCATTGGGTTGCACAAAACTTAAAAAATTCGTTGTTCCTAGCTAAATGTGACATTGGTGGGGGTTTGAATCCTAGAGATGCTGGTATTTACTCTCGCCTCTCCATTCCTCTTCAGGGTTGTACTCCCTCAGTCCCCCACACCCACTTTGGGAATAGAGCTAAGAAACACTCTTAGTGTGTTAATCATCAGGGACATTGGTCTCCTCTTGAGGCAGGCATTCTTAAAATCAACACTGATGGTTCTTCTCGAGGAAATCCTAGTCCGACTGGTATTGGGGGAGTTGGGCATGATAGTTCTGGTGATATTCAGTTTCTATTTTCTATATACAAGGGTTACCACAGTAATAACCTCATGGAAGCCCTGGCTATTTTGATTGCAATGGAACATTGTTGTCAACGTGGCTAGAAAAGAATCATCTGTGAGACTAATTTGTAGGTGGTTGTGAATTTATTGAATAAAAGGAACCTTGTGCATGTAGATTGGCATTTGGCTCTGGTTATTCAGCAAACCATTCAGTTATGCAATTCTTTGGATTTTGTGTCTTTTATGCATATCCCTCGTGAGTGGAACAGTGTGGCTAATTGTTTGGCTAAATGGGCCTCTGAGCAAGCGCTGGCTTGGAATATTATTGATCATAGGATGCTTCCCCTTGATTTATCTCAGATGCTAGTTCAAATTGTGGACTAGGATAAAGCTCTGTAGTTCCCTTTGTTTCTTGTGTTGTTATGCTCTCTTTGATATTCAATAAAAAATTTACCCCTCTTTTAGTTACATTTCACTTCCTGTACATTGAAAATTCCTTCAAATAAAATACCAGATATTCCCAAATCTTAATCAATTTCTAGGCAAGCACTCTATTAGAATGAACTTGATGGCATGGAGTATAAAATCAAGACTCAATCTTGTCAAATAGAATAAAATTGATTGAAGCCATTCAATTTTAGACAGTGCAGACTCTCTCACCGAACTCCCCAAATTTTGAATGAACATCATTTTGGTGTAACCGATGAGTCTCTAAATTGGATCCATGTAAGAAGTTGATCAATGACTTACTATGCACATTATTTAGTTTACTTAATAATGTTGAAATTGACATATCAACCAGTGCTGAGCTGATAAATAAAAACTATTGATCAAGAATATTTTTGAAGACCACTAATTCAAGAATTCCACATATACACAACTCGATACCAAAATGTTGGGTAAGAGCCTACAATACAATGATAACTTGTGAGCCTCCCATATAGGAGGTCTTGTATTTGAATTGGGTTAATACATAAAAATAATTATTTACAATAAATAACAATAAATATTGCCAATCCCAAAATGCTGCAAATTCATTAAAAGTTTAACACTAATGACTTTTGGACTTTACCAACCCGGTTCAACTAAATGAAGATTGATTCTTGGCAATGAATACATTACTGGATTTTTAAATCCAAAAATCTTCCAATATTGAAATCTGGAAGAAGCGGATATCACTGATCCTTAATTCATGTAAACAACTCAAATTTCATAACATGAATCTCACCAAATTAAATAAAAACCGATTCCATAACCCTATTATGTATCGATATTCCAAAATTGGGTTTGAAATCTTTGTCAAACTTAAAGTTAGAAAAAATACATGACAAATCAGACGAGTCCACTAACAAATTCTATTTAAGGCCAAGAAATTGCAGCTCGATACCACCGAATGACTGAGATTATAAATTCTACTTGAAATCAAAAAAATGCATGAATCGGTTTTAGTACTCCAAATGAAATAACCGATCCTATTGCAGCCAATATAATAATTTCTATGACCAATGAATGGCAAGGATATTCGATAGTATGCAACCAATTTCTGCACTATAATATGAATGAAAGTGAGTCTACGAAAATCCAAGAGTAGCCCAATGCGATGAGATATATTTAAAATTATTTAAATCAGTTTCTTTCAGAGAAATATTGAAGTGAATTTCAGAAAAGTATCACCATTCCAAGCATATGGAAAATGCTCAAATATGTTTTATTGCAGTAGTTCAAACATGTAAAGAAAATAAAAATAGTTTACTATGATTTTCAATCTCATCTCCCTTACATATTGCACAGTTATAATGGAATTCACCCAAGCTCATTCTAATCTAGGACAACCTCTAAAATATGAAAATGAAATTGAATACTAACATTACAGAAATATATTTTAAATGCAAGAGAGGTAATATAGTTTGGATCTTATCCTAAAAATGATACTAGGGCAAGATACATGTACTAGAAGTTTTTTTTGGATGCGTAAGATGCCCTCATCCAACCATTTTTGCTACTCTTGGGTGCCGCTCAAAGATCTACTATGCATCATGTTTTCTTGTCAATTAATTCTTCCAATTTTGATAAGTACGAGATATTTTCCATAGCAAGTCAAAATGTGATATTGCAAATGGGAATGCAAGCTTTGGGTTTAACCATGGAGCAGCATTGGAATGGGTGACCTCCCGAGAAGTTCCCATGCTTCACCCTTCTTGAGCATCACCTAGATCCAATGAGTGCTAAGTGTTCCTAGGTCTTCCTTAGCCACCTAGGTGCCCTTGCACCAACTCCCATACCCTAATGTAAGGACTACCCTTGCAAAACCAAAGCCACATCAACAACCACCATAAAATGCGGAAAACTCAACAAGAGTCAAAGTCTTTTGAATGTTGACTAGTCAATGTTAGTTGATTAACTATCATTAACTTTAACAAAAAAAATACATATTACATATATGCTCAAATTTAAAAGAAACTATAACTTCGTTACCAAATTACTAATACCAAATACCAGATACCAGATGCCAGGTGGTCTAACCATGATGACCAAGTTGAAATGAGCTCCAAAATCTGTCTAAGAACACAAGGGCAAGAATATTGTAAGAGTGCTTTACCACCCTACCTCGAAGCCGTTAAGCTTTCCCAAAATCTTTCATGACATGAAAGATACCCAGCCTGACAACGAGGAAGACTAACCAAGTAAAACCAAGAGAAGTAATGGAATTGTGCAATACATTATTTATAACATATTATGAAAATTTCAAACCATCCCGAAAGGTAACATAATGCACTCAGGCAACAGAAGATCATATGAACATATTCACAATTTCTCAATATGCACAATCTACACAGGCATTTCCATAAGTTATTTTAATAAAATACACTTTCCTTAAGAGGAATTATTAGAATACAACATAATAACATGTGATAATATTTGAGTTGTACAACAATTTTTGAGTATTATCTCACCATAAATCTCAAGCTTCTCATAAAATTCTAGACAATAAACAACAAGGATTCATATCATTCTTTCCTAGTTTATCAATTGGAAGCATATTTTCAATTTCTATATCACTAGGAACTTTCATCCATTTTGAACAACATTATTCCAAAGTAAAGACGTATGTAGTGTTTGAGCACTAACCAAACAAATAATCGTAAACAATCAATATTCGTCATATTTACTTAAAACAATAGAATACAATATGCCCAAAATTATGTTTAACAATCAGATTGTGTTATTAGGAAAACATTTAAAAAAAATTTAAATGGGACACCATACCCAAAGTTTGAGTTATATTAAAATTTGTTTTAATCTACTAGCTATGACATTTCTACTGACTTTCTCTACATCATGGTTTTCTTTTTCTTAGACATCAATGAATTCAATAATAATTGTTCCCTATTGTTCATGCGTAGCCAACTTATTGACACATCCAACAAATAATAATAATTTAATGTGTGTGATGAAGTTCACTGTCTAGGAATGAAACATAAGGAGTTTTCTATGAAGGATTTATTTTAAATTATTATAAGTAGCAAATAAGAGGGATGGTAGATGTGACTTATTGAACATGACATTGTAGATCAAATCCAATATTTACCATGCTTCAATGCTGAATTTAGATTTTTATATTTGATTGATACCAACTTAATGGTGATCCTTTCTTTCAAGAATAGAATAGTTAGAAGAGATGGTTTTTCATTTGCATATATCCTTGTTTGTTTTTCTGTCTCCCCCTTTTCTCTCCCCCAATATCCCATAAAGAAAGGAACCAAAAAAAACTAATCGTCTGTCTGGCAAAAACTAACCGTCCGTTTGTCATCACCAAATTAACAATAATAATTCTTTTTAACTACTTCTTCCACTTCAAACGGTTGCATTCAATGAATAATATCTTCTGATTAATTTTATTTTAAAAAATTCCAAATGGCAACAATGAGACTGACTTATTTGGTTTGCTAAAAATGGGTTGTGACATCCTTTTCCTCATAGAAAATGTATCGTCCCCAATGCTTCGTTAGTATTTGAAAACATAATCAAGAAGAAAACAAGCTATTCATTAGAAATTTATGCATATCCCATCTTCATTGTTTAATATACATATACTCACATTCAAATGCTATCATATAATCAATAAGATTAAATTTCATTTTCTAAATGATATCAAATTTTCATTTGAAATAGATTCTAATAACATTAACACATAAATTTTTCAAAGAAAATATTAATTCTCATTAAAGTCGCACAATTGAAATAAAGACACACATATTAAACTAAGCATGACTTAATTAATCTTTCAAAGAGCATATTCTATGTGAGTGTTTGAATTCCATTACCCTTCTATAGTTTTACAAGGTTAGACTACCTCTCTCCGATAATATTCCCCCCTTCTTATGATATGTCATTTCCTCTACTGCATTACAGGAACAACACCAACTATCAGTTCATCATAAATCATAAATCAATAAACTATCCAATGAAATACTAAATCAAATACTTTCTTATCTAAATGATTCTCAAAATTTAAGTAACATATTACCTTAAAATCACTGATCTCACACACATACCTGTGCTTACTTATCATACCTAGGCATCACTTAAATTTGACATCACCATTAGGTACATCATATCCACATCTTGTCATACTTATACATGTACACTCACAAAACCTTTAACTCTCTTTAATGCCAGTAGCTCAAAAAAAAAGTATTCAAGTATAAACATCAAGAGTCAATGTGTTCCCTTAACTCATCTTTAATCAAACCTTGATCAAGAGTAATGAAAATAATCAACCATACATACCATACATACCATCTAACATGTGGTGCTTGCTAAGTGAGTGAGTGTCCACATTAGTAGGTTGGTGTCCATGATGCATAATCAAGTAATGCAATCTAATTACATCTAATTCATCATCATTTGATTCATCATGAAATATAATGACATGCACATATAACATCATCATTGTGATCATTAGCATTTCATCATCATTATGCATCTAAATACTTGCAAAAGCTGACATCCAAATACATTTACATCATAATGCATCATTTATCTCAAAATTAACAACATATACCCAACCATATGAAAAGACCACATAGTCAAATGTATCAAGAAATATTTAGCCAAAGTTCTTCATCATTAGATAATAAAGTCAAATCCTAACTAGACATACTGACCCAAGGCGACATAATGACCAAGTCTATATCTAACAACATATCGATTAGGAGTCCAAAACAGACAAATCAAGATGACCAAATCATTAATCATCCTTCATCGACCAAGTTGACTAAATCAAATGAGTCAACAAATTTCTATACAGTAGAATTCACATATATAGTGGGTTACCACATATATACATAATACCAATGCAATATATTTCTAAAGATAAATCAAAGAAGTATCTATACATACCTTTTTTGCATTCTCATAGGAAGATCGCATTTTCATACACTTGCCACAAGCCAAAAAGTCAAGTCAGGTTAGTCAAAAATCTTCTGCAAACAGTTGAATCAACAAGTAGATATAATATCTTCCAATTAACTTTATTCTACTTTCCAACTTATATGTCAAAATGATAGGTGCAATAATTATTACATTTCATAACCAATTATCGACCACATTTTCGAACACAACATATCATCATATGACTATGCCATAATTGAAAATATCAAAAGAAGTTGACCTACATGTCCAACTTTATTCTATCATATGTAAGAACCATGTCTTGCTATGTAATTGCCACATTATCAATTGCAATAACACAAATAAGAAAACAAAACCCTAGTTGACTAGTCAACAACTATTTCATTCACCATGTTCACAAGTTATCAAATAATTATTCATTTAAGAAGGTAACACCTACCTTTACCTAGGGATGTTGACCTACATGTCATCCATCCATAACAATGCATGATTTAATAAATACATGAAACATAATCTAAAGAATCTTACCTCAATGGGTATCATAGAAAATGTTGACTTACATGTCAAACATGGAACAATAAGAACATCATAGAAGTGAAACACCATCTACCATATGATATGCACCATTAATTTAAATCATTTAGGTATGCTCACCAATCACCTATAAGGATTAGTAAATCCAATTTTTATCAATTCAGTGACCTTAGGCCCTCAAGCCCATCTCGTCACCATAGTGTGCTCAACCAACATATAAGCACAAGTTGTGATGTATGGCCTTCATGCCATTCAATCATCACATAAAATATGGTTGAGGTGCTTTCCTACCCAACCATGAAGCCTTACACTTCCTTGGAATCCTACCTAACTCATAGAATACCCAATCCTATAATGCCCAAATATTACCAATAAGCATTTATTTGGGATCCTACCTAACTCATAGAATTACCCAACCCAAAAATTCCCTAGTAATACTAAAGGTACTCTCTCAAAATCCTACCTAACACGTAGAATTCCCAACTATGGAATGCCCATATAGTACCAAAGACAGGAGGTATCTGGTGCAGCCATGAGACATACTACTTCCCACATATGTCCAAGTAGCCATAATCATGGATGTGGCAAGGAGATGAAACATGGGAAAACATATCAAATAAACATATGCACAAAGCTTTGGCCAAAACATTTTTACAGTGCCAGTATTACACTGACAAGTAGAGTGGAAAATGAAAGCATCACTTCTACCCCTCTCTGTTTGTCCACATTCGGTACCCACACTGCAAGGTAAGCTTTCCAAAACAAATATAAAATAAATAAATAAATAAATAAGGAAAAATGGCATGTTCTTCAAAATCTACTCCTTTCAACATCCTATCAATGTTCCACACTAAACATGATAGATGACATCACTTTCAAATCATAGAACTAGCATCATCAAAAGTACATACATACCCTAGCCACCTCAATATCAAAGAAATCTTGAAAACAAGATTCATAATTCTCAATTCAAAGTCCAAAAAGGAAGTACAAAACCAAAATAAAAATGAATAGGAGTCACAATAAATAGGTCACAGAAGAAATCAGGGGCTAGGGGAGGTCACAAGAAACATTTCCAAGCTAGTCCCTCATCACATCAAAGTTCTTGAAAACTGAACATGATAAAATGAAAACCCAATTCACAGAACACACAATGACTCTGACTAGTCACCAAAAAGGAGTAGATGTTTAATGACACCTTGTTTCCAATGGTTGTTAAGAACATAACCAAACTTCACTTGCATCACATGCAATACTTTTCAAATGAAATCCATGTTCTTCCTACTTATCATACTAGGTTGCTCAATGAACCTTATAAATCTGGCATAAAATTAAAAATATAAATTCTTGCACCACATGCGCATCACGTCATTTACACAACTACAAAAAAATAATTTCATTGCTATCACAAGAGAAATCTTCATTTGGTAGGCACTCATAGCCTAGTGCAAAATTCAAATCTCAATAGTTAACAAAATTTTACACTCTTCTTGTATCACACTTGAAAGAAGTAAATACTTCACATATAATACAAAAATATGCATATTTTACCACCACATAATTTAAACCAAAATATAATCATAACCATATGAAATAGGAGAATTACCAATTATTGCATAAACTTTCCATTTTTGACAATCTTTAAAGGAATGCAATTTCAACTCAAGAAAAAACATGACATGTATAAGGAGCATCATATCCTTCTATGTTAAAAGTAATCATAACTGAGAGACACAACACACAACCCATCTCATCAATTCATACAACATAAAGTAAACTTGTTGACTTACAATTATGTGTCTAGCATAGTGAACTCAAGGCCCGAGTATGGAACCAAGAGCTTTGATATCATAAGTAAGGACCACCCTTGCAAAACCAAAGCCACATCAACAACCTCCATAAAATCTAGAAAATTCAACAAGAGTCAAAGTCTTTTGAATGTTGACCAATCAATGTTAGTTGATTAACTATCATTAACTTTAACAAAAAATGATACATATACATATATGCTCAAATTTAAAAGAAACTGTAAATTCATTACCAAATTACTAATACGTAATACAAGATACCAGATGCTAGGTGGTCTAACCATGATGACCAAGTTGAAATGAGCTCCAAAACCTGTCTAAGAACACAAGGGCAAGAATATTTTAGGAGTGCTTTACCACCCTACCTCGAAGCTATTAAGATTCCCCAAAATCTTTCTTGGCATGAAAGATTCCCAGCCCGACAATAAGGAAGACTAACCAGGTTAAACCAAGAGAAGTAATAGAATTGTGCAATACATTATTTATAACATATTCAGAAAATCTCAGACCATCCTGAAAGGTAACATAATGCAATTAGTCAATAGAAGATCATATGAACATATTCACAATTTCTCAATATGCACTATTTACACATAGGCATTTCCATAAGTTATTTCAATAAAATACACATTCCTTAAGAGACATTATTAGAATACAACATAATAACATGTGATAATATTTGAGTTGTACGATAATTTTTGAGTATTATCTCACCATAAATCTCAAGCTTCTCATAAAATTCTAGACAATAAACAACAAGGAATGATTCATATCATTCTTTCCTAGTTTATCAATTGGAAGCATATTTTCAATTTCGATATCACTAGGAACTTTCATCCATTTTGAACAACATTATTCCAAAGTAAAGACATATGCAGTGTTTGAGCACTAGCCAAACAAATAATCATAAACATTCAATATTCATCGTATTTACTTAAAACAATAGAATACAATATGCCCAAAATTATGTTCAACAATCGGATTGTGTTATTAGGAAAACATTTTTAAAAAATTTATATGAGACACCATACCCAAAGTTTGAGTTATATTAAAATTTGTTTTAATCTACTAGCAATAATTCTATCTACAAATAAAAGAATTCATAGCTATGACATTTCTATTGACTTTCTCTACATCATTGTTTTTTTTGCTTAGACATCAATGACTTCAATAATAATTGTTCTCTATTGTTCATGCATAGCCAACTTATTGACACATCCAACAAATAATAATAATTTAATGTGTGTGATGAAGTTCATTGTCTAGGAATGAAACATAAGGAGTTTTCTATGAAGGATTTATTTTAAACTGTTATAAGCAGGGAATAAGAGGGATGGTAGATGTGACTTATTGAACACGACATTGTAGATCAAATCCAACATTTACCATGATTCAATGCTGAATTTAGATTTTTATATTTGATTGATACCAACTTAATGGTGATCCTTTCTTTCAAGAATAGAATAGTTAGAAGAGATGGTTTAAACAAAATAACTCCACTCGTTAGTAACAAGGAAGTTGACTTCATATGAATAAAAGACTTGCTTCTAGGCATCGAGTGAGTCAGATGATAAAAGAAATAATGGTCATAGTATTTTGGATAAACACACACAACACTAGGTTAATCATGTTTTATACTCTATGAGCTAGATGGCCCATATCCTATTCATAGATAATCAGCACAAGGGGCAAAAATAAAGACATTCATGTTATGATATAGAATCTTCACTGTTTTCCCTAATGTATTTCTATTCAATTAAATATTTATATCAAATATCATAGATTAATAGGCCACACAATCAATTGGTTATATGGCAAAAAGATCATCAAGAATGGTGTTTAGCTATTTTTGTTTGACGATAATAGTTGGGGTAGCAGTGATGTTCTTTTTTCTCAATCGAAACCATAATTTCATTCATCCCCTTAGCCAGAAATCAAAGACACTAACACTTATCTTGTATTGGAAAACACACATTTCTGAAGATTAATGTTGTTGTTCGGTAAAACTAAAATATGCATGCAGCTTCAGCATTGATTGACTCCACTTCAAACTCCAGCTCCACCACTTCATCTCCACCATTTCACAAATGATTTCTAGTTTACTTTAGTTCAAGAGTAGTGTTTAAGCAAGATGCGTGCTTTCCATATGGCATGCATTAGATTATAGTTTTTTGATGGATAGTTTACTTTTCTGGGATAATAGTGTTAAGCAGTTTGAACTACAGTAGTTTATTATTTTGTAATAAATCATGCTATCCTTGCATATGTTATGCTGTGCATGAGTTAGTTTGGTTTGGTTTTATTTTAGTTTTCTTAGGAATTACAACTGAAGTCTACTGTGATTGTAGACTATTAAATAAGCTTCCATTTTGTAAGGATTGTTCAGCTGTGAATAAAATCTGTGTTGTCTCTCTTGAAAACAGAGCACCCTTATTTTTTAGTATTATTTTTATTGTGTTGCTGCTATTCTTAAATCCTACATTTGGTATCAGAGCTGAAGGTGTTTGGAAGATAGCAACATGGCAAACAATTTGCAAATCCCAGAGTTTGATGGAGTTGATTACCAATATTGGTCAATCAAGATGAAGACTTTTTTGATTGGGAAAGATTATTGGGAGATCATTGAATCTGGATATGAAGAGCCTGCAGATTGGAATACTCTCCAACCTAATGACAGGAGATTGAAGAAAGAAGCTGAGAAGAAGAATGCAATGACATTGTTTCACATTCAAATGGCTCTTGATAAGAGCTTGTTTCCTCAAATTACTGATGCACAGACAACAAAAGAGGCCTGGAAGACTCTAAAAGATGCTTACCATGGCAACGATCAGATCAAGGTTGTGAAGCTACAATCCTTGAAAAGAGAATATGAGAACTTGAAGATGAAGGAGACAGAGAGTGTGGGAGATTTCTATGTGAGAGTGAAAGATGTGACTCATAAAATGGCCACTTTGGGTGGATCTATTGCTCAAGAGCAAATAATACAAAAGGTATTGAGATCTCTAACCCCAAGATGGAATATTGTAGTAATTTCCATAGAAGAAAGCAAAAATTTAGCTACCATGGAGTATGATGAATTGGTTGGATCTCTTATATCACATGAGGATAGAATAAGGGACACATCTACCAGTGTTAATGAGAAGGCTTTTGCTTCCCAATTGCAAATTTCAAAGAACGATGGTGCTAGCAGCAGTAGTAACAACAACAAAGGCTCGGGAAGGGGCCAAAATCAGAATTTTTCAAGAGGATCTAGAGGAAGAGGAGGTGCTCAAGGAGGAAGAGGTAGAGGCAGATTTGATAAAAGGAACATCCAATGCTATCATTGCAATAAGTATGGACATTTTGAGAGAGAGTGTAGACTAAAATCAGGTAACAATAATGCAAATTATGCCCAACAAGATGAGGATCCTTCCTCGGGTAATTTATTTTTGTGTTATGGGAAAGGTGAAAGTAATGTGAATGATGTTTGGTATTTGGATTCTGGATGCTCTAACCATATGTTTGGTGATGATAGTTACAGATCCAATATTACCCTTGGTAATAACAATATTGTGGATGTTGTGGCCAAAGGAGCCATGGATGTTCAGAGAAAGGAAGGTATGAAAAGTGTTCAAGATATTTATTATACTCCCAAGTTGAAGCATAATTTATTGAGTGTTGGGCAGCTATGTGAGAAGAATTATCGAGTGGTATTTGAGAACATGCACAGTACTATTTATGATAAGAATCAAAAAAATAAAGTGATTACAGTTGTTCCTATGACAAAGAATATGATGTTTCCTTTGAAGTTTGGTCAAAATGATAATCAGCTTGTCAATATGGCTTATGAGGATAAAAGTTGGTTGTGGCATCTCAGGTATGGCCATTTGGATTTCAATAGTTTGAAGAATCTAACATCAAATGCATTAGTTCTTGGATTGCCTAAGGTTGAAGAGCATAAATAGATATGTGAAGGGTGTGCAAAAGGGAAACATTCAAGGGAATCATTTCCAAAAGGCAATGCATGGAGGGCCCAATACCCACTTCAACTTATACATTCAGATATTTGTGGTCCAATGCAAACACAAAGTTTGGGTAAGTCATCATATTTTATTACTTTTATTGATGATTACTCACGCATGTGTTGGGTATATTTTTTGAAGACTAAGGATGAAGCCTTTCATACATTCAAGAGATTTAAAGCTCGTGTAGAGAATGAGAAAGGGAACACAATCAGATGTTTGAGAATAGATCGAGGAGGAGAGTTTTGCTCAAACGATTTTCATAATTTTTGTGAGATGAATGGCATCAAAAGAAAACTCACAACTGCATACACACCCCAACAGAATGGAGTGGCTGAAAGGAAGAACCGTACAGTGGTAGAAATGGCAAGGAGCATGTTACAGACCAAGGGTTTGAACAATTCTTATTGGGCTGATTCAGTTGTTACAGACGTATATATTCTCATCAGGGGTCCTACAAGTGCCCTACACAAGATGACTCCATATGAAGCATGGTATGAGAAAAAGCCTAACGTAAATCATTTAAAAGTTTTTGGTTGTTTGGCTTATGTTCGCATCCCTGATCAGAATAGGCAAAAACTAGATGCTAAAAGTGAATCATGTATTTTTGTGGGCCATAGTGAGGAAAGCAAAGCTTATAGATTATTCAATCCTATTTCTAATAAGATTGTTGTTTCAAGAGATGTGATTTTTGATGAAGGGGGAGTTTATGGTCATCAAAAACAACATGTTGGAAAGCCAAAATCAGTTTTAAATGATGATGATATTGCTGATAATGATAATGAGCAACTAGCTAATGGTTCTATTTCAAGATCACCAAGCCCACCAAGAAACCCCTCACCAATCCCAAGAGCAAGTCCATCTTCAAGTCCTCCAAGGAAGGTAAGAAGATTGAGTGATATCTATGAGAGGTGTCAAAATCAAGCACATGAAGAAGATCCAATAGGTGAGACAGTAAATTTTGCATTACTTGCTAAAGCTGATTTTGAGCCATCATGTTTTGAAGATGCATGTGCTAATGAGTTTTGGATGCAAGCAATGAATGAAGAGATGGATTCCATTGATAAGAATGAAACATGGGAGCTTGTAGATCTTTCACATAAGAAGAAGAAGATTGGCACAAAATGGGTCTATAAGACCAAGTATAATAGTGATGGGAGTGTTGAAAGACACAAGGCAAGATTGGTTGCTAAAGGTTTCACTCAAAGGTATGGCATTGATTATGAAGAAACTTTTGCACTAGTAGCAAGACAAGAAACTATTAGGATGCTAATCTCTCTTGGAGCTCAAAAGAAATGGAGCATTCATCACATGGATGTAAAAAGTGCTTTTTTGAATGGGTACTTAGAAGAAGAGGTATATGTGGAACAGCCACAAGGTTTTGAGATTCAAGACAAAGAAGATTATGTCTACAAGTTGAAGAAGGCTTTGTATGGCCTCAAGCAAGCACCACGTGTATGGTATGCAAGAATTGATGGATATTTTTAGCATAATGGCTTTCAAAGAAGTACGAGTGAACCTAACCTTTACTACAAACAAGAAGGTAATGATATTCTCATTGTGAGTTTGTATGTTGATGATTTGTTATATATGGGTAGTAGTTCAAAGATGAAAGATGAATTTAAAATTGCTATGACGAATGAGTTTGAAATGAAAGATTTAGGTCTCATGAAGTACTTTTTTGGCATGGAGGTTTATCAAAGTAAAGATGAAATTTTTATTTGTCAAGAAAAATATGCAAAAGATATGTTGAAGAAATTTGATATGGCTGATTGTAAACCTCTTTCCATTCCAATTGCTCATGGAGTTACATTATGTAGAGATGATGGTGCTGAAATTGTTAATGAGACATTATACAGGAGCATTGTGGGGAGTTTGATGTTTTTAACTCACACAAGACCTGATATTTCTTATTTAGTTTCATTGGTTTCAAAGTATATGACAAATCCATCAGAGGAACATATGAAGGCAGCCAAGAGAATTTTGAGGTATGTGAAAAGCACAATAGATTTTGGCATTCACTATTCTTCTAATAAGTTTGAGCTTGTTTGCTTCAGTGATTCAGATTGGAGAGGTAGCTTGGATGATCGAAAATCTACATTTGGTAATTGTTTTTCTTTGGATTCTGGTTTAATCACATGGAGTTCAAAGAAAAAAAGTATAGTTGCTCTTTCGTCTACAAAAGCAGAGTATGTTGCCATTACTTCAGTTGGTACACAAGCTTTATGGCTTAGAAAGCTTCTTGAAGAAATTGGAGAGATACAAGTTTAGCCTACTGTGATATTTTGTGATAATATAAGTGCCATTAAATTGGCCAAGAATGCGGTTCATCACAGCAGGACCAAACACTTTGATCTGAAACAACATTTCATCAGAGATTTGGTACAAAATAAAGCGGTTGAGTTGAAGTACATCAGTACAAAGGAGCAAATCGCAGACATTTTCACAAAGGCAGTTGCAAAAGATCAATTTTTGGTACTCAGAGGTTGAATTGTTAGTCCTCTCAGCATCAAGGGGGAGTATGAAGATTAATGTTGTTGTTCGGTAAAACTAAAATAAGCATGCAGCTTCAGCATTGATTGACTCCACTTCAAACTCCAGCTCCACCACTTCATCTCCACCGTTTCACAAATGATTTCTAGTTTACTTTAGTTCAAGAGTAGTGTTTAAGCAAGATGTCTGCTTTCCGTATGGCATGCATTAGATTATAGTTTTTTGATGGATAGTTTACTTTTCTGGAATAATAGTGTTCAGCAGTTTGAACTACAATAGTTTATTATTTTGTAATAAATCATGCTATCCTTGCATATGTTATGCTGTGCATGAGTTAGTTTGGTTTGGTTTTGTTTTAGTTTTCTTAAGAATTACAGCTGAAGTCTACTGTGATTGTAGACTATTAAATAAGCTTCCATTTTGTAAGGATTGTTTAGCTGTGAATAAAATCTGTGTTGTCTCTCCTGAAAACAGAGCACCCTTATTTTTGAGTATTATTTTTATTGTGTTGCTGCTGTTCTTAAATCCTACAATTTCATCATTTTGCAGAGGAAATTTAGAAACTTTAACAAAAAGAGTGAAACCTGGTAATACTCACGGCTGTCAATGTCTCCTCCTGTGACGCTGCTCATGGCAAGTATGGACTTTAACAAGAATACTAATCCGAACTTGGCGAAGGGGTTGCATATCTTCAAGAGCCTTAGCAGCAAGCAAGTCAATATTACATACCTTCCTTGGCATACGCCTCCAGCTATCGTAGGTTTTCCATTAATCCACACCAGCTTAGACCTCAACTGAGGATTGTTCCTCTGTACGGCATGAACTACCTCTTGAAGCTCATTTGGGTTCACACTATGTTTAAAAAAAAATGCAAAGCAAGTACTGTGATTCCCCTTCTATGCCTAAAGCCTTCCACCTGTTGTACTCTGGTGGTATGTCCAACTGGTGAGCTTGAAAAGCTCAAGCTTCTCCTTCTTAGTAGGACAAGGTTTGCTCAAATGCTTCTCCACCCACGCTTTCATCACATCCATCCTTAGAGCCACCAATTTTCTTCTCCGAAGTTGAAGAAACTTTAACGTCTTCTCCACCAAAATCCTGCACTTCTTTCCCAAATCCTTTTCATCTCCATACTCCAGGTCATTGCTGAGAATGGCAGAATCAGTGCCAATTTCTGGAAAAGCAAGAGTTTCGTCAAATCTTATCGTCACCAATCCTGGCCAATATTCATGGACCGAATATGCCGACGAGTTGCTTCTTAGGTTTGGTGATGGTGGAAATACAACCTCATTTCCTGTTTCAGCCATCTTCATTTTTTCGTCATGCAATTTACTCACTATACATATATATATGAAGATCACAATTTGTGCAACTTTGCACACCTGTGACATACTCTCACTGTACGTACATATATATATATATATATATATATCTGAACCACCTCTCCTGTGGGGCATCTACATTATTCGTAAATATCCCTGTTTGTTTTGCTATCTCCCTCTTTTCTCTCCCCCAATATCCCATAAAGAAAGGAACCAAAAAAAACTAACCATCAGTCAGTCAAAAACTAACCGTCCGTTTGTCATCACCAAATTAACAATAGTAATTCTTTAAAACTTCTTCTTCCACTTCAAACGGTTGCATTCAATGAATAATATATTTTGATTAATTTTATTTTAAAAAATTCCAAATGGCAACAGTGAGACCGACTTATTCGGTTTGCTAAAAATGGGTTGTGACACCTAGTGACGGCTACAAAGGAAACAACAACAAAAGAACATAAAAGATCACATTTTTAGAACCTATATTGCTAAAGTAGTAGAGGGAAATATGAAACAAATATGACCTAACTTACATATAGAGAACCTATATTATGACATATCCAAATAATGACATACCCAGAAAGGATATAGCCCACAACTAGCTTAGAGCTATATGAGGCATTATACTATAGAAGCTTACGGTTAAAAGAGAAAAAAACAGAGTAGATAGCATCTTTATAACCATGCAATCAACAATAGTAAAACCCTTCGGGCTATTTACAGACTCCCATGTAAAGAATAAAACCCTATATGTTTTACGAATTCATGGTGCAAGAACAAATTCATACCCGTAAAAAATGGTGTTTTTTGCAAACTACGTTGTCGAGAAAATACACTCCAATTTTATTTCCACTCTTACAATCGAAAATATGGTTTCGTACATCTTTCATATCGGCAAGGTAAGGATGATTCCAAATTCACTATTATGTGTGGCAGATTCCAAGGGTCCGTTTGGTGAGCGGAATAGGAATACGTATTTGGAATACCTATTCTAAAAATTGTGAATTTTTTGTTTGGATGCACCAAAACGGGATTGGAATACGAAGTAAAAATGGAATACGTATTCCATTTTTGGCCCAAAAATGGGGTTTTGCAATTCCACCAAAATAGGTGGTATTGGAATACGTATTCCTATTCTATTTTTTTTAATTTTAGAAAACATAAATTTTCGGGTCCACAAATTCCCATCAAATATTCGCTGAACCAAACGGAGAACATGAATACGTTCTATTCCAGAATACATATTCCTATTCCGCTCACCAAGCAGGCCCCAAGAGATTATATGATTAGGTTTTGGACTACGAGTAGGTTTGGTATTTCTTCCTATTCTTCTACCAATACGGGTAACTAAATTATAATATCTTAAAATCAACATTATTTCAATATCATATATTATATTAATTATATTTAATAAGAGTTTTAATGAATATACTAGGACTGTACAAATTTTAATAATATTTTTAATACATTAAATAAAAATACAAATAAAATATCTATTAAAATAATATTGTTTCATTTATGAAATAATTTATTACATATTTTAAAAATTATCTATTTTATTCAATTTAAAATATTGAAATAAATTAAATTATTTTTTTACAAAATAATTTAATTTTAAAAAAATATTAATTATTTTTATTAATATAACATCATGATGAAGTCATAAAGGAATAATAATTACAAAAAATATTAAAAGAATGTCAAAATAGAAATTGTTAATAGAAAGAGACTATTAATTTATTAATAGAAATGAACTATTCATCAAAAAAATAAAAATTCTCTTAATTTAAATAGTTTGAAAATCATAGTAAGATACCAAAATCTTATTCATATTATCATTTTTGTTTTATTGAATGTAAGATAAAAACATTTTATTTTATCTAAAAATTGATGTTTGAATTATTTTAGTTTTCAAAAGAGAATCTATTTTTTATATGACAACTTTAAAATTTACAATTAAAAGTTAGTAAGTTTATGTTTATTCTCTTTCAACTCTAAAGTATCTAATAATAAAAAGGTTTGAATGCACTCTTCAAATATATTTTGATCTTTATAAACATTATTTTAAACTATTTTATTGCATAACAAGCTAACATCAATTGATGAATTCAATATAAACCTCCTTATAGAAAATTGATTTTAATTAATTAATTTTTTTGATAAGTCTTATTTTAGTTCACATTAACTTAATTTGATAATATCAACATTCAAACTTTATTGAAAAGTTTGTTGAACCAAAGTTGATCTGAATTAAATCTTCAGATTATAATACCTGGTGTGAAACCTGCGGTATTGAAATAATAATAATAAACAACAAGATTGCCAACCAAAAACTGAACTCCATTCTGTTCGAAATATGAGTTTATACAAAGATGGAGGATCTCAAGGGTCACTAAAATCCCCTTAGAAAATGAAAATGAAGAGTCATTAAATGTTTAATACAAAGATGGAGGATCTCAAGGGTCACTAAAATCCCCTTAGAAAACGAAAATGAAGAGTCATTAAATGTTTAATACAATTAAACTTATTCAAACAATCAAAATTATCAAAAAACTATATAAAAATTTAGGTCTACTTGGACAATGCATAACTTTCTAGTCCTAGCTCCGATTTGTAAACCGCTTACTTCGTTGGAAAGCTGGTCAAAAACTCTAGAACCAAAATTGGGACATCAACCTCGAGGAAGATTGTCCCAGAAATGCTCCGAAGGCCTTCAAAAATGCAATTTACTGAGACATAGAAAAATACCGAAGAATTTTATTATTTTTGTATTTTTTTACTGCCAACCTGATCATTCCTCCCCCCTTGAGAGGCAATGGGCCCCATTGCATTAATCTGCTGCAACAAGTGAGGAAATTGTGCTTCAATTTGCTCCTTCGTCAACCACTTGCCTTGATGAGGATGCTGACCAGCTCGAACCACGCGATATAGAGGAATATCTTGATTTCGCAGAGTCTTTAAAATGACTTCAGTAATATGGTCACACTGGGCTGGAACAGTAGCAGATAAGTCTGTGACTTGAATATGTTCAGTAGCTTGGGAAATGTCCAACAAAGGAGCAAAATAGGGTCTCAACAATTCCACATTGAAAACTGGGTGCAGTCCCAAAAATGATGGTAAATTAAGTTCAAAAGCATTCTCACCAACTTGCTTGATAATAGTATATGGGCCATAATGAAGAGGACGAAGTTTCTTGTTTGGTCCATGAAGGCGCTCTTTCTGAAGATGTAACCATACCTTGTCACCAATCTGAAACTGATGAGGAGTGCGATGTTTATCGTGCCTCTCTTTATACTTATGATTACTCTGCTCCAATATCTCATAAACTTGTTGCTGTAGGTGCCTAATGTTGTTAATGAATTTTTCTGCTCTATCTACCTCCTTGTCACTATTCAGTAGGCTTTCAGACTGTAGAACTGGTAGTGCAACATCCATTGGTGCCAATGGCTGATATCCAAGACAAACCTCAAATGGACTATGCCTGTAGTACTATGTAGTCCACGGTTGTAGCTGTGTTGCACGTAGGGTAAGCTTTCATCCCATGTGCGAGGATGTTTTGAATGATACATCCGTAAGATATGAATGATCATTCGATTCACTACTTCTGTCTGCCCATCTGTTTGGGGGTGGAATGCTATAGACTTTGTCAACTTTGTGTCCATTTTATCCCATAGTGTGGACCAAAATTTGCTGATGAATCTGCTATCCCTATCAGAAATAATGCTTTTGGGTAGCCCAAAATGAACCCAAACATGTTCAAAAAATAACTTCGCAGTCTCTTCTGCAGTAATCATCTTTCTACATGCCACCATAATAGCCATTTTAGAAAACCTGTCTACCACAACATATACACAATCATGTCCCTGCCTGGTGGTTGGAAGCCCTGACATAAAATCCATTGAAACAGATTGCCATGGTTTATCGGGGATAGGTAATGGTAAGTATAGACCCAACTTACAGTTTGTTGGCTTTGCAATTGCACAGGCTGCACAAGCTTGTATATATGAAATGATGTCCTGCTTCATTTTTGGCCAATAGAAATGTTTCTGAAGGATAGAAGTAGTCTTACTAATGCCAAAATGTCCTGCAACACGACTATAGTGGGCTTCCCAGATCATTTTCTTTCGTTCCTCAGTGGGTACAAATATATGACCAACATGGAAAAGCAACCCATCCTGCAAGTAAAAATCATGGATATGCTTTCCTTCGACCAAACTATTATAAGTATTAGAAAAATCAGGGTCAACACCATAGAGTTGTTCCCATGTGGATGATTGATGACCACACAAATCCAACACCATTGTCAAACCTACAATTGGAGGCCTACTCAAGCAATCTGCCACTTTGTTACTGCTTCCTTTTTTATGACGGATGTTGAGGTGAAATTGTTGTAGATAAGTTGACCATCTTTGATGCCTGTCATTCTGCAACTTCCCTTGTGTCTGCAAGAATTGAAGAGGTTTATGGTCTGTATGTATAATTGTCTCCTTTCCTAGTATGTAGTGTTTCCATTGTTTGCAAGCCTGAACAACAGCATACAACTCCTTGTCATAAGTGGGGTACCTATGTATTGTATCAGAAAAAGTTTCACTGTGATAGGCAATAGGATGCCCATGTTGCATGAGCACTGCACCGAGAGCATAATCAGACGCATCAGTTTCTATCTCAAATGATTGTTGTAGATCTGGAAGGGCCAATACTGGTGCTGAACATAATCTTTTCTTTAACTCCTCAAATGCTTGTTGTTTTTCCTCTGTCCACTGAAATTTTGCTTGTACTCCACCCCTTAATGATTGATTGAGAGACCATGATATATGTGAGAAATTAAACACAAATCTATGATAGAAGTTTGCTAAGCCCAAGAAGCTGCGAAGTTCTGTTAAATTTTTAGGAGATGGCCAATCTCGGATTATCTGAATTTTTACTGGGTCCACATGAACACCCTCAGTATCAATTATATATCCTAAGTATTGAATACTCTGTACACCAAAAGAGCACTTCTCCATGTTGGCATAAAGTTTTTGTTGTTGCAGAGTTGAAAGGACTTGTTCAACATGCTGCAGATGCTCAGACCAAGTCTTGCTGAAAATAAGTATGTCATCCAAATAAACTACTACAAAGGAATCAATAAATGGTCTAAGCACATCATTCATCAACCTCATAAATGTGGCTGGGGCATTTGTTAGACCAAAAGGCATAACCAACCATTCGAACAAACCTTCCTTAGATTTGAATGCAGTCTTCCATATATCTGTTGGATCAATTGGGACTTGGTGATATCCAGATTTCAAATCAATTTTTGTAAAAAATTTAGCCCCCCTAAGTTGGTCCAATAGATCATCAATTCGAGGGATTGGATATCTATTTTTCACAGTGATTTTATTCAATGCCCTATAATCAATACAAAGTCTCCAAGTTCCATCTTTCTTTCTAGCAAGGACAATTGGACTACCACAAGGTGAAGCACTTGGACGGATGTGTCCTTTTTGAATTAACTCTTGAATCTGTCTCTTGATCTCATCATTTTCTAGAACTGATCTCCTATATATTGGCTCATGTGGTAGTGGTGTGCCTGGGATTAAATCAATAGAGTGCTTGACTTGACAGTGTGTTGGGACTCCCACTGGTGATTTAAATACACTATGATATTCTTTCAACATCTTATCCATCTGATTCTTTTGGTTTTCTGTTATGGTTACCTTAGCATGTGTATTAAGGACCACTGACTTTGTTTGTTCAGAATGAACCATGAGAAGAACAAAAGCCCCAGTTTGAGCAATCAAACGTTTGCATTGTTTAGCACTAACTAAAGAAGCAGTTTGTTTTGGACATACCTCTGGTATTCGATACCTCTTCTCGCCAAGCTTGATTGTAACACTTCGTGGCCTAGATTCATATATTCCGTGCCTTTGATACATGTAAGGCTGCCCCAATAATATGTCACATACATCCAGTGGTGCTACATCACATATCACTTCATCCTTGAAAGGCTTGATTGAATATGACAGATGACATTGTTGAGTTATTTGAATATCTTGTCCTTCATTTACCCACCCCATAGAGTATGGTTGTGGGTGTCTGGTCACTTTCAAATTCATTCGTTTGACTGTCTCCCTGGATATCAAATTCTTTTGGCTCCCACTATCAACAATAAAATGCAGAGGTTTTCCATCAACCCACATCTGTGAATGAAAAAGTCTCTCTTCATCTTCACGATGCATTACTTTAGCAGTTCCAACTATGGCATATGGGTCTGCTTCTATGATGGAGTCATTATTCTTTTGTTCAGAATTATCTGTTGGTGATGCTTCAGCTTCAGGTTCAGCTTGCTCTCTTCTTATTTCTGTAATAAGATTTTTAATATTTCGACAATCCTTTGTATTATGGGTTGGAGATTTATGCATCTCACACCACATGCCTGCATTATTCTGTGTCTTTTTTGCAGCCCACCATGTGTTCTTAGAAGAGTTTGAGTGAGGTTCCTTAGTCACATATTTTCCCCTAGATTTATTGTCACCTTCAATCTTTGGCTTATTATTTGCAAAGTAATCCTTCTTTCCTTTATTCTTCAATTTCTCCTCAATTTTTGTAGCATATTTATAAGCAGTTGCCAATGTTTCAATATTCAAAAATTCCATCTCTGTTTGAATATACCTGTGAAGTCCACTACGATATTTCAGAATTCGATGCTTCTCTGAATCCTTAATACCAAGCCTTGCTGAAAGTGCATGAAATGTATTGGTGTAGTCTTGTACAGATTGGTCCCTCTTCTGTCGAAGTAATTGCCATTCTATGTATTTCTGTTCATACTCATCCTCAGGAAGATATGCTTCTTTTATGTATTCTATGAATTCTCCCCATGTGGGTTTCTCGTCAACATATATTTCACCAGAAGATTCCCGTTGTTTATTTGCTAATTTAGTTTCCCAGGCCAATTTCACATGGGTTTCAGCTTTCAAGAGAGAAAATGTAATTTTTTCTGTATCTGAGAAGTTGTTTATAGAAAAATACCTTTCTAATTTCGATAACCAATTGTCAACAGCTTCAGCATCAATTTTTCCTTCAAAATTTGGGATGTCAAAATTTACCTGTACTTTGAAAGGAGTAGTTCCATGAAATGGTGTTTCTGATCCAGAGGATTGTTGGTTCTGGAGCATGAGTGTGAATTGACTCATCATCTCCTCTCGTTGCTTATTCAAAGCCTCTTCCAACAGCTTCATTGTATCGTCTGACATCTTCGGTTGTGTATGTCTCAAAGGTGGATATATTGACAAATCCTGTGTCTGCAATCCTAATCTTTGGTAGGATGTCCTTGTGTTAATTGGCATAAAAGGAGCGTTCCCGCTCTGATACCACTGATCTAAATTAAATCTTCAGATTATAATACCTGGTGTGAAACCTGCGGTATTGAATTAATAATAATAAACAACAAGATTGCCAACCAAAAACTGAACTCCATTCTGTTCGAAATATGAGTTTATACAAAGATGGAGGATCTCAAGGGTCACTAAAATCCCCTTAGAAAACGAAAATGAAGAGTCATTAAATGTTTAATACAAAGATGGAGGATCTCAAGGGTCACTAAAATCCCCTTAGAAAACGAAAATGAAGAGTCATTAAATGTTTAATACAATTAAACTTATTCAAACAATCAAAATTATCAAAAAAACTATATAAAAATTTAGGTCTACTTGGACAATGCATAACTTTCTAGTCCTAGCTCCGATTTGTAAACCGCTTACTTCGTTGGAAAGCTGGTCAAAAACTCTAGAACCAAAATTAGGACATCAAATCGAGATTGGATCTCCTTGAGGAAGATTGTCCCAGAAATGCTCCGAAGGCCTTCAAAAATGCAATTTACTAAGACATAGAAAAATACCGAAGAATTTTATTATTTTTGTATTTTTTTACTACCAACCTGATCAAAAGTATTGAAATCCAACTTGCAAAGTCAATTAATCTCATCCTCATGGATAACATGAATTAAAACAGGTAGGTAACAAGCAACAATCTTCATCCAATTCCTCTACAATTGCTCCCTCAACAACAAACTAGTTTCATTAACTACAAAAACTACTATAATTTTTTTTTCCAAATATTGTACAAATCTACCTTTAATCTTTTGGATGGTATTACAATGATAAATTGAAACTATCAAAAAGATAGAAGAGAACAACATTTTATAGAAATATAGGAACCTCCGAAAATTAGAAACCTCTAGAGAAGAAAAAATAAGAGAAATTAGCCACTAACATTGACAATGATAAAAGGAAAGTATGAGAAGAATAAAGTTCAAGTTTTAGAAAATTCTTAGAATTTTTTTTTGATAAAAAAATCAATCTCAAAATTGAAACTTGAAAAACTAATCCCAGTCCTAATCTAACCTTAATATTATACAATAAAAATATTGTAAATATAATTTGACTTTAGTATATATTGAATAATATTAATAAGAGATTGATCATTTGTTGAAGATATTTTATTAAAATAATATTATGAGTCTCTTAATCAATTTTATGGCAAAATAGTTTTTATGTAATTTTCATTTTAAATTTTTTAAATATTAATTTATTTTTACTAAATATAACATTCGAGATATAATATTTTGAAAATGACATTAAATAATACCATAAAATAGAAAATATCTCATTTTCATATAAAAGAATTACAATTATTAATCTAAAATATTATTTTTGAAAAGAAAATAATTCAAATGAACTAATTTTTTTCTTCAATAATACTATAATTTTTTAAAAATTAAATTTTTTAACATGATCTAACATTTATTTGGAAAGCATTAACATATTTTAATTGTAATTTCAAGAAAATAATTAGTAATTTGTGAGTATGGAAAACAAATAAAAGTAACCTATTGAAGGATCATTGTAAATATTCTAAATTTATTATTATATTTCTTAGTTTCGAGGTAAAATGTACGAGGCCAAAAATTGTGTTTAGATTAAAAAATTATCTCAACTGGATAGGTATCCTTGGTGTAATATAAAAAAAATGAACAATAATACAAAAAATTAAATAAACGAAATTTGATATTGTTGATATTTCTCATTTCACCAAGGTTGGGAGGATGTTGGTAAAGATTGTGGGGTTCTCATTTCACTCCTCTCAAACACATTTAATTAAATATTTCTAATTTCTTTTCAATAATTAATTTTTTAAAGCTAAAGTTGACTAAAAATATAAAATCCATGAAATTAATTTGATAACTAATTTATGGACCATTCATGTTCACACTCTTCTTTTAAATTCATTAGAATCCCAAATGGTTTTAAGTGACATCTACACAACACATGTTTGTATCTTTATGATTGGTCAAATGGGAGGAAGCGACAATGTCTAACCTCCACAAGTTCTTTATTGGTTTTTCTATTCCTTCTTTTGACATTCTTCAATATTTAAAAAGTTCATGTAGTACCAAATAATTTTTTGACCCAAACTTAACCTGTGAATCATCTTTTTTAAGTCTCTGCCATTGGGGTCTTGTACTTTTCAGCCAACATTTTTTACAAGTGAGACATTATACAATCCAGTTGAACTTTGATGTATAATAGCATATCAACTAATTAATCAAAAAATAAAATAGAACCCAGAGAAGCCCCATGAATTACCAATGACCTTTTGTAAAAGTTACCGTTAACAAAGTCATGCCTTGTATAAATTTGATAGATTTTGAGGAGTTTTGAATGCAAATTGCGGTGATTTAGAGTTCATCATCTTTTTGAGTATCATCCAAAACTACATAATCATCTTCTTTCTTCTCATGTTGCTGCAATAGATCTTTGCACAACACTTTTTTATTGAATATGACATCCCTGCTTCTTACAATTTTACGATTTTCAAAATTCCAAAGCCTATAACCAAATTCATCAATGTCATATCCAACAAATACACTTTTTTTTGGCTTAGCTTTTAGCTTGGCTCTATTTTTAGAATCTATATGAGAAAATGTTTTACAATGGAAGGTTTTCAGAAAAGAATAACTCACCTTCTTACTAGTCTATGCTTCCTCTAGAATATCACAACCCAAAGGAGTAGAGGGACCTCTATTAATCAAATATATAGTAGTATTAATAGCCTCCACCCACATGTCTAAGGGTAACCCTGTATGCGACCCCATGCTCCTTGCATGCTCCATTATAGTCATGTTCATGCGTTCAACCACTACATTTTCCTGCAAAGTCCTTGGAACAATTTTCTATATACAAATACCATTAGTGGAGCAATACTATTTAAATTCATGACTACAATACTCATTTCCATTATCAGATCTGAGACATTTTAATTTCTTACCAATCTCATTTGCAACCAAGCATTTCCATTTCTTAAAAGTTTGAAATACATCAGATTTCTATCTAAGGAAATAAACCCATACTTTTCTAGTTGCATCATCAATAAATGCAACATAATAATGAGAGCCACCAAGGGAATATAACTGAGTTGGTCGCCATATATTTCTATGCACAAGCTCTAATTTCTAATTTTTCTTTTCCTTCTCACTCTTCACAAAACTCACTCTCTTTTATTTTCCATACACACAACTTTCACAAAAATCCACATTGACACATTTCAATCCTCGTAAAACTTTCTTTAAATGAAGTAATTTCATAACTTTCTCACTCATGTTTCCAAGTCTATTGTGTCACAACACTATATCAAAATCTACAACAACTATTTGTTCTCCATGCTCAACTATAGCGACTGTTCCTAAATATTTATTTTTCTCTAAAACAATCAAAGTAGAAGGAACAATATGACTTATACAAAGATATAAGGTGCCTACTTTCACACATTTTTCTACTACAAGGGAACATTTTGAAACCTTCCAATTTTTATCATTAAAAAAGTAACTACACAACCCTCATCACTGAGTTGCCCTGCTAAAATTAAATTCCTACTCAGCCTTGGAACATGTCTTACCTCATGTAGTAGCTAATTATTCCCATTTTGTAACTTAATCTTAACTTTTCCCTTTCCAAAAATTTGACAGGGTTCATTATCCCCCAAATAAAGAAGCCAAAATAACCTCTATGAGGTGTAGCATGAAATGAAGAACTAGAATCTAAAACCCATAAATCATCAATGCTTTTTAAAGAAAGAAGCAAAGCATCCTCTTCAAATTTGTTATGTACCACATTTTCTTCCTTGTTCCCTTCTAGTTTATCTCATTCATTGTTCTTTCGAGTCCAACAATCTTTCTTTGTATGCCTTGGTTTACCACATTACCAACAATCTCTTGGTCCTCTATATTGAAACCTCTTCCCCTTTAACTTTCCTCTTGATTTCTCATGATTTCTAGAATTATTTCCTCGCTTAGTCATTCTAGTTTTACTTTGGTCATTCGAAGCACTTCCTGATGTAGATCCACCTGAGGTTTTTCTTTGAGTTTCCTCACTCAAAATAACACCTATCCCATCATCATATTTTAGGGTATTAGATCTAGAAATGGAATTACTCACAACTATTACCAAGTCATTCCATCTTTCAGGCAAAGAACTGAAAATCAAGAGAGTGCTAATTTCTTCATCAAAATTAATACCCACAGAAGATAACTGGCTAGTAACCATATTAAACTCATTTAAATGATCTGCAACAGATCCACCTTCTTCCATTTTCATATTAAATAAATATTTCATGAGAAATACCTTATTTGAAGTAGAGGGCTTTTGATACAATGTTAGGGTTTTCCTCAACTCTTCCATTGTCTTCACTTTTGTAATGTTAAAAGTCACCAATGGTGCTAGGCATAATCAAATGCTTTCAACTTCCTTTCTATCTAAAATCTCACATTCCTCATCTTTCATACTTCCTTGTTTCTTTGGTTTTCCTTCTAATAGCTTTCATAAATCCTTATGATAAAGATAGTCTTCCATTTGCATTTTCCATAACTGAAAGTTTTGCCCATTAAACTTGTCAACCTTCATCTTACCCTCGTTTGCCATCGCTCCCACTCAACCATGAGACTTTCTTATAGAAGATAACTGAAAAAAATAAACTAGGTCTGATACCACTTCTTAGGATTAACCTCACACATAAATAATAATTACATGCAAATTTAAACAATATTAGAAAATAATAGATCACACAGAAGAGAACACAAGACACCAAGATTTAACATGGTTCACCCAAACCTTGGGCCACATCCACCAAACAACAAGTCCAATATTATTACGACCCAATGATTACAACCTGATTATAATCTGCAATCTTTTATAGCTCAATACTGCCACAAGAAGCAATTTTGCATCACACCTTATGAAAAAATCCCAAACCCTAAGGCCTTTTATACAAGTATTTTTGTCACTTTAAAGTTATAGTTGATTACAATATGTCGGTCCAAAATTACTGATGAAATATTTATGATAAAATAGGGACTGATAAAATAGGGCCCAAATTTTTTTTCGGGTTGATGCCTGAACCTCAAAGAATTATGAAGTATGTAGAGTACTTCCCTAATTAGTTACCAAAAACTAACATATCCTTGGTTCTCCAAGCTCGAGGGTGGTCACACTACGACCAAGGATAGGAGGTGAGCTCTCCATGGTTGCCATTTAAAAAAAAAAAAAAATTGTGGCTTGGAAATGCAAGTTGGAAAAAGAGGAAAATTATTTTCTACATTTCTTTATTAAGTTGTGTTATGGCTCATTGAGCATTTCAAATAAAAAGTCACTATATGTGATATATGTTTCCATATTGTGGTGGAAAATAAAAGTGTTGTAATATGCATTTTGGTTCGTGTAATTTCAAATGGTAAGGAGTGTATCCTAATGTATATGAAATGGAGTGTTTTGAGAGTTTTAAAAGGGTTGTGATGTATCTTATCAATATATTAGGAAGGAATGTATGTGTAGATTTTATTAAAATCATGTTGTACCCTCTTGTTATATTATTATTGTAAATGATAAGAATGGGATTTCAGTTATTTGTTACTTCTGTAACAAGTATGAGAATGCAAGTTTTGGGTTTTCTAGATGTAGTGGTAGATGTACAATGTTTCAAATATTTCTTGAAGAGTGAATGTAAATGATTCATTTTTAACTATACATATATTGAAACCTCTTCAATAAAACAATATTTAGTTGTAAAATATTTGAGAATCCTTTTTAAGAATGAAAACAAAATTCATGATTCAAATTTAAATTGTTGAAAATTATCTCTTCTATAAATATTAGTGGGTGGTCATTGAGAGTAAGTAAAATATAATTATGTAAGTTCTTGATAGATTTTTAAGATTATAGGTTGGAAGTATGCTAAATATATATTGTAAAGAAAATATATTAACTAAGTTGTATTAACTAAGGTGTTAATCATGGACATCAGACATATTGACTACTACCCATAGATGATACTTGTTTAAAGTAAGTGATAAAATTGTCATTTTCATTTAAGAAGTCATGATACATAAAAATATATTCAATACACAAGTACTATGAAGAATTGGTGGTTTATGCATTGATAAATGAAAAAGAATTTTAAAATAATCAAAATATATATTATCTTGGTTCATTTTAGATTCTTTTAAAAATTCTATCAAATTTAATGGTTTATGTATTGATAAATTGACAAATTTATGTTGTGGTCCCATAGTATTGTAATCACTTGTATGGTTTGGGTCATATAGGAGCAAATTTGGTGGAAGCACTACCTGATAGTTGAGTGGGATTATATGGTTTTGTTCATAGTCATTAACTTAAAAAGCATTAGACAAGAATAAAATATATAATTTAAGAGAAATAAAATTTTAAACTAAAATTTATAAATAGAGAAATGAAATTTTCTTATAGTTGAAACATTATTAGTTAAGCTTAAACAGATTCCAACCGAAGACCTCCCAAATAAAAGACTTACAATTTATCATTGTGTTGTAAGCTCTTACCTATAATTCTATAAGAATTATTAATTCTTCATTTTAAAAATAATTACATATAATAATTTATATTTATTAATTCATATTTTATAATATAACAGAGATTAATCCTACCTGCATTTATAAAACAAATGATAATTCAATCAACCAGAATTCTCTTTCAATTTTGTAGTAATGAAGCTAAAAAGAGGGGAAATTTTCATTGATCATTAACTTAAAATGAAGCAACTTCAATTTGCCATCAAATATATTGATTTTGTGATTTATGTGCACTGGCATCACACTAAAATGTCAAAACTTTTTGCTAACTAAAAGGATTTACTGAACTGTAGGCTTATTTTTGTTTTGGTTTAATGTCACTTTGCCTTCAAATTCTGGTGTTGCAAGTAGGAGAGTGGTTGGATGACATTTTCAATCTACATAGTTTTTTACCGTGAAATTTTTTGGGAATATTATAAACGTTCATTGCCAATCTAGGGTTTAGGCATTATTGGCACTAAAGTAATAATGTAGCTTATGGAGTGCAGTCATTACGTCAATGGTTGATGTTGATAAATTTATTTGAGAAGGATTATAAAACCTACTATAACAACACATGGGAAGAAATAGAACATGCCTAGGTATAGATCATCAGAAACACATTAGAAAAATAATGTATTCATCGATTCATGGTTTCTTAGAATAAAAGATAAATAGAATAGAATGCCATTATTTTGTGCATGTTTTATTGGAATATTAAATGCATATTGACATTTATCTCTGGAGCCAAATGCCCACCTACCACCACTAATGACCTGCACAACAGCTAGAAAAATTAATTATGGGTAGGTGAGTTTTCAAATTTGGAAAAGGGGGGGAAATTTTTGGTGGTAGAAGTAAAAAGGAATGTCTCACATTCATTCAATTAGTTGAAGTTTAAGAGATTAGAAGTTGCAGAGAGAAGAAAAGTGATTAGTAGATCTAGTCATTAGAGTGCAGAGATAGAAGGAAGTTCATTTCGTGCCTATAGATGCACATGTTTCTTCTCTGGTTAAATTCTGTAAGTTTATTGTTTGTTGAGTTCATCCTGCTGAAGCAATGATTGCTCTAGGCATTATTGTATGCAGCCATTAGAGCTACAAGTTTAAAATTTTAAGTTGTTTATCAGTTTGAAGTTTTAGGGTTATTTTAGGATTTTTCTGGTTGAAGCCGAATGCTCCTAGATTTTGTAATGATTTAATCAAAGTTGAATAGAAAGCAAGCAGGCATACGTGAATCCATTGTTCTTCTTCTATTCATTGCATCTGAAAAGTTTATTTAGAAGCCACATACTTTGGCTCTCTGATTTTTAATGGTGAAAATATTCATGTTATAAATCTTCACTTGGTCAAGTCTTGTTGAAGTTTTTATCTCTACAGTGGCTACCGAGTTCACTTGGTACCTTCTTCTACTGAGCTCCACCCTCCAGTGGCTACCGAGTTCACTTGACATCCACACTACTAAGTTCACTTGGCATCCATTGGTATTGAGTTGTTCTTCATTTTTTGAGCTCACTCGACACTCTCCTGTCACTCAGTTCCTTAAGGTGCTGTGAAAAACTGACACTTGGTAATAGTTTTTGCCGAGCATTATTTAGGGTTGCGAAATTGATTTTTAGAGTTGGTAATATATTTCTCACATGGTATCAAAGCTTTCAGACCCCACATCCAAAGTGAGTTAGGGAAAATTTTTTCTGGGATATTTAACATGGTAGGAGATGCAGGAAAGATATGGCAACAGTCACCACCCTTCAATGGACAAAATTATGATACATGGGCAAAGAAGATGAAGACCATAATGGTTGCAAATGATTTATGAGAGTTTGTGATTAGTGGGTTCAATGATGTGATAGACCCAACTTAGTATGTTGCTCTCACAAATGCACAAAAGACTCAGTTGAAAGAGTCAAGGAAAAAGGATGCTAAGGCATTAAGTTTGATTGAGGCAGCAATGGTAGAGGTAGTTTTTTCCAAAATTGTAGCAGAAAATTATGCAAAGGAAGCATGGGATATCCTTGAGACGAACTTCAAGGGGACTGATAAAGTTTGTACAGTAAAGCTACATAATATAAGGAGGGAGTTTGAGAACTTTCAGATGAAGGAAAATGAATCAATTATAGATTTAAGTTCAAGGACCTCCAATGTGATTAACCAATTGAAGTCAAATGGAGAAGACTATCAAGAGCATAGGATAGTGGAAAAGATATTGAGGAGTTTACCTTATAAATATTACAATTCGGTCATGACCATAGAAGAGGCAAAAGACCTCACTATTTTCACAATGAATGAGTTGATGGGTATTCTTCAAACCCATGAGTATAGGATCAACAGATCTACATCTTCTTCTTCTCAAGAGCAAGCATTCAAGGCTTAGTCAAATCCAAGAGGAAGGGGGAGAGGAAGAAATGGCTCAGGCAAAAACTCTAGAGGCAGAGGCTGAGGTAATGGAGGACAAAGAAATGTTGTAGTAGAAAGCTCAGGTTGAGCAGATGGAGCAAGTAGGTCACACAATATTTCAAGAGGAGGTAAGAAAAACTACAACTCAAATAGGAGTAATGTAGAATGCTAAGTTACTATCATAAATATTGGCATTATACAAGTGAATGTTGGAAGAAGCAAAATGATTAGTCAGGACAAGCAAATGTGGCTGATGTGAACATGGGAAGTGAAAACAATGCCACTACCTTCATCATGTGTAAAGTTGGTAAAGAAGGAAGCCCTGAGGTTTGGTACCTCGATAGTGGATGTAGCAACCACATGAGTGGTAATGAAACTTTGTTTTCATTCATTAACAAGAGTTTCAAATCTGAGATTAAAATGAGCAACAATGGAACCCTAGTAGTTGTGGGCAAAGGATCTATTATGGTCCACACCAAGCAAGGTGAGAAGAAGGAAATACAAAATGTGCATTTTTCCCCTGGTATGAACCACAATTTGATGAGCATTGGTCAGCTCATTCAAAATGGATACAAAGTGCTAATGGAGAACGACAGGTGTGTCATTCATGAAAATGATGGGAGCAAGAACTTACTTGCAATAGTTCAAATGACAAAGAACATAATGTTTCCCTTGAGGATAGAGACCCACATAATTAGCTCTAAGAAGTGTGATTGAAGACCGTTCACAGCTATGGCATCTCAGGTATAGTCATCTTGGCTATGTCGGTTTAAATTTGTTGTCAAATAAAAGAATGGTAGAAGGTTTGCCACGAATAAAAAATTCATGTGACAAGTGTGAGGCTTGTATTTTGGGTAAGCAACATAGGCTTCCCTTTAATTTTGGAAATTCTAGGAGGGCTAGATATCCATTACAGTTAGTGCATACTGACCTAGTCGGTCCTATGCAAGTTACTTCCATTGGGGGGAGTACTTATTTCATGACATTTATTGATGATTTCAATCGTAGGACATGGGTTTGTTTTTTGAAATCTAATTTGAAGCATTTGATAAGTTTCTTGAGTTCAAAGCCTAGGCTGAAAGAGAATGTGGACACTATATCAAGGTCCTAATATCAGAAAGAGGAGGGGAGTATACCTTCAATTCTTTTGTACATATTTGCAAGAAACATGGCATAAAGAAAGAGCTCACAACTAGCTATACACTATAGTAGAATGGACTGGCTGAAAGAAAGAATAGGAGTATTGTTGAAATGGCAAGGAGCATGATGAAAGAGAAAGGTCTTCCAACTAAATTTTGGGGAGAGGCTGTAGCAACAATAGTTTACCTAATCAATAGGTGTCCTACAAAGGCAGTTCGTGATAGAATTCCAATGGAAGCATGGTCACGAGGAAGATGGACAGTTGAACACCTAAGGGTGTTTGGATGTTTTGCATATGCACATGTGCCTAAAGAGAAAAGCCAAAAATTGGATGACAAAGGTGTGAAGTGCATCTTCACAAGGTACAACTCAGAATCAAAGGCATGCAGATTGTATGACCCATTGAATAACGAGATGATTCTCTCAAGAGATGTGGAATTTCTTGAAAATCAGTCATGGTATGGACCAACTGATGAATCACTGAGCACCTCAAGTAAAGTGCCATTTACGAATGAAGAAGATGCTGATAAAAAACAAGAGGAAGGAGTAGATAGAAGAAAAGGCAAGCAGCCTCAGTCATTGCCGAGCTCCTTTAGACATGACCGAGTGTCACTGCCGAGTAATAGTGAGGACCGAGCTGGTCGGCAAAGCAACAATAGTGAAGATTCTGATCCTATACTCTCCTCCCTGTTACCAAGAAAGACCAAGAGTCTTAGGGAGATATACCAAGATGAAAGGTATGAAGATTATGATGAGAGTGTTAATTTTGCATTATTTTCTAATAGTGATCCAATATATTTTGAAGAAGTTGTTAAGGAGAAGAGATGGTGTAAGGCCATGGATGAGGAGATAGATGCCATAGAAAGGAATGAGACATGGGAGCTAACTCATTTGCCTCCCAAAAAGAAAGTGATTGGAGTGAAATGTGTCTACAAGACCAAATGCAATGCTGAAGGAAAAATTGATAGGCATAAGGCAAGGGTAGTGGTCAAGGGCTACAAAAAATAGTATGACAAAGATTATGATGAGACATATGCCTCAGTTGCAAGAATGGAAACTGTGCGTGTTGTCATAGCAATTGTAGCTAAACACAAATGGAAGGTATACCAAATGGATGTGAAGTCCACTTTCTTGAATGGTGTATTGAAGGAAGAAATCTATGTGGAGCAGCCACCTAGTTATGAAATTGCAGGTGAAGAACATAAAGTATATAGATTGAAGAGAGCTCTTTATGGGCTCAAGCAAGCTCCAAGGGCATGGTATAATTGAATTGACTCATATTTGATGAGCAATGGCTTTAGCAAAAGTAATGGTGAGCCTACTATCTACTTCAAGGCAGCAAATGGAAATGTGTTGATTGTTGTCTTCTATGTAGATGATTTAATTTTTACTAGTAATGAAAAGGCTCAAATTGGTGAGTTCAAAGAGGCCATGAAAAATGAGTTTGAAATGACAGACCTAGGATTTTTGAAATACTTTCTAGGCATAGAAGTAAAATTGATGCATGATGGCATTTTCAGCTCTCAAGAAAAATATGCAGGGTAGATCTTGGAGAGATTCAAAATGAAAAATAGTAAGTCAGCCCCCACACCAACATCTATAGGTCTGAAGTTGAACAAGGAAGACTCTAACAAGAGAATGGATCCAACACTATACAAGAGTATGGTTGGAAGTTTAATGTATTTGACTATAGCTTGGCCAGACCTAATGCATGCAGTAAGTTTGATTTCATAATTTATGGAAAAACCAAAGTATTCCCATTGGCAAGCGGGAAAGAGGATCCTAAGGTATGTGAAAGGTACCAAGGGATTTTGGATTTTGTATACTACATCAAATGATTTCAAGTTGGTTGGTTACATAGATAGTGATTGGGCTGGAAGTATAGATGATAGGAAGAGCACTTCTATATATGTATTTCATATGGGATCGGGTGCAATTTCATGGGCATCCAAGAAGCAACCTATTGTTGCTCAATCTACAGCAGAGGCTGAGTATATAGCAGAAAATGCAGTAGCATGTCAAGCTATTTGGTTAAGAAGGATCTTGACAGATTTTAATGAAAGGCAAGAGGATGGAACCACAATTTATTGTGACAACATCTCATCTATTGCATTGTCCAAGAATCAAGTCTTCCATGGGAGAAGAAAACATATAGAGATTAGATATCACTTCATCAGAGAGTTGGTGGAGAATGGAGATATCAAAATAGAATTTTGTAAGTCTGAGCAGCAGCTAGCAGACATTTTTACCAAGCCATTAGGCATTGGAAGTTTTGTACACCTAAGAGAGTGTCTTGGTGTAGTTGATTTGGATCAGCAGTGATCCTTATTTGTTTGGCGCAGGACAAAGGGGGAGTGTTGGAATATTAAATGCATATTGACATTTGTCCCTAGTAGAAGCAGTTGAAGTTGAAGAGATTAGAATTTGCAGAGAGAAGAGAAGGGATCAACAGATCCAATCATTAGAGTGCAAAGACAAAAGGAAGTTAATTTCATGCCTGCAGATGCATCTGTTTCTTCTCTGGTCATTTTGTAAGTTTATTGTTTGTTGAGTTCGTCCTGTTGAAGTAGTGATTGCTCCAGGCATTATTGTATGCAGCCATTAGAGTTGCAAGTTTAAAGTTTTGAAGTTTGAAGATTTACTAGTTTTAGGGTTATTTTAGGGTTTTCTGGTTGAAGCCGAATGCTCCCAAATTTTTTAATGGTTTAATCAAAGTTGAATAGAAAATAAGGAGGCATACTAGAATACATTGTTCTTCTTCTATTCATTGCATTTGAGAAATTTTTTTGGAAGTTTCAAGTTTTGGTTCTCTGGTTTTAATGGTGGAAAAGTTCATGTTATAGTTCTATCACTTGGCATTGTCTTTGGTAGAAATCATTTTTTGCAGTGGCTATCGAGTTCACTCGTACCTTCTTCTACCAAGCTCCACCCTCCAGTGGCTACCGAGTTCACTTAGCATCCACACTACCAAGGTCACTCGGTATCCATTGTTGCCGAGTTGTTCTTCATCTACCAAGCTCACTCGACATTCATTTTTGCTAAGTTGTTTTTTTCATCTACTGAGCTCACTCGATACACTCCTACCGCTTGATTTATTAAGGTGCCAAGTAAATCTAATACTTGGCAATAGTTTTTGATGAGCATCTTTAGGATTGGTAATATTGTGAATTTATTGGTAATATATTTCTTCACATGGCATCAGAGTTTTGAGGCCCCACATCCAAAGTGAGTTAGGGTAATTCTTTTTTGGGATATTTGACATGCCAGGAGATGCAGGAAAGATATGGTAGCAACCACCACCCTTCAATGGACAAAATTATGATACATGGGCAAAGAAAATAAAAAACATAATGGTTGCAAATGATTTGTGGGATTTTGTGATTAATGGGTTCAATGATGTGATAGACCCAACTCAGTATGCTACTCTCAAAAATGCATAGAAGACTCAGTTGAAAGAGTCAAGGAGCAAGGATGCTAAGGCATTAAGTTTGATTGAGGCAACAATGATAGAGACTATTTTTCCCAAGATTGCAGTAGCAAATTATGCAAAGGAAGCATGGGATATCCTTGAGACAAACTTCAAGGGGACTGATAAAGTCTGTATAGTAAAGCTACAGAATATAAGGAGGGAGTTTGAGAACCTTCGGATGAAAGAAAATGAACCAGTTGCAGATTTCAGTTCAAGGACCTCCAATGTAATTAATCAACTGAAGTCAAATGGAGAAGACTATCAAGAGCAGAGGATAGTGGAAAAGATATTGAGGAGTTTATCTCATAAATATGACAATTTGGCCATGACCATAGAAGAGGCAAAATACCTTGAACTGTTTTGACACTGGATGAGTTGATGGGTATTCTTCAAACCCATGAACATAGGATCAATAGATCTACATCTTCTTCTTCCCAAGAGCAAGCATTCAAAGCTCAGTTAAATCCAAGAGGAATAGGGAGAGGAAGAAATGGCTCAGGCATAAACTCCAGAGGCAAAGGCCAAGGTAATAGAGGACAAAGAAATGCTATAGCTAAAAGCTTAGGAAGAGCAAATGGAGCAACTAGCTCACAAAATACTTCAAGAGGAGGTAAGAAAAACTACAACTCAAATAGGAGTAATGTAGAATGCTACTACTATCATAAATATGGGCATTATGCAAGTGAATGTTGGAAGAAGAAAAATGATCAGTCAGGATAAGCAAATGTGGCTGATGTGAACATGGGAAGTGGAAATAATGCCAATGCCTTCATCATGTGTAATGTTGGTGAAGAAGGAAGCCCTGAAATTTGGTACCTTGATAGTGGATATAGCAACCATATGAGAGGTAATGAAACCTTGTTTTCATTCATTGACAAGAGTTTCAAATCTGAGATTAAAATGGGTAATAATGGAAATCTATCAGTTGTGGGCAAAGGATCTATTATGGTCCGCACCAAGCAAGATAAGAAGAAGGAAATACAAAATTGTATTTTTCCCCTGGTATGAAGCACAATTTGATGAGCATTGGTCAGCTCATTCAAAATGGATACAAAGTGCTGACGGAGAATGATAGGTGTGTCATTCATGAAAAGGATAGGAGCAAGAACTTACTTGCAGTAGTTCAAATGACAAAGAACAAAATGTTTCACTTGAGGATAGAGACATGTTTCTCATCTCAAGTTGGTGCTCCACCTCCCACACAATAAGCTCTAAAGAGTGTGATTGAATACCCTTCACGGCTATGGCACCTTAGGTATGGTCATCTTGGCTATGCTGATTTAAATTTGTTGTCAAATAAAAGAATGGTAGAAGGTTTTCCACAAATAGGACATTCATGTGACAAGTGTGAGGATTGTATTTTGTGTAAGCAAGATAGGCTTCCCTTTAATTTTGAAAATTCTAGGAGGGCTAAATATCCATTAGAGTTAGTGCATACTGACCTAGTCAGTCCTATGCAAGTTACTTCCATTGGAAGAAGTACTTATTTCATGACATTTATTGATGATTTCAATCGTAGGACATGGGTTTGTTTTTTGAAGTCTAAATTTGAAGCATTTGATAAGTTTTTTGAGTTCAAAGCCCATGCTGAAAGAGAATATGGACACTATATCAAGGTCTTAAGATCAGATAGAGGAGGGGATTATACCTCCAATTCTTTTGTAAATTTTTGTAGGAAACATGGTATAAAGAAAGAGCTCACAGCCAGCTATACACCACAGTAGAATGGAGTGGCTGAAAGAAAGAACAAGACCATTGTTGAAATGGCAAGGAGCATGATGAAAGGGAAAGGTCTCTCAACTAAATTTTGGGGAGAAGCTGTGGCAATAGGAGTTTACCTAATTAATAGGTGTCCTACAAAGGTAGTCCGTGATAGAATTCCAATGGAAGCATGGTCATGAGGAAGATGGATAGTTGAACACCTAAGGGTGTTTGGATGTGTTTCATATGCACATGTTCCTAAAGAGCAAAGGAAAAAATTGGATGACAAAGGTGTGAAGTGTATCTTCACAAGGTACAGCTTAGAATCAAAGGCATACAGATTGTATGACCCATTGAATAATAAGATGATTCTCTCAAGAGATGTGGAATTTTTTGAAAATCAGTCATGTTATGGACCAATTGATGAATCACTGAGCACCTCAAGCAGAGCGCCATTTATGAATGAAGAAGATGTTGATGAACAACAAGAAGGAGCAGATAGAAGAAAAGGCAAGCAGCCTCAGTCATTGCCGAGCTTCTCATGGCATGACCAAGTGTTAGTGCCAAGTAACAGTGAAGACCGAGCTAGTCGGAAAAGTAACAACAGTGAAAATTTTGATCCCACACTCTCCTCCCTATTATCAAGAAAGACCAAGAGTCTTAGGGAGATATACCAAGATGAAAGGTATGAAGATTATGATGAGAGTGTTAATTTTACATTATTTTCTCATAGTGATCCAATATATTTTGAAGAAGTTGTTAAGGAGAAGAAATGGTGTAAGGCCATGGATGAGGAGATAGATGCTATAGAAAGGAATGAGACATGGGAGCTAACTGAATTGCCTCCCAAAAGACAAGTGATTGGAGTGAAATGGGTCTACAAGACCAAATGCAATGCCGAAGGCAAGATTGATAGGCATAAGACAAGGTTGGTAGTCAAGGGCTAAAAAGAACAGTATGGCAGAGATTATGATGAAACATATGCCCTGGTTGCAAGAATGGAAACCGTGGATGCTGTTATAGCAATTGCAACACAACACAAATGGAAGGTATACCAAATGGATGTGAAGGCCACCTTCCTAAATGGTGTATTGAAGGAAGAAGTATATGTGGAGCAGCCACCTAGTTATGAAGTAGCACGTGAAGAGAGCAAAGTATATAGATTGGAGAGAGCTCTTTATGGGCTCAAGCAGGCTCCAAGGGCATGGTACAATAGGATTGACTCATATTTGATGAGCAATGGCTTTAGCAAAAGCAATGGTGAGCCTACTCTCTACATCAAGGCATCAAATAGAAATGTGTTGATTGTTGACTCATATGTAGATGATTTAATTTTTACTGGTAATGATAAGGCTCTAATTGATGAGTTCAAAGAGGCCATAAAGAATGATTTTGAAATGACAGACCTAGGTCTCTTGAATTACTTTCTAGGCATAGAAGTAAAACAGATGCATGATGGCATTTTCATCTCTCAAGAAAAATATGCAAGGCAGATCTTGGAGAGATTTCAAATGCAGAACAGTAAGGCAACCCCAACACCAATAGCAATAGGTCTGAGGTTGAGCATTGAAAACTCTAGCAAGAGAGTGGATCCAACACTATACAAGAGTATGGTTGGAATTTTAATGTATTTGACTACAACTCGGCTAGACTTGATGCACGCACTAAGTTTGATTTCCAGATTTATGGAAACACCAAAAGATTCCCATTGGCAAGTGGGAAAGAGGATCCTAAGGTATGTGAAAGGTACCAAGGGTTTTGGAATTTTGTATACTGTAGCAAATGTATTCAAGTTGGTAGGTTATACAAATAGTGATTGCGCTAGAAGTATAGATGATAGGAAGAGCACTTTTGGATACATGTTTCATATAGGATCGGGTGCGATTTCATGGGCATCCAAGAAGCTACCTATTGTTGCTCACTCTATAGTAGAGGCTGAATACATAGCAACAAATGCAATATCATGTCAAGCTATTTGGTTAAGAAGGATCTTGATAGATTTGAATAAAAGGCAAGAGGATGGAACCACATTTTATTGTGACAACATCTCATCTATTGCATTGTCCAAGAATCTAGTCTTCCATGGTAGAAGTATGCACATTGAAATTATATATCACTTCATCAGAGAGTTGGTGGAGAATGAAGATATCAAAATGGAATTTTGTAAGTTTGAGCAATAGCTAGCAGACATTTTCAAAAAACCATTAGGCATTGGAAGTTTTGTACACCTAAGAGAGTGTCTTGGTGTAGTTGATTTGGATGAGCAGTGATCCTTGTTTGTTTGGCTTGGGACAAAGGGGGAGTGTTGAAATATTAGTTGCATTTAGATGTTTGCCCTTGGAGCCAAAGGCCCACCTACCACCCCTGGCGAATTGCAGAACAGACAGAAAACATGAATGCAGTAGGTGAGTTTTTTGAAATTCTAAAAAGAGGAATTTTTTTTTGGCAAAGATAAAAAAGGAATATTCTATTCCATTTGACCAGCAGAAGTAGTTGAAGTTGAATAAATTAGAAGTTGCAGAGAAAAGAGAAGTGATCAGCAGATCCACTCATCAGAGTGCAGAGACAGAAGGAAGTTCATTTCATGCCTGTAGATGCATGTGTTTCTTCTCTGGTCATTCAGTAAGTTTATTGTTTGTTGATTTTGTCTTGTTGAAGCAGTGATTACTCCAAGAATTATTGTATGCAACCATTAGAGTTGCAAGTTTAAAGTTTTGAAGTTTGAAGTTTTACTAGTTTTAGGGTTATTTTAGGGTTTTTTGGGTGAAGCTGAATGCTCCCAGATTATGTAATGGTTTAATCAATGTTGAATAGAAAACAAGGAGGCATATTAGAATACATTGTTCTTCTTCTATTCATTGCATTTGATAAGCTTGTTTGGAAGTTTCAAGTTTTGGTTCTCTAGTTTTAATGGTGGAAAAGTTCACATTATAATTCCTTCACTCGACATTATCTTTGGTAGAAGTCATTTTTTGTAGTGGCTACCGAGTTAACTCGGTACCTTCTTCTACCGAGCTCCACCCTCTAGTGGCTACCAAGTTCACTCAACATCCACACTACCGAACTCATTCAACATCTATTGTTGCCGAGTTATTCTTCATCTACCGAGCTCACTCGGCATCCATTGTTGCCAAGTTATTTTTTTCATCTACTGAGCTTACTCGATACACTCCTACCACTCAATTTATTAAGGTACCAAGTAAATCTGGCACTCGGCAATAGTTTTTGCTGAGCATCTTTACGGTTGGTAATATTGTGAATTTATTTGTAATATATTTCTTCACAAGATAATCACCTATAGAATTGAAAAATAATAATAAAAGGCTTGAAATCTACACTAGTAATGGAACCCACTACTTAAGAAATATGATGATAAGTCCCATAGACTCCAAAACTATCAACTAGTATTGATGTGAGATGATATTCTAAACAATTGATCCACCAACAATAATGTCCTTAGCACACCATATTTTTATACAAGCTCGACTAGATTGGCATCAAAGTAACAAGATAAGGACTGAAATGAATGCACAACATCCCTTAATTATCTATAAATACCCATGTCTATCAGAGAAGCATATAGGATGAAGTAGAATGCAGATATAAGTAAAGGTTTCTAGGGTAAAATATCCTCGAGAGAGATTAGAGAATTTGCTTAAACATGGGAAAAATGGGTTCTTTAGTTTTAAGATCAGGGGCTACAATGGCAATGGTGGTGATGATAATGTGTACACCCATTGGAATAAATGCATCCCAAGAATTGAAAGATGTTTTTGAGATAGAGAATGTGTGTAGAAGTACTCTTTACCTTGAAAGCTACATTTCTAGCCTTTCTCCATATGTAGCAAGTTCGTCTAAGGCTAACAAGGATGTGCTTCACATTGCAGTCATGGTGGCCATGAAAGAAGAAAATAGGGCTTTTTTTCAAGTTTTTGCTGTCTTCAACAAAACCCATGAAAACCCTAATGTGAAAATTACTGTTGGGGATTGTATAGAGCTCATTGACATTACCAAAGACTAGCTTAGAAACTCCCTATTTGTACTAAAATATGATGAAATTAGGTCTAGTGATGTTATGACATTGCTCAGTGTGGTCATTACTAACATGGTAACGTGCCATGATGGAGTTTTGGAGAAATCTAATGGAAAATCAGAGGTTAGGCTGCTGAGAAGTGTGGAGAAGGTGAAAGTTTTCGCTAGTAATAGTCTGGCCATACTTGTGAACTCTGAGGCCAAAATTTTTTCTTTATAATCCTTCTGGGAACATCAAGGAAGGTTTTCCTTGGTGGGTTTCTTCAAAAGATCGGAGGATATTGAGAGGCTCTACAAAAGAGGTAATGCTGATGTGGTGGTGGCTATTGACGGTTCTGGTAAGTTCAAAACAATCACGGAAGCCATTAATGCTGCTCCTAAGAAAAGCAACAAGAGGTATGTGATCAAGGTGAAAAAGGGCACTTACAAGGAGTATGTCGAAGTGGGGAAGACAAAAACGAATATAACGCTGATTGGGGAAGGCATGGATAGTACGATTGTGACTGGTAGCAAAAATGTTGTAGATGGCTCTATAACTTTCAACTCTGCCACTGTTGGTAAGTGACAAGTGACAGATCTTGTTGTAAATATTGATTCTTACATTAAAACTGTTAAATAGTGAAAGTTGACTTACTTTTTCTAACTTAATTTTTTTTTCTTAGTATACAATGTTTAAAGGTGCCTATGAATATTTGTACATTTTCACCAATAAGATCACCTATTAATGTGTGTCTTTGTTATTAATGCCTAGACCTATCTCATTATACATCCATTTCATGATCTCATTATCCATCCATTTCATGAGGATCAGGATCCTCTAAGGGAGGAATATGGATTCTTACCTACTATTTTAAAAATAATAATAATGTTAGGATCATGGCAATCCTTTAATAGAAGATTGATCTGAGGTGAATATGGTTGGTTGTTTAATGGTTAGGGTAGCTTGATAGATTTTTGGTTTAGAGTTTTTCATTTATTAGTTAGGATTTAAATCTTAGTTTTATATATATATTAAATTGTAGAGTATTTGATAATAAATGAAGAAAGAAAGGATCTTTTATAGTCATTTCTATTAGTTATATGCTTTTGGGTCTATATATGGTAAGACTGTCTTGTACTTCTAGTGGAACTTGAATCTTTGACATCTCTTTCAAGAATACAATTTATCTACCACTACACCAACATTGAGAGATTCTATATTATTCAATTCATAAATATTGAATTTTATATGAACTAGTCATAAATCGAACTTAAGACGTTCTATTGTACAGTACAATGCTGTACTACTAACCTCTTTAGTTCAAATGTGACTTATTCTCTGCAAGATACACTTTAAGTCAGTCGCATACACAATCCCATACTGAGTCAGTCGCATACACAATCCCATACTGATTCCAGTCTATAAATAGATATGAGTTCATTCACATTAACAATATGTTCATAGATTCAGCATTTTTCAATGTTTTCATGTGTCTAGTAACTTCAACATTTATATTCAATGAAATAGTTGAATCAGAAAACATACGATTAAGACCATCCTTCAACATCACGCACTAATAGAAAAGCTAAGCTAAGGAAATGTAGACCATCTGTATTAACATTGTTTTGGTTGAGTACTAAACCAGCTCATGAGATGATTTGTGTGTACAAATGCAACTGTGGTGGGGAAGGGATTCATGGCCCAAGACATAGGCTTCGTGAACACAGCAGGGCCAGACAAGCATCAGGCAGTAGCCCTCAGAGTGGGGTCAGACCAGTCAGTGTTCTACCGTTGCAAGATCCAAGCATACCAAGACACTCTCTACACTCACTCACTCCGCCAGTTCTACAGGGACTGCACCATCTCCGGCACCGTGGATTTCATCTTCGGCGACTCCGCAGTCGTTTCCAGAGCTGCACCATTCTTCCAAGGAAACCAGGGGCCAACCAGAAGAACGCGATAACCGCACAACCAGAACACGGGGATCTCCATTCACAACTGCAACATCAGAGCTGACTCAGACCTCGCCCCCGTCACGAGCTCCTTCCCAACTTACCTCGGGAGGCTTTGGAAGTAGTACTCGAGAACAGTATTCATGCAGTCCTCTCTGAGTGACGTCATTCATCCTGCTGGTTGGTTGGAGTGGTCCGGAGATTTTGCATTGAAGACGTTGTATTATGGGGAGTACAACAACAGTGGAGCTGGATCTGCCACGGGGAGCAGAGTGAAATGGGGTGGATTTCGTGTTATCACAAGCTCTGCTGAGGCCATGAAGTTTACAGTGGATGGTCTCATACAAGGCAGCGATTGGTTGCAGGGGACTGGTGTTGATTTCATCAATGGGCTCACAAGTTGAGGCCCTGAAATGAATCTGGTTTCTTCTGGATTGTACTTTTTAATCCAGATGTGGATGGTGTGTTTAGGTTGATGATTTCTCATAGGCTGTGGATATTATTATGTTTGATCTCATGGGGCCTCCAGAGTGCGCTGTGTAGTGAAATATTCAAATAAAATAATGGCGTTATCTTACATGAAACCGATCCCATTTCACTCGGTTTCCTATTCCACGTCCAGCTCCAACGTTCTTGTATTCTTCAATACAATGTTTTCTATGCAAAATATCCAGACGTCTCTTGCTCACAAAAGTATAGAGATGTTCTTAGGCTTAACATTCTGATTTGCATTCTTGCTTCTGCAAATATTAGTTGTATGTCGTTTCTTATCACAATGATGACAAGTAGGTTTAGAGTTCTTATCTTTATTGTTCCTTTTCTCAACAGTTTTGGGTGATTCTCCTTTTTCAGTGCTTGTGTAGCCCAATCCTGATGTATCTCTATTGGATCTAGGAGATTTCAATAGTTGCTCAAAGTACTTGATGGCTTCATTTGGCTTGTTGAAAGTTTTAGCAAATTCTTTTTCTCTTTTCATGTCATTTTGCAATTTTTCATTTTGCAGCTTCAAAGTGGTTATTTCAATGTCCTCGACATTCAACTTATGATGAGCATTCATCATTTGGCTTAAGGTACCCAATTGCATGTTTGAGATCCTGGATAGCTTTGTTGACTTTTCTTCCAATTTGTTTGCTAAAATTCTTTTGTCTTCTTCAATCATGGCCTTGTCTTCTATAGCTTTATTCTTTTATTCAGTTACCTCACACAGTAGTATGGCTTGTGATTCTTGCTCCAACTTGAGATTTCTAACCTCTTCAGCTTGTGCTTTGTTCTTTTCCATTAGATCTGTAATTGCTGCATCAAATTAATTGGAATCACCATTTGCAAATAGCTTTGTGGTGTCAATGTCTTTGTATTGTGTGTCATTTTCTACTGTAGCAATCTCTTTCCTTCTCTTTGGGGAACTCTTCAAAGCATCTCTAGCTTCATTCAGTTCATGTAGTATGAGATGTATCTCAATCTCCTAGTTTTCAATGGTCTTTCCCAACTTGTAGACTTCCATTTCAAGATCTTTCTTGCAAGCTGCAAAGCTTATTCTTCTGAGAACCTAGCTCTAGTACCAATTGATGGAATTACAAGTAGGAAAGGTGAACTACTGGGGGGGTGACATGGGGGGGGGGGGGGGGTGTTGAATCAACAATTAAAATTTGAAGCCATAAAACTTTTCACCACTCATCCATCTCATGCATTCAATAGATAAACTTGAAATGACATGCAAAGCATAAACATCTAAAATATGTAAACACATAAGCAATCACACATTTGACACCTGATATGATTATCTAGAAACCCTCCAAATGAGAAGATAAAACTGAAGTGGGTATGACACCCACAATTCTTCACTACTGCAGTAATAAAGTGCCACTAATTAAGGTTACAATGAGTTGACTATGAGACATGATCTGCCTTATGAAAGACCTTCTCTATTAAAGGCTTACAAGGACTGTTAAGTCCCACCTTGTTAGAGGATTTCAACACCCTATTAAAAGTGTTTCTGGCTAAGGGACTTTAGAACATCCACTTGGAATGTCACCCTATTAAATGATTTACAACAATCTATTAGGACTACTCTATTTAGGAGATTTAACCAAAATCATCTATTAGGATGTTTTAGCATAGATCTTGTGATTAGCTCTGACAGCTTGATTAAAGATCAACTATGTACTATGTCCTTCTTGATCCTCTTTGATCTAATATGTCAATGTTGTATCCTCTATCCTTTGTTCTTCTCAAACTGATTCTGCAATTTGCTCTCTTACAACTTCAAAGTCTCCATGCAAACTTCGTTGTTCTCTACTTTCAATTGCTTATGCACTCACTCCTTTTTTTAAAAAAAAGTTTAGGGTTTCATCCTCATTAAGAAGACTAGAAGACTTAACATTAGGTATGAATCTATGTCTGAGATTCATCCATTTAATAACATAGAAAATCTGCTAATAGATTTGTCCTTATCTTCAAAAGATCATAATTTGTCTTTACGTTAGCTAAAAAATGATTTACATAGTTGTTTGTACAATCTCAAACAACTATGTCAAATCTGTGTTACTCGGCACTTAAGGTTACTGATGCTCAACACATATTGAAATTTTGTCTTGACTCGGCACCTGAACTACTCAATGTCTACTGTTTACTTGGCACTTTAGTGACTCGGCACATGAGTGATTTTGCACTCATTGCAACTCGGCATAGTCTATATTTACATATTATACTCGACATATATTACAAGTTTGGCATGAACTTAATAAATGGCTTAATTGTGTTGACACTTAATTGTCAAAACCAATATGAGATCAACATGTATATCAAAGAAGGACCATACAAGAAGATTGTGTTGGCAGAAATATTTGTTGACGATACATTATTCACAGGAAATGATGACTTATGCAAGGCATTTTCAGAAGAAATGAGTAAAGAATTTGAGATGTCTTTAGAGAGATAAAATTCTTTGTTGGGTTACAGATTTAACAAAACAAAAATGGTATATACATTACTCAATCCAAATATATCAAGGAGATACTAAAAAAATTTAGAATGGAAGATTCAAGACCAGTTGGAAGCTCTATGTCTTCTAGACATAAGCTTTCATAAAATGATGATTCAAAAAAGGTAGATCAGACTACATACAAATCAATGATAGGAAAATTGTAGTATGTAGTGCATACAAGGCTTGATATTGCATTAGCAGTTGGTATGGTGGAAAGATTCTTAGCAAATCTCAAAGAAAATAAAATGATGGTAATCTTACTAAAGACTATGGCTTATGGTACAAAATTGAAGGCAATTTGGACTTGAAGGTATTCACTTATGCTGATTGGGTAGAAGTCTTGATGATAGGAAGAAAACTAGTGGTGAAGCATTCTTTCTTGGTAAAAAACTAATGTCTTGGACAAGCTAGAAACAAAATTGCATCTCTCAATCCACAACAGAGGCAAAATATGTGGCAACAAAAATTAATTGTTCTAACATTGTTTGGTTCAAACAATTGTTGGAAGGAATGAAGATAGAGATCAAAGATCAAGTAGTCATATATTGTGATGACACCAGTGCAATCAATAAAAGAATCCAGTGATGCATAGCAAAAGAAAACACATTGCAATAAAATATCACTTCTTGAGAGAATTGGTGCAAGATAAAGAAGTTAGATTGGAATATGTGAACACAAAAGAACATATTGTAGACATATTCACCAAGCCATTATCTAAGGATGCATTTCTATATCTAAGAGGTAAGCTAGGGTTCATTCTCCTATCTGAAGCTCACTAAATAAAAATTTAGTGATGCATCAGTCAGAACCTGTTGAAGATCAATCAGTTGGTGCAATATTGACAAGGGCATATTGCAAATGAATCAGTATTTAAGATACACTGATATTAACAAAGTTGTCTTTGGCATGTGTTGTCAAAGAGGGAGAAGTATAATGTCATATCTCATAAGAAATTTTAGTTATAAAGAAGGAGAAGTTTTTTGTAAGAGGGTGAAGTGTGTTATCATAGAGATATCAAGAGGGAGAATGAACTAGGTAGAAGTTTTTGTAGGCAGAAGTTTTCTAACAGAGTTCATACTGACATAGAAAGTCATCATAGATGTGAATCAGAATGAAACTAAAGACAAGTTCCTCACTTTATTTTTGTTCTAAAAATTTCATTGTGCTATGACATGTTGTGTTGCCATCAATGCCAAAGAGGGAGATTGTTAGATACAATTGATTAATTGTGTGTTGTCTTTGATGTTACACAAATGTCATATCATTATCAGTTAGTGCATGTTGAGCTCACTTGAGCAATGAAGATAGTTTTCTATGTCTATTGAGCATTCCTATGTTTGCCTAATTCAGAAGACAGTGTCTAAAGAGTTCACTCGAGTGCCAAAAGAAAGTTTATAGAAGATGAGTGTTAACTAAGCTCACTCAGTTAATGAAAGAAATGTTGGATGGAACCAGTGTTAACTGAGATCACTCAATTACCAAAGGATCTTCACAAATATGCTGTGTTAACTAATTTCACTTAGTTAACACAGGAAAATCATTTCTATGTTAGTGTCTACCGAGCAAGGTTGGCTAATGAAGGATTTTTTTATTTTGGCATATTGAGTTTAATTGATTTATCTATTGGCTCTAGCCGACTGAGGTGATGAATATTAGTGATTATAAGTTGTATATGAGCTGACTTGACAATATGAATGATATAAGTATAAAGTAAAGTTGAGAATTTGAAAGTGTGTAAGTATATGAATGCATGGAAGATTTTGAAGATCTAATGATGCAATAAGAAAGCAAATCACAAGGATAAGAAAAAATCCTTGTGGAGTTGAAAAGATATATTTGATCAGGAAGGATCAAGTACAAGCTAGAATAGAAATTTGTAATCAGCATTTCAGTTGCATTAGAAATCAGGTCATCTCATTGTTACTCTCTAACCATAGTAGTGATCTAAATCTCTTAACAATGTTGGCTTAACAACTATTTGTAAAACTTCTAACAAGGTGGCAATTTTATTGAATTGTCTAAAGACCTCCAACAAGGCCACTCCTAAAAGGGTGTTTAAATCTTTTAACAGGATCACACCTAACAGTGTGTATTGTAACCTTTAATAGGGTTGGCTCCTAATAGGGCTCACTTTAGAAGAGTAAAATAGTAACTAGTTGCAATTGGTGGTTTTTCCCAAATTGGGTTTCCATGTGAAATCCTGGTGTCAAATGTGTTCATGCTATTTTCTTTTATATGTTTCCAACTAAGTTAAATTAATGATAATCATAGATAACATCCTAAGATTTGCATGTTAAGTACTTATCAAGCATATTAAGTATTTACCAAGTTACAAAATTTTATGTTCGCTTGCCGAGCATCAACAGTATTCAGTTTTTAGAGTTTATTTTGTACTGACATCTAAAGGGATCTGAGATTTATTTTTGTGGTAACTAATTCACCCCTCCCCTCTCAATTACTCCTCTTAAATTACCAACACTATAAATCAATCATATTCCTTTTCAAATTGTGAAATTGGAGCTTTTTCTTCTCTAAATTCTTTTTTTAGGATTTTCTTCTTTTATATCCACAAATCCTAATTCATCATCACTTTCACTCCAAACTCTTTCCTTAGATTCATCATCTTCATACAAACAATCTCTAGGTCTTCTACACTTAAAATTATTCTTATAAGTTTTCTCTCTTTTAGGACACTCAGAAGCATAATGACCAAATTCATTGTAAGTTCAACATTTAAAAATTCTCTTACCATATGGTTCTCTTCTTAAAAGCAGGAAAATTCTTCTTCAATTCTTCTATCCTCCTTAGATTTGGATCTAGTGCTGCTAGCATAGTCTTCACTGGTGCTTGCACCTCTTGATAGAGAAGGATGAATACTTAATGCACTAAAAGTGGTTTTTGCTATGGGCAATTCTCTAGATTAGTTCCATCTCACTTCTGCTACTTCCAATCTTCCAAGTAGAGTTTCTCTGGTAAAATTTTTAGTAGAAGGTATCACTTAATCAATCATTTGTGTTGTCTACTTGAATAGTGGTGTCACACTTTTCAAAATCTTCCATATAATCTCATCTTCATCTTTAGATCTCTAACAAGACTTAATTTCTACAACAATCTCTATTATTCTACCAATATAGCTTCTCACATATTCATCTTCCATCATTATAGCATCTTGAAACAAACATATCCAATTTTGTAGTCTATTAATTTTAGCATGTTTATCACCCTCAAAAGTAGATTATAAGGCTTTCCAAATTTCATGGGATGTCACTAAGGAATTTACCTAACTATATTTTTTCTCAGGAAGAGACAACAATAATTCTTCTTGAGCAAGCTTATTGCACATAAACATATCTCTCTCAACTTCACTGGATGCCTCAAGCTTCCACAATCTCCTTTTTAGTCTTTTTCATTAGCCAATATCCTAGACCCATTAATAGAAAATGATTCTTCATATTCTCCTTCCAATTTTCATAGTTAAATTCCATCAAATTTAGGACATTCTTTTATGAAGTGACCCATCATTGATCTCCTTAAGTTGTTAATCTTTTTCTTCAACAACTTGATGCTCTGATACCAATTGTTACGAAGTAAAGTCGACCAAGATAATTGAGAGGGGTGGGTGGGTGAATCCAACTATCAAAACATTTACTAGCCTTATTAATCCTTAACCATATGAGCAATATAACTAGCAACCGTAAGAAGATATACACAATAACACTAGATATGTTAACTAGGGAAACCATTGATTAGAGGAAAAACCCCAGTTCAGAACCAACCCACAAAATGATGTACTAATATAAAAGTTCTTTGTAAGAGGATAGACTCTATTAGGAGCTCATGAAATACATTCAGTACATATCAATCCTTGTTAGGATACTTTGAATTCCTGTTAGGAGATTCCAACCCTATTAGGAGTTGTAGAAGACAAATGGACCCATTGTCTGAACAAATTCAGGGGAAAGACCACTAAAATTACAATCGAAGTGGTCTCTATATTATTCCTTTTACAATAATAGGAATAGATATCCTTAGCTCCTTCTTTGTACTCTTGACTGGAAAAAACCTCTTCTAATCTCAATACCAGATCACTAACTTTTCATCTAAATAATGTCTTAGATTGCGTACTTACATTTACCAAATACTCTGCTCTTACGATCTCCATATCAACCTCAATGCATACTTTAAAAAAATGAAAATAACCTTCCTTTATACCATATCCTCAAAAAAATTCCTTGAGTCATCCCTAAGGCTTTCCCAATTAATGATAATAAGACATCATTAAGATATTGCAAAGCATTACATCTTGTCATAATTACAAATCACTAATGGCTCACAGTGTTTACAACTTCTTACATGTGTGACCTTTTTCCTTGCATACTTTCTTACATCATCACTAGGTTCTCTTCTACCACACTCAGAATTGCACTGATCTTTATTTGATCCTAGTTAATAGAAACAAATCAATCATTAGAAATTACTTTTCAGGTACTTTGTTTGCTTACTTTCTTCTATAAATTTTGAATAACTTCTGCATGTCTTTGACTCTCTTTATGTGTACTTATCCATGCCATCAGGATACACTATAGACTACATCCTTAACTATGCTTGACTTAATCATCAATACACAATTTATATGACCTTGTTCTTTGTCTACTTCTCTACCACCATTCACAGAAAAAATACTATGTTGACATCAATGACAAACACAGTCATGAATACACCATGTTAATCAAGTATATACACTCTCCAATGCCTAGGATACTTCCCCAAAGTAATACCATAAGTATTCATGCTAACACATACCCCCTCTATCTTCCTACACCACCTCCCCCTCTCTTTCCCTCTTCCTATCCCTGACCTCTACATATATCTCCTGTCTCTTCCTACCCCTTCTCTCTCCATCCTATACAACTCTCTCTCTCTCTCTCTCTCTCTCTCGCTCTCTCTCGCTCTCTCTCTCTCCCCCTCTACCTCTCCCTCCCCCCTCCTATCTCATCGAGATTTCTTCCTATCTGCTATTTTTTCTCTCTCCATCATATCCCCTTGAACTCTCTCTCTCTCTCTCTCTCTCTCTCTCTCTCTCTCTCTCTCCACCCCCTACTATACATATATCATCCCCTTTCTACATTTCTATCCCCTACTAGATCACTCTCTATCCCATCCATGTCTCTCTTTGTCTTCCTATATCCATCCTATGGTCTATCTCTTTCTCTATTAGTCACTCTCTCCATATCCTATACATTTTCTATCTTCTTATTTGGAAATCCTATCTTAAATCTCTCTCTCTTGTTATCTCCACTCTATCCCCCCCTCTCTCCATCCTATCCTCTCTCTCTCTCTCTCTCTCTCTCTCTCTCTCTCTCTCTACTATTCATTTGATACCTCTCTATTCCTATAACATTTTCTACCTCCCTCTCTTTACACTATTCATTTGATACCTCTCTCATTCTATAACATTTGCTACCTTCCTCCCTCTCTTTTGGCTATTTAAATTTCTTAGGTAAGTAGTGTGTATGCCCTATAGTATGTACACATTATAGTGTGATCACACTATTATTTATATAGCGCGCGCACACACAAACACACACACACACACACACTCACTTCATAATGCACTCACATTCAATAAGTGCAAGGATTAGATTTATATTGTAGGTCCAATTGAAAGGTTTGGGATGTGATTTTCAGCAAGCATACAAAAAAATCATGATTTTTCTTGTTTGGTCTCCATCAAGTTTCACCATGCTTGAATATCGATAAAATTAGGTTATATGATATTGTAGATCTCTATGTTAGCTACGTATCTATATAATATAGTTTTAATTTATACTTATTTTAAGCCTTTCAAATATAATTTCTTTTCAATGTATATCCATTTTATCTTCAAAGCCAATGTGTAGTATTTGTGTGTTAAATTTTAGCTCCTTTGCCCAATTTTCCAACAAGTTAGTTTTTTAGAAACTAGACTCCATTCTACACACTTTATAAAAAATTAAGTTTTGATTTTTTATTAGTTCTTAATTATTTTTAGGGGGGGGTGCACAAATATTTAACATTTTTGAGATTTGTTCACTTGTATATTTCGAAAAAATAATATATATTTAAAAATTGTCCAAAAAATGTAAGATAAACTACATGATGTTAGCTAACTTATGACTAGAGTTATTAAATAATTTCTTTAAAAAAAAGGATTTTAGGGGGAACACACTTCACACTATGTTATGTTTTTATTGAAAAAGAATTACCACTTTCTATGATCCTTTTTTTGAGGGCCTTAAACTCCACCATCTTTATAAACATATAATAGTTTAGAAACTAGATTAAGAGAACTGCAACTTTTGTTTTAGTCATATTTTAAATTTTTTAGTGTAACTATTTTCAAATTGAAAAGTAAGAGATAATTTCTACAATAAGTCAAATTTTGATATTGCTATTAGGTTTTAACTATGTAGTTTTTAAGTCAAACTCATCGATCTATATTTTATGAGTAGTGATTCAACATGAATCCATCTCTCATGAGAATAAATGGAACACTTAGTACTCATTGGGTCTAGGTGATGCTCATAGAGGTGAAGCACTAGGACTTTTCAGGAGGTCACCCGTCCCAGTACTACTCCATCTAGAGTAGTACTGGTAATATTGGGATGGGTGACCTCTTGGGAAGTCTTAGTCCTTCACCTCTATGAGCATCACCTAGACACAATGAGTGCTAAGTGTTCCATTTATTCTCATAAGAGATGGATTCATGTTGAATCACTACTCATGAAATATGTGTCAATGAGTTTGACTCAAAAAATACACAGTTAAATCTTGAGAGCAATATCAAAATATCTTCAAATTCTTGTTGATGTTTAGAAATTATTGATTTCAACATAAAAGTGACATCATATACCCCCCTTTTGGTACCACAAATTTGTGCACTTACCATTATGCAATGTTGAGTCTATGTTTATATTTACATGTGATTCTTCCTTGAACTACTGATGTTTGAGTTTGGTGTGCAAGGAAGTAACCATGGAATTATTCAAAGAATCAGGGCTAAACCTATGTTTGAAAGCCAAGGTTTAATCATTTGAAGAGATTAAAGCCTCAGTGTGATGTGTTTTATTCATAATGTCAATGTGTATTATGAGATTTAATTCATTTTTGTGGCTATATTTGTCACTTGTAATGTGTAGTATATTTTAATGGTGTCACTTGACACTTAAAATGTCTATGTGGAAGTGACATGTAATATTAAGGTTTGGAAAGGAATACCTAACCTAAGACTAAAACTAATAGGGTACCTAAGTTAATCCCACTTATTAATAGATGAAATGTAAGGTCGCATCAAGTTAAATTTAGAATTCAAACTTCATAGAAACTTTTGAGAGGTAAAAGGCAACCCTAGGATGTTATTTTAGTGAAAATAACAACCCCATGTAATGGTACTATGAGATCAGTGCTTATTTTTACCCATTAAAACGTCCACAACACTTTCATGAGCCTCCATATAAGTCACTTTTCAGAATTGGAAAAAAATGGAGAGGTCATAATCACTCAAACCTTCACCCATTGCTAGTTGAGCTTACATTTTTAGAACGGGGATAATTTAGTGGAATAAAAAGGTACTTGTTTCACTCCCATTTTAGCGAGTGTTTTGGGTAGTGGGTTTGAAGGCCTTTTTAGAGGACTTGGGAGGACTTAATAAGTTTTCACCCACTCCCTAGTTTCAAAGACATTAGGATTTTGGAGATTGGAAGCTAAAGAAAATGGGCTCTTCTCAAATATTCATTTACATTATATTGATTAAGGTTTATGTCTCTTTCCAAGAGAATACTCTTTTCATTTGGTTGTGGATTAGTATTTTAATGAATTGCAAGAATGTGTTATATGCATTTCACATTGTATATTGTTGTTGTTCTTGTTAAGGGATGGATATGGAGATTATGGTCCATTTTTTAATTGTATTTTGAGGGTATATTTTTCTTGGGTGTGAAAGGCATTAATTAATCACCCTTGTGATGGAGAAGTAGCCTTGGGTGAAGGGGTTAGTAGGGCCAGCCCTTGAGTGTAGAGTCTCTTCCCTTTGAGGGAAGAGGGATAAAGCATAGAGTATGGGCTCTATGTGCCAAATCTAGCTTTTACACTTGGGGGTGATAAGGGGAGAAATTGTGAGATATGATCTTGTGAAGGCATGGTACTTATTCATTTTGTATGGCTTGTACTCTTGGGTTCAACACACCTTCACTCCTTTTTTATGAATCCATAGGTGATCCATTGTGAAGCTCATGGTCATTGGAGTTTTATGTTACAATGGTCATGTGTATGCATTTGTGAGTTTGGTTTGTCTTTAACATGTTCATCTGTGGTTCTCCAAGCTCGGTGGTGGTCACATGAAGACCAAGCATAGGAGGTGAGCTCTTCATGGTCGCCATTGCTTTTTTTTAAATTATGACTTGGAAATGCAAGTTGGAGAAAGAGGAAAAGTTGTTTTCTACATTTCTTTTTTAAGTTGTGTTATGGCTCATTTAGCATTTCAAATAAAAAGGTCATTGCATGTGATATATATTTCCATATTGTGGTGGAAAATATAAGAGTTGTAATATGCATTTTGAGTCATGTAATTTCAAATGGTAAGGAGTGTATTCTAATGTATATGAAATGGAGTGTTTTGGGAGTTTTAAAAGAGTTATGATGTATCTTACAAGTATATTAGGAAGGAATGTCTGTGAAGATTTTCTTAAAATCATGTTGCACCTTGTTGTTATATTATTATTGTAAATGATATGTACAATATTTTAGTTCTTTGTTATTTTTGTAACAAGTACGAGGATGTAAGTTTTGGATTTTTTAGATGTAGTGGTTGATGTACAATGTTTTAAATCCTTCTTGAAGAGTGAATGTAAATGATTCATATTTAACTACACACATATTGAAACCTCTTCAACAAAACAATATATAGTTGTAAAATGTTTAAGAATCCTTTTTAAGAATGAAAACAAAAACCATGATTCAAATTTAAACTGTTGAAATCTCTTCTATAAATATTAGTGGATAATCATTGAGAGTAAGTAGAAAGTAATTATGTAAATTTTTGATAAAATGTTAAGATGATAGGTTGAAAGTAATATCTCTCTCTCTCTCTCTCTCTCTCTCTCCCCCTCCATATATATATATATATATATTTCTTGGTTCATTTTAATTAATAGTTTATGTATTGATAAATTTATGTAATCACTTGTATTCTTTGGATTTTATAGGAGCAAATTTCATGGAAGCACTACCCGATAGTTGAGGATGAGCTTTATGCAAAGACTATGATATATGTAAAAAAAATATTCATAACATACATAATTATTTTTAAGTACAAATATTTTTCTATTAAACAATATTATTTTTTGAATATTTAAATATTAATGTACCTTTTAAAAAAAAATTAAAAATTTATAATATATGTTAGTATTTTTATTTTTAATTGAAAGTTCTAATTTAAATATTAGATTTATACATTTTGAAATCATAAATGAGGTTTATAGAAAGATACAAAATACATAAAAAAATATCTTATAATTTTTCAAAAATAGATACTTAAAAGAAAATGTTTAATGAACTAGAAATTATTTTTAACTATAAATACTTTTCTATTAAATAATATTATTTTAAAAATATTTTACAAAGTGTTTATATATATAGTGTATTGCATGGCACTCAATAAAAAATTAGATGACATGAATACTATTTTGGCTCATTCAAAATTATTTACATAATAATAAACATTATTTGTTTAGGATGGAATTATATGTTTTTGTTTAGTCATTAACTTAAAAAGCATTAGACAAGACTAAAATTCATAATTTAAGAGAAATAAAATTTAAAACTAAAATTTATAAATAGAGAAATGAAAATCCTTTTATTAGGGTTCATTTGGCTGTGGGAATATAAAAATGGGAATAAGAATACTTATTCTGGAATACTTAGTCTTGAATAGGAAATGGGGTTACGTATTCCTATTCTTGTTTGGTTCACCCAGAATTTGATGCAGAATTCATGGACTCAAAAATTTATGTTTTCTAAAATTAAAAAAATTGGAATAGGAATACATATTCCTATTCCACCTATTTAGATGGAATAGCAAATGCTCATTTTGGGTCAAAATTGGAATACGTATTCCAATTTTATTCCTATTCCAATTCTAATTTGGTGTACCCAAACTGAAAACTCAAAATTTTAAGAATATACATATGCCTATTCCACTTGTATTCTCTTTGCCAAACGGACCCTTTATAGAAACGGGCCCTTTCTAGTTGATATCTTAAATTATATTGACTATTTATAATATATAATTTTATAAGAATTATTAATTCTTCATTTTAAAAATAATTATATATAATAATTTGTATTTATTATTTCATATTTTATAAAAAAACATAATATCCAACTCATACTATGATTATCTGTAATAAATGAAATACATTTCTTATATCTAATAGAAAATAAATTATATGATATTACGTTAACTAACCTGTAAAACACCACTTAATATATAAGTATTGGTTCACTTCAATGCACCTTCAAAAAGCAATATATTGATCCATATTTTATACTATAATAGAGATTAATCCTACCTGCATTTATAAAACAAATGATAATTTAATCAACCAAAATTCTCTTTCAATATTGTAGTAGTGAAGCTAAAAGGAGGGGGGAATTATCATTGATCATTAACTTAAAATGAGATAACTGCAATCGGCCATCAGATATATTGATGTTGTGATTTCTGTTTATGCACCGGCTTCACACCAAAATGTCAAAACTTTTTGCTAACTAAAAGAATCTACAGAACCGTAGGCTTATTTTTGTTGGGGTTTAATGTCAATTTGCCATCAAATGATGGTGCTGCAAGTAGGAGAGTGGTCGGATGAAATTTTTAATCTACATAGTTTTTTAACGTGTAATTGTTTGGGATTGTTATTAACGTTCATGGCTAATCCATGGTTTAGGCATTATTGGCACTAAAGTAATAATGGAGCTTATGGAGTGCAGTCATCATGTCAATGGTTGATGTTGATAAATCTGTTTGAGAAGGATATAAAAACCTGCTATACCAACGCATGGGAAGAAACACAACGTGCCAGCTAGGTATAGATCAGAGACGCAGTGGAAAAATAATGTATTCATCGATTCATGAGTTCTTAGAATAAAAGATAAATAGAATAGAATGTCATTATTTTGTGCATGTTGTACGACATGTATAATAAATGTCATTAATGTAGAAGAGAAGTTTGCAATTAGTGAACCGTCAAATGGCTTCCTGACAACTACAAAGATTCTTCAACAATGGTGCCAAACTCACAAATTATTGAATTATCTATGGCCAATTGATGCATCTCTATAATGCAAGATGGAATCACAACATCAGCAAAGACTTGCAAGATTGACTACATGGGATGTATGTAAGTTCCAGAGGATGTTTATTTATTTATTCAGAACCACATGTGTGGAATAAATAATTATAAGTAACACTATTATATTGCCTGCAAACAAATGGCTGAACTGGGAGAAAATGTTAAACTAACACTTCTTTAAAGATGCAACCTCCCTTGTTGTTCATATTAATGTCATCAATCATGTGCCTGGTCAGCAGGCTCACTTCTAACATCATGGACTCATCAAAGGATGGGACTATCCTCCTTACTAACTGTACAGTTGATCAATTTTCAAAAAATTGAAAAGATTGTAGATTTTAGTTGAAAAACAAAAAATTTAGAAATTTTGTGAATGTGAAAAGAAAAAGTTTGACATTGTTTTGTCTTTAGTACATTTTTCTCAAGATTAGCCTATCGGCTCATCAAAGGGTGCGGTATGATTGATTTCGAATAGAGTAGTTTACATTTAAAACTACAAGAAAATAAAATACAAAGGCTAGTGGCTTTGGTATAATTAATAGGGATCAAGTACCTTATTTATAAAAATATAAGAAATGAAAAGGCTAGTGGATTGCATATAATTGATTGGAATCAAGTACCTTATTAATAAAAATATTAGAAATGAAAAGGGTAGTGGATTTGGTATAATTGATTGGGGTCAAGTACCTTATTAATAAAAAATATAAGAAATGAGTGAGATGGGTGAAGTCATAGAAGATTTGAAATTTAAGGATAAAAAGTTAATAAACAAAAAAATGTTACAAATAATAAAATTGCTATCAAAGTTTTCTATTTAAATGATTCAGAATTTAAATTGAGAAAGAATTGTTATTCATTTATAAGGATTATTTTCTTGGGATAAATGAAACTATAAGTCAATATTCAAATATTTAATTAGGATTTCAATTTTGTTAAGTACTTGTAATACCATACCTAGATAAATGGTATCCTTGTAGAATTTTATTTTAAGATCTCAACTGTAGCTTTGACTTAAACCTTTAGATCATTAAATAACCTAGGACCTACACCTACTTCCTCAATACTTGATATATGGGACCATTCCTACAAGAATAATTTCCGATCTAAAGGTGATGTAACTCCTTATTGGACTATTATTTTCTTATAACCTCTCATCTCCTCCATAGTTTTTCTTAAGATGAACAACTAGAATTTATTCTTTTGAATTTTTATTGATTTTTCATTTCTACGTTTCTATTGTTATTAATGTCATTCATAATAATTATTTTGTATAATAACTCATGTAGATTTTGTAAAAAATAATGAACCTAATCAACTTTTGAAGAGAGAGGCTCTCATCTACTTTTTTTTATTTACAAGTCTTACTTATCCACTTATAATTTTTGTAGATTCTATGAATTTTAGAGGATAACTTAGTTTCAAAAGCCATCCCTAACATAAGTTTAATAGGACACATACAATTCTTGAATGTTAAAAGACACTTAGATCATAGCTCATTTTGTTTCTTATGTTTCCATTTGTAGCTTCTTGATTTATTTTTTTGCTTATGTCAACACCATCTTATCGTTGTCAACTTTTGTTTGTAGGCTTAGATTAAAATGTTTCATTTTATAATCTTTTCAAAGATATATCTTCAACTTTCCCATCATCTAGTCATTCACCTAAGTGTATTTTTCAAATTCAAAATTTCATTAACCCTCTTATATAGAATGCAAACATTATTCACTCTAATCCCTTTTTCTTAATTAATATTGTCTACTTTTGTTGGTAACCTTCCAAGATATAATTGATATTTTTGAATTATAACTATAGGGCTTAGTCTTTCTTTCTTTCTTTCTTTCTTTCTTTCTTTCTTTCTTTATAGACCTCTATATTTTAAAATTCTAATTGAAGATCTAAGTTATTATCATGTATTATTGATTTAGATATTTCATTGAAGCTTGTAACTCTTTTTTTGTAAATGAAAACTGATCCTAAACTAATGTGTCTTATCCTATATGGATTGTATATTCTCATGACATAATAGAAATGTGAGTGAATTCGATTTGATATGACAAGTAATATTAACTTCATCAAAATTGATTGAAGATCTAATTAAAAGATAAACTGAAAAAGTATGCTAAATTGAATAACATTAATAGAATATAAAAAATACAAAATATAAATATGCAAAGAAACTTATAAATTGAGAAGGAAGAAATAAAAAAGGAACTTAGATCTAGAATTCATTATGATGAACATTAATCTAATTTAAACAACAAAGCACAATTTCAATTTAAATAAAAAAATAGGAAAAACTCTCAAGATGTTACCTACCCAAAGAACACCATTTACAACACAATAGAATAATAATAATAATGAAACATAAGGATGTGACCCAATAAACTAATACACAACCACCATCATGCATTACTGAATGTGCAAAAGCCAAAGACGATGTAGCCGTAGCCTACTAATCTCCTACTCAGACTACTTTTGGGCTATTCATCACCCTTTATCAAATGCGCACTACATTCAACTGTTCAATATTGGACTTGAAGCATTGTTTATATGCAACTTGCTTCATTTCATATTGCTGCAACACTTATCTCTTTCTTCAGACAACTAGCCCGCTCAAGTTTCAATACCAAACAACAAAGAACGTTTCACTTATGTCAAACGTCTTTATTGACCAAAAACAAGCCTTATATACTATTAATGACATTTATGATATCCATAAACATGTGGGAAACAAGTGGGAATCTTTTTTTACTGGCTATGGCAGTCCACTTTCCGCCTCTCACATTACATCAACCAGATTATCATATTTATATATCTTATAAATAATCAACGCATGTTAGGTAGTCGCCTATAGAATTGGAAAATAGCAATAGAAGGCTTGAAATATGCACTAGTAATGGAACCCACTACTTAAGAAATATGATGATAACGCCCATAGGCTTCAAAACTATCAACTAGTATTACTGCCAGATGATATTCTAAACAATTGGTCCACCGACAATAATGTCCTTAGCACACCATATTTTTATATAAGCTTGACTAGATTGGCATCAAAGGAAGAAGATAGCACTGAAATGAATACACAATATCCCTTAATTATCTATAAATACCCATGTCTATCAGAGAAGCATATAGGATGAAGTAGAATGCAGATATAAGTTAGGGTTTCTAGGGGTTTCTAGGGCTAGTTCTCCTCGGGAAAGATTAGAGAAGTTGCTTGAACATGGGAAAAATGGGTTCTTTAATCGTAAGATCAGGGGCTGCAATGGCAATGGCAATGGTGGCGATGATAATGTGTACACCCATTGGAATAAATGCAGCCCAAGAATTGAAAGATGTCTTTGAGATAGAGAATGTGTGTAGAAGTACTCTTTACCCTGAAAGCTGCATTTCTAGCCTTTCTCCATATTTAGCAAGTTCGTCTAAGGCTAACAAGGATGTGCTTCACATTGCAGTCACGGTGGCCATGAAAGAAGCAAACAGGGCTTTTCTTCAAGCTTCTGCTTTCTTCAATAGAATCCATGAAAACCCTAATGTGAAAATAGCTGTTGGGGATTGTATAGAGCTCATTGACATTACCAAAGACCAGCTTAGAAACTCCCTTTCTGTTCTAAAACAGGATGAAATTAGGTCAAGCGAAGTTATGACTTTGCTCAGTGCGGTCATTACTAACATGGAAACGTGCCATGATGGAGTTTTGGAGAAATCTGATGGAAAATCAGAGATTTGGCTGCTGAAAAGTGTGGAGAAGGTTAAAGTTTTCGCTAGTAATAGTCTGGCCATACTTGTGAACTTTGAGTCCAAACTTTCTCTTTATAATCCTTCTGAGAACATCAAGGATGGCTTTCCTTGGTGGGTTTCATCAGAAGATCGGAGGATGTTGAGAGGCTCTGCAAAAGAGGTAAATGCTGATGTGGTGGTGGCTGCTGACGGGTCTGGTAAGTTCAAAACAATCACGGAAGCCATTAATGCTGCTCCGGAGAAAAGCAGTAAGAGGTATGTAATCAAGGTGAAAAAGGGTACTTACAAGGAGTATGTCGAAGTGGGGAAGACAAAGACGAATATAATGCTGATTGGGGAAGGCATGGACAGTACGATTGTGACTGGCAGCAAAAATGTTGTAGATGGCTCTACAACTTTCAACTCTGCTACTGTTGGTAAGTGACAAGTGACAGATTTGGTTGTAAATATTGGTTCTTAGATTAAAATTGTTAAATAGTGAAAGTTGACTTATTTTTTCTAACTTAATTTTTTTTCCTAGTATATAGTATTTAAAGGTGCTTATGAACATTTGTACATTTTGACCAATAAGATCATCTATCAATGTTTGTCTTTGTTATTAATGCCTAGACCCATCTTCTCTTGGGATAAGGTGACTCAGCCTTACCAAATTTTATTGCTTTATTTGTGCTTTCCTTTGTTTTATGTGAGGGTTGTGCAAAAGAAAGTTTCTAAAATAATTTGTAGATGCATTGAATGTAGATGCTTTAGAAACTGTTTCTTCTTGTATGAAAACTCTATAAGTACAAAGCATTGTTGTAGAGAATGAAGAGAGAGATGAAAAGTTATTTGCACAGGGTTATGCTGCCGGATTTTCTCTAGAATGGAGCAATATGTAAATCTCCATGTGAAGGCTGAAAATGTATTGTAACTTGTTACTGAATAATACATTAGCTTGATGGTTTGGAGGCTGGGGTTTTTACCTGGAAAGGTTTTCCCCACGTATATTTGTGTTCTCTATTTTGTCTCATTCTTCTAGTTCTATGATTGTAGAATAATAATTTGTATGTCGTAATGCTGTTGAATTTTGTTTAGATCGGTAAATTGCAATCACTTTCCTTTAAGGTTTTAATTGTGGGAAATCAACTATGTCTGTTTTTGCTTTTATGGCATAGTAGTATGCACTTGTATTTGCTGATTAGAAGCTGTTCAAAGAACTACTGTATACAGGATGTGCATACTGATCTCAGATGAATTTCTGGGATGCTCTCATTTCCCTTCACTATCTCATTATACATCCATTTTATGATCTCATTGTCCATCTATTTCATTAGGATCTAGATCCTCTAAGGGAGGAATATGGATGCTTACCTACTATTTAAAAAATAATAATGTTAGGATCATGGTCATCCTTTAATAGAAGATCAATCTGAGGCTAATATGGTTGGTTGTTTAATGGTAGGGTAGCTTAGTAGATTTTAGGTTTAGAGATTTTCATTGATTAGTTGTGATTTAAATCTTTTTCTTTAAAATATTGTACAATATCTGATAATAAATGAGGAAGAAAAAGGGAATGAAATAATTTTTATAGTCATTTATATAATTTTGGGTCTATATATGGTAAGACTGGTTTGTACTTCTAGTGGAACTTGAATCTGTGACATCTCTCTCAAGAATACAAAATCTCTACCACTAGACCAACTCACACTAAGAAATTCCATATTATTCAATTCATAAATATTGAATTTTATAGAAACTAGTCATGAATTGAACTTAAGACGTTCAATTGAAAAATAAAATGCTGTACTACTAACCTCTTTAATTCAAATGTTAACAAGATACACTTTACATCAGTATCATACACAATCCCATACTGATTCCAGTCTATAGATAGATACGAGCTCATTCACATCAATAATATGTTCATATATTTAGTATTTTTCAGTGTTTTCATATGTCTAGTAACCTTAACATTTCTGTTTCAATGAAATGGTTGTATCAAAAAACATACAACTAAAGCCATCCTCAAATATGGCACACTAATGAAAAAATCAACTCCTTAAAAAATGTAGACCATCTACAACAACATTGTTTTGATTCAATACTAAAGTCGCTATTGACATTGATTTTTGTGTTGATTTGTGTGTTGTTCTGATTCAATACTAAAGCAGCTCATGACGTTGATTTGTGTGTATAAATGCAGCTGTGGTGGGGAAGGGATTCATGGCCCAAGACATAGGCTTCGTGAACACAGCAGGGCCAGACAAGCATCAGGCAGTAGCCCTCCGAGTGGGGTCAGACCAGTCAGTGTTCTACCGTTGCAAGATCCAAGCGTACCAAGACACTCTCTACACTCACTCACTCCGCCAGTTCTACCGGGACTGCACCATCTCGGGCACCGTGGACTTCATCTTCGGCAACTCTGCAGTCGTTCTCCAGAGCTGCACCATTCTTCCAAGGAAACCAGGGGCCAACCAGAAGAACGCGATAACCGCACAGGGGAGAAGTGACCCCAACCAGAACACGGGGATCTCCATTCACAACTGCAACATCAGAGCTGATTCAGACCTCGCCCCCGTCAAGAGCTCCTTCCCAACTTACCTCGGGAGGCCATGGAAGGAGTACTCGAGAACAGTATTCATGCAGTCCTCTCTCAGTGACGTCATTCATCCTGCTGGTTGGCTGGAGTGGTCTGGAGATTTTGCACTGAAGACGTTATATTATGGGGAATACAAGAACAGTGGCGCTGGATCTGCCACGGGGAGCAGAGTGAAATGGGGCGGGTTTCATGTTATCACAAGCTCTGCTGAGGCCATGAAGTTTACAGTGGATGGTCTCATACAAGGCAGCGATTGGCTGCAGGGGACTGGTGTTGATTTCATTAATGGGCTCACAAGTTGAGGGCCTGAAATCAATCTGTTTTCTTCTGGATTGTACTTTTTAATCTAGATGTGGATGGTGTGTTTAGGTTGATGATTTCTCATAGGCTGTGGATAATATGATGTTTGATCTCGTGGGGCCTCCAGAGTGCGCTGTGTGGTGAAATATTCAAATAAAAAAATGGCGTTATCTTACATGAAACCCATCCCATTTCACTCGGTTTCCTATTCCACATCCAGCTCCAACGTTCTTGTATTCTTCAATACAATGTTTTCTATGCAAAATATCCAGACCTCTCTTGCTCACAAAAGTATAAAATGGTTGGGGAATAAATTGGATAATTAGAGAAGTAGGTTTTCTTTTAAAAAAGAAAAAGAGAAAAGATTAGATTTTAAAAAAATCGTGAAAGCTAGCTCAAGATGGTCAAAATCCTCCATCGTCTTATGCTACCAATCTCAAAAAAATGTTTCCTAATACTAATGTCATGGATTGGCCATAATTTTGATATATTTCTTTATAGTTTTCCTATCCAATACAATAAAACGACCAACAATAGTATAAATTACATCCATAGTTTTTCCCAACATTGTTCTATCTTTCAATTATAAACCCAAAAATGAAAAAAGGGATACCAACTTCTTGAATCCTTCCTTAGTACTTTTAAGTTTCAATAATGACAACAAGAATTAGCTTTTTCAATCATTTTGTGCACTCCAAGGCTTTATGCTTATAAAATATTGACTACATCCACAAAAATGAAATGATTTAATTTAAAAATGTGGATTACTCTCTTCATCATAATTATAATCAAGCATTATTTCCTCAATTCCAAACTTCTCACCAATCCTAACATTTGTGCTCTCAACAATATTCTTCATTCGCTAATTAAGATATGTGTATGCTTTGATTTTTAATGAATAACCCAGAATGATACCTTCATCACTTCTTGCATCAAACTTACCAATAACATCTTCTCTCTTAATGTAACGCTTACTTCCAAAGATTTTTAAAAACTTAACTGATTGTCTGTATTAACTTCTTCTCTAAGAGATATCTTCAAAACATTAATCTCAAATATCATAATTTTTGTTGTTTATGTTACTGATCTATTTCTCCTTTCTACTGTACCATTATGCTCAGGTGTCTTAAGGGATAAAAGTTGTCCTTCGATGCCATTTACTTTAGAAAAAAATGTTAAACTCATTCAAAGTAGACTATCCACCTCTATCATATCTTAAACTCTTAATCCTCAATCCAGATTCATTTTCAACTCTATTCTTAAACACCTTAAACTTCTCAAATGTTTCAAATTTCTCTCTAAGAAATACTACCCACATCATCCTAGTAAAATCATCAATAGTAAGAATCATGAAATACCATTCTCCATAGAATGTTCTCATCTTTGTAGGACCATTCAAATCTATGTGTACTATATCCAACTTCATTGATGTAGTAAACTTCTTGCTTGGAAAAGAACTTTTCTTCTACTTTACCATAACACTGTACTTGCATAACATTTTAGTAGGCTTCACAATTTTAGGCAAATCTCTAATAGAAAGCATAGTGTTCACTTTCACAATGTTATCAAAGTTTATGTGACATATCCTTTTGTGTCATAACCAATTTTATTATCAACATCAGCAACTAAATATATCATCTCAGTAGGATTCAACTAAAAAACATTACTTCTTCATCTTCTACCAATACCAATCATCTTACCATCCTTATCCTTGATAATACATGTATTTTCTATGAATTGCAATTGATATCCCTTATCAACCTCAAAAAAATAAACATCATTAGTTTTAGTTTTCCCATCAAGAGTAATAGATCTTATTCCTTTTATGTGATAGGTCACATTGGTTCCAACTCTAAGAATTTGTCCATCACAACTATTAAATTCAATAAACGTATTCATATCACCAATTATATGATGCGAATAACAATTGTCTATGATCCAATCAGAATTGTTCCTTTCAACTTGTGATGCTAATTTTTCTTTCTTCTCTAACTTCTTCTTTTTTAGGACTTTCCTCCTTAATTGAAACAAATCCTATTTCATCACTTTCATTATCACTTCACTCAAAAATCTTTCCATACTAGCTTCCAATTCTTCATCATTTGCATAAAGACATTCTCTAAGTTTCCTAGGCTTGAAATTCCTTCTATACTTCTTCACTCTTTTTGGGCACTTATACGAATAATGACCATATTCATTACAAGTCCAACATTTAAATATTTTCTTACCTTTAGGTTTTCTTTTTACAAGTAAGGAAATCCCTTTTCAATCTTTCTATCTTCTTTAGATCTTCCTCTGTCATAGCTAGCATAATCTCCACTAGTAGTCGCACTTCTTGTCAATGTAGGTCAAACACTTAAATACACTAAAAGAAGTCTCAATCCTAGGTAGATCTCCACTTTGTCTCTAACCAATCTTATCTGATTCCAATCTTTCAAGAAGAGTCTCTCTTGTGAGCTTTTCTATGCAAGGTGTAACCTATTCAATCATTTTCTTTGTTTGCTTGAATGCTGGTGTCAACATTTTAAAGATTTTCCATATTATTTTATCTTTACCTTTCTTTCCATAAAATAAATTAATTCCTGTAACAATTTATGATATTCTACCAACATAACTTCTTGTAGACTCATCTTCCATCATCTTAGCTTCTTGAAATTCAAAAATCTAATTCCACAATCTAACCTTCTTAACCTTCTTATCACCTTCAAAAAGAGTTTCCAAAGCTTTCCACATTTTAGGTGCTAAATTTCAAGATTTTACCTAACTATACTCATTTTTAGGAATGGTTGTAAAAAGTGCTTCTCTAGCAAGCACATTACACATGAATAGATCTCTTTGTGGTTTAGCACATCCCTCAAGTTTTTCCTCTTCAATAAATTTATTTGAGTTCATAGTAGTCAACCAATATCTCAAACCCATGTGTAGAAAAAGAGTCTTCATTTTCTCTTTACATTTGTCATAGTTGGTTCCATCGAACTTTAGACTTTCCTTTCTAAAATGACTCACAATATATCTTCTTAAGATGTTAAGATCTTCCTTCAAGGACTTGATGCTCTCATACCACTTGTTAGAGTGGGTTTGTCATTACACCATAAGATTGATCTATCAATGCTTGATACAACCACTCAACTTATATTACACATGAGATAGTTAAGCCCTTGTCATGAATCTGAAGGGAGCACTAGACAAATTTTACATCTCCTTCCCCAATCATTGATTTAAGGTATCTAAGTTACCCATAAGTTTCTTAGGAACAAAGTTGGGATTATGTTACAATAGGATGAAAGTGGTGGTGAGATGACTTCTATTCCAAATGCATATTTCCTGTAGGAAAACTAGTAGATTGGAAGTCGTTGCCTAGGTAGACATAAATATGATGATTAGAATTTGGGTCATAGGGGTGAAGTGTGGTGGAAAGTGGATTAGGAACTAGGTGATAAATTACACAATTGGGAAAAGCTTGAGGAGCTGGAGGTGGAGATTTATAATAGTTTCTCCTCATAGGAAGAAAATGATGAAATTTTGAAGGCCCTTATGGCTATGAAAAAGGTTCAGAACTATCTCTGGAATCAAAATTAATAATTTGGTTTCCCACAAGAATTCTTTTTTGAAAAATAATGGAGATTGACATAGGAGGGTTGAAGCTCAAGCTTGAAGAGAGAATGGCAAAGAGAAAGAGCAAGGAAGAGACTTTAGAAAAGTAGAAGGAAATTTGGTGGCCTCCCAGGGGATGAGTGAGATGATGTGACATGTCTATCTGCCCCAGCAAGTTCTCCTTCCTAGATTAGCTCAAGAAGCTACAAAAGTAGTGGGTTGATCTTCCTATCTTTTGTCCCAGGTTGGTGTGTGTTGAGTTTTCAGCATTTGGTTTTTGATGGTGCTTGATTTTGGATGGTAGTGGTGTCTGCTTGTTAGGTGAGGTTGGTGTAATGTTCGGTAGTTGGTGCTTGTTGGTTTGGCTAGCTCCTTGTTGCTTATTTGGGTTGCAACTTGGTCCACTTTTTGGCATTTTTGGTAGTGGCTAGGTTTTATTTTTGGTTTCCTAGCCTCGTTCATAGTTCTTTTTTTTTTGTCTTTCTATTTTAAGTTTTAGGTAGTTGGTTCTAGTTCTATTCTATAGGTGTCACTACTTGTGACCTTATCTCTATGTTTAAGGACTTATGTTATATTTTTTTATGAGGGTTTAGGCCCATTCCTACTTTACTTAATAAGAATTGTATCTACTTTTTATTTTTTTAACACTTTTACTTATATCTATTAAAAATTGTTCTTTGGACTACCATAATTCTTTTACTCAATGTGCATGAACAACTGAGATGAACAATATTGCTTGAAAACTATATAGTTGCTATGAGAGTATGATCCAAATCATCGATAAAGTATGTCATTAGAAAATGATTAAATCATATGGTACAAAGTATATTTTTTACCCCTTTCCCCCTCTTTTTAACAAACTTTTACAATTGACAATATTTTTAAATTATTGCAATTGAACTATTAGAGGATGGATCCATGAAGTACAATAACCATCTTTTATTTACTCTATACTTTTACAAAAACAAAAATGTTATCTTCGTAACTTTATCTAACTTACACATTCTCGACATCACAATAGATGAGACCAATACTTAAAAAGAATAATTAATCATACATTCTGGCATTTAACTTCATTCCAAATCAAGAAGTCATGACTAAAGCTCTTTAGTTTTTTGAAGATAATTTATATTGATGATAAATTTAAAATATTCAAAGATAGACAAAACATCTAAAACTTTAACTTTTTAATTTTTTTAAAAAAAATTAATATGAAAATTTGGTAGTTTGTGCATTTAAAACATATATTACTTTTGGTTTATTTTATATTCTTTCAAATACACAATCAAAATGAGAAATTGACAAATTTATGTTTCTTATGTTGATAAACATTTTTATACATCCTTCTCCATATAAAATATATATGATATGTATATATATAGATAATAATATCTTTTAGATTGGACTTATATGTTTTGGTTCATAAGTATTAATTTATAAATTACCTAACATTAGTGATATTTTTAAATATTATTAGACAATACTATTATATAATTTAATAGAAATATTTTTTTAAAGCTAAATTTATTAATACATAAATTACAATTCTCTTATAGTTGAAACTTTAGATTTTATGAGAATTATCAAATGTTGATAATCGAATCGATGTATAAAACAAGGGATGCATGCAAGCCTATGGCGAGATAGGATGGGCATGTGTCTTTAGATGGCTTTAGAAAGTTTTGGAACATCTTGACGTTGTTTTCCCTCGAAGTCATTCGTCATTCACAAAGAAGATCTTCGTTATTTCACAATTTTAATGATCTTGTCACTATATATGTGTGTGTGTGTGTGTGTGTGTGTGTGTGTGTCTATATATATACATATATGTATATATATACATATATATACATATATGTATATATATACATATATATATACATATATACATATATATATACATATATACATATATATATACATATATACATATATATATACATATATACATATATATATACATATATATATACATATACATACATATATATATACATATATATATACATATACATACATATATATACATATACATACATATATATATACATACACACACACACACACACACACACACACACACACACACACACACACACACGGGTGAACCCACAATAATGGATTCCACTTTAGTGGGACGAAGAAACTTGAAAAAGCTTCCAAATTTTCACATCTCTATTCGCCATACGTTCGCGTGAACACCTAAGACATGTTCACGCGAACATGTACCGAAGGCGTGTTCTCATGAACATGTAAAGGTATGTTCGTGCGAACATGCGCTAGGTACATGTTTGCGTGAACATACATTGAGCCGATTTTCGGCACTTAAAAAAGTTTTTTTCACTTTTCCAACCTCATTTTTACGGCGAGTACTGTTGATTGAGCATTCGCGCGAACGTGTGGCTTGAGAAACTTCCATCAACGTCATCCTTTTGTTTCCGTTCTCATTTTCATTATCGGGTATGTCAAAATAATATTAATTTAATATTTTCAACGTTTTTGAAGTATTTTTTTATATTATCAAAGTAGATTTTAATGTTTTCAATGCATTTTTAAAATGTTTTTAAAACATATTTGAATGTTATTTACCTTTTTAATAGTTTTGAAAACATATTTGAATGTTATTTACGTTTTTAATAGTTTTGAAAACATATCTAAATGTTAATTTAATATTTTTATTGTTTATTTATATTAATTTAGAAAACAGGAAAATATTATATAGAAAACATTAGACAACATTAGAAAACATAGTAAAAAATATATAATATAAAATTTAGGAAAAACATTAGAAAACAAATTTAGAAAAAATATTACGAAAACATTAGAAAATTTATAATTTAATATAAAATTTATAAAAAATTTATAAAAAACATTACAAAAACATTAGAAAATTTACAATTTAATATAAAATTTAGAAAAAATTTTAATAAAAAATAGTTTAAAATAAGAATTTTTAAAAAAAAATTCAAAAAATTCAAAAATTTAGAAAAAAAACATTAAAAAAATTAGAAAATTTAGAAAAAAGATATTGCAAAAACATTACAAAACTTAGAAAATAAATTTAGAAAAAAAATATTACAAAAATATTAGAGAATTTATAATTTAATATAAAATTTTAAAAAAATATTAAAAAAGTATTAAAAAATAAATTTAAAAAAATAGAAAATTTATAATTTAATATAAAAGTTAGAAAAAAATTTAAAAAAAAAAATTGCAAAAACATTAGAAAATTTAGAAAATAAATTTAGAAAAAACAATACAAAAACATTAGAAAATTTATAATTTAATATAAATTTTAAAAAAAAAAATTAGAAAAAAATTAGAAAAATGTTAGAAAATTTATAATAATATAAATTTTAGAAAACAAATTTTAAAAATATTAGAAAATTTATAGTAATATAAAATTTAGAAAATAAATTTAGAAAAGCATTAGAAAAAATATTTAAAAAAAAATTATAAAACCATTACAAAATTTTAGAAAACAAATTTAAAAAAACATATATATATATATATATATATATATATATATATATGTTAATGTTAAATGTATATATGTCAAATTCACTTTAATGTCTTAATCTTAGAAGTTTAATTAAATGACATATCTTAAGGGTCTAGATCCTGAATTGTACATGTAAAAATATAGATTAAAATGTATAATTTTTTATTTTGAACATAGATGTACATGTATATTTGTTCATGGTTAAAAGTAGATGTATGTACATATTTTTAATAAATTCACATTTTTATATGTATAATTTGTGTATATGTTAACTATTGATCTTGATTTATCTTATAACTAAGTGTAATTAACTATATTTAATAACACGTCTTAAGGGGAGATCCTAAATTACACATAAGAATGTAGATTAAAATGTATATTTTATTTCATAAATGTACATGTAAATATGTTCATGTGGTAGATATAGATGTACATACACATGTTTTCAATATTCATGTTTAAATGTACATATGTTATTATTTTTAATGTCTTAATAATTAGAAGTATATAATTCACTATATAATTCAATGACATGTCTTAAGGGGAGATCCTAAATTATACATATATAAGAATGTAGATTAATTTGCATATCTAGGTATGAATATAACATACATGTACATCCAAACCCTAACCCTAACCTAACCAAACCCTAACCCTAACCATTATTCAAACCCTAACCCTGATCTTGATCTTAAAATTTAATTTCTAAACCCAATATTATAAATGATAATAAATACGCTAAATCATAATCTTGAACCAAATCATAAACTTCATATGCTAAGTTCCCTTATCCTAAATTCTTAACCATGGACTTTAATATTAACCCCTAAATTTAATGCTAGAAATTATTTAAGTTCATGTAAACCCTGATAGTGTCATAAGGTCTTAAATCTTACCCTAAAATTGAGCCTAATTACACTAAAACCCTATTTGAAAACCTAATTGAAGCCTAACTTACATAAAATTAAAACAAGTTGACCCTAATCCTAAATTGTTAAAAATTACATTTGAGATACATGCACATACATTCAAACACATGTACATACATGAAGTATGACCCTTGTTTTAAATGATATATATGTAACCCAATTTGAAACCCAAACCTTGAGACATTATCATTTAAGAGTAATATAAATAATTTATTAGGCACCCTTTAATTGAATTCTCTAGTAATACCCCCTAAAGTATAATAAAATCTTAGAACAACAAATTAACTCTAACCATAACCAAACTCTCAACTTTAAAGTCATCTTATACTTATATGCAAATTAATCTAGGTCTGGATGTGTTACAGATTATCTAGGTCCATGATGTGTGATGTATGTTTAATTACATGTGTATAAATTTTAATGTTAAAAAGAAAAAATTATGTACAGCAAGAAATTTAGCTCTTCATACATTTCTACAGATATGGCTTCACATGATATGCTTGATGCGGCTTCTGGTGCGACACCTGATGTAGTTCCTACTACGGCTCCTACTGCGGCACAAGTTGATGCGGTTCCTATTGTAGCACCTGATACAGTTCCTGATATGGCTCCTCGTGCAGCTTGTGGTGGGGCTCGTGTTGTAGCTTTTGGTGGGGCTCCTCGTGTACCTCGACGTAGGGCTCATTGTGCAGCTCATGTTCCAGCTCCTGGTGCGGCTTATGTTCCAGGTTAGGCTACACCTGTAGCTCCTGCTGGAGGTCCTACTACACCACCTCCACGCATCGATATCAATGCAGTATTTGCATTTTTAGAGCATGAGATTGCTAGACTGCAACACTCTATATTGACCTTTGATGATGGTCTTTATAGAGACATATGTACTACGATATGTAGGAGTTTACAAGATTTGATAGCTAGGTTTAGAGGTCACCATTCATTTACTCCTGCCATATTAGCTTCCATATCTAGGGAGCTTAGGGCTGAGATTTTAGGAGATGCATCATTCGATGACGTCAAGAGGGTAGCCCCCAAAGATGTCATCCAGAGAGAGCTATTTCCATCTTATGAGGGGACATAGGGTAGGGTGAGAGGCTACAGAGTCACATGATGTAGAGACCCTATTATTGCTAGCATGATCTATCCACGATTTTTAGCTGCATATGGTCGTTATCCTAATAATGACCAAATACACCTTTATTTTCCACAACAGTTATACACTGAGTTCTGTATAGGGCTCAACATCAACTACTTGGATATTCTTGATTATTGCGGATAGGGGCGTGGTCGGATCGCAAATTGTGACCAGTACCTCAGTGTAGATTGTCTGCCACCTACAGATCTTAGATAGTTTGTTGGACCGAGGATGCCTCCTATAATTCCTACACATGCGCCTATTGCAGATAGAGTCGTCATTGCTTCCTAAAGGGAAGCAATTGACACTATTGGGCACATTGCATCTACGGCGGCTAGTATCACATTAGATTCTATTGGTCGTTATCTTCATAGTCGACATCCTCGTCCACTTGGTCGACCATCTTCACAAGCATCTAGTAGCACTTCAGGTGCCTCCTCTAATGATGCATATAGAGCTACTGGGCTATCATTGCCAGGCGATATTTGTGGTCTTTCAGGACAGCAGACACATATGGATATGGCACTGTATTTTTTGGAGGATATGTTTCACTTTATTAGTTATATTTATGATACACAGAGGATTCCAGTACACATGGTGATGGGTGTTGTTAGATAGCATCAGAGCCCCGACACAGTTCCATAGACACAGGCCACCACACCAGTGACAGATGATACACCTATGCATAGCTCACAGCATTTGGCACTAGACTCACGACACTCTACAGATGACTTGAGCATACGAGTTGGAGATGTCCATATCACAGCTAAGGGCCTTGATGATTTTGGTGAGTAGTTGCGAGGCCTATCTAAGAATGATACTAGTTTGACCTTGGGTATTTCATCATACATGGACCTGTTATTCGAACCTGGCAGCACTGATTCTACACCAAATGTACCCAGCCAGTTACATAGTCCACTTCACTCAGATTTACTAGTAGTTGGACATGGAGTTTCAGGCTCAGGTGCATCAGTAGATGATATGATGGAGTCTGCTGATCATCCTCCACCTTCAGAGACCTAGGTACATATATAATTTATTTTTAATTTTAAATACATATGAAATTAAAAAATGTGTTCATTTATTGAAAAATTTAGTTCAGATATATATATATATATATATATATATATAGATATCTCTGTGTGTGTGTGTGTGTGTGTGTGTGTGTGTAGATATTTAATTTAATCTTTAACTCGTAATAAATCATGTAGGCACAGGTCACTGAGCACATGGTTACACATACTGTTGGTTTAGGGCATCATATACATGAGAGAGATGATTCTATTGAGGCACCTGGTAGTGCTCAGGTACTTGAGTTTTAAATAGTTTGTTTAAAGTTATTTAAATATTTTGAAAACTAGATATATATATATATATATATATATATATATGCAAATTTGTATTTAATTTGAATGTATATGTACATGATGCACGTATGTATATATATGTTTTAAAGATAGAACTCTAACACATGTATGTATATATGTATATATATTTGTAGGGCTTGGTTGATGCACCTCAGCGAGAGGATGTACAGGAGACTCGATCAGAGGGTCATTTTGTTCGTATGCGTCTTGAGGGGTCCTTCTAGTAGTAGATCAGATTTATATATTTTTTGATGCATATATATTGGAGGTCCAGTTTACATGTACACATGTATTTCAGTTCCTTGATGACATGCATGTACTTTCACTATTTATTTGATTATTGAGTATTTTAGTGTTAGATACCATCACATGTACGTATATATAACTTTTTTATATTTTGCTACATACGTATATTTATTTGAGATTTACAATTTGCATTTCAGATACATAGAGATTTATTAGATCTGTAGATGTTTATTCTTGAGACATGTATATGTGTACATGTGTATTTTTTTGTGTTATAGCTATAGAACATAATCTTGAGACACGTGTGTACATGTATATCAATTATCAATTAGTAAGAAGTTAGAAAGATACATATTTCTTAAATTATCAATTACTAACTTGCTAAAGATAAATATTAGTTTTATGTGGATAAAAATATGTTAATTAGTTAAGCCAATACATTATTTTAGAGAACTTTTACAAAATATAATATTAAAAAAATATATTAATTTAAACTAATTTAAACTTTAAGAGTACATGATTGTAGATGTAATAAAGTAACATTAAAATATATAGTTTTTTAATAAACTGACCTAAATGATAACTATGAACTTATAATCTTACAATTTTAAAAACACATACTTTAATTTTCACTTATGAAATTCAATCTAGTTTGAAAACAAACTGATTAATGAATTTAAATTATTGAATTCATCCATGGTACAATTAATTTAAATTATTAAATTATATAATTTTTTAATAAACTAAATTTGATAATTAAGAACTTATGATCGTATGATTAATACATTCATATAGGATGTTTTTGGAAGTTGAACGAGTGAGGTTCAAGGAGAATCTGGAGAAGCATTGGCTGCCGGCTGGGCTAGGGTTTTTCCCCTAGCCTGTTCTTGGTGTTTGATCTTTACTATTTTTCTATTCTGTTTGGATTGCGAGCTACTGGACATAATTTGCATCGATGTTTTTGGAAATCTTCTGCAGTCAATTTTGGATTGGGGTTTTATTGTTTGCATGGTAGGGCCTGGGATTTCTTCTCCGTTGGTGAGAACAGATGGTTCTTCTCCAACTATGCATACAATGCGATCTGAATTGTTTTATTCAGGGGAGAGCTCCAAGCTGAAAAAAGTTAATGGTTGTTTTCCGCGTAGCCATGATCGCCCTGTTCTGGTTATTCCTCCAATGGTTGTAATGGAGGACATTGATTATTGGACCAAGCATGCTTTGATATGCAAATTTCTTGGAATCCGGATTTCTCTATCCGCTCTTGAGGCATGGATCCGCCGCTCATGGCAGGTGGAAGGCGATATGGAGATTATGTTGGCAGGGAATAGTTTTTTTTTTATTGTATTCTCTTGCATGTCTGATCAGGATCGTGTTTTTGAAGGAGGCCCTTATTTCTACAACCATGTGGGGTTACTTGTCAAACCTTGGCATTCAAGTTTTAATTCTGCTGAGGATCTCCCTTCAACAGTGCCAGTTTGGGTTCACTTGCCTCGTCTTCCCTTGGAATTTTGGCGTGAAGACATCCTTCGACAAATTGCTGCTTTGTTGGGGAAGCCGGCTGAGATCGCACATCAATCCCTCGATAAAAAGGTTTTTCTTATGCTAGAATTTGTGTTGAAATTAATTTGAATAACCCATTACCAGATTCTTTGGAAATTTGTATGGGGGATTCTTCTTGGGTGCAGCAGTTAGATTATGAATCCCTCCCTTTCCGTTGCCGAATTTGTCATGAGTATGGTCATTTATAGCGTCATTTCCCCCGTAACTCGAGTTTCAAAGGAGTGTATGGTTCTACAGCTGGCAATGCTGGTGGTTTGGCAGATACTACAGGGAAAGGACAATCTCAAATGGCTAATACTACCAAGGGGATGAATCCGCAAGATGCTACAGGTAAGGGTAAGGCTTAAATGCAGGATAAGGATGGATTTACCCATGTTCGCCCTCGAGCTAAGGGACGTGTTCAAAAGAGGCCTTTGAAAGAAAGATTATCTAATTCAGGTTTTAACAGCTTTGAGGTGCTGGATAGTATGGTTCTAGAGGAGGGTATTCCTCCTCCTATCTCTTATGATCCAGTTTTCCCAGATGAGAGATATGTTCCTAATGATGCTTGTGGGGAATCCCAAGTTGTAGTATATCAAAACTGTGAGGTCCCTGTAGCTCCTGTGACAGAGGCTCTGGTGACTCCTGCAGTATTGGAGGATAATGATGTTGTTTTAGCTAACTTGGTTAAGGATGTGCTACCATCAAGTAAGGGCAAGGGATCTCCTCTCCCCTTGGGGTTTATGTCTCGACCCTTTAAGCGGGCTTCTTCTACTCCCCCTCTAAGGAGTGGGCGCAAAACAAACCAAGAGAAGATTAAACTCACAGGAGATATATTGATTGAGTCTGGTTCAGTGAAACCTTTGGATTCTCATTTTCCCAATTCTACCCAATGATGATTATTCTCTCATGGAATGTAAGGGGGTTGAATAGAATCCCTAGACAAAAGGCTATTCATAACTTGGTGGTTGATCATAGTCCTGATGTTTTTTGTATCCAAGAGACTAAGCTCTCTGTGGAGTCTATGGTCCAACATGCCTCTAGTATTTGATCTCATGGCCAATGCCAGTGTGTTGGGGCAACAGGCAGTGCGGGTGGTTCAGCTATATTTTGGGATCCTCAAAAAATTTCTCCTCTTGGCTGGATGTCTTCTCGCTCAACTCTCTCTATGGTAGCTTCTACTCTAGACTCAGGAGAGGTAATCATGGTTACTAATGTGTATGCACCTGTTGATCTTGTGGGAAAGGAGGAACTTTGGGAACATATTCAATATGTTAGAAATTGTCATCCTTATCATCCTTGGGTGTTAGCAGGGGACTTCAATTCAATTTTAAGTTTGGAGGAGAAGCATGGTGGTTTGGCTAGATTGGGGCCTTCTTTTGCTCTTCTTTGACAACACATATCTTTTGCATCTCTCTAATGTTAAGCCTTCTAATGGTCTCTATACCTGGAATAATCGCAGGACTGGTGTTGCTGCTATCTTAGAACGTCTGGATAGATTTCTTGTTTCTTGCTTCTCGGTTAGTGGCACCCTTACTATCTCTTCAGAAATCCTTGATTGGAGGGGTTCAGATCATTGGCCAATCAAATTTTCCGCTATAGGGGCTTATGTTCCGAAGCATCCTCCTTTTAAGTTCCAGTTGATGTGGCTTCGTGACTCCTCTCTTCATGATTTTGTTTTTTGTTGGTGGAAAGATGGTGCTCCTACATATGGTACTACAATGTTCTCATTTTCTAAAAGGCTTCAATATGTTAAAAGGCAGCTCAAGATATGGAATAGGGAATGCTTTGGGAACCTTCACTTTATGAAGAGGCTTGCTCAAGAAGATCTTGATGTCATCACAAGGGAGATTAGAGATCGAGGTTTCTCAGAGGATCTTGGCAAGGCTGAATCCCTTGCTTCTAGAGCTCTAGAAGAATGGGAACTTCGAGAGGAAATTTTTTGGAAGCAAAAGGCTAGAGTTGATTGGCTCTAGGAAGGTGATCGAAACACTGCCTTTTTTCATAAAACAGTGCAATCTTGGTGGAGTCAGAGCACTATCTCTTCTTTGGTTAATTCTCAAGGTATCCAACTGAATTCCTTGCTAGCTTTGTTCCAGGAGGCTATTTGGTACTTCTCTACCCTCTTCTCTGAAGACTCTCCTCTTGCTAATAATGAAGAAAATCTTATTTTTTCTTGTATTCCTTCCCTTATCACTCAGGAAATGAATGATTATCTCATGCATCCTATCTCTTTAGAAGAGCTGGAGGAGGTGGTCTTTGGCATGCCTAAGGGGAAGGCTCCTGGTCCTAATGGATTTCTAGTTGAATTATTTTAGGAATTTTGGGACATCATTAATCATGATTTGTTGGAGGTGGTTAAAGAATCCTATGCTAGCAAGCAGATGCTTTGAGCTTTGAACTCTACATTCTTGACTCTTATTCCTAAGAGAGAGGGTGCTAATCAATTGGAGTTTTTTAGACCAATTACCTTATGTAATGTGGTTTACAAAGTTATTACTAAGTTGATTGCTGAGAGACTGAAAAGTTGGCTTCCCATTATTATCTCAGAAGAATAAGGTGGTTTTGTTGCTGGCAGAAATTTTTTGGATGGGGTGGTTATTGCTACTGAGGCTATTCACTCTATGGCTACTTCAAGGGAGAGATCCATGTTTGTTAAGCTGGATATGGCTAAGGCCTATGATAGAGTTAAATGGAGCTTCCTAAGGAGCATTCTTCTTTCTTTTGGATTTAGCTCTGACTGGGTGAGTTGGATTATGAGTTGTGTTACTTCTGCCTCTTTTTCTATTCTTATTAATGGCCAACCTTCTCAACTATTTGGTGCTTCTAGAGGCCTCTTCTAGGGTGACCCTCTCTCCCCATATCTATTCATCATCATGGCTGAAGGCTTGAGCAGATTCATTAAGCATCAAGTGTACCAGAATTCTATTCAAGGCTGGTGGTGGGGTAATGGCTTACCTTCTCTTTCCCATCTTCAATTTGTTGATGATTCTGCTTTTGCCGATCTTGCTAGGATCAAGGAAGCTGAAGCCTTTTGACATGCTTTGGACGTTTATTTGGCAGCTTTAGGCCAGAAAGTTAATGGTCACAAATCTTCCATTTACTTTTTTAACACTCCTGATTCTATTCAGCACAGGATTGTTGGTATCCTACGGTTTCAGATAGGATCACTTCCTTTGACTTATCTTGGCATTCCTATTGCTGTTTCTAGGTAGCCACATCTCTTCTGGCAGAATTTGATTACCAAGCTTTAGGATAAGGTAAATCATTGGACTCATAGATGGCTTTCTACTGCTGCCTGAGTTACTCTTCTTCAAGCTGTTATCCAAGCTCTTCCTACTTATAGAAGAATGGTTCACATTGCACCTATTTACTTTCTCAAGGAGTTTGATGCTCTTTCTCGACAATTCCTTTGGAGTGGCAATTTTCATAGTACTAAATGGAGCTTGGTTAATTGGGCAACTGTTTGTAGGCCTAAAAAGGAGGGTGGTCTTGGTCTTCGATCTGCTCTATTGAGTAGTCAAGCTTTGGCTGCTAAACTTTATTGGCGATGGTGCTCTGGACAATATCAACTTTGGGCTCGTATTATCACTCATAAATATTTTTATGGTGCTGATCCTTGCTCTGTTTCTACACTTCCTCTTGAAGGTCATGGCTCAATGGTTTGGCATACTTTGAAGATAGGTGGGATGTTGGTGAAGAGGGGTCTGTTCTAGATATGTAAAGGAGGTTCTCAAGCTTTGTTTTGGTCTGATGCTTGGGATGGATTCCCTTCCATTTTATCCATATACCCTCGTCTTCAGCCTCTTTGTGACTCTTTTCTTGCCACTGGATGGGATAAAGTGGCTCATTACAAGACTCCTTATCAATTGGGACCTGTTGTTGGTTACAGATGGAAGCATTCTTCTGATTGGCCTCCTGGAGGTACAAAGATGGATTGTCAGGAGCTTACTCAAATTTTGGCCTCTAGAGAGTGTTCTTCTTTGCTTGGTCCAGATGTTTTGGCTTGGGGCGGTACCTTGTCTAGTAAATATCATGTCTCTGTTGGGTATCAGGAGATAACTAGACAATTATTTGGGGATGCTAAGGTCCCTTGATGGAAGAAAGTTTGGAATAAAGTTTCTTGGTCCAAGTGCAATTTTTTCATGTGGCTAGTGGCTCACAACCATTGTCTTACCTGGGATAATCTTTGTAAACGTGGATTTTAGGGCCCCTCTTATTGTGTTTTGTGTGGTAATGGAGAGGAGTTTGTCTCCCATCTGTTCTTCCATTGCTCCTATTCTACTCAGATATGGCACCTTTGGTGGAGCACTTGGGGTTGCTCTTGTCGGCATGCTTCCTCTTTGCCTGAGTTCTGGGCCCGCTTGGGTAGTGCTCCCTCCAAGTCTTCTTCTCTCCATGCTGCTTGGATTGCTGGCCCATCTTTCATGCTTTGGCATATCTGGTTGGAGAGGAATCGTTGCATATTCCAAGATGTTTAGCTTGGTGTTTTGCATCTTTGGTGGAAAATATCACATTCTCTTCAGGAAACTATTCTTGTGAAGTGTAAGCTTGATGGGGGTATGGATCCGATTGATCTTGCTATCTGTAATCGCCTCAATTTTCATCTGCAGGATGGGGCTGCAGCTCATAGGTTTTCTTCTATGTCTAGGTAGCTTCACCATCAAAGGAAGGGTCAAGTTAACCGGGATGGGCATTGGACTCCTCCTCCCTGTGGAGTTCTAAAAATTAACACTGATGGTTCTTCCCATGGGAATCCTGGTCGAGTTGGTATTGGCGGAGTGGCTCGTTGTAGTTCTGGGGATGTTAAATTTTTCTTCTCAGTTCATAAGGGTGATTATACTAACAATCTCATGGAAGCTCAAGCTATTTTATATGCTGTGGAACAGTGTTGCTTGCGGGGATGGAGTAAGATTATCTGTGAGTCTGATTCACAGGTGGTGGTGAACATGCTTTCTTCACAAGAGCTTGAGGATGTTAGTTGGCAGCTGGCCACTGTTGTTAAGAAGATTCTTTTCTTCTCTTCCTCTTTTCAGTTCATTAGGTTCACGTATATTCCTCATGAATGGAATAGAACTGCTGATTGTTTAGCCAAATGGGCTTCTAGTCATGATCCGGGTTGGAATATTAGGGATAGGAGGCAACTGTCCTTTGAGATGGTGCAAGAATTTGATGATCTTGTTGCTTAGGATCGAGCTCCTTGTTGAGCTCTCCTTGTTGTATTCCTTTCTCTCTTAATAAATTTTTACCCCTAAAAAAAAAACAAAAAAAAACTTATGATCGTATAATTAAAAACACATTTAATTCAAGATGAAATTCAATAGTTTGAGAAAAAGTTGATATTTAAGAATTGTAACATAGATAATGAAATTGTGTAAGTTCGAAATTGTAACATAGATAATGAAAGTGTTGAAGTATGAAAAATACATAGAGGGTATGCAAGACAAGAAAGCAATGTTTGAAGTATGTGATGCAATCCCTAATTTGTGTCCCAAGGAACTAATTGGTTTTGGAGTTCCTGAGAAACCTATTGGCTAGCGTACAAAGGAAATCAATGTGTTCATGCAAGGGCCACATTTCTTCTACTATGAGAATGCTGCTTTTGCATCGAAGGATATTTGGAAAATAATATCCAAACAATTTAATAGTGTTGAACCAGAGTTGGTGGACTCAATGTTCTTTTCAGCTTCCAGAAGAGCAAGAGGGTATGTGCATAACCTTCCAATAGAAGAGCGATTTCAAGCAGAACCTTTCCCCCCATGACTATTTAGGAAGTACTTTCGCAACTAAAAAAGTATTGGCCTTCATGGGATCAGACACCAAAAAAAAATTCCATAGACTCAAGATGATGTGGCACTGTCCTTATTGATCAATTGAGAGTTATGATTCAGAATGCACGAGGGCAACTGCAAGATAGTGCGCAGAAATATATACTTCGAAAGTGTGAAGAGTGGAATTTGGTATGGGTGGGGCCAGGTGACCTCGTCCCTCTAGAGCTCCATGAGATAGAGCTTATATTAAAATTTGATAGAGATCACTCATGGAACTTCTTGTCTGACTGACTGCTTGTGTTGTTTGGATAATTCATTCCAAATAGATACAATTGTATATCATTTATCAGTCTTGAAAGCATTATATCTTGATGGCATCAGAGTAATTTCTCTGTTTTCTGGTATTTGTGGAGCAGAAGTTGCTCTTCATCAATTTGGAATACATTTAAGTTGTGTTGTATCTATTTTAAATTATGAGTTTCCTTGCATTGTGATGGAAGTGAGAGAAATAATGCACTCAAAAGCCTCAGCTAATAATTTTTCCTAATCAATGTGTAGGCTCATTTTTTTTGTAAATAACTCAACATTAATAGACTACTTGAAAAATGGAAAAGGATTTTAACCAGAACAGAATGTTCTCTACTGACTTTAAATTGTCAAATCAAAGGATTACGTACCCTAACTAAGAATAGTAATTTTTTTCGTTTTCAAATTAATTTTATAAAGGTCTACAATTAGAAAATACTTTTTTTTTAACGAGAGTTCAATTTTCAGTCGTCCAATGAATTTCTTTGAACTGACTCTAAAGTTGTTTGTTGTGGAAGCTTATCGTAATAATAATGTTTCTGACCTTCTTTAATGGATGGTTTTTAACTATAACTTTTGGAGGACCTCCGTGGGCTTAGAAATTATGCGTTTTTTTTTTACAATGATACAAAATCACCATATTTATTGTTTGCAACTACTTGAATTTCCTTGGAACTTTTTAAGGTGGAGTATTATTAAATTCATCCATGGTACAATTAATTTAAATTATTAAATTATATAATTTTTTAATATATTAATGAAAATTAAGAACTTATGATCATACAATTAATCTAAACACATTTAATTCAAGATGAAATTCAATAGTTTGAAAAGAAGTTGATATTTAAGAATTGTAACATAGATAATGAAATTGTGTAAGTTCGAACTAACTTCTAGCATATTTATATCAAGTTGTTAAATTATTAAATTCATCCATAGTACAATTAATATTATAGTTTTTAAATAAACTAATGATAACTGAAACTCAAATGTTCAGATTAAAAACACAATTTCACCAAAGTTGATATTCACAATTTCACCATAGTACAATTGAAAACACATTTCACCAAAGTTAATATTCAGATTATTATAAAATAAATCTCAAAGGTCTGATCAACCATGATGTGCACTTATAACATGCAATATTTTTTCACGATCTTCACTGTCTAGTCTCCACTTGCGACATACATGCTTAAGTTTGACTGGATGCAAACAAAGCCCTGTAGCAATGACTAGGTGGCTGTATTGTAAAACTTTGTTGCAGGTTGATAATCAACAAAGTGTATTCCATGTTGGACTATTTTCTCTTGCTTCAAATATGTTCCCTCTATCAAAACGGAACCTGTACCACAAATTTGAGTGTTTTAAAATTTGATAGATATGAAGTTACCTAGATATATTTATTTATTTAAATATATATGTGCATGTACATGTATATGTATAATTTTCCTATGGGGAACAACATTCCATCACTTTCTTCAGGGTCATATAACTTTGTCCTCTTTGCAGTACATCGCAATAAATAATAACTGACACATTCATAATTTTCAGGCTCAGCAATCACTGCAAAGACATCTCCTGCATAACAAGTATACATGAATGCATGTGTACAATATATATAAGACAGTTGAAATCGATAATTAAATAAAATGTTGAGATTAATTTTTATGATACTCACCCACTTTTACCAATCCAGAGATATGATTATAATCATTAGAAATCAATAAAATATCATCAAAATTTTCATCTTCTTTATCAAATGTATCGGTAACATCAAGTGGTACCGAAATCCATGCACCTGTATATCCATGTGTCTGATTGATGCATTCTTCATAGTTTTCATCAATGCAACTATCACAAAAACATGAGTATTCTCTTGTCTTCAATATCCAATTGCAATTATCTATACTCATGACTGAATGTAAGGAATGTGTCTTTTCTATCCTCTTGCAACCATGCATATTTTTTCTATTGACACCTGAAAGTTTATTAAATTGAAAATATAGAAAAATTAAATTTAAACTTCAATGAATTCAAAAATAAAACTTAACAATAAAATTTTATAATTTAATTGTGCATAAAAGTTAAATAGACATACACATCCATACCTATTATCTCCCAGAAGACTCTATATGGTGTCTGTCGACTCATTGTTGATGATGTCCCGACCTCATCTAATGCAAAATGAGTCTTACACCATTCAACAACATCATGTGCATCATTTACACAAACTCCTTGATAATTCATTTGATACTTTTGCAAAGCATGTTTGATGCAAGCTCCAACACCATCATGTTCACGTTTTTCATGGCCACTCTCAAAGAAATTCCATATGAGTTTTATATTCTCATTGCGATGATATCTACACAATGCATAAAATGGTCTAGATGATTTAAACTACGCGACACATCCATCAGACCAAACATAATGTTTATCAACATTTATATTTCTTTTTTTCAAATGATTAAAGAACACATTGAAGCAATGTTCTACATAGTGAATGTCATGTTCTTTATCATCACTTATATAAAAATGATATTCCTTTATAATTACTCGTGCTTGAACTGTACTCTGAACACCATCCAAATCTAACTGTGCATGTCTATAAAAAATATGTACCATAATAGTGACCTTCTTATTAAAGTAATAATCTGATTGAATTGCTTTTTGATGAACAAATGAATAGTTCTCTACAAAATCAACAACTGATACAATTGTTCCTAGTGGAAAATTATCTCTTAGCGTTTGAAACTGTTGTGCTTGCCACTTTGCAAAAAATGCATGAAAAATATAAGGTTGAATCAATTTCTTAAATTTGTCCATAAATGTTAGAACAAGCAACTCCTCTTCAACATATTCCAACCTTTTTGTTTCTTTCCCCAACTTTGTTTCATTCTTGACATACTTGTAACTTTTGCAATTCAATATTTTTGTTACATCAATATTTTCATTTTTCAAAGGAAATAAAGCCAATTCACCACATGTTTCGCATAATCCTTTGATGCAATTTATTTTACCAGTTGTCACACAAAATGGATGATATAAACTCACTTCTCCTACTAGGAGGAGCAGCATGAAAACCATATGTGTCTTCTATAAACCTTCAAAATACTTGATAGTAGAGATCAAACTCAATATGATGATGACAACAAGAAGTTTCAAACACTTTGCTTGACCTCACAAAGCATGGCTTCAATTTTTCAAACAATCTTTGCCCAAATTTTACATTAGGATGTTCATTACAAAATGACACATATAACTCATGCTATGTTGTGTCCAACCAATGTTTTGTATGATGTTCATATTGACTAGGTGCAATCTTATGCCTGATAACATCTCTACTATTTGGTGAAGGATGAGTGTTATCAATCCAAAATGATATGACTAAATTTTTTAATAACTCTTCAATTCTATCATAATGAGTTGCTCTACACATGATTGCCCAATTTCCCTCCACAGTACTGTCATCCACAATTAATCTTCTCTTAACATATTGTCTCATTTTTTTCCTACTAAAACCCATTTCAGACAAAATTGAAGATATTTGTCTATTTTGAGACATATTTTTACTTACAACAGACATCAACATCACTTTTCTTGCTAGAGACTTATCTTTAGTTTGAGAGTGTTTTCCTATGTTTCTCAAACCTTGTTTAACATTTTCAATCAAATTAGTTTGCATGCTAGAAAATCTTCTCTTCTTTGATGTTGTGTTTACACCTAACAATTTCAATGCGTCTTGCAACTTTTTTTTGTAAGCAAAAGTGAAAGCAACTGAGCTTGTTCGAGTGTTTTAGTATTATCAAATTGAGTCATAATTTCTCTTATCTTCTTCTTCATTTACCTTCTCTTAGACAAACTTAATGATTGAACACTAGCTGCAAGTTTTCTCAATTTATCTACATCCATTTTAAGTAAATGATCTAAATTCTTATGAGAAATACCATACTTTATAGATTGGACAATATTTAAGAGTTCATCCATACCAGTTCCTGCACCTGATCTCGACCCTTCTCTGATTTCTATTATTGGAATTTCTATAGGGACCGATCTTGAGCCTTCTCCAACATCCATTGTTTGAGATTCAACAGGGAAAGGTTCTGACCCTTCTCCGACTTCTATTATTTGAACCTCTTTAGGGACTGATCTTGAACCTTCTTCAACATTCATTGTTTGAGATTTCGTAGGGAGTGTTCCTAACCTCTCTCCCATATGCACTACTTCTACTTCTATTGAGCCTTCTTCAACATTTCCTTCACCTTGTTTAATCTGATGATAATGTGCCATAGTCTTTTGAATATTTCTTAGTTCTGCTTCATCAAATCTTTTTCTTGCATATTTGTTTTGCCTTCCTTTCTTGTTTCCCATTATAAAATTTAAAAAAAAAAAATTTCCCTTGCCTCAAGATAAATTTTGCACAATAACCAGATAAAAAAACCACTGTATAGATTTGTTTGTTGCTGTTGGTACTTTTAAATTGTTTGACAGAAATCAATAGAATGTAGTCATCTGCAACAAAGCATAAATATTCTTCATTATAATATGACTAAAATCTGTGAGTCACAAACATTCTTCAAGAATCAATATTATAATAAATATTCTTCAAGAATGAATTGCTGCATAAAAGGCAATGTCATTGGCTATCAAAAGAAGCAAACATAATGTTAGAAATCCCCTCTTTCATTTGTAGCTCTCATGTCCTTCTTTCTTCTCCAAATGATGTAGCTCCGAATGATGTGAGTCCTAAAATCAAGTCTTAATGTCCTTTTGGGATATTTAGGAATTGGTGGTTCAAACAAGGGATTAACATTGATGTGTTCAAATGTATCTTAGATGATTTTGATGGTTGATTCTTGATGAGACCTTATAGGTGCCATTATTGCATTTGATAACACCAAAGGTTGTGTCCTAGTGAGTGCTGGCATGATACCTCAAAATGAAGATGTAGTGGAGGGAAACTTAAATGAACTTTATGCCTCTCAAGTGTGTACCTAGACTACCAACTACACACTTGAAGTGTGCAGTTGATAAAAAAAGGTTGTTGTTGGTAAAATAGAGTTGCAAGGTGCCTAAAATGAAAATTTTGAGTATTTTGAATAATTTAGAGTGTTTCCTAAGGTCTTGGGATGCAATGCAAGGTGTGGAAGTGCAGATTAGGGTTATTGAACTTAGAATGAAACACCTAATTACCAAGTGCACCCTAAAACTACCAACTGCACCTTGAAACTACCAACTTCACCCATGAAGTGTGCAGTTGGTAAAATAGGGTTGTAGTTGGTAAAAGAGGTCCAAGTTTGATAATTAAGATGTGGGTATGGAAGATATGAGTGTTTTTGAAATTTTTAAGTGTTTAGAGATGTTATGCAATGTGAGGAAATGCTAAATGACATAGGGTTTTGATATGAAAAGAGTAAATTTCCTAGGGATGTTATGCAAGTGCAAATGCAAGGTGTCATTTTGAAGGTATGCAAGATGAAGATTATGATATGAAAAATGAAAGTTAGAGTTATGTTTTGGACTTGGTAAAGATGCTAAAGGTAGGTGTATGAAAAGTGGACTATGCAAGGGATGGTTTCCTAGGGTTGATAATGACATTTAGGCAATGTAAAATGAGGATAGGTGATCAAGAAGACAAGTTGGTTGATGGACAATTTGATAGGGTTTGATAGTGAAAATGATGCTAGGGTTTTCACAATGCAATATGAGGGGGATATACCACTAGGGTAAGTCAAAAATGACATTTAGGAATATGATTATGCTAATGATAGAGGTATACAGAAGGTTTTTTAAACTTAGGTGAAATCTTGACAAGGTTTTGACAATGTTTGATATTTTGACAAGGTTTTGGAAGTTTCCAAGGTGTAAATTTGAATGTTAGCTTTTATCTTGATTATGTTTTACACAAACGCAAGACACCTTAAGAAAAGATAACTATTGTTAAAAGTGAACAATCACACCACAACCTAGGCTTTAGGATTGTATCCAATGAATTCCTACTTGAACCAAAGTTCAACTGTGCTTATCCAGAGCGGACAACTTAGAACCTTGGCACCACAGGCTCCCCCTTACAGCGCACTCACTTCTCGAGGCTACCAAGATCTGTATCTCAAGGGGCATGACTTCCCAAGGGACTGTTGTCTCTACTAAGGACCGCGAGAATGTAGGATGTCTTCACAGGCATGGGTGACCCCTTGAGCCAGTGGATAGAAGGGATTTTGGCCACTAAAACATGGTTTTTAGTAAGGGCATTCCGTTCAACAAGTGAGTGATAAACTTCCTCAGAAGGTCTCCCAGCCCCGAGAACCGTGGTTTGACACACCATAAGGGTACTGGAAGAGAGCTATCACTCAGCAATACCACCGACACGGCTTTCACCATAATCAAGTTTTATATAGCGACTGGAATGTTGACCTAGCTTTTGGCCTGTTACCGCTCTGAGGTCATCCCTTGGCATACCCAATATCGAGTATCTTGGTCCAAGGTAGGCCTCCTATAAAAGTTACATGGATTTCTCTTACACCCAAGATCCACGAATGGCGAGGGGAGAGGATACGTCCAATGCAACTCTTAGGGATTTAAACACTATAGACACACCAGACAGAAAATAAAAAGTTCATTTTAAGCACCAAATGAAGTGTTATTTAATCTAATAAATCCACACACATGGTTTTGACAAACACACAATGGTCTTCGAAAACGTCCTACAAAACAAGCATTAGTTGTTTGTTACAATCATGTCTTTATTCCACGATTGCGACATGCTGCAAGGAGACCATTAGTAACACAATAAGAATATACATTTTTTAACACCATTAATATGTTACTAATTTTTAATTTAAATTCAATGCATCCGTCAAACAACTTCACTAATGAAAGAAATAAATAAATAATTTAAATGTACAATATTTTTACCAAATTGATGCTTTCGATTTTGTAAATGAAATTCATGGCAAAGAAAAACAATGCATGTAGGTCAGGTTGATGGCAAATAAAAAGACAAATGGCAACTTTTTTGAATTTTTTTTTGGTGTTCGCATGAACACATTGAATTACATATGTTCGGGTGAACATGTGCCCAAACTTTTCTGGTGGCCGCAAAATTTTATGGCACGTTCGCACGAACATGGTAAACATGTTCACGTGAATGCCATGTTCATGCGAACATACAAAATCACAAAAATTTTCACTTGTTTTTCAGATTTTTTTTTTTTTGCTCTTTTGACTTTCATAATTGTAGGAGAATGATCTCCTACTGTAAAATAACAAATGTCAAAATGTGCTACTTGGAGCAAGCTTTCCAACAACTATAATTTTAATACATAATTTAATCATTAAGACTTTCAAATATGAGTTTAACTCATTATAGGTTCATTACCAATTGAACATCAACTGACTTTGACACCTTGGGAAAATTAGTAAACTAGGTCAAAGAAATTTTGAAATATATGGAAGAACTGGCTTATTGAGATACCTTTCTATTCAAAAAATAAAAATGGTTTATGATAAATTGACTTCAAATTATCGATGTCAAATGGAACATATGTCTGAATTACGGTTCATGTCACTTCAAAACTTCATAAACTATAAAATATTCAACCAAAATAAATAAACCAAATGCATCCTCTAGATATTGATGTTACAAATCTAACATCGAAAGAATTACTTCATTATCATTTCTAGAAAAAAATGTTATGTGTGTCAAACGGATTGTCACTTTTTAAAATATTGAATTTTATTATGTACCACTTTTCGGAGGAGATAAAAAAAATTGACATAAATAAATTATTTTTTAGATTAAAAAATATGGTTACAAAGTAGGAACAAAGTACTCAAAATCACTAGTTTATGTCATCTTGAAATTATTTATAGTTTTGGAGATATAGTCACTTGAATGTGACGTTTGTTGCAAAAATATTGATTTTAGTGTCAAAATTGGTCAAAAAGTGGAACACATTATTGTGGGATCACCATACATACATACATACATACATACATACATACATATATACATAAATACACACACACACACACACACACACACACACACACACACACACACACACACACACACACACACACATGTGTGTGTGTGTGTGTGTGTGTGTGTGTATCTATGTGTGTGTGTGTGTGTGTGTGTGTGTGGGAACTAGCTTCAACCCTCATTCATAGTTCTTATTTTTTTGTCTTGCTATTTTAAGTTTTAGCTAGTTGGTTCTAGTTCTATTCTATACGTGTCACTACTTGTGACCTTATCTCTATGTTTAAGGACTTATGTTATATTTTTTTTATGAGGGTTTAGGCCCATTCCTACTTTACTTAATAAGAATTGTATCTACTTTTTATTTTTTAACGCTTTTACTTATATCTATTAAAAAATCTTCCTTGGACTACCATAATTTTTTTACTCAATGTGCATGAACAACTGAGATGAACAATATTGCTTGAAAACTATATAGTTGCTGCGAGAGTATGATCCAAATCATTGATAAAGTATGTCATTAGAAATTGATTAAATCATATGGTACAAAGTATATTTTTTACCCCTTTCCCCCTCTTTTTAACAAACTTTTACAATTGACAATATTTTTAAATTATTGCAATTGAACTATTAGAGGATGGATCCATGAAGTACAATGACCATCTTTTATTTACTCTATACTTTTACAAAAAAAACAAAAATGTTATCTTCGTAACTTTATCTAACTTACACATTCTCAACATCACAATAGATGAGACCAATACTTTAAAAAAAAATTAATCATACATTTCTGGCATTTAACTTCATTCCAAATTAAGAAGTCATGACTAAAGCTCTTTAGTTTTTTGAAGATAATTTATATTGATGATAAATTTAAAATATTCAAAGATAGACAAAACATCTAAAACTTTAACTTTTTAATTTTTTTTAAAAAAAAATTACTACTAAAATTTGGTGGTTTGTGCATTTAAAACATATATTATTTTTGGTTCATTTTATATTCTTTCAAATACACAATCAAAATGAGAAATTGAAAAATTTATGTTTCTTATGTTGATAAACATTATTATACATCCTTCTCCATATAAAAATATATGATATGTATATTTGTTTAGATAATAATATCTTTTAGATTGGAGTTATATGTTTTGGTTCATAAGTATTAATTTATAAATTACCTAACATTAGTGATATTTTTTAATATTATTAGACAATACTATTATATAATTTAATAGTAATATTTTTTTTAAAGCTAAATTTAGTAATACATAAATTACAATTCTCTTATAGTTGAAACTTTAGATTTTATGAGAATTATCAAATCTTGATAATCGAATCGATGTATAAAACAAGGGATGCATGCAAGCCTATGGTGAGATAGGATGAGCATGTGTCTTTAGATGGCTTCAACAAGTTTTAGAACATCTTGACATTGTTTTCCCTCGAAGTCATTCGTCATTCACAAAGATGATCTTTGTTATTTCACCATTTTAATGATCTTGTCACTATATATATATAATATATACATCTATGTATATATATATGTGTGTGTGTGTGTGTATATATATATGTATATGTATATATATATATATGTATATATATGTGTGTGTATATATATATATATGATATATGTATATATATGTATACATATATATATATACATGTATATATATACATCTATATATACATGTGTATATATATGTATATATATACATCTATATATACATGTATGTACATACATATATATATATATGTATATATATATATATGTATATATATATATATATATATATATATATATATGTATATATATATATATATAAAGCTGAGAGATATCAAGGCTTTAATTTTTGAAGGTGATAATATTTTGCGAAGTAAATTAAAGTCTCGATATCTCTAGGATTTATCTATATATATTATATATATATATATATATATATATATATATATATATATATATATATATATATATAGCTAGTAGCATCGGGAGGGGAAGTTTTGTGAATAAAATTCTAATATTTATTATTTATTATATATTGTTATATTATTACATTAATTCTCTAATATAGATTTGTATAAATTTTTAATTATATATTTACTTTTGTAATACAATTAATTCTTAATTGGAAAAATGGGTCTAATTTAATATAGGGATGGGAATGGGGTTGTTTTGTTAAATATTAAAAATGGCCAATTTGAGTAGGATTGAGCTTCTATTTGGTTTCGGGACAAGATTTACTTAATTTTTCTTTTTAGTTTGGTTTATATGGCTAGGTTGAAATAAGATTTTTTCTTTAATATTAAGATTGTATTTTAGTTAAATGTTGGGTTATGGTTCATTTTGATTTAGTGTTAGGTTTAGGGTCATATATAGAATTGGATTTTATAGGATTATATATAGAATAAAAATTATGTTTTAGATTAAGAATTTATACTAATTGAAGGTATGGGCTAGCACTCAATATGTGTTTTTATTCAATTGGGGTTAGGGTTATCTTTTAGTTTGGTTTTGTATTATCATTTAGTTTGGTTTAGTAGAAAAGGTATTGTTTAATTATGTTTAGTAATATGGGTTGAAGTCCAAATTAATCCAAATTAATTTAGTGTTAAGGCTAGGGTTCAATTTAATTTAGTCTTAGGTTAGGGCTCATTATTATTTAGTGATTTATTAAATTTAAAGTTATGATAGTCAATTTGGGTGGGCATTTAGTCACTACTAGGGTCGATTTCCCTAGGTTTTTTTAAATTCTATAATTTGAATGATGGTTTTAATGTCTAATTTAATGTAATGGGTACATTAAATGTCTAATTTTCAAAGGCTTCTTTTATGTATAATAATAAAATTCAAAGATCTATTTGAAAATATATATTTAATTTAGGCTTGCATTTACCATTTAGTTAGTTATATAGCTCAAATTAGCTTCAAATAGAATTTAGGTTTTGATATCTCATTAAAAATTAGATTTTTAATTTAGCATTAATGTATCATATGTAGACTTAAGGGAAAAAATTATCATGATATAAGTCTTCAACTTAATGTACCATTTTATATTAGATTAATCATTTGGTGAACAATAATGTTTAATTTAATTTTATTGGTGTATCATATGTAGATTTAAAAAAAAAAACTTGGCTTAATATTATAGTCAGTTAAAAAATATCTCTCATCTTGCTCCTTTGTTTGTACTTCATCTTTTTCTCTCCCCTTATAACCACATCTTCCTCTTCATTAACAAATATCTTCATTTTCGGACAGAGCTAGGGAGACAGGGATGAACCTTTTAAATAATGCTTGCAACAACATGATTGATAATTTCAGATCAATCAAATGGCTTTTCCATGAGCTTGAGGAGGTTAAAGATCAGGTGAGACATATTGAGGCAACAAGGAAAGGAATGGATGCCAATAGGAGGACAGATTCGGCTGACAAACTCAGTCTGGCAGAACAGAGGACACACAACCTGGAAAACTACAATCACAACCTTGCCAATCAAATTTTTTCCTTGTTAAGCTCCATCAACAACAAAATCATCTCTCTCATGGGTTGGATCAAAGATAGAGAAATGCATGATGATGAGAATGGTAATGACAGGGATGAGGCCAAAATAGAGGACGACCCTACAAAGGAAAAATCCACTCCTGCTCTAGACCAGGAGAATCAAAGGGTGCAACAGATGGAAACAGACGAGAATCAACTGGCCTTTGAGGCTGCTCAAGTGATGCATGATTTGGAGCGAAAGAATGAGGAATAACTCTTGCCTGTTCTTTTGTTTATCACTTTCTTTTGTCTTTTTCTTCTGGCTTTAGGCTATGGCTTTGCTTGTTTCCTTTCCTGGTCTTTTCTCAGAACTCTTTCCTTTGGCTGGGCTTAATGCTTATTATCAGCCTTTGAACTTATACTTTTTTGGCTAGGCTGTCACGCTTATTATCAACCTTCTTAGGTACTAACTTTCAAGTTTTAGGTTCCCTGTAAAACCTATTTATCTAATCAAAAACAAATATCTTCATTACGAAAGTTAATTCTAAAGATTAAAATCATTTATTATCAACAATAATATGATTCTTTTGAGTTGTATAAAAAAATTATATATCTTCAATACACTATTATCAACTATTAAAATTATTACTTTGGGGTTAGCCCTCCCTCTTGTTGGTTGCTATCAATTACTTCAAAAACTATTAAAATTAGTAATCATGAAATATAGAAAAAAACACATGCATGTTTCAAATTGAAGCCATACGATAGTCTAAGAAAAAATAATAATAATAGAGATAAAACATAGATGCAATCATTAACAATAAACATGATGGGTACATATAGCTTTGACCCTCAAAACATAGTCACTAAAAATATATTTATTCATCAAAATATTATAGTGCAAAATGAGAATAATAAACATCAATAGTATTCAATTATTTCTTTCAGATAAAATTTTAGATCCAATGATATCATTTTAAACAAATATCTTGTGTAAATTTAACTTTTAGTCACCTAACATAGTAATCTAAAGAAAACTTATGGAAAAATTTATACAATTTTAATTGAGAATGATGAACTTCCAAAAGGTAAACTAAATATATTTATTTACAATCAGGTGCATTGAAAATATATTTTCACATGCATTTGATAAAATATTAACTATTGTAAATTTACTTCTAATAATTGAAGTTTTCTTTCTTCAGCTTTTCCTTTTTCCAGTTGTTTCCCCTTTTTCATTTTCTCATGATGGTCATAAGAAAATGGTGGCATTATCCTCAAACCTTGTAGTGACTTTATACGAGATATTGCCACAAATGTCAAACCTATTCTTTTAGTTGGTCCTATATCAATTGTTTCCTTTTCAAGTGTCAAACCTTGAGATTTGTGTATTGTTAATGCCCAAGCTAACCTCAAAGGTATTGGAGTAGTAGAACCTCTTTGTACAGCACAAATAGGTACTATTTTGGAATCTACATTATTGAATGGAAATCCAGAGTAGTTGTCAAATTTCACCATGATATACAATGGTAGTTCAGGTGGTGCTAGTCTTGGCCTATAGAAAATTTCCTCAACATAACCCAAAGCGCCATTTACAAGACCTGCTTCAATCTATAAATTAGAAGTCAACATAACTCTTGCATGCTTTGAAATTAACAATTCCATATCAGGTTCATCACTTGAATTCCCATCAACAACACCAAAATCTGATAGTTTTGTAGCAATAACATGTGAAACAGGTTCTTTAAGAGAATGCAATTTATATCGACTATGATTGCGAACATTCTCATTGGTGGAAAATAGGTGAACATTATTATGAAAACCAACATTTATGCTTGGTAAGATGTTACTTTTTTCTCGTGACATTATTATTCTCTAATCATCAATTGTTAGTTTAGCATCTCTCAGATTTGTTAACAATTGACGAAATTTTGTTTGTTCCAAATCCTCTCCATTTTGTCTATAAACCTTTTCCAATGTGACTACAATTTTAAATTCTTCCCATAAGATCTTTTCCCACCTCCTACTATCATATGCAACTTTGTCTCTCACTGGAGGGAATTGTCTGAGGTGTTAGAGTAAATAATTAATTAATTGCTAATTATTTATTCTATTACTTAAGCTTGCTTAGGTTAAAGCAGGTAGTTGAGGTTAGTTGTTAACAACACGGGAGTTTGTTCCCTTTAGCATACTTATCTTTTCCACCTCTTGTGGATGTGTGCTTGGTTGTCAACCTTATCTCCTACCTCTTCCCAGCTTGTTCTACAAGCTTCCATGAGGCCTTTTTATTTGGTCTCTCGCTCATTGTAAATTCATTCCAATTCCATTTTCACATAGAAATTCTAATTTCCTATTGTGAAATACTCTTGTGCAGTATTTGCTTCAAGCTCTTTGCTCCCTAGGTTTCTCTTTAGCAAGTTATTTGCATTGCAGGTGATCTTGGTGTATTATCAGAGTTAGATTCTCAACTCCTACATGGTATCAGAGCCTTCTAGCTGCTTCTTGTTTGAAAGATTTTTAAAGCCGTAATTTGGAGTCATAAACCCTAGTTTGTTTGCGCAATTTTTCTTCAAATTAGGGGTAGAGAAAAATTTTAGAGCATTTTCAGCCCAAAAGGATGCTACCATTGGATCCGGAACACCGTTCATAGTTAAGATTCATATAAAACTTTTTGTTTTTGGCTTCAGGCATTTTTTTTGCCTCCCAGGTAGCCGTACTGACGAACAGAGTGAAAAAAAAAAAGAAGTAAAAAAAAGCACACTACCATAGTAATGCTCAAGCACCATTGTAAGGCCACTTGTGCACCACCAGCATGCCTCTTGCTTAGGGTTCAGCTGGCGGCTCCTGCTGCAGCACCACCAGAGGCTCCCGCCACCAGTGGGCAACCTGCACTTTGCCAGGGACAGCGGCGCAGTCGGGTTTACCTCTCGGGCACCACCACCACCAGTGGTGCTCTCATTTCCACCACTTTGTAGCATTTTTGCCAATTGACATCATTTTACAAACTGTTGACATCATTTATTGACTATATTACATCATTTTTTGGCGATTATACATTGTTGACATCACCTTTTTAGCACTTACGTCACTTTTCTTGTGACTTTGCTGACGTCATTTTTTGATGAGCTGATGTCATCTTTCCTTTTGATGATGTCACCTATCTAGCTACTGACATCATCTTCTCGATGATAGATTTTTTTTGGCGACATCCTCCTAATGGCCATAAGAGCATCAAATTTAATCCAGTGTCTGTAATTTTCCAACAAGGTGCATTTTTGGAGCAGCAGTCATTTTTTTTGCTATAACTTGTGCATATGGATGTATTTTTGTGATTCGAAAGAAGTATCAAAAAGTTGACTCAGAGACAAAGACATTGGTGCTAGTTTCATAAGATTTTGAGTTCATTTGAGCTCCCATTTTTGGTGTCAAAGTTGAGGCTTATGTTTCCTCCTATTTTGCATCAACAAATCTAGGTTCTTTTCTAGTTTTTTTCTTTCTATAGTTGTTTTTGTGGTATTTGAGGGATATTATTGTACATTTGTTGGGGGGGGGGGGGGCTGTCTTTCTTTTCTATAATTTACTTTAGTTAAGACCCTTCTAATTCTATCTTCTTCTTTCTCTCAATGGCAGATTCATCTATGACCCTTCTCACACCACACAACTACCACACTTGGAAGGCACAAATGACTAGGCTTCTCATGTCAAGAGGTCTATGGTCTTGTCTGGATGATAATTAGCCTATTCTTACATGCCATTTTGAGGTTCTACAGCACAGGAACAAAATGAATGAAGCTATGGGACTGATTGCACTCAACATTTCAAATAGTCTACTATTTCACTTGGATGGTTTGACTACTCCACGGGCTTATTGGAAAAAATTTTAGACTTTGTTTGGATAGGTGAATGAGTTTTAAGCACTTCAGTTGGATGCATAATTGGCTTCTTTGTCACCAAGCAACTTTCCCACCATCGAGGACTTTTCGATGAAGTTCAAATCCCTACGTGCAGTTTTACAGGGACGTGGTAAGAACAAAATAGATAATGAGTGCATATTTTTGATACTCTCAAAGATGAAGGGGTAGTATCAGGTTTTTTCTTCTACTTTCTATTCCACCATGGATGCCCTTGGAGACAGACATAGGATGCCTAAATTTGAGACATTTTGTGATAGGTTGACTAGGGAACAGGAAAAGATCCAACAAGTGGATGGCTCTGGCTCTTCCAGCCAAGCATTGGTTGCTCAAAATTCTAAGGGGAAATCAAAGAAGAAAGGAAAATCAAATAAATACACATCAAAATCTGATCCTAAGCCTCCTGCTAATCCTCCAGCTAACCCTTCGAAGGGTAAAAATTCTTCAAAGTCGAGTGAGCTTACCTCCAAGACCAAGAAGAAATCAAGTGAGCACTATAACTTTTGTGGGAATGATGGACATTCAATTTCTAGGTGTTGGAAATGATTAGAGGCTTTAGATGAAGCCATGAAGGAGCATCACATTTCAACTCCTTAGTCTTCATCTCCACTTGTAGGGAAAGGTCATGCTCTTTTTGCACGAGCTACGACTTTAGCACCTTTATGGATTCTTGATTCTGGGACTTCTCACCACTTAACAAACACTCCTAAATTTCTTACTTCACTTGCTCCTTGTGCCACCATAGAGATTTCAATTAGGAACTCTTCACAACTTTCAATTTTGGGTTTTGGCACTGTTGCTTTGGTCGAGGGCTCTCTACAAGATGTACTTTGTGTTCCTAATATTTTGATGAACCTTTTGTCTATCTATCAGATCTGCCACTCTGGCTCTAGGAAGGCAGTTGAGTTCTCACCTCATGATATGGTTATTTAGGAGTTACATGATCTAGAGATGATTGTGGCCACTGGGAGTGTTGACTTTGCATCTTGCCTCTATAGATTTGATGGATTTGAGTCTTCTGACGACACAGGTTCATGTTTAATTGGACATGCAGATTCAATAAGTAGACTTTGGCATGAATGTTTTGGTCATGTCAATTATAGATATCTTTAGTAGATGAGCACGTAGGCAATTGTTCTTGGGCTTCCCCAGATTTCCTGTCCAGATGGTGTTTGTCAAGGATGTGCACTTGACAAGCAACATAGGGATTCTTTTCCACATGGATGAGCCACTCATGCCTTAGCACCTTTGGAGTTGATTCATAGTGACCTCATGTCATTTCCCATTCCTTTTGTAGGTTCTAGATATGTGCTTACATTTATTGATGACTTCTCTAGATGCACATGGGTGTACTTTCTTAAGTACAAGTCTGATGCCTTCAACTCATTTTGAGTTTTCAAGGCATTTGTAGAGAAGCATTCTGGACTTTCTATTTGGTAGATACAAATGGATAATGGGGGGGAGTATGTGAACTAGGCTTCCAAAGATTTTTTTTCTGAGCATGGTCTTTAGCATCAGCTTTCAGTGTCCTACACTCCTTAGAAGAATGGTGTGGCTGAGAGGAAGAACAAAACCCTTTGGGAGATGGCAAATTGCATGATTCAGTCTAGGTCCATGGATTCCTATTTTTGGGTAGAGGCAGTCAATTGTGCCAACTACATTCAAAATTAGATGCCTCATAAGGCACTTTGACATATGACTCCTGAGGAGGCTTGGTCCCATGTCAAGCCTAATGTATCATCATTTAGAGTTTTTGGGAGTACAACACATGCATTTGTACCTGATGCTTAGAGGAAAGCAATGGAACTGAAGAGCTGATGATTGATTTTTGTTGGCTACTATGAGGATGTAAAGGCTTACAGGTTATTTGATCCTGATTCTAGAGAGATCCTATTTTGACGGGATGTCTAGTTTGATGAGAGCCCTCCTACAGTTCATTCCTCACTTCCAGCGACTCCTCCAGCTCCCACTACTCCTTCATCTCCAGTTTGTTTCACGGATGATGAGGATGATGGTCATGGTGATCCCAATATACCTCCATCACAGGATCCTCCCCAAATGCCTAAATGGGCTCGAGCTACTGTTGAGGCTACAGGATCTCTAACTGGTGACCCATCCACATCCTGTTGCACCCATTCTCACACTACAAGTTCTAGTCTACTCAATCATGCTATTAGTACTGATCCTCAGAAATTTGCAGAGGTGAAAAGACATTTAGAATGGGATAGTGCAATGGAGGAGGAATATTCTTCTTTGATGAAGAACCATACATGAGATCTTTGTTCTCTTCCCAAGGGGAGAAAACTAGTGCATTGTAAGTGGATTTATTGCACTAAGTATGCTGCTGATGGTTCCATTGATAAGTATAAGGATCATCTTATTGTGAAGGGTTTTTCACAACTCGAGGGTGTTGATTACTCCAAGACATTTGCCCCTATTGCCAAGATGAATTCTATCCACCTTGTCTTATCCCTTGTAGCTTCACAAGGATGGTCAGTTTATTAGATGGATGTGAAAAGTGCCTTCTTGCAAGGTGATATCACTAAGGAGATTTATATGGATTAGCCTCTAGGTTTTGTGCAGGATCCCACCTTGGTTTGCAAGCTTCGACATTCATTGTATGGTCTCAAGAAAGCCCCTAGGGCTCGGTATGAGAAGATGGACTCATTTTTGCTATCTATAGACTTCACTCACTACCATTCCGATCCCATAGTGTACATTCAAAATCTTGGTGATGAGATTCTAATTCTTGTTTTGTATGTTGATGATCTTATCCTTACAAGTAGCTCATCATCCATGCTCCAGGATGTTAAGCATGCATTGATGGACCAATTCGAGATGACTGGTCTTGGTTTGCTGCACTACTTTCTTGATCTTTAGATTCATCGGTCTCCTACTGGCATTTTTGTGTATTAGTAGAAGTATGCTCTTGACATACTTTGTTGCTTTCACATGCTTGATTGTAAGGCTACTCCTACAACATTTTAGTCTACCTCTTGCTCCTCATCTAGAGTGGATGCTACTTTGTATCGGCAGTTGGTTGGCAGCCTATTGTACCTGACACACACCTACCTTGATCTTTCTTTTGCGGTTGGCCTAGTCTCTCAATTTTCTCAGGACCCTCATGAGAGTCATTGGAAAGCTACTAGGCATATTCTGTGCTACATTCAGGGCACACTTATAAATAGAATTCATTACACTATGGGGACTCCACACATTGTTGGCTACACTGACTCAGATTGGGCCGGTGATGTTGATGATCAGAAGTCTACTTCTGGCTTTGTGTTTTGCCTTGGCTTTGGTCTCATCACATGGTCATGCAAGAAGCAACATGTTTGAGTATTTTCATCTATAGAGGTTGAGTATAGGGCCACAGTTCTTGCTAGTCAGGAGGCTTTATGGCTTCGTTAGTTGATGACTAAGTTTGGATTTCCTCTTGATCATCCCACTTTTTTGTGGTGCAATAATTATAGTGCCATCCACATTTCTCACAACCTAGTGGAACATCAACTTACCAAGCACATTGAGTTACATATGCATTTCATCCGTCAGTTGATCCAAGATGGTGTTATTGCATTGGAGTACATTCCTACCACCAGTCAGGTTGCAGACATCTTCATTAAGCCTTTTGCATCGCTTCGCTTTCTTCAGCTATGGTCAATGCTTGGGGTTATGGAAATTGTCCTTGGGGGGATTGGTTGAGGCCTTCCTTCCTTCACTTTATATTTTTTTTCAGCATGTTTTTTTACCTCTTTTTGAGGGAGAGTTTTTCCCATGTGGTTTCTTCTCTTTCCTCATTTTATAGAGGTTTCATTTAGTTGCTTTGTACTTGGGTACCTAAAATGGCCTTATTGCTGAGACCCATTTTTCATTTTTCCTTTTTTTTGTGAGCTTAAGGCATTCCCCTAAGTTGCACTTAAGGGGGGATGTTAGAGTAAATAATTAATTAATTGTTAATTATTTATTCTATTACTTAAGCTTGCTTAGGTTAATGCATGTAGTTGAGGTTAGTTGTTGACAACACGGGAGTTTTTTCCCTTTAGCATACTTATCTTTTGCACCTCTTGTGGATGTGTGTTTAGTTGTCAACCTTATCTCCTACCTCTTTCCAGCTTATTCTACAAGCTTCAATGAGGCCTTTTTATTCGGTCTCTCACTCATTGTAAACTCATTCCAATTTCATTTTCACATAGAAATTCTAATTTCCTATTGTGAAATACTCTTGTGCGGTATTTGCTTCAAGCTCTTTGCTCCCTAGGTTTCTCTTCAACAAGCTATTTACATTGCAGGTGATCTTGGCGCATTATTGAAGTCAGATTCTCAACTCCTACACGAGGTCACCAACTAAAATCATTGAAATTCCTAAAAATAAAAAAATATTCGAAAATAACTCAGTGAAATAATAATTTACTCAAAATTATATAAATATTATAAAATCATTTTTACTAATTAATGAATCCTATTTGGAAATAAAATCTAACCTGCAAACTTGACATTTGCATTTTGAGGAAATGCTTGATGAAGCCAGGAGTCAATATTTTCAAGCAATTGTTCTCCAATAAAGCTCATTTCATCTATCAATATATATCTTACATGGCTCATTTCTTCTTGAAAAATTTTCAAATGTGTTCCTTCTAACTGAGAAAAATCATTTACTAGAATTTTTAACTTTGAATGTATTGTTGATCCACCTATGTTGTATGTGGCTACTCCTGTTGGTGCTAATAAAAAAGTGGACAATGATGAGGTAGTGCTACTTGATTGAGATATTTATTGATGGCACCAATCAAATATGAATTTCTAGTCCCTGTTGTACCCTAAACTATCATATATAATGGTGTTACATTTTTACTCGCATTGTAGTGTGTCATAATAATGTCAAATGCCTTTTTTTGTTTTTCACCCAAATTGTCACTATTAACTTGTTGTTGACATTGAGAATTTATAATGCATCCACTTTCTCTCATTCTACAAATAAAATTGATAGCCTTTGTAGTATATTGATAAGACTTGTAGTGATTTGACCAATTAAATTGCTTATCAATATCCCTTCTTCCAAGCATATCAATTTCTGAAATTTCCATTGTTTAACCATGATGTAACTGCAAAATGACTTCCCATTCATGCTCTATAATGTTACATGGACCAATTTCATTAGTTTCACTTTCTGATTCACTAATGTAATCATTATCTTCTACATCCGCTCTTCGTTCCACATGCTAGGGATCATAATTCAATGACTCCCAATTTGAAATTATTGCATTACTATCTTCACCAATATCTACTGTAATTTCATGAAATGGTTTATATAACAATAATTCTGAAAAGCAAAAATCAACAAACTTATCTGACATGCATGGTGGAATTGAAACAAATCTTGGATACACCCTCACAATTGCAAACTTCTGTCTATGCTACCATTTGTCATCTTTTTTCCTATTTTTATTATATATCCAACATTTTGATGCATCAATCAAAGAGATAGTTTCCATAGATGAAGGCCTACTTCTATATGCATCTATAAATGATTTTTCCTTTCCTTCAGAGCCATCCTAATTATTTTTTTTAACAAGTTTAAATATTTTATGTGAAACATTAAGGTTAACAAAGCATCTACTACATTCAACCAAAGGAAATTCGAGGAGCATGTGATATGTTTCCTGAGCACCAACATCTCTTGCAATGATTGTTTCTATTAAAAGTTTCTTGTACACTTTGGAAGCAAAATATTCAGGATTTTCAATATTTGCTAGATGCATCAACATTTGATGGTATGTTTGTAAGCTTTTCTCTACTTTGGATGCATATTTTGCAATGTATCTAATTACAACATGTGCTAACAAGACTAGTTGTCAATCTATATTCACTCTCCATAATTGTAGTATATAATGATTATGAGAGTTTAACTCTTTCATCATTTTGCAAAGGCTCAATTTTTTTTTCTCTACTTTCACCATCTTTGTATAATTTTGAACCATTTATATTTAGAGGCCAAGGAGCATTGTACCTAAAATTTATTTTGAAATAGCTATAGATCAATAATTCAGCTTTAAATAAAAAATTTAAGCTAAATAAAAAATATATATTATTACTTGCAAGTCATTTTTCCCTTTTCTTTTCTAAGACATGCACCCTCTTTACAAATTGTATGCCTTTGAATAGTATTTAAAATTTCATCATAATCTTGATCAATATTCATCTCTAAAAGTTGTGTTGTGTTTCTCAAACATGGATGTTGTGCAAAATTCTGAAATGCTTGAAAACAAATAAATATTTTAACATATAGATTTAAAATATAAAAAATAGAATGAGAATTATTTTTTATAACATTGTAAAAATACCTACATATTGTGTGCACTAACACATGCCATTGGATTCCACACATGAACGATACAATGAAAATAAATTTCAGCATGTTTTACTTGTTCTTCATTATGCCAATCTAATGTATCCATATTTGGAGCACCATGAAGCCATAAAAACCCATGTACATGTGGAGAGCCCCTATGTTGCCATTCATATTTGGACCAAAAGTCTTTCACATTCAATCCTTTCTCTAAAATCTCTTTTTGAAACATTGTGTGCCTAAGGTGCATGTAGTGAGCCCCAATATGAGGGTAGTTGATAACATTTTGCGTTCTCCATTTTTTAGCCTCTTTAGGGTTTGTAGGTGAATTTATAGGCATTAGTGCATGTAGATCTAGCCAATATAAATTAGCTGCACTAAGTGTGAAGAAAATTGTTGGAGTTCCTAGTTGTTTAAAGAGATCATACAATTCTCCCTAACTTTTTTTCCAAGATGACTTGGTCCCTTGTAATGTTGTTTCGAAATTTATTAAGTTGTTGGCCGATTTTGTGTTTGGTACATCTTTCATATGCTAACGTAACTCATCTATGGTTAATGGTAGATCCTGAATATTTCTTTTGGCAAAAATTGTACTTGAATTTTGTGCTTGGTGCCTTTGTGTCATGTTCATCATATAGTATCTAAACCTTGGGTCTTTTCCAATTCGGTGATCCCTATATTGAAAAAGATGCTTCACATATTCATTGAGGTATATTCTTCATACATGGGGCTCCAACCAATCACATTGTCTAGTGGGAGATAATGTAGGAAAGGCCATGTCCAACAGACCTAGTGTAACATATTCATTTACTGGAGACACACCTATTGATGGCCAGTCAATTAGCCTTAAAGGATCTGTATTGGGGTTATTTATCCATGCCTGTATGAATTCCATTTCTATTTGCAAGTTTTCTGACCTTGTTTCCATTGAAGATGAATGATTTAGGTTACTATTTTCTTCATCATCCATTTCAGATTGTACATAGATTAATTCATTTGACTCACTCTCAACTTCAACGTGAATAGTCTGAATTTGTTTAAATATATTAAAATCACAATTCCTTTCAATATCATCTAATGCATGAGCATCCACTTGAACATTTGAATAAAATTTATCATTTTCAATTTTATACTTTAGGGCACAATATACACGATCCTTGTTAACTGTAAAATCATATTTTGTACCACATTGATCTTGCTTTCGAACAATTATTATTGGTAAGTCTTTTATTGGATGTGGAAGACTTTTATATGTGTGCTCAATATTCTGAGGGAAGCTTATTTTGTGCCCCTTATATTTATATTGCCCACCTATTGCATGTGTTACCTGCAAAATTGGACTAACACGTGCAATAAACATTTCTTCCACTTGTGTGAAATTTGCAAGTTCAGATGGCTATGATCCTAGATCCATATTGTTTTCTTTTTCTTGCTAACATCTAGAACATATTGGACCTTCTTCTATGCGAAAAACTTTAATGCCAAGATGACACTCCTGACACATATAGCACATTGATGGTTGAACCAGACTATCCAAGTGATGTCGAAATAGTAGTTGAAGATTTTGATAACTATTTACAAAATTTGTATTAACATTCTCTTGAGTTTGAACACCGCAATAATTGGTGTCATTTTTTTGAGGAATGAGTGACTCAACACCACTTGATTCATTATGATCAAGTTCAACCCTTGATGTATTTTTTAGTTGTTTTTTCATCTTCATTATGCACAAAATGTTTTGACCCATTTTCTGAATCATGCATTTGTTCTTTTTGCCTTCACCTATATTCTCTTTGATAATCCCTTTTGCAATGCCTTTCCTCCTCAGATTGAAAGTTTAAATGTCTTGGTGGCATAGCTACAATGTAAAATTAAACATATAAATTAAATATGTTTTGTTTATTTTATTGATAAAGTATGTTAATTTTAAAAAAACAAAATATTCGTACTTCCTATTTAACAATCCCTTCAAATTTATAAAAAATGTGGAACAATAGATATTTTTATCTTTGTCCTTGACAATATCAAATGTACATTTTTCTAGTTGAACATTGAATACTGTTCAAATTGAGCCATTTCCATAAAAAAAAATTCAAAGAAATTCTACATTTTCATTCATAAACTAAACAAAGTTTTGTACATAAATGTTTGTAATAGAAAAGCATTGAATAGAAAACATAAAATTGAAAAATAAAACACTTATTTCTAAAACTCTCAAAAATAATTCCAAAACTATCTTCATTTATTTGTGTATTTGTGAAGGTGGCTCTAAGTTAAGAGTATATAAGTACCTATTTCATATATTTATAGTTTAAATATAAATTTAACTTGGAATAGTATAAATATATTGTACCTAAATACTGTTTAGTTTAATGGTTTTAAAAATTAAGTTGATTAAGTAGAAATGATACAGACATGCTTAAATTAAATGTAATAATATGTCAAACTATTAGAAATTCATAAGGAACATTATCCCTAAGTCAACCATAGCTCTAACTAAGTCAAACATCATTTTTTATAACATCATTTTTTTATAGTAAGTTCTTATTTACAAAAACTCAATTTTCACCTTTCAAAATTTAAATATTTTAATAAATATATTAATTAATTTTTACTATCTTAAAAAGTAGTTAAATAAATTAATCTAATTGAAAAATAGTAAATATGAATTGTCATGATTATTATTATTTTTAAGTTGAAATAGTTAAAGATTGGATTTTATGATTATAATTGTAGATAATTCAATTTTTTTTCTATGTCTATATTGCTTTAGTGTTTTAAGACTCTTAAGTTACTCTAAAATGGTTATGAATTTTAGGTTGGCTAACAATGTGAAGATAATGAAAAAAATCATTAGTGTTAAAACCCTATTTTTCAAATAGGGTTAGTTTTTGATTTATTTTCTTAGTAATTCAATTTAAGTTTAAATAAATTAGTAAAATATAAATGAAAAGTACTTATAATTTATATTTCAAATGTCAATCTAAAATAAAATAAAATAATAACTTTATCACTATTAATATTACATTAATAGTTGCACTTTTGGTACCAACATGTCTAGACCCCTCTTTATTATTTTTTCCATATGTAAAAGCTGCAAACTCAAGAGAATGGGAAGGTAAACTTTGGCTTCTCATTTCCGCCTAAACCCCTTAAGGAATCTCTCAATCCCTTCTTATATTTGTTTGATTTCCATCTCCCGTGTACCTACTTTTTGTTCCTTTTGTGAAGATAGTGAAAAAAATTCATATTCTAATTTATAATATTATAATATTATATTATTAACATTTTTAATCACAATGCATCAAAATCTAATTTATAATATTATAATATTATATTATTAATGTTTTTAATCATAATGCATCAAATAGGAAAATGAGTGAGGCTGTTAATACATTTGGGTTATTGGATCAAATTTTGCATAATAGATGATAAAAGGAAATAAGTCATTCATCATTGCTACAGACATCTAAGAATAGATACCAAGTAGCTACATATTATATTTTATATTAGGATAAAGAATTCTTATATAATCTATAGTGTGATTATATATATACCAATTCATTTTGCATATGATTCAAGAATTCTATTTTCAACTTGATTGGTCACTTAACAACATATAAAAACTTAATTGTCCATATCAATCCCTTTGAGAAATCTAATAGTAGTTTGGGAGCGGAATTAGTGACACTTTCACACGTATGATCCAAATTAGCTTGCTTTACTATAATCAAATAAATCTCTACAGCATATTCAAAAAAATTTGCTCCAAACAAATATTGCCTTTTGAAGAAAAGGAGTACTAAATTGGAAACATAATTAATCATACTTCCACATCCATCAGCCAAATTCGCATACTTTTAATCATACTTCCACATCTCTGCACAAAATTGGCATGCTTCACCAAACATTAGCCTCTCCAACTAATCAGATTAGTGATGCTGATGGAGTTCCATATATTTCAATTTCATTACAAGAATACACCAACATTTAATGCAACACTTATTATAGTATATTCACAACATCTTACCCAAAACTCAAATTAAAAAATAATGAAGACGAACCCTAAAACATGTGAAAAATAAATCACAAATTTTTTTAAAAAATTGCTCGCTCGGCACATGAAGGTGTCGAGTGACAATTTTTCTCAGTATCTTAAGGAGCCGAGTGATAGGAGAGTGACAAGTGAGCTTGGTAGATGAAGAACAACTTGGCACCAATGGATGTTGAGTGAGCTCAGTAGTGTGGATGCTGAGAGAACTCAGTAGCCATAGGAGGGTGGAGCTCGATAGAAGAAGAACAACTCAGCACCAAATGATGCTGAGTGAGCTCAGTAGTGTAGATGTCGAGTGAACTTGGTAGCCACAGGAGGGTGGAGCTCAGTAGAAGAAGGTACCGAGTGAACTCGGTAGCCACTACAGAAAATGACTTCTACCAAAAACTAATATCGAGTGACAGAACTATAATGTGAACTTTTCCACCATTAAAACCAAAGAATCAAAGCTTGAAACTTCCAAACAAACTTCTCAAATGCAATGAATAGAAGAAGAATAATGGATTCAAGTATGCCTACTTGCTTTCTATTCAAATTTTATTAAAACATTACAAAATCTGGGAGCATTCAACTTCAACTAGAAAACCCTAAAATAACCCTAAAACTTTAAACAACTTCAATACTTCAAAAAATTTAAACTTGCAGCTCTAATGGCTGAATACAATAATGCCTAGAGCAATCACTACTTCACAGGTTGAATCAAACAATAAACTATGAACTTACAGAATGACACAAAGAAGTACGTGAAACTATAGTCACATAACAAGCTTCTTTCTGTCTTTGCAACATTTAGATATGCTAATCACTTTCACTAATACATTTGGCATCGATTTGCGATGGCTAAGTGTCACAATTACGACAGTAATGTGTCACCACTGTGATAGTAATAGACATCGTTGTTTTTTAGTCACAAATTACGACGTCTATCCTTTGACATTGCAATTTTGACGCCTGTCTGTCACAATTTAACCACTTTATTCTTGCACGAATCTCGTCGCAATGAATGTGATGTATGTCACAATTTTGATGTCTTCCCCATGCATTATAAGGGGGTTGCATCAGCATCTGGCCATGAGGTCGCTATGGCGGCAGCCAACCCATTACTTCCCTAGACATTGCAATTGCAATGTCCTTGGCAAATTGTGATGGGGATGTGATGACACCATGTGGCGGGGTAGCTGTGGCATCGATGCCATGAGCCATCACAATTCTTGCATTGGTGTCACAATTGCAACGTCCATGTAAGAATTGTGATAGAGACGCTATGTCTGTGACACACGTTTCGTTGCAATGGTCAGGCGAATGTCACAATTGCAATGTCTATGGCTAGCATAGGGGCAGGGCCGCTGTGGCGGTGATGCCAACTGCCATCACCACCACAGTGACCCTGCCGCAAGCATATTCAGCCTGCTACACCTTCAGCCATGGTGTTTTTGGTACTTTTGGCTGGAAATACATTTAGTTTCTTGACTATATTTCTGCAACCTATGTGGATGCATAGCTTTTACACATGACCCATTCATTTTCCTTCCCTTACAGAGAAAAGTACCATTTTTTCCTCCCTGCCAAAAGGAACATATAAAGATTCATTAGGACTAAAAGAAATTTTCTCAAAAAAAAACATATACACTGCAACATTAATACAAAAAACAAGCACCTAAAATAAGGAACCATCTTCCAGGGATATTAGCTTAGCAGCCCCACTCTCATTATCTATAGAATTGTGGACCACACTACCATTCTCTAGATGCTCACCAGCTACAAGTTTACCATTTGAATCATTTTTTGGAAGTTTAGTAGCATAATGCGGAGTAATAACACCTGTCAAACCATTTGTCGAATGTTTGACATTCTCATGATCTATTACCATTAATTTTTGAATAAGCTTTAGAATTTCTACCAATATAGTTCTCATTATCATTGCTCACATCACAGTTTCGAGAATGTCTAACAACCATAATATTAAAATTACCCACAGAATCAGTTCCCTTTATTTCAGATTCCTGCTTCTTAACATTATTACTAGACCCATTCGATATGCATCCATTACTTATGGTATGACTTGACTAGAAGACATTATTTGTTTGAATACCATTGGTTCTTGGAGGCACCATCTGTAATGTAGCATCATGATTTGCTAATGATCTAGATTTACTGCATGACTAGCTAGAACTTATGTTCTTTTCTAGACTTTCTAAAATGAAATTGACATTTGACAAATTTGCTACCTATTGGGATATCTTGTTTACACCTGCAACACTAAAAGAGATTGCTATCGTTTGGAAAGAATGCATGTTTTCTATCACCTAGGGGGCATATGAATCTTGTAAGTGGTTTTCCTTTGGATGTCCAATGTTCAATAACACCATCTTCTTTAGTTTAGAGCCATTATACTAAGATTCAGACCCACCTACTATTTGAATGCTAGTATTCTTATCTTGTATATAAAATAGCATGTAAGATTTCTGGGAAAGCACACTTTTCTCACTAACTGAATAGACCTAGAGTACAAAATGTCATAAGAATAACTTCAATCAGTCTAAGAAACTTCAGTATAATTAGTGTTACCATATAAAGAAAAGGTTCTACATAAAATTTTAGTTCTTTTGTGTATTCTGTTATACACAAATTATAATGAGCTTGCTCCACAAAATTAAACATGTCTTCACAACTGTAGCAAATGTATACTCTATTATCATCTAAAGCATGCCAGATGCCTGTGGATGAATGAATAAAGAAAAAATAATGACCAGAATGTGTGCTTCAGCCTTCATGAACAAGAACACCATAAAGAGTGTTCTTAAAATTGCCCTCCGGTGATTGATCAATAGATAGAGAAACTAGAATATCATTCAAATGTGCAAAATTTATTATAAAACTAGTAGATATTACAAAAACTATATTATTAGATTCCACTGAAAATGTGATCCACTAGAAAATAATATTGTAAGGGCTACTTACATGTGAACTGCTAACAAATGGTTTGAGATCCAACGTACAACCAAAGTCTACTTTTTTGTCAATTTTTCCTCCAGATCCAACTACACTGAAGCGCTTGAGATGAATTGCAAGAACATGTGGTGCTTTATCAATTTTGAGTTGTTCTAGAGCCTTCACTTTTACTTTGCATCATTCACATTGATCTCTTTTCACACCCCCATCTAACTGCTCCACTACCGTGTAATGGGATAATGCTTTCAACAAGGAATCTGCTTGAATGATCTCTAGGCTCAAATCTAAGAAAGGATCAAATTTATTTGAGCAATAAGAACATTGTGTGCACTTCACCTACAAGCCAGGTTGAAGCAATTGTTAATGAATAAAATACTTTTCTAAGACTATAACCTAGAGTTCCTAGCATAAAAATAATTTTGAAAGGTTTAAGTGACTCAAAAAAGAAGAAATAATGACCAGAATGTGTGCTCTAGCCATCATGAACAAGAACACCATAAAGAGTGTTCTTAAAATTGCCCTCTGGTGATTGATCAATAGATAGAGAAACTAGAATATCATTCAAATGTGCAAAATTTATTATAAAACTAGTAGATATTACAAAAACTATATTATTAGATTCCACTGAAAATGTGATCCACTAGAAAATAATATTGTAAGGGCTACTTACATGTGAACTGCTAACAAATGGTTTGAGATCCAACGTACAACCAAAGTCTACTTTTTTGTCAATTTTTCCTCCAGATCCAACTACACTGAAGCGCTTGAGATGAATTGCAAGAACATGTGGTGCTTTATCAATTTTGAGTTGTTCTAGAGCCTTCACTTTTACTTTGCATCATTCACATTGATCTCTTTTCACACCCCCATCTAACTGCTCCACTGCCGTGTAATGGGATAATGCTTTCAACAAGGAATCTGTTTGAATGATCTCTAGGCTCAAATATAAGAAAGGATCAAATTTATTTGAGCAATAAGAACATTGTGTGCACTTCACCTACAAGCCAAGTTGAAGCAATTGTTAATGAATAAAATACTTTTCTAAGACTATAACCTAGAGTTCCCAACATAAAAATAATTTTGAAAGGTTTAAGTGACTCAAAAAAGTAGAAATAATGACCAGAATGTGTGTTCTAGCCATCATGAACAAGGGCACCATAAAGAGTGTACTTAAAATTGCCCTCCTATGATTGATCAATAGACAGAGAAACTAGAATATCATTCAAATGTGTAAAATTTATTATAAAACAAATAGATATTACAAAAACTATATTATTAGATTCCACTAAAAATGTGATCCACTGGAAAATAATATTGTAAGGGCTACTTACATGTGAACTGCTAACAAATGGTTTGAGATCCAACGTACAACCAAAGTCTACTTTTTTGTCAATTTTTCCTCCAGATCCAACTACACTTAAGTGCTTCAGATGAATTTCAAGAACATGTGGTGCTTTATCAATTTTGAGTTGTTCTAGAGCCTTCACTTTTACTTTGCATCGTTCACATTGATCTCTTTTCACACCCCTATCTAACTGCTCCACTGCCATGTAATGGGATAATGCTTCCAACAAGGAATCTGCTTGAATGACCTCTAGGCTTAAATCTAACAAAGGATCAAATTTATTTGAGCAATAAGAACATTGTGTGCACTTAACCTACAAGCCTGGTTGAAGCAATTGTTAATGAATAAAATAATTTTCTAAGACTATAACCTAGAGTTCCCAGCATAAAAATAATTTTGAAAGGTTTAAGTGACTCAAAAAGTAGAAATAATGACCAGAATGTGTGCTCCAGCCATCATGAACAAGAACACCATAAAGAGTGTACTTAAAATTTCCCTCCTATAATTGATCAATAGACAGAGAAACTAGAATATCATTCACATGTGCAAAATTTCTTATAAAACTAGTAGATATTACAAATTTTAATAAGTACACGCATAAAACTAAAATTATAAAAACAAAAATATGTTAGTTCAACCTGAGAAATGAAATTAACCTGGCGTCTGAGTAAATAATTGTTTAGCAAATGTATAAAAATGTAATTCTACATCATGCATCTCATTCTGTAGAAGATCAATATCTCATATTCTGGTTTTGATGGATAGACTTACAGCATTCACTCAATTATGCCTGAATTTCATAAATAAATAATTAGCAAAGTCTATTTCCCCTCCATGAATTTTTTTGACCTGGAACTTTTGATAAATCTAGGTAATGAAAATCTAGAGAAAATAAGTGTTGTTTCACATGTAAAAATGAATGCTTAGTGTTCTTTTAATAAATTAATATCTTCCATGACCTATATTTACATATTTTGATATCTTAAAAATGTGGCTAACTTTCATGACTAAAAAACTATATGGACCATATTCATTGTAAACACCGCTTTAAATCAATCAAGAGTAGTGCTCCTCACTATAATTCTATTTCTTTTGAACATACCATTTTATATTAAAATAGAAAGCAATAACATGGTATTTAGAATTGGTTGATGGCCTGTACATATCATTAAATTCTAAATTCCTACTACACATTCTCATCTGTATTGCATGATGTCTACCCTATGAAGATATAGCTTATTTGGCATTTGATAAAATGATGACAGTGAATGAAATACAATAAGAAAACATTAAGATTTCTTTAAAAATGAGAAAATTCAATGAAAACCTGTACCTAGTAAATTTAGATTAGTCAAAAGTGAGCTTCAAAAAGCATGATAGTTGGCCCAAATAAAACATATATAATAGATGATGAGCAGGCTTACCCTTCCAAAATTTTCTCCATTTCTTGGATTCACTTCTCAGAGGACAAGAGAGACTCCTGTGAACCAACTATATTATCAATACTAGACCTTAGAACCTCAAAATGATGCCTAACTTTGTAGAACTCCTACTCATTTTCTGTTGCACATTGTCTTTGTCTTGATGTTTCTTGTTCCATATCTTCAAGCTTCTACTACATTTCCTTGTGGACACCACTGGTACCCCTGGAAACCTTCTCCATTTCTTCTACTCGTGCCCACATGCTCTCAATCTGCAGTGCCTTTTGCTTTACTTGATCCTGACTAGCAAAAGGTTTTTACTTCTCTAAAAGCTGAGATGTTCAGGGAGATAAAGTGGGAAAGATAGAAAGGAACAAATAAAGAGATATGGAGGAAAAAGGAGAAGGGGCGATAATGAGATATATAGATGGTGAATGAGAGAGAAAGATATAAGGAGATATAGAAAGAGGGTGATAGGGATAGAGGGATAAATAGGTTATAAAATAAGTAGAGAGAGATAAAGCAGAGATGGAGATAGGGAGAGGTAGCAAGAGGAAGATAGAAATCATGAGATATGCTCCTAAATTTTTCAATTATAGTCCTTTCTCATTGGAAAAATAAGGAAGATATTTGTAATGGTGCCTAGTAATCATGTATTACATAAATACATGCAAAACATAGAACAATGTATTTTTTCTATTTGATTTTCTACCTCTTTAGTGTACCCATTGCACATTAATGTAGTATTGCTAGTTTTTTATTCATGTTATGCATGGAAAAAGCATACAGTAAGGGTCTCATCAAAGTTTTCATTAGTAAAGAGAAACCCAACAAATTACCCACCATATTACATGGGCCTAAGGAAAGCTTTATGCTTGACCAAAGGCAAGGCACCTGCAGCTAAAAGTCAGGATGATTGAACTGGAGTGAACAATGACTTTACAAAAAACACTTTGAAAACTTGTTAAGAAAATCTATCAACCTGCAATAAGATTGTATTAAAACTAGAATTATATAGATCCATATTATTAAAACTTAAAATACCTATCAATACTAAGTGTTTAAAAAAGCACACGCCAGACACCTCTTGGAATGTTCAGGGCCTCCATAACCTTTGTTACAATAAGAAAGAAATCTAAATAATATTAAATCTTTGTTGAAACTCCAATCCACAAGGATGTATAGTTATGTTCTAATAATCAAATACTAACAGTAAAAAACACAAAGCTGAAATGGATATGTTGATAGTTTTTCTCCATTCATTTAGAAAACAAGCTTGACACTAAAATGTAAGTGTTTTCTCTTTAAATTATATCATGTTGATCAAAAATACTAATCACAGATTAGTTATCCAAAAGGGTGCAATAATGACAAAGGAGCCAAATACTAAAAGATGCAATGAAGAGTTGCAATTCTTCAAATGATATTAAAAAGGCATCAATAACCAGTTCAAGGACATTATTCAGACAGAAGATTACTTTATATTCTATACAGACATAAGTGGTAGTAATCCACTAGACATCAAAAAGCTAGATCCCATGAGTACAATGATTAAGATCAGGAATAGTGACATATATATCACATAAGTAACAAGAGTTACATCAGAAATTGCAATAGTACAGATCACCCATCATTGGGTCATCACCATTACAAAGATATTATATCAGATAGAGATCAAATAAATATCCAACGTCTTTACAAACCAAACTAAATCAATCATATCACATTTCAATAAGGCAGATATCAGATACAGTGAATAACTTCAGACTAGTATGGTACATATCACTTTTACATTATGATAAATCTATAACAGTGATTGCTTGGTCTTGTAAATTGCTCTACAAAAATTCTAATGATACTTATTGCAGATCAATAATCAACATTAGATCATCAAGATCTATGACATTAGGTCATTTAGTTGACTATAACTATACTTCCAACTTCAATATATATAATCCTTGTTTAGTCTTTGATATTGATTGGATTGGGAATTTTCACAAAGTCATTTCCATCATTATTGGAAGTGTTTTTGGTTATCAAAGTTTGATTGAAGATATCAGAACTACTTAAAAAGACATTTGCATATTGTTTGTCTATATTCTTTACCAAAGATCAGTTGCATCTCTCTACTAGTGAATTAAAGAATATATCAGAAGCATGGGTGATATTACTTGTACATAACATCAATATACATGCACAATTGCATTGATATATCTACCCCAAAAAAATATTGTTATTAACACCTAACATTTATTTGTGGCAAAATAAAGAATTGAGTATAAGTAATAATAGAAAGAAGTTTATTGTGATTTAAAATATAAGGATTTAGTCACAGACCCTTAGGAGTCATATAAGGGAACATCAAACATTAGCTCTAACCTCAAATAAGGGATTATTAACAAGCTGAAAGTTATCCTTGTTTCTGAAGTCAAATCTCTCTTCTTCCAAACTTTCCTTGTCTGATTTCTCTAGATAATGTTTCAAGTCATAGGTCTCAGCTAGGTTGTCCACTTTATCATTTCTTCCTTTTTCTTTTGGTTCCTTGAAGTTTTTTCTTCCTACACCTTGATTTTCTATTTTTTATGTTTTCATGAACATCTATCAACTTATCATTTTTTTCGCTTATATCAATCCAAGGTTCTACGATATATAGCTATTGATCTATTCTTGCTTACTGTCTTGTTACCACATCCTTAAAGGACTTCAATGCTGTATGTTGAGATTTTTGACAAGGTAAATGTGAGTGAAGTTCTTGAAGCAATATTTGAATTACAATACTTAGTCTGAACAATCTCTCCTATTTAATTTTTTGCAATTTCTCTCTTTCTTGTGAAGCTATCATCTTGACATGCCTAGATATCATAGAGCTCTTTCAACATCTTCAGCACGATCCCTTAATTTCCCTAGTTCTTTGCTTGCCATAGTTTCATCAAAACAATTTCTCACCTACTTGTTCCTATCCTTCACTATCACTTCTCTTTTTCTATCTTCCTCGAGGTGATTAGATTTGACACACAATGTATTTTTTGATTGACTGACATTAGAAATATTACTCTTCTCATGCACAAACACTAACATGCTAGTCAATGTCATGTAATTTTTAAAAGGTGAAGGATAATTTTGATCAACATCCTTATCTCCAAGAAGCTTCACATAATCTGAATGATGACCCCTAGATTCAATCCCTACTATGTCATCCTCAATGTATGACATTGAGATGCAGTAAGAACAATCTCATAATCATCATCAATCCATGTACTCATTTCATTTGTGATAGAAGGAGGACTCAAAAAATTAACTACTTCTATTCCTTCCAAGTGTCAAAAACTATTTTCTCTCATTGTATCTTGTTACCACTATTTTTGGTGGTCTATTAAGGTTAGATTCTAAAAATCTTCCTCCCATTCACTTCCTCACTTGGTTTTTTCTTGTTCTTCCTTTTTCAAGTGAGGCTTCAGTTTTTCCTCTTTCTCAGTTTAAATGTTGTGGTTTTTGTATGGAGACAAGTAGCTTTAGGATTTAAATTCTCCACCTCTAGCTCATGGAAACCCTTTGCTTCTACATATGCACGAATCGGTCTTTTGTACATAGCACTATGCATTCGAGTGGCAGTTAGATTTGTACTTTTTTTACTACTTACCAATATTTGGCATGAGTAAATTTGTCTTGTTTGCCCAAAAGTGTTGACTCCTCAATGATAATCTATAGCATAGCTTTAATTTTAATCGAATGAATGGGAACAACCAGTTGGAACATTTCAGAACTACCAACTGCTCTAACTCAAATGCACCCAACTTCACACACACAGGTCAGCTAGTAATGTTCTTATTGTAGTTGCACCATTGAATGTAGATATCATCATAGACATCTTTAAGATATCATTCATCCTTGATAGCTTCCAAGAAGTTCTCCAAATTGGCATAGAAATTCCTTTTGTCTAGTCCTCTCACAAATCATGGGCTCGCCACCACTTCTCAACAAGTGAGGAGACATTTAGAGGAGAAATCATTTCATCAAAAGGGTCATTTGTAGATACATATGAATTGAACTAACTTGACTTATTAGTTGCTATGTCTACATATATTTACCATCAAATAATAGGAATTTCTAAATTCACTTGGAATCTAGGACAAAATCAATGACCAAAGGTTTTCCATGACAATGAAGCCAATAAAACCACCCATTTATCCTCATCGCTTCCCGCATCAGAATTCACCTCAATAAGGTATGCCTTACCCTTACCAAGAGACCTATGTCTGGTTTCCAATTTTCTTTGCAATGAAAATAAAGATTCATTCTTCTTAACTCATTACTTGATTCTTTTCCTAACTTAGGAGATGTGACTTTAGGCTGATTAGGAGCCTTCACATCTAATTCATCATCTAATTTTTGATTCCTGAAGTTCTTATTGTATTGCTCAGAAGGAGGTGTGACTTCAACATCAAGAGCATGGTAGAAAATTGCATTGCCTTCTCTTCTATAGGCTTGAGTGCCAAGAAAGATTCTTATTTATGAACCCACGACCTGGCTGATATTTCTTTGGTTCCATTGAAAATTGGTATATTATTTGTTCAAGGAATCTTTATTCTCAATTAGCTGTAAGCTTTGTCTAGCTTGTCAAAGCATGAAGCCTTAGATGCATAGGACAACATTCTAAACATAGGACAAGATAGAGAAATATTTAGTATCTTATTGAGCTTCACTTTGTTTTGAGAATAGTTTAATATTCTCTACTAAACAGGGCCAACCACGTGAAGGTGGAAGCTCATTTGGCCCCACCCCCCTCCCCCTAACATCACTCTACATTCCCCGTTAACATCTAACATTCATTCATTCTTTCAACCATTAATAAAATGTAACATTCAATCAATATCACATGATAACATTCATTAACACATTAGATTCGTTAACATGCAACATTCATCAATATTCTGCATTAACACATAATTCATGAACATTCATTAGCACATAATTAAATTCATTGAGACATAAAATTCAGTCATTATCAATTAAGGTATGTAGATGAAAATCATTTCTTTTTTTTTTTCTTTCATTTCTATGATGATGGTAACAAACTCGGCTATCAATCTACAACAAAAAATATAAGTTGTTAATATACGCAATATTAGTGGTACATTATTCACCCTTTGTTAACTATAAAGACATATATGACATACCTTAACATACATGACATTGTTATGTTGGATAAACCATTCATAACCTTCAAGTTCAACAACAACAATATAGCAGAGAGAAGAGTTGTTTGGGAGTCTTTGTATAGGGGCGTGTATGCCTTCTTAAGTAGAGGTACATTGAGGCTATCATCATCATCATGATTAGATACGCTTGGACTAGATGTATCATGGATCAATGTATTTATACCATCCTCTTCAATTGTGTTTTCTAGTGCATGATCATCATCTTCCATGGGATCATTATCTTCACCTTGGATATTTGCACCTCCATGTTCCTCCACTTCAAAAACCATATTCTTTGGATTGTTGTGGTTCATATCATGTACTTCCCTGGGAAGATCAACCTATATAAAATTGATTAACATAAATAAACCATGATCATCAACTCATCATCAAGTGATTTCATATGTATATAAATTGTTAAAATGATATAATGAACGACTTACCAGTGGATGATAGTCATGTCCCCCTTCAATGTGACCATTCTCCCTACAATGTCTCTTAACTATTTTGATTAGCAGTCTTCTACAGTTTAAGCCCTTACAAATATTGCAAGGACAATAACATTTTCGATCACCTTTTCTTTTCAAGTTAGACCACAATCTAGCGATTGTCTCCCTATTTTGTTCTTCACTTATATTATCTGACATGATTGTTCTTTGCAGGAAGCAAAAATTGGGCTATGAAAACTTCGGTCTACAACTTTCACAAACTAAGAAAAGCTGTCGAAAGTACACAAATCTTCTTAGACCTAGCTAAATACTTTAATATTTTAAAAATACTTTCTTTGACTTTATTCGTAATATTATTTGTAAAACTTTGACCAATTTCCTGAAGGTCTTATTTCAAGAGACCTTACAAAATTAAGCCACTAAAAGCAATTTCAAAACATATAAGCTAAAAGTCTAGTTAAAATATACATTAGAATAAAAAATATATAATTTTCATACCCGAGCATGCGGCTATAACTCGTGCAATGGCCTTCTTGCTTAGCTGTAGAAGCTCTCTAGCAATCAAATTATACAAACTACAAGGCCTAACAACAATTTCAAAACATATTAGCTACAAGTCTAGTTAAAATATACATTAGATTATATTCAACAATAGCAAGCAATGTTATTCAGAATTAGATTCAACAAACCTTAGCAGTTTAAATAGCCATCTCCTCTAAACTGGACTCCAAACACGAGGGGGCATTCACATACTCTTCCCCTAAAGGTATCCTGAAGAACAAAAGCCACTATTCTTGAGTTTTTGAATTGCACCTCGAAATGAATGAAGCTTAAAAGGAATGAAAATTGTTTTCCTACATTTAAATTAGGATGTAATATTTATTCATAAGTATATACCTTGCAAGTACTTAAAATTGTTGTTATATGTGTTGCAGGAAAAGAAGAAGTTTCAAGATAAGTTTACATTGCTATTATATGTGTTGCAGGAAAAGAAGAACTTTACATTGCTTTAACTTTCCATTGATGAGTATCATCTAAGACTTTTACACACTTTTATATGTATGCTCAGTGAGCACAGATCAAGAAAAATGGTAAATGTTGAAAATAAAAAAACAGATCTGTCATCAAATGGAATCCATAATAGTGATGACAAGACAGTGAGATGGACTATTATAGAAACTCAAAGATGATAGGACATGACAAGATGTACATTTACCATTCTCTAGAGGAGCATCATCATCAGAGGTTACAGAAGAGCTATCAACAATGATATGAGTAGATTTAATGACATTAAAACAACATGATCGCAATTAATTTCAGTGTAGAAGAAGATCAAAACTATGATAAATATTAGAGAGCATGACTCATATGATGAGGGGAAAAAGAGAGATAATTTCACCTTTTTGTTAAAGGTATTTAGAGTGTTTGCAAGGTGATTCACTATCCTTGGATACATTCACAGCTTTTATTTGAAGGATATTCACCATATAATGATCATCAATTTATTGTCTTGTCTAAGGGGTCCAAGCACTAATGTCAAAGACCATTTTCTTTTAATAATGGTATGCTTGTTGCACATTGCCTTTGCTTGTAAAAGGGGATCTATGCGATGTTGTGGATATTGTGATTTGGTATATTAATATATTGGGATATTTCTTGGTAATGTGAGATCTTATTGAGATCCACCCTCTTGGCATGTTGGCCAATGGAGTCATGTTATTATATTGTAGCCTTCCAAAAAATTCTTCCTCAAAGTTTATATATACATTCATTATACATGATGAACTTCTATTATCATTATGAAGTGATGCATAGATTCATACGATATTTCTGAAGAGCAATATTCTAATCATTAGCACTGATCAATAACAACTATGTCCTTGTGCATATTCAGTTAGATGCTTGGGTATTTCTGCTATAGTAATTCAGGGGTTCTCATAATAATCTTCAAATTTATCCCACTATGTTTGATAGTCACTATTCCTTTTCCAATCATTGTGTAAAGGTATGTACAGCTACACGCGACATGTATATATTTTAATCTCTAAAAACTAGAGTGTTTAAAGTATTTTATGTCCTACTCTCCAAGTGCAGTTATTTCCAATGATGATGTGGGAACTACTGCCTTTTTCTCACCACTTCACGTCCATCTACATATTTGAGCAATCATTATGGATATCTTATACTTGTTTTGGTCTTGTCAATATTTGTCACAGGTAGAGATTCATATTTCTGTGTATTTGTGGAAAAGTCCACTTGAATTTTTAGAATTAATTGAATTAAAGTCAAATGACAAACTGAACTCCCATATTCATTGACTGTATTGTAAGAGATGCTGAGCATGTAATTTCATGCTGCCAATTTTTCCATACCAAAATGGAAGTTCACAATCTTCTTCCTTAAGTTTCTCTCTTTCCAATATCTGACTGTGTGTTAATAGTTCCTTTGGTGAATTTGATCTGTATGAAGAATTGCATAATATGTTGCCATACTATGCTGGTACATATGTTTGAATAGACCACCCCTTGAAAAACTTAACATGAATCTTCCATTGTTAATTATGCTTAGTTATAATATAGGAATTGCATCTCTTCTAGTCCTCATTTTGACATTGATGCTAACACTTGTGATCTGGCTCATACTTTGACATTAATAGCAATATTTAATCATGAATCTCTAACATTCTCTTAATTAGTATATTGTTTGAACATAAGTAGTGGGTAAGATCTAAAAATTGATCATTGAGTGCATGCATCAAATTGGTTTTTAGGATTTAGAATGGCGAAAAAATGAGGATTTACATAGTCACACATGAAGATTCTCCCCTTGGCATGGTAAAAGGAACTCTAAATGTGCCAAAATTTAGAGCAACTATAAGATGTGATCACAAAGATGAGTAGTCTCTCGGAGGTAAAGTGCTAGACAATGTTGATCGATGTATCTAAAGAAGGTTGGCAGGGATGTACAGTGTCTAAAAAGACAATGAAATCTCCCTTTGATCTCATGGTAGCAGGGGCAATAGAAAAAGAAGTGGGTCTCTATTTCCATCTCAAAAGTATGCTGACTTTCACAAGGCTATGATGACTTGTGAGGGTAGCTGTACGATTGAATCTACAAGCATGCCGTGGGCAGTTTCTCTAGGTTGTGGGTGACTTGTGAGGACAATATGCATAATAACTCAATATTTCAACAATATTAATGTCTCCACCAATATTTCAACACATACATTAATCAGTGCCTCCAACTGGTAATTGGCACCTTCATCTCTACTAGTCTAAGAATAGGCCATTTGTGTCAGGCAAAACAATGGAATGTGGGAACAATTTATGGGTCCTTGGTTGTAATGCACAAGCACAAAGTGATAGTGATTTTTTGTTCATTTTTGTTCATGTTGTTAGCATTGTTGTCCTAATTTAAGTGTGTAATGATGCAATTGCTTTAATGATGCAATTTCTTTAGCAATTGTAATGAACTTGATTTAGGGGTCCATCATTTATTTCTGACTTAATCTCTTATTTGTATCGTTGTATTATATTTTCTCCAATCCATGCTCTACGGTCTCCTCAATATTGTTCTTTCATCATCATCGAATCTTGTTCCACATCTTCAACAATGGTGAGCCATGTATTTTGTTTTAGAGAACAGGTTTGGGAAGAAGGTGAGATTTTCAGCAAGCACAAATCTATCAAGTCTTTTGGCAATGAATTTCCTGCCAGATCTTTACTAGTCCAAGAATATTTTCCTTTGATAGGAGGGATTTGACCATGTTTAGATGAATCCATAATATCTACCACTGATTCACCATTTAGATTCTTCACTTGACAACTTCCTTTTTTCGAAATTTTTTTAGAGCTATTTAGGCATGTGATAGTTTTAGCATACTTAAAGAGATTCCAACAATGTTCTTGTCATAGTTGGTGGCATAAATGTTAACAATGGTAAAGGGGATGTTGACTTCTTAGAGTTTGAAACTTTTCAACATGTTGAGCATGCTCCTTAGAGTAGGCAATGAAAAGACTTCTAGAAGCTCTTTTCCTTCAATGATATGTATGAAACTGATTTTCCATGGAACTCAGAATACAAGAGACAAGAGATGGTAGAAGGGTCCATTATTAGATTTTTCTGCATGGGGCAAGGAATTAAGGTGTGATCTGTTATATTGTCCCCATACTTCTAATGTTTGGCATTTATGCAAGTTGATAACTTTAGTAGCCTAAAATTATATTCAACGTTTGACAACATTGGAGATACTATTATTTGGAGAAATATTTCAGTCACATTTTATCGAAGGTAGACTCTTGGAGGCGTGATATATTTTTTTAAATGCATTGATGTGAATGGCCATTTGTGAAGAATCAAACCTTAAATGCTGAACACTATAGTGGTTAGCAATAAATTAGGTCCAACAATTATTAGGGCTATTTGGATGGTTTAGAACTTCAGCATCTGCATTATTCATCGATTGCATATGAGTTTCATTTGATTATATTGATTGGTGTTGATGTCTATATTATATTCACCCACAAAGGTCTAAATGCACTCCAAAATCCCTCAAGTCTTCATTTCAGCATGCAAAAAGTTCCCAAATGCACCAATGTACCCAGAATTGTGACATTTTTCACCACAGGTCCCACCTATCCTCTTAAACAACTTAGAGCTAGCTTCATTGATAGTTTGATTTGACCCTACAACTACTAGATTCAATTTGAAGGCTCCAAGAAAATTTTCCTTTATGTGGTTGGCATGAAGTCAAAGAAAAATCGATGCTCATCCATGCCACATTTATTATTGCATGACCCAAATATTTACATATCATCTCTAGACCATTGTTTTAGCTTCTTTTTTCCAGTGATTTCATCATCATTGCACAAAATTTAACACACCATCAAGGGTATGGTGAATGTATAGGAGGCTCTTCTAACAGGTAACAAGTGAGATCGCAGATTTTCACATGTAGACGCTAGTGTTTACAACTGTTTGTGCACAAGCACAAAGTGATAGTGATTTTTTATTCATTTTTGTTCATGTTGTTAGCATTGTTGTCCTAATTTGAGTGTGTAATGATGTAATTGCTTTAACAAAATCCCTTGCATGTTTTACGCTTAGTTCCAAGGATTCCTTGGCGGGGAACTACATAGCCAGTACAACCAAAATACTTTCAAATAGAAACTATTTAGTAACCAGGATAGAAAATTCTTCTAATAGAGAACACTACATAGAACCAGATCTAAGACACTATCATGCTTAGAACTGAATGTTATGGTTGTGATCTTCTTTTCAAATCTATGCAGTACAAAACATTATACTTATGTGTATAGACACACTTCTTGTATGCGATCCAAAGCTCGTATGTTATCAAGTGTGTCCAATGATGGGGAGAGACCTCCATGCAAGTAGAAGATCTGTAATGAAACAAAAGAAAAGAAAATTTTCTTATAGTAAGAACAAGTTTGTTGTGCTGCATAGGGTACCAAAAAAATAGTGTATAATATCTTTTTCTTTACTTGGCTTTCAATGAGGGTTGTTAGTGGCAAGTAATCAAAGAGATCTATAAAATTCTTCCATACATTTGCATTTCCATATTATCTCAGACATTCATCGTAAAATCCATGCCTAAAATTGCAAGAAAACAAAATAATTCTTGAACACAGTCGAAAAATTAAGATAAATTACAAATACATTGACAAATTTTGGTCAGCTTTCTAATCTCCCCATTCAGATACTGATATTTTTCCTCCCATAATTTAGATATAGCCTCAAATGGAAAACAATGTACATGTCTACTTTAAGCATGATGATACGAAGAAATACTATAGTTAGTGCCCCTCGTCAAACAAGCCAAGCAACAATTTTTTTTGGTAAATTGAAGTTCCTAAACCAAATTATGTTCCCCTATGTAATTTTAAATTTATGTAAAAAATCCTCTTCTACCTTTCAATGAAGTCAAAGATGGTGGAGGAGTTAATTTAATATTTACTAAATTGTAGGACAATTTGTCTTGGGAAATATAGGAGTTGTATGTGTGTTACGACAATGATTTTTAAACTCTAACTAGCTGCATTTCATAAATGTTGACTTGTGTGAGAAAATGGTTGTATTTAAATTGAGAAATGATGTTAATTCATTTGAATTTAAGAGATTATTGTTTATTGAGCTCACCATTTGTTACAATTCAGCATGAGATCCTTTAATAGAAAAGTCAAGTTGATAACATATTTAAGAATAATGTATTTGATGCAATCATGCATTTTGCTATTGTTGCTTATGTTGGAAATAGTAGTCTTGACCCATTAAGCTATATTATGATTATGTGAATTTATATTCTATCCGTTTGCAAGTTATGGATTGGAATTATTTGCAAAAAGTTTTTTTAATATCAATTTCTTCTAGAGAGTGAATCAGGAGTGTGCAGTGGTACTAGTGGATTTGGAAGAGAGTGGTGGATGACCCATGTTATTTTTAGCTCTAGTATAGTTGTTCATCACAAAGCTTACATGTCATGTGTGGGAGTAACTCTAGAATGTCACAAATTAGTATATTATTATAGTTCAAATCTTGTTTATTTTAGTTCTAGTTTTATCTTGTAAAAGTCAATCTAGATTTAAATAATTATGCCTTTAGTTTCAAATTTAATGGGGGATTGAGTTGAACTAACTATTTCCTCTTATTAACTAGTATACCAAATTACAAAATTCATTTATTTATGAATAAAATAGAGATGCTTAGTAAAAGAAATTTGCTCAAAAATAGGTATGGAGGTTTGTGTTTACTGGAGGGTAGCATGACCAAGCTTTAAAATAATAAGAATGGAAATACATGTGATCAGTGGATTTGTACATGTGAACAATGTGGCGAGCTCAGTTTGTAGGGGTAAGCCATATGGATGCCTAATTTTCATGGAAGCACCTTCATGCCCGCCTTCAACTTGGGATCTCATTGCTCCATCTGACAACATAACAACTCAATGTCCATTTTTGGCTACTCAAAGTCATGTCTATTTATCTCCAATATTTGGTGCATTGAGATTTTGGTGAAACTGTAGTTATTTATTTCCCTTATTTACCAGGTTGAATATGTTCAAACATATGAACTGCAGTTGTTTGCATTAATATGGTTATGGTTTAAATGTAAAATGATTGTCTGATTTTCACTGTAGATATTATCATAATATTTGATTAGACACTTTGACTCTATCAAAGGCAATACTTTCCAATAAAGATTAATGTTAGACCACACCCAATATAGATACTTCCTCAATGTTGTGATTTAATGATACCCTAAATTGTTCCTTCAATAAATCTAGATTATTACTGTAGATACACTGCAGATGCAATAATATCATGGTGACTGAATATACTTTCCATCCACAGATCTCTGTGTTTCCATTATGCTTGGTTATTGGAAACTTTTTCATATAAAAAATAATATATTTTAGCAAGCCAAAAAAATTTCTTATCAAGATATTTTCTTTCATAAAGTATTAGTGATAGCCAAAATATAGTGTCAGCTATCCAAAGAGAAGTTGAAACAAAAAGATCTTTGCATGTCACCAAATACCTAGTGGGACTTCACATGCTTGTGAAAGATTTTGAAAGGGTGTACCTTGATCAGCTTGTGGAAGATTTTGAGAGGTTGTGCTAGATGAATGAAGGCAACAAAGAGAAGGTTCAAATCATTGACATTTTTGGAATGGGTGGGGTTGGAAAAACAACTTTGGCCAAAGAGTTTTTTAACCGAAAATGCTCCCAATATGAGTGAGCATGTTTTCTATTCGATGTGAGGGAAGCCTATGGAAATATAATTTTTTCTTATTTACAAATGAAATTCATCAAAGATCTATTCCACATAGATCCATTCCATTTTCAATCTATAGAGGAAGGAAAAACTCATATAGTGAATTGCCTAAACAGGAGCAATAGGCTAAGTTTCCTAATCGTTCTAGATGATATTGATCACCTGCAACAGTTAGATGCTCTACTTATAATAGAAATTGTAAAGAAGTTGGTTTATAGCCTTGTAATAGTTACAACTCATGATGTGGGGGTGCTTATAAATGCAGAAATTAGTGTTGCTTATAATCTAAAAGGGGTGGATATAGACAATGCTAGAGAGCTGTTCTGTTGGCATTCCTTTGGACAATCTCATCTAGCTGAGGGTAATGAGAATTTGGTTAACTCCTTCCTGAATGTATGCAGAGGATTACCTTTGTCACTTCAAGTTCTCGGTAGTCATGTTCGTGGCAGAGATTAGAATTATTGGAGGTTAGAATTGAATAAAGTTACCAAGACATTGCCTCGAGACATACAACAAAGCCTTAAAATAAGATTTGATGCATTGGACTATGAGGAACAACAAATTTTCATGGATTTCACATGTTTTTTTGTTGAAAAATCCAAGCACACTGCCATGGTAGTATGGGAGGCATCAACATGGAGCTCTCAGCATGCAATGGAAACACTTAAAAACAAGTTTCTTGTTCAAGAAATGAAAGGGCATTCATGAGAAACATTAACAGTTATAATGAGAATGCATGACCATCTGTGAAACATGGGAAGATAAATTGCAAATAGCTTGAGCCCACCACATTTTTGGTGGCCAGGAGATAATTTACATCTGGTATGGTTGTGTCTCCTCCCATTTGCTACTTCATATATATAATAATAATAATGATTGGAGAAAAAAGGATTCTATGAGTAATGGGTTTGTTTGTTTTGCACCTTGCCATCATCCTCCTCTGAATGTTTCCCTTGGCCCTTTCGCCGCAGAGATCCCCATAGAATATAGTAGGTCAATGCAGGTCTCTACCCCTCTCAATGTGTCGAGTTAGCCGATGTGGGTCTCTGCCCCTCTCAATGCCTTGAGTTAGTTCCTCAATGTCCCTCTCAATGCTGCTGAAGTCTCCCACGTGCCTTTCCTTTCCGAAGAACCCTGTATCAATTTCTTTCAAATGAGGTTTTTCGATTTTTTTTCTCTTATATCCCAGTGGCATTGCAATTGCATTTTTTTCATCACAATTACAACGATATCGAGCTAAAATTGAAAAGAAAAAAGCCAAAAAAAATTATATTTTCTTGCCATCGCAAATTGATGTCACAAATTGACCCCTAATGTATTAGTGTTTTCTTTCTACTTTTCTCTGCTCTGCTGAACCTTTTTCTCTTTATCTCATAGAATGAATAAATCAAACATTCCTTTTTTGTCTTTGGCAAAATATTTTCCCCCTCTTTTCCAAATTTGAAAACTCCTCTACCACATTCATATTTTCTATTTCTTCTGCAATCCATCAGGGGTGGTAGGTAGGCATTTGGCTCTAGGGGAAAATGTTAATATGTATTTAATATTCCAACATTCCCCCTTTGTCCTGAGCCAAACAAACAAGGATCACTACTGATCTAGATCAACTACACTAAGACACTCTCTTAGGTGTAAAAAACTTCCAATGCTTAATGGTTTTGTGAAAATGTCTGCTAGCTGCTACTCAAACTTGTAAAATTCCATTTTGATATCCCCATTCTCCACCAACTCTCTAATGAAGTGATATCTAATCTCTATATGTTTTCTTCTCCCATGGAAGACTAGATTGTTGGATAATGTAAATGATGAGATGTTGTCACGATAAATTGTGGTTCCATCCTCTTTCCTTTCATTCAAATTTGTCAAGATCCTTCTTAACCAAATTGCTTGACATGCTACTGCATTTGCTGCTATGTATTTAGCCTCTATTGTAGATTGAGCAACAATAGGTTGCTTCTTGGATGCCCATGAAATTGCACCTGATCCCATATGAAACATGTATTCGGAAGTGCTCTTCCTATCATCTATACTTCCAGCCCAATCACTATCTGTATAACCTACCAACTTGAATTCATTATTTGCAGTATACAAAATTCAAAATCTCTTGGTACCATTCACATAACTTAGGATCCTCTTTCTCACTTGCCAATAGGAATCCTTTGGTGTTTCCATAAATCTTGAAATCAAACTTATTGCATGCATCAAGTCTAGCCGAGTTGTATTCAAATACATTAAACTTCCAACCATACTCTTCTACAGTGTTGGATCCACTCTCTTGCTAGAGTCTTCCTTGCTCAACTTTAGACCTATTGCTATTGGTGTTGGGGTTTCCTTATTGTTCTGCATTTTAAATCTCTCCAAGATCTACCCTACATATTTTTCTTGAGAGATGAAAATGTCATCATGCATTTTTTTTACTTCTATGCCTAGAAAGTATTTCAAGAGACCTAGGTCTGTCATTTCAAATTCATTTTTATGACCTCTTTGAACTCACCAATTAGAGCCTTGTCATTACCAATAAAAGCTAAATCATCTAAATACAAGACAAAAGTCAACACATTTTTATTTGATGCCTTGATGTAGAGAGTAGGCTCACCATTTCTTTTGCTAAAGCCATTGCTCATCAAATATGAGTCAATCCTACTGTACCATGCCCTTGGAGCTTTCTTGAGCCCATAAAGAGCTCTCCTCAATCTATATATTTTTTTCTCTTCACGTGCTACTTCATAACTAGGTGGCTACTCCACATATACTTCTTCTTTCAATACACCATTTAGGAAGGCGAACATACCTTCAATTTGTGTTGAGCTGCAATTGCTATGACATCATGCACGGTTTCCATTCTTGCAATCGAGGCATATGTTTCATCATAATCTCTGCCATACTATTGTATCCATCTTGCCTTCAACATTAAATTTGGTCTTGTAGACCCATTTCACTCCAATCATTTGCTTCTTGGGAGGAAAATCAGTTAGCTCCCATTTCTCATTCCTTTCTATAGCATCTATCTCCTCATCCATGAGTTTACACCATTTCTTCTCCTTAATAGCTTCTTCAAAATATATTGGATCACTATGAGAAAAGAATGCAAAATTAACACTGTCATCATAATCTTCATACATTTCATCTTGGTATATCTCCCTAAGACTCTTGGTATTTCTTGGTAATAGGGAGGAGAGTGTGGGATCAGAATCTTCACTACTGCTGCTTTGTCGACCAGCTTAGTCTTCATTGTTACTTGGCACTGACACTCGGTCATGCCTAGAGGAGCTTGGTAATGACTGAGGCTTCTTGCCTTTTCTTCTATCTACTCCTTCTTCTTACTATTCATCAGCATCTTCTTCACTCATAATTGGCACTTTACTTGAGGTGCTCAGTGATTCATCATTTGGTCCTTACCATGACTGATTTTCAAGAAATTCCACATCTCTTGAGAGAATCATCTTTTTGTTCAATGGGTCATACAATCTGTATGCCTTTGATTGTGAGTTGTACCATATGAAGATGCACTTCACACCTTTGTCATCCAATTTCTACCTTTTCTCTTTAAGAACATGTGCATATGCAACAGATCAAAACACCCTTAGGTGTTCAACTATCCATCTTCCTCATGACCATGCTTCCATTGGAATTCTATCATGGACTGACTTTGTAGGACACCTATTAATTAGGTAAAATACTATTGCCACACCCTGTCCCCAAAATTTAGTTGGGAAACTTTTCACTTTCATCATGCTCCTTGCCATTTCAACAATGGTCTTGTTCTTTCTTTCAGCCACTCCATTTTGTTGTGGTGTATAGCTGGTTGTGAGCTCTTTCTTTATGTCATAATTACTGCAAAAAATTACAAAATAATTGGAGGTATACTCCCCTCCTTTATCTGATCTTAGGACCTTGATATAGTGTCCACATTCTCTTTCAGCCTAGGCTTTGAACTCAAGAAAATTATCAAATGCTTCAGATTTAGATTTCAAAAAATAAACCCATGTCCTATGACTGAAATCATCAATAAATGTCATGAAATAAGTACTCCCCCCAATGGAAGTAACTTGCATAGGACCAACTAGGTCAGTATGCACTAACTCTAATGGATATCTAGCCCTCCTAGAATTTCTAGAATTAAAGGTAAGAGTATGTTGCTTACTCAGAATACAAGCCTCACACTTGTCACATGAATCTCCTATTCATGGAAAACCTTCTACCATTCTTTTATTTGACAACAAATTTAAACTACCATAGCCAAGATGACCATACCTGAGGTTCCATAGCCATGAAGGGTCTTCAATCACACTCCTTAGAGCTGATTGTGTGGGAGGTGCAACACCAACTTGAGATGAGAAACATGTCTCTATCCTTAAGGGAAACATTCTATTTTTTGTCATTTGAATTGCTGCAAGTAGGTTCTTGCTCCCATTCTTTTCATGAATGACACACCTATCATTCTCCATTAACACTTTGTATCCATTTTGAATGAGCTAACTAATGTTCATCAAATTATGCTTCATACCAGGGGAAAAATACACATTTTATATTTTCTTCTCCTCACCTTGCTTGGTGCAGACCATAATAGATCATTTTCCCACAACTGGTAGGGTTCCATTGTTACCTATTTTAATCTTAGATTTGAAACTCTTATCAATGAATGATAACAAGGTTTCATTACCACTCATGTGGTTGCTACATCCACTATCAAGGTACCAAACCTCAAGGCTTCCTTCTTCATCAACATTACACATGATGAAGGCAGTGGCATTGTTTCTATTTTCCATATTCGCATCAACCACATTTTCTTGTCCTAACTGATCATTTTGCTTCTTCCAAAATTCACTTGCATAATGCCCATATTTATGATAGTAGTAGCATTCTACATTACTCCTATTTGAGTTGTAGTTTTTCTTATATTCTCTTTAAGTATTTTGTGAGCTACTTGCTCTATCTTCTCTTCCTGAGCTTTCTGCTACATCATTTCTTTGTCCTCTATTACCTCGGCCTTTGCCTCTAGAGTTTTTGCCTAATCCATTTCTTCCTCTCCCCCTTCCTCTTGGATTTGACCAAGCCTTTATTGCTTGCTCTTGGGAAGAAGAAGATTTAGATTTATTGATCTTATGCTCATGGGTTTGAAGAATACCCATCAACTCATCCATTGTCAAAATAGTGAGGTTTTTTGCCTCTTCCATGGTCATGACGAAATTTTCATATTTATAAGATAAAATACTCAATATATTTTTCACTATCCTCTACTCTTGATAGTCTTCTCCATTTGATTTCAGTTAGTTAATCACATTGGAGGTCCTTGAACTGAAGTCTGCAACTGATTCATTTTCCTTCATTTGAAGGTTCTCAAACTCCCTCCTTATATTTTTTAGCTTGACTATACGGACTTTATTAGTCCCCTTGAAGTTCATCTCAAGGATATCCCATGTGTCCTTTGCATAATTTTCTATTCCAATCTTGGGAAATACTGTCTTTATCATTGCTGCTTCAATAAGACTTAATGCCTTAGCATCCTTTCTCCTTGACTCTTTCAGCTAAGTCTTTTGATTATTGGTAAGAGCAACATATTGAGCTGGGTCTATCACATCATTGAACCCATTAACTACAAACTTCCACAAATCATTTGCAACCATTATGGTCTTCATCTTCTTTGCCCATGTATCATAATTTTATCCATTGAATGGTGGTGGCTGCTATCATATCTTTCTTGCATCTGCTACCATGTTAAATGTCCCAAAAAAATTTCCCTAACTCACTATGGATGTGGGGCCTCAAAGCTCTGATACCATGTGAAAAATAAATCACAAATTCTAAAAAAAATTGCTTGGTACATGAAGGTGCTGAGTGGCAGTTTTGCTTAGCACCTTAAGGAGCCGAGTGATAGGAGAGTGTCGAGTGAGCTCAGTAGATGAAGAACAACTTGACACCAATGGATGCTGAGTGAGCTCGGTCGTGTGGATCCTGAGTGAACTTAGTAGCCATAGGAGGGTAGAGGTTGATAGAAGAAGAAGAACTCAGCACCAATGAATGTCAAGTTAGCTTGGTAGTGTGGATGCTGAGTGAACTTGGTAGCCACAAGAGGGTGGAGCTCAGTAGAAGAAGGTACCAAGTGAACTCGGTAGCCACAACAGAAAATGACTTCTACCAAAAAACAATACCGAGTGACAAAACTATAACATGAACTTTTCCACCATTAAAACCAGAGAGCCAAAGGTTGAAATTTCCAAAAAAACTTCTCAAATGCAATGAATAGAAGAAGAATAATAGATTCAAGTATGCCTACTTGATTTTTATTCAAATTTGATTAAAACATTACAAAATATAGGAGCATTCAGCTTCAACCAAGAAACCCTAAAATAACCCAAACTTTAAACAACTTCAATACTTCAAAAACTTTAAACTTGCAGCTCTAATGGCTGCATACAATAATGCCTAGAGCAATCACTACTTCACAGGTCGAATCAAACAATAAACTATGAACTTACAGAATGACACAAAGAAGTATGTACAACTACAGTCACATAACAAGCTTTCTTTTGTCTCTGCAATGTTTGGATCTACTGATCACTTTTCTTTCTACTTTTCTCTGCTCTACTGAACCTTTTTCTCTCTGTCTCACAGAATGAATGAATCAAACATTCCTTTTTTGTCTTTGGTAAAATATTTTCCCCCTCTTTTCCAAATTTGAAAACTCACCTACCGCATTGATGTTTTCTATCTGTTCTGCAATCTGTCAGGAGTGGTAGGTGGGCATTTGGCTCCAAGGGTGAATGTCAATATGCATTTAATATTCCAAAAAAACATTCATAGCCTTCAAATTCAAATAATATTATAATTATAACACAACGTAATCAACTTTTCATTCATTGATATTCTGATCTACAAATTAAAGAAGAATGCATTTCTTTTCTTTTCTTTTGAACTAACTAATATTTGAAAGCATTTTAAACAAAAGTATTGACAATAGAGAAAGGTAATTAAAATGAAAACTGAAAAAGATTAAGTTTCCCTACCCTTAAATGAAGTTTGATGTTGTTCCAAAGAAATAATGCCTACAAGACTTTTCCCAATCCAACAACAATTAAATCTCCAATTCTTGACACACAATCCAAAAAGAAAACAACAATCCTCTCTCATACCAAACCCTCCAACAATTGAAAACATAAGATTTGATTCATCAAAAAACCATGTATACACCCAACTACTCATAATTTGTAACTTTTTTGATTGAATAACAAAAAAAAATCATAAATTAGTTATTAGCCAAGTAATGGGTAACACAATGTAATCAATGAAAAAAGCATTAAATTGTCCAATGATACACAGATTATACAAGGCAATCATGGACAACATAACATATAACAATAAAGTAGTGACAATACTCAATCATCATCAATTAGAAAAGAAAAACTACAATTGAAATAACAAAGATGGTGTCTTAAATCTATATATATCTTATCATTTTCTTCAAGATGTGTCCTTCAGAAGTATCTGCCCTTTGATAAAGGATGATGTCTCATAGGACCTAACTATTGGTGATGCCTCTTTATAACAATTTTTTATTACAAATCATTCCTTTAAATGCTTCAATTACTGCCCTCATGAAGGATCAATGTTCATTCTAGACAAATATCTTAGTATCTGTGATTACTCCTCACTTGAATTGTTTCTTGCTATAGATATTTTGATCACTACTACTATTCATTAATAATTCAATCAATGTCTATACAACTTGAAGTCTTCAATCAATCTTTATGATCACAAATGTACATTTTTCATTTGTTACAAATAATGAATGAAAGAAGAGATGGATTTCTTATAGTCCAAAAGACACAAACCATTCTATGAATTTTTAACTTAATGAAACAAAGAAGAGATGGATTTGTTATAGTCTTTCACACAAACAACTAATTTTCATTTTACCTCCCTTTTAACCTTACTCAAACTTCTAAATAGTACACAAAATAGCATGGCAACGAAAATCAAATGACGAGCACATAATAGCTTAATGCACACAGAGTTGCATCAATTCTAACAATTGTGCAATACATTTTAAATAAATTCTTTGGCATTCATTAATGTAAATTAAAGTAAGGTATTTATAGCATGCGTAGAGAATACAACAAATAGAAGAAGGAACCTAGTAAAATCAATTTATGTCCCTCCTCCAGCCATCACTGCTCCTACTTTGAACAACTCTACTATCTGCTATTTTCCCCAACTCTGTTATCTACTATTCTCCCACAAGAAACCCCCTCACATTTCTTCTCCTTCTAGCCATCACTATAACCACTTGCTCGGTTTGTTTTATAACCCCTTCTTGTTTCTGTAACTGACCCAAATTCGGATGTATTGTTTTTGGTACCTTTTCTTTTCATATGAAATTCTTATTTTTAAAATTTATGTAATTCATGTAATTTACACAGTTTTAGGGGGTCTCTTATGAGACTAAAGATCCTCTTAGTTAATTACGAGAATTCATTCCTTTATCAACATGATTGCATACATACACAATAGATGAAATAATTAAAATTTCAATTAATGTCCTATAATTGTCAATTTGGACTACGTAACGTAATGTATATACCATAATCAAAGAGATTGGGAATACTATCATTGATTTTGTCACTCATTTGGACTAATTCTTGTATCAATATATGGACTTGGGATCAATGTCATTCATTTCTTTACTCTTTTATGGTAGTTCTTATATAGTATATTAATGTTGGATTCAAAGAGAGATAGACCCTCCATTTGTTTTCACTTTTCTGAGTTATATAGAATATGGTCAAAATAGAACTAAAACCATCTTTTAGTTGTTTTATGAAATGGATTCACTTAGAGCCAAATGTGTCTCTTCTTTCTTAACAATTCTAATTTTGTAGGATGTTGCATGACCATCCCTGAGTTCCAAAATAGCTCATTGTGTGTCATATTTGACATTTGAGTAGTAGGACTATGGTTACATATTTTAAGACATGATGAAACTTTTCTTATTGTATTCTAACAAGTTTCTATAGTATTGTTGTCATTTTCAACAGTCTTTTTCTTTTTTGACTTTCTTTTGTTTTGATAGTTGTGGATGAATTAGTGACTTGAATTTTAGTAAGTGTCTTTGAAGATCTGCATTATCATTGATACTTAAAAGGAATTTTAATTCTTAGACTGTTTAATGGAATCAATGTTTTAGAAGAATTATCTTTCTCTTCTCTTATGTATATTTAAGGCATCGAGTGCTAGAGCTAGTGCCGTATTAAGAATCTCCAATTTTTGCATTGAAATTAGATAAACCAAGCGCTAAACCTCCTTGATCCATGATAAAGATAACTACTTTAATTTTCATTTTTATTTTTATATCTTTCTTCATTTCTAAGATTTGGGGAAGAGTTAAAAGTATTTCTTAAGTTTTTATAACCAACACCCTGTTGGAAATAATCAAGACTAACAAGGTTACTGAGAGGGGAGGGGTGACTCAGTAACCCTAAAAATTTAATTCAATTCTGTATAATATCATATTTACCTTTCATTCATCTCATCTACTGTATGCATGAAAAGATAAACATTTGTAACACATGAGCACACTGATTTGGTGACCCATAAACCTTCCAATTAGAAAGTAAAAATGGGGTGGGGATGATGCCCACAAAACTTCAATACTGCAGTATAAAGTTGGTCGGTTAAGGCTTACAATGACCACTTCTGATGATTTTCCCTATTAGGAGCAAGTAGGATTGCTAGATCCACCTTGTTAGAGGATTTACAAACATACAATGAAGTATGCACTCTGTTAGGAGATTTACAAAAGACTGTTAAGTCTACCCTGTTAAAGGATTTACAAATTGGTTCATCTATTAGGATGAAGCAGTGGATCTGGTTACAAATAATTTCTTATAAGATCCCTTGTGCTATGATTGTCATGCCTAAAAAAAAAATAAGGGCAAAACACACACAATTTTTTTTTTTTTTTAAAAATTTTTTACTAAGAACTATGATACAAAAGATAATATGGTGACAGAGATTATCACAATGACTTAATAACTACGTCAAGATGACCTACTAACTAAAATGTCTTCTATCTCTTAAATACATAACTTTCTTAGCACCAATCTAATTATAAATAAATACTACAAACCTTAAAGATGATCTAATTAACTAGGCCTTTTTATTAAATTGATGACTTGAACGTCATCACAATTTTAATCCTTTACTTCAGGCTTAATGCCATTAATTAACTTCTTTCAACTTCATTCTAATTATGTTTTAAAACTTAATTCCAAATCTAAACTTAACCTTAAATTTTCTCCAACATACTTATAACCATCTAATAAATTAATGTATTGTTTACCATTAAAATTGATGACAAGAATAGATTCAATAACTCTATATTTTAATCTAAACTTTATTTGAGCTATCACAAATTTAAGTCCATATTAAAATTGATCTATAAAGCTCACAATAGTACAAAAACTAATTAAATAATGTTAAAATCGTTCTAATTGAAGTATTCTAATGTCACATTTAAAATTTTTTTGAATTACAACTAATTTAATATTTTACATCTAAATCACTATTTGGTAATAACATCATTACTTAACATAAAAATAATACATTACCTCCTAATACCTTCAAAATTACTAATCTAGTTTATAGATTAATGCCATACTAAATTTTAAAATATAAACAATCTATAATTGTACTAAACATCATTACTTACCTAGATTTCTTACTCAGATACTACACTAATGCAACATATAATACCGACTATAAATTCGAAGGAACTCGTTAAAATTTTCTTACAAATCTAATTACAATTTAATGCTTAAACATATAAAACACCTAATGCACTAACATGGAATACTAGATACTTTCTAATAAAATAAAATAAATACTACTGATCAAATTAGTAATAACGAACTAATCCTAATTTAAATTAACTTTCATCTAAAACTAACTAACATAAATATTAATTAGAACGAACCTTGACTAAATTAAATACTACCAAAATAAATTTACTTAAATTAAATTTTAAACTAACATAATCTAGTACTAAACTAAAGATATAACAAAACTAAATTAAATTCAAATTAAAATAATACTACTCAAACTAAACTTAAATAATAAATTTAACTAAAACCGCAACCTAAACTACTTTGAAATTAAAACTTTTAATAATTAAACTAAACTAAATATTACAAATAATAATAAAACTAACTAACAAGCAATTACTAGCATACTAATTTAAAAGACATAAACTAACACTATGCTAACTAAAACTTTACATCTCACACTATCAACTAGTAACATAATACTATTCTATGGTTTCTATCTAACACAACTTCAGAAAAATATAATAATATATTATCAAACAACTCACATTATAAAAATTATATATATATATATATACAACCATCTACTCTTCATAATTAAATGTGTATTAACTAACAATTTTCACTTACTCAAAACAAAAAAACACAAATATAATATTATAATATAACATACCCATTATAGGGTCTGCCCACGTGCTGCACCCTATCCTTGCGTGGGGGGGGGGACATGTCAGTCCGCAGGGACCTGAGTTTGGAGAAGCGCAGGGGAGTGGAGTGCACATTTCTCATTTCTTTTAAAGCAAAACTTAATTGCCCTCCCATCCCAAGACAAGGTCAACGCATGAAGTTGGGGAAAAGAATATGGGTGGGTGCCTAAGTTAATTATAAATTGCTATTAAAACATTTTCTTTGCCCTCCCCACATGCGATTTGACCCATGTACTTGCTGCAAGGTGGGGGGGGGAAATTAATATAGAAGGTAAGTTATGTTTTTTTTTTTGAAACAATTTTATAAATTGAAATGATGGTCTAGCAAGGTACCCTGCTCATATAGTCCTTAAGAGTTAAATGCAAAAGCTTTATAGGTAGCATATGCCAACAAAATATGTAATTAAATGTTTCAATTTAATTGCATTTAGCTTATACTCCCTTTAAAAGACTTAATATTGTTTTCTTTTTCTTTTATTTTAGTTGCACTCCAAAGGGATAATACAGAGAATATTCTCTGTGACATGGGAGAATTAAAATTTTCCCCATAGATTTTCCAAAGAAGTCTTTTAGACCTGGAGATGCACATTTTATTAGAAAACCAATTTTGACTAAGTATTGGCATAATTTTCTTTTCTATATATTTCCTTGTTTAATAGTTCATCTTACATCAAAGGTATATGAGCCATTTTTTTTGAATCCAAGTAAATGTATAATTTCTTAATCAATTGAATTTTGTTCATAGTGAATCTTAACAATGTAAGTGATAACTCTGTGATCACAATGAAGGATTTCTAATCCATTTAAATACTTAAACCATATATTTGGAACTTCAACATATCAATTTGCATTTTCATAACATAATTGGAAACTTGAAAATCTATAATTTAATGTCATTATCTATCAATCTATTTACTCACAACATACGCCACATTTGAAATCACATGAGAGCCATACAAGGAGGATTTCATAATCTTTTCTTTTCCCTATTATTCATCCTAGTTCAAGGCTTCATCGAGAAAGAACTAGTAAGAAAACTCGACGTCTTTGCCAATACATCAAAATTCAAATACATTTTGCATAATATTACAATTCAAAAGAAATCTCTTCAAAATCCTTCACAAGTACTCTCTTCCAAAACCTTCAAAACTTTAAGGAAACACAAGGAGAAGACAAGAGATGACCTGGTGAATCATCACAACATCAAGAACAATTCAAGCATGCACCCTAACCTAGTTATTCACAATAGGTCCAACCATAGAACCTGACTAGGGGGGAGGTGGATTTTCTCAATGGGATACATCAATCACTATGCTATACCATAGCCCTTTCGAGGCTAAAACTTCAAGAACTTCCATTCTTCTACAAGGCCCTTTTGAGGTTAATACCAAAAGGATTTTCATTCCTTTCCATAATCAAGAATTTACAATATCAACAAGGCATGTGATGACAAGTAGGGGCCCATACACCCTACCCTCTTTCCCTCCTCTCACCATGAGAGGAAACTCTACAACATTGAGGTCCAACTTATGCCCTACCCCCGTACATGGCCAATTCTTCCCTATCCAAGGGTGAGTGATGCCAAAACAATCCCCTTGAAATCATCTCAAAACACAAAACATCAAGACAAGCATAAGAATGCATCAAGAACAACAAAAATCCCTCCAAACCCATCCCAACACACAAGCAAGCAAAACAAAGAAGAACACAACAACTTATACATGATTCAAGCATAGACAACATGAAGGAACAATTAAATGGAGTGAAGAATCCCTACCTTCACCAAAAGAGTTATGGCACAAATGGTGGTTTGACAAGAGCTTTTCCTTTTCTTCCTTCAATCTTCCCACTTTCTCCAAATCTAGAGATTGGGTAACAACCTCAAAACTACTCCAAAATGCCTCTAAGTATCATCCCTTAACTCCACTAGACTTCAAGCAAACTCAAGATGGAGTTGGAGTCACCAACTCAAGTAAATGACAATCAATTTTCGCAATCCCTCAAAAATAGGGCTTTTGAGTGACCCTAAAAGTCAAACTAAGAGGCTAAGGGGGTGGAAAGTACTCCCCACCCATACCCTTACCCCTAGGGCACTTAAATTTAATGATTTTAAGCCTTAAAGACTTAATAGGAACAATTAAAAGCTAGGAGAATAATAAAATCAAATAACAACCTTTTAAAGATAGACAATGCAAGGACGACACATTTAAACAAGGGGTCCAATTCTGTCTTTCCTTTAGGTTTCCTGGCTACATGTCCTGTACACTCATTGCACACATCAGTAGGTTCAAGAAATCACATGCATTATGAAATTTAAGTATCAGAAAAATCATATAAAATAAAACATCCATTTTTCTAATGATCAATTACTTATCTAATTCTACTCATATTTTCAACCATTTGAATTATAAAATCAAAGTGTTAGTTTTGCATTCATTTACTTTATCATCATACATGTTCGTATAGCATTAAATGAAAAAATCAAATATCTAAAAGTAAAGCATCACACATCATAAATATCCTAATAATATTTAGTGGATCAAATAATGTTCTAACGTATCGAGTCATGAATATCAAAATAATAATGTATCATCGATGCTAGGATGGGTCAGGGCGAGGCCTCATAATGATCACCTGATGTGATGGATATAGCTTTTCTGCATCAATTGTTGACCTTACTATATTCCTCTATTCTACTGGTGATTCGCTTTTCCTCTTCTCAAAATATTGCAATATAACACCAATGATGATCAATATTTCATTATTTCAAATGATAAATATCATTCCAATATTTACACTAGCAAGGTCAGCTAATCACAAGTGAACAAACATTACTGAGTCGGCCAGATAGTAGAAAACTCGGGTTCCTCAAACTAACTTGGTGACCTTCTGATACTCGGCATCCACTACAATACACTGCATTGTCATGCACTCGGTAAGACTAGAGGCACGGTCCATACTAATCATTCTAAGTAGCTTGGAACTCGATAACCATTAGTGACTCGGTGAATATTGTGTCACTTGGTAAAAACTAAATCCATTGATAACCTTCTTCACTTGGTAAACACTAATTCCTTCATTTACCTTGTTTACTCGGTAAACATTGATTCCTTCATTTACCTTGTTTACATGGTAAACAATGATTCCTTCATTTACCTTGTTTACATGGTAAACACTAAGTTCTTTGATTGCCTTGATCACTCGGTAAACACTAAGTTCTTTGTTTACCTTGATCACTCGGTAAACACTAAGTTCTTTGTTTACCTTGATCACTCGGTAAACACTAAGTTCTTTGTTTACCTTGATCACTCAGTAAACACTAAGTTCTACTAATGACTCGGTGAGCACTGACTGCTTGATAAACACTGCGAAGCTCGATAACCACTAACTGCTTGGAGAACACTGTTCTACTCGGTAACCATTATGAACTCGGTAAATACTGCTGAACTGCCCATATGCTCGATTTCTAAAGAATGCTTGGTATAAACTGTAGACTGAGTGATGAGCTCGGTAAGCATTCAGAATTGAATAAGTGTTGTAACTAATGAAAAATATATCATAATTTCAACAATCTCCCCCTTTGGCATTAGTGACAAAAACACTTATGAGCCAAAACTTATATACAATAACTGACATATTGATGACTGATTCTACTGAATATACACGACTTCCTTACATATAACTCCCCCATACAATATACACAAGGTATTTACATGAGTTATATGACTTTTATTCATAGTATCTCTTTGTCCCTTTGTACATTTATCTCACCAATACTTCTTCTTGAGTATCTCTTTCTCCCCCTTTTTGACAATAATGCCAAAGAATAAAATAATGTATTTACATAGAGACTCCAAAATATGAGATAAACTTTGAATGTACCTGGAGAATGAGTTGCAGAGTCTTATCCCAATTCTCTTGCAAGATTTTACATGTGGATAGAGCTATTTGAACTTCTGTAGAGAGTTCAATCACATGGTCTACAATGGAGAAATTGTTTTCATGGACCAATGTTTTTGAATGGGCAATGTGCTTCTGCATTGTGTCCATGATGGGAAGGATCATATTCTTAATATCTAACAATGTAGATCGGATCTTTGACTCTTCTCTCAACAATTTTGCTTGCTTCTCTGACAAAAAATTGATCCTAAGGTGATGAGATGAGGTTGAACTGGGGTCAAGCTTTAGGTGTTGTGCGCTTGCCTTCAGATCCTCATCTATCTTATTCAATTTCTCTTTTATTTCCTTAGTATACTTGATAACATCACAAAGCTTAGCAAAAAGAGATGTTACATTATTACAAGAATTTTCAATGTTGACCAAAACTGTGGTTAATTCAACCTATTTTATTGCTATATGTTGAGCAATGTGCTCAAGCACCTTATTATCAAACTTCTTTTCTACCTTCTCTATCAACTTTTCTTGACCATAGGTATCCTCATTGAATTTATTGACTGCCTCTTCTAATTGTAGAAAAATGTGTTGAGAAGTATCAACATCAACACCTATAGCCTTAGTAATTATATTTTTTTCTTCATCAATAATTTTAAGCTCTCTATCTCTCTCATTCCTTAGTTGTTTTTGCTTTGCCTTCAATTCTATGTGCTGACTGAGTAGTCTTAGTTCATCAACTGAACCAATATTCGTATCTATCTTGGGAATGACAATTTCAGTATCCAGGTCTACATCCTCATCAATTGTCTTGCTTGTAAGCAGAATTTTTAATGGAGACTTTGGTTTTTCTGTTGTACTAACATCTTTGTCTTTGAAAATAGAGACAATGGTTGATGAGTTTGGATTGGCTGTCAAAACTGGAATAGGACCAACTAAAGGAAGACTGAGAGAGCGGCTAAATGTATCCAAAATTGATATACTTCCTAGAGTTGATGTGCATACCAAAATATTTACAATTGAAGAGCTTACTGGTGCAGAAATTGGTGCTAATGTAGCTGAAGTTGACAAAATTTGAGAGCAAACTAGAAAACTTACTGTACATACTGTAGGAGGAATTGATACTTCTGATGTAGTGACTACTTTAGTGGATGACTCAATAACTAAAGAAGTTTCCTACAGTTTGGTAGATGAAGTGCTTGGCACTTGCATTGGGAATACCTAGAACTGGGAGGATATTGGTGAAGATTGAGCAATTGATGTGGCAATAGTGCTCAAAATCTCACTAGTGGAAGTTGTCTCTATAGTAACAGATTTTGGTGGAGAGTGAAGAAGGGATGCAATAACTACTGTTGCAATTTTCATCGGATCATCTTCCTCCTTATCTGCCTCTTTAGCTTCTTCCTCCTTGTCTTCTTCCTCTTTATCTTCCATCAGTGCATGCAGTTCTCTTGGTGAGACTGTGATGGATGAAGTGCTATCAAGTTCATCATCATTGTTGTTGTCATCATCTTTAATTTCTACTGGGTCTTCACTAGGCTTATGTAGATGATAGATATTTTTCCACATGTTTGTAGCATCATTTACAAAATGTTCAATGTCTTTAATCAAAATCAAACAGGTGTGGAATCTGATCATCATTTTACCTTCATGGCTTTTCATTTCAGTTTTTACTTCTGCTCCAGTGACACTTGGTTGGAGATTCTTCAAAGATTGCTCATAAATATCTTTTACCATTTGGGTGGCTGACTCCCATCTCACTTACAATCTCTCCAGTAGTTCTTTTGAGATTTAAGGGGCAATCTGGTCTTGGGAGTATTTCCATTTACCCATCTTACTAAGTACCAACTCCTCAATCTGCATTTTCTCAGCATCAGTTCTAGTTTCAAATTTCAATGCTTTGAAATTTGTGATGCCAACTCCTTCCTCCAATTGTTTGAGCCTTTGCTTGAATGAGGGTGCAGACTTGACTAGTATAGGTTCATGCTTGCCTTTCCTGGTTCTTCTGGAAAACACTGTAGTAGGTTTCTTCTTAGGTTTGGTAATGATTACCTTACCCTTCTTCTTTGGTTGTTCTTCTATAGATTATTCTTCTCCTTCTTCTTCTTCTCCTTCTTCTCCTCCTTCTTCTTCTTCACCTTCTTCATCTTCACCTTTTCCCTCGATGAGAATAAGAGGATCGGTAGAAGTTTTTAATTTGGCTATTTTCCTCTTGCCCTTGCTTATGGTCTGTGGTAGCTTGATTTCAAGCTCAATTTTGGCCTTAGCTTCATCATAGATTCCAAAAATTTGTTGCCTTGGGTCTACTGGCTCATTTACCAGTGCTGCTATGATATCTCTGGTTTCATCAATATTTACCTCATAGGGAACAGGTTTCACCCATGCAACTCGGGGTCTGACTACCTGAATGTATACCTTGTCACAGTCAACCATGAAGCATACATCATCCTTATAATCTTCAACAAGCTTTGGAGGAATTCTGAATCTGTTATTCATTCTTTCCTTGAAGTCTTCAAAATAATTATCCATAATACTATCAAAATTTTCACCCATTTCTACTACAAATTCATTTATTTGATAAAAAACTGGGATATCTTTTCTCCATACAACTGTACCTTTTGAAGGGAAAAACTTTTATACATAGAAAAATAAACAAACTAACAAAGAACCAAATTTACAAGAGTTGGTTTTTGAGGTCCTTATACTGTCCATGTTCTTATTAAGTTGTTTTAATAGCACATCTGCTAGGTCAAACTCCATTTTTTTTTCACGACCTTATAGGTTAAGTCTATAGCCTCACAGGGCATGCTATTCAATCTACTGGAACTATACATCTTATATGCAATTAAATAAATTCCAAATCTTAGCTCTGCATTAGATACATTGTTAGGTTTCAATCCTTTTCCATCCCATTCAGCTAGGGTCAGCTTCTGAAGTTCATCCTGACTTAGGGTTTTAGTGGTTTTGGATTTTCTTAACATAGGTAAACCCATGATCTTATGAATCATCTTCTTTGTTATTAGGACGGGTTGCTCTAACCACATTTGACCATTATGCACACGGATTAAAATGTATCTTATCCATTTCATTTGAAAGTTCCTTGGAAAGTGCGGGATATGGGTCAAACATTTGGTTTCCAAATGTTTGAACTTGGGTTTGAGGGTTCCATCCATGCATAACTCAGCTAGGGCATTATCCATATCTAGTGTCCCTATCTCTTGAACAGTACATTTGAAATGAGTACAAATGTTGTTTATAAGTAGTACCTTTGGTGGAATCTTTGATTGGGCTCTATGCAGATCGAGCGATTCAGCTATGGCGGGAACGAGCTTGAAGCTAGGTGCTTTCTTTTCTACTCCCTTCACAAGCATTTCAGAGCCTCTCTTTTCCTTGCTGCTGCTGGTGCTTGCAGATGCCATTGCTACTCATTGAGTGAATGATTTTGCTAAACAAATTCTTTTCTAGAAAATCACTTCAAATAGCTTGAACTCACTTTCGCACTCTTGGAAACTTCTTCGCTCTGAATATTCTAAATTTGCGATGAAAAATGAGATCAAATTTTGCCATTTTGATGAAAAATTTTCCATTAATGCTCAGGTACAAAGGTAGCTGAGATGACTTAGGGTTTTTCAGATAGTCACCAACTTACTCGGTAAACCTTGCAACTCGGTGAACAAAAAAAACCTTTCACATTACCGACCTAGCTCGGTTAAGTCTGAAACCAACCTTGCTCGATAAATACATCACAGTGAACTATGTCTTATATCTGAAATACTAATTTGTCTTTTGCACTCCTTTATTTTGGAACTGCTTAAGATATTGCTTGAAGATGTAGTCCTTGATCCCCTTTTTATGAGTCTAATTAGAAGTGGAGTCACCCACTTCTTGAGTGACATTGCCATTATTTGAATTTTTTGGCTCGGTAGATTTTGGAATCCACTATTGTCTCATCTATTTTTGAATGTTGTCAGCTCTGGCTTTCTTTTCATCTTCAATTCTTCCTATATTCCTACAATTCTTGGATATATGACCAAGTTCAGTACATGTATAACATCTTATAGTAGTATCCTTTTTTCTTAGGTGATGCCTTGCACAGTTTATTCCAATGTGTCCATATTCTCCATAATAGTGACATCTACACCAAGTATTGTAGTCCCAACCAAATATTGCTTTGATAACCCGTTCTGCTGGATTGAATGCTTTGGCTCTACATTCAAATTCCTTGTGACCTTGTTTCTTGCATTTGTGACATTTTCCCTCAAACTTTGGTTTCTCTTTGCATTCATTTGCTTTGTGACCATGTTGATTGCAATTGTAGCATTTACCATTGAATTTTCCTTTACCATTGCTCCAACATCTGTTAGATGTATGACCTAACTTACAACAATGATTGCAAGTAGGTCTTTGATTCTTTTGGGTACCCTGTTTGGACGATTCACCTTCTTCATTGTATCCAAGGCCCGCTTTACCTTCTTCATTGTATCCAAGGCCCGCTTTACCTTTTTCTCTATGAAGATTCTGCTCATTTTGTAGATTCAATTGATCCATATCTGCTTGAGATTTTATCATCCTTTCATTGACTTGTTTTTCAACATTTAAGTCATTTTTAAAACTTTCATTGATTTGATTTTTAGATCTCAGATCACTTTGTAAGCTTGAATTGATTTGTCTTTCAGTGATTAAATCATTTCTCAAACTTTCATTCTCAGATCTTAGATTCATAATTTCTTCATTTGCATCAAATAGTTGCCCTACAAGATCTTCATGCTGAAGGGATTGATTATTTCTTACCTCTAAGTCTTCATTTGCCTTTTTTCTCTATTCCAAAACTTCACATAGCCTGATGGATTGGATTTCTTGTTCTCTTTTGAGCTTTCTTACTTCTTCCTGCAGAGAACCATTCTTTGCTAGGAGTTCCTCGATTGCTTTATTAGTTTCATTTGAACTGCTTGATGGTAAAAGGTCTTCAATCCTTTCTTCAATATACTGATGATCATTCATTTGTCTTACAAGTTCCTTCCTTTTTTTTAGAGATTGAGAAAGATGCTCCTTTGCTTCATTGAGTTGAGTCATGGCCATTTCTAGATCTAGCTTTTCATTCTCAATAGAATTGTCAAGTTTGAATATCTTCATTGTCCTTGATCTTTGCTCAAGCTATGAGGGAAGGGGTGAATCAATAACCCTAAAACTTTAATTCAATTTTGCATAATATCATATTTACCTTTCATTCATCTAATCTATTGTATGCATGAAAAGATAAACATTTGTAACACATGAACACGCTGACTTGGTGACCCATAAACCTTCCAATTAGAAAGTAAAAATGGGGTGGGGATGATGCCCACAAAACTTCAATATTGCAGTATAAAGTTGGCTGGTTAAGGCTTACAATGATCACTTCTGATGATTTGCCCTATTAGGAGTAAGTAGGATTGCTAGATCCACCTTGTTAGAGGATTTACAAACATACAATGAAGTATGCACTCTGTTAGGAGATTTACAAAAGACTGTTAAGTCTACCTCATTAAAGGATTTACAAACTAGTTCACCTGTTAGGATGAAGTAGTGGATCTGGTTACAACTGATTGCTGATAAGATCTCTTGTGCTATGATCACCTGATGTGATGGATATAGCTTTTTTGCATCAATTGTTGACCTTACTGTATTCCTCTGTTCTATTGGTGATTCGCTTTTCCTCTTCTCAAAATATTGCAATATAACACCAACGATGATCAATATTTCATTATTTCAAATGATATATATCATTCCAATATTTACACTGGCAAGGTTAGCCAATCACAAGTGAACAAACATTACTGAGTCGGCTAGATAGTAGAAAACTCGGGTTCCTCAAATTGACTTGGTGACCTTCTAATACTCAGCATCCACTACAATACACTGCATTGTCATGCACTTGGTAAGAGTAGAGGCATGGTCCATACTAATCATTCTAAGTAGCTTGGAACTTGGTAACCATTGGTGACTTGGTGAATATTGTGTTACTTGGTAAAAACTGAATCCATTGATAACCTTCTTCACTTGGTAAAAACTGATTCCTTCATTTACCTTGTTTACTTGGTAAACACTGATTCGTTCATTTACCTTGTTTACACGGTAAACACTAATTCCTTCATTTACCTTGTTTACACGGTAAACACTAAGTTTTTTGATTGCCTTAATCACTCGGTAAACACTAAGTTCTTTGTTTACCTTGATCACTCAGTAAACACTAAGTTCTTTGTTTACCGTGATCACTCAGTAAACACTAAGTTCTACTAATGAATCAGTGAGCATTGACTGCTTGGTAAACACTGTGAAGCTCGGTAACCACTAACTACTTGGAGAACACTATTCTGCTCGGTAGCCATTATGAACTTGGTAAATACTGCTGAACTGCCCATATGCTCAATTTCCAAAGAATGCTCGGTATAAATTGTAGACCGAGTGATGAGCTCGGTAAGCATTCATAATCGAATAAGTGTTGTAACTAATGACAAATATATCATAATTCCAACACACCCTTGAGTAGTCAAATAAAATATCCCTTTTCATATAGTAAACCAAAATGATCACTAAAAGAATTTTCCATGAAAATAGAAACAAAACATCATCCTGAGATGTTTTGTGTGAAGCTAGTTGACATAAAAAAATTTATCCTGTAACTAATAAAATAGTACTAGGTGGAAATTTTGTTAAGAAATGTTTTCTAATTTGTTCTTATCTTTTTTATCTTGTAAGCCATGAATGTTTTGTGTGAAGCTAGTTGGTAGATTGAAAGGATGGGTTTTATTTTTAATCTTGTTCAATCATTTTTTTTATATAATGGGTTACGAAGTATAGATTTTTAGTGGGGTGCACTTTTATTGGTGTGTTTGTTATGTTCTGAATGTATAAATACTTATCTTAATTTTTTAGATTAAGTATACTGTTCATTCAAATATATGTCAAGGAATATTGAGTATGATAATTATGTATTCTTACTTGTCTATTTGAATTTTGAATCCTTTTCTCTAAATAGATTATAATATTATACTATTTACTTTTCTAAATAAATCATAATATTTGAATATTCCTTCTTTTAGATAAAACATGTTATCTAACATGCACTCCAAAAGATATCAAATCAAATAGAAACAAGTGCCAAATAGTTGCTTAGTACTTGCCTATAGATATAGTTTTAATTTAATAAATTATTTATATTCTATTAAATATTTTAATTAATAAAAATATTTTATATTTATAGTTTTCTATAATGATATTAATTATAAATTTATTTATTAATATAATTATTGATATATATTTTGTTGCATATATATCATGTGATACTATTATATTATAAATAAATCACAATATCTTTATAATAATAATATATAATCATATTTTTAAAACTATTATATAATATAAGAAATATTATTTTTTTAGTATTTTTAATTGAATGGAAAAATATATATTATTAAAAATGCAATATTAAAATATAAAAATCTAAACTAACTCACTTATATTTAGAAAAATATTAAAAATGAATCAGTCACCTTAATAAATAAAAAACTATACAATCCATCAAACCTGACCCATATAAGAGCTAATTGAATTCACCCAATCAAATCTTAGAAATATATTTTTAAAAAATTGTAAAGTTAATATCAATTAATCACTAGTTAAAGTGTAAAATTCAAAATGTGTCAGAATAGTACTTAGCATACCAGCAAGTACTAATAAGGAGAAACAAGAGGGAGAGTAATAGATTGGTTAAAATTTTATCATCAACCTACATTGTTATATGACATACTTATCTTTGAACTCAAATTTTTACAAGATTCTTGAAGATGTGAGATATAAATTATTCTTATCAACATGCATTGTTTCTTATTGAGATTAACATTAGGGTATTTTTTTGAGATCAACATATCTTACTCACCTTTATAATAGATGACTTCAACATAGGTTGAATTCTATGTACAAGAAAGACCATCTACAACTATGTATTGTCTCAGTCACATACACATTTTTTGGATCCATTTCATCCAAAGTAGCTCCATTAAATTGACCCATTTCTTAAAAAAATAGTCTTTTATTAAGCCAATTTTTTATATAAATACTTAATACTTTATATAAAGTTTTGATTATGAAAAAATGGGTCTTAAAGGACCCCAAACCTTGTACAAAGTAACATAGAACACAAGAGTAGAGAAGCTCAAACAATAGAAGGTTTCATAGCCAAAAAAGAAATAGACAAGACAAGTAAAAAACAAGAGGCCAAAATACAACTATGCATAAAAACACAACAAAAGGAAAGCAAGAGTCTTTAGAAGGTCTGCTACTTGGTCTACCAAGATGTTCATATTTCTAGTAGATGTTTTCATGTTATTCAACTTTTTTGATTCCTCACCCTCATTATTCATGGATTAGCCCTTGTGCATTTGCTTAGACCTAGTTCTCTTTCATAGCATTAGAGTCTTGGCCTTTACCCTATTCAAGCTTGTTCAGTAGGGTATTAAAGTTGTTAGCCACAGTCTTCAAGATAGTGTAGTTCTAATCTACCAATTTCTTAACCATTTTCTCCAAGTTACCCATTCTAGTATCTAGACCATCCATCATTTTTTAAAGATCTTCGCCCAGCTAATCTAAATTTCTTTTCTTGGCTTCAAGTGGTGGCACATTTCATCAAATTCTTTACGTCTTCCACATTGCCTATCACCTCAAAAAGTCTATTAATGTGCTGACCTAGTGTTCTCTCCCCACTTGCCCTTGCTGAGCTCATCAAAATCCTTGAGATGTCCTTCATTTGTTGCTTTAGAGTGCCAATATCCTTCATTGTTATCCCTAGATTACCAAAGATTCCCTTCAGAAAACCCTGATTATCCTCACTATCTCCTTAAGTTCTTTCTCAGCATCCACATCCTAGACAATCACATTTTTCCTTTTTCTTTCCACCCTCTTACATATACAAAACATTAAAGTTGTTTTCAAGCAATATGAAACATTTTATAGAAAGATATAATACACTAAATATGTATGTTGTTTGATTCTCAACATCATCATCGGCTACAATATTCTCAAAAAAGTTTCATTCCAATGGTATCTATGTAATTACAAATAAATATTCAAATTAGTAAATTGTGTATTTCATTTTAAAAATATTGATTAGAGAGAATGAAAGAGTTGAGGCTACAAGGACCAAGAATAAGAGCAAGTTTGCTCAGTTATCTCTTTTGTGAGTGGTACCACTATTAATGGTCGAAGCATATAATATATTTAATTACAGAAACTACACAAACTCTAAAATAATAATGACACAACATAATTAAAATGTCTCGACACCATAGATGATAAACAACAAATAAAAGATAAGCATAAGCACTAAAATTCATAATGATTTAGACTGGTGCAAATGATGATCTGTTCCTAGAATTCTTCCAAATCAAAAGAACAAAAATGAGATTTTATTTATTAAAAAAATCAAAAAAAAAATTTAGAATGGTACTTATGGTGATTTGTTTCAATCTACAAGAGAACTTTTGGTGGCCATGATTTGTTTACTAATTTATAATCTATATATCATGAAAAGGAAAAATTTCAAGCTGAAAGCTTTCTTTGGTCGGTAAAAGGGCTAATCTCTATTTTATAAAAAGAAATGGATTGTCATTTCCCATTGGATTTTAGTGTCACAAATTTCAAATAATGATCTCCTTGCAGAATGTCATCAAACCTAACTTACAATTTCTTTATCTCAGCTATAGAAATGGATAATTCTATAAGGATTTGTATGGCAACCAGAATATGAGTGGAATAGGCATATGTAAATTCTTAAAAATTTTAATTCTCTGTTTGGGTGCACCAAATCAAAATTGTGAATAGGAATACGTATTCCAATTTTGGCCAAAAAATGGGCATTTGCAATTCTACATTAATAGGTGGAATTGGAATACGTATTCCTATTTTAGTTTTATTTATTTTAGAAAACATAAATTTTTGGGTCCGTAAATTCCCCATCAAATTCCAACTCAACCAAACAAAAATAGGAATACATATTGTTATTTTCTATTCTAGAATAACAATTCAAGAATATGTATTCCTATTCCCATATTTTTATTGCCGCAACCAAATAGATCCTAAGTAAAAATTGAATCAAATTTTTTGGAAAGAGATTTTAAAGAAGAACGTATTCTCAAAGAATAAGCTAGTTAAATATTTGGATAGAACACCAACAATATTTGGAAAGAACACCAATTGATGGCTAGATTGTAATTGTCTACTTATATTTTCTGTAATATATTTTCTGAATAAAAAGGAGGCTTTTGAAAAAATATCAGAAATCAATGAGAAAAAAGAGATTAAATTTTTTAATATTACTTTAATAAATAATTTGTTTTGGACCATAGGTTTAAATGATATCCAATTCATATTATGATGGCATATAATTAAATGAAATATATTTCTTATATTTAAAAGAGAACAAATTTTGTAAAAACAACACAATATGATTTATGATAGAAGTACATATTCCCTTGCCCTTAAAAAATAATAAATTGATCCATTTTTATGATATTGTAAAACAAATAATAAAACCAAAATTCTCTTGTAGTAATGAAACTAAAAAAGAGAGGAGAGATTAACATTTCCCATTAACATAAAAAAAAGATAACTTTAATCTCCCATGAAACATATTGATATTGTGATTTATTATTACATTTGCAGTAGCTGTTGGAATATTAATTACAGTTGATGTTTGCCCCTAGAGCCAAACACCCACCTACCATCCCTGACGGATTGTAGAATAGATAGAAAACATGAATGTGGTAGGTGAGTTTTTTAAATTCTAAAAAGAGGGGGAAAAATATATATTTGATTCATTCATTCTATGAGATTAGAGAGAGAAGAGATCAGAAGTTGCAGAGAAGGAAGAAGAAGAAAGTAAGCGATCAACAGATCCAGTTGTGCAAAAGATAGAAGGAAGTTTGTGTCGTGTCTCTAGTTGCACGTGTTTCCTCTGTTCATTCTATAAGTTTGTAAGTTTGTTATTTGTTGTATTTGTCCTGTGAAGTAGTGATTGCTCTAGGCACTATTGTATGCAGCCATTAGAGCTGCAAGTTTAAAGTTTCTTAAGTTTTTGAAGTTGTTTGAAGTTTTAGGGTTATTTTAGGGTTTTTTGGTTGTATCCGAATGCTCCTAGATTTTGTAATAGTTTCAATCAAAGTTGAATACCAAGCAAGCAAGCATATGTGAATCCATTCTTCTTTATTCATTTCATTTCAAAAGTTTATTTAGAAGCTTCATATTTTGGCTCTCTAATTTTTAATGGTGAAAATATTCACGTTATAAATCTTCAGTCGGTCAAATCTTGTTGAAATTTCTATCTCTGTAGTGGCTATCGAGTTCACTCAGTACCTTCTTCTACTAAGCTCCACCCTTGAGTGGCTACCAAGTTTACTTGGCATCCACAGTATTGAGCTCACTCAGCATCCATTGGTGCCGAATTGTTCTTCATTTGCCATGCTCACTCAGCACTCTCCTGCCACTCGGCTCCTCAAGGTGTTGAGCAAAATTGGCACTTGGCAATAGTTTTTGCCGAGCATTATTTAGGGTTGTGAAATTGATATTTTAGGGTTGGTAATATATTTCTCACAAGGTAATAGAGCTTTGAGTCCCCACATCCATAGTGAGTTAGGGCAATTTTTTTCTCGGATATTTAACATGGCAGGAGATGTAGGAAAGATATGGCAGCAACCACCACCCTTCAATGGACAAAATTATGATACATGGTCAAAGAAGATGAAAACCATAATGGTTGCAAATGATTTGTGGGAGTTTGTAGTTAATGGGTTCAATGATGTGACAAACCCAACTCAGTATGCTGCTCTTGCAAATGTACATAAGACTCAATTGAAAGAGTCAAGGAGAAAGGATGCTAAGGCATTAAGTTTGATTGAAGTAGCAATGATAGAGATAGTTTTTCCCAAAATTGCAGTAGCAAATTATGCAAAGGAAGATTGGGATATCCTTGAGACAAACTTCAAGGGGACTAATAAATTTCATATAATAAATCTATAGAATATAAGGAGGGAGTTTGAGAACCTTCAGATGAAGGAAAATGAATCAGTTGTAGATTTTAGTTCAAGGACCTCCAATGTGATTAACCAACTAAAGTCAAATGGAGAAGACTATCAAGAGTAGAGGATAGTGGAAAACATATTAAGGAGTTTACCTTATAAATATGACAATTTGGTCATGACCGTAGAAGAGGCAAAAGACCTCACTGTTTTGACAATGGATGAGTTGATGGGTACTCTTCAAACCCATGACCATAGGATCAACAAATCTATATCTACTTCTTCCCAAGAGCAAGAATTCAGGGCTTAGTTAAATTCAAGAGGAAGGGAGAGAAGAAGAAATGGCTCAGGTAGAAACTCTAGAGGCAGAGGTCGAGGAAATGAAGGACAAAGAAGTGCTATAGTAGAAAGCTCAAGAAGAGCAGATGGAGCAAGTAGCTCACAAAATACTTCAAGAGGAAGTAAGAAAAACTACAACTCAAATAGGAGTAATATAGAATGCTACTACTATCATAAATATTTTCATTATGCAAGTGAATGCTGGAAGAAGCAAAATGATTAGTCAGGACAAGCAAATATGGCTGATGTGAACATTGGAAGTGGAAACAATGCCACTGCCCTCATCATGTGTAATATTGGTGAAGAAGGAAGCCCTGAAGTTTGGTACCTTGACACTAGATGTAGCAACCACATGAGTGGCAATGAAACCTTTTTTTCATTTATTGACAAGAGTTTCAAATCTGAGATTAAAATGGGTAACAATGGAACCCTACTAGTAGTGGTCAAAGGATCTATTATGGTCCACACCAAGCAAGGTGAGAAGAAGGAAATGCAAAATGTGTATTTTTCCTGTGGTATGAAGCACAATTTGATGAGCATTGATCAACTCATTCAAAATGGATACAAAGTGATGATGGAGAATGACAGGTGTGTCATTCATGAAAAGGATGGGAGCAAGAACTTACTTGCAATAGTTCAAATGACAAAGAACATAATTTTTCCCTTGAGGATAGAGACATGTTTCTCATCTCAAGTTGGTGTTGAACCTCCCACACAATTAGCTCTAAAGAGTATGATTGAAGACCCTTCACGACTATGGCAACTCAGGTATGGTCATCTTGGCTATGCTAGTTTAAATTTGTTGTCAAATAAAAGAATGCTAGAAGGTTTACCATGAATAGGAAATTCATGTGACAAGAGTGAGGCTTGTATTCTGGGTAGCAACATAGGCTTCCCTTTAATTCTAGAAATTCTAGGAGGGCTAGATATCCATTAGAGTTCGTGAATACTAACCTAGTCAATCCTATGCAAGTTACTTCCATTGGGGGAAGCACTTCAAAATACATGTTCCATATGGGATCGGGTGCAATTTAATGGGCATCTAAGAAGTAACCTATTGTTTCTCAATCTACAATAGAGGTTGAATACATAGCAAAAAATGCAGCAGCATGTCCAGCAATTTGGTTAAGAAGGATCTTGACAGATTTGAATGAAAGGCAAGAGGATGGAACCACAATTTATTGTGATAACATCTCTTCAATTGCATTGTCCAAGATTCTAGTCTTTCATGGGAGAAGAAAGCATATTGAGATCAGATATCACTTCATCAGAGAGTTGGTGGAGAATGGACATATCAAAATGGAATTTTGTAAGTTCGAGAAATAGCTAGCAAACATTTTCACAAAGCCATTAGGCATAGGAACTTTTGTACACCTAAGAGAGTGTCTTGGTGTAGTTGATGTGGATCAGAAGTGATCCTTTTTTGTTTGGCTTGGGAAAAAGGGGGAGTGATGGAATGTTAATTGCAGTTGATATTTTCCCTTGGAGCCAAATGTCCACCTACCACCCCTGACAAATTGCAAAACAGACAAAAAACATGAATGCGATAGGTGAGTTTTTGAAATTGTGAAAAGAGGGGGAAAATATTTTGCCAAAGACTAAAAGGAATGTTTGATTCATTCATTTCATGAGATCAGAGAGAGAAGAGATCAAAAGTTGTAGAGAAGGAAGAAGAAGAAAGTAAGCGATCAACAAATCTTATTGTGCAGAAGATAGAAGGAAGTTTTGTCCTATCTCCAGTTGCACGTGTTTCCTCTGTTCATTCTGTAAGTTTGTTATTTTTTGTATTTTTTCTGTGAAGCAGTGATTTCTCCAGGCACTGTTGTATGCAACCATTAGAGCTGCAAGTTTAACGTTTCTTAAGTTTTTGAAGTTGTTTGAAGTTTTAGGGTTATTTTAGGGTTTTCTAGTTGTAGCCAAATGCTCCCAAATTTTGTAATAGTTTCAATCAAAGTTGAATACCAAGAAAGCAAGCATACGTGAATCCATTCCTCTTTATTCATTGCATTTGAAAAGTTTATTTAGAAGCTTCATATTTTGGCTCTCTGATTTTTAATGGTGAAAATATTCACATTATAAATCTTCACTCAGTCAAGTCTTGTTGAATTTTTTATCTCTACAGTGGCTACCGAATTCACTTAGTACCTTCTTCTACCAAGCTCCACCCTCTAGTGGCTACTGAGTTTACTCGATACCTTCTTCTATTGAGCTCCACCCTCTAGTGGCTACTGAGTTCACTCGACATCCATTGGTGCTGAGTTGTTCTTCATTTGCCGAGCTCACTCGGCACTCTCCTACCACTCGACTCCTTAAGGTGCCGAGCAAAATTAGCACTCAGCAATAGTTTTTGCCGAGCATTATTTAGGGTTGGTAATATATTTCTCACACTAGCTTCACAACAAAATGTTAAAAACTTTTTGCTAACTAAAAGAATGTACTAAATTGTAGACTTATTTTTGTTTCGGGTTAATGTCAATTTTCCATGAAATGATAGTGCTGCAAGTAGGAGAGTAGTTAGAGGACATTTTTTTATCTACATAATTTTTTACGTGAAATTGATTTAAAATATTACATTCATTGACAATCCAGTGTTTAAAAATTTTGAAATTGATTTAAAATATTACATTCATTTATTGTAATGAATATTACAATAAAAGATAATTAGAATAGAATATGTTTTCAATGTTGTAGAATATTTATTTAGTCATCAATGTGGAAGAATAGTGTGCAAGTGAACCATCAAATTGCTTCCTGCAATTTTGTCTGACAACTACAAAGATTCTTCAAAAAGACTTAAACAAGTTTCACAACTTGTATGGCATTTACGAGTTTGTTGGGTGATATATAATTGTTTATTCAAAGCTACATGAGTGGAAAGGAATTGGCCCCCACCATAGAAGTGGCACTACTTGCATTACCTCGAACCAAATGGTTCAATTGGGAGAAACTAACATTTATTTTGAGTGTTCAAGTGTTCATATTAATGTCACTAATCATGCCTTCATAATCAAGTTTTCCTTTGTCATCATGGACTCAACCATCCACAAAAGGGTGTGGTATAATTGAATTTAGAATCTAATATTATATATTTAATGACATATCTAAGTGTCACGTAGTGGTTGTATTTGGAGTACATTATAATTTATAGTATGAAAGTTAAATTGTTTAATAGTTATAAGAAAATAAATTGAGTCATTTAATTAATATTTCAATATAATTAGATAGAATTCTTATATATAAAATCTAATTTTCAATTTAGAAAAATTATGATTCTAGTCTTTTTAAAAACTACATACATACTTTTCATTATTAAAAATAATTTAAATGTTAGTGTTATAAGTTAGTGGTAATGTTATATTTTTATTGACAAAAACCATGTATGTTCTATTAATCATATATTCTTTTGAATTAATTATAAGTAGATCAAAAAATCAAACAACCATAGAGTATATAGCAGGAGAGGCTCAACCTCACCCACACATGTTAACAAAGAGTTCTATAGGAAGATACAATAATCAAATAGTAACATACTAAGAAGGGACATCATTGTTGTTATCAACCCAGGCGGTCCAGCCCCTAGGGCCTTCCTTCTAGACAATGTTTTCTTGTCTTGGATTTGCTATAGCATCGTAATCTATCTATCAGTGGCATTCTTGTTGCTATTGATTTTCTTAGTGAGTGTTTTCAGCATTTCTTCAGAGTTGAAGAAGTTATCCATGTGATTCCTCAAGTCATATCCCTCTTTTAGCTTGTATAGAAACATGGTAGAGTGACCTGTATGTAGGAGCCTTTTGAGCTTCTTCTTTTCCATGGTTATGTTCATGTTCACCTACGAGGAAATGTTAGGAAATTTTAAAATGCATGAGTTTTCAAAAAAAACTCAATAAGGGATCTAGGGGAATCTTGATACCTCTCTTCATTTTTGTATTTCCAAAGCTGCTAGAGAATGTTACAAGAAAGCATGTGCTAGAAAATATTCATATCACTTTTAATATTATCAATAAAACCAGTGACAATTTCAAAAGTAGTAACACACATAGGATAATAAATGCCAAACATTTGCCAAATGCTTTTGGAAAAGGCACAGTAAAAAAGAATATGTTTCCTAGTTTTTAGATCCCTACAAAAAGAGCAAAGGGCGTTGTTGTTATGATCCTTCATAATAGGTAACCTATTGATAAGTAGTAACCATTTAAAGCACTTGATTTTGGGTTCAATAGGAGCCTTCCACAACCTGTTTAGATGCTTCTTCCAATTGTCATCATCAAGATTTGAGTACCAAAGTCTATCAATATGGCCAGTAATGTTGTTGTTAACAACAATAATATTATATATGTTTCTAGCTTTTAATTTTTCTATAATAGTACCATCTAGCCACTTCATCTTGAGGAATCTTTGAGAATCAACATGGCAGCAAGAAGGTAGATCTTTGCTAGCTTTAACAATCAGATTATAGGTTTTCTTTTGAGAGGGAGGAATATTGTATTGAGAGCTAATATCTTCCCAACTAATAAGGTTATCACTCTCAAAAAGAGAGGTGAGTTGAGAAATTCTCAATTGTTCTAGTATTTGGCAAAGCAACCTTGGGAGAGGGCAAGCGGCTTACCTACAAAGTGTAAATTTTATGAAATGGATCATTCACTGCAGAGGAGATTTTTATCAAAGAAGGCTCTATTAGTGATGAACCTTTTTGTGTGTTCCCAAGCTTTCCAAATAGTTGTAAAGACCAAGGAACCCTACACTAGAATAGGGAAGTCACCCATAATAATATGACATAAGGGGATATTCTTCCAAGTTCTAGATTTTTTATATAATTTTATATATAAGTCATCCTTAAATATTGTTGAGGCAGTGTTTATAAAAATCCACTACTATAAGACCTAAAATATGCAAGCCAATCAAGTTAGAGTATAATAATTTTCATCATTACGTTTAGTCATAGTAGATAGTTTAGAAAAAAATTGTTATAATTTTATTTCAATTTTAATTTTAATTTTTTTACAAATGTTAGTAAAATAGAAAAATCTGTATAAAGATATAATGATAAAATATAATAGATAGTAATGCTTAATAAAAAATTATCTTAAATTATTTATTTCAATTAACTCATTGGAATAATAATATTAGTAACATTATATATGTATGTGAGATTATATTTTTATATAAATATAATATATAGTTTTGTGATGATTTGAAAAATATATTTAATAATATTATTAGTTTTCTTATTAATCTATCTCCTAAAATTGTGTCAAGATAATGAATGATGGACCCAACTTCCCAAAAAAGGGGTCCTATAACAAAAAGGCAAATCAACCAATCAAATTGATGAAAAAATTTATTAAAATGTATGAAATTGATAAGTAAATTAATTTTTTTTTATAAATATCTCAATTTCCCATAAATAATTGATGGTGATTGGTCTAAATTTATTGAAAACTTAGAGAAACTAATAAATAGTACTTGCCTTTAGTTTTAGTATAAATGTAATTTAAATTTAATAAAATTTATTATAATATATTTTAAAATATTTAAAATAAGAAAATTATTATATAGTTATAGTTTTGATAATTATAGTAATATATAAATTTTTATTATAATTATATAATTAATTCTCAAATGTTAATTATAAAATATAATTAATTTCATCTTTATTTTATTTGTCAATATACCTATTATATATATACTCTATTGCTTATATGTTAGTATTATATTATTAAAAAAATTGTAATATCAATATATTAATATAAAATAATAATAATATAAAATAATATTTCTTGAAATATTATATAATATTAAAATATATATTATTGTTTTAACTTTCAAATTGAATGATTTAAAAAATATAATATTAGAAGTAGAAAAATCTAACTAAACTAGTACATTGAAAATTATTAAACATTAATTAAAAATACATCTTTCAAAAAATATCGTTTAAAAACTATCATGTTTTTAAATCTATGAAATCCCACTCATATAAGAGTGAAATGGAATCACGCAATTAAATTATTGAAAAATATTTTATAAATTTTATAAAGTTAAAGATCTTGCATCTATATTGTACACAATCAATTAATTTTCTAATAAAACTTTTAAATGATTTGGTAGAAACAAAATAGTTTTAATCACTATTTAAGGTATGATATCCAAAAATTGTCACAATAGCACTTAGCCTGCCGGCAAGTACTAATAAGATAAAAGATAGTTACCTCCCTTATATCTATGCTTGTTTTTAGAAAAAAATATACTATACAATAAACTATAACAATTTATCTTTTCTATAAGATCAATTTAAGAAAATAAAATGGTATGTACATTAAAAGATAATCATTTTTTATTTATCTATAGTCATTCTTAAAAAAGCTAAAACCAACTTGCAATAATGTGACTAATGATGTTTTTATAATTAAGTAAACTTTAAATTTAGATAATCATACATGCTCCAAGTATAAAATATATAGATATAAAATGTCATAAACTCACAACTATCAAAGTTTAATTTATTTCTAATTTAAATAATTTACATGATAAAGAAAAATCTAATATAAATTCAAACTAATAAACTTAGATAAAAAATCTTCATAACCAACCAAAATATAACAAGAAATGTATCCCATAAATATATATATACAAAATGTCATAAATTGATAATTAATAAAATTTAATTTCTTTCTAATTCTTATAATTTATATGATAATAAATAATTAATATAAATTCAACTCATAAACTTAGATTAAAAATCTATTATATAACTAATAATAAAAACAATAATTAGGTTATGATACTAATAATGTTTGCATAATAGTTACCTCATCACAAGGAACATCTTGAGCTTCTATCATACCTACAATGTCCACTAAGCATATTGGTATTAATGCCACACACAACAATTTCATTGCCTTTTTCATTCTTCTTTTACATTTCTAAGATTATAACTATTGTGAAAAAATGCTAATCCAATGAAACAATTTATAAAGTAGACTCTGCCCTCCCTTTCTCCTCATCAGAGATTTCAATGAGAAATCTGTAATACTTATAACGAGCTACCCTCAAGGTTATGATCAATAGTTTGCATAAAAGGCTATCTAAATATCTATTTTAAAACAAATATAAAATAAGGAGGGAATCCACCAACACTCACAAATATTAATGAAATTTCATCATTGTCCTCCTCGAGAGATTTGATTTGGAGAGTTTGTAAACATAACATTTTTTGTTTGTTGACCTGATTAGCTCATTGCATTTGTCAAAGCTAAGGTAAATGTAGATTTTAAAACTAGCACTTGCACTAATTAGTGCAAGGTTTTAGCCAATTTCTATTATAATTTATTATGTTTGGTGACAAAGTAACCTCAGATATGGTTATTGACACTATGTAGACTTAGTGGAGTGAAGTGGAGAAATATTCAAAGTTTCCATTTACCCATAATTTAAAAGAACCATTGGATATCATGACAACAATAATAGAGCTCTACATCGTCCTCATACATTTTTGACATGCATATTTTTAAATCTCTTTCCAAATTTAATAGGTTTGCAAATCATCCAAAGAAGAATGTTAGACAAATAATACATCAAAGGTCTTTACTTTGGACAAAGTAGTGAATGTTAATACCCACCTTTCAGTGTTGAAAACATCAACCATTTCTTTCTTCAGATAATCCCCTAGTGTATGATAAATTTGTGGGCTATTGCAATTGGTAATTGTCTTTTGCTATCTAAGGACATTGGTATTATTGGTACCCTTTATGGGTCTTCATTATTCCACGGTTGTCCTATGTAGTTAGTAGTCCATGTTACAACATATAATGGTACATCTAGGAGTTCCTATCCTTACCCACTGCATCATTTATAAAACCTGCTCATTGTAATCAACCAACAATAGTCATCTAGACTATTAGCCCTCCTTTTAGCATTTTTGCTAAATTTATTAAATCACTTGTTTTGATAAAATCCACAAATATTCATTTATTTGATTATAACGTATGGTTTGACTACTATAGCCAAAGTCTTTTATTTCATTGAAAGAACATGCCCCCTTTTAATTAAATAAAAATCCCTAGTTCCCACTTATCTTAAGTGCACACATAATGCATTATTCCTATTTTAAAAATTCAAATAAAATGCATTTTTGTCTACACATGAATACACAATTTTTTATGTGACATGAATCTTCTATTTTTAAAGTAACTTTAATTCTCCTCCACACATTCCAAACCCTCTCAAAAGTCAACTATTGATTGTAATTAGTGGAGATGCTTGTGTACATGCATCACTCTAGATTCATTCTCCTCCCTTGATTAAGCCCCTCTTGGCTTTTAATCTCTTTTTTCTTTAAAAGGGAGGGATCTCTCTTCATTTTATAATTCTATGTCTCTCATGATAATGTTATACTCTGGGATTTTTAGGTTTGTTTGAAGCTTTGAAGGACTTGGAGCATTCTTGCACTTTTGAAATTTTAGCTTAGCTTTCATTCTACTTACAATATGGCTTTCTTTTCTTACCTTTCTTCAGTGCTCTAGCTTGGATCACATAGCTTAAGTTGGAGTTTTTTTAAACTCTCTTTGTTATCTTACATTTCATTTAGAATAGCTTACATTTGCATTCCATTTTATTCTAGATTCTTAGATATTGGCACTATTGCCTCTACTCTATGAATCTCTTGTTCTATGGTGCACATTAAAAGGGTGGTTCATTTGAGAGCCACCATACTTATATTTGTGCCTTTTCACTTCATAGATAAAGAGCTATAAGAGGCCTCTTGAGATACCATCTTTCATGGGTATTCTCAATAATAATAGTTTATAGAAGTGTGACACATTTTTGTACACATATTTTTGGCACCCACTATAGGGCTAGAACCAAGTTTCTAGATCCATTTTCTTTCTTGCATTTTGGTTACATTATCATTTCTAGTTTTCTACGATAACTTATTGGATCTAATTAAGTTCTTTTGTAGGTTTCTAACTTTAGTTTTAAGGTTTAACCTTGTGTAGATTGGTTTGAGGGCCACAACATTAGTTTTTTAAAGATTTGAGAATATCTTCGAAATGTCTTTGAGTTTGGAGCTGAATTTATTTATTTACTTTCGGATTGAGGCTGCACCCAAGATGTCTCAGTCCAATTTTAGATTGGTTTGAGTTTATGTGCATTAGTTATAATTTTTCTTTGTTTGGAAAAAAAATCATTTTTGGTCTCAAATCAGAGATTTTTTTGGAAAAAAATACATTTTTGGATATTTTTAAAAATTATATAAGGGGTTTCTCTTTATGTTTTGAATTTAGAAGTCCTATTAAGGATCATTTAACTCAATTTGCAAAAACTAGTTTGTTTTGGGAAAATTGGTCCCTAGGACACAAATGAAGAGATATTCCTAAATTTCTTGCATTTTTAAAAATCTTTCTACTTTTTATTAGGGGTCTTTTTTTTAATTTCTATTTTTGAAACCAAAATAATAGAAAATTAATTAGATATTTTTGAATAGGTCAAAAGAAAAAAGTAAAAAAGAGAGCCTTTGTGATTAGTTTGCACTATTTTTTGCATAAGCTTGATTGGAAGACAACTTGGATATTTGAGCCAACTAACGATTTTGTGTTGTAGGCCTTACTTACTTTTGATGCCCTGACCTTATTTTTTTGTAGGGGTTTCACAATTACTTTCCAAAAGAAAATAAAATAAAGTTTGTCAAAGATAAAAGGGCTACTAATGTGTTTGCAAGGCTGGCCTAGCTTAGAAAAAAAGGAAAAAATATCATTTTAATTTCATGCTTTCATGTGTCTATTGTCATTGCCTAGTTTAAGCTAGATTTCATTTTTTCATAGGCACATTATTACCTGCTTTACTAAAATCTTGTCACTTGGTAGGAAAGTATGCTCTTCACCTGTAGGTGAATCAATGACCCATTTGATATGCCAAGGTGGAGTAAGGGCTACATGAACTTGCTTGGCATGTCTTGAGGAATCATTAAGAGCTTGGATTGCATTCATGAAAACCCTTGTAACCTTGGTTTTTTTGTTACTTGTCATTGTTTAGTCTAGAATCCTTTAGTAGGCCTACTCTTGATAGAGAGTAGGGACAAGTGAACCTAGCTCTTCTAACCCACTATAAACTCAAGCTTATCAAGGACACAAAAATTTGGTAGATATAGTACTTGTTTTCATCTAGTGGAAGTGGGTGGGTGCACCAAGATGGTGTACAATTTAGTGGATACCACAACAAAAAACTAAAAACATGAATAATTTGATTGGGTTATTCATAACCTAATTAGGTTATATGAAATTTCAAAAAGTAGCTAGGATTGCTAACCAAGCCTAGAAAAAATACATAAAATAAAAAACTTGAATGGTTAATGAAACCTAATCACATTTCTAGGATTAAAAATCTATTGAAAACTTGATCGGGTTATTCAAAACCCAATTGGATTTTGAAGAAATTAAAATAGGCTCCACTTTAGAAGCCATAACTTTCATATTCAGATTCCAATTGATTCCATTTGAAATGCATTGGAAATCTATTAAAGATATTTACAACATAGCACAACTAAATTGATAGTAGAAATTCAAGATTTGATTTCCCATCCATTGTAATTAATCATGGTCTAAATAAGCAATCATTATTTTCCTAACATGGAGCAAATAGGTAGGTAAGAGCATTATCATAGGTTTTATCTTTATAACATCTCTCTCGCTCCCTCTATCACTTTCTCACACACAAACACACTCACTCATTTACTCACTAACTCCTGATCTTCCTCTTACTAAATCTTAACCTCTCTCATTCTCACACCAACTCCTAACCTCTCTCTCTCTCTCTCTCTCTCATTCTATGTGTGTTTTTGCGTCTCTCTCTCTCTGTGTCTCTTTGTCTCTCTCTATCTTTGTCTCTCTTTGTCTCTTCCTATCATCCTCCTCTCTCTCTATCATATCTCCTAATATCTCTCTCCTATGTCTATCTCTCTCCATCACTTCATCTCCTTCTCCTCTTAGTCTCTCTTATCATATCACCTCTCTCTCTCTCTCTCTCTCTCTCTCTCTCTCTATGCTATGCAATGCAATTCTCTCCATATTTCTCACTTCATGCATCCTATCCCCTACTATCTCTCTATGTGAAGTTCTAATTTCAAGAATCATAGGTCAGGGAGAGAGAGGTAGAGTAAGGGATTAGAGAGAGAGGGGGGGGTTAGGAGTTGGTGTTAGAATGAGAGAGGTTAAGAGTTAGTAAGAGAGAGATTAGGAGGTAGTAAGTGAGTGAATTTATTTGTGAGAAAGAGATAGAGAGAGTGAGAGTGATGATAGAAAGGTAAAAACTATGATAATAATCTTACCCACCTATTCGCTCCATGTTTGGAAAATAATGACTACTTATTTTACACCATGATTGATTATAATGGATGGAAAATAAATTTTTTATTTTCTACTATTATTTTAGTTGCACTATGTTGTATATCTATTCAATATCTTTCCAATGCATTTTGAACAAAGTCAATTAGAGTCCAAATGTGAAATTTATGGCTTCCAAAGTGGAGCCTATTTTTATTTCTTCAAAATTCAATTGGGTTTTGAATAACCTAACCAAGTTTTGAATAGATTTTTCTACCTAGAAACCTGATCAAGTTTCAAAAGTTGATTGGCTTTTGTTTTTAATGTATTTTTTCTAGGCTTGGTAACCAAGCCTAGCCACTTTTTTAAAACTTCATATAGCCTGATAAGGTTATGAATAACCTGATCGAGTTATTCATGTTTTTAATTTTTTCTTCTGGTGTTCACTACATTGTGCACCATCTGGGTGCACCTACCCTACCATGTGGTGCAGAGGTCTTCAACAAAAGTGTAATGAGTCCAATACTCCAAATGTCTGTAGGTATCCAATACCTAACTTACCCTTCAAGGGTCTACAAGACTCCTTATAACACCACTTCAACCTACAACAAGTTCTTGCACAACTCCTTAAACTTCTCAAATTATCTTTCACAAAGTGACTCTATAAGCCAACCTTGGATCTAGGGCACAAACTTAGAAATGGTCACTACCAAACACTTTGATTCCAACCATTGCTAGGAACACTTCAAGGGACATACAAAGATAAAGATTCCACAATAGTTTGGCTTCCCCAACTATCAAACCTAACAAATGTACTAAAAGACCTAAAAGCTCCTAGTAGTACTTTTATGGGTTTTAGGGCAACAACTCAAAATTCTTCCAAATGACCTGGTGAATTTTTAATTTTTAGATACCCTTTTGGGACTTCCTTCTATCCTCCAAATTGCAATCTTCCAAACTATTGTAGCACCCCTAAACTCACACTAGCTTCACATGCCTAATTGGCCAAATTAGGCTTGGAACACTTGGTAAAGAGAAAGAATGGGTTCCTAGGTGTTATGAATTGATGTGGAATGGTTTACCATACTTATCTTTCTATGAAACAATCACTCACAAAATTCTATGCTTTCATCTTCTTGTTTACCCTATAAACACTCACCAAATTGGTTGAATATGTAAGGATATTCAACCTAGGGCTTGATCATAGGACCTTCAAACCTTTTAAAATAAATATGAAACTTTGAAATATATTAATACATGTTCTAAAATTTCAAAATCTAGGAGACCATTGAATTCATACCATGGGGTTGAAAGTTAGGACCAAAAATCCATTAAGACCCTTAATTTTAGGGTTTGCTGACCCAATCATAGTAAAACTACAATATGTCACTTCAAACTTAACAAAATTGAACCCAATAAAATGCTATGGAATCAAGACTCAGAACTCTAGCCAATCATGGCATTAGATTTAGTCTCCCAATGTGTACAATTCCTTAGACATAGTAAATTCTCATAAAATCTATTTATTCCTCTTCAAAAGTAGTTTGTCCATACAACATATCACACCCCTCAGTGTCTTGAGGGTGTCAAGGCCAAAATACATCATTCCCAATGGTTACATCTGATATTTGAAATGTTGGGACTATTGCATGAGAAGATGCACTTTTTGATCAAAAATTGTCAACAAGAAAAGTTAATAATAAGCAACTTTTACAACATTTTTTCTTAAGACCTTTCTACATGAACATTTACTATTCCAAAAACCTTTTTAAGGTACAAAGACATAGAAAAATATTCAAAGACACCTTATTACTCAAAACATGCAATCTTAGGATCCTTTGGACTAAGTGAACTTAGGTTTATAAACACACCTCAAGTTCCTTGATCATACAAATAGGATGATTTCTTTTTACAAACAAAAATGAAAACTAAACAACTTTATGATATGGACCACCATATGCCTTGATCCACTTTGTTACTGGTTATGTTACTTTGGTGCCTTGCACCATACTCCTTTGGCCAAAAGACACTCAAGTCCCTTGAGTTTGAATGCCTACAAGTTTGACACTAGTCTTCTTAATATCTTTCATTAACATCCAACTTGCTTCCTCCAAAGGTTTATCGTACCATTTGATCAAATACTCATAATATGTATGCCTTCTAGTCTTCCTATTGAACCTTCTCTCTAAGATGCATTCAATGCATGGAGGTTTGTGTCTTAGTAGCTCTTGAAATACATCAGTAGAACTTGCATCGCCAATGTTAGTAGGACTAGAAGTCTTATATGCATAAATACCATGTACATTAAATATTGGTAAAAGGCATATATCTAGAGGTAAATCAATCTTGTATGCATTAGGACCACATTGTTTGAGGATTTGAAATGGCCCAATCTTTTTTATCTATATTTTGGTATACTTCCCTTTTAGAAGCATTTATTTCTTAAGGTGGACCATGACTATGTCCCCAACCTTAAAATGGATTCTCTCTTATTTACTTATGTTGCCTGCTTATATTTTTGAGAACTCTATTGCAACCTCTCTTTGACCTATTGCTAAGGCTTGTACTTTCACAAAGTCATTATAGGAGAATTCAATTTGAGGTAAGATAATATCCCACACACAACAATATTATTTTGTCAAACATCTAAGAAGGCTACCCAAAGACCTATTGATGACTTCACTCTATCTATTAGATTGTACGAGTGATAGGAAGATGACATAGCAAGGTTAGGTCCTAATCTCTTCCATAGAGTAGGCCAAAAATTTCCCACAAACTTAGGGTCCCTATCTAAAACAATGGTTAGAGGAAGTCTATAAATTTTTACTATCTCCTTGAAGAAGAGGCCAATAATGCTTGAAGCATCATGTGTTGTCTTACAAGGAAAAAAATCTAACATCTAGAAAAGTCTGTCCACAATGACATAAATACTATCATATCTAGATTTGGTTCTAGGGATATCTATGACAAAGTCCATGCTAAATGAATCCCAAGGTTTTGTAGGTATAGACAATGGTGTTTATAATGCCTAATTAGAACTTGTGGACTCTAGCCCTTTGATAGAACAAGAAAGTCTCTACAAACTTCCTAATGCTAGTTTACATTCTAGGCCAAAATTAGAATCTCCTCACTAACTCCAAAGTTTTATCAAGGCCAAAATGACCAGCTAGACTCCCATAATATTTTTCTTTAATTAAGTTTTCCCTCATAGAATATGAAGTTATACACAACTGACTTCCTTTAAACAAGAGGCCTTCTTGAATGATGTAATATGCAAAATTAGTGTGATACCTATCCCCTAACTCCAAAAAAACTTGATAGGCTTCTTTAAAATCATCATTATTGATGTACATGGCTTTTAAGGCAAGGATACCCACACTTTCCAACTAGATTTATTAAATGGCTAGGTTTCTCCTACTTAAAGTATATACTACTTTGTTAGCCACTCATTTCTTATGCTTAACAGAGAAGATGTATGACTACAAGTACTCCATACATTTGATGTGTCTATGGTTCAACTTTTCCTATCTATTTAGAAAACTCAAGGCTTGATTGTCAATGTAAACAAAAAGCTCCTTAGGTAATAAATAATGTCTCCATTTGGTAAGGGATTGAACCATTGTGTATAATTCTAGATCATAGGTGTATTTTTTTTTGCGTCATTAATATTTTCACTAAAAAAGGCCACAGGTCTTCCTTCTTGACTCAAGACACCATAAATTTCCCTTTTTCTAGCATCGCACTCTATATTGAAGACCTTGTTAAGATTAGGCAAAACTAGTATAGGGTATTGTGCTACCCTTGTCTTCAAGTATTCAAATGACTAGTATGCATCCTTAGTCAACTTAAATTGGCATTTCCTTCCCCCTTTAATACCATCAATCATAGGTGCACTTATATGACTAAAATATTTTACAAATTTTCTATAAAATCTAGCAAGGCCATGGAAACCCTTTACCTCACCAATAGATTTTGGAGTAGGGCAATTTAATATGGCTTCCACTTTTGAAGGATCCATCTTTAGGTTTCCCTTGGAGATTAAAAAACCAAGAAATACAAGTTCCTCCTATAAGAACACACACTTGGCCAATTTATCTTCAACTATTTTTCATGTATCCTCTTCAATACCATATTAAGATGCATTAGATTTTCCTCTTTATCCTTGCTAAAAATAAAATAATAAAAATATTTATGAAAAGTTTAAGGACCTCATTCATTAATGTCATAAAGGTTCTTGGAGCATTGGATAGGCCAAAGGGCACTGCAACCCATTCATACAATCCTTCATTTATTTTGAAGGTAGTTTTTGATTCACCCCCTCTCTAATTTGGTCTAGTGGTGGCCACTCTTCAAGCCAATCTTGGAATAATACCTTCCACTCCCCAAATAATTCATGAGATTCTTCATTCTAGGCATTAGGAACCTATACTTGATGTTTTTTTTGCTTATGGCTCTAGAGTTAGTACATAGTCTTCAAGTACTTCTTTCTTGGGAGCTATTATTGTTGGAACAACACAAGGATTGACACTCTTTCTTATGAAACCATTCTCCAATAGACCCTAGATTTTCCTTGCCACTTTTGCATTTTTCTTTGGGGTTGGTTTTTTGGCAGCCTTATTAGGCAATGTCAAGCTAGGGATGATATCAATATAGTGAATAATCTCCCTCATAGGTGGTAAGGGGTTTTTCCTTTCATCAAAAATTATTCCTTTGTACTTGTCTAATAAGTTCGCAACTTCTTTTGGGCCCACTCTCCTCACTAGATTTGCTATTTTTTTTGGTTTCACTATGATGGAAAAATAAGGAACATTCTCTTCTTTTAGGACTTTCAAAAATTTTTTCTCCCCAACTAGGGTCACACTACTACTCAAGGCTCTTTCCACTTCACTCTCAAGTAAGGGTGTCATAGTATAACTTACCCCATCCTTGGTCAAAGTATACACATTATTTTTCCCCTCATGTTGGGCATCAACATCATATTGCCATGGTCTCCCTAAAAGGATATGTCACACATCCATGTTGGTTACTTCACACAAGACCTTATCTTTGTATTTCCCTATTTACAATTCTACCCAACATTGTTCATTAACTGTGTTTTTTTGGTCCTTATTTAGCCAAGACACCTTGTAGGGGTTTGGGTGTGGAAATTTCTTTAAACCAAGCTTATTTATCATATCTATTGATGCTAAGTTCTCTAAGGAATTGGAATCAACAATAACCTTACAAACCTTAACATTTACCTTGCAATGTTTCCTAAATAAGGTTTTCCTTTGAGGAGGCTCCTTTTGCAATGTCATTGTCAAGAGTGTTCTATTGAACATGATGCATTCTCCTTGCTCTAGTTTAGCAGGTCTAGAAATTCTTGTATGGTACAAGAGGTCACACTTTGAAAATTCTCTTCTTGTGCAATTTTCACCCTCCTATCATTGCTTTTATGAATTCTTCTTGCTCCACCCTTTCTTGACATTTGAAGGACTCATGGCTTAGTTGGTTGCAGGAAAAACATCTGCCAGTGAACAAATAAGTGTATCTTCCATCTGATCTCCCCCTACTATTTCCTCTACCTCCTCTAAAGTTTCCTCTAGAGCTTGTCTCCTTGTCATTCTCCTGATGTCTTGACTCTCCTTGAGGCCTTGGTGCTGATCATCTTCCTTGGAACCTTCCTCTTCCTTTGGAATTAGTTCCTCTTCCTCTATTCTGACCACCCTTCCTTTTGAGTTTTTCTTCAATCTTGAGAGCAAGTTGGCAACACTTATGTACTAATTCTACTAATACCAAAGTCAACTCATCTTGTATGTTGTACTTGATGCTATTTATGTACCTTGAAAGTTTTTGTTTTTCATTCTCATATACCTTATCCCTGAGAGTTAATGTATGAAACTCTTGAGTATATGTACTCCCATCCATATATTTTTGTTTGAGGTTTTGCAACTTCTTGTGTATCATCACCTCATAGACATTAGGAACAAATTTCTTTATTATCTCTACCACCATCCTTTTCCATGTGGATATGGGCTATTTTTCCTATTTCATTCTTTCATTTTGAAGGAAATTCCACCAACTCAAAGCTGGTCCCTTCATCTTAGAGTTTTTTGTTTTCACCTTTTTTCTTGCAAGGATCTTGTCATACTCAAAATAGTTTTCAAGGGCTTCTAGCCACTCCATGCATGTTTTTGGCTCTAATATAGCATCAAACATGGGTAAGTCCTCCTTTTTCTTCTTTCCTACCCTTTGCAGGGTTTCCAGAATCATCCTCTAATCCTTAGGTACATGAGGCAAGTCATCTTCCTCCTCTTCTTCTCCTTTAGATTCTTCTTGGTCTCCCTTGCATACTTTCTCCTTCAACTTTTCAATCTCTCTTCTTGTAGTTATGTTTTTTCCCCTCATGGCTCTACTCTTAGCCATCTATTCCTTTACTATATTTGCTAACTCTATATTTTTTATCCTCAATGGGACATCTTCTTTTACCATTTTGTCTTCCCAATAGAACTCAGTCACTCTGATACCACTTGGTAGTTCTTCAACAACAGTGTAATAAATCCAATACTCGAAATCTCTCTAGGTATCCAATACCTAACTTACCCTTCAAGGGTCTACAAGAATCCTTATAAAACCACTTCAACCTACCACAAGTTCTGACACAACTCCTTAAACTTCTCAAACTATCTTTCACAAAATGACTCTATAAGCCAACCTTGGATCTAGGGCACAAACTTGGAAATGGTCACTACCTAACCCTTTGATTTCAACCAATGGTAGGAACACTTCAAGGGACATACAAAGATGAGGATTCCACAATAGTTTTGCTTCCCCAACTGTCACAACTAACAAATGTACTAAGATGCCTAAAAGCTGCTACCAATAATTTTATGCATTTTAGGGCAACAAATCCAATTTCTTCCAAAGAAATTGGTGAAAAAATTATAGTTTTAGATAGCCTTTTGAGACTTTCTACTATCCTCCAAATTTCAATCCTCTATTCTACTCCAATGCCCCTAAACTTACACAGGCTTTATAGGCCTAATTGACCAAATCAGGCTTGGAACACTTGCTAAAGAGAAAGAATAGATTTCTAGGTGTTAAGAATTGACTTGGAATGGTTTAGCTTACTTATCTCTAAATGAAAAAATCACTCACCAAGTTCTAAGCTTGCATCTTCTTGTTTATGCTATAAAGACTCACCAAATTTGTTGAATACATAAGGATATTCAACCCAGGGCTTGATCATAGGACCTTCAAACCTTCTGAGGAAAATCCACAAATTTGAAATCTATTAATACATGTCCTAAACTTTCAAAATCTAGGAAGACATTGTGTTGCAGCCATGGGGTTGCAAGTTAGGACCAAACATCCATTAAAATCTTTAATTTCATGGTTTGCTGACCCTATCATAGTAAAACAATAATATCTCACTTCAAACTTAACAATATTTAACCAAAAACAATGTTATGGAATCAAGACTTGGAACTCTACCCAATCGTGACATTAGATTCAATCTCCCAAATGTGTACAATTCCATACACAGAATAAATGCTTAGAAAATCTGTTTATTCCTCTGCAAAATTGGTTTTTCCATACAACATATCACACCCATTAATGTCTCAAAGATGTTTAGGCTTAAATAGATCATTCCAAATGGTTATAACTAATATTTGAAAGGTTGGGACCATTGGATGAAAAGTTGTACTTTAAACAAAAACAAGTTACTAATAAACCACTTTTACAATATTTTTCCTTAAGACCTTTCTACATGAAAATTTACTATTCCAAAATTTTATTAAGGTACAAAGAAATATAAAACATATAAAAGACACTTTATTACTCAAAATATGCAATCTTAGGATCCTTTGTACTAAGTGAACTCAGGTTTATAAACACACCTCAAGTTCCTTGACCATACAAATAGAATCATTTCTTATTACACACAAAACTGAAAAATTAAACAACTTTAAGATATGGATAACCATATTTCCTCCACAACATGAATCATCACCATATGCCACCATATGCATTGATCCACTTTGTTATAGGTTATGTCACCTTGGTTCCCTACACCATACTCCTTTGGCCAAAAGACACTCAAGTCCCTTAAGTGGGAATGTTTACAAGTTGGACAATAGATATCCAAGTTGCTTCCACCAAAGGTTTATCCTATCATTTGATAATCATAATATGTATGCCTTCTAGTCTGCCTGGTGACCCATTTTGCTAAGATGCATTCAACACTTGGAGGTTTGTGTCTTGGTAGCTCTTGAATCACATCAATAGAACCTACAACACCAATTTTAGTAGGACTAGAAGTCTTCTATGCATAAAGATAAGATACAATAAATATTGGTGAAAGACCTATATTAGAAGGTAAATCAATCTTGTATGCATTAGGACCACATTGTATGAGGATTTAAAATAGCTCAATCTTTTTCACCTATAGTTTGGTATACTTCCCTTTAGGAAGTCTTTCTTTCTTGAGGTGGACCATGGCCATGACCCCAACCTTAAAATGGATTTCTCTCCTTTGTACATCTACTGTCGGCTAGTATTTTTTAGAACTCTATTACAACCTCTCTCTAACTTGTTGGTGAATATCTTTCATTACTTCAGAAAAGTCATCTGCCAAGGCACTCTTCTAACTAATGTTCTCTACTGACCTAAGCTCAAGCACACCCCTTGGATGAGAGCCATAGATAATTTGGAAATGGACAAGACATGTACTTTTGTTCATAGAGTCATTATAGTAGAATTCAGCTTGAGTGCAGATAGTATCCCACACACCACCATTTTCTTTTGTCAAACATCTAAGAAGGTTACCCAAAGACCTATTGATGACCTTAGCCTTTGCATTAGGTTATGGGTGATAGGTAGATGACATAGCAAGGTTAGTTCGTAGTCTCTTCTATAGGGTACACCAAAAATGTCCCACAAACTTAGGGTTTCTATATGAAACAATGATTAGAGGAAATCCATGTAGTCTTACTATGATTTTGAAGAAGAGGCCTGGAATGCTTGAGCATCATGTCTTGTCTTTCAAGGAAAAAAGTGTGCCATCTTGGAAAGAATGTAAGAGTTTATTTTATATTTTGGTAAGACGTAAATGTATGAGGGTCAACAAAGAAAATAATTATTGATTAAAAAGGTATGTAGGAAAATTGTAAATGCAATGTTAAGTGTGCTTTGGAAGAAGTGAGTGTGATATGTATGTGATGCATATTCTGATGCATGATTAGTGTAGTGTAAATTGTGATAAAGTTTTTTGAAGAGGAGAAAAGGCAATATCAGATGTTGAAGATATTAGTTGCATTGCAAATGTTTTATGTATCTATTTATGTATTGAAGAACTTTGATGTAGATTGCAGGTTTGGGAACTACACTCATCTTGCATACATTTTTTAATTCTACATAACAACTCCTAATAGGGTTAAGGCTTCTAACAATGCCTAAGTTCTCTAACAAGGATCAAGAGACTATACAAATGTAGCAGACTTCTAATATTGTCAATATCATCAGCAAGATACTTTTGATTAGTGGCTCATTTTGTGGGTACCATCCCCACTGGGGTTTTCCCTTTACTAGGGTCTTCCTAGTTAAAAGAATATTGTGTTATGAGTTACTTTTTATTTATTGTTATGTTTATTGTCTAACATAGTTAGTTTACTTTCATATGAAAGTTATAAAGTTATTAAAGATATCCAATTTTGGGCAAAATTTTGTGAAATACTAATTCACCCTCCCTCCTCTCATTATTTTGTATTTCTAGAACATGGGGATCCTTGTCATGCTCACATACATTCTTGAGGATTCAACCAATGAGATTTAAAAATAAATAAAATTCCTCACCTCTTCTTCATCACATATTTCATCTAATAATTGATCCATGAGATCATTTACCTCCATGTCATTAAAAGCTTCCACTAAAATATTTACCGCTTGTTATACTCTTCTTGAAGACTTAGTAGCCTCCTCCCTAGGAGGATTATTGAGGTCATTCAAACCCCCTATGATAATGCTAGATGTTTTCTTCCCTTCATCTTCATCTTTCTCTACTTCTATTGTTGGGGATTCTTGATAATTGGTTATGCTGACTTTTAATGGAGAGAAACATCTCTCCATGGGGTTGTTTGACCTAACTATAGCTGATCAAAGGTGAGGAATACACTCCCTTATCTCCTCCTCATCCTAATTATCATCTACTTGAGTTGAGAACACTCCTCCTTCATTGAGGATGACCTCAACATTCGAAGCCAAGGGAGGAATTTCTATGCTACTAATGGTTCACAGAGTTGGAGAGGGCAGGGGGAATTGTCTTGAGTTGATTCTTCTATGAAGTATCCTTCTACAAATCTAGGTTCAATAGCAATAATCTTTTCATTTATGTTAATATCTAGTGGTTTGGGTTTTAAATTGTTAACACTTACACTAACAATAATAATTAGGTTGGAGCATTTGAGATGAGTTTTGATAAATTTTGGGAAAGATTACATTGCATTACCTATGAGTTTAAGTGTATCCTTTACTATATAAGCTCTATTGGATGATTTGGTAACATAATTGCTCAATCTACCTTAAAATATACCAAATTTTTTTGATCAAAAAAGAGTTTCTAGTCTAAAATTTTAAAAGGATAACCATTAATAACTAGGTCTTCCACATTAAGAAGATTATTTTCTAAATCTAAATTATTAGAGGTTGTATAAAGAAAATCATTTTCCAAAAATGCTAATTCTATATAATTACCTTAAAGATCCTTAATCTAATGGGATACATCATCTATATCCATACCTTGGTCAGTCGATCAAGTAAAGACTCCATATCTCTAGTACTGGCATTGGATGTATTTGAGTATGTGATTCATTAGACTATAAACTAGGTGGTCTTCCTTATTATTCACTAGATTGAGAATTGAAGTCTCCAATGGTCCTAAAGCAGGGGTTGTCATAACTAGAAACTTCAGGGGAATTGATCCAATCCATAACAAGATCGAATTTGGTTATTAGTTTGAAGCGAAGAAATAGGGTTAGATTGGGGCCGAGGAGTTTCTTATCTCCTATTGGTATGTTTGGAAGGGGCCTTCAAATGGGGCCTTTGATTCTTGCTACCATATTTACCTAAACCCCTAGCTATGGAAGCCCTCCATCTTCTTGACTAATAGGAATGAACTAAAGTCCATCAATTCTCATCTGCTTCCAAAACTAGTTGTCGGCTAAGGATTTGGAGGAGGGGCATTGGATAGTGCATTCCCTAGAAGATATAAAATTGTTTGTAGTATCTTTCCACTTCTTCATGAGAGCTGAAAATTACATGGCTCACATATATAGAGTCCATTTTTTTTAATTCATATTTTGATATTAATATTATAGTAACATATTTTTTTTAATAAAATATGAAGATACTTATTATCTATTTAATATATAGAAAATAATATAAAATTATTTCTAATATATAAAACAAGTTGAAAGAATGATATTAAAAATTATACAATCATTATCATTGAAAGCAAAAAAAAAAAACATAACAGTACCTGACATGTACTCTTTTGTATAGTGTCATGTATATCATGCTACATGACCGCATGCATCTTTTTAGATTAGATTTTTGAAAATGGTAGATAGTCACTACTATATGATACTAACCATTCTTTAATATCACATACTTAGAAAAAATTAAATTTAAAAAACTAATTAAATTTATTTTATTTAACACTTTTAATTTAAAAATAAACTAGAATATATGATATTTAAGTTATTCCTATAACACTTATTACTATTAAAAAATTACTTTGAGAACAATGATTATTATTTTATATTTTAGAATACCAAAATAGCCAACAAGTGGATGGTTGAATCAGTGCATGATAATGAAACCCATTAATGATGACAATAATATAAATATAGTTGTTTGACATTTTCTCCCAATTGTCCCATTTTGTTGGTAAGGTGAGCCCTTCCTCTTTCACTCAAGTAGCTTTCATAAAAGTAAAATAAACATTGCTACATCATCTAATGAAATTCATGTGGCATATTTGCACAGCTTACAGAAGTTGTAGTCTTACAAGCCTCCAATCTTCTGTTTTAAAGCTGCATAAGTTGCCTCTGCATCTTCTATAGTTTGTCAGCTTTGCACCACTCGTGAAGAAGGCATTTCACATGCAATATTGATTAATGGAGTTGAACTCTTCCCTTCCATATTGATGGCATTTATTGCGGATATTCTACAACATTCCAAAAATAATAGTATGTTCTTCTGGTTACCTTTTATTTTAACATTAAATACATTTTTCCCATGCAAGTTTGTCTGAGGATCTATAGGCACAATCTGTTTCTTCACATGTTCTAGTTAGCTGTTATTATTCATGTATTTTTTAAGCACAGCTGTCTAGATCAACAACAGATATGATGAGTGCGTTCAATGAGTTATGCTATAACTTTAGTGCAAATGATGTACGAGGCGTGGATTGGAAAGGAATATGATATTCACAAACAATATCTCGTCAGAAAAGGTACGTGGATTTAAAATGGCCTCTGCCCCGTCTATCAATGATGGAAAAATGACATTAGCACCCCATAATATAGGGGAAGGCATAGACTGTGTGATAGTAACTCGGAGAAAAAATGTCAAAATATTAAACATTAGATGTTTCATCTTCTTTTGAGATCATTTGATACTGTTATTAGGGATTGCTTCCCTTCTTATTGTTTCATTTCTTCCACTCGGATTATCTGTGAAACAATTTTGGATTAAACATGTTAAGTATTTTGGGTATCTTGTGTGAGATGATTTGATACTGTTATTAAGGATTGTTTTTATTCTTATGTCTGAGATGGTGGGTTGCAAAAATATCTAAATAGAAAACTAATACTCATATTGTATCAAGATAAATATTTAGTTTTATTTCAATTGTTATATAATTTATATTTTGGTTTGGTCATCTTAAACAATAATCTTGGAAAAGTATGTCAATTTCGACTATTTAACACTCTTTTTCTAAGAGTCAATATGATGTTTACAATAGAGTTACTATGATGATCGCTAGATGGCTTAGGACAGGAACAAAGACATTTTTTAGTTGATGACCATGCTAGGAGTTAACATTTTTGCCCCAATTGAAGCATACAAAACTAAAGTTGATAGAGTCACATGTCAGCATGAGACATATATTCTACTATAGACTCCTAAGAAGTTGAAATCACCATTTCGAAGAACTTACCCAGTAATGATGATGATTAGATTGGGCATATATCATCTTTGAGAAAACTTGTTGAAAGGAACAAGAAAGTGAAGATCCTTGAAAAATGATTACAGGAAGTTTTAGAGAAGTTGCAGATTGCCATCATAGTTAAGGTGATAGAGGCAAATCTCAAGCTGGAAGCTAAGAAATTGATGAGAGATTTTGATAATGAGTTGACCCAATTATCAAAAGTTTTACAAACATGAGAATACGCAAAACATGATGCACAAATGTTTGACACTATGTAATATCTATCCCTACAAGACCAATGCCACATCAACAATCTCCATGAAATGCGAAAAAATTCAATGAGAGTCAAGTCTTTTGAATATTGACTAGTCAACATTAGTTCATTAACTATCATTATCATTAACTAAAATGGTACATATACATATATGCTCAAGTTTAAAGAAACTGTAAATTCGTTACTAGATTACCAACATCATATACCAGATACCAAATGGCCAACCATGGTGACCAATGTTGAAATGAGCTCTAGAACCTATCTAAGAATAGGAGGGCAAGAATACTGTAGGAGTTCTTTACCACCCTACCATGAAGCGGTTAAGCTTCCGCGAAATCTTTCCTGACATGAAAGATACCTAGCCGAGCAACAAGTTAGTCTAAACAAGTAAAACTAGAAGAGTAATGGAATTGTGCTACACAAATAATGTTAGAACATCAATCGGACAACAAGGTAAGAAAACAACATTTTCTTAGTTATCACTTCAATATCATAGTTCCATCTTCATCATTTATAAAAAAATAAAACATAACATGGTTTATCCAACCTTGAGTTTCATATACCCATCAACATACAAGGATAAAACCACAAAGTCCACTAATCATGGATCAATTAATTACATCATCTTAGCTCATCTCTAACAAGAAAATTGGTCCAACTTCCAAGAGGGCATACAAGTACTACCATCAATTCTCTATTGAAACGTGTTCTAAATATGTATATCTTAAGCCAACCACATAGCTAACAATGAAACTCTTTCTCCATCAATTATGATTCATCGTATGTTATCCTATCTTGAATTCCTCTCATAGAACATAAATATAGAAGATGTATTAAGTTGTTAGAAATATAGATGGAGTAACTGAGAGGTGGGGGGGTTGGGGAGGGGTGAATCACTTACCACAAAAATATTTCAGATCCCTTAGATGTTAACAATAAAACTAATTGTTGTTGTTATTTAGTAAACACACAAAAATTGTTGTAACTTGGTAAAAGTAGTGTGATTTACTTATTTTTGATCTTAAACATTCACAATGATTAACTTGAAAGCATACAAGAAATAACATGAACACATGAGACACCAGGATTTAATGTGGAAACTCAATATGGAAAAAACCACCAATGCAACTAGTTACTGATTTTCACTCTTCTTAAGTGAGCCTTGTTAGGAGCCAACCTAGTTAAAGGTTACAAAACACACTATTAGGTGTGACCTTGTTAGAGGATTTAATCACCTTGTAAGGGGTGGCCTTGCAAGAGGTTTTTAAAACAATTTAATGAAATTGTCACCTTGTTAAAGGATTTACAATTGGCTATTAAACCAACTCTATTAAGAGATTTTGGAATCACTGCTACAATGATAAGAAAGTAACAATGAAATGACCTGAATGAGATGCAACTAAATTACTAATTACATATCTCTATTCTACTTCATGCTAGATCCTTAATGATTGAATGTTGCTTTACTGCTTCACAAGGATATCTAACCATCCTTCAAGTTCGCTCACACTCTTTCCTTCTTAATCAATCAATACACTTGCATTCTCTCACATACATTATAATCTCAACTTGACCTTATATTTATACCATACAAATTATCAAGTCAGCTCAATTACAACTTACAATGACCAATAAACATTACCACAGTTGGCTGAAATCAATACTTAAAATAATTAAACTTCATATCCCCAAATCAACAAAATCCTTCATTGGCTGACCTTGCTTGGTAAACATTGATCCTAAAATGATTTCCTATGTTAACTAAAAGAAGCTTGGTTAACTCTACGAACTTGCAAAATCCTTTGGCAACCGAGTGAACTTGGTGGACACTGACTCTGACCAACTTTCCTTTGTTAACCATGAGAACTTGGTTAATACTACTTTCTGCCATAGTTTCCTTTGACACCTGAGTGAGCTCATTAGACACTATCTTTGTAGAGTAATCTCTAGGAGTGCTCGATAGACAAGGAAAATTGTCTTGCTAACCAAGTGAGCTCGATAAGCATTGACTTTCAACTAATATGACATTTGTGTAACATGAAAGACAAAACACAATTAGACAATTCTATCCAACAAACAAGCATGACCCCATTACTTTCCATTCATCAAGAGATCATATTCTCCCCACCAATTTATATATTCTATACATAATGTAGGAAACAATGGAAAATGCAATAATGCCTTTCCTAAAATGCCATGTATGCATCATGTATGACCACATCTATGAAACATGATAATTTAAAGGTCAACATCCTTCTATGAGCTATCAGTTCCTAAACATAGTTAATAAAGTCATGGTAAAATAAATGTTGAATAAAACTAATCCCTAGATCATATATAAAAGGCTAGCCATCTAATTATTATTTTCCAAGGGAATTCCTAAGTGCCCAAACTATATTTAGCAGCCAACTCAAGTGAACAGACAACTTACATACTTAACCAAAACCACCAAAGAGTACAATCAAAATTCAATAAGGTTATAGGAGATGTTGACAAACATTAGTTTCCAATTTCACTAGGCTTTAATAATTCATAATGTTGAGAAAAACAAATAGTTATTGAATAGCTTAATGCATACATTCAAATCTATGCCTTTAAGTCTGGTACCAGTTTTAACATCTTGAAGATAATTTAATGTTAACCAAGTTTAAGCATCTAATTAAAGGAGTAGATGTTTAACTAGTTTAATCAATAGCTAAAATAAGTATATGATAGCAGCAATGTTGATAATTACTAGAATCTACAACAAACCTATGCTTTTCATACTAGGTACATTAATCTACTACAATATTACTAATGAATAAAAGAGAATCATCCACCAAGTTTCTTTATGGATACTGAAATAAGGTTCTAGCTTATGGTTCATATTGACAGATATGAATTAGTTGTTAATTGTCAAATACTTGTTCTATCAATCCATCATGAGAGGATTTCTTCAAGTGGTGGCAAAACAATGCTTATCACAGGGCATGAATCCATTCTCATATCAAATATCCTAGATGGTTAAGCCTCAAGGTTCTCTAGTTCCTTTTTGTTGCATTAACTCTTATAGGTTTTCATTGAGTTTTCATGCTCTCTAGCCAGGGTAAATATCAAGGAAAAATGTTCCAATCTATTTATAACATCTAGAAAACCTAGTTGGCGATACAATTCTACTTTAAAGTTTCTCAATTTGGTAAAAACTAATTGGGTGACCATATGTTTACACAAATAGTAGTAATGAACTATAAGTGTCCAATTTAGATACAACTAAGAAAGAAAATTCAATTGATTCCAATCATCTAATATTTATCCCCATTTATTGCTTAAAGTGTTGAGGGAAAACATGAAATTTGTCAACATTAATATAAGGGCAAGAGAAGGACAAGGAACCTAGTGAAATTCGCTATTGATAGTTCTTCTGCCAAAATGCCTCCAATACTTTGTCACTTGCTTCCTCATTAACTTTCTTGAACTCTCCCTAAATTTCCTACAGCTTCTCAAGTGCAAGAATGAGTTCGCTGTCAAGATTAATGTCGTTTAACTTTGTTTTTTTAATTTTATCTGCCATATTCAGTGGAAATTCCTCCATATCCACCAAAATCAACAAGATGCACTAAGCTCAAGAGAAATCTATCATGCTGCTCTAAAAAAATTATAGTGATTTGCCTAGGAATTCATGGCTTCCATGTTAAGACGAGACTCAACAAATAAAAGAAAATAAAACCCTTGACATCGTACGTAGAGTGACAAACACTAGTTATGACAGTTGTTGCACATTGGGGCGTTAAATGGTGGAAATGGTTTGCTGTCTTCCCAAAACTGTTGGATGATCTTTGCCATGCTTTTAAACTCCCCTTATTAAGATGTTGGTTCTTGTATATGTATAACTAACCCATTTTGTTTTGCTAACAATTCTTATTGTTAATTTAGTTGTGTTAAAGTATGTTATCAATGTTATCTTAATTTTAATTAGGAAATCAATTCATTCTCCCTCCACATGAAAAATGGGGTACCAATTTATTGGCATCGAATAAAGTTGGTTGTGACACACTATGTGTATAAATATCAGAAATAATCTAATAACACTTGATACTTGTATCAAGGAACTAAGAAGATGCTTGCTGGAAGGAAAGATATTGTATGGACAATGTACCATGTCATACAACTATGTCCATGATATGAATAAAGAACTTAACAAGAGAAGAATAAATTACAAAGCCATGTAAATATGCTCCAATAGACGATTACAAAGGTTGAAAACTTAAAGGAAGGTATTGCACAGATACATGATGACATAAAGCTTATTGAGCTAAATAAATAGTGAATCACGAATAGGTTCTCATTATTAAGAGAACAGCTGGCATTGAAGGTTAGTAATGCATAGCAAAAATTAGATGAATGTCTTTCAACAAAGACATCATATTAAATTTTTATCTATTCAAACCTCAATGTAGTAGAGCTAGCATCCTTTGGATTGTATGCCCTAACCAATATATTTGAGATAGTAAAGGACACATTGTAGAAATATTTTTAGAGCTTCAAGTCAAACTTTACATATTGTTTCTCCATGTAGAAAACTCACTTTGAAGAACAAGGTAAAATAATATTTGACATGTATATAAGTTTTGACACCTTTGCCATTGATGACAAAGGGGGAAGAGATATAATGAAAATTGTATATAGAAGATTGTAATAAAGTAAATAATTATAATCTAGGGGGATTTATATCAATTAGGAGAAATGAGGAAGGATTCAGTAGATATGATGATCCATTATTTTTGAAATTTTGTAAGGCTACAAGTTATTGTACATTTTAATTTTTTTAATTTTATAACTTTAGCAAAAAAAAATTCATATGTTGCCGTGAATACCAAAGGGGGAGATTGTTTTTAGTTTGGTTGGTTTGGTAAGCATGATGTTGTCATTTATGGAAACATATAAGTCGTGGGAGCTGCGCAGATCATAAGGATAAAGAATTGGATAACATACTTAGAAAATTGTTTAAGTGTTGCATAGTTCATCTAATTGAATAGTTAGAGTTTTGATCAACATAGTTCACAAAATCAATATTGATACAAGTGGAGTTAGGTATGGCTAGAAAAGATTATGGTGATGATGTGTGCAAGGGTGTAGAATAATACAGTCAGTTTAGATAGAGTTAAAATAATTTTACTACTTACAATATTGTACAAGCAAATAGAGAAAGATAAAGAAATGAATATTTTGGGTTAAGGAATTATTTTGTTTATCAAAATAATTACTTAACTAATTAGGGACAACATCGTAGATTTTAACCCTAAGCTAGTGAGACTTGGTTTTACATTTTGGCAAGTGTGTAAAGTTATGAAGGCCAACAAAGTAGATAATTATGAAATAACAAGGTATATAGGAAAATTGTAAATACAATGTTAAGTGTGCTTTGAATGAAGTGAGTGTGATATCTATGTGATGTAAATTTTGATGCATGATTAGAGCAATGCAAATTGTGATAAAGTTTTGTGAAGAGCAACAAAGACAATATCATATGTTGAAGATATTAGTAGAAGTGAGAATATTTTATGTATCTATTTTTGTATTTAGAACTTTATTGTACATCGCATGTTTTGGAAGTGGCCTCATCTTGCATACATTTCTAAATTCTATATAACATCTCCTAATAGGGTTGAGGCTTCTAAAAAGGCCCAAGTTGTCTAACGAGGACTGAGAGACTATATGGATGTAAGAGACTCCAAATAGGGTCAATATCTTTAACAAGATATTTTTTATTAGTGAATCATTTTGTGGCTAACATCCCCATTAGTTTACTTTCATATGAGAGTTATAAAGTTATAAAAGATATCCAATTTTGGGCAAAATTTTGTGAAATACTGATTCACCCCCCCTCCTCTCATAATTTTATATTTCTAACATGGGGATCCTAGTCATGCTCACCTACATTATTGAAGATTCAATTGATGAGTTTCAACAAATTTTGAGAAAGATTACAATGTATTACTTATGATTTTATGTGTATCCTTTATTGTAAGCTCTACCTTAAAATCTACCAAATTTGTTTGATCAAAAAAGGGTTTCTAGTCTAAATTTTTAAAAGGATAGCCATTCATAACTAGGTCTTACCCATTAACAAGATTGTTTTTAGAGCTAAATTATCATAGGCCATGTAAAGAAAATCATTTTCCAAAATTGATAAGTCTATATGATTACCAAAAAGATCTCTAATCTAATGGGATACATCATCTATATCCATACCTTGGTTAGTCCATCGAGCAAAGAATTCTCTAGCATTGGCTTTGGATGTATTCGATTACATGACACAGTAGACTCAAAACTAGGCAGTCTTTCTTATTATTCTCTGAATTGAAAATTGAAGCTTCCAATGGTCCTAAAGAAGGGGTTGTCATAGATAGAAATTTCATGGGGATCGATCCAATACATAACAAGAACGATTCTGGTTCTTATTCTAAAGAGGAGAAATAGGGTTAGATTTGGGCGGGGAGTTTCTTATCTCCTATTGCTATGTTTGGAAGGGGTCTTCAAATGGGTCCTTTGATTCTTGCTACCATATTTACCTAAACCCCTAGCTGTGGAAGACCTTCGTCTTCTCGACCAATAGGAATGAACTAGAGTCCATCAATTCTCATCCACTTCCAGAACTAGTTGTGGGCTGAGGGTTTGGAGGAGGGGCATTGGATAGTGCATCCTTAAGAAGGTATAAAATTGTTTGTAATATATTTCCTCTTCTTCATGATAGCTGATATAGAATCCATTTTCTTAATTCATATTTTGATATTAATATTATAGTATAATATATTTTTTATAAAATATGAAGATACACATTATTTATTTTATTTTAATTAATATATAGAAAACAAAATTAAATTATTTATAATATATAAAACAAGCTGAAAGAATGATATTAAAAATTATACAGACATTATCATTGAAAGCAAAGTAAAGAAACATACAGTACCTGACATGTACTCTTTTGTATGGTGTCGTGTATATCATGCTACGTGACCTACATGCATATTTTGAGATTAGATTTTTTAAAATTGCAAATAGTCACTACTATATGATACTAACCATTCTTAAATATCACATACTAAGAAAAAGTTAAACTTAAAAAAGTAATTCAATTTAGACTATTTAACACTTTTAATTTAAAAATGAAACCATAATATATGATATTTAACCTATTTCTACGACAATTATTGTTATAAAAAAATTATTTGAGAACAATGATTTTGTTATTCTTATTATTAAATTTTATAAAACACCAAAATAGCCAACAAGTGGATGGTTGAATCAATGCATGATAATGAAACCCATTAATGGTGACAATAATATAAATATATTTGTTTGACGTTTTCTTCCAATTGTTCTATTTGGTTGGGAAGGTGAGCCCTCCCCTTTTCACTCAAGTGGCTTTCACTATAAAAAAAAAAATTGCTACATCATCTAATGAAATTCATGTGGCATATTTGCACAGCTTACAGAAGTTGTAGTCTTACAAGCCTCCAATCTTCTGTTTTAAAGCTGCATAAATTGCCTCTGCATCTTCTATAGTTTGTCAGCTTGCCAGCACTCGTGAAGAAGGCATATCACATGCAATATTGATTAATGGAGTTGAACTCTTCCCTTCCATATTGATGGCATTTATTGCGGATATTCTACAACATTCCAAAAATAATAGTATGTTCTTCTAGTTACCTTTTATTTTAACATTAAATACATTTTTTTCCATGCAAGTTTGTCTGAGCATCTATAGGCACAGTCTGTTTCTTCACATGTTCTGGTTAGCTGTTATTATTCATTTATTTTTTTAAGCACAGCTGTCTAGATCAACAACAGATATGATGAGTGCGTTCAATGAGTTGTGCTATAGCTTTAGTGCAAATGATGTACGAGGCGTGGATTGGAAAGGAATAGGATATTCACAAACAATATGGTACGTGGATCTATCAATGATGGAAAAATGACATTAGCACCCCATAATATAGGGGAAGGAATAGACTATGTGATAGTAACTCGGAGAAAAAATGTCAAAATATTAAACATTAGATGCTTCATCTTCTTTTCAGATGATTTGATACTGTTATTAAGGATTGCTTCTATTCTTATGCATCAGGTGATGGGTTGCAATTGCAAAAATATCTAAATGGAAAACTAAAACTCATATTGTATCGAAGGGGCACACTTAGTTTTTTTTTAAATTCTTATATATTTTATATTTTAGTTTGGTGATCTTAAACAATACGCTTGGAAAAGTAAGTCAACTTTGACTATTGAACTCATTTTTTCTAAGAGCCATAATGATGTTTACAACCAGCCACTAGATTGCTTGGAACTTGAGGTAAGACGTATTTAAGTTGATGACCGTGCTTGTTCAATTTCAACTTTCTATTAGAGGAATACACTCTCTTTATTAACTTTTAATTATTTTTGAATGTTATAATTAAATTTAATTGTTTATTATGTTACTAATTATTTACTGATTATCTTCAAAATTTAAAATATTGAAGAATTTCAACTAGATTCTTGTAAAAGCATCATATTATGATATGGTAATTGATGTTATTTTAGTTTTAATTAAAAATCTCATTTTTAATAAGAGAAAATAAACTTGAAGATCACATACACCTCACTCAAGTGAAATACTCTATAATTCAAGTTTCTTATGTTTTATTCAAGTAGAATTATGTTATGGTAGAAAAAAGATTGAAATCTTATACATCACATAAAAATATTATGTAGGGATAAGGTTTAAAATGCTTCCATTCAACGGAGTGTGCATGACACAATCTAGTAGCTAATCTTTTTATGTAAGATCTACTCTACATAATATAAGACTTTAGATATTATATGCTACAAATTTTGACCTACCCTTAGGTGTATTGAGGGGGAGAGTACATGCCAATAATGAATTTGGGAGAGATTAATTTGACAAAACTTAAACTCATATAAGTTTTGAATTTTTAGTCTAAATTATACATACTAATAATATTATAACAATATAAGATGAATGTATTAATATAGTATATTATTATATATTTAAAAATTATTTATTTGAATGTATATATTTTCTTTCATAAATCTACTTCTTAATCAAATTTATTTCTTACATGTTACTCTAAAGACTGTCTCTGCAAAACAAATGTCATGTCAACATTCTTTGTAAAAAATGGAAGATTCAATGAGAGTCAAGGTCATTTCAAAATTGAATATTCAATAATAATTTTTAATTAACATTAATTTAAAAGAATTACAATGAACTTAATATATACCAAATAAACCATAAGTCATTTACCAGAATGCCAAGATGTACCAAACATGTTGACCATTTTGACAAAGGTTCCAAAACCTGCTCAAGATTTAAATAAGGGAAAGAATCTTGTAGGAGTCCTTTACCCCTCTACCATGAAGCTGTTAAGCTCCCCTAGAATCTTTCTTGACATGAAAGATACCTAGCTCACCATCAAGGAAGACTAAAAAAAAAAAAAAACCAAGACGAGAGTAATGGAATTGTGTACACATTGTCTATAATACAATCATAAAGTTCCATTCACAATTTAGCAAGACAAGTAACACAACCCTTTATAGCCAATGCAAGCTAAAAAATTTCAATCAATTACATAGGAAAAACATTTTTGACACAATAGGTTTCTTCTCATATGTCCATCAAGAAGCATATCACCTAATAAGGAGAACTCATTCCAATATTAGAACTTCATGAGGTAGTTCAATCTTTATTTCATAATAATCAGGTAATTCATTCACTTTCATGGTAACCCTTAGTTCAACTCAAAGTATCATGTCACAATAGACCTTAATGTTGACCACACTATCAATAAACATTACAAGACTAAATTATGTGTGCATTATTTCTAGTTATCTTATCCAAAGAAGAAAAAAAACTACTTTGGGTGCAAACAAAAATATATATTAATTTTAGAACTATTCTAATCACATTCATAAATTGGAACTTTACTTGAGATGAGAATGGGTTAAACAAAAGTATATGTCTTCTCTTCATAGTCTATATTCTACACAATATTTCTCACATAAGGAAATTAATAAGAAATGAAGACACATCTCATAATCCTTAATTTGCATGAAAACTTACTCCTTTATCTCTAAAATCAGAACATGGCATTTTGAGAGACATTTCTAAAATGTAACATTCATCACAGGTAGAATATAAAAATTTCATTAAGATTTAAAGAATTATACAAAGGTATCTCTTGAATGCATATATAAAATACTTTTTGAATAAGTCAACTCAGAAAAACACCACTCTATAAGGTATCAGGAAAGTTATCAACTTCTACATTTAAAATGAAAAAATAGAAAGAAAATCTCCGACTCATGCATTAATCACACAGATCATATTCCAGTCATTCATTTTCAAGCTAAGTGAGAATAATAACAACAAATGATGAGATTTCAAAAATATTCTGTTAGGAACCTGTGTGTTCCTTCTGTTTATTTTGTTAGAGTAGTGTTGTTGGACGCATATGCTTTGTAAGTCGTCCTGTGAGTATATTTTATTATTATCCCACATGCATAGGTAGTATTACTTTTCTAGATCGTACTCAGTATATAAGAATAGGTTGAGGCCCTTGATGGGCACGGACGAATTTATTGTATTGAGCTTGCTCAAAGGAGGTTACCCCCTCGAAGTGGCCTGCGATCAGTAGATTCATTCTGAGTTCTGCTATCACTTTGTATTCTGTTATTTCGAGCATTCTCACGATATTGCTATAAGGAGGTTCATCACATCTGGTAACAGAGCACTCTCTTGGGCTCGCTGGGTGGAAATTACATCAAATTTTTTTTCTATCGTGGCCTTCAGGTTCCTCTCACTTCTAATATCTCTTGTTATTGCAATAACTCTTTTCAGTTGTTCTGTCTGTGAGTGAATTTTTCTAAGTCGACTGTTCAAAAAAAAAAAAAAAAAAAGAGTAAAATTTTTTCTGTTTTTTAGTCGTAGCTTCCTTGTTTGCTTTCTGTTTCTGCTCATACTTCCGCAGAACGTCTGCAATATCAAAGCCCAAATTTTACATATCAAAGCCCTAAATCCCTCATTTATCTAATTTTAGGGTTTGCCCTATCTTTTTCACCTCTCATCCAATCGCCACCAAACTGAGCCACAAGATTCAATTCCTCATTTTGCTCCCTTATCCCTCTTGGACTGTTCGCCTCATTTCGCCTCCCTACCCTTGAAACCCTCATTTTTCTGTTTCCCTTGTCCCCAGATAGTCTCCCACCACCCGTCGAACACCCATTTCCTATCTGAGTTTTACCCAAATCCAAGTTTGCCGTAACTAAAAAAGTTTTTGTTTCTCATCTTCTACCCATTCCAAAAAAAAAAAAAAAAAAAAAAAAAAAAAAAAAAAAAAAACCTTGCTTTATGGTTGTTACGCGTACAGGAGCAAAAATCATGGAAGAAGAAATGGCATCCCTCAAAACCAAACTTCAAGATCTGGATGACAAAATTCTGGGTCTTAACTTTCAGCAGTCAGCCATGAGCCGAAACCATTCAGGAGATACTGGGTCCTCTTCTGGCAATTTCCGTGGACCAAAGCTTGATTTTCCACGCTTCGATGGTTCTGATCCGACTGGATGGATCTATAGGGCAGAGCAGTATTTCAGCTTGCATAATACTTTGGATAACCACAAAGTCCCCCTTGCATCTTTTCATTTGGAACATGAAGCTCTTCAATGGTTCCGTTGGTACATCAAGGCTAATGTAGGCCCAACATGGAGAGAATTGTGCACCCTCATTTTGGAGCGCTTTGGCCCTAGTTCCTTTGATGATTTCACAGGAGCACTCACTAAACTGCGTCAAACAGGCACTGTAAGAGAATACCAGACAGAGTTTGAAAAATTAGCTAATCACACAGAGGGCTTGTCTGATGAATTCTTCTGTAGTTGTTTTGTCAGTGGTCTGAAGGATGCACTTCACTCAGAAGTCAAAATGTTTCGACCTACTACAATGATGGAAGCCCTTGGGTTGGCTAAGTTAGCGGAAGACAAGATTAGTGCTCTACAACGCTCCAGATCTAATTTTGTTCCATTCAGAAATACAGGTTCTCACAACCCTCCAGTCATACCAGCTCCCAGAACTACTTCGATCAAGCACTTGTCTGAAACAGAGATGCGAGTCAGGCGAGACAAAGGGCTTTGTTATAATTGTGATGAGAAATGGTCTCGGGGCCATAGATGTGTTCAGCAAAAGCTCTATCTCTTGGATGTGGATTCTCCACCGGAACTGGAAGAATATGTAGATGCTCAGGAAACAGTGGATGATGAGGTTGAGCCTCACCAGCCTGAACCTCCTTCACCAGAAGCTCCACCAGAGATATCTGTCCATGCTTTGGCAGGAGTCACTACTCCACAAACCATGCGGGTCCAGGGTTTCTTCAAGAAGATCCCTCTTACTATACTCATTGATTCTGGTAGCACTCATAACTTCATTGATCCACGACTAGCCAAACAGGCTGATTGCTTTATCCATCCCTGCTCTAGCTTTGAAGTCATGATTGCCAATGGGGGCACTTTACCTTGTAAAGGGAAATGTCGCAATGTGCGTCTCTCTATTGGCGATTATAACATGCGCTTTGACATGTTTGCCTTACCCTTAGGTGGCTGTGATGTGGTTTTGGGTGCCCAATGGTTACGCACTATTGGCCCCATTCTCTGGGATTTTGCTGAACTTTGGATGCAATTTTCAGCCGAGGGGCACCAACACACTTTGAAAGGCTTACAACCAGGGTCTCTCAGCATCATCAGTTCACACCGTATGGAAAAAATTCTTAAGAAGAATTCACATGGTGTCATCGCTCAGCTCCATTCCATTCAGATGCAGCCATCAGCAGTCTCTAGCACTCCTGTCGATCTCCAACACATTTTGGACAAGTATTCTGGTGTATTTGCTGAACCTGTGGGATTACCTCCTTCTTGTCCAGAGGACCACCGTATTCAGCTCCTTCCTGGCAGTGTTCCGCCCAACATCAGGCCCTACCGCTACCCATTTCATCAGAAGATCGAAATCGAGATACTTGTCCGTGACTTACTGAAGCAAGGTATTATTCGCCCTAGTACCAGTTCCTTTTCTTCTCCAGTTCTGCTTGTTCGCAAAAAAGATGGGTCATGGCGACTCTGCATTGATTTCCGAGCACTTAATCATCTCACTATAAAGGACAAGTTTCCCATTCCAGTTGTTGATGAACTTCTTGATGAACTTCATGGGGCTCATTTTTTCTCCAAGTTAGATCTTCGTTCTGGGTATCATCAAATTCGGGTTAATGAGGAGGATATACCTAAAACTGCCTTTCGCACACATGATGGTCACTATGAATTTTTAGTCATGCCCTTTGGCCTCACGAATGCTCCTTCAACATTTCAGGCAGTGATGAATAACATATTTCGACCATACCTCCGAAAATTCATTCTGGTCTTCTTTGATGATATCCTCATATATAGCAAAACTTGGGCTGAGCATCTCCATCATCTGGAGCTTGTCTTGCAACTTCTCTCTGATCATCAACTCTGTGCAAAACTATCTAAATGTGTGTTTGGCCAGGAGGAAGTGGAGTATCTCGGGCATATTGTTGCACACCATGGAGTGCGGGTGGATCCTACAAAAATAGATGCCATGAAAACTTGGCCGCATCCTAAAACTCTCAAGAGCCTTCAGGGTTTTTTGGGGTTGACTGGCTACTACCGCAAGTTTGTCAAAGATTACGGGAAAATTGCAGCACCATTGACAGCTCTGTTAAAAAAGGATGCCTTCTCCTGGACCCCTATTGCTGAGACTGCATTTGAACAACTGAAACAGGCTATGTGCAGTACACCTGTTCTCGCAATGCCAGATTTTTCCAAACCCTTCACTATTGAGAGTGATGCTTGCGGCAATGGATTGGGTGCTGTTCTCCTGCAAGATGACCATCCTATTGCGTTCACTAGCAAATCCCTCTCTGGTAAGAATCTAGCCCTCTCTACTTATGAAAAAGAAATGATGGCTATTTTGCATGCTGTACAGAAGTGGTGGCCATACCTCTTAGGGAGTCATTTTTGCATCAGAACCGATCACCAAAGTTTGAAATACTTCCTGGAACAACGGGTATCCTCTCCTACACAACAGAAATGGGTCAGCAAACTCATGGGGTATGATTATGAGATCACCTACAAGAAGGGTAAGGAGAATATTTTGGCAGATGCTCTTTCTCGCACATTTGATAATCAAGCTTCCCTTTCCGCTATTTCTATGCCCATTCCCAATTGGTTAGCGTCTGTTCAGCAGGGCTATGACAGTGACTCTTCTTTATCTCAAATCATTCACCAGCTAGCCAATAATCCTTCTGCTATACCACATTACTCTTGGGATGGTGCTTCTCTTCGATACAAGGGTCGGCTAGTGCTTCCTCAGAACCTAGCTCTACATCAGGCTATTTTTTGTGAACTCCATGCTTCTCCTTCAGCAGGGCACTCAGGCTTCCTCAAAACTTATGAGCGAGCAAGGAGAAACTTCTTTTGGAAAGGGATGAAACAGACGATTCAACAGATGGTGGCTGACTATGATACTTGCCAACGCCACAAGGGTGAAACGACCCTCCTTCCTGGCTTGCTCGAACCATTGCCCATCCCTACACGGATTTGGACTGATATTTCTATGGATTTCATTGAAGGGCTTCCTAAATCTGGTGGCAAGACAGTGATCTTGGTTGTGGTTGATCGTCTCTCGAAATATAGTCATTTTTGTGCCCTCAGCCATCCCTATACTGCCTCCTCTGTTGCACAAATCTTCATGGACCAGATATTTCGTCTTCATGGACTCCCTTCTTCCATTGTCTTTGATCGTGATGCAACTTTTACCAGTCATTTTTGGACTGAACTGTTTCAGAAAACTGGCACCAAACTGAAGATGAGTTCGGGCTATCACCCACAAACTGATGGTCAAACTGAAATTGTCAATAAATGCTTGGAAACTTATCTTCGTTGCTTCACTTCCGAACAGCAACATCAGTGGGCCAAGTGGCTCCCTTTAGCTGAATGGTGGTACAATACCTCTTACCACACTGCCTCTAAAATGACTCCATATGAAGCAGTCTATGGTCAGGCACCTCCAGTGCTCTTTCCCTACACTCCCAACAGCTCACCAGTCCAGGCAGTTGACATAGTTCTCCGCAGCAGGGATCAGATTCTTCGTACCTTACAGGATAATCTTCACATGGCCCGTAATCGGATGAAACAGCAAGCAGATCAACACTGTTCTGAGCGCTCATTTCAAGTTGGGGATATGGTTTTTCTTCGTCTACAGCCATACAAACAATCCTCCCTAAAGCTGAAAGGGCGTCATAAGCTGGCCCCAAAATTTTATGGGCCTTATAAGGTTCTACAGAAGATTGGTTCAGTTGCTTATAAACTGGAATTTCCTCCTTCTTCCCGCATTCATCCAGTCTTTCATGTTTCTTGTCTAAAGAAAGTTCTGGGTACCACTGTCAGAGCACAAACTACTCTCCCTGAAATGGATACGGAAGGATCCATTATCCTGGAGCCGGTGGCAATCATTGACCAGCGCACTTGCCAGCTTCGCTCTCGCTCCATCTCTGAGGTCTTGATTCAGTGGCATGTCATGCAACCAGAGGATGCTACCTGGGAACCCGTTCTTCAGATTCAACAACAATTTCCACACCTTAAGCTTTGAGGACAAAGCTTTTTTCTAAGGGAGAGGGGATGTTAGGAACCTGTGTGTTCCTTCTGTTTATTTTGTTAGAGTAGTGTTGTTGGACGCATATGCTTTGTAAGTCGTCCCGTGAGTATATTTTATTATTATCCCACATGCATAGGTAGTATTACTTTTCTAGATCGTACTCAGTATATAAGAATAGGTTGAGGCCCTTGATGGGCACGGACGAATTTATTGTATTGAGCTTGCTCAAAGGAGGTTACCCCCTCGAAGTGGCCTGCGATCAATAGATTCATTCTGAGTTCTGCTATCACTTTGTATTCTGTTATTTCGAGCATTCTCACGATATTGCTATAAGGAGGTTCATCACATATTCCATGATTCCTAGTGCATTTTGTTGATAAAAAAATTGTCCTTTTGATTTAACTCTTAAATGCCCAAAATAATTGACACAAAATACCATTCAATTGTCTCTACAACATCAAATATCTCACACAAAAATTAGCCAACCTTTTATTAATCTTTCAATTTAGTTCATATAGGATTTTGAGATGACTATTACAAAATGGGATTCAAATTAGTTCATCTCCTAAAAATTAACAAATGGAAAGGAGCCAATTTGTCTATTACAATCATTACATCAAAATATGAAAGGGTGAGATATAAATCACTTCACCTTCTTTCCCTTTTCTAATTTTTCCTTATAGGCCTTGGCAATGACAATGATTAGAATCAATTCTTCATGTCTATGAACACATACATTAGTGTATCTCAAAAGCCACTTGGAATACTCTTTGGCTAAATCTTTGACAACATTTAACCGCTCTTGTATCTCCTCCATAGCCACATGTACACACCTACCAAGTTTTTGGAGCTCAGAAACTCTATTTTGGTGATCGAAAGATATCTCCATCAAGCCATCTATATAATTGGAGAAGTTATTTTGCATGACGACCACTCCAATGATCCCCTTTCCTTGTCCACTAGTATGGGAATCTATATGTAGACCTCTTAAGAGTTCATAGTCTCTATCTTGATCCTTTTTCACTTTGGCTTCTATTTCTTTAAGTCTTTCCTTTGTCACCAAGATCATCTTAGACTTATATTGCATGCTCTAAAGCCACTCAAATAGAGCCTCATCTCCCTTAGGTAAAATATTTTCTTCCACTGCCTCCTTAGCCTTCATATGGATAATCATCTTTAGTAAAGAAATACAATCTTCACTCTTAACTTTATCTGCTACTAGGGTGGTTTGATTGGCTGAAATATTGTCCTTCTCTGTTTTGAGCCTCAGTATTGCATTTTCGATCTGTTCTATAATGGCAAGTCCTTATAACTTGAGTTTCCCACTCCAATGTCTACCGATCTACCCAAAATGTTTATCTTCTTGTAGCTAAGAGATGAGTGCTTAAACAACAATAGTAGTAGGGTCACTAGTAATTGACATTCTGGAGATATTTTCCAATGGAGTGACTAATTGCCTGATAGAGCTATTAAGTTCATGAATTTCTACCTTCATTCTAAATTTTGATAATTTAAGGCTTTCAAGTTGTCCCTCTATTACATCATTTGTTGACTTCCATAGGCCAAACTTGGTGTAATGTTTGACTTCCCTGAGATCTAGAGAATGTAGGGAAAAATAATCTACAAACATATTTTTGATTCTTCCCTCTTTATTGGGTTTGGAAATTTCCATTATTAGATGCCCTATGTCAAGATCTTGTCCAAGGATTGACAAGGTCTTCTACTTTTTGACTTTTCTTAGTGATGATCCAGAGTGGATAGCCAAAGATAAAGTCTCTTTATTAGGAACTTCTTCCTCTCTCTTCTTCCTTTTTCTGTCTAAGGTGTCCTCTAGCCATGACTCTATGCCAATCACCTTGGATGTAGTCCCAACTGTATCTATACTAAAAATCTTTCTCTTGATTGGGGTCATTGTCTTTTTGGTCGAACAGAAAGGATTCTTTAGGGCATGTGAGAAGAGCTTTGAAGATTTTGGCTTTTTTCTTGCCTCTGTAGTCTTCTTTGTTGCTCCATCGAACTTAGTAGACTCTTTCTCACTACGTCTACCATCTCCAAGATCTACTACTTGTACTTGGGGACAACTTGGAAGGAGTAGTGTTGCACTCACAGTTAGGACTAGACTGTTATGTGGTGAGAGAGCAAGTGTTATTACACCATCTTTTAATTCATCCACCTTCTTCCTCTAGGCCTTTGCTAGAGTTTTGATCATGGGTAGTGAGCTGTCCTGACAAGTTTTGGCTAGGGGAATGCTTTTTTTGGGAGGTTGATCACCTCCATTTGATGGTTGAACTAGCCCTTGGGTAATAGCCAAGATTGTACCTAAGGTGTGACCTTGGGAGGAGGAAGCCTCTACAACTTTTGGGGAAACTTGAGCGAATGTTCCTTTGCTCTAACTCTTCCTAGCTATGGTCCATTCAAAATTTTTTTTGGTCCTCTTGTAGATTCAATCCATCATTATATCTAATTCTCCCCCAGTGTATTCATAAGATTCCAAGCTTATTGGAGTGCCTTTAAGCTTGGTCAGGTAAGTATTGCTATATTTGTTTTGGCCATCATCCTGTGCTCCTTCTACATCAATGCTGACTTTGTACATTTTCACCTAATTGGTTGTTAATCTGGGGAAGACTCAATCAAGGCTCTTGAACTCATTCTTGCAATCAACCCAGTAATCCTCAATGGTGGTAATATGCTTGATTACACATTCAATTTTCAAAACTTCTCTTGCATACCAATTCAGGTTGAACATGGGTCTCATGACTTTGTACATGTCCAACTTATACTTCATCTTGAATGTCTTTAACATGTTCTTAGCATTAGAGTGAGTGCCATAGCTGAAAGACCCCACCTTAATGATGAATTTGTGCCCCTTCTTCTTCAAGCTCCTGCTCAACACTTTGACTTGAATGGCCTACTACATGATCTTGATCAACATGATCATGTCACTAAGATATCTTGGTAGCTTCAAGGGGAAACCATTGAAAGCTGCAAGACAAAATAAGAAAAGGATGAGAATTGGATGAAAGAATTCCAAATTGGCTAATGGTTGCCATGGCTTTAGGACTAAATCTGATTTCTTGACATCCCTATAGCTCCCCAAAAATCCTCATAGTAAATTCATCATTAACTTTCACATATGCCACATAACTATTTTCCAATTGTAGGTATGGATAAAACTCATAAGACTTCACATCATTAGGAAAATTCTCCACTCTCGTGAGGCCTAGCCATACTTGCAATGAGGCTAACATATAGATGAGGAAAGAGGACATGTAGAATGTATTGTAATTTTTTTAGCATCGAGATAATTGGATAGAATTTTTCTTACCTCATGGGCCTAATCAATATATTGAGTGTTTGAATAAATGACTTGAACTAAAAAGAAATACTACTCAATGAAATTCAAAGCTTCTACATCACCTTTCAACCTATGTAGGAGAATTAGGATATCAATAATATCTAGTTTGAGGTTGGTCCCAAAAAAGGTCTTAGGAACCTTACTCTTAGCACTCCATGGTTTCTATAACCATGTTTGCATGATTTCTTTCCTCCAGTTCATCTTCTTTGTGGAGAAGTCAGAAACAACTCCTTCGAAGGTCAAGTTTGAGAATTATTCTTGTTTTGGTACTTGACGGTAATTCACCATAGTTTTCCTATTGATTAAAATCAACACTATGTCATTTAGTTGCACAATCTTCCTTGTTTCCAGGTTGAAATGATGTATACATTCATAGATTAACTCTGGGGCCTGAGCTGCAACCCAAAAACTAGTTGCCTCGACCAACCCACATCCTCAGAGTTTCTCAGTGATGGGGTGAATCCATTAAAACCTCACTTTCTTTTAAAAATCCTCCATGTCGTAGAAATGAAGACAGGTCTCTATGAAATTCTGCAAGTGGGATTTGATTCCAGTCAACCTGTCAAAACCTGCAAACTTGGTTGCCATGACTTTGAGAGAGAGATTTAAAATGAGATAGTGAAATGAATGGCTAATGGAACTATTACTAACTCTTCAAAATTTATACACCTTAATAGAATAGAAGTTTAGAGAAAGAGTAGTACTTTTTTCAACTATTTATGTTTCCATATATATCAGAGTCTCGATTCATATGTTGATCTTCAAAATTCATGCCACATGAATTAATTAATGGAGAGATCTGTTGAAATAGTAAATGTGGGCATTTAACGGGCATCTGGATTTCTTTTCACTATTGCATTGGATTCAACAATAACTTTCTATCTCTCCATAACTTACTTTCCTATTTTCCTTTAAGTTTCAAGAAGTTACCAATAGAGTACTTTGTGGGAGAGTGTTTACTAAGTTGGATTTTGATCATTATCTCTTTTCTATAATGGTAAAATTCTTTCTATTATCATTCTGAGATGTTTTATGCACAAATTGTGAATCTAACCTGATCATCGGTCTAATTTTCTTTGGAATTTGGGAAATTGTCTTCATGGATTGAAAACCCATTGAGGAGAAGACAATTTCTATTACTCCATCAACATTTCTTTTCTTAGTTAAACTTTAGACCATTACCCCTCTTGGAATTAGAAGTGTCCAAGTGAGGTGTGAAGACCTTGTCAAGGGCCACTTATTGTTCCTTTTCATCCTAAATTGCCTTTTCAAAAAACCTACTTCATGGGTTGAAAAATGGTCGAGGAGAAGTTAGCTATAATTTTTCTATTGGGGATGATTATGAGAGCCATGATGAATTTGAAACATTTTCTGAAGTTATAATTTCAAGGTAAGCATTGATTTGTCATAAGATTCCTTGTTATTTTCATATTTTTGATCCATGTGCATCATTTAGTGCCTTTTATGGGAAATCATCTTCATGGATATAAAACTCACCAAGGAGAAGATGATTTTAGATTTTATGCAAGCTTCTATTTTTTTAAAAAGTGGTAGGTCATAGTGGATATAACTAATAATTGGTCATTGAATGAGTGACACAAATCTCCATTAGATTGGGCACCAACCTACCCATAATATTACTTGACAAAATGAGGAACCACCCGACTATGAATGAGGGGAGGTAGAAAAGTGAAAATCTAATGGAGACTTCTCCAACCTAAGAGGGCTTAGACCTAGACTCAACCACAGCCAAGAATATACTCCTTTCATCAAAATGAAAGTATTGACTTTTGCTAATCAATATGGAACAAAAATTGGGGCAATAGCTAGCTCTGTTTGGGGACTTGGGAAATTTATGTCCAATTAAGGAATCCAAAATCTCTAGTTTCATAAAATTACAAGGTGGCTACAGAAAAAAACAAAATCAAGGAAAGCAAGGAAAACCTAACTAGGAAAATAGGAATGAGAACTAAATGTAACTATAGTAAAACACAAGGGTTACCTATTTTTAATTTGAAATTTGATAGAGCTTCAAATCCTAACCATTGTATGTCAGGGGAAGTACTTCACAATTCAGATATGCCAATTTAAATGAGTTGTTTTTAGAGGAATGATGAATATTGAATGGACCTTTCCATAGAGTATAAAATTTCTTGTGCATGCCCTTTGGTGCCTTTCTCTTATCCCATACTAGTACACCATCTCCTACTATGAACTTCCATGGCCTTGATTTTTTATCAAAAAAGTTCTTCACACACATCTGATGTTGTGTAATGTGATCTATGATTTCTTCTCTTTCTTCTTTGAGTTTTCTTAATTATGGGATTCTCTTTCCTAGACCATCTTTATAGATGTCATCTTTGATTATTGTCCTTAGTTTGTTTGTAGCCAACTCTAGGGGTAAAGGAAGACTAACTTTTGTTCCATGGACCAATTCAAAAGGAGAGATGCCAATTGCCCTCTTTGAGGTCACTCTATCTGCAAAAAGCATCTCATGAATCTTCTTGTGCCAAGTTTTCTGATTGTCTGATACCAATTTTTTTTTCTAATATTCATCAAATTCTTGTTACTAGATTTAGCTTAACCATTCCCTTTTGGGAAATAGTCAGATGAGTGACTGATTGTGATGCCATACTTGAAATAAAACTTGATGATTTCAACTAAAAAGAAGTACGTTGCATTATCAATTACCAATTTGATGCATACGCCAAATCTAACTAGTATGTTCTCCTTGATGAATTTGGAAGCTACCTCAGAAGTAGTTTTCTTGGTTGCTTTGGCCTCCACCCATTTGGTGAGATAGTCAGTTGGAGTAATAACATATGTATGACCAATGCTAGATGTTGGATTGGTAGGGCTGATGAAGTTGAGACCCCATTGTTGGAAAGGTCCTTTAATGATGATAGGACTAAGAGGTAAAGTGGCTAATAGAGGTCTACCTATGAAAATTTTACATTTTTCACATTTTGACACCTAGGAGTAGGCATCTTTAAACATGCCATGCCAATAGTAACAGTAGTATTTTGAAAGTCATGACCAAAGATGAGAAATTTCCACCACACACTTCATCATGGAATGCTTTCAATAGTCTTTCATGTTGTTGATTATCTATACACCTGAGAAAAGTAGCTTCTATAGCTCTCTTGAATAACTTATCATCCCAAATCATGTATTTGGCAGATTTTAGCTTGAGATCTCTTCTTTGTCTTGTTGTCATCCCTTCAGGACATTCTGCATATGTCAATAGATAAGCGATATTCTTGAACCAAGGGTCTTGTAGGCCCACCACCAAATCTAATTGCTTCTCTCCTAACTCTTTTGGCACTTCAGTAATTCTTCTTTCCATAATTTCTTCGCATAATGCATTACCTCTTACTAGCTTAGTAGGCTTGATTTTGATGTCATACTCTTGTTTTTTTGCTACCCATGTTCCTCTATTATTGCACCCTACATCTTGTTGAGTCAACACACTCTTTACTACTGCATCAGAACATAAACCATAGAATGTGAGTGCAAGATATAGAACCTAATTTTTTTTAGTGTTTTGACCACCAAAAAGGCATGCTTCTCGATTTGAGAATATTTCATGTCATGAATTTCCAACAATATACTCATGAAGGTAATAGGGGCTTGTATTCTTTCTTTGTTATCTTGCATAAGGATGGCTGATAAGGTGTGTTCAAAGGTGTAATAGTAGATTATGAAATCCCACTTATAGTCTGGATGACATAATACTGGAGCATTAGCAATATAAGTTTTTATATTTTGGAAGGCTTTTTTTCCCACTTCATTCCATTTAAAGCCTGAATTTCCCTTCATCATATCCATAATACACTTAGAGGTTTCTACAAAGTCAGGTATGAACCTCCTAAGGAAATTCATTTTTCCAAAGAATGACTTAACTCCTATCTTGTTTATCGATAGGATTAACCTTTGAATGGCTTCAACTTGCTCAGGGTCAATTCTAATACATTCTTGAGATACTATATGACCAAGTAGCTTTCCCTCTATTACACAAAAAATAGATTTCCTAGGATTTAGTGAGATTCTATGTTTCCAACACCTTTGTAACACCTTCTTTGAATCTTCTATGTGGTTTTTCCTCTTCTTTGAAAACACGGTGAGATCATCTAGGCATATAACAATAACTCAATCTTTTAAGCTGGCAAAAGATTTACTCATACACCTCTGAAATGTGACATTGGTGTTGATGAGACTAAAGGGAATTCTATGATATGTGAACATAGCCCATGGAGTGGTGAAATTTTTCTTCTGTTGATCTTTCTCTTCCACTTTTACCTGATTATATCTTGAGAATCTGTTGAGCATTGACATCATTTCAGCTCTAGCTACTATTTGTAGTAGGTAATCCTCGTTAAGGAGAGAAGAATTATCCTTAAAAGATGCCTGGTTCAAATTCATAAAATCTACATAGATCCTTATTTCTCTGTTCTTCTTCCTAACTAGTACTATATTTGCTACCTAGGTAGAGTGATGAATGGGATAAATGATTCTTGACTTCAACATCTTGTTGACTTCCTAGAATATAGCATCTGCTTCTTTTGGATTATGATTCCTCTACTTCTATTGGAGAGGAATTGCATCAGGTTTTAATGGAATCTAATGTTCTATTTTCCCACCTATGTAGCTTTTGAAATCCTCGTAACTCTAGGCAAAAATGTTTTGATATTCTATGAAAAGTTGTTTGACAACTTCCTTCTCTTTAGGTGAGCAACACTTTCTAATATTTATCATCTTAGGACTTTGCACATCTCTAATATTTACCCCTTCATATTCATTAGTAGTAGGACCCTTTACTATTCTCTTTTTCTTTATGTAGGTATCATGCCTATTAAACACATTTTCCAATGATAGAAAGTACGAAGGAATGATATTACCTCACAATTGAACTTCATTAGTTTGATCTTCTTTTCATTTTGGTCAAGGTCTTCTTGATTACCTTCATTGGGTTGGTCTTTGTAGGTATCTTTTTCATTTTTTAAAAATAGCTATAAACTCTTGTCATCTTTGAACACTTGCCAGAATTATGCATTGTTAGCAATTAGAGGCTTGATACATAATTTCCAATTGATACTTCTTATCTTTGAATTCTAGTTGAGGGAGAAATAGACAATGGATCTACTTTAGCTTTCATCTCCCTTGGCATTGATTCAATTTCAAATGCATCAAGCCCATCTATTTCATCCCAGATCCTGTTCCGGTAATTTATTAACTTATGGTTCTTCACAGAGTACTATCCCTTGATTTGTCACACAATGAGCTCTACATCACTCTAAGCTTTTAGGATCTTTATCCCCTTTTCCTTTGCAGCTATTATCTTGAGTAATAAAGCTTCATATTCTGTCATGTTATTTGTATTCCCAAATTCTAGTTTGAAAGCCATGGGTTTGGGTTCTCTTTTAGGAGGTATCAACACTACACCCACACTGGACCCTAATGAGGAACAACTTCCATTGAAATCCAATGTCCATATTGATAATGATTCCTCTTCTACACTAAGAATTTTCTTTCCCAAGTGTTTGATTTCTTTCTCATTTAGAGCATCTTTAGTAAACAACATGTAGTTGCCAAATTCTAGTTCTTGATAGAGAATTTGGACTTTGGGATCATCTAACTTTAAGATGCTAAATTTTTCTTTCTCTTTAGGTTCCAACTTAACCTTCTTTCTTCCTATGGGTATGACTACTTGAGACCAATCTAGTTTTATTTCTCCCCCCTAGATCTCTACAAAAACTTCCACTTACGAGTAGGCTATAGCTTGCCAATATATCTACAACTAGGATAGCAAACAATAATTTCTTTTCTGGATGAGAGGCTAGTGCTACCTGGGCATCTTTAATTTATTTGAGTAATGGGACTTGTTTGACATCCATAGAATAACATCTACCATGAACTTTTTTGAGGGTGAGGCCCAAGGCTTTAGCTACAGAATAAGGCATCACATTGTCAGATGCACCTAAATTGATTATATAATTACTTAATTTGTACCCATTAATGTATAGTGATATGTAGAATGGGTCAAGTTTTTGCCTAGGAAAATTTTCTCAGACCATGGAATCCTCTTGAACAAAAAGGTTAGATGTCAAAGGTTTATCTTCTTCTTTAGTAGTAACATTATGATTCAACTACAAAGAATGTCCTTTATAGTGATCCACTAATCTTTTTAACTCAAAGGGATGAGATTTTAGGTAATCTATGGGAGAGATTTAGATCTTGGAATCTTTACAAAACTGGATGAAATCAAAAGGAGTCTTGTCCTTTCTTAGTTGAGATATCAAGGCTCCTTGATCAACATGACTAGTACTTGAAGAAGGAATGTAATCACTTCTTGGAATATGACTAGAAGATTGATTCTTGTGCTTTTGGCTCCCAATTAACACTGTACATATGAAGTCCCATCAATAGTTTCATAGCATTCACCTTTTTTCTTAGAGTCTAATTTGTACTCTAAAAATAAATTTTTCAGAGTCACCATTATTGATATTCTAGTCATGTTTGTTATTAGTGACATACACTTATTGAGATTGTAAGTATTTATTGAGCTTATTATATAGTTAACAATGTTAACCAAGTAGTTTAGTTGTGACCAAGTTCTACAATTACTTCCAAGTCCTTTAGACATATTTCAATTTACGCTAAGTAGTTACTACTATGGTGATGATCAGCAGTGTAATCTGAGTTGTGCATTGCTTACTAAGTTCATAGTTGATGTGATGCAAGTCTAGTGTTAACCAAGCTAATTAGTGTTTACCAAGCGATTGAGTTTTATACCAAGCTCGTAGTGATAGCATTGACCACGCTATGCAGTGTGAATCAAGTGATTTAGTTTATATGTTGATTTTTATAGTATTTGCTGAGTCACTAGTGTAGATAGAGTTCAAGACTACTTGAAAGTGATTAGTATGGACTAAGCATCTATGTCTTGGTGCATCATGATGCTGAGCATTGATAGTGGATGCCAAGTATCATAACCTCATCAAGTAAGTCTTTAAAACCTGAGTTTCTACACTTTGGCCGACTTTGTAATATTTTTGTAAACTTGTATTGTGGCCAAATTTATAATTTTGTAATTAGATTGGTACATATATAATGCATTGTATCTCATTCAAAGCATCGAATTGAAGTTATGTAATCATCAGAGGAGTAGAAGAGCGAATTTTAAAAGCTAAAATAGTATAAGGAGTAGTAAAGATTTATCTATCATAGCAAGGTGATTTGTACACTCATAAGAATCTCATTTAGTAAACCAAGTTGCAGATTAGAGATCAGCTACTACTTCATCCTAACAGGTGGATCTATCAAATTCTTTAACAAGGTAGACCTAACAGTCTTGTGTAAATCTCTTTATCAAGTGCATACTTCATTTTATGTTTGTAAATCCTTTTGAAAGGTGGACCTAGTAGTCCTTATTTATCCTAACAAAGTAGATCATCAAAAGTGATCATTGTAAGTCTTAATTGGTCAACTTTATACTGCAATAATAAAGCTTGTTGACATTATCCCCACCGCAATTTTACTTTCTATTTGGAAGGTTTCTGGGTCACCAAATTGTGTGTCAAAAATGTTATGTATGCTTTAATATTTTTAGTTTCTCAGGCATGCAATTAGATTAGAATTCACATAAAATATTAATTGCTAATTAAGGATTAAGTTTTATTGGTTATTGATTCACTCTCCCCCTCTTAGTAACTTAACCTATCATAATATTTCCAACAATTGGTATCAAAGCTTTGTCATTCTCAGAGATAGGTTTAACAACTTGAGCAAAGATCAAAGGCAATGGAGGTATTCAGACTTGACAAGGTTATTGAGAATGAGAAGCTAGATTTGGAATTTGCTATTGGACAACTCAAGAAAGAAAAAGAGAAAATCTCTCAATCCCTAAAAAGAAGAAAAGATCTTGCAATATAGATGAACGATCCACTCTACATTCAAGAAATAATTGAAGACATCCATTCAAGTGATTTAGATGAAGCTGATGAAGCAATCAAATAACTATTGGAAAAGAATAGTACTCTTCAAGCAGAAGTATAAAAACTAAGAATAGAGCAAGAAATTCAGTCTATAAGATTATGTGAAGTCATGGAAGATAAAAACAACATAAGAGAAGAGATAGAAGGAAAGAATAATGAAATTCAACATCTATCCCTTCAGCAATCAGACTTTATTGATTAACTTAGCAATGCAAATGAAGAAATCATGAATCTAAGATTAGAGAATGAAAGATTGCAAAATCATCTAAACACTGAAAGGTAAACCAATGAAAGAATGATAAAATCTCAAGCAAACATGAATCAGTTGAATGAGAAAAGTCATTACAGACAAAAATGGAAAGAAATAATTGGATATATAGAAGAAGGTGAATCATCAAATCAAGGAGCTCAAAAGAATCAGAACCCTTCTTGCAATCACTGCAGTAAGATAGGTCATACATCAAAAAAATGTTGGAGAAATGAGAAAGAAAAATTTAATGGAAAATGCTACAATTATAATTAGCATGGTCATAGGGAAAATAAATGCAAAGAGAAACCAAGAGTTGAAGCCAAATGTCACAAATGTAAGAAGATGGAAACAAGTCATTATAATGCAAAACAAAGATATTCAATCCAACAGAAGAGATTGTAAAAGCTATATCTGGTTGGGAGTATAACAATTGGTGCATATGTCATTACTATGGAGAATTTGGGGACACTGAAATGAATTGTGAAAAACATCACTTGAGGAAAAGAGATACTACCAAAAGATGTTTCATTTGTATAGAACTTGGTCATATTTCTAAGAACTATATGAATACTAGAAGAATTGAAGATTAAAAGAAGGAAATAGTTGATAACATCATAAAGTAGATTAGACAACAATGGGTTCCAAAATCTTCTAAAAATACAAGTTTGAGCAATGATGATCAATTCACTCAAGAATTGGGTGACTCCACCATTTCCACTTGATTTATCAAAGGAGAATTGGAAGTAGGATACTAAAGATGGCATCTAATATTAGTTCTAGTTGACAAGGATGAAATATCCATATTAGCATTCAAGATGCAAAGGGATCACCTAGTGAGAGATTACAATCATGACCAAGTTATTATTCTTACCAAGCGAGGTCAGGTTACAGACTCTATTGAGCAAGATCCAGAGTAACTAAATTTTGTGTGGTTATCAAGTCACAGAAGACCACTGAGTATTCAATAAAAGTGAAGTGGATGATAGTCTGTCATTTGAGTGAACAATTGTACCACACATTTATGGCAATTGAAAGGAGAAATTTGATAAAAGGATGAAATCAAAGTCATTTCTCACTATGAATTTTCAAGAGTTATTTGTGTTCAGTGATCTTTTGAGCAATCAACTGATTTGAGCAAAATATCTTAAACCCTATCGAGCAAAGATGGTATCCACCAACAGCAAAGTGGAAAAAGGTTCAAACATGTTGGTTTGTGGTGTGGAATGGAATGCACCAAACTTCAAGTTGACTCTTGCTATTGCAGAAACCTTAGATCTAAGTGAAGTGTAGTCTCATATCTCTCCTAAGATACTGTTAATTAATGATATTTATTCACATTTTAAATGTTATATTGAAGATATCAATGCACTAGAGATGGATGGATTTTTGAAGGAGTTATGTGTTGATAGTGTGTTGAAAATTGAGCATCAACATTTAGAGGCAAAAGGTTTAACCCACATTCCTCATATGCCACAAGATTTCCAAGTGAAATAGATAAGGTTTATCCTTTGTTGTATGCATAACGGTTAGCTATAGCTAGAACAACCAATTTTGATAACTAATAAGATGATCCACATGATCACTGGTCTCCAAATGTTGGCAAAAGCTAAAATGACTAAAACTCTAGGTTGGGTTGAACTGGAGAAGAAAACCCTTGCTGAGTAGGATTCAAGGGGAATGAATATTAGTGGTGTCACTGACATGGAATTGAAGTTCAGCATTCATGCCATCACCAACAAAAAATACAGTTTGTGTAGATTGAATAGTATATCCTACGAAGCAGTTGATTTAGTGTATAAGGTGGTCAAGAACAACCTTTCTCTTAACCTTGCTGAGTTACTATTGAACTAGTTCAACAAAAATATGGATAGCATCAAGACTTCCAAGGAAAACTCATGTAAGTTAGGCTCACTCTTGACATGTTTATTTTTCCATGTTTAGAAATTATTCCCATCAAAAGGTATTGTTGTTTGGAGGAAAGATGTACCAGTCCTTTATTAGATTAATGAATACATTGCTGAAATGGAAGAAAATTATGCAAGAATTATGGACAACTATTTTGATGCAATTAAGGAGAAAATGAACAATAGATTTAGGATTCCAAGGAAATTAGTTGAGGATTACAAAGATGATGTTTGTTTCATGGTAGATAGTAACAAGGTATACATTCAGGAAGTTAGGCCAAGAATTGCATGGGTAAAATCTCTAGGATATGAGGTGAATATTGATGAAATAAAGGACATAAATGGGGCATTGATAAAAAAACCTGTTGATCCCAAAGCTACTTACTTTGGCACCTATGATGAGGCAAAGGCTAGGATAGAACTGGAAACCAAACTCCCTTAGGCAGTTAACATGAGTAAGAATATTATTGCCAAATTGAAAACTAGTTCTACTCTTCTATTAACTGAAGGAAAAGGAGATGATGAAGAAAATTTAGAAGAAGAAGAGCCACTAAAGAAGAAAGGTAAGGTGATTATTACCAAGCCTACCAAGACATCAACTACTGTGTTCACAAGGAGACCATCTAGGAAGGCAATAGATAAAGAAGGAGGAGACATAATCTTTAAGAGGTCTCCACCCACCTTTGAGGAAAGAATTAAAGAATTAGAATTAGGTTCTGGAATTACAAATTTCAAGGCACTAAATTATGAGATCGTGAGTACTAATGAGTAGAAGTAAATAGCTGATTGATTGATATCCAAGATGGGTAAGTGGAAGTACTCACTTGACCATCTTACTCAATAGATTCCTAATGCTTTGATGGACAAGATTAAGCCAAGATAACTACAAGAGATATACATGAGAAATCCCTAAGGCAACTCATACAAAATTTGGATGACAAGGAGGTGAAATAATCTTTGAAGAAAAATGAAGAAATGTTAACTCTAATATTCAATAATTGTCCTATATTGTTGAAGGATATTGAGCATGTTGTGAAGAATGCTACAAATACATGGAAAAATGTTTATCTTCTTCACAAATTGAGTGATTTTGTAGTAAGTGTAAGTGACAAGGATGATGATGATGATCAAGAGAAAGATGATGAAGAGGTGACTCATTTTGATAATGTAGATGATGAAGAGGAATAGAGGTAGGAAGTTATTGAGGAAGATGTGCAAGATACTAAGGAGACCAACCTAGTAAAGATTGTTGTAGTGATCATAGTATCACTTCCTCATTCTCCCAGAAAAACATTGATAACACCAAGCCAAAAGATAACCTCAATAGGATTGATTGTGACCAACACTGAAAGAACAAGCACTCAATCAATCTCTACACCAGTCCAGCTTAGTATTTCATTAACATAGTGCCTAGCACTTCATCTACCAAGCAAAAAATTCTTCCCTCTACATTAATTTTGGCCACAATAGGTATTTCTTCTACCAGTATTTCAATAAGTGTAGTATCCATTTTTGTAGCAAGTCCTACCATTTCCACAATTGTTTCCATTTGTAGAATCTAAGAAATATGTGCAAGGATAGTTGAGACCAAGCCTCAACTTAGCACATTTTTTTTGGAAAAGGCAAAGAAACAGAAGATGATATAGATCCTAATGAGGAGATTGTGATTCCTAATTGGGACATCTCAAAGCTAAATCTAGATGAAATGCATATTTTTGGTGAACTTCTTCAAAATAAAGTCAAGCAACAAAGGCTTAGAGAGGAAAGAAACAAAGAGTTCAAAATAATTGAGGATGCAAAGAACATTCTAGTAGAGGCTCTAGGTATGGAGGTTGATACTTCTCAACCAATTTTGTATCATTTGGTAGAGGTAGTCTAGAAATATAATGAAGATTTGGATGGACAGGACAAATTATTATAGAAAGTAGAGAAAAAGTTTGAGAATAAATTTTTAGAACTTATTGATCAAAAAACTACCATTCATCAAGTAGAACTATCTACTATTTTAGGCTCTCTAGAGACCTCTTGCATCAATGTATCTTTAATTTTTGGTAAGCTATGTGATACATCAATTTTCACTAAAGAAATAAGAGATAAATTATAAAAAATTGATGAGGATTTGAAGGCAAGTGCATAGAAATTGCAGATTGACCCAAGTTCTAGCTTTTCCCACTTTAATAAGATTAGATTTCTGACAGACATGTAGGTAGAATTGCTAAGAGAAGAAGTAAGAATCAGATCTACATTGATAGATATTCATAACATGATTCTCTAAAACATGGATGCACTGTAGAAGCACATTGCACATTTAAAAATTCTCATCCATTACAACAACTTCTCCATTGTAGACCACATGATAGAATTGGTAGCAGAAGTGTAGATTGCATTACACACATGCAAGGTCTTGCAAGAGAATTGGGTGAAGACTTTGGCACTCATCCTGAAGGCACATTCAAATTTCTTGTCACATTTTGGCATTACTATATAAATACATATTACATAAATCTTTGACATTAAGGTCAATATGGGGGAGAAGATGTGAGAAGATGTAAGGAGAAAGGGGGAGAAAATTGAAAGAAGATTGAAAGCTTGTAAAGAAAATGTATATTGTATAAAGGGGAGAAGATGTATTTAGATGCACATATCAGATGTATGGTGTTGGTCTGACTTTTTGTATGATAGAAGTCTTTTGTCCAAATTGTAGAAAAGTCAAACTTTTATTTCTAAGTGAAACATAGGGTTTATGGATAATCCATCCATTGGCTAGCCTTTGAAAAAAACTTATGAAAACCCTACGTTCTTTTTATTTGTAAAGTTTTGGGTGCGAAATTTTTGAATCTTCAAATAAGACGAATATTCTATTACCTTTTATCTTTTGTGCCCCCAAGATACCTTTCCTCTCATATTGTCCCAGCCATCCGATCTAAGTAGATCTACCATTGTCATTACCTCGCTATGCAAACATGGGCACTTTTTATGTATGGCGAGGTAGCGAGTGCTGAATAATTTACAAAATGGGACAGCAAAATAAATATACAACGGTCAGAGCTTTGTTTTCTGACTGATTTATTATTCAAGTACACATTAATATTACCGTCAAAATAGGAAAGGGGACCCAACAGAAGCAGTCTGAAGTTTGAGCCGGAATAATTCTTTTTCTGATACTTCGCTACCTCGCTATCAAAAAATTTTGACACTTCGCCATTAGCGAAGTAGCGAGGCCCCGTGAAATCAAGAGCCGGTGACATTACAAATTGTCAGTACTGTAACTACACCAGGTGGCGTGAGAAGTAATAAATGCCATTGTCAGAAGTAGTTTAATAACAGAAATAATTATCTGATTTGATTGCAGGTAATCCTACTTGAAAACCCACAAGTAATGCATCTGTCAATTCCCATTATCAACCAGTAATAGGAAGAGAGTCTTCTTTGCTTAGCTCTGAATCTAAAACTACAAGACTCTTAGAAGGCATTTTCAATACCCCATTACCAGATGAGAGAGTTTTTCAAGACAAGGACGTGCCTACTATGGGAATTGCTTCATTAAGACCAGATCCTGTAGCAGATATGAAATATAGGCTAGGATTTAGGAGTTCATCTGATAATCCTTTTAATCCCAGAGTAGCCCCATATGTAGAACCAAACCTTATAGATCTGGATGAGCCTATTAATTCTGAGGCAACTTCTGCAGATCCTAAAGAAGTGCACTCTGAAATAGAATTTTTGAAGAAATGGATTGCTGAGGAAGAAGGTAAACACATTCATCTTGAAAAAGAGAAGGAACAAGCCACCTTAGATGCCATAATAGAAAGAGATTCTCTGCTAAGAAGGATGGCTACTTTGAAAGAGCAAAATAAATAATTAGAAGAGAATACCACAACTCTCCATAAGGATGTTTTTGGAGATGTTGATAATCTGAGAGCTAAAGTTCAAGAACAAGAGAAATGCCTAAATCAAAGACAAGAACCAGTTATTGCTCAAGTTCAAGCCTATAAACCTGTTCAAGTTGATCCTGTAGAGCCCACTGTGAAAGCTCTAGATAAAGGGAAAGGAAAGGCTATAGGAATCCGAATAAATGAGCCTCAATCTATACCAAGCAAACCTATACAACCCTCCATGTTGAAATTAGATCTAGATCTTGAGAAGGCTTGAAAAGAGAGGGAAGATCTTGCAAAAGAACTTGAGAAGGTTGAGAATGAAGCTCAAGCTGCAGAAACTAGAAGGAAAATCCAATTCATAAAGTCTAATTCTGCATTGGCTTCATGGCCCAATTTGTCTATCCCACCTACAAATCCTGCACCAGTTAATGGTCCCACAATTTCAACTCAGGCAGTACCCCAATTTGCTCCTACCTCATCTTCCAATATTGGCACCCAAGTCCCAAGATGCTCCCCTGAGTCAAGCTAATATAGTTAGTACCTCAAATGTTCTTGGTTTCTAGAAGAAACCTATATACCTAGAAAAGTATAGACAGATATCATTTGCTAGTATTCCTGGTGCCCCACATCCCATATCATTTGATTTAAGAGATCAAGTGGTTAAGTTTTTTGGAAATAATGCTATTACTGGGGAAGAACATTTAAGGATTTTCATTGACATGTTGAATGATTATGAAGTTGAACATGAAGACATGGTAATGAAATTGTTTATGCATTCACTAATAGAGGATGCAAGGGATTGGTTTAGGAGGTTGCCTGATGACAGTATTACCTCATGGAGTGATTTGGAGAAATTGTTCAAGGAGCAATATGGGGACAACACTAATGCAGGATTCATGTTGAACGAGTTCAACAATATCAAGAAGAATCTAAATGAGTCCACATTTGATTTCAATGTGAGATTCCAAAAAGGTATGTACAAACTTTTTCAAGCTATGAGGTTAAATGAAGACGTTTGTCTCACAACCTATTTCAATGCTTTTGATAGCAAAATGGCTTATCGATTGAGGGATAAGGATCCTAAAACTTTAAGAGATGCCTATAAAGTTGTAGTAAATATAAAGAATAATAGGAAGGCATCTAGAAAACTAGGTAGGAGGGATGATCCTAAGCTTTTTAATCCTAAGAACAACAATAAAAGGGAGGGTGACAAAACTCCTATAGGAAAAAAGCTCGAAGAACCTACTATAGGCCAGGTTTTAGAAATGCTCAAGAAGATGAATCCCACTAGTTTCAATAAGCCAAATGTTGCTAAAAGACCCCTTGTGAATAAAAACAATTTCAATAGGCAGCCTAGGATGCAAAATTACCCTTACACCACTTAGTGGAAAGATGGTAAACCAGTTCCCAACTAGACCCAAAATGTGAAGTATAAGGGTACTCCAGACCCCCTGCAAAGGAACACTGTAAATATGAATGATGATGTACCATGGTGCATTATATGCTAATCTCCTCATTCTGTTGATTATTGTGTTGTTGCTCAGTCATTTTCCCAAGCCCAAGGAGTGCAAGTTGAAGAAGCAACTGAAGAGAAAAGCCATGATGATATAATCTGCAATATGGTGAGTATGTGTGATGATTTGATAGACTCTAATTCAGAAGAGCCTGAAAATGATATTACTAGCCAGAGAATTGCTTACCAGCTACATTATCAACAAGTGCTTTCAGATGATGAAGGGTATGATACAGATAAGGTATGCAATACATTTTCTGATGTAGGTCTCACAAGTTTAAGAATGCCCTCCAAGGAGGAAATTGATAGAATTACAACCAAAATGATTTCACAAGTCCATAGTAATTATAATTTGAGAAATAGAACAATAAATAATGATGCAGGAAGGCCATCTAGTGTATTCATCAAAGACATCACTCATAAGATGAATGATCAAGACAAGAAAGTCAATGTAGATGTGCCTAAAATCAAGGAGAACAAGGGTAAGAAATGGGAACCAAAGAAGAAGGTTCAATTTTAGATAAGTGAAGCAACAAAACTAGTTGTGCAACCAAAGAAGTCAGAACCAGATGTTATCAAGCAAAATATGGTGCCTACTACTCAAAAGAGTCCGATTCCAGGTACTATTGTAAAACCTACTGTGGTTGAACCTGTTGATATGATATCCATGTTATCTCAAATTACTATAAAAGTGCCCTCATCTGAACTTTTTAGAATTGAAGAGCATAAGAATAAGGCTTTGTCATGGTTGGGTGGAATAGCAAAAAATAATATTATTGTAGATCAAACTATGTCCCAACAAACCCCATTAGTAATAGAGGATAGTGGTATCATATCCCAGATTCCTCAAATGTTTCTAGATGATTCCTTAGTGGCATTCATAAAAGATATTGATCCTTTTTTCCTTAGTCTAATAATAAAGGGGAAGACCTTAAAAAATTGCATGATAGACTCGGGAGCTTCCAACACTATAATGCCTTTCAAAGTAATGGAAGCCTTAGGATTAAAGGTGGATACCAAGCAGGGCAGATGTAGAGGGATGGATGCTAGGGAAGTCCCAGTCATAGGTACCATAAATGCCTTACCATTAAAACTAGTTGCATATCCTGAAGTAGAATTAACCATGTTTTTCCTTGTGGTAGATATACCTCCACACTACGAAATGTTACTCTCTAGAAAATGGAGTGTTGCCATGGGGGGAAGCCTGCAATGTGATCTTACTTATGCCAATTTTCATATAGGGGACAAAGCTATCAGGGTAAATAGGGAACCAAGTGTTAACCACATTTTAGGTGAAGAAATTGACAAAGATACCACTTGTTTCCTAGATATTGGGATTAATGCTTTCAGGGCCGAATTAATTATTTAAGAAGTTGAAAATTTACCTGCTATCATTGAAAATGAAGTCGAATGTTGCATGAATTCACCAAAATTATGGACAATGTTCTTTGATGGGGCTAGTTCTAAAGAGGGTGCAGGGGTAGGTGTAGTCTTTGTGTCCCCTAAAAATAAAACTTTTAGGTATTCATTCACCTTGAAGTTTGCTTGCACTAATAATATTGCAAAATATGAAGCATTGCTGCTAGGACTCAAAGTTGCCATACATCATAAAATTAAGAAATTATGTGTCATAGGGGATTCTAAACTAATTATCTCTCAGATCAAAGGAACCTACTCATCCAAGAATAGGAGATTGAAACAATATAGAAATGCAGTCTGGGATCAGATAGAATTCTTTGATGCATTTGGGATCTCATGGAGAGATAGGACCCAGAACAAGATGGCTGATCTGTTGGCAAATGTAGCAATTAAGCTAGAAGAAATATCATTTGCAGGAATCTCCTAGATTGAGGTGCAAAATAGACCTTCCATACCTAACAACATTGAAAATTGGTAGGTTTTTGAAGATGACAAAGATATTACAAATTTTTTGTTAAATGAAGAAAAGTATCACGGTTAGGAGATGGATTGCAATGGACTGATTGAAACCATAAATGGGAAGGAAACCATTTTTGGTCAAGAGATAATGCAATTGAAAACAAAAAAGATGCCGAAAGGGTTAGTAGTCTTGGAAAATATTTTTGATAACCAAGACAGAGTAAAATCAGGAGTAAATGATCCCAAACCTCAGGAGTTAGAAGAAGTAAACTTGGGTACTGATAAAGTTCCTAAAAGGGTTTATATTGGCCAAAATTTGCATATTGAAATTAGGAAAACATTGATTGACCTACTTAGAAAATACAGACATGTTTTTTCTTGGTCATATGATGACCTTAAGGCTTACAGGGAGGATCTGTTCTAGCATGTCATACCATTGAAGGAAAATGTAAGACCTTTTAGGCAAAAACAGAGACCAATCAATCCTACCCTTGCCCCAAAAATGCAAGAAGAACTGACAAAACTAAGAGATTGTGGGATAATTAAACCGATCAGGCATTCCACCTAGGTTTCAAACTTGGTTCATGTCAGGAAGAAGAATGGAGATATTAGGCTTTGTGTTGATTTTAGAAATTTAAACATTGCATCTCTGAAAGACAATTATGGCTTACCTAACATGGAAGCCATGTTACAGCAAGTGACTGGCTCTAAATTGATGTTAATGATGGATGGTTTCTCTGGATATAATCAAGTTCTAGTAAAAGAAAGTGAACAGTTCAAGACAACCTTCACAACCCCATGGGGAACATATGTCTATGTGAGGATGCCTTTTGGCTTGATTAATGCAGGAGCTACCTTCCAAAGAGCCATGGATGTAGCATTTCATGAGTATATTGACAAATTTATGGTTGTGTACCAGGATGATCTTACAGCGTATTCTAATAAGGCTAAAGATATCTGCAAACATTTGGAAAAAATCTTTATAAAAGCCCTGGAATATGGAGTATCTTTAAACCCAAAGAAATACACATTAGATGTCACAAAAGGAAAATTATTAGGACACATAGTGTCTACCGATGGGGTAAAAATAGATCCTAAAAGGGTAGTAGCTATTGACAAAGTCCCCAAACCAAAAAATGTGAAAGGAATTCAGTCCTTTTTTGGCCAAGTCAATTTTTTGAGGAGATTTGTTACCAATTTTGTTGAAATCAGTAGACCCATCTCAAAGATGCTCAAGAAGGGAGCCGTTATAGATTGGAATGGTGAACCTTCACAAGCATTCTAGGATATAAAAACTACAATAAAGAATGCTCCAGTGTTGAGGACCCCAAATTATGCAAAACCCATGCATATTTTCTCTTTTGCATCATTCCATACTGTAGCTGCAATCTTATTATAGAAAAATCAAGAAGGATATGAGAAACCTATTGCCTTTTTCAGTAAGTCACTACAGCCAGCTGAACTTAAGTATGAGATAAATGAAAAGCAAGCATATGCTTTAGTAAAGGCTGTAAAAGCTTTCAAAAGTTACTTGGTAGGTGCTACTGTTATTGCCTTTGTACCTAGTGCTGCAGTCAAGGATATATTCTCTCAACAGGAAGTATCAGGCAAGAGGTGTAGATGGATCAATAGAATCTAGGAATTTAACATTGATCTACAAATAACAAAGTTAGTAAGAGGTCAAGGTTTGGCCAAACTCATGGCTGAAACTAATCTAGAGGCTAATCAGATAAATTTAGTAAATAATGATCTCAGAGCTAACTTATGTGGCATGGACCAATGTGATTGGTACACCAATGTCATATATTACTTACAACATATGGAGGCTCCTCCCCATCTGCCTGACAATGAAAAGAGGAATACTAAATTGCAAGCCATCACGTATATAATTGTCCAAAATAACCTATGGTGGAGAAATTTTGAGGGAGTTCTATTGAAGTGTGTTGATAAAGAAAAGGCAAAAGAGGTTTTGAAAGAAATGCATGTTGGAGTACGTGGGGGACACTACATGGCCAAAACTACTACACATAAGATAATGAGAGCTGAGTTTTGGTGGCCTTCCCTTTTTAAAGATGCCCAAGTTATGGTTAGGAAATGTGACCCCTATCAGAGGTTTGTTGGAAAACTGAAATTCTCAGGAAATACTCCATTAAAGCCAGTGGAGATTCAAGCACCTTTTCAACAATGGGGTCTGGACTTCATAGGAGAGATTTTCCCCAAGTCTAGCACTGGCTATTCTTGGATTCTGGTTGCTACTGACTACTTTACAAAATGGGTAGAGGCTATCCCCAAGAGAAATGCAACAAGTAAAGTGGTAAATAATTTCCTGTTGAATAATATTATTTCTAGATTTGGATGTCCACAGCGAATTGTAACAGATAATGCTATGTGCTTCAGATCTGATGAGTTCATCAAGTTTTGTGATAAATATGGAATGACAAGGTCATCATCTGCTCCATATCATCCATAAAGGAATGGACAAGCTGAGTCCACAAATAAGAGCCTGTTGAAGGTCATTAAGAGAACCTTGGATGATAATAAAAAGGCATGGGATTCCAAGTTATAGTTGGCAATATGGGCTGACAAAGTAACTATAAAGAAAGCAATTGGTGTAGCTCCATTTGATTTAGTGTATGGGATTCAAACCAGAATGCCTCAGAACAACTTGATGGGACTATACAATTACATCTAGTTATATGATGAAGATACTATAGATGAAATCGAAGAAAGAATGGATGAATTGGTAGGACTGACCGAAACCAGAAAAGAAGCATCTTTAAGGAACCAAAAGTTGCAATTGCAAGTCAAGACACTCTATGATAAAAGAACTGTAAGCAAAAAATTTGAAAATGCAGATTTAGTCTTAATGTGGAATGCCAGAATTGAAGATAAAGGAAAACATGGAAAATTTGATCCTATTTGGTTAGGCCCATATCTCATTGAAAATACTTGGGGTGAAGATTCTTATATACTCAAAGATATATTTGACAATATTCTTGAATTGCTAGTTCATGGGCAGTTCTTGAAGAGGTATTTTTCTTGAAAAATACTTATTTTTTTCCATGAACAGTAGTTTTAGGATTTCCTATCATTTTGTTTTTTCTATAAATCCTTGTAAGTATCCTTGTGTAGTCTAGTTCCTTGTTTTTGTGTGTTTCTTTGTGCTCTCTGAAGAAGTTGTCATTTTTGCACCAAGTATGTGGTCTGCTCTCCCATAGATTCTAAATTCTTGCATAGACTCAAGTAGTCTATCATCCCCAGATAGAGCCACTTTTGGTCTAACTTTTTGTATGATAGAAGTCTTTTGTCCAAATTGTAGAAAAGTCAGACTTTTATTTCTAAGTGAAACATAGCGTTTCTGGATAATCCATCCATTGGCTAGGCTTTGAAAAAACCTTATGAAAACCCTACATTCTTTTTATTCATAAAGTGTTGGGCGCAAAATTTTTGAATCTTTAAATAAGATGAATATTCTGTCACCTTTTATCTTATGTGCCCCCAAGATACCTTTCCTCTCATATTGTCCCAGTCGTTCGATCTAAGTAGATCTACCGTTGTCGTTACCTCGCTATGCAAACATGGGCACTTTTTATGTATGGCGAGGTAGTGAGTGCTGAATAATTTACAAAACGGGACCACAAAATGAAGATACGATGGTCAGAGCTTTGTTTTCTGACTGATTTATTATTTAGGTACACATTGAGATTACCGTCAAAATAGGAAAGGGGACCCAGAAGAAGCAGTCTGAAGTTCGAGCCAAAATAATGATTTTTCTAATACTTTGCTACCTCTCTATTAGAAAATTTTGACACTTCGACGTTAGCGAAGTAGCGAGGCCCCGTGAAATCAAGAGCCGGTGACATTGCAAATTGTCAGTACCGTGACTACACTAGGTGGCATGACAAGTAATAAATGCCATTGTCAGAAGTAGTTTAATAATAGAAATAATTATCTGATGTCCCCTTGCATTTCATGGTGCCAAAATTCATTAAAGTGTCGAAGCTTGCTACCTCGCTATCGAAAAACTTGGACATCTCGTCGTTAGCGAAGTAGCGAGGCCCCATGAAATTGAAAAGTCGGTGGGACCTTTGGTGACGTGTGATGATAATTAGGACTGCAATCAAATCTTGAAAGGTTTCGACTATGCAGAATTCCGTATTTCATCAATGCCCTTCTGGTCAAATGTACAAAGAATTCCTGAGCGTCAGATTGGAACGGAATCAACAGTCCTCGCTACCTCACTTTGAAAAGTTGTGTGTTCTTTAAGCTATGCGATGTAGCGAATATGAATCAAAGACTACATGCATTTTCCTCACCCTTGATTAAACCTGTGATCAACGGTCGTCATCATCTCACTATGAAGAGTTGCGAGGGAGATATTTATAGCAACATAGCAAATAGGGCCCACCACCTTCTTTCTGAGCAAGCCCAGTAACATATCATCTGCCAATTTTAGATTAGATCGATGGTTGTCATTGCTTTGCTATGGCAAGGTGCTCGTTCTTTATGCATAACAAAGTAGCGACATGTTGACATCTATCCTCAGTTGCTAGTGGGTCTGGATATAAGCACCATCAAGGAAAGAGTTATGTATGTGGTAAGTTCTCATTGGGTGAATTGATTAACATGTTAAGTGCAATGCCTATTTGTTCTCTCTGTATCACATGATTGTAGGATTCTTGAAGATCGACGGTGCAGTTTTAAATACAGAATGTGGTGCCACTCTCTATATTAATTAGACATGAAAGCATCGCGCATGAAAAAATAAAGTATAACACAAAAGATTTCATCAGTTCATCTTACGTGAGCAAAGATTTTGAGCCACTCTTGTTCAGAAGCAATTACTAAAGGAAAGTGTGCCAAAGTCTGGTAGAATTTGCAAAATTGTCTGTTCACTAAAAGATTGCAGAAATACAAAGGAAAATAGAGATGGAATTCAAGTAAGTAGTACTGCCATAATCTTTGTAGGTTTTTCCAGTTCTAAAAAATAGTCCAAGATGCCTCCAAAGAAGGCATTTTTAGGTCAAATAAATTATTTGGATAGAAATGTGCATGATGATTTGCTTGAGTTGCTCCCCGAGTCTATTGTAGAGACAGTGCAAGTTAAAAGGTTAAACTCTTTGAACCCTAGGCTAAGGATAGCTGATGGATTGTATGATAAGAGTAATTGGGTCTAGGATGCTCAAACTTCTCAAACTGGTTTGAGTTTGTTAAAAAAGTGGTTTTCAGAAAGCAAATTATATGCCCCTCATGCCAATATATGGAATTTTGATCTTGGAAAGCTAGTTGTTCCCAGTGTGTTTATGGATTATGACCTTCTTGAAGCTATAGCAAAAAGTTATGATCAAGCCACTAAGGTAGTGAGAAGAATGGATGGTGAGGTTTTAATTACCATCAGTCCAGAAGAAATTAGGGAAGTTTTCAATTTGGGACCTCTCACTAGGTATCATGTGCCCATTGATTTGATAGAGTTAGAAAAAGAATATATGTCCAAAAGGGATGTAGTTAGACAAGGTGCACTGAAGGCCCACATAGGTAGAATTGGAAACCTACCAGCAATAACATCATCTTCTAAAGAACCTTTCAAGAAATTATGCTTCAATGCTAGGGTAGTAGAGATATACAGGACCTTGTGCAGAGTCTTTAGAGAGGGTGAAGAAGATTTTATTCCTGTTAGCTTCATGTATACGATCACCCAAATCTCCTCTTTCGGTGCAGAAATAATTTTTGATTTTGCATCTTACCTAGATAATGATATTCACAATGGATTGGTGGGGATTGCAAAGGGCAAGGTGGAAAAGGTTTGGGGTCAGTACTCCCTATTGATGCATATGTTTCTATTTAAAGGGGTTTCATATTTCGGTAAAGAAATGGTTTTAAATAGGGAACAAGAGGGGGAAGCACTACCAATTCAATTATGGAGTGTAGACATGACTGGGGAAGAAGAAAATGCTAGTTTTGTTAGATTTGATAGGCACTTTGCTTCTAAATTAAGATGCCTCATATTGAGTGACAATCCTAGAATTCCTAAGGCACTAATGCACCTTGTTAGGCCTATGGACAGACCCCATAGTCTAAAAGTTTCACATAATTGGGAAGATATCATCCCATATCTAGTCTCAACTGTCATTAGGGTTTATGGATTCAAAGGGATACCCCATGTACTACCCTATCAGGTGCCTTTAAAGGTAGGAGTAGCTGAGTTTCTATGGTAGTTGGGAGGAGTGGAGGAGACTTTTTTGCACAAGAGGGGAACAGGATCAATTTTTCCTATGTGCACTGTGGCTCACCAGTTTGTAATGATTAAAGAGGGGTGGATCTTCCTCTACAAAATTTTGGATCAGTATAAGATGGAAATATCTCATGCTCATTTTTGTGACACAGAAAATTTCTTTAATTCTGTTCTTAGACATAGGATCAAGCTTCGTCCAAGTCAGCATGAATTCTATTTCCTTGAAGATATAATAAGGAATGAATATTCTCTCCAGGAGCAAGAAACAAAGAAAGAGAAATGGAGATTCTATTCAAAAGTTTTGGAGTTTATTAATTGTTTTGACAAGGATTAAAGTCCTCTTAGTAATGCTACAACTAATGCAGATAGAATAAATAAGCTCATGAGTACATTCTCGAAAATAATGGAGGTAATGAATGAGAAGAAACAACATTTTATTGATTCTTTTCTAGATAAAGCCAGAGAAGTTATGAGGAAATTGGATTTCACCCCTAACATAGGGGTAGGTCCATTGGTTGTGCGAAAGAGGACAAGATATACTGTTATTTGGGATCAGATGCCCATTGTAAATAGAGAAAAATAGATAATTGAATCTACTAGTACTGTCCTTGAAGAAAGACCCCATGAACCTTCTCCCAAAAGAAGAAAAATAATAAGGGAAGAGGAATCCCATGATGAAGGTTACTCACCTTCCCAAACTCCAATGAGAATTGAGGAAGAGCAGCTCACTAATGAGCAAATTGAACAAATGGGATCACAAGGAAGAGTTTTTGTTACTCAAGAAGAGATTGATGAAGGGAACCCCCAAGAGCCTCCTGTGTCGAGTTTTGAATTAATTGTAGTAGATTTCAGAGGAAGGGAATTAGACCCTATTTTGGAACAAACCAGTCAGCAATTTTTGTCTGCTGACAGTTTTGTAAAATCTAGGGCTTTCCATCAATTTGCATGGAGGGAAAACATGCACATTTTTGAACAAAGATGTAGGAATATGAAAATAGAGCATCTAGAAATGGATGAAGCCTCTATTCAGAATCAAATAAAGGAACAAATGATACAAGAGTTCCAGAATATAACCCCTGAAGAGGGTAGACAAATGGTAAAGGATGCAAATATTTTATTATTGCCCAATTGGGATATTGCTGATGCATTAATTTTTAATTCTGTGTCAAATAATTTAGGATTACAGGATCCAAATAAAGAGGAATTCTTGGGAACAATATTCAGTAATGATCAAGCTACCCTTGTTATGTGGTCACTAAGAAGAGGATCCAGGACTACTCCATTATAGCCTGATGATTCAGGACTAACAGGGAGTATCATTGTGAGGAGGGTCATTGATACTTCACATATACAGGCAGCCCACATGAATGTGGACTATTCTAAATTTTCCTTGGCCACTATAGAAAAAGAAGAAAAGGAAAGACTGATCTGTAGGGTAAGTATGAAATAGTGGTGGATGCTTACAATAAAGAAGTAAAAAAGAGAATTGAGCTGGAAAACAAGGTATCTCAATTGGATAAGATACTTGGGAAGAGAAAGGTGGGAGAATCCAGTACACTTAGAATTGCATACCCTTCACAGTCATTTGTTGGATCAACCCCTATCATTGAAATACCTGACACCCCTGAAAGGCCCCAATTCTATACTGTAGAGGACTTTGAAGTAGAAAAAACAAAATTACATGAGTTGCAGATAGAATTTAGAAATCAACAGGAAGAAAAATTAAAGCAGGGTGTGGCGTATTTGAGGGATAAAATACAATGGTCAACTTTTTATGATCAGTTGACAAGAATTGTAACCCTCATGGATGAGTTGAACAGAGATAAGGATAAGCTGACTCCTCTTGCACATAAATGGAGGGAGAGGAATAATGATATTACAATCATATGTATATCTGCAGTCCAAATGCCTTATCATCAAGTTGAGAAAATTTTTGATTTATTAAATAAGCTAGAAAATTTTGATGATGAAAGAGATTCTTTACAGAGAAGATTAACCCTCTGTTTTTCCCAGTATATGGCTAAAAAATTCACTTTATTTCCTTGTGCTTTAGAATATGTTGATACAATAAAGGAAAAGGAAAAGTGGAAAAGGGAGTTGGACGAGTTATTTAATGAAAGAATAATAAACATCATGAGTGAGACTAGCCACTGGTTCTGAGCAAAGACAAATGAAGAGCTAGTAAAAATACAATTATTTTATACTGCTATGAGAAAAGAATTTGATGATTTAGAAGAAAGTGCAAATTCTTTAATAAAGATACAAAGAGAAGCTCTAAGTTTTGATTGGCCAGATGATGATGCTTTTAATAAATGAAAAAATTAGTTTTTAGAACAAATGTCAGGAGACGATGAGGAGGAAGATGTAAAAGTAATAGTTACCCTCGTAGTTAGTAGTGAAGACATGGAAGATCCCTAGGTTAAAGTAAGTTTGTAGGTAACTGAAGATGATACATCACTTTCAGACCTCATGGTTATGTACTCTGAGGATGAAGAATGATTGTAAGATCATATCATATTTTCTTGTCTCAACAACTGAGAAGCATAACAGAAAGGGACCCACCAAAGAATTGTTTCATGTAATAAGCCTTTCTGTTACTTTGTTCTTGTCTTTTTGAAAAAAGCGTATGTGAATGCCTTTTTAAAAGGACACCTATCATTTGTCTTTAGCCTAAAGCTTGTTGCATCTCACACTATTTAAGTGAGATCCCAAGGCTAAAGAAGGGTCCAAATTCTATTTCTTCTAAGTATTATGCTTAGTCTGGTTTTTGGTCCAAATTTTGAAAGCAAGTTCGTAATGTATTTTTTTGTCAATTCTCTAAGAATACATGAATATAGAATGAGCTGTGTTTCTTTCTGAAGGCCATTCTGAGTCTATTGTAAAGGATATACCATTTTCAAAGGAAATTAATACAAATTATGAACTATCCCCATATCAGTTCTTTGTGAATTTCGTCTCCTTTTAAATACTTAGCTACCTTGATGTTGTATTAGTAAAAGCTTGTTCAATTGAATGCAATCTAGTTAGGTTGTATATCCATTTATCATTGCTATTAATTCAATGGATTAAATAAAGGCTTTGATGAATGTGATGAGATTTCTTAAGTATTGAAAAGGTTTTGAATGATAAGTTCTGATAAGAATTGCCGAGAGAATTTGTAGTAAGGCAACAAATTAGATCTAAGAATTTGCTATAGACTCTGAACCCCAATGGATTAGGCACCGATCAAGTTATTTCAGCTGAAGGAAAAATATATTATAAATGCTTATTCAAATGCATCATCAAATCAAATTTTACTTTTATTTCCTGTAGATCTTCAAAGTTGGCCAACACTTGTCTGCATGGAATGTTTTAGCTACAGTTAGCCACTATTGTTAAGAACATCTGCAGATCTATAGAAGAATTCTTGGCCATATCTGTTTCATGGGATGTTTTTATCTAGTTGGTAGAAATTATGTATATGTTTTGAGGATTGTGAGATGAGAATCGGATTGAAAATAAGAATAATCTTCATACAGTTGTTCCAATTTTGAATCATCCCTGGGTATACCCACCCTGGTTTTGCAGAGCCAAAAGAGTAGAAAACCATCTGTGGTTTTGTTGAAGTTGGGTTCAAATACCTTACATATGCAATTGTTAATAAGAATAGGCTAGTCTTTAGATTGTGTATGTACTGTCATTCTGGTATTAAGCATTTTGTCGCTTAGTAGTTTTAGTAGATTTTAAAACACCAACATATGGTATACTATATATTATGTATGTGGGAGCATTACCATGTACAAAAATATATCTCTTACAAATTTTTTTTTGAAAAATCTCAAAAATAGTATGCTCTACCAAGTTGGAGACAAAAGGTAATGGATAAATATATTTTTGAACATTCCTGAATTTGGTTTTGACTAATAAGTGTTTTTGTCACTAATGCCAAAAGGGGAGATTTTTGACATTCTAGTCATATTTGTTATTAGTGACATAACGTTATTCAGATTATGAGTATCTACCGAGCTTATTGTATAGTTAACAGTGTTAACCAAGTAGTTCAATTGCTATCGAGTTCTACAATTGCTACCAATTCCTTTGGATAGATTTTAGTTTACACTGAGCAGTTACTACTATGGTGATGATCAACAATGTAAACCAAAAATCTCACTGTATGTCAATTTTACCAATGCAAACTTAGTTGTGTAGTGCTTACCAAGTTTGCAATTGATGTGATGAGAGTCTAGTGTCAATCAAGCTACTCAATGTTAACTAAGTGACTGAATTTTATACTGAGCTTGTAGTGATAGCACTGATTGAGCTATGCAGTGTGAGTCAAGTGATTAAGTTTATATGCCGAGTTTTACAGTATTTTCCAAGTCACCAGTGTAGACTAATTTTAAGATTACTTGGAAGTGATCAGTATGCATTGAGCTTCTATGTCTACCAAGTGCATGATGATGTTGAGTATTGATAGTCAATGCTGAGTATCAAAACTTCACCAAGTCAGACCTTCTACACTTTGGCCAACATTGTAATATTTGTGTAAAATTGTATTGTTTTTGACTTTGTAAGTTGTTAGATTGTGGTGACTGATTAGGAAAGTACTGTACATACTTCATAAATAGTGGGGTTCAGGGCATCGCCCCGAAATTTTTTTTTTTTTGGAAGTAGCCAACATGGTAGCCGACATATTATGGCCGACATATGGCCGACATGTTATAACCCTAAAGTGGTTTAATACTTGTATAAAAAGGGCTTAGGGTTGGGTATTTTATATATGTGGTGATACGAAATTGGTTCTTGCGGCGGTATTCAGCTGTAAGGGATTACGGATTGTAATCAGGTTGTAATCACTGGATTGTAATAAGATCGGACTTGCTGTTTGGTGGACGTAGCCCAGGGATTGGGTGAACCACGTTAAATCTTGGTGCCTTGTGTTCATTTCTGTGTGTTCTATTATTTTCTGTTATTGGTTATATTTGCATGTAGTTTTTATTTATGTCCGTGGTTTATCCTAACATAAGTTTGTAATTGTATCTCATCCAAAGAATTGAATTGAAGTAATGTAATCATCATAGAAGAGTAGAAGAGTGAATTACAAAAACTACAATAATATAAGGAGTAGCAAAAAATCATCTATCATAGCAAGGTGATTTGTACACTCAAAGGAATCTCATTTAGCAAACCAAGTTGTAGATTAGAGATTAACTGCTACTTCATCCTAACAAGTGGATTAGTCAAATCCTTTAACAAGGTAGACCTAATAGTCTTGTGTAAATCTCTTTACCAAGTGCATACTCATTTTATGTTTGTAAATCTTTTAGCAAGGTGGACCTAGTAGTCCTTATTGCTCCTAACAAGGCAGATCATGAGAAGTGATCATTGTAAGCCTTAACTGGCCAACTTTATATTGTAGTATTAAAGCTTTTGGGTATCATCTCCACCCCAATTTTACTTTCTATTTGGAAGGTTTTTGGGTCACCAAATTGTGTGTCAAAAGTGTTATGTATGCTTTAATTTTTTTAGTCTCTCAAGCATGCAACTAGATCAGAATTCACATGAAGGATTAATTGCTAATTAAGGATTAAGTTTTATTGGTTATTGATTCACCCCTCCCTCTTAGTAACTTAGCCTATCATAATATTTCCAACAACCATTTGAGTATAAATCTGACTCAGAGCAAGAAGTTGTAGTATTCAACTCATTAATGGATAAGAACTACATCATATGAGTCATTTCAGGATAATTTTCACTATCAAGATCTATTGTCAAATAGAAAATGCACATATTCCCTTTCTTAGGTGTCACTTCAATTGTCAACCTTTTTTGTGGGCTCACAAGTTGCAAAAATTTTCTATCAGTATTCCTTCCTATTGGATTTTGGTAGTTTTGTTGGTAAGAGTGATTAAATCCAAGTAATTACTTCTTTATAGCCACCAACTCATTCAATAATTTTTGAATCATTTTGTCAAATGAACTAGTATTGCAAGAACTTCCTTTGGTTTAATGTTCTCATTTCCATTTTCTAGTAGAGATCAAGTCATCTTCAAATTAGATTGTTTTCTTTTGTGCATCAACTAAGTCTGTGGGATGGGACTTTCTTAGATCATAGTTGATATTTGGTGGCATCATACTTATGAAGAATGTTTTTAAATTGGTAGTAGTGGGTCTATCAGCTGTGGAAATTCAACTAGTGATCTTATTAAAAGTTGTAATAAAATCCCTCATACTCATTGCAGGTTTCTTTTTAATGGATGTGATTGAGTTAATAGGACATGCTCATCTTCCACCATTTTGAATTTTGTTTTGAAAGTCATCCTCATCGTATCCAAGTTTGTGATAGAGCCATCATCTAAATGATAAAACCAATCTGTTGCATTCCCCATCTGAGTTTCTATAAATAGGCTTATGGTTACATCTTCATAAACTACCCCTATGTTATGAGTACCTACAAAAAAGGCCTTGATATGTTCATCAGCAGTAACTTTCCCATCACCTAAAAAATTAGAGAAATTCTTTCTCAAATTGGATGGGAGTGGGTGATAAGTTGTAAGTGCTAATAGATCTAACACTGTGACCTAGTGTGTGGCCATGATTGTTCTAGCAATGTATGGTGGAAATTTGACAACTAAGGGAGCAAATAATCCATGTAAATCCAACACCTAACAAGTAGTATGTGAAAAATTTTAATTTCTAGTGGGTGAAGGTGATCTGCTCTGACTTTTCTTGTCACCCTTTTGTTAAGGTACTTCTAGGATGGGGAAATTGAGCTTTGTAAGCTTATCAAAAAAAGGGTCTTTCCCACCTTTCTCTTTGGTGATTCTGAGAACCTTTCTTGTTCTAGGATGTTGAATTAATTTTTCTTTTTGGCTTCATGTTCTACTTGTCTTTCTTTCCTCTAGAATTCTCTCCTTTGAGCAACTCTTTCTAATGTTTTAGCCCTAACTTCTTCTTCTTCTAATACCTAGTTAGCATTTCTATAGTGCTATGCATTCCTTTGATTCCTCCAAAAAAATATGTTAAGGGATAAGATTATATCTTCTTGGTCATCTTGGAATCCAAGGTTAGGTTGGAGTACTAGGGCTATGTTCTCATGAAGTAACACCATTTTTATTCATGTCATAGATTTATTAGTTTAGTGACTATTCATATTCCCTAGTAGAGTCACCAAAAATCTATTCATAAATAGATTGCCCTTTTGATTTAACTCTAAAATGCCCAAAATTGTGAACAAAATCTAGTTACAATAGTTGGAAAGTTATTATGAAATGACTAACTTCCCCCTAAATTCTTAGGTATAGCTTCCTATTGCATAGTGATTTGTAATGAATTATGCTTGAGCTTCTAAATCTAAAATGGGGTGCATTCTTAACTTGAGAACATTAAAGGTAAACCAAGCTAGGCTTAAATAGGGACTAACTTTGGCAAGAGTTGGTATTTTAATTTTAGTTAATTCTATGGATTCACACATCTTATGAACCCACAAAGCTTAATGATTCAACAATGCATGCTAGGAAAAAATAAACTAATATTAGCAGGAAACTAACTATAGAGATGAAAAGATTGAATTGAAGGAAAACACAAAAATGGAATTCTCTTGAACTTGTGATAACAATACTATTATCTTCAATTCACTATTTTTAAATAGGGGTATAAAATTCCATTCATTCCTTGATTCAATTCAGATGAAAGAGAAAACGTAAAATTAACATAAACAAAATGGAACAAAAAATATTTGACACAAAACACTATTCAATTGTCTCTGCAACATCAAGTATTTCACACAAAAAATTAGATGACCTTTTATTAATCTTTGAATTTAGTACATATAGGATTCTGAGATGACTATAACAAAATGGGATTCAAATTGGTTCATCTCCTCAAAATTGACAAATGGAAAGGAGCCAATTTGTCTATTACAATCATTACATAAAAATATGAAAGGGCGGGATATGAATCACTTCCCCTTCTTTCCCTTTTCTAAAATTTCCTTATAGGCCTTTGCAACGATGATGATTGGAATCAATTCTTCATGTCTATGAACATGTACATTATTGTATCTCAAAAGCCACTTAGAATGCTCCCTAGCTAAATCTTTGATGACATCTAACTGCTCCTGTATCTCCTCCATAGCCACATGTACACACTTGCTAATTTTTTGAAGCTCAAAAACTCTGTTCTAGTGATAAGAAGATATCACTGTCAAGCCATCTATATAACTAGAGAAGTTCTTTTGCATGAAATCCACTCCAATGATCCCCTTTCCTTGTCCACTAGTATGGTAATCTATATGTAGACCTCTTAAGAGTTCATTGTCTCTATTTTGATCCTTTTCCACTTTGGCTTCTTTTTCTTTAATTACTTCCTCTGCCACTAGGATCATCTCAAACTTGAATTGCATGCTCTAGAGCCACTCAAATAGAGGCTCATCTCCCTTAGGTAGAATCTTTTCTTCCATAGCCTCCTTATCCTTCATATGGATAATCATCTTTAGTAAAGAAATACAATCTTCACTCTTAACTTTCTCTGTTGCTAGGGTGGCTCGATTGGCTGAGATATTGTCCTTCTTTGTTTTGAGCCTCAATATTGCATTTTTGATCTATTCTATAATGGCAAGTCATTCTAACTTGAGTTTCCTGCTCCACTCTCTATCAATCTGTCCAAAAAATTTATCTTCTTGTAGCTGAGAGATGAGGGCTTGAGCATTATTAGTAGTAGGGTCACTAGTAATTGGCATTCCAGAGATGCTTGCTAATGGAGTGACTAAATATTTGATAAAGCTATCAAGTTCATGGATTTCCACCTTCATTCTGACTTTTGATAATTTAAGGCTTTCAAGTTATCCCTCTATTACATCATTTGTTGACTTGCATAAGAAGACCTTGGTGTTATGTTTGACTTCCTTGAGATCCATAGAATGTAGGGAAAAGTCATCCCCAAACATATCTTTGATTCTTCCCTCTTTAGTGGGTTTGAAAATTTCCAATGTTAGATGCCCTATGTTAGGATCTTGTCTAAGGATTAACAAGGTCTTTTTCTTTTTGACTTTTCCTAGTGCCGATCCAGAGTGGATAATGAGAGATAATGTTTCTTTATTAGGAACTTCTTCCTCTCTCCTCTTCCTTTTTCTATCTAAGGTTTCCTCTAGCCATGACTCTATGCCAATCTTCTTGGATGTAGTCCCAAGTGTATCTATACTAAACAACTTTTTCTTGTCAAATAAGCTTTGAAGATTTTGGCCCATTTTCTACCTCTATAGTCTTCTCTATTTCTTCATTAGATTTAGTGGACTCACTCTCACTACTTCCACCATCTCCAAGATCTACTACTTGTACTTGAGAACTACTTGAAAGGAGTACTGTTGTACTCATAGATGGGATTAGACTGATATGTGCTGAGAGAGAAAGTGTTATTGCACCATTTTTAAATTCCTTTGCCTTTTTCTTCTCAGCCTTTTTTGGATTTTCAAACATAGGTAGAGAGTCATCCTAACAGGTTCTAGCTAGGGGAATGCTTTTGTTGGGGGGGTTGACCACCTCCATCTGATGGTTGGGCTAGCCCTTGGGTAATAGCCAAGATTGCACCTAAGTTGCCACCCTAGGAGGAGGAAGCCACTACAACTTTTGGGGAAGCTTGAATAGATGTGCCTTTGCTCTGAATCATCCTAATTGTGGTCCATTCAAACCATTTTCTACTCCTCTTATAAATTTGAGCCATCACTATATCTAATTCTTCCCTGATGTCTTCACAAGGTTCCAAGCTTATTGTAGTGCCTTTGAGCTTGGTCAGGTAAGTATTAACATATATGTTTGGGCCATCATCCTCTGCTCCTTCTACATCAATGCTAGCTTTGTACATTTTCACTTGATCAACTATTAATCTGGTGAAGGATCAATCATGGCTCTTGAAATCATTCTTGTAATTGGCCCAATAATCCTCAATGGTGCTAATATGCTTAATTAAAATTCCAATTTGCAAAAAATCTCTTGCATACTCCTTCAGGTTGAACATGTATCTCAAAAATTTGTACATCTTGAACTTATACTTCATATCAAACATCTTCAACACATTCTTGGCATCAGAGCAGGTGTCATAGATGAAAGCCCCCACCTCAACACATTGACTTGAATGGCTTACCATATGATCTTGATCAACATGACCATGCCACTAGAGCTTCAAGGGGAAACCATCAAAAGCTAAAAGACATAGATAAGAAAAGGATGAGAAATGGATGAATAACTTCCAAATTGGTTGATGGCTACCATGGCTTCAGGACTGAATCTATACATCCTTGTAGCTACTTCCAAATCCTCATAATAAATTCATCATTAACTTTCACATACTTTGCATAACTATTTTCCAACCGTAAGCATGGATAAAAATCATAATACTTCACATCATCAAGAAAATTCTCCACTCTAGGGACATATAGATGAGGAAAGAGGACATATAGAATGTATTGTAAAATTTTGCAACATAGAGAGTATTGGAGAGAATTTCGCTTACCTCATAGGCCCAATCAATATATTGAGTGTCAAAGAAAATCCTTAGGTGTATTGACAGGGAGAGTGCATGCCAATAATGAATTTGGGAGAGATTAATTTTACAAAAGTTAAACTCTTATAAGTTTTGAATTTTTAGTCTAAATACATACTAATAATATTATAACAATATAAGATGAATATGTTAATATAGTATAATATTATATTTAAAAATTATTTATTTGAATATGTATATATTTTATTTCATAAATCTACCTCTTAATCAAATTTATTTCTTACATGTTACTGTAAAGACTGGCCCTGCAAAACAAATGTCACATCAACATTATCCATAAAAAATGGAAGATTCAACAAGAGTCAAAGTCATTTAAAAATTGACTAGTCAATAATTTTTTTTAACTAACATTAATTTAAAAGAATTAAAATGAACTTAATATATACAAAATAAATCATATGTCATTTACCAGAATGCCAAGATGTACCAAACATGTCAGCCATTTTGACAAAGGCTCCAAAACTTGCTCAAGAAACATACGGGAAGGAATCTTGTAGGAGTTCTTTACCACTCTACCATGAAGTTGTTAAGCTCCCCTAGAATCTTTCTTGACATGAAAGATATGTAGCTTGCCATCAAGGAAGATTAAAAGAAAAACTAAGACGAGAGTAATGGAATTGTGTACACATTGTCTATAATATAATAAAAAAGTTCTATTCATAATTTAGCAAGATAAGTAACACAACCCTTTATAGCCAATGCAAGATAACAAATTTCAATCAATTACATAGGAAAAAAAAAAAATTCACAATATTTTTCTTCTCATATGTCCATTAGGAAGCATATCACATTATATGGAGAACTCATTTCAATATTAGAACTTCATGAGGTATTTCAATCTTCATTTCATAATAATCAAGTTGTTTATTCACTCTCATGGTGACCCTTAGTTCAATTCAAAGTATCATGTCACAATAAGCCTAAATATTGACCACACTATCAATAAACATTACAAGGCTAAATTATGTGTGCATTATTTGTAGTTATCTTATCCAAAGAAGATAAAAACCACTACGGGTGCAAACAAAAATATATATAAATTTTAGAACTATTCTAATCACATTCATAAATTGGAACTCTACTTGACAAGAGAATGGTTTAAACAAAAACATACTTATTCTATTCATATTCTATATTCTACACAATATTTCTCACATAAGGATATTAATGAGAAATGAAGACACATCTCAAAATCTTTAATTTGCAGGAAAACCTACTCCTTTATATCTAAAATCATAACATTGTATTTTGTGAGACACTTCTAAAATGTAACATTCATCACACATAGACTATAACAATTTCATTTAAGAATTAAAGAGTTATACAAAGACATCTCTTGAATGTATATATAAAATACTTTTTGAATAAGTCAAGTTATCAAAACACCAATCTTTAAGGTAGTAGGAAAGTTATCAACTTCTACATTTAAAATGAACAAATAGAAAGAAAATCTCCTACTCATGTGTCAATCACACAGATCATACCAGCCATTCATTTTCAAGCTAACTGACAATAACAACAACAAATTATGAGATTTTATAAATATCCATGAGTCCTAGTGCAATTTTTTGGTAAAAAAATTGTCCTTTTGATTTAACTCTTAAATGCCCAAAATTGTGAACAACATCTAGTTACAATATTTGGAAAGTTGTTATGAACTAACTAACTTCACTCTAAATTCTTAGGTATAGCTTCCTATTACAAAGTGATTTGCAATGAATTATATTTTCTTTTAAATCTAAAATGGGGTGTGTTCTTAACCTGAGAACAAGAAAGGTAAACCTAGCTAGGCCTAAATAGGGACTAACTTAGGCTAGAGTTGGTCTTTTAAGATTAGTTAAGTCTATGGATTCACACATCTTATGAACCCACAAAACTTAACAATTCAGCAATGCATGCTAACTAAAACTAAATTGATATTAGGTGTAAACTAACTATAGAGATGAAAAGACTAACTTGAATGAAAACACAAAAAGGGAACTCACTTGAACCTATGATAACAATACTATTATCTTTAGTTCACTATTTTGAAATCTAGGAATAAAACTTCATTCATTCCTTGATTCAATTCAAATGAAAGAGAAATCATAAAATTAACACAAACATAATGGAATAGAAAATAATTGAAAAAAAATACCTTTCAATTTTCTCTGCAACATCAAGTATTTCTCACCAAAAATTAGCTAACCTTTTATTAATCTATCAATTTAGTACATATAGGATTCTACGATGACTATTACAAAATGGGATTCAAATCAGTTCATCTCCTCAAAATTAACAAATGAAAAGGAGCCAATTTTTTTATTTCAATCATTATATCAAAATATGAAAGGGTAGGATAAGAATCACTTCACCTTCTTTTCCTTTTCTGACTTTTCCTTATAGGCCTTGGCAATGAAAATGATTGGAATCAATTCTTCATGTCTATGAACACATACATTAGTGTATAATGGAAGCAATTTGGAATTCTCTCTAGCTAAATATTTGGCAACATTTAACCACTCCTATATCTCCTCCGTAGCTACATGTACACACCCAGTAAGTTTTTGGATCTGAAAAACTCTATTCTAGTGATCAAAAGATATCTCTATCAAGCCATCTATATAACTAGAGAAGTTCTTTTGCATGACGAGCACTCCAATAATCCCCTTTCCTTTTCCAATAGTATGGGAATCTATATGTAGACCTCTTAAGAGTTCATAGTCTCTATCTTGATCCTTTTCCACTTTGGCTTCTATTTCTTTATGTCCTTCCTCTACCACCAAGATCATTTCAGACTTGAATTGCATGCTCTGAAGCCACTCACATAGAGGCTCATCTCCCTTAGGTAGAATTTTTTCTTCCATAGCCTCCTTAGCCTTCATATGGATAATCATCTTCAGTAAAGAAATACAATCTTCACTCTTAAATTTCTCTACTTCTAGGGTGACTCAATTGGCTGTAATATTGTCCTTCTCTGATTCTAGCCTCAGGATTGCATTGTTGATCTCTTCTATAATGGCAAGTCCTTCTAACTTGAGTTTCCCACTCCACTCTCTACTAATATACATGAAATGTTTATCTTCTCTTAGCTAAGAGATGAGTATTTTAACATCAATAGTAGTCGGGTCATTGGTAATTGACATTCTAGATATGCTTACCAATGGAGTGACTAATTGCCTGATAGAGCTATTAAGTTCATGAATTTCTACCTTCATTCTAACTTTTGATAATCTAAGGCTTTCAAGTTACCCCTTTATGACATAATTTGTTAAATTCCATAGGCCAAACTTGGTGTCATGTTTGATTTCCTTGAGATCTAGAAAATGTAGGGAAAAATCATTCACAAACATATCTTTGATTTTTCCCTCTTTAGTGTGTTTTGTAATTTCTATCGTTAGATACCTTGTTTCAGAATCTTGTCAAAGGATTGAAAAGGTCTTCCACTTTTTGACTTTTTTTAGTGTTGATCCAGAGTAGATAGCTAGTGATAAAGTCTTTTTATTAGGAACTCCTTCCTCTCTCCTCTTCCTTTTTTTTGTCTAAGGTGTCCTCCAACCATCACTCTATTCCAATCACCTTAGATGTAGTCTAAAGTGTATCTATACTAAAAAAATTTATCTTGATTGGGGTTGGTGATTTTGTGGCTAAAGAGAAAGGATTCTTCATGGCCTATGGGATGAGCTTTGAAGATTCTAGCCAATTTTCTACCTTTGTAGTCTTCTTTGTTACCACATCAGACTCAGTAGACTCACTCTTACTACTTCCACCATCTCCAAGATCTACTAGTTGTACTAAAGGACTACTTAGAAGGAGTAGTGGTGCACTTACAGATAGGACTAGACTACTATGTGGTGAGAGAGCAAGTGTTATTGTACCATATTTTAATTTATTCGCCTTCTTCTTCTAGGCCTTTGATGGAGTTCTGATAATGGGTAGAGATTTTTCATGACAAGTTCTAGCTGGGGGAATGTTTTTGTTAGGAGGTTGATCACCTCCATCTGATGGTTGAGATAGCCCTTGGGTAATAGCCAAGATTGCACCTAATGTGCCACCCTAGGAGGAGGAAGCTACTGCAACTTTTGGGGAAGCTTGAGTGAATGTGCCTTTTCTTTGACTCCTCAATATGGTCCATTCAACCCATTTTCTAGTCCTCTTGTAGATTTGATCCATCATTATATCTAATTCTTCCCAAGAGTCTTGATAAGGTTCTGAGCTTATTGGAGTGCCTCTAAGCTTGGTCAGGTAAGTATTGCTATATATGTTCTTGCCATCACTCTATACTCCTTCTACATCAATGTTGACTTTCTATATTTTTACCTAATCGACTATTAATCTAGGAAAGGCTCGATCATAGCTCTTGAACTCATCCTTACAATTAGTCCAGTAATCCTCAATGGTAGTAATATGCTTAATTACACTTCCAATTTGCAAAACATCTCTTGCATACCAATTCAGGTCAAACATGGGTCTCAAAACTTTGTACATGTCCAACTTATACTTCATCTCAAGAATCTTCAACACCTTCTTGGCATTAGAATGGGTGTTACAACTAAAAGATCCCACCTTCATGGGGAATTCAAGCCCCTTCTTCTTCAAGCTCTTGCTTAACACATTTAGTTGAATGACTTGTTGCATGATCTTGACCAACATGATCATGTTAGTATGATGTCTTGGTAGCTTCAAGGGGAAACCATCGAAAGCTAAAAGATGAAAATAAGAAAAGGATGAGAATTGGATGAAAAAAATTCCAAATTTTCCAATGGCTTCCATGGCTTTAGGACTAAATCTCCTTTCCAAACATCCCTATAGCTCCATGCAAATCCTCATTGTAAATGCATCATTAACTTTCACATACTTTGCATAACTATTTTCCAATTGTAAGCATGGATTAAACTCATAAGACTTCACATCATCAGGAAAACTCTCCACTCTCGAGAGGCCTAGCCATAGTTGCAATGAGGCTAACATATAGATGAGGAAAGAGGACATGTAGAATGTATTATTAAAATTTTGAGCATGGAGAGCATTGGATAGAATTTTTCTTACCTCATGGGCCCAATCAATATATTGAGTTTCAAAGAAAATGGCTTCTACTAAAAAGAAATACTACTCAACAAAATTCAAATCTTCTACCTCACCTTTCAACCTATGTAGGAGAACTAGGATATCAAAAATCTCTAGTTTTAGGTTGGTCCCAAAAAAGGTCTTAGGAAGCTTACTTTTAGCACTCTGTGGTTTCTAGAACCATGTCTACATCATTTCTTTCCTCCAGATCATCATCTTTGCAAAGAACTTGGAGAAAGCTCCTTTGATGGTCAAGTCTTAGAATTCTTTCCATTTTGATATTCAAAGGCAATTCACCATAGTTTTTCTATCAATTGAAATCAATAATGTATCATCTAGTAGCACAGTCTGCCTTATTTCTGGGTTGTAATGATGTATACATTTGTAGATTAAATTTGAGGCCTAAACTATAACCAAAAAACTAGATGTTTTGACCAACTAACATCCTCAAAGTTTCTTAGTAATGGGGTGAATCTATTCAAACCTCACTCTCATTTGAAAATCCTCCATGTAGTAGAAATGAAGAGAGGTGTCTGTAAAATTTTGCAATTGGGATTTGATTCTAGTCAACCTATCAAAATGTGATAACCTATTTGCCATGACTTTGAGAGCAAGGTTTGAAATGAGACAGTGAGAGGAATGGCTAATGAAATAAGTACTAACACTTCAAAAGTTATGCGTGTTAATAGAATAGCAGTTAAAAGAAAGAGCAATAGTTTTTTCAACTATTTATGTTTCCATATATATGGGAGCCTCAATTCATTTATTGATCTTTAGAATTCATGCCACATGAATGAATTAAAGGATATATCCATTGAAATAGTAAATGTGGGGGTTTACAAGCATCTAGGGTTATTTTTACTATTTTGTTGGATTCAACGGTGACTTTCTATCTCCCCATAACTTACTTTCCTAATTTCCTCTAGGTTTGAGGAAGTTACCAATAAAATACTCCATTGGAGAATGTTTACTAAGTTGGATTTTGATCAATATCTCTTTTCTATAATGGTTAGATTCTTTCTATTATCATTCTGAGATATTTTACGCACAAATTGTGAATCTAACCTAATCATCAACTTGCTTTTCTTTGGAATTTGGGAAATTATCTTCATGGGTTGAAAACCCACCAAGGAGAAGAAATTTTTTGTTTCTTCATCAGTGTTTCCTTTATTAGTTGAACTTTAGACAATTTCCCCTCTTGGATTTGGAAATGTCTAAGTGAGCTGTGAAGACTTTGTCAAGGGCCACTTATCGTTCCTTTTCATCCTAAACTGCTTTTCCAGAAAACTAACTTCATGGGTTGAAAACCTATCGAGGAGAAGTTAGTTCTAAGTTTTCTATCAAGGATTATTATGAAAGTTGTGACAAATCTGAAACATTTTCTAAAGTCATAATCACAAGGTGAGTATTGATTCACCACAAGATGCCTTGTTATTTTCATGTTTTTGATTTGTATGCATCATTTAGTGCCTTTTACAAGAAATCATCTTCATGGGTAGAAAACCTATTGAGGAGAAGACAATTTCCAATTTTCCTCAAGCTTCTATTTTTTGAAAAAGTGGTAGGTTGTAGGTGGATATAAATTGTAATTGATCATTGAATGAGTAACATGAATTTCCATCGGACTAGGCACTAACCTTCCTATAAGATTACTAGACAAAATGAAGAACCACCTGACTATGAATGAGGGGAGGGAGAAAATGGAAAATTTAATGGAGACTCATCCAACCTAATAGGGCTTAGACCTAGACTCAATTATAAACAAGAATTGACTCCTCTCATTAAAATACAAGTATTCACTTTTTCTAATCGGTAGCAAACAAAAAGTGGGGCAATAGATTTATCTAAGGAATATGAAACAAGGAAGTTAAATTTCAAAGATGCTCTCCTACTTTATAACATAATTATTTGAAATCTTTAGTTTTCATTTAGACAATTATGACCACTAATATTCTAGCTAAGAAGAGTTAACATAAGTTATCAGACAACTATTTTGATTTAAAAATTTTATATTCATTTCCATCATTTTAATTGGATTACAATTTCATTAACAACTAAGTTTTATTTGTATGTTACACATGACCCATCATCATTTACATTATTTATATCTAAGATATTTCTTTCCAAACAAGGTGTAGAAATGATATTATTAGCAATAACCTCTACAGATAAATGGTCATTTTGAAGATGTTTGATACAATCCAATTTTACCTCTTAAGGAATAAAATTATGATTAGATGAGATGGTTAAAGTTTTGATTTTTGGTGGAATCAGCCAATTTCCTAGAAACTTCTTCTATTAATTGATTCATATTAGAAGGTTATCAACATCTATAATAGTGAGTTATTTTTTCAATCCCTATGGGCTTTGATTATCTATTTTCTATAAACGTTTGATTAAACTAACAATCTCCTTTCTAAGGAGGCATAAGGTACTTTGATAGCCCTTTTGTTAAATAACATTGTTTTGAAGCATACCATCTAATTACTATTAGAATACTAGTTAAAAAGAGTCAATGACTTGTATAGTTTTAGGGTTCATATTACTTTGTCTATCCATACAAGAAATCCTCAGAGGCCAATTCAACCATCGAATCACACAATTTGGTTTTAATGAAGAAATTATTGTTTGACTCAGAATTATATCATTCAATTTCATTTTATCCTCCCTATGAAAACAATGACATGTAAAGTTCCTTTTGATGTGTCTCCAATCATAGTTGATACATAAGGCAGTAACTACAACAAGTGCCATGTAGTGGCTTATTACTTGCCTTTAATAGTATTAGTTTTAGTCTAATATGTAAATTTTGTTGTTATTTTATTATGTATTTATAATATAAATGGAATAATAACTTTTTATTTTACAATATCACTATTTAACAAAAAATGAATGAAATAACACTCAATTAAGAATTATAATAAATATGTAGACTAAATATCTAAAATAGAAAAAATTATTTTTGTTTCAATGCATTTAATAATAATTTAAAAAACATTTATAATGGACGAAAGTATGAAAGATCAAATTATTCTTAAAATTATTATAATGTATAATTTTCTATCTTCAAATTCATATACAATAATTAATGTCTTAAAAGAGAAATTTAATCTAAAACAAATCTGCCAAGAAATGTGCCAAAAATTAGGGATAAGATTAACACTTTCAAATATTTTCTTAAAAATTATATCTCATGAGCTCACAAATCCCCATATAAGACTCTAATTCATTCATCCAATCAAAAGTTAGAAAACTAACACACACACACACACACACACACACACACACACACACACACACACACACACACACACACACATATCAAATGAAATAAATTTGAGTTTGTAGAATAGTAAGTCATTTAATAACTAGTTAACATGCATAATCTAAAAAGTGGCACAATAGTACTTAGCCTACTAGCAAGTACTAACAACACAAGGCACTGGAAAATAATATTTATATTTTTGATATAACCCATTTCTAGGTGTACAAATTGAATCCCAACATGCAAACAAGGCATGACTAGAACTCACCTCTAGATTTGTAAGGTTTAATCTTAAGCCATCAAAGAAATGAACCCAAGGCTATTGCACCTAAGAAGTTTTAAATCTTGCATAGACACAAGCTAGAGAATACATCCAAATTAAAGGGTAGGTCCTACTATTTATTAGGATTATTTTCACATTTGTATAAATTTTTGAAATGGAAGCAAGAGAAACAAAGAAATATCATAGTATAAGAAAAGGGAACCTAGTGTACGAGGCTGATGGTGCCAACCTTCCCCACTGAAACTCATTTCCAAACTCTCATTCCAACCCTTCTTGTCCTTTCCATCTCTCCCACCACCTATCCTCCTCCCCTCAAACAATATTTCATAAAGGTATATAATATCACGGTTCCCTTGTGTAACTAGCCCAATCTTTGTTTTGCACTAGGGTAAACTTCAAAATTCCTCCATGAAAGGAATTTTTGGGAAAAGTTGATTACCTAAAGAGGGTAGTTCATGATGATTTTATGGAACAAATGCCATAATCGATGAATGAATTAGCTAGGAGAAGTGCACTAATTCAAAAATACCTTAGGTTACTAGTCGATGAGGGTTTCTACGATAAAGCAAACTAGTTAAGGGATGTAGAAGTGTCTATCAAAGGGTTTGAGCTTTTTCAAAAATGGTTTGTAGAAAGGAAATTAGATACTCCAATAAATGACTCAAATGAAGTCATAACATCTATGCAAATAATCATGTTATCATGTAATTAGCTATCCTAACTAAGAATCATTGAGTCAAGGTTCCACATTTATGTAATTTACATGAATCTACATGGTAATACATGTTGGTGTGATTTTTCATAGTATAGGAAAATTTTCTGGTACTTGGGTGAAAAATCAGTTATGTCTTTGTTTTGTGATGCCCTCGTTTTCAAATTTTTAAAAAGAGGTGTTTTCTTCAAATATTCTGGTGGGGTTTTTATCTTAAATATTTTATTTACGTCAGAATTCCTTTTGAAAACCCTTTGTGTACCTTTAATTGTGACATTCCATTTGAAAGGATGCCAAGTTGAAGTGTTTTTCAATCACTGTAGATCTATCATAGATCAAGGGTCAGTGCATCCCTGCATTATAGAGTTGTAGGTTTTTTAAATAAAGCGGGGAGGCACAATGATGACACGTAGCCCCTGATGTTTTGTGAGATCTAGTACGCTGCAAAAGCTCCTATATGTCAGATTTGTCAATACTTTTGCACACGTTCTATTTTTTTCGTGATATCATTGGTGGATTCATCGGCAGAGCTATGAAGATTACTTACCAAGCCGTATCAGCATTGATCCTGTCTTGATCAATGGTTGACACATCCCCACATAATAAAGATGCAGGTTATTAAGTAATGCGGGGAAGTGTGATGATGACACATGTTTGTGATGACGTCAAACACTTGCTTGCTCAAAAGAAGATACGGTATCCGCTGGCGTGAAGTGTTGTCAGATAGTATAAGCTAATATGGCAATTTCCTGTTGGTCAGTACAGCTAGCTGGTTGTTAATACGAAATTGATTATTTCGATCGTCGATCTTGTCTTGATCGACGGTTGACACATCCTCGCATAATAAAGATGCAAGTTATTAAGTAATGCGGGGAAGCGCAATGATGACACATGGCATTTTTCAAAAAAGACCGTAAAGCCTTGTTATTTTTAAATCAGGACCGTGCGATCTAATAAAATCTACAAATGGGATTCAAATTTGAGTGCAAATTGCAGGCAACGGTTACTGAGAGTAAATGTGATTCAGACCTGGTGCGTGCAGTTTTAATTCATAAAAAGAGCCCACGATTTCACCATTAATGAATCACCAAAGTACAGAAAGAAAAGGGCATTCAAGATTTCAGAGCTAAGGCACAAAATTTCTCTGTTAGTATTCCAATTAAATTCTAGAAGACATCATATGGTGCAGAAGTGCAATTTCTGGCGGGTAAGTACTCTATGACTTTTTGAGTAAAGTTTGAAGCATCTGCTGTTGTGAATTTTCCAAAGTTTCATTACAAATGCTGCCCCGAAAAGAGTTTACTGGACAAAAAGATTATCTAAAACGTTTAGTGCATGATGATTTCTTGAACAATTCCCTTTATCAGTGCATGAAATAACAAAGGGAAGGGAGCTCATTCCAAAAAACCCTAGATTGTGGCAGAGGGATTTTATGACAAAGCTAATTGGATAAGGGATGCTCAGGTTTCCATGGGAGGTTTGGAGTTGTTTAAGAAATGGTTTTCAGAGTGAAAATTGGACACTCCTATGAGCAATGTATGGGAATTTGACATTGGAAAATTAGTAGTCCCTAGTGTTTTCTTTGATAGTGATTTATTGATGGACCTGGCAAAGAGGTATGATCCTATCATAGGGTGGGTAAAAAATCATTTAGGGGTCAACCTTTTTAGGGTTTGCCCTAAATTGTTCAGTGAGGTTCTCAACCTGAACCCTAACCACGTTGTGCATGAAATCATTGATCTGGATGATTTGCAAGCTAGATATGATGCACAACGAGTGTACTTGAGAACAGGGCCACTACAGGAGCATGCTGCTAGGGTTGGAAACTTGCCTGTGATCATAGCCAGTACTCCAAAGCCATTGTTGAGAAGACATTTCAATCTGAGAGCTCAAGCACTATATTTTTCTCTTTGCAAGATCTTGGGGATAGATGAGGGTGATCAAATTCCAGGTTCTATGGTCCTTATAATTGCTCAAACCCTTCAATTTGGAATGAGTACCATTTAGGATTTTGCCACTTTCCTAGCAAAAGAGATTCACAACAGGCTGGTTGGAATAGCAAAGGGGAAAGTAAACAAACCATTCTGTTGGTACTCATTGGTGATGCATGTATGTTTATACAAAGGATATGCTTTCTTCTCCAAAGGTATGGAGTTAGAAACCACAAAGGATGGAGAAAGAAATCCAGTGCAATTATTTAGTGTGGATATGACTTCAAAGGCCACTGATGCTAGTTATGTAAGATTTGACAGGTATTTTGCATCAAAGCTTAGACTGCTTTTAAGAGGAGATTTCCCTAGAATCCCACAAGCATTATTATAATTAATCAGACCCAAGGATCATGCTAAAGGGTTACTTGTCAGTCACAACTGGGGGGATATAATTCCCTACAATGTTTCAACAGTAATAAGAGTTTATGGTTTCTTAGGAAAACCTCATGTGTTACCTTTTCATGTACCTTTAAAGATAGGGATAGTCGAGCTCTTGTGGCAGATAGGTACTATAGATGAGAGGGAATTGGTCAAGAAGGGCACTTTCTTTCCAATGGTTACTGTAGTGCATGATTTTGTTTTTGTTAAAAAGGGGTGGAAGCATTTAAATTTGTTTTTAAATAAATATAACATGGCAGAATCTCACACCAGATTGATTGACCTTGAAGGATTCTATGATCTATTAAGAGAAAGGGTGAGAGCTTCCCATATGGTACATCGGGTTTACTATCCGGAGGATATAATCAGAAATATTTTCACATTGCAGGAGCAAGAATTAAGGAAAGAGAAATGGATAGTTTTTAGTAAAAACCTGGAATTCATTAATGCTTTTGACCCCCAGTACGACCCATTGAAAGATAAGAAATACTGGGGAGATAAAATATAGGCATTAATGAATAATTTTGCTATAATAATTCAGACTATGAATGAGAAGAAAGATATATTTATTAAGGCACACCCAAACAAGGTAGCAAAAATACAAAAAAGAATGAGTGGTAAAAATGTAGTAACTCCTGGCCAATATACATTGCAGAAAAGGGCAAGTTATGTCATGGTTCAGAGTGTGCAATAGGCACCCACTCATGCGAAGCCAAGGCCAAGAAGTCCATCTGCAGCCATCTCTCCAAAAACACAAAAATTGGAGCAGGGGTCTTCTTCTTCTCAAAAGGACCAATACTCCCCAAGCCAATCTCCAATCCAAATAGATGATGAGGTATCTCTAAAGGAATAGCTTAGACAAATGAGAGGAGATGGGGATGTGATTGTCACTTCTACAGACCTAAATGTTGGAGAGCCACAAGAACCTCCTACACCTTCCTTGGACCTGACCATTGCTGATTACCAAGGTAAGGAAATTGACCCAATTGTTGCCCAGGCTTCTGAAAGATTTATTAATGATGAAAGTTTTGTAAGATCTAGGGCTTTTGCTCAGTTTTTATGGAGATTAAATATAAAGAATTTTGAGAAAGCTTGTGAGAAGATCAAGGCTGAGCAACCAAATAAATCTGACCCAATTATCAAGGAAGAGGTAAAATAAAAGTTTTTGAATGATTTTGCCCGGTTCACTTCTGAAGCTGGAAGGCAAATAGTTAGACAATTAGGAGTCCTCCTTCTACTAGAATGGGATATAGCAAATGCTATTGTTTTTGATTTAGTAAGGAAGCAGAAGGATGTTCAACTAACAACTGCTGAAGAAGTCTTACAGGCTCATAGAGGGATCAAATTTACTGATGACCACCAAGCCCTTGTTTTGTGGTCCATAGATAAGAGAGAAAGTACCAGGATGCATGAGTTTCCCACTGCAGAACATAGTGGTACATTGACAGTATATAGGGCTGGTGAGGTAAGTAGTAAACAAATAATGGGAATGGCTTTAGAAATGCTAAAATTGGGTGGTGTTGTATCTGGAAAAGAAGAAGATAAATTTTCCCAACTCAATGCTAGGTTTGAAGAAGTTTTGAAGGCATATGAGGAAAGGGGTATACGGATACAATCATTGGAAAACAAAATGTCTCAAATGGAGAGGATACTGGGGAAAAGAAAAATGGGAGAATCCAGTGCACCTACAATTGCATACCCTTCATAGCCATTGGTTGGATTTGGATCAACCCCTATTATTGAAATACCTGACACCCCTGAAAGGCCCCAATTCTATACTATGGAGGAATTTGAAGAAGAAAAAACAAAATTGCATGAGTTGCAGATAGAATTGAGAAATCAATATGAAGAAAAATTAAAGAAGGGTGTAATATATCTGAGGGATAAAATTCAATGGTCAATTTTTTTTGATCAGTTGACAAGAATTGCAGTCCTCATGGATGAGTTGAACAGGGATAAGGATAAACTGACTCTTCTTGCACAGAAATGGAGGGAGAGAAATAATGATGTTACAATCATATGTATATCTGTAGTCCAAATGCCTTATCGTCAAGTTGAGAAGATTTTTGATTTATTAAATAAGCTAGATAATTTTGATGATGAAAGAGATTCTTTACAGAGAAGATTAACACTCTGTTTTTCCTAGTACATTGCTGAAAAATTCACCCTATTTCCTTGTGCTTTAGAATCTGTTGATACAATAAAAGAAAAAGAAAAGTGGAAAAGGGAGATGGATGAGTTATTAAATGAAAGAATAATAAACATCATAAGTGAAACTAGCCACTAGTTCTAGGCAAAGACAAATGAAGAGCTAGTAAAAATATAGTTGTTTTATACTGCTATGATGAAATAATTTGATGTTTTAGAAGAAAATGCAAATTCTTTAATAATGATACAAAGAGAAGCTCTGTGCTTTGATTGGCCAGATGATGATGCTTTTAATAAATGGAAAAATTAGTTTCTAGAACAAATGTCAGAAGATGATGAGGAGGAAAATGTAGAAGTAAAAGTCACCCCCAAAGTTAATAATGAGGACATGGAAAATCCCCAGGTTGAAGTAAATTTACAGGTAATTGAAGGCAATACATCACTTTCAAACCTCATGGCTACTTACTCTGAGGATGAAGAATAATTGGAGAATCATATCCTATCTTCTTGTTAAAACAAATGAGAAGTATAATAGAAAGGGACCCACCCAGGATGGTTTGATGTGTTAGTTTTTCTGTTATTTGTTTTTGTCTTTTACTACAGACATTCATCAATATCTTTTAAGGGGACACATGTCACTCTTTTTAGCCTGAAGCTTGTTGCATCTCACATTATTTAAGTGAGATTCCAAGGCTAAAGAAGGGTCCAAATTCTATTTCTTCTAAGTATTGTGCTTAGTCTGGTTTTTGGTCCAAATTTTGAAAGCAAGTTTGTAATGTATTTTGTTGTCAAATTCTCTGAGAATACATGAATATAGAATGACCTGTGTTTCTTTCTGAAGGCCATTCCGAGTCTACTGTAAAGGATATACCATTTTCAAACGAAATGAATACAAATTATGAACTGTCCCCATATCAGTTCTTTTTGAATTTTGCCTCCTTTTAAATACTTAGCTACCTTGATGTTGTATGAGTAAAAGCTTGTGCAATTGAATGCAATCAAATTAGGTTGTATATCCATTTATCATTGCTGTTAATTCAATGGATTAAATAAAGGCTTTGATGAATGTGATAAGATTCCTTAAGTATTGAAAAGGATTTTTGAATGATAAGTTCTGATAAGAATTGCTGATAGAATTTTTTGTAAGGCAACAAATTAGATCTAAGAATTTGCTATAGACTCTGAACCCCAATGGATTAGGCACTGATCAAGTTATTTCAGCTGAAGGAGAAATATCTTACAAATGGTTTTTCAAATGCATCATCAAATCAAATTTTACATTTATTCCCTGTAGATCTTCAAAGTTGGCCAGCACTTGTCTGCATGGAATGTTTTAGCTTCAGTTAGCCATTGTTGTTGAAAACATCTGTAGATCTATAGAAGAATTCTTGGCCATATCTGTTTATGGGATGTGTTTTATCAAGTTAGTAAGAATTATGTATATGTTTAAGGATCTTGAAATGAGAATCAGAATGAAATTAAGAACAATCCTCATACATTTGTTTCAATTTTGAACCATCCCTAGGTACACCCACCTTGGTTTTGCAGAGCCAAAAGAGTAGAAAACCATCTGTGGTTTTGTTGAAGTTGGGTCCAAATACCTTACATATGCAATTTTTAATAAGAATAGGCTAGTCTTTAGATTGTGTATGTACTGTCATTTTGGTATTAAGAATTTTGTCACTTAGTAGTTTTAGCACTTCTTAAAACACCAACAATACATACATCGATAATTTGGCATATACAAGAGGGGGTTGTGACAATTACACTAAATGATTACATTTAAATTTAAACAATAATAGGGGCTCTTGTTGAGCTAGAGTCCTTGCATTCTAAAGAAGTTGGAGAAGGGATAAGTTTAAAAGCATAAATTAAATTATAGTTGTAATTGACATTTGAGACAAAACAAATAATATGTTATATGAAATAGAGAACGTACAAAGCATAAGTTGTAAACATGAAACATATCTTGTATAGTATAAACAAAAGAGATGTATATTTTATATAGTATATTTACCACTGTACATGTGCGAAAATATTGATTTTAGTGAGAATGTAACCTCGAAGAAGAAAAATAGTTGGATGTGTTAAGGATTTTATTTTTACTAAAATTATGTTTTATGACTTGAATTTAAATTAAATAAGTTTATGGATATATTTTATTGTGAATATTCTATATTTAAATTATATTATATTTTATGTATATATGGAATATTTTACTAATGTAACTTAAATTATAATTAAACTTACAAGTGCATGATTATCTATTATCTAACCCATTATTTTTAAATATAATTAATAAAATGAATAAGTAATTAATTAAAAATATTTATCATTTTAAAAGAATTTCAAAAACAAATATTATAGAGTACATTTTTGAATTTTATTAAGTTGGTAAAATTTACATTTTATAATTTACTAAGTTGTTTGACTTTAGAATATTAAGATTTAAAATGAATTTCCATTTGAGATTGCAACTATACTTTCATTTTTTGTTTGGTTAGTCTTTTATTAATCATGTCACAAACTCTAGTTGGATAAATGATGATACTTGAAGCTAGATATAGATTAATATATGAGTAGTTTAAATCTTTTGTATATTTTGATCTATAGGTCGAAGCATCTTGTGGATATCGCCTTGTGTGGATATATGTAAAAGCATCTTGTGGAGGTTGTTGTTGTGTGGATACATCTCAAAGAATCTTGTGGGAAAACTAGTTTTTAGAGGGAAGTACTAATTTGTCAACAACTAGTTATATATCTTTGATGATTTGTTAACATTTGAAGATATGGTGATCAAATGACGAAGTGTCTAATGATAAACTATTATACTATGGCTCTTACAGATATATGTTGTAACAAACTCTTGTATTGTTATAATAAAGTGGTTTAATATTCTAAACATGATGATTAGTGATTTATGGTTATATTTATATAGAAGATTCTAGATGTTGCATTTAAAATTTAATAAGATTTTAGATGTTGAATTTGAAATCTTATAGTGTGTAATTTGACAAATATAAAATCAATAATAGAAAAATATAAAAGCATTTCTATTGAGCAGTCATTTTTCATGATAACAATAGAAGAAATCCTTACAACTTTTTCTCTTTAAAAGTTAATCAAATTAACCAACTGCAAGGTTTGGAATGGTTTCTTTTCAACTTATAGGGTACCTCGATTGAAGATAAATGTGTTTTTTCACAAGTAGGACTTTGCTAGTATATGCAAACTCTACGAAACTTAGAAATGTGTCTAGAAACAAATGCTATTTTGTATTTTTTAGATTTGAATGTAGGTTTCTAATAATTTGACTATATGAATTATTATTCTAACCTAGTTGTTGAAAAGAAAATAACTAAGATAGCATAACAAGAATTTAAATAAAATTTATGATTTTTTTTTAAAAATGGAAATAAGTCATAGTAACAATGCATGCAAAAATTAAAATTTCAAAAAGTTCAAGAAGGAAACCAACAAAATTAGGAGCATTGCATCCTTACTCCACCAATTCATAATGGAAATGCACCTTCTAGTAAGAGACACTACAAAAAAAATGAAAACACCAATATCATACTTTATTGCATCAAAATACCAACCTTGAATGCATATTACATTTATGTATTTATAAGAAACACTATCCTTCAAACAAGTTTCAGATATATGGCTTTTTCCTTGTAAAAATTATGCTAGCTTAAAAAAGTAAATTTATAGAAATTATGTATAAATATACTCCTAAATAGGTGCTAAGTAGGAATGAACTCTTTATTTTATTAATTACATGGTGCATGAGTCTTTAAAATGATTTAAAACAAAACTAGAAGAAAGAGATAAGAAGAAGTCAGATGTAAAGCCTTGCTCGGAGATCCTTTGAAGAAGAATTCAATAAAAGCCATGATTATTTTTTTTACAAGTATGAGTGCACACAACATTGTCATATAGGGATCAAAAAAATTGCAACAGAATACTTAATCACAATCTTGACAACCAACAAATCTCCAAATGCCACTACCCAAACTGACATTACCAACTGAAGGATGAAAAACCACTATAATAACATAACCTAAAATATCTGAGCTAAAGAAGGAAGGAAAAACTAGAAAACCCAAAGGGTACTTAAAATATGAAAATGTGTTTCCCAAAAACTAGTGGAGATACCCCCGATATTTTACTCGAGGAAAATAGACTGATATAATTTTGCACAAGGAAGTGCAACACTACATGTGAGGACTTTCCTTTTGCACAAAGAAATACATCAAAGGGCACAAGGAAGTACTTGGACTAGTAGCCAACATACCCCAACATTCATGTGAGTTCTTACATGAGAAAGTGTTAGAATCCATGTGAGAAAACCCAACACACCATGTGAGATTTTGAAGTACAATTTCACGTGAGAATTTGAAATAGCGTGCTCGAAAACAAAAAAGAGAAAAAGATAAATAAATGATTCCTCCACACTAGGGAGTACTAAATCTACATATTGAGTCAAAGACACTTGAACAATAACTATAAGATGAAAGGAGAATCTAAATATTTTTTAAAAAGCAGTGAAAGAACATACTAAAAGTAACATCATAGTGTACTCAAAACAACATCACAATGAACTAAAACAAGAAAACTAAGTACATAGTTCCTCCCAACTGTAATAGCATCATGGAACCTCATGTTGGCATTATGATACATTTTTGTCATTAGTTACAACACTTATTGGATTCTGAATGCTTACCGAGCTCTCATCGGACATTCCTTTATAAGCCAAGCTTTACCTAGTTCTCAGTGTTTACCGAGTGATCAAGGTGAACAAAGAAGTCAGTGTTTACTGAGTGATCGAGGTGAACAAAGAAGTCAGTGTTTACCGAGTAATCGAGGTGAACAAAGTAGCCAGTGTTTACCGAGTGTTCGAGGTAAAAAAAGGAATCAGTTTTGACCGAGTGAAGATGTACTTTGTATTGACCAAGAACTTCGTGATAACCGAGCTCCTGAAGTTATCAAGGAAATTAATTTTATCGAGCTCAGACAGTTATCAAGAAAACTAACTATCACCGAGTCACAAGGTTCTATCAAGTGTTTCCTTTGATCACCGAGCTACAGTTCAGATAGAAGTGTTCACCGAGTGACATCTCTTCTACCGAGTCTCCAGTGGTTACCGAGTTCAAAACTACTCGAAGTGTTTAGTATGGACCGTGCCTTCACTTCTACCGAGTGCATGACGATGCTGAGTAACGCAGTGGACGCCGAGTATCAGAAGGACACTGAGTCAGTTCAGTGAACCCGAGTTTTTACCTTGGGCCAACTTTGTATAGAGATTTGCACTTGTTGTTTTGGCTGACCTTGCATGCATTGTTTATTTGGATGGTATATATATGCAATGTATTGTATCATTCAGATGTAATGAAAATGGTAATGAATGATAAGTGTGAAAGAAATACATGCGTGTGAAAGTATGTGTGCTGAGTTGTGAAGGTATTCAGAAAGGTTGAGTTTTGGAGTAGAAAAGTTTTATCTATCACATCAAGGTGAATTAGAGCATAGCGAATCTTATCAACAATCAGTTGTAATCAGATCCATTGTTTCATTCTAATAGGTGAATCAATTTTTGCAAATCCTTTAACAAGGTAGACTTAACAGTCTTTTGTAAATCTCCTAACAGAGTGCATACTTTATTGTATGTTTGTAAATCCTCTAACAAGGTGGATCTAGCAATCCTTTGTGCTCCTAACAGGGCAGATCACCAGAAGTGGTCATTGTAAGCCTTAACCGGCCAACTTCATACTGCAGTAACGAAGCTTTGTGGGTTTCATCCCCACCCCAGTTTTACTTTCTATTTGGAAGGTTTCTGGGTCACCAAATCTGTGTGTTCAAGTATTGCAAATGATTTTGTTTCATGCTTACAGTAGGTTACTTGGATGAATGGTGAATATATATTGTTTGAAATTTTAGAAGTTACTGATTCACCCCTCCCCTCTCAGTAACTTGTCATATCTTGAATATTTCCAACAATTGGTATCAGAGCTATAAGGTTCTCAAGATAAAAGTTTCATAGCTTGAGCAAAGATCAAGGACAATGGAGATATTCAGACTTGACAAAACTATTGAGAATGAAAAGCTAGATCTGAAAATGGCCATGGCTCAACTCAATGAAGCAAAAGAGCATCTTTCACAATCCTTGAAAAGAAGAAAAGAACTTGCAAGGCAAATGAATGACCATCAGTATGTTGAAGAAAATATTGAAGATCTCTCACCATCAAGTAGTTCAGATGAAGCTGACAAAGCAATCAAAGAACTTTTAGAAAAGAATGGATCTCTGCAAGAAGAAATAAGAAAGCTCAAAAGGGAACAAGGAATCCAGTCTATCAGGCTATGCGAAATCTTGGAGCAAAGGAACAAGGCAGCTGAAGACTTAGAGGTAAGAAATAATCAATCCTCTTAGCTTGAAAATCTTGTAACTCAATTATCTAATGCAAATGAAGAAATTATGAATCTAAGATCTGAGAATGAGAATTTGAGAAATCACCTAATTACTGAAAGGCAAATCAATGCAAGCTTACAAAGTGATCTAATCTCTGAAAAACAAGTCAATGAGAGAATGGTAAAATCTCAAAAAGACATGGATCAATTGAATCTGCAAAATGAAGAAAACTTTCATAAACAAAATGGTAAAGTAGGCCTTGGATACAAGGAAGAAGGTGAATCCTCCAAACAGGTTACTCAAAAGAATCAAAGACCTACTTGCAGCCACTATGGTAAGTTAGGTCATACATCTAACAGATGTTGGAGCAATGGAAAGGGAAAATTTAATGGAAAGTGCTACAATTGCAATCAGCATGGACACAAAGCCAATGAATGCAAAGAGAAACTGAAATTTGTAGGTAAATGTCACAAATGCCAAAAGCAAGGTCATAAGGCATCACAATGCAAATCCAAATCATTTAATCCAGCTGAACAACTTGTCAAAGCAATATTTGGTTGGGACTACAACACTTGGTGCAGATGTCATTATTGTGGAGAATATGGTCATACTGGCATAAACTGTGCAAGGCATCACCTAAGAAAAAGGGATACCACTGTAAGATGTTATACATGTACAAAACTTGGTCATATATCTAAAAACTGCATGAACATAAAAAAAGTCGAGGATGAGAAGAAAATCAAAGTAGACAATATTCGGAAGCAAATGAAGCAGCAATGGATTCCTAAGTCTACCGAGCCAGATAATTCAAGTGATGGAATGGTCACTCAAGAAATGAGTGACTCTACCATTTCCAATTAAGACTCATCAGGATAAGACCAGGATTGTATCTACAAAGCTATATCCTAAGCAATCCTAGAATAAAAATATGATCAAATCAATATTTCAGATACATCAGGATCATGGTCGGTATAATGACCTTACCGAGCTCAGTCGGGTGCAATAAGGCTTCTTTCACCAAGTTGCACTTACCAAGCACGGTTGGTTCTTCTCTTGCCGAGTTAAGGTCGGTTTAACCTATTTTCTTTTGGTCACCAAGTTGCGAAGTTTAAGCCGAGCTAGTGGATGACAGTCTGTCGATCGCAGCTACCTCCGTACTGAACATTAATGGCAATTTTTTCATCAAAAGGGCAGATTTCGACCTCATTTTTCACCGCGAATTCGAGATTTACACAAAGAGGGCTTTCAAAGCGAGTTCAAGTGATTTGAAGAGATTTTCCAGCGAAGTATTCTTATGAAATCTTTTCACTCACCGAGCAGTAATGGCATCCGCAAGCACTAGCAACAACAAGGCGAAGAAGGGTTCCGAAATGCTTGTGAAGGGAACAGAATGGAAGGCACCTACGTTCAAGCTCATTCTTGCCATCGTTGAATCGCTCGATCCCAATGGAGCTCAATCACAGATTCCACCCAAGGTACTCCTCGTGAATGACATTCACACTCATTTTAAGTGTGCTATTCAAGAAATAGGGACATTGGACATGGATAATGCCCTAGCAGAATTATGTGTAAATGGTTCTCTCAAAACCAAGCACAAGCATTTGGAAACTAAAGGTTTGACTCACATCGCGCATATGCCTAGAAACTTCCAAACCAAATGGATTAGGTATATCTTGAGTCAAGTGCATAATGGTTAGTTGTGGTTGGAACAACCCATTTTGATAACCAAGAAGATAATTCACAAAATCACGGGTCTTCCAATGCTCAGCAAAGCCAAAACCACCAAAACCCTAGGACGGGATGAGTTACAGAGGCGAACCCTAGCCGAATGGGACAGTAGAGGTTTGAAGGTTAACACCGTAACAGATCCAGAACTAAAATTTGGCATACATATTATTGCATACAAGTTATATAGTTCCAGTAGGTTAAATAGTGTACCGTGTGAAGCTGTGGATTTGGCCCTGAAAATTGTAAAGAAGAATCTTGAGTTTGATCTGTCAGAAGTAATGTTGAAGAAATTAAACAAGAACATGGACAGTATAAGGACATCAAAGAATAACCCCTGTAAATTTGGATCTCTGTTAATATGTTTACTATTTTATGTACAAAAATTCTTTCCATCAATGGGAACCGTAAAATGGAGAAAAGATATCCCTATTTTGTATCAGATTAATGAGTTTATAGCAGAGATGGGAGAAAATTTTGATAGTATCATGGATAACTATTTTGAAGACTTTAAGGAGAGGATGAATAACTGATTCAAAATTCCTCCTAGGCTTGTTGAAGAATATAAAGATGACGTATGTTTTATGGTTGACTGTGACAAGGTGTACATACAGGCAGTTAGACCCCGAGTTGCATGGGTGAGACCTCTTCCATATGAGGTAAATATTGATGAAACAAGGGATGTCATTGAAGCACTGGTAAATGAGCTAGTAGACCCAAGGCAACAGATTTTTGGTACTTATGATGAAGCAAAGGCCAGAATTGAACTGGAAATCAAAATTCCACAAGCCATCAGCAAAGGTAAGAGGAAAGTGGCCAAACTGAAAACTGCAATGGGTCCTCTTATGCTCACCAAGGGAAAAGATGAAGATAAAGAAAGTGAAGAAGAAGAAGGAGAAGAAGAATCAGAAGAAGAGCAACCGGCAAAGAAGAAAGGCAAGGTAATCATTACCAAGCCCAAAAAGCAGCCTACAACAATATTTACTCGGAGGACAAGAAAAGGTATTCAAGAACCTGTATTGGTCAAGCCTGCACCTACATTCGAGCAAAGGCTCAAATAATTGGAAGAAGGAGCTGGCATAGCAAATTTCAAGGCATTGAAATTTGAGACAAGGACTGATGCAGAGAAAATGCAGATTGAGGAACTGGTACTTAACAAAATGGGAAAATGGAAATACTCCTCGGACCAGATTGCTCCTCATATCTCTAAAGAACTACTGGAGAGAATACAACCAAGATGGGAGTTAGCCACCAAGACGGTAAAAGTTATATATGAGCAATCCCTGAAGAATCTTCGGCCTAGTCTCACTGGAGCAGAGGTAAAATCTGAAATGAAAACCTATGAAGGTAATATGATGATCAGATTCCACACTTGTTTGATTTTGATCAAAGATATAGAGCATGTTGTAAATGATGCTACAAACATGTGGAAAAACATCTATCATCAACATAAGCCCAGTGTAGACCCAGTAGAAATAAAGGATGATGACAGCAACAGAAGCAGTGAAGAATCAGATAGCGCTCCATCCATCACACTTACACCAGGTGAGTTGCATGCAATGATGGAAGAGAAAGAGGAAGAAGACAAAGAGGAAGAAGCTGAAAAGGAAGATAAGGAGGATGATCCGGTAAAAATTGCAGCAGTAGTTATTGCATCCCTTCCTCACTCCCCAGCTAAACCTATGACATCATCAAGGTTGGAGTCAGCTTCAGCAGGTTCATCTACACCAGATTTACCATCTACACCTGCCATATCTCAGCTCCAGGTATCATCAGTGGAAGTGACTACCACTTTGTCTACCGAGCTGCACCCCTCTTCATCTACCGAGTTGGCCTCCTTGACTCCATCATCATCAGTTGGTATTGCTATGAGTTCTCCAATATTGACTACTCAAATCTGTTCTACAATTTTGTCGCCATCTACTTCAGGCATGGTGAGCTTAGATACTATATTACCGAGTGTATCACCATTTTTGGCCAGTATTTTTGACCTTGTACATACTCCTATTGGCACTCAACCCTCAAGCATCCCAGTTTTTACTACTAGTCCTTCTATCTCTACTGTTGTGTCTATTCCAAAGGTCAAACCAGTCATCTCAGAAGTCAAACAAAAGCAACCATTAAGACTTATGATCACTAGAAAGGAAATTCCTGAAGACATTGACTTGGACACAGAGATAGTAATTCCAAAGATTGACTTTGATAATGCTACCATTGAAGAAATGAGGTATGCTATTCAACTCATTGAGAAAAAGGCTACTCAGATGCAGTTAAGATCAGAAAGGGATAAGGAATACAGGATAATTGAGGATGCCCAGAACATAATTACTGAGGCTATAGGTGTTGATGTTGATACTTCTCAACACATTTTGATTCAATTGGAAGAGGCAGTTAATAAATTCAATGAAGATGCCTCCGGACAAGAAAAGCTGATTGAGCGTGTAGCAAAGAAATTTGATAATAAGGTGTTGGGGCACATTGCCCAGAACATTGCAATAAATCAGGTTGCATTAACCTCAGTTTTGGCAGATATGGAAAATTCTTTTAATAATGTAACATCTCTTTTTGCTAAACTTTGTGATGTTACCGAGTACACTAAGGGAATAAGAGAGAAACTAAATAAAATTGATGAGGATCTGAAGGTGAGTGCACAGAACTTAAAGCTTGACCCCAGTTCAAGCTCATCTCATCACCTCAGGATCAAATTTTTGTCAGAGAAGCAGGCAGAGCTATTGAGAGAAGAGGCAAGGATCCAATCTACATTGATAGATATCCAAAACATGATCCTTCCCATCATGGATTCAATGCAAAAGCACATTGCACATTCAAAGACATTAATCCATGATAATAACTTCTCCATTGCAGACCATGTGATTGAACTTTCGGCTGAAGTTCAAGTAGCTCTTTCCACATGCAAAATTTTGCAAGAGAATTGGGATAAGACTCTCCAGCTTATTCTTCAAGTACATTCAGAGTTCATCTCTCATTTTGGTGTTTCTATATAAGTATATATATTCTTTTATTCTTTGGCATTATTGTCAAAAAGGGGGAGATTATTGTTGGATATGTATACTATGGGTGAATAAGTGTTTTCGGAGAAATTGTACAAAGGAAGAGATATACAGCTCATGTAAATACTGTATGTATATTCTATGGGGGAGTTGTATTTAACGAAGCTATGTATATTCAGAATCAGTCATCAACATGTCAGATAAATTTTATCTCATAAGTGTTTTTGTCACTAATGCCAAAGGGGGAGATTGTTGGCATTATGATACATTTTTTTCATTAGTTACAACACTTATTGGATTCTGAATGCTTACCGAGCTCTCACCGGACATTCCTTTATAAGCCAAGCTTTACCTAGTTCTCAGTGTTTACCGAGTGATCAAGGTGAACAAAGAAGTCAGTGTTTACCGAGTGATCGAGGTGAACAAAGAAGTCAGTGTTTACCGAGTAATCGAGGTGAACAAAGTAGCCAGTGTTTACCAAGTGTTCGAGGTAAAGAAAGGAATTAGTTTTGACCGAGTGAAGATGTACTTAGTATTGACCAAGAACTTCATGATAACCAAGCTCCTGAAGTTATCAAGAAAATTAATTTTACCGAGCTCAGACGGTTATCAAGGAAACTAACTATCACCGAGTCACAAGGTTCTATCAAGTGTTTCCTTTGATCACCGAGCTACAGTTCAGATAGAAGTGTTCACCGAGTGACATCTCTTCTATTGAGTCTCCAGTGGTTACCGAGTTCAGAACTACTCGAAGTGTTTAGTATGGACCGTGCCTTCACTTCTACTGAGTGCATGACGATGCCGAGTAACGCAGTGGACACCGAGTATCAGAAGGACACCGAGTCAGTTCAGTGAACCCGAGTTTTTACCTTGGGCCGACTTTGTATAGAGATTTTCACTTGTTGTTTTGGCTGACCTTGCATGTATTGTTTAAGATTGCACTTGTTGTTTTGGCCGACCTTGCATGCATTATTTATTTGGATGGTATATATATGCAATGTATTGTATCATTCATATGTAATGAAAATGGTAATGAATGATAAGTGTGAAAGAAATACATGCGTGCGAAAGTATGTGTGCTGAGTTGTGAAGGTATTCAGAAAGGTTGAGTTTTGGAGCAGAAAAGTTTTATCTATCACATCAAGGTGAATCAGAGCATAGCGGATCTTATCAGCAATCAATTGTAATCAGATCCACTGTTTCATTCTAACAGGTGAATCAGTTTTTGCAAATCCTTTAACAAGGTAGACTTAACAATCTTTTGTAAATCTCCTAACAGACTGCATACTTTATTGTATGTTTGTAAATTCTCTAACAAGGTGGATCTAGCAATCCTTTGTGCTCCTAACAGGGCAGATCACTAGAAGTGGTCATTGTAAGCCTTAACCGGCCAACTTCATACTGCAGTAACGAAGCTTTGTGGGTTTCATCCCCACCCCAGTTTTACTTTCTATTTGGAAGGTTTCTGGGTTACCAAATCTGTGTGTTCAAGTATTGCAAATGATTTTGTTTCATGCTTACAGTAGGTTATTTGGATGAATGGTGAATATATATTGTTTGAAATTTTAGAAGTTACTGATTCACCCCTCCCCTCTCAGTAACTTGTCATATCTTGAATATTTCCAACACCTCAGAGGTCCTAGCCATCCCTCACATGTAACATCCCAAACTACCAACTAGATAGTCAAAGCTATCTTATAAGAATGTCACTACTAAAGTGTAATGACATCATAAGAATAGGAAATCAATCATGCTAAAAAAAGGAAATAGATACTCCAACTAAGAAGATAACATCATACATCATATGCTAAACATCATAATAATGAAATCCATCACTACTACCATCATATATACATGATATACAAGCATTCCAATGGAATCATAAATCACAAGAAAGTATACACTAGAACTTGAAGTAGCAAGTGAAAACATCCAACAATGATTGCACTAGGATAATAGACCATCTCTCTACATTAGTCCCCAATACTGTAAAGGTATCTACACCTCCCAACCATGTGAAACCTATAGGTCTACTCCTTTTATGCTGATGGAGATAGTGATCTAACCAAAAATACATATAAAACAAACATCCATGGCTAACACTCATAGCAAACAATATGATGACTGAAACCAAGATCAAAGATGATGCATAAGCCACAGGTCCTGGTTAGACACTCAATGGGATAATATGTAGGGGCTAACATTATGGAGGATCACTTAGCATCAAAATGCCCAAGATTATATTGCATGGTTCAAATCCTCAATGGGAGGCTCATATACACACATTTTATTATCTTAGGTTTTATTACCACCTAATGTTTTATTTAATTATCACTTGATTAACAACTTCCTCTACCAATCCTCTTGGCACAATGATCACTAGGTTGAAAGATAGAAGCTCCCTCCAAATGCTACCCTACCCTACCCATGTTCATCCAATGATGAGTGCTCATAGGGATGCATATTCCCAACCCAATCCCAATGATCATAAATCTTGAAAGTACCATGGAAGATTGGGCTTCACAAATCATTTGATAAATGTATGCATATGTAATTATGTGTGGCGTACCACCATCATGAAGATCATTGCTCAAGGAGTGGAGGAGAACACAAGTAAAATATTGTCAACCAAAAATAAACTTGGGAGGATAGATGCGAAACTCATCCCAATGCAAAAAAAAAGTGCAACAATGGTCTAACTGACATCCAAATGGATGATCTAGGCCCATGACCAACATCATGTTAAGAAAACCTAAGAAAATAGGGTGGCACACAAAATGAGGTAAAAACCCCAAAACTAAAAAACTTCAAAAATAAAGCCCATTTCATCTTAGGGCACAAAAACCTAAAAAATCCAATAAAATTTGGGTTCAAACACCATATGCAAAAGAGACCAACATAATGGTGTGAAACCCAAACCCTCATCCCAAAAACTAGGAAATAGCTCAAACCTGACCAACTAGGGAGAAGAAAATAGAAATGGAGGGGAACATAAGTGCTTAGCCTCCAAAAAAAAAACTACCAAAAAAAATACTAGAAATAGAGCTAAAACATGAAAGTAGGAAAGCCCTACCTAATAATAAAAGGGGCTGAAATAGGAAACAACATAATAAAATAAATCATTTGTAGAAACTATTAGAAATCATAGCTCAATAAGGTCTGCACAAACTGGTTCCAACGAGACTGACCTCATGAGGATCCCATGCCCATAGCTCTCACAATGAATAGAAACATGAATCTCCAAAAGAGGATTCTCAAAAAAGCTCTCAATTTTGTATTTTGCAAAAGTGAGAAGTGAGAAATTAAATTTCTCTCTAAATACTTATTCACTTTTTGAGTGAATAATTGATTTTAAAAAATATCTAGTTAGACTAGCTAGACTCCAAATCAACCCAAATGAAAATAGGTTATTCCTAGAAATAGGAATTTATATATGGCAAGGCTACTAGAAACTAAATTCAATAAAAATTAAAGCCTGAAAACCCAAAACCACAGAGATTTCCTTAACAATTTTTGCGATTATGCATACCTCTAAAAGGCATAGATATGCTCATTGGTCTAGTCACATAATATAACTAAGTTTGGATTTAATAATCACTAAAAGATTTAATTTAAACAATTAATTAAGGATACATCAACCATATAGGGAAGACATTGGTAAAATATGAACAACTAAATCACTAACTCCATGTGCCACTATTGGGGATCTAAATCCTACACACTAAAATAATTGATCAAGTGAAATTGCATATAAAATAACAAGGCTGAAGAAACAAATGCATTAAATATCTAATTTAACCTTTTACTCAATTATACTAAAATAATCCATTCACATCACTCATGTTCGCACAAAGCATAAGGAAACAAGAATGAGTAAATCACCATAGCATAAAATCCATCACATAACCAAATCAAGGATATGTTTAAAATACTAGATAACTAGATATCATCATAGACCTACTATCATCTCAAAATGGCATTAACATGCAAATATGATAAACTAAACAACATAGCAGTATAGCATCTATGATACTGAAATCAAATTATAACATTTGACCCTCAGGTCATCTCAAAAGTAACATAACAAGTGTAAAGGTATCTCTCGAATCAAAATATAAGAATGTTCAGATTACAAATACAAGAGGCATAATATCCTTCCCCCAATATTATAGGCTTACTCCTGGAAGCTGACAAAAAGATAGGGGTACAATCCCCTCAAACATGTAGCATCTTCCCATCACAAAGGTCTCATCACTTAGGTCCCACTAGACCCTTACCTACTAGATGTCCCAACCTCTCAAAATCAACCTCTAATGTTGAAGGATACATATTGGCTCCAAAGGAAGCTACCCATCCTCTACCTATAAATTATCCCAATCAAGAATATGGGTCACATCAAGAATATACTATCTCAAAAAGGAAACATGAAAGACATCATGGATGTGTGATAGGCTAGGTGGAAAATCTAGTTGATAAGCAAGAGGACCTATCCTCTCAAGAATCTCAAATGGTCTGACAAAATGTGGCACCAACATAGAGCCTTTCCCATAATGGATAGGGCTCTTCCTTGAATACACTCACAAAAACACCCTATCACCAACAAAAAATTCACGATCCAACCTAAAGGCATCAACACACTTCTTCAACCTATCCTAAGCAATAACCAAATGCTCTCTAATATGAAGAACCTACTACTCCATTTCTTGAAGCATCTCTAGACCCAAAAAGAACTTGGTCCTTTAAATGATCCGAGCTCAAAGAGGTACATCACAGTCTATTGTAGAAGACCCAAAAAGGTGACATGCTAAGAGAAATATCATACCCATTGTTGTATGAAAATTCAATAAGCTATAAATACTCCTCCCACTTCACCTGCATGTCCATCACATACATGAAAAGTGTATCTTCTAGAACCTAGTTCACTCTCTCAGTCTAACCATTGGTGTCTTGGTGATAAGCCAAAATAAAATTGAGTTGTGTGCACAAAGCATGCTGGAGAGACATCCACAATGTAGAAGTGAACATTAGATATCAATCTAAAATAGTCTAACAAGGGATCCCATGCAATCAAACAATATATTAAAATAAAACATGTGCTATAGAAGAAGCTATATAGGATGCACTCATGGGTGACAAATGTGCTACATTGGACAACTTGTCCACTGTCACCATAATACAATCATTTTCCATGATGAGATAGGACCCTGTGATAAAATCAATGGATATCATATCACATTCCCACTCTGGAATAGTATGCAGCCACAAAAGACCTGTTTGATGCTGATGCTCTACCTTCACTCTTTGGCACTTGAGATATCGAGTAGCAAAATCAGCAACATCCCAAAGGTACAACTATTTAAGGTTAGCATGCATGTAACGCCCTGCCAAGGAATTATCCATAATAAGAGCATCAAGTCTCCAGGAGCAAAAGAAAAGCATCCATAGATAATCATGACCACAATAGTTCTCTATTGGCAACTAAAGTTATCACTGATAATCACAATAATCATTGGTTCTTAACAAGCAACCAAGAAGTATCTCAAAGTAATACTGATCAAAGACTCCAAAATGGTCGAGTCAAAACATGTCACAACATGACATCATCAAGATCAAATAAACAATTCAATTCCATCAAGTGACTGGAAGTAATCCAAATACAATTGATCGATAACTCATAAAAAGGTTACATATATCACAGCTTACACAAGAAGACCGAAGACAATATCAATCAACATGCCATCACATAACCATGGTTGAGTTAAAAAGATCAAGATCAAAGACATCATCATGAAATCATAATCATAACCCTTGAGCCTTTGGTAGACGTCCTATAACTGGTCAACAATCTAGTCAACCCAAAAACCCAAAACAAGAAGCATAGAGAAAACACAAAATGCAGCACATGTTTCGGTTTATTTAAAATTGCATAATTGAATTAAGTGTGGAGGTCTCAGTTTCTATTTGCAAGGATACTTAAAGCACATAAGGTTCTTCATTTATTCAATTATTAGGATAAGGCTTATCAACTTTCAATTAAATCAAATGAATTAAAAAAAACTTCATTGTATAACCTAATTATCAATTAAATTTAATCAATTCTAGCATTAATTAAATTAATTAATAATTACAAACCTATGTTAACAAGTCAATGAATAATAGTCGATTAGTAATTAACAATAATTAAAAATCAACTATTTTCTAATCCCTTAATATTCAAATTAATAATTTAAATGAATTCAATATCTCTTTTCGATTAAGAATAATTGACAAATTATTATTAAATCGATATTTCATATTTAACAATTATCAACATATAACATTTATAAAGTAACAAATATTAAAATCAATTAATGGATATATATATATATAATTATTAATAAAAATTTATAAAATAATAATTATTGCAAATCGAAATACTATTAATAATTGAATTGCATATATATCATATTATCAATGATATAACAAATGTACTCTCACCCTGCGATTTGAAATATGGGTGAAGGCATTTAATGCTGTTGCAACTTCATACTAGGCCGTGCGGACGGGCTATGGTTGCAGTCGACCCTACGATCACAGTGGCAGGTATGACTACGCCAAAGACTGCCGCCAATCATGAATAGAAAGGAGGTGGGTTGTAAACTTCCGGCCCCCCATTGTTATTATATATTATTTTTTAAAAATAATTATAAACCGATATCAATAATCGTTTTCTCTTACAAACACTTTTCTAAAAATGCTTTTCAAAAGTGATTCGTATTTAGATTTAATAAATATTTTCCACTATGGTTAAATGATCATTGTTTCAATAAATATATATATGTATATATATATATATGTATATGTATATATATATATATATATACACACACACACGCGCAAAATGTTAATAAACATTACAACATTTTTTTTATAATAAATATATATATGTATATATATATACAGATTTGTTTTTTTTTTTTTTAAAAGAACATATACATAGTTTTTCAACAAAAAGGGCTTTCTAATTTTATAATTTAAAAGCTCTTCCTATAATGATTGATCTCTAGATTTTCCTAATTGATCCTTCTAATAGGTTTGTCCATAGGCATCTGAAAACTGTAGGCCCCATAATTTCTTCAGATCTATGCATATGAAATTTTCTTATATAGAATTTAACTACCCATAAAAAAATGCATAGAACCAAGATATGAAAATCCTCATAAAGCATTCAAAAGACACAAAGAAGATAGGAAGTGCAAGAAGCGAAATTTCATATTCAAAATTCACAAGTGTCTACCTGGACATTGATGCTAATTCACTTCTCCTCAGAATTTGCAGAGCAAGCTTTTTCCTCCTCCAACGTTCTCAGGTCCTCCAAACATGCTCCCCGAGCTAAAATAGCTCAGATACATGTCCCACCTCTCTAGGAGAAAAAGGTTTAAGGGTTTAGGATTTTGACTTGAGAAACTATCTCCCCTCTCTCACCATTGGGATAGTGCGATAGGGTATGCTTATCTTGGAAATTTAGGGAAGTCGATACCCGGTACCTACAACCTACATAAAATCCATGCATGTACATACAATATATATATATATATATATATATATATATATATATATATATATATATATATATATATATATATATATATATATATGCTAAGCTAAACAGGCAATGGCAGGAAGTGGTGCATCGTGTAGATCCCGACTAGTAGGTGACAACAACTCCCTTAACCACATCAAAAATGCTATACAATAAGAGAACAAACACGCACACCATGGAAGGTAAAATATGAAAACTCATCATAGAACAATCCATGCAAAATCAGTTTAAAGGATTAAAATCACAAATTATTTCATCTAACACATTCGGAAGCTAAAATAGCTCAGATACATGTCCCACCTCTCTAGGAGAAAAAGGTTTAAGGGTTTAGGATTTTGACTTGAGAAACTATCTCCCCTCTCTCACCATTGGGATAGTGCGATAGAGTATGCTTATCTTGGAAATTTAGGGAAGTCGATACCCGGTACCTACAACCTACATAAAATCCATGCATGTACATACAATATATATATATATATATATATATATATATATATATATATATATATATATATATATATGCTAAGCTAAACAGGCAATGGCAGGAAGTGGTGCATCGTGTAGATCCCGACTAGTAGGTGACAACAACTCCCTTAACCACATCAAAAATGCTATACAATAAGAGAACAAACACGCACACCATAGACATGCAAGTATGGGGTAAATATCCATAAGAAAACACATGTGATAATAAACCATCTAACTAATCATCATCAATAATTAAAAGCAATGTAATAATCATCATGCATATATGAAATGTAGAGTCTAAATAATCACATCATATATCAACTGAATCCATAGCACAATATCTGATAGTCTCAAAACAATGCTACTAACCATCAACATAAACTAGTCTAATAGAGTTTGACCATGATAGCAACAATGTGTCTAGAAAAATGTAAATGAGGGCATGCACTACAATACATCTTCTTGAGGCTAGGATGTACAGAATATGGTGCATGATGCACTTCTAACAAAACATAAGTATTAAGATCATTGGACACTGGTACATAGATACACTCTAAGTGCTATAGTAGTCCATCAAACTCAAGAAAATAATTGGAAAAGTTCCCCTCAAGGTTATGTCTAGACTCGATCTCTGCCCTCACCTCATAATACCAAGTCTCACTAGGAAAGGCCACCAAGATATAGCCTCATAAATCCACTCCCAATGACAAAAATAATACCTCATGTTGCTTCCTACTTAAGGAATTTGCAAAAACATTGTCCTTCCCTTTAATATAATGAACATCAAAGTCATATCCATACACAAATTCCATCTAGTGATACTATTGTGCATTCAAGTTTGGCTGCATAAAGATATATTACAAGCTCTGATGATTTCTATGGAGCTTAAACCTATGTCCCAAAAGGAAATGCCTCCAAAAAACTAGAGCATGCACTATGGCTGCAAGTTCCAAATAATGAGTTGGATATTTAAGCTCATGGTCCTTGAGTTCGCTAGACTCGTAAGAAATCACTCAACCATCCTACATCAGCATTGCACCCATGCCTTCTGATGAAGCATCTAAGAAAACCATGAAATCACCTATAGGATCAGGCACTACAAGGAATGGAGCACTTTTCAAACACTTCTTAAGTTAATTAAATGTTGCATTGCACTAGTTTGACCAAACATACTTCTTCCCTTTCTAGTGAAGGGAAGTGATGGGATGAGCTACTCATGAAAAATCCTTCACAAAGTGACAATAGTAACCTACCAATCCCATGAAACTATGAATCTCAAAAACATTAGTGGGTATCGGCCAATCCATGATAGCACAATTTTTCTTTGGATTCACTATAATACCATCACCAGTAACAATATGTTCTAAATACTTCACCTCTAACTAGAAGAATCCACATTTACTCAAGTTTCGATAAAACTGATGGTCTCTCAAGCACTGTAACATATGACATAAATGGACCTCATGTTCCTCAATAGTCTTCGAATAGATCAATATATCATCCAAGAATACAAAGGAACATTGATTGAGGTGCATGCAAAATACTACATTCATCAAACTAATGAACACTAATGGCACATTGGTTAACCTAAAGGGTACAACTATGAACTCATAATGCCTATACCATGTATGAAAAGTCATCTAATGAATGTCAACCTCTTGGATATGAAGTTGATGGTATCTTGACTTAAGATCAATCTTTAAGAATACTCATGCTCCTTTCATCTAATAGAATAAGTCATCAATCCTCAACAAAGGTTATTGGTTCTTCACCACCTCCTTGTTCAACTACCGGTAGCTAATGCACAAATGCAATGATCCATCCTTCTTCACAAAGATGACTAGTAAATCCCATGAGGATATACTAGGATGAATATAGCCCTTAGCCAATAATTCCTCCAACTATAATCTAAGTTTACCGAACTCCTGAGTAGTCATGCGACAAGGAGCTTGTGAAATTAGCTTCGCTCTTGGTACAATATTAATTCAAAAATTAATATCACAGTGTGGTGGCATAATGAGTATCTCATTAGGAAACACATATGATTACTCACTGAGGAGTGGGTGATCATTAGGTGTCACCATATGACTCTCAACTTCCTCAAGGCCACTAATATAAACCACAAACATTTGACAACCCTTCCATGCACTCTGCTTCAACTGATTAGTTGAGATCATCATAAGTGAGACTAGTCTCTGAACTCCCAAAAGTTGCACCTACCCACCTATGTCATGAACACACTATATTGACTTAGGATGAAAAACTATATTCACCTAATGGGTGGCTAACCAATCCATGCCCAACACAATTTCTTATGATCCAAGAGGTAGGATATGAAGATCTACTATGGTGGTGAAGGTTCCTAAATTAAAAATACAACCAATGACAAAGGAATCTACAACCACTTTGGAACCTATGGCTAAGTCAACCTTCCACTTATCAACCTGATGTACTGCCACTAGCCCACATCATTGAACAAGAGATGGTGAAATGAAAGAATCTGAAGAAACAGAGTCAAATAACACTAAAGATGAAATACCATACAATGTACCTATAGCCTTGACTACCATACCTTGATACTCATCTTGAAAATTGCCAACTACCACAAAGACTCGATGATTCCTATTAGCATCTTGCATTATAGGTTTGGATCTAGCTATACTCTTACTAGGTCTTGTAGATGGTTTGATAGAACACTCAAAAGATTTGTGGCCAAGATGACCACAAGAATAACAATTTCCCCCAAAGTTGGAACTTGTTCTATGACCACCCTAAGTAGCAATAAGATAAGGTGCACTACCCTTGCTAGAGCTTTACTAACCACCTTGAGGAGGGAAATCCTATCAAGATTTTTTTCCCTTGATTCTAGTCACCTCCCCTCTTTCCTAAAGCACCTAAATTCTATCTACCTTTAGGCCAAAACCCGTTTTGCTTCTTACAGTGGTATCCACCTTGAGAGGGTGTTGACTAGGTCTGTCCCTATCCTAAGTACTAAGAATACTATGCATCTTGCCCCAAAGGTTGTGCACTTTGGTTCGAAGAACCAAATTTACTACTGAACCCCCTAGTCACATTACTTTTCAAAACCCTTGCCTTCTCCATGATAAGTGCCAATGTCCTAAGTTGGTGAACATGGACATCCCTAATGATAGAGTCTTGAAGGCCCCTAACTAAATGGTCAGTGAGGAGAGCCTCATCATGTCGATAAATCCAGTACTATCTCAACCCAAGGAAAGTTTTCTCATACTGATCTACTGTCATGTTTCCTTGTTTGAGTTCATGAAACTCATCAATATTAGCCTCTTAGTACTGAGGAGAAAGGAATTTCTCTGTAAATATCTCCTTGGAGATCTCCCAAGTCAGATCTACCACATCCATATGAAGCTTCTCACACTCCATATCCCACCAGATAGAACCATGTTCCCTCAACCACATGATAGCGTAATGGGCCTTCACATTTCTCCCATAAGGTAGTAAGGAGAAGCAATGCCCCATGTCTAGTAATTAGGTTTCAACCTTGAGTCCTATCCCTTGGCCATCAAACAGTGGTGGTTTGGACCTTTAATATTCTTGCATCATGTTGGAGCTCAAAATTGTTTTCTCATTTTGAGCGTCCATTTAAAATTTTGAATCAAGTCAAGCCTATGAAAGCCTTAAAATGACTTTGTACCCGACTGTACCTATGAGGCCCCTAAGGTGTTTAATGTTTCTAACACCTTCTATTCAACCTTTCTACCTATTCCATGAAGATAAATCATCATTCTAAGCTATTTGGTGAAGTCCTGTTTCAAGCATTTGTCAAATTTGTAATTCTGCCGTAGTGTCAAACAGCGACAGGAGGCTGTGTTTTCCAATGAATATCTCGCACCCAAAACCATATCATGACTTTCTATTTTGAGATTATCTAGTGTCCATACTTGAGAACCTATGTTTCAAATTTTGAGTCATTTTGAGTCCGTTTGACTAGGTTTTGAATCCCTAAAAGTTGGTAGTTTACTATTTTCATGCTGATGCACTTTGCACACTTTTCTAGGAAGCCTTGTTTGACGAGTTATAACTCTGACCCAGTTGACCTGAATGCTAAAATTCCTTTTGCATTGTATTGTAGACGTAAGAGACTTCCTATGTTTCAATTTTTAAGTCTTGACAAATCTGTTTGATCAATTTTCAAACGTGATTCCAAACGCAATTTGTAATCTTTTTACTGGTGTCAGTAATTGCAGATTGATCGGGAGCCCTATTCATGATGCCATAATTTGAGACCCGTGATTGGTAAGATCAAATGGTTTGTTCCCCTATGTTCTACTCTGAAAATACTTCAAGTGTGCTAGTTTTCAAGTCTTGACGAATCTGTCTGGACACTTTTCCAGGGCCTTTCCATGTGCAAAAAACCCTTTTCTGTTGTTGTCCCTTGTTCTAAAATTCTAAGTAGCCAACTTTAGATGCTCGCCAAACTTGCCCCATGATTTTTCATGAACCCAAATCATAGAATCATATTCTCCTCATCACAATGTACCAGTGCCCAAATATTTAGTACCTCACATGCTCATTTGCCTAGTTTTCCTAGCCATTTCCAAATGCACTTTCCAATTTTCTAACACGTTTATCTGTAGGTGAATTTGAGTTGGAAACTTCAAAGGTTAATATCTTCTGACCCTGATGTTGTCATGCAATGAGATATGGTGGGCCAGTTGATGAGGTCAAAGAGAATAGGGATCCTGAGTTTTAGAGCTTGGTCACTTGTTTGGGTCATTTTTTAGGGCTAGTCAACTAACCTCCTGAGACATATTTGATAGATTGCAAAAAAGAACCTGAAGATATAAGTTTTCCTCTTTGTCCCACTACCTATACTACTAGATCAAGGTGTCAATGTCATCTATTCGATAGGGGAGTGAGTTATCAAGTGATCGACTTGGTTTGCCTATAAAATCTAATAAATGCATGTGGAGGTGACAAGCTTTATGATAGAACAGTTGGAGCTATATTTAATTTTCAAAGCGAAAGCCAATGGTTAGGTTTATAGTCAACAAAATTAGAAGGAGCTTCTATGTTTGAAAGCTTACACCTGGCATTAGAATAAACCCACGAAGCGAAGAGGTATGGAAGCCATATAAATGAGAGGCTTACATGAAAAGAAAAGTGGTGTCAGAAAAGAGGAAGCCTAAGGAAAATGAATCATTTATTTTTCTGCATAAATGAAGCCATGGTCATATAAATTAAAATGGGGTCTTAAGTGATTTACTAGTGAAGGGTCTAAAGTTTTAAAAGTACATAAAATGTGTGGAGAGAAGGGCATATTTCTTTGATCCTGAAGCAACATTTCACTCGTATTTGTAAGACATTGACAGTGGATAGATTTACTAATGAAAGGCAAGGGAGCCTCATAAAGCCGCTAGCATCAAGGAGTTGCTTTGACCAACATAATAAAACTTGTCAAAGCACTCAGAAGTTTGTCCTAGCATAATGAGCCTTTAATGAAAGCAATCTCCATAACAAAGCAACAACAGACCATGTCAATGAAGATGAGGTAGCATCCTGTAGGCAAAGAAAGGATCCACATTTTATAAAAAAAGTCATCCACATTTTTTGCAGTAGCCCCATGCCAAGATAAGCTGGGATGCCTCATGCCATCAGGAGGAGACCCTGCATCAAGATCAAAAGGTATCTGAGTAGATTAAAAGGCAACATCAGACAACAGGAGGTTAGACATCCATTAATAGGGAAGAGAAGAACAATTGTTATTAAAAGACTCACTCGCTGCAGTTAGAAGTGTTGCTCAAGCAGCAACCCATATCCAAATAACCTTCCATGCAAGAAAAGCCGCAGGAGGTAGAGGAATGAGCCCACGGCTAAGAAGGTACAACAGTCAACAAAGAAGAACCCAGTTCAAAAGCACCCACGCATTCATATTTGCTGAAGATGCCATTGAAGCATGAAGACAAAGAATAAAAGAATCCACAGTAGGGGAGTTTGGAAGTAGCAGTGGGAGGTAAATAGTGACAGAAAAAGAAGAGTCGCTTTACGTTGGAGAATCAACAAGAAAACAAGGAACATTAGCCCATCCATGAACTTGCAGACAGAGCCGCACACTTTGAAGATAAAGATGCTCTACTAGAAAGAAAACCAAAGCTGCAAGGAGGCCCACACAATTGCAAAGAAGCCATTAGCAAACTGAAGGTGATCCATGCAATTGCACATGAATAGAGAACCTAAAAACAAAAGGTAACCATGCCATGAAATGAGAGCCACCAGTAAAAAAGGTCGTCTATTGCAAGGAGGAGCTTGACTCACATAGGCAAAAATAGTCCACATCAAATAAAAATAAAGCCAAGGCATCCACATTCACAAGCAAACATAGAGAAGGATACAATGAGCTATTTTATCCCACATTTTCCATGGGGAAGGAATCTTAGGTTTTTAAATAGTAAAGCATGCCTCATATAATATGAATTGAAGTTGGTGCTTTTTGAAAGGTAGTGCCCATGTGAGTGGTCGCATCCATGCATCAGACATAGTTGACATCTGGTGGGTCGCAAATACAAAATTTTAAACCACGCTGATGTGGCGGGAGGTGCTCAAATCATGCCACGCATCTCAATCGTGTAGTAGGCACTTCCCGGAAATATTAAGGTGCTCACAAGATAAATAATGCAGGGAAGCACATTTCTGACGTGTGGCAGTGCAAGTCCTGCAGATGATTAGATGGCAAGGATGAACAGTTCAAACGGGACACACAGGATTGTGACACGTGTCACGATCCAATGATTGGCGCTTCCCCGCAAGAAAAAGTGCACACTCGATAAGTAATGCAGGGAAGTAGATTTTTGACATGTAGTGTAGGTCTCGATGGTGTTGATGTGGCAGATGAAGTAGAGGTGGACAAATAAGTGAGTGACATGTGTCACTTGGTCAAACCCAGTTTGACCTCGAATTTGGAGGGTGGGGAAATAGTGCAAAGTAAAAATTTCTACTTTTAGTATAAAGATTTGTTTACAAAATGATTTTTAATCATTTTAAATGCATGTCAGGTTTTTTGAATTTCAAAAGGGGATTTTATTCTAAAGTTTTAACTTTAGATAAATTTAAAATTTTCAAATTGTAAATTTAAAAGTGGTGCAGAACCAAAGTTTTCTAGCAAGGGGCATTTTTCAAATTAAGAATATGGGAGTTTCTGGTATCAAAAATAGGCACTTCAATATACCACCAGAACTAGAACGAGATGAAATTTCTGATTCCACAATCAAATTTTGCATAGAACACCTCTAGTTCAAGCTACAAGAGGTTTTCTTCTAGATTTCAAACTTGCAACCAAATTTAGATATTGAAGTTCAAAACTGGTTTCTAGCATGGAAATGACCTGAATATAGTTAAAAGGTAGTGAAAATGAGGTTTGAGGCGATCTTAACCATTCTCAAATAGTTTAATCTCAATTTCATCAATATTTCATTAAGGAAAATCAGATTTTTTGGGAAAACAAGTTTTCATCATTCAACAGGGGATATTTGCAAATTAATTACAATGTAATGATGAAACAGAAAATCAGATCAATGGTAGAAAGAAGAGAGAAATGATTCACTTGCACAAGATGGATTTCCAAATGGACACTTGTCATCTTTAGTTTCAATCCTGGAATTCATCTCCTTGCTATATTATTCTTTCCTTCTTCCATTTGAGGGGTTCCAATTTTTGTTGACCTGTGAGACCACAAGGTTGGCTCCAGTCTTAAGTTGTGATACCATTTTTTCTCAGTGATTCTTCCTGTTATGAATAGAATAGTTGTATTCCTTTTGAGGCAGTTGTATTACACAATCATTCTATGTGTATCTTTTGAGTTTTTGTATGTAGATGTTGTATTCTTTTCAATGAAATTAATACAAAGAGCCTCATCTTTTAGTTTCATTATGATTCTCATCTTCTGCTATTTTTATTTGCAATGTTCTGTGTTTAAGAACTAAGAGCTTGAATCTAGTTACATCCCCTTAAGGTTGTATATCATAATAGATTTGTTGTTGGAACAAAGCTCCAAGTAAATGCTTGTTTATACTGATAGGATTGCAGGTTACACCAAAAGGATATCACCATAAGTACAAGAGTTTTAATGAATATTGATGTCTGTTTGCAAGTCAAGAAGATGGACCATATACCTGAATATATGAGTATATTTTAGGTATCCATCTTTATGTGAAGATTCAGTTAGTGCCCAATGGATAAGGGACTGGTTAGCTTGAAGGATGCATGTTCTTTGCTGTTGCATACTTGATTATGCTAAGAAACCAAATCAAAATGAATATTATTTTCCCATTTTATGTTTTGAAGAACTATAAGTGTAGGTCATGGCTTATTTGTGGTTACTTTCCTTGGTTATGATTAGCTACTGTGATTAGGAGACTTACCATCAAATTGAAGAAGAATATTGACCATATCTGCTATAGAGGGTAGTCTTGTAATGAAGTATCAAGATAAATTAGACAAATCCCTCAGGTTTTCCCACCTTGGCTTTGTAGAGCCTAAAGTGAAGTGAGTCCTGATATGACTCTATTAATTGGCCTAGAACTAAGATTTAGCCTTGCTAAATATAGGATTTAGCTTGTCCCTAGTCTTTGTTTCTTGGTATCAAGTTTAAATCTACCTGGTATGTTCTGTACCAAAAAGAACACCAACAAAATGGCGACTCTGCTGGGGAGTCATGAAGAAATTCATTGATAAAAGGACAAAGATCTCTGGTGTAATATATTTCAGTCCATAAATTTGCTTACTCAGTTTTGTATGCAAGGTTTGATGTTTCCCAGTCAAGAATGTGTTCTTTCACTTTGTGATGTTCCAAGGTTGTGCGTGAGTTTTCAAATACCTGTTATAAATTCTGGACCAGCTTGTTGTCTTATGTAAGCTAGGAAAATCTTTTCTCATTTAATGAGTGGCGACTCTAAAGTATATCTCTGCACCAGTGTAACTTTTTGAAGTGAAGGGTATTGTGAAAGTTGCAACAGTTGGTATGTAGATTTGAAGAAGTTATCTCAGGCCCTTGGCAGTGGTTGAAAGAAAAGGGTGATATTGTGCAAGAGTTACTAAATCAAGCATGATTTGAATCTATTGTTCTTTACAACATTGAAGAAGTTTGCAAGCATCACGATTAAGGTATTTTCCTCTTTCTTGAATTTATTTTTCAAGAAAGTAAGTTATATGAAAGTTTTCTCCATCAAGTGATTTTAAGCACTATGTAGGAGAAATGTTTTATGTATCTCAGCATATTCTGTGAAGGATTGTTTCAGAAAGTGTATTTACATCTTGGAATATGTTTGGAGATTTGAGTTAGTAGATAAAGTTTTCAGATCTACTGCAAGTTTTAAATCTAGAAAGATATTTGGTGAAGTTGTTAGTTTGCAAGAGATGGCAAATTTTTGTTCACCTAGTATGCAGTCCATTGACCAAAATCGTAGATCCTTTTCTACCAGGAGATACATGACATTATGTTTTGATGGTATCTATGGTTTCCCTAATGTCATTCCTGATGATATTAGAAAGCATTTGTCTAAATTCAATGGAAACCATAATGTTCCAGCTAGTCAACATGTTCAAGTTTTCAGTGACTTGATGGGTGACTATGAGATTCCCCATGAAGATGTACACATGAAATTATTTATTCAGACTCTAGAGGGTGATGCTAGAGATTGGCTTTCATTTTTACCAGCATGTTCTTTTTCATCTTGGAGTGAGTTGCATGCAGCTTTCAGGGAGCAATTTGGAGAGAGCGTGAGCTTATCTGATTCATTTGATAAATTTTTAAGGATTCATATTGAGGAAGATGAGCTTGTTCCTCAGTTTAATATCAGTTTTATAAGAACCCTAAATGAGATCCCCGAGAAATGTAGACCAGAGGATAAAGTGTGCCTTATAGTTTACCTTGGTGCATTTGATAAGAAAATGAGTTACTGGTTGAGGAATAAGGAACCTCAGACATTATATCAAGCCTTTATGACTGCCATGGACATTGAGAATAATTTGAAGTATGGAATTACTAGGAGTCATTTCTCTAGGGTTGCCTACTTGCATAATGAAGATAAAAATCAAGAGCAATATTATGTTGAGTGTTCCAATACAGTTCAAAATGTCAACACCCCTGCTATAGGTTTTAATCAGATTGAGAATTTAAATCAGAATCTGTGTATGAGAAAGGCTAGTCCAGTTGCAAATAGAAACACACATGTTCATGATGCTACAACACTGAATAATATTTCAAACTCTGATAGGTTTCAGCGACATGTTGATTTTACAGATCAGACATTGGTTACAATAGAAAGTTCTTCCCATGACAGTTATGTGTATGATGATATTACTAATTTTTCCAATTTTGAAGTTGTTGAACCTAGATCTCAGTCTTGTGCAAGTGAGAAGGCTGAAAGTTATCTCTCGGATCATGAGTTTGATGTTGTTGATCCGACATGCCATGTAGAGTTAACACAAAGTGAAGAGCGTGAATCACAATCATCTCAGCCACAATCACAAGAATATAATGCACATGTTGATAATGTTTCAGCAGTAAATGGTAAGATGTATTCTTTTAATCAGTCAGATAGGCAAGAATTGAATTCTCTTATTGAGAAGTTGCATTATGTTAATAAAGAATTAGAAAGATATGAATCTCAATGTGGGTATGAAGAAGCTGTAAGTCATCTTCCAAATGATGACAATGAAGTTGTTTATCCGATGTACAATGAAGAAGCACCATATGAAGGAGATGATGAGAGCAGTTGCTTGAATCATAGTGAGGAAAAAGACAATGTATGTTTGCCTTCATATGAATCTCATTTTGATTGGGAGGAAGAAAGCAATGATGGCAGTGAACATTCATCTGAAGCTAAAGGTATGAATTCTTCCTCTGATTCTGAAAAGGAAGGTGCAACTCAATTATTTCATCATACAAATTAGTTAGCCAATGAAGATTTTAATAGTGATCTATCCCCAAGGTATGAAGATAGAAGAATGTTGAGTCCAGTTAAGATTAATAATTCTGAAGACTTCAGTAGAAGGTTGTCAAATGCTTTTACATCATACGATAAAAATCCAACATGTAGTGAGGTGTTTAGGAATGAATCATAGTTCGTTCGTAATGGTTATCATAAACAAGTTGACAAAGAGGATGTAAATATAGACATTATATGTTTGGTAGAAGAAATAGAAAAGGAGTCTTCATACAGTTCAGACTTTTCTTCATATGCTGAAAGTTTCCATGAGGATAAGGTGGGTAATGAATTTCAAGTCTATACTAATTTTTTATATGATGATGCTTGTGAGGATGAGCATCCCATGTTTTGTCCTAATGTTCAGAAAGGATTACTACATGGATTTATCAACCCATTGTTTGAAGATGACATGGAGGTTTCAAGTTTAGCGAGGTTAGATGCAAATGATGATACACTGTCATACTAGTGTAGTAAATCAGATTATTGTTCTTCTATTTTTGATATTGAATCTTCTAATGATGTTGTATTTGGTAAGTGTGAAGATGAAGTGTGGGATGGATTTGTCTTTGAAGAGAAATCAAAACTTCATGGTAAGTTCTACGATCATTCAAATGAGGTAAAAACCAATCAACACTTCGATTATGAAGATATATCAAGTGGTTGTGAAGTGATGTCAAATTTTGATGATGATGTCATGTGTGAATATAAATATGACTACTCTTTTGACATTCAACTGGAGATACTTGAAGAGATGCAATGTCAAGGTGAGTTGAAAATTCATGATATATATAACTTTTTCTGTGGAGTTGAGAATGAGGACTTTGTGTTTCTGCTAGACAACATGCATGAATCAGTTAGTAGGGATGAGTTTCAGTTTGATGTAAATATTCATGAGCATTCAGATGTTATTTTTCATAGTAAGCAAGAGGTTAAAGTTATTCCAAGCTTTTACATGCATTATGAAAGTGAAGATGTTGATTTCATTTTGCCAAGTGATTCATTATATCATGATAATCTGATTGTTGAGACTGATAGGAGAAGAAATTTTAGTTTACCTCATGAAAGTTCAGATGAGAATCATCTTTATGACAGAGGTAAACAATTTTTTTGAAGTTCGGTGGCTTGGGGTCATTGTATGTACATAGTAGTTTTAGTTGTTTCCCTATTTTCAATAAATCCGTTCAAGGAAGTTTTGTTGTTCAGGTGTGTGGTCTGCTTCACCCAGAGATCTGAGATCTTTCCATGCCCACAAGGGACATGCATCCCTAGACAGAGAAATTGTTGGAGCTCAAAATTATTTTCTCATTTTGAGCGTACATTTAAAATTTTGAATCAAGTCAAGCCTATGAAAGCTTTAAAATGACTTTGTACCCGACTGTACCTATGAGGCCCTTGAGGTGTTTAATGTTTCTAACACCTTCCATTCAACCTATCTACCTGGTCCATGAAGATAAATCGTCATTCTAAGCTATTTGGTGAAGTCCTGTTTCAAGCATTTGTCAAATTTGCAATTCTGCCATAGTGTCAAACAGCAACAAGAGGTTGTGTTTGCCAATGAATATCTCGCACCCAAAAATGTGTCATGACTTGCCATTTTGAGATTATCTAGTGTCCATACCCAAGAACCTATGTTTTAGATTTTGAGTCTTTTTGAGTCCGTTTGACTAGGTTTTGAATCCCTCAAAGTTGGTAGTTTACTCTTTTCATGCTGATGCACTTTGCACACTTTTCTGGGAAGCCTTGTTTGACAAGTTATAACTCTAACCCAGTTGACCCGAATGCTAAAATTCCTTTTGCGTTGTATTGTAGATGTAAGAGGCTTCCTATTTTTCAATTTTTAAGTCTTGATGAATCTTTTTGATCAGTTTTCAAATGAGATTCCAAACGCAATTTGTAATCTTTTTACTGGTGTTAGTAATTGTAGATTGATCGGGAGCCTTATTCGTGATGCCATAATTTGAGACCCATGATTGGTAAGATCGAATGGTTTGTTCCCCTATGTTTTGCTCTAAAAATACTTCGAGCGTGCCAGTTTTCATGCCTTGACGAATCTGTCTGCACACTTTTCCAGGGCCTTTCCATGTGCAAAAAACCCTTTTCTGTTGTTGTCCCTTGTTCTGCAATTCTGAGTAGCCAACTTTAGATGCTTGCCAAACTTGCCCTATGATTCATCATGAGCCCAAATCATAGAATCATATTCTCCTAATGAAAATGTACCAGTGCCCCAATTTTTAGTACCTCACATGCTCATTTGCCCAGTTTTCTTGGTCATTTCCAAATGCACTTTCCAATTTTCTAACATGTTTATCTGCAGGTGAATTCTCATGCAACGAGATATGGTGGGCCTATTGATGAGGTCAGAGAGAATAGGTATCCTAAGTTTCAGAGCCTGGTCAGTTGCTTGGGTCAGTTTTTAGGTCCAGTCAACGGACCTCCTGAGACATATTTGACAGATTGCAAAAAAGAACCTGAAGATATAAGTTTTCCTCTTTGTCCCACTGCCTATACTACTATATCAAGGTGTCAGTGTCATCTATTTGATAGGCAAGTCAGTTATCAAGTGATCGACTTGGTTTGCCTGTAAAATCTAATAAATGCATGTGGAGGTCATAAGCTTTATGATAGAACAGTTGGAGCTATATTTAATTTTCAAAGAGGAAGCCAATGGTTAGGTTTATAGTCAACAAAATTAGAAGGAGATTCTATGTTTGAGAGCTTACACCTAGAATTAGAATAAACTAATGAAGTGAAGAGGTATGGAAGCCATATAAATGAGAGGCTTACATGAAAAGAAAAGCGGTGTCAGAAAAGAGGAAGCCTAAGGAAAATGAGTTTTTTTTTTTTTTCTGCATGAATGAAGCCATGGTCATATAAATTAAAATGGGGTCTTGAGCAATTTACTAGTGAAGGGTCTAAAGTTTTAAAAGGACATAAAATGTGTGATGAAAAGGGCATATTTCTTTTATCCTGAAGCAACATTTCACTCATATTTGCAAGACATTGACAGTGGGCAGATTTACTAATGAAAGGCAGGGGAGGCCTGATAAAGTTGCTAGCATCAAGGAGATGCTTTTACCAACATAATAAAACTTGTCAAAGCACTCAAAAGTTTGTCCTAGCATAATGAGCCTTTAATGAAAGCAATCTCCATAACAAAGAAACAACAGACCATGTCAATGAAGACGAGGCAGCATCCTGTAGGAAAAGAAAGGATCCACATTTTTAAAAAAAAGTCATCCACATTTTTTGCTATAGCCCCACGAAAAGTTAAGCTGAGATGCCTCATGCCATCAGGAGGAGACGCTACATCAAGATCAAAAGGTATCATGAGCAGATTAAAAGGCAACATCAAATAGCAGGAGGTTAGGCATCCATTAATAGGGAAGAGAAGACCAATTGTTATTAAAAGACTCACTTGTTGTAGTTAGAAGTGTTGCTCAAGCAGAAACCCATATCCAAATAACCTTCCACGCAAGCAAAGCCGCAAGAGGTAGAGGAATGAGCCCACGGCTAAGAAGGTGCAGCAGTCAACAAAGAAGAACCCAGTTCAAAAGCACCCATGCATTCAGATTTGCTGAGGATGCCATTGAAGCATGAAGACAAAGAATAAAAGAATCCATAGTAGGGGAGTTTGGAAGTAGTAGTGGGAGGTAAATAGCGATAGAAAAAGAAGATTCACTTCACGTTGGAGAATCAACAAGAAAACAAGGAACGTTAGCCCATCCATGAACTTGTAGATAGAGCCTCATGCTTTGAAGATAAAGATGCTTTGCTAGAAAGAAAACCAAAGTTGCAATGAGGCCCACACAATTGCGAAGAAGCCATTAGCAAACTGAAGGTGATCCATGCAATCGCGCATGAATAGAGAACCCGCAAACAAAAGGTAACCATGCCATGAAATGAGAGCCGCCAGTAAAAAAGGCCATCCATTGCAACAAGGAGCTCGACTCACATAGGTGAAGATAGTCCACATCAAATAAAAACAAAGCCAAGGCATCCACATTCACAAGCAAACATAGGGAAGGATACGACGAGCTGTTTTATCCCACATTTGCCATGGGGAAGGAATCTTAGGTTTTTAAATAGTAAAGCACACCTCATATAATATGAATTGAAGTTGGTGCTTTTTGAAAGCTAACACCCATGTGAGTGGCCGCATCCGTACGTCAGACATAGTTGACAGCTGGTGGGTAGCAAATACAAAATTTTAAACCACGCTGATGTGGTGGGAGATGCTCGGATCATGCCACGCATCTCAATCGTGTGGTAGGAACTTCCCTACAATATCAAGGTGCTCATGAGATAAATAATGTGGGGAAGCACATTTCTAACATGTGGCAGCGTGGGTCTTGCGGATGATGAGATGGCAAAGATGAGCAGTTCAAATGGGATGCACAGGATCATGACACGTGTCATGATCCAACGATTGGCGCTTCCTCGCAATAAAAAGTGCGCACTCGATAAGTAATGCAAATTTTTGACACATAGTAAGGGTCCCAGCGGCGCTGACATGGCAGATGAAGGAAAGATGGATGAATCAGTGAGTGACACGTGTCACTCAGTCAAACCTAGTTTGACCCTAAATTTGGAGGGTGGGGAAATAGTGTAGAGTAAAATTTTTTACTTTTACTATAAAGATTTGTTTACAAAATGATTTTTAATCATTTTAAATGCATGTCAGGTTTTTTGAATTTCAACAGGGTATTTTATTCTAAAGTTTTAACTTTAGATAAATTTAAAATTTTCAAATTGCAAGTTTAAAAAAGGTGCAGAACCAAAGTTTTCTAGTAGGGGGCATTTTTCAAATTAAGATTCTGGGGGTTTCTAGTATGAAAAATAGGCACTTCAATATACCACCGAAACCAGAACAAGACAGAATTTTTGATTCCATAGTCAAATTTTGTACAGAACACCTCTAGTTTAGGCTACAAGAGGTTTTCTTCCAAATTTCAAACTTGCAACCAAATTTAGATATTGAAGTTCAAAATTGATTTCTAGCATGGAAATGACCTGAATATGGTTAAAAGGTAGTGAAAATGAGGTTTGAGGCGATCTTAACCATTCCCAAATCAATTGAATCTCAATTTCATTAAGGCAAATCAAATTTTTTGGAAAAATAAGTTTTCATCATTCAACATGGGATATTTGCAAATTAATTACAATGTAATGATGAAACAGAAAATCAGATCAATGGTAGAAAGAAGAGAGAGATGATTCAGTTGCACAAGATGGATTTCCAAATGGACACTTGTCGTCTTCAATTTCAATCCAAGAATTCATCTCCTTGCTATATTATTCTTTCTTTCTTCCATTTGAGGGGTTCCAATTTTTGTTGACCTGTGAGACCACAAGGTTGGCTCCAATCTTAAGTTGTGATACCATTTTTTCTCAGTGATTCTTCCTGTTATGAACAACATATTTGTATTCCTTTTGAGGCAGTTGTATTACACAGTCATTCTATGTGTATCTTTTGAGTTTTTGTATGCAGATGTTGTATTCTTTTCAATGAAATTAATACAAAGAGCCTCATCTTTTAGTTTCATTATGATTCTCATCTCCTGTTGTTGTTATTTGCAATGTTCTGTGTTTAAGAACTAAGAGCTTGAATCCAGTTACATCCTCTTAAGGTTGTATATCAGAATAGATTTACTGTTGGAACAAAGCTCCAAGTAAATGCTTGTTTATACTGATAGGATTATAGGTTACACCAGAAGGATATCACCATAAGTACGAGAGTTTTAATGAATATTGATGTCTGTTTGCAAGTCAATCAGATGGACCATATATCTGAATATATAAGTACATTTTTGGTATCCATCTGTATGTGAAGATTCAGTTAGTGCCCAATGAATAAGGGACTGGTTAGCTTGAAGGATGCATGTTCTTTGCTATTGCATACTTGATTATGCTGAGAAACCAAATCAAAATGAATATTATTTTCCCATTTTATGTTTTGAAGAACTATAAGTGTAAATCATGGCTTATTTGTGGTTACTTTCCTTGGTTATGATTAGCTACTGTGATCAGGAGACTTACCACCAAATTGAAGAAGAATATTGACCATATCTGCTATAGAGGGTAGTCTTGTAATGAAGTATCAAGATAAATTAGACAAATCCCTTAGGTTTGCCCACCTTGGCTTTGCAGAGCCTAAAGTGAAGTGAGTCCTAAGATGACTCTGTTAATTGGCCTAGAACTAAGATTTAGCCTTGCTAAATATAGGATTTAGCTCATCCTTAGGCATGTTCCTAGTCTTTGTTTCTTGGTATCAGGTTTAAATCTACCTGGTATGTTCTTTACCAAAAAGAACACCAACACATCATTTCAACCCGATTGAAATCATCATCATCTCAACCACGACCCTCCATTGATGCCTTCTTCTATTAGGTGGTATATGAGAATGTTCACACACACAATCATGTTCATCTTCCTTATGCTTAGACCTATGGGAATCTCCATGATGAGATCCCTCTTCTTGATCATGATCCTATCAGTGTTCCTCTATAAGAGGTCCCAACCAAGCAATAATCTCCTATAGGATTGGCATTAATGCCCCAATGCCACCCTAATCACTATTATTATTACCATTTTCTCCCTCCCCTTCTTGCTGCTCCTCTTCCTATTGTTCTTTATCATGGTTATTCCTTCAATTACCACCCTAACCACCAGGTCTACATGCAAGAGGAATCGCTATGGAGTTATAAGATAAGGGTCAGAAAAAACATCACAAGGATAGAGTCATAAGCATGAACTACAAGGCGATATCAAGATAAGAAAATATAAGACAACAATACACAAATAGAAAACACAAACATAGTGGATGCATAACATAGAGATCCCAATGTTACAACATGGGCTCTGATACTAGTTGTAATGTCCCACCTAGAGATCCTTTGAAAAATGATTCAATATAAGCCAAGATATTTTTTTTTACAAGTATGAGTACACACAACGTCTTCATACATGGATCACAAAGATCAAACATAAGACTTAAACACAATCCCAGAAATAAATGAATCTCCAAATGCCAATACCCAAACTGACATGACCAATTGAAGGACAAAAAACCACTATGATGGTAGGACCAAAAATCTCCAAACTACAGAAGCAAGGAAACACTAGCAAACCTTAAGGGTACTTAAGAAACCAAAATGAATTTCCCCAAAACCAATGAAGATACCCCCTATTTTTTACACGAGGAAAATAGATTGATAGAATTTTGCACAAGGAAGTGCAACACTACACACAAGGATCTAACTTTCATGTGAGGAAATGCATTAAAGGGTGCAAGGAAGAACTTGGCCTAGTAGCCAATGCACCCGAACCTTGTCCAAGTTTTTTGCATAAGAAAGTGCCAAAAACCATGTGAGAAAACCTAGTACACCATGTGAGATTTTGCATTCTCATGCAAGAAAGTACAATTTCACTTGAGAATTCAAAACAACACACTAGAAAAAAGAAGGAGAAAAAGCTAGAAAAAAGGATGCCTCTACATTAGGGAGTACAAAATCCACATATCAAGGAAAAGACACTTGAACAATAACTAAAAGATAGAAGCTAAATCTAATCATTTAAACATAGTACTGAAAGAATGCATTTAAAGTAACATCATAGTGTACTAAAAACAACATTGCAATTAACTAAAACAACCAAACTAAGTACATGGTTCCTCCCAACCATAATAGCATCATGAAACCTCAAAGGTCCTATCCATCCCTTTCACATAACATCCCAACCTACCAACCAGATAGTTGGAGCTATCTTATAAGGACATCACTACTAAAGCATAATAACATCATAAGAACAAGAAATCTAGCATGCTAAAATAAAAGCAATAGATACTCCAACTAAGAAGATAACATTGTACATCATATGCCAAACATCATAATAAGGAAATGGGTAAATACTAACATAATCTAAATGTGATATACAAGCATTCCAATGAAAGCATAAATCACAAGAAAGCATACTCCAGAACTTGAAGTACCAAGTGAAAAGATCAAGAAACAATCATATGGGGATAATAGACCATCTCTATATGCTAGTCCCTAAAAATTTTGAAGGTAGCTATGCCTCCCAAACATGTGAAACCCATAGGTCCACTCCTGTCATGCTGATGGAGATAATAATCCAACTAAAAACACACATAAAGAAAATGTCCATGGATAAAACTCATGCAAAATAGAATGATGACTAAAACTAAGATCAAAGATAATGCATAAACTATAGGTCCTGGTCAGACACTCAATGGGCTACTATGTAGGTGCTAACATCATGGAGAGTCACTTGGCATCAAAAACTCCAAGCTAGGATCATGTGGTTCAACTCCTCAATGGAAGGCTCTTGCACACACATTTTATTATCTTTAGTTTTATTACTACCTAGTGTTTTATTTAATTATTAGTTAATCAATAACTTCCTCTGCCAACCCTCTAGGCATAATGATCACCAAGTTGCATGATAGAAGCCCCCTCCATATGCTACTATACCCTACCCATGCTCATCCAAGGATGAGTTCCTATAGGCATACATATTATCAACTCAATCCCAATGATCACAACTCTTAGAAGTACCATGGAAGATGGGGCCTCACAAGTCACTTGAAAAATGTACATGTATGTACTTGTGTGTGGTGCACCACCATCACGATGATGATTACTCAAGGACTAGATGAGAACACAAGAAAAATATAGTCAACCAAAAATATAACCTTGGGAGGATGGATGTGACACACATCTCATTACAACAAAAAAAGTACAACAATGGTTTGATTGAAATCCAAATGGATTAACTAGGTCCACGATGAACATCATGCTAAGAAAGCCTAAGTTAGGGTGGCACACAAAATGAGGTAAAAACCACAAATCTATAAAACTTCTAAAAAAAAACCCATGTAGTCTTAGGGCATAAAAGCCTAAAAAATGCAATAAAATTTGGGTTTAGACACCATAGGCAATAATGACCAGCATAATGGTGTGAAACCCCAAACTCTCATCCCAAAAACTAGGAAGAAGTTCATGCTCAACCAACCAAGTAGAACCAACAAACAAAAATGGAGGGGAACATTGGTTTTGAGGCTCCAAACAAATAATTACTAGAAACAATACCAGAAATAGAGCTAAAACATGAAAATGGGAAAGCCCTACCTCATAGAAAAATGGGCTAAAATAGGAAACAACACAATAAAATAAGTCACCTATAAAAAACTACCAGAAATCATAGCACATCAAGGTCTCCCCAAGCTAGATCCAACAAGACTAACCTCACAAAGATCTCATGCTTGTAGCTCTCACAATGAACAAAAATGTGATCCTCCAAAAGTGGATTCTCAAAAAAGCTCTCAATTTTGTATTTTGCAAAAGTGAGAAGTGAGGAATTAAATTCCTCTTTCAATACTTATTCACTTTTTGAGTGAATAATCAATTAGGGAAAATAGCCAATTAGACTCGCTCAACTCCAAATTGACCCAAATGAAAATAGGCTATTCCTAGAAATATGAATTCATCTATGTTAATCCTGCACACTAAAACACATGATTAAGTGCAATTGCATATAATAACATAGCTGAAGCAATAAGTGCATTAAATACCTAATTTAACCCTTTACTCAATAATACTAAAATAATCCATTTACATCACTCACATTCATACAAAGCATAAGGAAACAAGAATGAAGTAAATCACCATAGCATAAAGTCAATCACATAACTAAATTAGAGATATGTCCAAAATACCAGATAACCAAATATCATTATAGACCTACTATCATCTCAAAATGGCATTAACATGAAAATATGATAAATTGAACAACATAGTAGTATAGCATCTATGATACTGAAATCAAAGTATAACATCTAACCCTTAGGTCATCTCAAAAGAAACAAAAGAAGAGTATAGGTATCTCTCGTATCAAAATATAACAAGGTTCAGACTGCAAACATGAGAGGCACTACATAAGACTCTAGATGGAACTTGAACTTTTGGAGCTTCTAAATATGGTAACTCAACCTTCTCTATGTGTTTCTACTAGTTAAAATAAAGTCAAAGTGCAAAAAAACATTTTCAATACATGAAAACTCCCAAAAATGAGAATTGGTAGTAAATTGTTGGACCCACTAGAAATGTTCAAAAATTGTTGCACTTACACATCTTGGGAAGTTGTGTAGCTATGCACTTTTGGAGAAAAAAATTATCCCTTCACCAAAACTTCAAAATGGAGACCTGTACACCTTCAATCGTCTCTGGTTAAAAACTGGCAGGATTTCTCTAAGCCCCAAAATTTTGATTTCTAGCATCAGGGTCTGTTTATTTTCAACCAAAACAATGTTTGGATAGGCTTCCTTTAGTTTTTAGATGAATGAATTGATCTCCTAGGTATTATAGAAATCTAAATTTGGTATTTGGCCTATACTTCCCCTTGAAAATTACAAGTCTCTTGTTGCACTTCTCTAAAATCATCCAAATTGGAATCTAATTCTTTCAATGTCTCTTCAACTTTAAAAATTCATCAAACACCATCCTTAGAGGGTGCTACTTTGCAAGATGCTTGGAATCATCTCACAACTATTTTTATTGAGCATATGTATTTTCTTGAGTCCTACCCTACACCCCTTGGATATCATTATACAAGGATAACATGACCTTATTCTTGATGTGTATCTTTTCAATCCAATCATAAATATTATATAGTTGTTGTCCAGAATAAACATTCAACAACATTATGTATCTCTAGCCATTTATTTTTTCAAGCACTTTCAGATCATTAATTGAGGTAGACACTTTGTCCACTAACTTGAAATCCTAGTAGAAAATTATTTCTATCTTCTCTACATTCTTTTCTATGTTACATAATAAATGTATATTCACCTCTATTATTTATAGTATGTTATCTTCAAAATTGTCATGCCATCTTTGACATGAATCCAAAAATGAATAACTTGGTTTTGGGACCATAGCTCATTTCTCAAGGGTAGCTAATAAAGAAGTCTTAGGGTAGTCAGGTTTAATGAAACCTGATACCTTTTTTAGAAACTCTTGCAAATGTCATTTTGTTTTGTCAAAATTTAGAGTTCCCCTTCTCCTTTGTTTGAATGGTGAAACACATATTTTAGAGCCATAGTCATGAAAATTTTAGTTGTATCTTTGGTTTCCTTTCCAAAATGACCTCCTACATTTGATACTCCTATATAGTGATGCTTTCTATATTTGCATGAGGAAGAAGAATAGATATATGCACCACAAAATCTTGATGCTTGTTCTTCATGATGAAAGCTATCTATTTTTTTATCCTCTCATATAGGCACTATCGACTTCACTGGCTATGTTGAAACTACCATTCCTTCCTTAGGGGGATTTGCACACCTTCTTTGTTGGGTATCTACCTCTTATTTAAATCAAGATGTAGTAGTGCAAAACACATATATTTATCAACTAGATGAGAAAGTCCTCATAAATACTATGTCATTTTCTCTATTTGTCCTTTTCAGGGTGTTTTCTACTCTTTGTTATTCTACCAATTGGGTATGTTGGAAATATACATGGAGTAATTAAGAGGGGGGTGAATCAGTTACCACAAAAATATTTCAAATCCCATGGATGTTAATAATAAAATTGATTGCTACTATTATTCAGTTCACTCATAGAAAATACTGTAACTCGGTAAAAGCAATGTGATTTACTTTTAACTAAATTTAAACATTCACAGTGATTAACTTGCAAGTATAAAAAAAATAACATGAACACATTAGATAGCAGGATTTAATGTGGAAACCCAATATCGGAAAACCACCAATGTGATTAGTTATTGTTTTTCAGTCTTCTAAACTGAGCCCTGTTAGGAGCCAACCTGGTTAAAGGTTACAAAACACACTGTTAGGTGTGACCTTGTTAGATGATTTAATCACCCTATTAGGAGTGGCCTTACAAGAGGTCTTAAAATAATTCGATGGAATTGTTACCTTGTTAGAGGATTTACAACTGGCTATTAAACCAACTCTATTAAGAGATTTTGGAATCACTGCTACAATGGTAAGAAAGTAACAATGAAATGACCTAAATAAGATGCAACTAAATTGCTAATTATATATCTCTATTCTAGTTCATACTAGATCCTTCCTAATTGAATATTACTTTGCTACTCCACAAGGATATCTAACCATCCTTCAAGTTTGCTCACACACTTTCCTTCTTAATCAATCAATACACTTGCATACTCTTTCTCTCATTAGAATCTCAACTTGACATTTCATTTATACCATCTAGATTATCAAGTTGGCTTAATTACAAATTATAATGACAAATAAACATCACCATATTCAACTAGAATCAATATTTGAAATAACTAAACTTCATATCCCAAATCAACAAAATTCTTCATTGGTCAACCCTGCTCGGTAAACACTAATTCTAAAATGATTTACTATGTTGACCAATAGATGCTTGGTTAACATTGTGAACTTGTAAAATCATTTGGCAACTGAGTTGACTTGTTGAACACTGACTTTGACCAAATTTTCTTTGTTAACTATGAGAACTCAGTTAACACTACTTTCTACCATAATTTCCTTCGATGCTTGAGTGAGCTCAATAGACACTGTCTTCACTAAATAAACTCCAAGAATGCTCGATATAAAAGAAAAATTATCTTGTTGACCAAGTGAGCTTAGTAAGCATAGACTAACAATTGATATGACATTTGTGTAATATCAAATAAAACACACAATTAGACAATTGTATCCAACAATCTCTCTCTTCTCTTATGCAGTAATCTCCCTCTATGAAGGAATTGCATAACTTCTTCTCAAAACAAATTTCAAAAAGATATGATAATAAAATCTCTCTCTTTGAAAACACATGCCAAAGACAACACATTCTAAATGAGTATCAATGTACCTTGAATACTAATTCATATGCAATGTTCTCTTGACTATGTTGCATCAACTGATATATCTTCAATTAGGTTCTTGATGATGCATCACTAAAACTTTATTTAGTGAGCTTTAGATAGGGGAATTTCCCCTAACTTACCTCTTAGATACAAGAATGTATCCTTAGGTAATGGCTTGGTAAATATGTTTGCAATTTGTTCTTTTGTATGGACATATTCCAATCTGATTTCTTTGTCCTGCACCAATTCTCTAACAAAATGATATTTTATAGCAATATGCTTGGTTTTGGAATGCATCACTAGATTCTTTGATATGTTAATCGCACTTGTGTTATCACAAAACATGACAATTGGTTCTTTGATCTCAACCTTCATGCCTTCCAACAACTATTTAAACCAAACAATATTAGAACAATTCACTACTGTTGCAACATATTCTGCTTCTGCTATATATTGGGATGTGCAATTTTTTTTTTTTTTACTTGTCCAAGAAACCAACCTTTTTCCAAGAAAGAATGCTCCACCACTTGTTCTTTTTCTGTCATCAATACTTTCTGCCCAATCAACATTAGTAAATACTTTTAGGTTTAGATTTCCTCCAAGCTTATACCATAAACCATAATCTTCAATCCCTTTCAAATATCTTAAGATTCTTTTGATTGCCATCATATGATTTTCTCTGGGCTTTTTTCAAGAATCTTGCCACTATAACAACTACAAGAGAAATATCAGGCCTTGTATGAACTACATATTGTAATTTTCTAATCATTGATCTATATAAGGTTTGATCTACCTCTTTTGAATTATCATCTTTGGTAAGTTTTAATCTAGTACACATGGGGGTTCCAACTAGTTTTGAATCTTCCATACCAAACTTCTTGAGTATCTCCTTGATATACTTAGAGTGAGTGATGTAGATACCATTCTTGCTTTGCTATATCTGAAGTCCAACAAAGAAATTAATCTCACCAAACATAGGCATTTCAAACTCTCTATTCATTTTCTCTAAAAATTCTTTGCATAGATCATCATTCCTTGTAAATAAAGTGTCATCCACAAATGTTTCTACCAATACAATCTTGTTATCTAGTCCTTCCTTGATGTACAAACTGTTGTTATCATTAGTTCTTTGAAAACCAATTTGTTTAAGGTAGTTGTGCAACCTCTCATACCATGCTCTAGGAGCTTGTTTTAGACCATACATTGCTTTGTGTAATTTGTAGACCATGTCCCTTTTGTCTAGATCAACAAATCCTTCTAGTTGTTTAATGTAAACTTCTTCGTCAAGAATACCATTGAGAAATGTAGATTTAACATCCATCTGATATACCTTAAATCCTTTATGTGCTACATATGCATGTAAGGTCTTGACACCTTCCAATCTTGCAATAGGAGAAAGAATTTCACCATAATCAATGCCTTCTTCTTGAGAGTAGCCTTTATATACGAATCTAGCTATATTTCTTGATACTTTACCATCTTCATTCAACTTTTTCCTGAATACCCATTTTGTGCCAATCACATTTTTATCTTTAGGCCTAGGTACAAGAGTCTAAGTTTTTTTTTTATCTATCTGCTCTATCTCTTCATTCATAGCCTCAATCCAACTTTCATTTTCCAATGCATCTTTGACATTTTTGGGTTCAAAATTAGCAACTAAACATGTACCTTTTAGCTTACTTCTTGTTATAGTTCCTTCTGATTTGTCTCCAATAATCTAATCTAGTACATGATGCCTTCTGACATATTTGGCCAATATAGGTTCCTTGCCTTTTGAATGATTTGCATTGTCATCTTCTTGAACTTCAACTTTTTGTTGCTCAAACTTGATAGACGTTAGCTCGACAACTTCAAACTATGACTCCGATCCTTCTGACTTGGTTTGAACTTCTTGCAACTTGTTGATTGAGGAAGACTTGGGACTAGAGGTCTCCTTATTGATAGATTTTTCTAGCAATGAATCAAGTTTGATGTAAACAAATCTCCTATAATCTTCTAGTTCCTTTTTGCTTTCTTCTTTAGTCCTTTCTAAAAACTCATTGATTCTCACATGTGCACTTTCTATGATTTTGTGAGTAGACAAATTCAAACATCTATATGCCTTACTTTTGCAAGAATAACCTAAGAATATACCTTCATCACCTTACACATCAAATTTTCATTTTCTAGATTCTTTCAAGATATAACATTTACTTCCAAATAATTTTAGGTAACTTAAATTTGGTTTATAGCATACCATAACTCATAGGGAGTTTTATATGACTCCTTCTTTAACTGTACTCAGTTTAAGGTATGAACTATAGTGCTGATAGCTTCCTTCAAGTATTTGATAGCAATGTTCTTTTCAGTCTTTAGAGTCCTTGCACAATCCATGATAGACCTGTTTCTCCTTTCAGCTATTCCATTCTACTCCGGACTTCTATGGGCTAATACCTATCTTTCGATTCCTCTTTCAATGCAATAGTTATTAAATTCATTGGAGATGAATTCACCACCTCTGTCTGATCTTAAGCATTTCAATCTTTTCTCTATTTCCTTCTCTACTCTTGTTAGATACCATTTGAATTTCTCAAATGCTTCTAATTTCTCTCGTAAATACATAACAATCATCATTCTAGAGTTGTCATTAACAAAGAGAATAAAGAATGTTTCTCCACTATAGCTTTATATTCCAATAGGTCCACATAAATTAGTATGCACAATTTCTAAGATATCTTTAGATTGATAGTTTTTTTTTAAACTAGTCTTTCCCATTTTCTCAATCTAACAATTCTTGCATAAACCAGCATCTAGATTCTTCAAACTAGGAATGCCTCTTACTTTCTTGAATTTTCTTATTTTCACCATGTTATCAAAATTTTCATGACATAACCATTTGTGCCATAACCAAATTTCTTCAACTTGAACAATAAAACATGAGCAATCACCAAGATCAAGATAAAATAGGTTACCTTTTGTTTGTTTGTCTAATCTTATCAGTTTTCCTTTGTCATCTAGTAGTCTTGCCTTGCAATGCATGAATTCTACCTTGATTCCAATGTTGATTAGTTATGCCACACTCAACAAATAATGTTTTAGTCCTTCAAGCCAATAGGCATTGTTACGTAAAAGTTCCTTAGTTAATGAGAATTGACCTTTCCCTTTTATGCAACAAGGTTTGTTGTTTTTAAACCTTACACTACTACCATCATAGTCATCAAAATGTTCAAAATTTGTTTTGTCACTAGTCATATGATGTGAACATCCACTATCTATGATCCATGTATCATTTTTCCTCACATGAGAGATAAGTGCCATCTTATCTTCTTCATTATCAAATTTATCTTTCACAACAATGTAAACTATTTCATCTTCACTATTATCAAAATCTTTAGCCATAAAACATGTCTTCTTACCTTTTTCCTTGAATGATTTGTGATTTTTGAAATGCTTCTTGCCATTGCACTTGTGATGCACTTGTGACTTTTCTTCTCATCCTTGCTTTCTTTGTTTGGGCACCTAGCAGAAATATGACCAATTTCTTAACATGAAAAATAGATTAGGTCAACTTTACCTTTGTATTTTCCTCTACCTCTAGAATGTTTTCTTGTAACTAGAGCTTTAACAACTTCAAAATCACTATCTGAACTTTCTTCTAATTTTTCTTCACTTTTTGATTGAATGTCTTTTATTTTCTTTCTTTTCTCTTTAAGTGAAAGCTTAGCCCCAAATGTAAATTCAATATTCTTGGAAGCTTGAACAAATTGTCAAAGTTATCTAGCTCAAAGGTTGTCAATCTTCCTACTAAGGTATCCTATAATGCCTCTCCATTTGACTTTTGTAAGTCATCGTGATGGATGCAACCTTGTTGATATTTTTTTGTGATAGATCATGATTGTGACCATGAGTGGTCTACACCATTGAGGTGATTGGATTTATGTTTCTATATCAGTTGCTTTGATTATGCTTTTGACTAATCTATGAGATTATGATGTGATGTATGGTTCACTGAGGTTTCTGCCAGTGGTTACTAGGATCGATGTGGTATCATGAGGTTGTTCTATGATTACCTTGAGATGTGTGTAGAGATTGCACTATGTACTTTTTACCATGCTACACTGGACTAGGTTTCTATAGTAGTGATTAGTCATGTTTACGAATGTGGTTTCTTATGTGTTTTAAGTGTCTTTTTTTTAATTCTTTAATCAACCATTGTTAAATGCTTAAATGATTAGAAATGGATTGTCCACATTTAATTATTTGGTTATTAGCTGTGGACATTTACCTTGTTATATTTTTGATCTAAGAGATATTTTTTACTCATGTTATGATCACATTTGAGATGACCTAAGGGTCAGATGTTATACCTTGATTTCAGTATTATATATGTTAGACTACTATTGTTCAGTTAATCATATTGCATGATGATGCCATTTTGAAATGACAATGTGTTTTATGATGATATCTGGTTACTTGGTATTTGGACATATCTCTGATTGTGTTATGTGATGGATTTAATGTTATGGTTATTTACTTCATTCTTGCATTGTTATGCTTTATGTGAACGTGAGTGATGTAAATAGATTATTTTAATATAATTAAATAAATGGTTAAATTAGGTGATTTAATGCATTTATTGCTTTGACTATGTTATTATATGCAATTGCACTTGATCATGTTGTTTAGTGTGCAAGATTTATATCCCTGGTAGTGGCACATGGAGTTAGTGATTCAACCATTCATATTTTACCAATGTCATCCTTATATGGTCGATGTATCCTTAATTACATGTTTAAATTAAACCTTTCGATGATTATTAAATCTGAACTCATTTGTATTATGTGATTAAAGCAGTAAGCGTGTCTGTACATTTAGAGGTTCGCATTTTCGTGAAAGTTATTAAGGAGATTTATGTGTTTTTGGGTTTTCAGGCTTTTTAATTGATTTATTTTAATTTCTGACAGCTTTTCCATAAATGAATTCCTATTTATAGGAATAGCCTATTTTTGTTTGGGTCAATTAGAGGTTTAACTAGGTTGGCTGGTTATTTTTCCTAATCGATTATTCACTCAAATAGTGAATAAGTATCTGAAAAAGAATTTAATTCCTCACTTCTCACTTTTGAATTAGAAAGTTGGAGAGTAAAACCAAAAATCCTCTTCATGAGGATTTATTGTTTTTTTCGTTGTGGGAGCTATGGGCATGGAATCATTGTGAGGTTGAGCTCGTTGGATGCAGCATGGGGAAACCTTGGATTTTTGCAATTTTTAGCCACTTCTGTGGGCGTTCTATTTTTTGGTTCAGATTACATTTTGCCCTTTTGGCTGTGAGGTAGGGCTTTCCTATTTTATTGTTTCGACTTAGTTTCTACTTCTATTTTTGGTAGCCGTTTGTTTGGAGGTTGAGAACTAATGTTTCCCTCCATTTTTGTATGTTAGTTCTACCCAATTGGGTAGGTATAAACATTTTCTTATTTTTTGGGATGAGGGTTTGGGGTTTTATGTTGTTATGCTGGCCATTTTTGCATACAGTGTTTAAATTTGATTATTTTTAGATTTTTGGTGTTTTTGTGCCCAAAGGCCAAATGGGTTTTAATTTTGTAGTTTTTTCAAAATTTGGAGTTTTTACCTTGTTTTGCGTGCCACCCTATTTTCTCAAGTTTTCTTGGCACAATGTGGGTCATGGACCTTGATGATATGTTTGGATATCAATCAGACCACTATTGCACTTTTTGTTGCATTGGGATGCGTGTTACATCTGTACTCCCAGTTTTGTGTTCGGTTGAGTATTTTTCATACCTGGTGTTATTGTTTCTTTTAGACCTTTTCTTTTGTTTCATGAGCACTAGGATTCGTGTAGAATCTGTACTCTCAGATTGAGGCCAATTGAGTGAGTTCATGATGTTTTGTCTTGTTGCATCATTGGGATTCTTGTAGAATCCATACTCTCGGATTGAGGCTAGTTGAGTGATTTTATGATGTATGGTTTTATTGCTTTGGGATTCATGTAGAATCCATCCTTCCCATGTTGCTTTCAGTTGGGTGTTATCTTTTGCATTGTGTTCTCATCCTGTCCTTGTGTTTTGATCTTCGTGATGGTGATGCGCCACACACGAGTATGTGCATGTACATTTGTCGGGTGACCTGCAAGGCTCGATCTTTCGTGGTACGTCCAAAAGTTGTGATCATTTGGGATGGGTTGGGAATTTGCATGCCTATGCGTACTCATCATTGGATGAGCATGGGTAGGGTAGGGTAGCATATGGAGGGGGTTTCTACCTTGTAGCTTGGTGATCATTGTGCCCTGAGGGTTGACGAAGGAAGTTTTAATTAAGTGATAATTAAATAAAATACTGGGTTGTAATAATATTAAGATAATAAAATGTCTGGGGTGCTAAAGCCTTTCCATTGAGGGATGTTGAATCTGCACAAGTCCTAGCTTGGACTTTAGATGCCAAGTGACTCTCCATGATGTTAGTCCCTACATAGTAGCCCTTGAGATGCCTAACTAGGACCTATAGTTATGCATTTTCGATGTCTTGGATTTAGTCATCATACTACCTGGTGTGAGTGTTAGCCATGGATGTTTGTTTTGTGTGTGTGTGTGGTTGGATCATTATCTCCATTAGCATAGCAGGTGTGGACCTATGGGTGCCATGTGGTTGGGAGGCATAGCTACCTACACTACTACTAGGGATCAATGTACAGAGATGATCTTTTTTTCTAGTGCAACTGTTGCTAGATGTTTTCACTTGGTACTTTGAGTTCTGGAGTATGCTTTCTTGTGATTGATGCTTTCTTTGGGATGCTTGTATATCATGTTTAGATGATGTTATTTTATTTGATGCATTCCTATATTTTGATGTTTAGCATGTAATAGGTGATGTTATCTACTATAGGATTATCTTATGCTTTACTACTAGCATGTTAGATTTTCTTATGCTTATATTGTAGCATGTTTTAGTAGTGACATCCCTATTAGGATAGTACTGACAATCTGGTTAGTGGCTTGGGATGTTACACGTGAGGGATGGCTATGACCCACGATGGTCTTATGATGCTATTGATGTTTGGGGGGAACCACATACTTAATTTGGTTGTGTTGTTATTGTGATATTATCTCAATACATTGCGATGTTGCTTATGTTCACTGTGATGTTTATTTTAATACGTTCTTTTTTGATGTAGTTTTAGATGGTAGATGTATCTCCTTCTTGATCTTGGCATCTTGTTGATTATGTACCCAAGTGTTTGCTCCTTGATCTATGTGGATTTGGTACTCCCTAGTATGGAGGTTCTAAACTCAGTTTTTCTCTATTTTTTCCCTTTTGTGTTTTCCTTAAGTGTTTTTGTGTTTCTATGGGTGACATTTTATCAGCATGGTGTGACACAAAAATGTATCACACGCCCATAGAAACTTTGTTGTACGATGCTGCAAAGTATCGTACGCCTCTTGGATAAATGTCACGCGATACTAGAAAGTATCACACCTCCTTTGGAGAAATGTTGTACGATACCCTGAAAGTATTGCATGCCCTTGATAAAAGTATTGCTCAAACTCTGAAAGTATCAACCTCCTTCTTAAGGAATGCCGTGCAATATTTTTTAGTGTTGTATTAAAGTATTGCATAGGTTTTGTAAAAACCTACGCGGGCTTATAGTAGGCACTTTTTGATTTGATCCAAACTTTTTGAGAGTTGATTTGGATACCCTTTTCAGTTTTCTTTGACCTTGTGTTGTTGCTTTTTGGATTTAGGTTATCTTCTTTCAGATCTTTTTTGCGTGTTTCTGTTGTAGTCCTTTGGGGTTTAAAATATATCATTTAAGTATAAGTTAAGATATATTTTAATATATGTCACGAATCTTTTGAGATAGGTTTTAGACCTCTCGGAGATGAGATAAAGATTCTAGGAAATTTCAGGGCTTCAAAAATCCAGACTTAGCCAATTTTCAGGGCTTCAGGATTTCAGGCTTAGCCAAATTTTAGGTTTCTACATTCTACCCAAACTTGGTGTTTTGTTGATTAGTGTTCATTTCTTGAGCCCTCATCATGTGCATTGTCGTTGTTGGCATTTTTTGTGTGTGTCAGTTTGGTAGTGACATTCAGAGATTCATTGGTTATAAGGGTTGTGGTGATGTCTTCTGTTGCGATCTTTGTGATCCCTGTATGATGTTGTCATGTGCATTCATACTTATAAAAATAAAATAAAAATTCTTGGCTTGTATTTCATTCTTGTTTCCAAGGATCTCCAGGTGGGGCATTACATATCCAAAGTTATCTTATGATTTGTCTCACAACTTCTTTCTTGAATAGAAGATGCTTTATTATGCAGGAGCATCCAGAGGTATAAGGGCAATCCTGTGTCACCCAAAAAAAATGTACTTAGACTTAGTTTTTGTTTCATGTGTTTTCATTTTTGGATACCCATTTGGGTCAAATAAAGGTTTCAACTCTCACAGTTCCACTATTAGTGTTCTTGGATAGAGTATTTGAACACCTTGGGATACGTGTAAATGCCAAAAAAAATAGGAGTATGTAATTGAGCCATCATTTTGGTGAACTAGGAGGTGTAAATTGGCCAACTGAATGTAATTACAATTTAGAGCATTCCAAAAAAAAGAATCAGGTCACAAGGCCCCACGGTTTGAAAGTTATCGCAGTTTTTCAATTTTTGGAGACCTCCTAAGAATGCTTCAAAGTTCGGTTAGGGGCATTAAATTACCTCAAAAAAGGGCCAAAAAATGGGTGACAAGAAAAGTTGGTCCATAGGGCTATAGAACGCTTTGAGAGCTTTTCGAAAATGTAAACGGTTCGTCAATCGGAGCTATGGTTCAAAAGTTATGCCTCTCGGAAGTTCGATTACCATTTTTGGATTCTTCTAGATTTGCACCAACTTCTAATGCAGCTTCTAGAGCCTTCTACTTGGTCGGTGGATGCCTACTAGCACTTTCTAGAATGTACTCCTAGTCCTTAACCCTCCGAAGTCTATTTAAGGACATTTTTGGCATTGTAAAATGCAGTTCGGAGTGGAAATTGAGAGGAGGTACCAAAAGGACAAATTATCTCTAGTTTTGTGCTATTGTAAGCCCTTAGGGCATGTTTTGAAGTCTATTTTCTCTATACTAAATGTACTAGCTTATTTTCACAGTTAATACAATTTCTCTTTTCCTGTTGTGTCCATTCTGTGCTTGGGTTGTGTCACCATCACTTTAATTGCATAGATAGGAAGCAATGTTCTGAGAGCTTTACTTGCAATAGTTTCTTCCTTGATATCTCCTCCAAAAGCTTTAATTACACTGGCACTAGCTTTGATTCTTTCCACATATTTGGCAATGTTTTCATCTTCTCTCATTCTCATCTGATCAAACTATCCTCTAAGGCTTTCAACTTTGGCTCTCCTCACATTTTCATCACCACCATAGATGTCCCTTAGCTTGTTCCACATTTCAACGATAGTTTTGTAGTCCTTGATATCATCAAATTGCTCATATCTAAGAGTAGATGAAATATCTATCATCACGGTGTTATGATTCTTTTTCTCAGCAATATCTCCAATAGATAATGTACCTGTAGGAGTTATGTATTCTTCATCAAGGTATTTCCATCTTGAATCACCAATAGAAGCTAGATGAAGTCTCATGAGTCCTTGCCATGCTGAAAAGTTCTCTATTAAGCTTTGGAATTTCTCTCTTGTAAGACATCTTGATCTTTAGCTTAGGTCCTTGAAACCTTTCCTGCAAGCACCAAAAGCTCTGATACCAATTGTTGGAAATATAGATGGAGTAACAAGGGGGGGGGGTGTGGGTGAATTAGTTACCACAAAAATATTTCAGATCCCTTGGATGTTAACAATAAAATTTATTGTTGTTGTTATTTAGTTAACTCAAAGAAAATTTTGTAACTTGGTAAAAGTAGTGTGATTTACTTTTAACTAAACTTAAACATTCATAGTGATTAACTTGCAAGCATAAAAGAAATAACATGAACACATGAGACACCAAGATTTAACATGGAAACCCAATATGAGAAAAACCACCAATGTAACTAGTTACTATTTTTCACTATTCTAAAGTAAGCCCTATTAAGAGCCAACCTAGTTAAAGGATTCAAAACACATTGTTAGGTGTGACCTTGTTAGAGGATTTAATCACCCTGTTAGGAGTGGCCTTGCAAGAGGTCTTAAAACAATTCAATAGAACTATCACCTTGTTAGAGGATTTACAACTAGCTGTTAAACCAACTCTATTAAGAGATTTTGGAATCACTGCTACAATGGTAAGAAAGTAACAATGAAATGAATTAAATAAGATACAACTAAATTTTGATTATAGATCTCGATTCTGGTTCACACTAGATCCTTCCTAATCGAATATTACTTTGTTGCTCCACAAGAATATCTGACCATCCTTCAAGTTCACTCACACAATTTCGTTCTTAATCAATCAATACACTTGCATAATATTTCTCTCATTAGAATCTCAACTTGACCTTTCATTTATACCATCCAAATTGTCAAGTTGGCTTAATTACAAATTACAATGACCAATAAACATCACCGTAGTTAGCTAGAATCAATACTTGAAATAATTAAACTTCATATCCCAAATCAACAAAATTCTTCATTAGCCGACCTTGCTTGGTAAAACCTAATTCTAAAATGATTTCTTGTGTTGACCAATAGATGCTTGGTTAATACTCTAAACTTGCAAAATCCTTTAGCGACCGAGTTGACTTAGTGAACACTAACTCTAACCAATTTTTCTTCATTAGCCACGAGAGCTTGATTAACACTACTTTCTGCCATAATTTTCTTTGATGCCTGAGTGAGCTCGATAGACACTATCTTCATTGAGTAATCTCCAGGAATGCTTAGTAGACAAGAAAAATTGGCTTGCTGACCAAGTGAGCTCGGTAAGCATAGACTATCAACTAATATGACATTTGTGTAACATCAAAGACAACACACAATTAGACAATTGTATCCAACAGGGTAGTCATTATAGTTCTAGGAGGGGAGGACAATGATTCTACTATAGGAGGAGATTGTTCTTCTCATGTAACAACTTTTCCTTCTTTAGAATCTCCCTCTATATGGGGCACTATACACACCACATCTTCTACAATTTGGCTCTGTTTCTCTCTAACCAGAGGAGGAAAACTAACGTTAACCTATTTTGGTAGAAGCAATAGCGACATCTCTAGCTTTCTTGGAAGTGGAGGAAGTTTTTTGATAGGTGTGATGTATTCCTTATTTCTCCCTCCTTAAATTGGGTCTATATGGGCATGAAATTGAAGTTAGAAACATCAAACTGATATGATGCCTACACTAGTGTGGACTCTATCCATCCTACTCTAGATCTATAGATTCTTCAATCTAGATTAGTTGTTCTTGGGTTACAAGGGGTTTCTATTTCAAACTTTTTCTTCTTTCTTCTCCAACAGCCATAGCTAAGTGGGATGTCCTTAATTAAACAAAGATATTTAATTTCATCTTTTTGTTTTCTCTCTACCTCAACCTCCATGAAAGTCTCAAGAATTTGACTAAGAGGAGTTCTTTTCTTCTTAACTTTAGTTCTCTTCATTCCAACTACTACCATATCTATTTTACTATGTTTTGAGAGTGATGAGGAGGATTTTTTCTTGAACAAGAGGCTCTTTAGGTTGTTGACTCCTAATTTGAGGGTGATTTTAACTACCAAAAAGCTGCACCAAAATGCATCTAAGGGTAGCTAAATCCTATGATGGATGCACTCTAATTAGAACCTAAAGCCTATACTCCTTCTCTTAAGGCATCACAAAATTGAAGTGTGTAGAGCTTAGATTGTTAGAAATACAACCAATGCTAAAACATATTCTTAGAATCCACAAAGAGTATATAAAACCCTCTATTCTTCTATACCTATCTAGTGAACTAAAATTTTAGTAGCTAATCACACAAAGTAGAAGCTCACAAGCTAAGTCAAGGTCACCATTTCTATTGAAAACAAATTGATACAAACATGAAAATGTGTTTCAATCATTATTTTGTCACTAATGTGAAATGTAGTACTTGCTAGTAAGCCAACTACTTAGATGATTTGAGTACTATCATTTGTTTGATTGATGAGGAGGTTGAGTTATGATATGAAAAGAAGTACAAAGATCTATTGAGATGGTGATAACATAGTGGATTGATTATCTACTTAAGGTTGCAAAGGATAGATACACTGATGAAGTTCAGAAGAACAAGTAAAATGAATTGAGGCTGCTAAGCATAACAATTTGCATAGTAGGTGCTGAGCAAAATATCAGTTACGGTTGAGTAAAATTTTTATTCTATTCCAAGTGACATAGTGTAAGTCGAGTAAAGTTTAGCTAATGCCAAGCACCAGTAAACTTTAGTTCATATTGAGTGATCTAATAGTGGATGCCAAGAAATGTAGTATTGTTGGAATATTCAAATAGGAAGAATGCTTCTAAGAGGGGGAGGGTGGGGTGAATCAGAAGTACTGCATTTTTAACCATTAAAACCTTTTAACTAAAACTAGATTGCATGCATATGAATATATTAGACAGTTATGAAAAACACATAAGCATTACCACATAACACTTGAGATTTTGGTAACCTAGAAACCCTCCAAAAATAAGAAGGTAAAACTGGGGTGGGGATGATACCCACAAAATCACTGCAGTAATAATATTTAACCACTTCTGATGGTCTGCCTTGTTAAAGGCTTTACACTGTATCAATAGTGACTTGGTTAAAGGATTTACAAACACTTTACATAAAGTGTCACCCTGTTAAAGGATTTAATCACCTATTTAAAAGATCTACAAAATAGCTGCTAAGCTAACCTATCACCATAGGGTTTTTCATTCTAATACAATAGCTAGAGAGTATTAAGTACAATAAACCTGATAGCTTGCAATCCTTCATTTGCTGAAATAGGTACTTGATTTGCTTTCTCTATTTTTGATCCTCTGAGATCTGATACTCTTTACTCTGAAATAGTGTTCCTTCCACACCCTTGTACATCCACTTCTCTTTCTAATGAGATTTAATCTTCCTTATAAAGACATTCAAAGACTTAGGGTTAGGTATGAATCTATGATCCATATTGAATCTTTGCTTCTCACTCATTCCTTGCACTTTTCTTATTGGTTGCATGCCTTCTCCATTTTTCTTATTGGCTGCATGTAGATTGCATAGGAAATACAAAATATTCAATGTTATCATTTAATCCTTCAAGATTCATCATATGTCGGCCATGAAAATGGTTTACACATGAATCAATGAAGTTACAAACTCATATGTACATTCTGTGTTACTCAACACTTACTGATTTCAGATGGTCGACACTAATAGCAAACTGGCTTACTTAGCTCCTATTGCATTTTTGTATTGCTCGACATCATCTGTGACTTGACACTTGTGTCATGCTCGGCACCTAAAGTCATTCAGCACTTGAACTTTGCTCGGCACCTAATCTTCACTCGGCACTTGGAGGCTACTCGGCACCTAAAGGTCACTTGGCACCTGAAGTCTTTTTTGACTTAGCACATGTTGTGGCTCAACATATATGGTGTACTCAGCTTCAATATAGAAAGTGGTTAAGTGTATTGGCACTCAAGTGTCAAAAACCATTATGAGGTTAACAATCTCCCCCTTTGACATGAGTGACAAAAATGCTTAACTGATCTTATGAGTACATTAACTAATCTGCTTGGTATATACAGAGGTTTTAAAAACCTTTAATCAAAATTTGTGTGACTTACAATATATATACCTCAAAATTATTGTAACTCCCCCTGAGTTGGTTGTTTGTGCCATAATCTGTATATCATGCTCCCCTTGGTTTCCTTGGTTTTATTTCCCCTTGGTTTCCTTGGTTTTATTTCCCCCATTCTCTCATTCATCTTATAATATCTCCCCCTTTGTTAATAAGATATATATCTCCCCCTTTTTGACACTTGTGTCAAAGGATTTTAAGGGTTAAGACCATATTTTGCCAAAAATGTGATGTTTACCTCCATAATCATCCAGAGAGTTGCATCCCAATTGTTCAAAGCAATTTCCAGTGACTTGTGTTGGATGGCAGTCTCTTCAGCAAGATGAATAAGTCCATCTAAAGTAGAAAGATTGGGATCTTTCTTGAGAACAATTTCTACATAGACTTGTTCCTTATGGAGTATTTCCAAGTGTGGGGTAATGGAGGATTGGATTTGTATCAATTTTTCCTTGATATTGGCCTCATCTAATGATAATACAACTATTTCTTTTTAACTATGATGATTGAGCAAAATGCTTCTCACTTTGAGCTAGATCATTTGGTAGCTGCATGCTTGAAATATTTAGATTTCTCTCCAAGCTCAGTATCTTTTGGCTTGTCTCTTGTGTGAAGTATGAAAAGTCACACAACTTTTTGTACAATGAGAATATATTCTCAAGTACCTTTTTCACTTTGTCTATAAGCTTTTCCAATTCAACCTGGGAGAGTGCAATTTGAGTTGATACTTGCTCATATACTTTTCCCTAGAATTTTCTTTCAGACCATTCTATAAGTTTTGCATTTGTCTCTTGGTCTTCATTTGTCACATGGTCAACAATATCTAATAATTGCTCTATGATATGCTTTGACTCATTTGGTGATTGCAAATTGAAGGCATCCATAAAGATGTCCTTAATCTCATATAGTGTTTGCTTTTGTTTATACTCCCTCCTGAGTATCTCTTGTCTCTTTCTCCTATTCAGTGCTTCCTGCACCTCATTGATTTGATCAATGGTTATTTTTTTTGAGTCATATCCTAGTATGACTATCTCCTCATCTAATTCAAGATCTCCATACTGAAGTACCCTTGCAACTCTTGTAGTACTAGATCCTAGTGCAGATATTTGCAATGGTTGTTGTGAAGGAGTTATCGAGGTAGGAAAATTTATCAATGTTTGTATTACCTCTTGCTCTTTAGGAGTTTCCTCTATTTTCTCCTCCTATTGTCTACTTCCTTGATCAATTATGGTAATCTTAAGAAGTGCACCTTGTGTTTGTGCTGTAGGATCAGATGTAATAGTCTGTCCTGTTTGTTCTATTTCTTTTTCTACAGCTACACTTGACTTCTGTATTAAGGTGTCAACTATGCCTAATGAAATAACTGTGTGCATTTGAGGTTGACCACTAGTAGCTATAGAGATGATGGAAGGTGGTTCTTATGGATTCACCTTTTCTCTAACTATGCTTTCTACTAGTTTTTGTAATTCATCCATACTGACCAATACTGGATCTGTACACAATCTTGCTTGCTGCGTAGATTGGTCAAGGATTCTTTTGAGGTCTTCTGTAGTTAATGGGTTGATGTTCTGACTAGAAGTGTCAGGAACATCTTTTATAATTATAGTTTATGCAGGTGTGATGGGTACTTGAGGAGGGCTAGAGGGTGGCAATTGTGTGTCTTGCACACTCTAGTCTACTTGCTCTTGCTCAGCTTTTGCTGTTACATCTTGTTCTTGTGTCCCTTCCTCCTCTCCATCTTTCTTTTCTTCTTCCTTCTTCTCTTCTTCATCTTTCTCTTCTTCTTCTTCTTTCTTTTCTTCTTCTTCTTTCTTTTCTTCTTCTTTCTTTTCTTCTTCTTCTTTCTATTCTTCTTCAAGAAAATCTTCAATCTTTTTGTACAAGTTTTTCCATGATTTCATTGTTCTTTGAACAATTTCTTGCATCTTGTTTTGGAGAATAAAGAATGCCCCGTACTTAGGTGTAAACTTAGTATTATGCCTTTTGACTGCTTTTTTTATTTGTTCCTTAGTCAAATCAGGAAACACGCTTGCTAGGGTTGATTCCCTCATCTCCTTCTCTATTTTCAAACAAAAATGCCATCTGTCTTCTACAATTTTAGATAGTTCTTTTGGCAATTGTCCATCTAGTTCAAGAGGAGTGTACTTGAACTATGCCATCATTCCATAAACTGTTTCCTCTATCCTATTCTATTCTTCTTTAGTAAACTTATTGAAATCAACTTTATTTAAGTTGCTTAAATCACCATTTCCAATCTTTTTACATAAAGTATCAACTGAAAAATGGCTTACCTTTTCAGATTGATCTTCTTCATCAGTATCAGGTTGAGCCACATATCTTCTTCTTTTCCTCGGCTCTTCTTGTGTTTCCTTGATTTGTTTCTTCTTTGTAGCTTCCTCTGTAGCCCTTTCTGTGGAGACCCTTGTTGTAGCTCAGGTTTTTTGGCTTTTGAGGTGATGGCATAGCAGATTTCTTTGGTTTTTTGCTGAGCTAGAGGTTGTTTTTTTGCCTTCCTTTTCTTTGACTTAGCATCAGTTGGTGCTTCCTTGGCTTCTTCTTCCTCTGCACCTTCCTCCTTGTCTTCACCTAGGCCTTGGGTTAATTCCATTGGGCCTTGTTCTTGTTCATCTTCATCATCATCATTGTCATCTTCATCTTCTTCTGCTTCAGCCTCAATTCCTTCACCAAATTTCTTCTTAATATTCTTTAACAATTTTTCTTTCTTCTTTAATGTGAAGGCAGTCTTTAGCTCCATATTTATCTTTGATCTTACCACATCATAAGTGCCAAAGTGTGGAGCACTTTTATCTATCTCTTCTACCAATAATGTAGTTATTGCTGTAGAAGCTTCATCTATATTAATTTCATATCCAAGTGGCCTTAGCCATCTCACTCTTGGAATTACTGCTTGAATATAAGTAAAATCAATGTAAACTGAGAAGCACAAATCATTAGTATGTTTTTCCACTAAGTAAACTAGTATTCTTGATCTTTGCTTCATGGATTTCTTGAAATCCTCAAAATAACTTGTCATCAGTGTATCAAAATTTTCTCCCATCTGTTCTATATATTCATTGATTTGGGCAATGATAGTCTTATCATTCCTCCATGTAACTTTGTTGAAAGAGGGAAACTCATTCTGAACATAAAAGAATATACAAACTAGAATTGCTCCATATTTGCATTGAGCACCCTTTGTCCTTCTTATGGCAACTAGGTTTTCAGTAATCTGTTGTAGTTGCAGTTCTGCAAGATCATAAGTATGATCATTTTTCACCAATTTGTAACCTACATCTACTGCAATACATGGCACACTATTGAGTCTACTAGATTGATAGAACTTATGGGCTATGACTCTAATAGAAAACTCAACTAGAGGATCCTGGATGGTGTGAATTATCATTCCTCTTTTATTCCATTGAGCACCAGTATTCTTTTCAATAACCTCCTTCGATTCACTTCTTATGGTTTTGAACCGATCTAGGGTAGGATACCCAATTACCCTATGTATGATTCCCTTGGTTAATTTTATGGGAATATCTTCCAACCAAAGACTTCCACCATGAATTCTGCTTAAGACAAGTTTAACCCATTCTGTTTTGAATACGATGGGAAAACTCAAAACTTGGGTTAAACCCTTCCTTTCAACAATTTTGAATTCATCTTTTAACACTCCATCTACGCACAATTTTTCATAGGCTTTCCTTATCTCCATATCTCCTAGGGCTCCTATCTTACAATTGTAGCATCTTCTTATGTCTTGAACCATTACAACTTTTGGGGGTATTTGGGAGAGAGCTTCGGCTGGGTTGTTTTTGTATGCAACTTCAGGGATGGGATGAAACTTAGGTTGCTTGACCTCATTTGACACTAATTGAACTTCAAACGAATTTTTCTCCTCGATTTTCTTGGAACTTGATGCCATTTATGCAAACTAGGGTTTCCCTTTTTATAAAATATGAAACTGTGTAGCTTGGCACAAATGAAAATACCTCAAGATCGATGAAAATGCATTGAAAGATGTTGCAATCTACTTGAAATGTTGAATCTTCTACTATGAAGTTGTTCTACTCTCTTTCTCTTCTTTGCTTCTTGATCACAATGAGGAAAACTAATTGGAATCGCGATAATATACCCTATTTTCATTGCATTAAATGCTCAACTACCAACTCAGCTTCTAATGGATTTTAACATTACTTTTCTTGTACTACACTTCCACTTTACTTGGTTTGCATTGGAGTTAACCAAATTGACATCATTTATCAACTCGGTTGCTGTTAGGAACTCGACATGTGTTGGAGTTTAGCTTGGCATCCAAAGATAGCTCAACAACATCATTTAGATTTTGTCTTGACATCTTGTCTCATGTAGATTTATACTTTGCATTGCTTCTTTGTCTTGGGACTAATGTGTGATATAATTTTGTATATCAGTCCTATATACTTATCATGCTTAGTTTGATGAAGTGTGATCACTTGACCCATTGGGTGAAGTGATCCCTCCATTTGATGTGTTATACTCATCTTTATTTTTCCAAATTTTATTCATTTTCCCCCTTACTTTTTTGACATCAATCTTTTCTTTGCCCTTATTTTCTTCAGTCTTAGGTGTCTTTGACCTTGTAGGACAGTTTCTGCTGGTATGCCCAATTTTTAGACAACTGAAACAGGTAGTTTGGCTCAACCATTTTTTATAGTTTCTCTTGAAATGTGTTCTTATGCAATTTTGGGGTGTATGTCCATATTCCTGACAATAATGATAGCTATACTTGATGTTGTAATCCTAATGATGGTGACTTTCATTTCCTTTTGATTTTTTTGGTTGATTTGATGTCCACATAGGCTTTGATCTGCATTCAAATGCTCTATGTCCATAATTCTTGCAATTATGACAATGTCCTTCAAATCTTTGAGTCCTTGTGGCATTGGATCTGCAATCTTGTGTTATATGTCCTTGCATGTTGCACTTGTGCTAGTAACTCTTGCTCTTGGGTGTATTTTTCTGATTGAATCTCCTACTCCTACAAATATTAGCAGTATGTCCCTTTTTATTACAATAATGACAAGTGAGTTTAGAATCCTTACCTTTGTCACTTCTTTGCTCAACACTCTTTTATGATTCTCCAACTATAGTGCTATTGTATCCAAGTCTTGATGTATCATGGGTGGATTTTGGGGATTTCAGCAACTGTTCAAAATACTTGATGGCTTCACTTGACTTGTTGAGATTCTCTGCTACCTCTTTTTCTCTATTTAATTCATTCTTCAGTTGTTCAAAGTAGAAATATCAATATCTTTCATATTGAGTTCATGATGAAGGTTCATCATTTGGGCAAGTGTATCCATCTGCATGTTTGAGATCCTTGATAATTCAGTACATTTTTCTTCAAGTCTGTTTGTAAGATTTCTTTTGTCATTTTCCATCATGAATTTGTCCTCAACTACTCTTTTCTTTTGTTTAGTAATTTCACATAACATTATGGCATGTGATTCATGTTCCATCTTGAGAGATCTTATCTCTTCTGCTTGAACTTTGTTTTTCTCCATCAGTTCTGCTATTGCTGCATCAAACTCTTTGGTGTCTCCATTGGCACACAGTTTTGTGGTATCAATCTCCTTGTAGTTTACATCATTTTCAGCTATGGCTATATCCTTTCTTTTCTTCAAATATTTTGTCAATTCCTCCCTTGCTTCCTCTACTTTGTGTAGAGCTAGTTGCACATCAATCACTTGATTGTCAATAATCTTCCCAAGTTTGAAGACTTCCATCTTTAGATCTTTTTCTCCAAGTTGTTAGACTTCTTCTTGTGAGAACCTTGCTCTGATACCAATTGTTGGAATATTCAAATAGGAAGAATGCTTCTGAGAGAGGGGGGGGGGTGGTGAATCAGAAGTACTATATTTTTAACCATTAAAGCCTTTTAACTAAAAGTAGATTGCATGCATATGAATATATCAGACAGTTATGAAAAACACATAAGCATCACCACATAACACTTGAGATTTTGGTAACCCAAAAACCCTCCAAAAATAAGAAGGTAAAACGGGGGTGGGGATGATACCCACAAAATCACTGCAGTAATAATATTTAACCACTTATGATGGTCAGCCCTATTAAAGGCATGGCTTGTTAAAGGCTTTACACTATATCAATAGTGACCTTGTTAAAGGATTTGCAAACACTTTACATGAAGTGTCACCCTATTAAAGGATTTAATCACCTATTTAAAGGATCTACAAAATAGCTGTTAAGCTAACCTATCACCATAGGGTTTTTCATTCTAATACAACAACTAGAGAGTATTAGGTACAATAAACTTGATGGCTTGCAATCTTTCATTTGTTGAATACATGCACTTGATCTACTTTCTCTAATCTTGATCCTCTAAGATTTGATACTCTTTACTCTAAAATAGTGTTCCTTCCACACCCTTGTACATCCACTTCTCTTTCTAATGAGATTTTGTATTCCTTATAAAGACATTCGAAGACTTAGGGTTAGGTATGGATCTATGATCCATATTGAATATTTGCTTCCCGCTCATTCCTTGCACTTTTCTTATTGGTTGCATCCCTTCTCCATTTTTCTTATTGGTTGCATGTAGATTGCATAGGAAATACAAAATATTCGATCTTATCATTTAATCCTTCAAAATTCATCATATGTCGGCCATGAAAATGGTTTACACATGAATCAATGAAGTTACAAACTCATATGTACATTCTGTGTTACTCGGCACTTGCTAATTTTAGATGGTCGACACTAATAACAAACTGGCTTACTTGGCTCCTATTGCATTTTTGTATTGCTCGCATCATCTGTGACTTGGCACTTAAATATCACTCGGCACTTGTGTCATGCTTGGCACCTAAAGTCATTTGGCACTTGAACTTTTCTTGGCACTTGATCTTCACTTGGCACTTGGAGGCTACTCGGCACCTAAAGATCATTCAACACCTAAAGTCTTTATTGACTTGACACATGTTGTGGCTCAGCATATATGGTGTACTCGGCTTCAATATAGAAAGTGGTTAAGTGTATTGGCACTTAAGTGTCAAAAACCATTATGAGGTTAACTAGTATGTGTTGAGCATTAGAAGCATGTTAAGGCCAAGTGACAACATTATGAGAAAGATCATGAATTCAATGAATCTAAGCCTACAAGTTTGATTTCTTGGATTGTGTGAACCATGTGGAAGATAAGCTCAATGAGTTAGAGGCATAGAATTCAAGATGAACCATTTTGAGGTGAATTTAAAGAGGATTGAAGGAGAATTTTCTAGAAGGGAATAAAATGAAAAGATGTGTAGATTCACTGAATCTTATCTAATCCTACCTAACCCTAAAATGGATGATAGAGTTTGAATGAAAAAATATTTGAATTTTATCTTTATAGAGATGGTTGGTCAAAAGTAAAGGTTGTTATGTATGAGAACCTAAGGAAGACAAGGATTCTAGGGTATTGCTTCATTAGTGACCAAATAGAAGAGACTGTTATTGGCAAGAAAAGCAAGGAGGCATATGAGTATGGATTCTTGAAGGCTAAAAAATCTATCAGAGCTGAAGTGTGTGAAAGCCAAGTAGAATGGAGGACTAAAATAGAGATATATAATCTACAAAGTGAGTTGTAAGTTGTTATCATATCAAGCTTTATTGTTATTGTCCAATCATTGTTTTAGTATAGGGTAAATCCTTTGGATTAAGGTTGACCTAATAGTCATTTGTAAATCCTTTAACTTGGTGAAATTCTAAGTGAATGATCTAAAGTCCTCTAACAAGGGTCGCTCCTAATAAGGTGTTTGAAATCCTCTAACTAGGTCACATTTAACACTATTTATTGTAATCATTAGAAGGTTTGGCCTTTCATAGGGGATCACTTCAGAAGAGTGAGAATGAGTAGCATGTTACTAGTGGTTTTTCCCAAATTGGGTTTCTAGATAAAATCATTGTGTCAAATGTGTTATTGAATCTATTATGTTTTATTCTTACATTTCTACAAAGTATGTTATTCAATATTTCTCGAGGATAAAATATGTTATTAATTCTATAAGAGGAGCTACTAGTAAGATAGATGAAGAGACTGTACTAATAAACTTTTTGAGAATACTACTAATTTATTCTATTAGAGTTTTTGCAATACAAGAACTAAGATGTATAAAAGGTTCTAATTTGACTCTTGAAGGTCTAGTTGGTAGGCTCATTTCTATTAAGCTATCTAATTTTGATAACTTCAAATTTGACAATGTTGAATCTTCTTTCAAAGATCAGTTGTCATTGAAGGAACATAATGAAAAGAAGAAGAAAAAAAGTAAAATATGTTTTCAGTGAGAGTGATACAGATAAGGAGGATGTAGAAAAACTTGAAGCACTATTGGAAAGGAGATTTCATAGAGGTAAAGGAAAATTCAAAGTTAAGTTACCTATCATGTCTTTCAATTTCAATGAGGTTGGTCATATTGTTGTTAGATGTCTAGAGTAGAAGAAGTAAAAAGGTGGAGACAAGTACAAAATTAGAAGAGATGAAGACAACAAAGATTACAAAGCCAAAGGAAAGAAGTCTTGCTAAGTGGTGTATGTTGCAATGAAAGATAATTTTGATGAGGATGAGGCAACTGCACTAGTCTCTTGTGTGAACAAGAATGATAGATTGATCATTGATGGTTTGTGTTCACATCACATGACTGGCAATAAAAAGTAAGTTCATTACCTTGAATTATTATGATGGAAATAGTGTAAGGTTTGGTAATGATGCACCCTATTTTATAAAAGGAAAAGGTTCTATCAAACTCATAGAAAATATTTTATGTGATAATGCTTATTATGTTGAAGGACTTAACTATAATTTTTTGAGTGTGTCATAATTGAATAGATTAGATTGTAAGGTAGAGTTTGAGAACAAGATAGCTAAGATATATGATATTGATGGAAAAATAATAAGAAAAGGTGATCAAACTAGAGCTAATCTATTCTATCTTGATATGGATGATGCCACATATCTAATAATAGAATTTGATGATGTGTTGTTATGACACAAGAGGTTATGTAATGTTAATTTTGATACTTGGTTAGTATTAGTAACATTAGAAGAGCAAGAGGTTTTTCTAAGCTGAAGAAATCTAACAATATAATTTGCAAATAATGTTAGTTAGGAAAGATGAAAAAGTTAAGTTTGAAGAATAAGCCTCACACCTCTAAAGGAATTTTGGAGATTCTTCATACTAACTTTTACGGAGAAATTGATATGCAAAGCTACAAATGTGATAAGAACATTATGCTATTTGTTGATGACTATTCTAGGATGATGACGGTTATGTTTCTAAAATGGAAATATGATGCTTTCCAGAAAAAATTAGTTGTACCTAGAAAGAGTTGAGAATGAAACAGGTAAAAGTTTGAAATGTTTGAGATCTGATAGAGAAGGAGAATTTATATCAAATGAGTTTGATATGTTTTGCAATGATAGAGGAATCAAAAGACATACGTCTACCCCTATAACCCCTCCACAAAATAGAATTCATGAAAGGAGGAAAAAATCTATAATGGACTATGCTAGGACACCCATGATTGAGAAAAATGTTGCTTTGAAATACTACAGAGAGGTTGTAAGTTCAAATGTCTATAGCTTGAACCATGTGCAAATCAAGAAAGGTACACATGCAACACAATTTGAACTATGGTATGCATATCACCCAATATAAAATATTTTAAGGTATTTGGAATCAAGTTTTATATTATCAAGGATTTCAAGAATGGTAAACTAGATGATAAAAGTGAAAAAAGGTATATTCCATGGCCATTCCACAATAAGTAAAGTGTATAAGTGTCTAAATACTAACACTAAAAAAGTTGTGAAAAGTATAAATGTGAAATTTGATGAATATATAGGAGTACATGAGGTTGAACCTATGATGGAACTAGAGGAATACAAATAATTTGTATATATTTATGAAGGTCTTCCTACTGATGAAGATGTTGTAAATCAAGTTGCAGATCAGTAGAAAGTTTTAGTGACTACTGAGTCACATACTATGAATGTTGAGTTGCATTCATTAATTGAGCTACAATTAGGTGTTGAGTTACAGAATGAAGTTGAAGCACATTTTGATTCTAAGATTAGTGTAAATGAAAGAAATATTGAACTACATGATAGAGAAGTACATAGTGATTTAGAAGTTGAGAGACCAAATGACAAAAATAGAGCAAAACCAAGATTATCAAAGTATGTCGAGAGACATCACCCTATTGCACAAATAATTGGAGATAATGATGCAAGACCAATGAGAAGGAACAAGTTGAGAAATGATACTTTTTTTATTAGCATGCATGAACCTAAAACATTGAAAGATTCCATAGAAGATGTGGGCTGGAGTAAAGCCATGAAAGAAGAGATTGAACAAATTGAGAAAAATAAGACATGGACTCTAGTTCCTAGACTAGAAGGTAAAAATGTGATTGGCACCAAGTGGGTGTATGCAAACAAATTAGATGAAAATAGAGAAGTCACAAGGAATAAGACAAGATTAGTCTATAGGGGATATGCTCAAGAAGAAGGGATAGTTTATTGAGAAACATTTGCTCTTGTTGAAAGGTTGGAAGGAGTAAGAATTTTACTTGCTTACTTGACATAAAAAGGTTTTAAAATTTATCAAATGGATGTTAAATCTACATTTCTAAATGGTATAGTGGAAGAAGAGGTTAATATAAAATAGTGAGTAAGATTTGTTGATGCTAACAACAAAAGCATGGTATATAGAGTACACAAATCTATATATTGTTTGAAGAAAACACCAAGAGCATGGTACAAAATGCTTTACAATTATCTTGTGAAGATTGGATTTGGGAGGACTGACGATAATAACAACCTATGCTTAAATACAGAGAAAGGAAAAGGTAATTTACTATATGAAATTTTTTGTTGATGATATCATATTTGGAGGTCAAGATACTTTATGTAAATCTTTTGCAAATGAAATGAAGGAATAATTTGAGATGTCTATGTTTGGAGAGATTGAGTTCTTTGTGGGTTTCCAAGTACATTAGATGAAATATGATATATACATCACCCAATCAAAATATGTAAAGGAGATACTAAAAACTTTTGTATTGGTAGATTCCAAGCTAGTAAGAACACCTATGGTGACAGGACATAAATTGTCAAAGAATGATGATTTAGCTAAGGTAAGTCAAATTTTGCATAGGTCTATGATTGGAAAATTGCATTACGTAGTACATAGCAGAGCCAATATTGCATTATATATTGGGATAGTTACAAGAATCTTCACTAATCCTAGGGAGAATTATTTGATGGTTGTCAAGATAATAATGAAATATCTAAAAGGAACAAAAGACAATGGTCTATAATACAAGAAAAAAAAAAAATTTGAGTTGAGAGCCTACATTGATGCTAATTAGGTTGGAAAGATTGATGATAGAAAGAGCACTACTGGAGAAGAATTTTTCTTAGGAAAAAGGCTAAATACATGGACTAGTAAGAAACAAAACTGCATATCTCAATCTACTACTGAAGTTGAATATATTATTGTTGTAGTAAATTGTACAAAAATTGTATGGACCAAAAAACTACTAAAAGGTATGAAGGAGGAAATTTTTGGACCTGTGATACTTTATAGTAATAACACAAGTGTTATAAGTATATCAAAGAATCCTATGATGCATTAAAAAAGTATCATTATTTTAGAGAGTTAATTCAAGTTAAAGAGGTAAAGATGAAATATGTGAATATAAAAGAGAAAATAAATGATATCTTCACAATAGCATTACCTAAGATGCACATGAGTATCTAAGAGGTAAACTATGGGTGATACTCCTATCAAAGGCTATTTAAGAAGTATGAGAAGTTCCCTGCATCAAATGAGATGATTAACATATGTTATACATTGATGTAATGGATTTTACTTTAGGAGCTACCTAAATTAATCAAAGAGTTGGAGCTACAAATTAGTTACAAGCTAGGTGGTAGAGGAAGAAACAGAGAAATGTTCATATTTGCATATTAAGATGACAAGTCTTTGGCATTGTTGTCAAAGAGAGAGGTATTGGTGGAGATATTGGTGGAAATATTATAGAAATAGAAGGAACATGGAATATCTACTCAGAGGGAGAAATATTGTACAGATAGAAGGAATATGGTTTCCAAGTCTTCTATTATAAGATTTTAACAAAAAAAACCCTAAATTCATTAATTCATACCTTAAGTTGTGTTACAATTTCAGGTCATCCTTTATAACTCAAGGTCACATTAAAATTTTTTAACTGTACCATAAACTTGGTCAAAAAAAATTATCATATGGTTGATTTTCTAATTTTCCTAAGTCTTATATCTAATTAGGAAGGGGTAAGTCTAAATGGGAATATTCCATATCCTTTCCTAATCTCATGACTAAGTGTGACTATAGCATCATAAGAGTTATTATCCAAGTGTTCTAACCTTATGTTTAGAGGCTCAAGTGTATCATCATAAGAGGTTTTTGGTTAGGATGAAAGTATGTTTCGATCTTATGCCTAGGATTATGAGTGTAAGTTCATAGGTCTATTTGGTAAAAGTGAAAATGTGTCCTGAACATATATTCTAAGAGTTGAGCATAGAATCATAAGTCTATTCCTTAAGAGTAAAATTTTCTCATCTTATGGTATAATTTTCAAGTGTATCATCATAGGTAAAAATTTTAATGCTTTAAGTGAGCTATGATGATACAATCCAAAGGAAAACATAAAAGCATGAGTCATGTTATAAAAGTCATCCAAAGATATGCTTTGGTCTTAAACATAAGTCCTTACAAGTTTTTTCCTTTAAGCTATTATGTCCCCTAAGATTACATTCTAAAGGAGAATGTAGGGTTGTAAGTATGTTATAATGGCTGATTTGATGCTACAATTAAGGGCTAAGTGTAAGTTTGTAAGTTCCATTATAATGCTTCCCAAAGCTATAGTTGAAGGTGAACATAATGTCAGAGGTCTATTCTTGAATATTCAAAATGCTATAGTGAGGAGTTTCTAACTATTGGTATAAGATTGTAGTTTCAAATGGAGTTTGATAGTTAAAGTCTCTAACTGCCAGATAAACTATTGAGCATCAGAGTAGAGGTTTCCACAAGTCAAGTTCACATAGTTACAAAGAAAGGAACAATCAAGTGAGGCATAAAATTAGACGCCCCAAAAGGACAAAGATACATAAATTGATTTCTCAAAAAATGAAAAAGATAAGAGTTTTCATCTAAGTAGATTTTTCAACATAAATTAAGAATACTTAGCTAGTTCTTAACATTGCCAAAATTCTAAAGTGATAGTCCTACTATAAAAATAGAATCCCATGCATGCAAAAATATAATGAAGTAATTGAAGTTAATGGAGCAAGATCTTACATAAAGATATTATCTAAAAACAAGAAAAGTATTAGTTGCCAAAGTAAGAAGAGATTATTGAGTTGTGGAGTGTTCAAGCTTTTAGACTAATATATTGTTTCTTCATAATTTCAAAATTTAGAGCTACTTTATAAAGAGAAGATGTCTAAAATTGGAGGTGTTGAGGCACATTCCAAGGAAGTAGAGGTTGTTCAATAATTTTCATAAAAAATGGGATAAACTAGGTGAAGGAAGTTGAATAAGTATGCAGATGAATGGGCTCAACTCTTTCCTAGATCATCAAATGCAATTTCTACAAATGATCATAGTTTTAGTTATCCATACTTGTATTGCATAGATGCCATTTTCCTAGATATGAATGGGTATGAACTATTTGTTTTTTTCTATAGTAATAGATTCAAGAAGTCACTAGCCTCAAATCCACAGAGGAGGAATTTGACAAATTTTATCTTTCTTGAAGTGTATGTTGATGTGGACTTGTTAAAAGCCCTAATAGCATCATGAAATCCTATAACCAAATATTTTCATAAGTACGATGTGAGCATATCATGTACTCTAGACCATCCTTCTTTGATTGAAGCCTTTGGGAAAATGAGCATAGAGGTGGATGTCCAAGAAGTTTAAGAGAAATTTGAGAGGAATGCCAAGTTTTATACTAGAAAGGTGATGATCCATCACATTCCTTATGAGCTAAAATTAGTTGAGACATCTCTAAGAAAGCGGGTAAGATGATCCCTATGAAAACTTCAAAAACTATATGTGGTACAGAATTTATGGCTTGCATAAAGCAATACATAGTGATGGTTCCCATATTTTGTATGGATAACCTTACCTCATGGCCCTAAAAATTCAAGATCCTTTCACAAACAATGAATATGATTATGTGAAATACATCATTGAGGAGAGAAAGAATATATTGTTGCTGCCTAGAGGGGAGAATTTGGGAATTTAAAATTATATCATTATTCACTATCGATGCATCTGATTCTATACAAGAATATTGGCTACTTTAGTATTAATTTTATTGATCAAACATCAGACCTTGATGGAGACTTATTAGTGTAAATATGGACTCGGGTATGGGATAGACATTACCCTTATTCTATTTATGTTTTATTTTTTTAATAATTTTATCTTTATGGTCATGAGAATGTTGGGTTCCCAACAAGAAAGAATCCCTAAGATTTTAAGGAGAGTATTGAGGCCTGCATGGTTGAAGGATGAAGCTAAATTACACCATAACTAGAGAGATACATTTTTTTTAAAAATAATTTTAGTTATGAGAGTGTATTCTTGCCCATAGCCCACACACATATTACCTAAGTATATACTTATTAGATTTAGAATAATGGTTTTTTTGTGGCAACTTATTAAATTGGATAGGAAATTTTTAGGCCCTAAACTTCACAAGGGGAATTTTTATGTATATTTTTTAAAATTGGAGATTTTACTATTGAAAAATAATATATTGATCTAATTCATGAATTTTTGAGGAACTACAATTTTTCTTCTGTGCCATACAGAATTTATGATTATGAAAGTCTAGGTAGAAATGACTTAAAAGAAATAAGAAATTACACTCTCCCAAATAAAAGAGAATTAGCTCAAGATGATATAATTAGAAAATAATTGAGAGTGATGTGGAGAATAGGTTGAGGAAATTTTAAGATATTCAAAGGCTAGAGAGGGATGTGAAGAAAAAGGACCCTAAATTTGAGGGGTTTTGTTCAAAAGTTGCCTATCCATTTAGGCTTGAAAAATTGTTACAAAATTATTATAAAATTATGTCACAATTTCCACAAGATCTAGGAGAGAAAGATAAAGTAAGTCTAGACTCTCCAGAGCTAGATGTAGAGTTAGAAGAAGCAGATCAACTTGACACAAATGCATGGGTGGAAAAGGGAAATAAGAGGCAGAAGATTGTCCATATGCCTAAAATGATAAAGGAAAGGACATTGAAATTAATTCTTTGTAAGAACCAATATTTTTGTGACATGAGAAAAAAATATTTGAAAGAGAGAATAAAGGAAATGAAGCTCCTTGACAAATTTGTAACTAGTAGGTGAAAGATTTGATAAAAGGATCATCCATGCAGAAATTTTTTTAGAGGATGATTACTTTATCGAGTCTAAGGAATTTAAAAGTTTTTTGTATAAGGTAAAAAAAGTGAGATAACATTGACATTAAAACCATGGGATTCAGAGGAAAAACCTAAAGAACATATTGAGAAGTTGGCATAGGATCCTAAAAGTGACACAATGATAGTCCTTGAAGCAAGAGACCTTGTGGAGAGGTGTGGCATGTTGTTGGTGCCATGATGGGATTTTGGAAAGGCCTTTGTTCTTGACCAAACTAGGAGGAAAGGTGCACAAGGCTCACAAAGAGGCTAAAGATATAATATTGATTCAAAAAATTTGGTTGTATGGAGATTTTCTCCTAAGAAAAATAATCCCTAGCTAATGGATGTTCAAGACACAACCCAATGCAATGCCATTATATGGACATTAGATTCAACTACTAGTACTATAATTTCAATTTCTTTGAAGGAATTCTCTTTTATGAATGAGGCAAAGGTGAAACAAATTGAAGATCAACTGTCCCAAAAAATTAAAGAATATATTGATACTAGGAAACTATTTGAGGAGGAGCTCAAGAAAAGCTATGTGTTGGGACATAAGATGAAAGAGATAGAAGAAAAGGTACAAGGGCTATCAAATAAGCTTGCCACTATGAAAGAAAAAATCAAAGTCATGGAAGAAAATAAAAGTGAGATGAGGATTGATGAAATATAAGGAGCCAATGAATAGGCTATTCCCATGACAAAGGATAAATTGGTTGGAATGGAGCAAGAAATTGCTATTGTGGAGACTAAAGCTCCAAGCTAGGATAATTAGGTAAAAGAAAATGCACTAAAGGGAATGTTGAATAGCAGGGTGAAAATATAGAAAATGATATTCCAACATGTTCATAGTATCTTCATATCCTTAGAAAGTGCAAAACATACATACATTGAAACTCTCACATGGCTATCCCGTATTTTTAATCAATGGGGCCTGCACATCCAATTTATTGATATGTTGATTATTTTGATGGCTAAGAAGCCAAAGTTGTGAGATAAAATTTTCACAGTAAAGGAAGTCTTGAAAATGGTGAAATAAATGATTGGTTTTTTTCACAAAAAAGTTACAAGTAATTCAAAATAAAATGAAGACAATGAGTGAAAGTGTTGATAATTTCATTCCTTATATTATTGATAATGAAAACAAGTTGAAGGATTGCCATCTTTTGATCACATTTTGATATTGGAAAATGTTTAAACAATATTTGATGAAAATGTTAATGAAGTTACCTTCTATAATTGATTGATTCTCTATTTAAGGTAGAAGTAGACATGAACTAGTTTGTGGCAGAATCAAGGGCTATTACATATTCTAGATGGAGTAAATTTGTGAATGACTTGGAAATTGTTAGAGTCACTAACTAGCCAACAAAGAGAGAGTGAGACATGTGTGGGAGATAGTTGGTGAGATTAAGGTGTTTCCTACAAGAAGTAGTAAGGGGAAAGTTGATGAAGAAAAATGAAGAGAAAATAAAGGAATTGTTAGAATTCTTTAGAGTAAATGAGGGGGGGTGAATTAGTTATCCAAGTTTCAGATGTACAAATAAAATTTTTCACAACTTATGAACCCATATCAATAAAACATATTAATCATCCATGCATCCATTAGATCATACAATCACTTAAACTTGTAGGTTACTATCAAATCAACTTTGTAGAAATGTAAGCATGAAACATAATAGATTCAATAACACATTTGACACAATGATTTTACATAGAAACCCAATTTGGGAAAAACCACTAGTAACATGCTACTCATTCTAACTCTTCTAAAGTGATGCCCTATGAAAGGAAAACCTTGTTAAAGGTTACAATGGACACTGTTAAATGTGACCTAGTTAGAGGATTTCAATCACCCTGTTAAGGGTAAGCAGGACTTTAAATCATTCACTTGGAATGTCACCTAGTTAAAAGATTTACAAATCATTTTTAGGTCAACCTTAATCCAAAGGATTTACCCTAGACTGGTACAATTATTAGAATGTAACAGTAAGGTTTGATTTGGTAACTACTTACAATACACTTGCAAATTATAGATCTTTGTATTAGTCATCAATTTTTCTTGTCTTACACTATATCACTTAGCATACACTGAAATTTGACTTTTCTTTGCTCCAACTAATTTTCTTCTTGGCTCCAACTAAAATTTCTTGGCACCTATTGTGCAGATTGTTAAGCTTGGAAGAATTAATTCTTTTAACTTGTTCTTCTAAACTTAATTAGTGTATTCATCCTTTGCAACCATAAGTAGCTTACATGATATCACTTAGCATACACTAAAATTTGACTTTTGTTGGCTCCAACTAATTTTCTTCTTGGCTCTAACTAAAATTTCTTGGCACCTACTATGTATATTGTTAAGCTTGGAAGAATTAATTCTTTTTACTTGTTCTTCTGAACTTAATCGGTGTATTCATCCTTTGCAATCATTAGTAGATAATCAATACACTATAATATCACTGTCTTGATGTTGACAATTAGCGATATGTATATATGTAAATATTATCATTAATGGCAACACATAATGTATATGCCTAGAATAAACTTCAAAAATAAAGATACTTAGCTTTTTGGTAATCATAAAATTGTCTAAGTATGGAAATGGTTTACAACAGTGTATTATTTTATGTATAGCTTGTTTATACAATGTTATTATGGAGACATAAGATATATGAGAATAGTATACATGATGATGATGATGTTTATAACCTTGGACATCAGTACAAATAGTATGGAAGAAAGATATTTAAGATGTACAAAACATCGGAATAAAAGGTAAAGGAATTATTTTGTTTACAAAATAATTACTTGACCAATCAGGGATGATACCCTATATGCTTACTCTAAGTTGGGAAAGTTTATTTTGGTCTTACCTAACCTAGCATAAATTTGAGAAAAGGCATGGTATTTATCTAAAGACAACTTGCGAGATTATTTGGAAGTAACATGCAAAAGTTGAGAATGTAGTGTAGAAGCAAATTTTTGATAACCTAATTTTGTGATCTAAGATCTAGCTAAGCTCAGAGATTAGCTGAAAGAAGATACACCATCCATACTTCTATATTCAAGGAACTTTAATTACTTGTTTAGGTAGTGAGCTCTTCTTGTAATTCAAAGTGCATGTTTGGGGAATGAGCTCTTCTTGCACTCATTGTACCACAACTCCTAACATGGTTGGAATCTCCTAATAGAGATTCAAAGTCTCCTAATAAGGACTGATATGTACTGAATGAGTTTATAGATTGCTAATAGGGTCCATCCTCTAACAAAAAAAAATTATATTAGTACATCATCTAGTGGGTATCATCTCCACTAGGGTTTTCCTTGCCCAAGGTTTCCATAGTTAACAAAATATGGTATTATGAGTTCTCTCTATGCATGGTTACTTTTACTATTCAACTTTACTTATTTACTTTCTTATACATGGTTCAAAGTAATTAATAATATCTAGTTGGCAAAAAATAATTGTAAATACCGATTCCCGCCCGCCCGCCCCCCGCCCCACCCCCCCTCAATATTTCCTATTTCTAATGTAGTGCTTGCCCTAGTTTGCATTTTTGCTATCATTGCCAAACTCTGTCTTGGTAAATTTTCTATTAATTAAGTCTAATTAAATAAAAGAATTAATTTGGAGATAAAAGTTATAAGTTTAAAGTTGGAAGGTGATAATATTTATTTAATTTAATATAAATATTTAAATAAATGCTAAATTAAGTTTCAAAAATAAATTTAAAAATGGAAAAGAAATTAATTTATTAATAATTTCATGATAAGTGCATGAGATTTAGAATTAATAAACTAAATTGAAAAGAGTAAAGTGAATATTGAATAAATTAATGTGCATTATTTTAATATTTATTCACATAGGAGTATGCAAGCTCTTGGGAGTTGTCCTGTTGACAACACAGGAGTTTGCACTCTAATTATGCACGTGTTGTCTACACTTAGGAGTTAGCATATTATTTGAGCACATGGTATCTACAACATTCTAGACACCTCATCATGGTTATCTTCTTATTGTGGAAGTTATGTGCTTAGTTGTCATGCTTATCTCAATCTTCCAAACCCCGTCGATAGACTGCATAAAATAGCATAAGCATTTGCCCTTTTTACCAAAGAAAGGAATTATCATTTAATTGTACCTGAAAGTACTCCAAGAGTTTGCTACAACACGAACCTAATGGTCCTGCATATATGACTTGGCCTTCTCGTCTCATGAAGAGAAGCTGCAATGTTTTCATTAGTTTAATGAGAAATGGATCTTTGAGTAAAAGATTAAATAACCAAAAGGTGGAACACACAGTTAGCATATATTAAAGGACTGATTATCTTGTCTAAGGCTTCAAAGAGTGCAACTTAGTACATGATTGAGGCGTATACATTACATAGAATTTCATGTTGAAATTATACACAAATACAAATAAAATATTACTCCCCATCACATATGTTTAAGATTGAAATATTTGCATTACTTTCCGAGCAATTGAGAAACTCGTGAGCTGATAAAAAATAATCTTCTATTAGCTTTGATGATGCGAGTTGGTTCACCCTCCCATCAAATCTGCATTCGACTAGATTGACATCTATTCACTTCTTTTTCTATTTAGTAAGGGCAGTACACACATCATTGACTTGTATTTCTATAATTCATGCTGAACAAGCAACACAATGCCATATTACGCTGGCAATCCCATTCTGCAATAGTTTTGTTTGGATTACCTCTCCCCTCTCATCTTTGATGTCCTCAACTTCCTCCTTGTAGTCGATTTGCAAGAAAATGTTTTATGGGTCTATTTGTGTGTGCACAGATAGCGAGAATTGGATATCTTTCCAAAATGCCCAATATGAACTGCCAGCATCTATAGAGAAATAGTGGCACTTTTTGTATGTATGAATTGATGATATTAATGAAACAACAACGTCAAAGAGTGAATAGATGACTCTAGTACATAAACTGCCAACTCTTCCAGATGTTCCACTCATTGCTCTTTTAATGAATCAAGGTTCCTTATGATAAAGCTTTTGTGATTCTTGAGATTGCACTTTCATAGCCTCGATCATGAACTGAGTCTTTTATGCAAATCCATATATGCTTCTTCGTTGTATCTTGTTTGAAAACTTTCACACATCTCCCTTCCGGGGCTCACTACAATGTTCATAGCACCATTGACGGACCCTCATGATCTACAATTGATTGCATTGGATGATGTTATGCTCAGACTAGAGCTTATAGGCATAGAACTCACAGAATTATCAGACAATTCTGAATCTTGCTTCTTGCTATCCATGTCGACTCTTCCTGAATCCGCAATGGATCCCTTCGGATTCCCATTCTCAGTATCCCCATTTGAGCATCTTCAAATTCGTCTCCACCTTTCTCCTATTGTTCACAATTCCCCCCACCAGTATTCCCCATTTGCTTTATCTAATCTGTGAATCTTAAGTAAAGCTTTAGCTTTAGATGCAAATAATTATGGTGCAGAATCAATGCCTGCCATAATAGCTATGGTGCTTTCTCTTAGAAGACTTCTCCAATCTCCTATCTTCCTAAGATTCTCCACATTTGGTTAGATAAAGTTCTATTGCTTGTATTATCTACATCTCACTCCAATCTGGCAGCTACCTGGCTATCATCAAGTGCCTTTTAACATTTTCTATTTTTCCCCAATCTGAGTTAGAGAGTCACAAGTTCTGAATCAGCACATGAACCAGTGAGGTCTACAAATGCCTTGCTAACTCATGTAGAGATGAATGATTCATCATGGAGGAGACAAGATTAACAGTGTTTTATCTAATTTTACATGGAAAATATGTCCACTTATAAAGATTAACAGTATTTCTAAGTGGGTTTATCATATTGCAGTGGATATAGGTAGTTGCTCTTTCATACTAAATATTATTAAGTTTTAATAATAGGTTTTAAATTAATCATATGTATAAATGTTTATTAATTAATATTGATATATGTTATGTGATTTTATATATATTAATGTTAATATATTATAAGTTGTTAATAAACAATATTTATTAAGGAATTTGATAATGTTGTGACTTATTATTTAATAATATTTAATAACCAGTTTATTCTTATTCGTTAATTTAAATATTAATGCTTTTAAGTGTAGTTAATTTTAAACTATTTTTAAATGACTTATTAACTAATCTAATTAAATTTAATTAAATTAAGTTTAGTTAATAATTGAGAGAAAGTAATTTAGTGATTTATTAATCAATGTGGAAATTAATGTGGATTGAATTTAAATAGTGTATTTAATGGGAATGAATTCATTTTATAATGACATTGATTTTAGCAAATTGAAATTAACCCTTTGAGAGATCATTAATTATAATCCTCATGATTTAAGTGAATTGTAATTTATGGGAGTATGAATGTAATTATTAATTAATTTAGTTTAATTAATAGTTGACGTTAATGTAATAGAGTTTAAAATTTATTTATTTAATTGATATTGTTAACAATTAACAATATTGATTTTGATAAATAAATCGTTATTTCTATGACTTAAATAAATGGATGATTATGCTCAGAATATTCTTTTAGAAAATTGACTTTTATCATGAGAGTAACCTTACATATTTGGGTCAAACTAATGAATGGGTGATTAGGTGGTGTAAATGAAGAATCTTATTCTTGAAGTGAAAATTGAAACCTCATAATTGGCATAACCATGTGATTTCAAAAACAAACCAAAAACATGTATTTGCATCGTGATTATCTTGGGAAATTGAATGGGGTAATTTTGTATTCTATTTTGAGGAATCAAGTGGGTTAAACTATATCGAGTAAGATGTACCTCTTTAATTTTAAAAGTCTCATTGAAATGAAAATTGGAACCTTACAGTGAATTGACACTATGTGTATTCCAGAAAAAAAAAACAAAACCAAAACATGGAATTACATCTTGTCTTCTATATGATGTTTATGTTAGGGGTTTTGGGGTTGACTAGCTTTGACTAGTCATAGGATGTCTACCAAAGGCTTGGGAGTTATGCAAATGTGATGGCATGTTGATGATATTTGATCTCGATCTTTTTAAAACCCAACCATGGTAATGTGATGGCATGCTCTATGAGATGTTTGTATTTACTGATTGTTACTGCTTTCCAGTCTTCTTGTGTGAAGCTGAGGTGTATGTATTTGAGACACTTGACTTAACCATTTTTTAGTCATCAATTGTTTATCCTTGGATTACTTTCCAATCGCCATGATGGGGCTGAAGTGTTGATTTATTTCTTGATATTTTCATGTTGTGACATATTTTGACTTGACCATTTTGGAGTCTTCGATCAATATTATTTTCTTTGAGATGCCTTTTTGGTTGCTTGTTGAGAACCAAAAGATATGGTGATTTATCATTGTTATAGATATTGAGATTTATTTTGAGATACTATACGGTTTCTTGTTGAGAATCAATAGATATTGTGATTATCATTGATGCCTTCAGTTGCTAATAGAGGACTATTGTGGTCATGATTATCAATGGATGCTTTTTAGTTTCTCATGGAGATTTGATGTTCTTATTGTGGATTATCTTTTGGTATTTTTCTATTTGCTTGTTTAGGACTTGGGTGATTTTATGTGATTATGGATTTGGGCTTTTATTGAGCCTAGGGCAAGTTATCTACTTGTAGTGTCGGGAAGTGGCTTGTAATGGGGGTCAGGGCCCTAAGTGGCTGCCAAGGTAACTCATTGTAAGTTGTATTAATAAGTGAAAAATTACACTAAATGGGTATTAAAATGAACCTAATAAGATAATTGTATGTTCTTGTCCATGCCTCGAGTGCTAGTATAGACTAGGATGGGAGTAGAGAGAATGCTTGGTTGCAACCTTGTATTTCATAGTATGCCTCGTTAGTACGAAAGGATACTAGTGGCCACATAGGGATCACTAGGGGGCCGAGGTCTATTGAGAGACTACCATGGTAACTCTAGCATGATTCGTGCGATGACACTTTCCCACTTACATAGTAGGTTTCCTACGTGTCTTGTGTGCATCTAGGTATAGGTGTCAACCCTTTTATGATGGAACCTTTGAGTTAGCATAATTTTATGATTTCCTAAACTTAGAGGGTACTTGTGTTATGTGATTTGATATCTTGTTTGGGACTTGAGACTATCTCTCCAATGCTAGAGAATTCTTTGTTGGCTTTTATCTTCATTCTATTCTTGGATGTTATATCTTATGATGGATGTTATTTACTAGTACATTTCTTTATATTGATGATTAACATGTGATAGATGATATTATCTATTTTGTAGGATCATCTTATGCTTTATTCCTTGTATTTTAGATTTCCTTCTACATATGTTGTAGTATGCTTTAGGAGTGACATCCCTATTACTATAGTACCGATGATCTCTTCAGTGACTTGGGATGTTATGCACGGAGGGATGGCTAGGGCCCATGATGGTCTAACGATGCTATTTACGATTGGGAGGAACTGTGCATTTAGATAATTATGTGTAGTGTTTATGATGGATGGTTATCTTCTATGATGGATGTTTATATCTTCTATGATGATGTATCATGTATGGAAATTTGGTTTCATTTACTTTATTGCACTTGTATCATGGATTAGAATAGGATGATGTACTTCATTTTCACACATGTCTATTCTTTTAAGCATTTCATACCCTGTGACATGTACAATGGATGATTGAGCATTTCGAATAGGCATTTGGAACAAATGTGTAATATGGATATTGGACTTTCTATTTATTTTTTCATGTGGATGTGGTAGTGGTTAAACTTAGTATTAATTAGATCAAATGTGACTCAACATCTTGGGATCCTTAAGGAATGTAACTTGTTATGAATGTTTTTAGTTGTATGTATTTTATTACTTCCACTACTATGTGTTTGATATGAATGGTTTATCTTTCATGTTTTAAAAAAAAAATGTTTGGAAAACTTAGTAAAATTTTAGGTTAATTCTTTTGGATCCCTTGGTAGGGCATTACATCTAACAATTGGTATCAGAGCATAGTTACTTAGAAGAGGCTTAATAGATTGAGTAAGATCCCTATGGATATGGAATAATTGATGAAGAACCTTGAAGAGGCACTTGAACAAATTGATCTCCTTACTGAAGAAATAGATAAGTAGAAAGATAGATATGAAGACTCCAAAGTGTACATTGAAAAACTAAAGGACAAGATTGAACATCTCAAATCAAAGCTTGAATCTACTAAATCTAAAACTAGTGATGATGGATATTCAAAACTGAAGACAAAGTACAAGATCTTGAAGCATGAATTGAAGATTACAAATCTAAATTTGAGTTTGAAGAATGATCTTAGCAAAGTTGAATCTGATTTGAAGACTGAAAATTCAGATCTTAGAGTGAATCTAGCAAAAGAGGACATCTTAATTTGAAACATTAAAAGTAGATCATAAAGAACTTTATAAGTACAACACTATTGTAAAAGGTGAACTAACTTAGTGCAAGCTATAGCTTGAAAAGCTTTATTCTAGAAGAGAAAAGCTTGATGAATCAATGTCAATACAAAGATCTACTTATGATAAGATTGGTCTTGGTTACCTAATTAATATGTTTGAAAAGATACTTAGAAGTGGATCAAATCTGAAAGAAAAGGATAATTTTGATGATAAAATTGAGTTCAGTCAATCTTCTATCAAATCTAAAGAAGTTGGACAAGACAAGAAAATAGAGAAATTTGATGAACCTAAGCAAGTGGAATCTCCTAAGAAAACCAGGTATGAATTTAGAGGTAAGTTTTTTCATGTAATGAAATAGGTCATATGAAAAGAGATTTTACAAATAAATAATTTGATCATGTTATGAATTTCTATTGTCATAATTGTCATGGTATGGATCATAAAGCAATTTATTGTAATAAGCCTAAATATGATAATGATAAAAGGAATAGTGGAATGTTTGGAAATAATAACTCTATAGACAGAAGAAGATCTAATGAGAGAGCATCAAGAGAAAGAAGACCCTATAAAGAAAGAAAGTAGATCATGTGTTATAAGTGTAACAACATTGGAAACATAGTCTTGAATTGTCAAACACATATTGATTAATAGAATCCTAGAAAAAAAAACCCCAATATGTCAGTTATGCAACAATTTTGGACATACAAAAAAAGTACTTTAGAATGGACATAAGCAACAATGGAAGAAATTTTGGAAATGATAGAAGGAATCATGAAAGAAACTTTGGAAATAGAAGCAACAATGGAAGAAACTTCGAAAATGATAGAAGGAATCATGAAAGTAACTCTATAACTGAGAAAGATAATGAAGATCAGAGAAATGTAGTTAGTGACCTTTGAGAAGAACTTTTTGAGACATTGCTAAAGGAATTAACTATTGGATCTAAAGAAAAGTAAGATGATGTAGAGAAAGAAAGATTGAAGTCAAGAATTGAGTTTGATTCAACCAAGTTGAATTGAGCTTGTTCACAACACTAGAATTTTAAACTTCTTTTAGAGATCAAGCTATGAGTAGTGAGGTTGAGAGAAGATGTATCTAGAAGAGCTGAGATTTTAGCTAAGATCCCTTGCAATTTGGAGCTTATCAAAACTAGTTATGAAGGAAATAATAGTCATTGTTATAATAGAGAAAGTTTATTTTTTGACAGAAGATGAAATCTACATTTTCACAAGAAATTTCATGGAGTAAATTTTTGTGGAGCATTATCATGATGAAAGGAAGCTATGATTAACCTTAGGTAACATTTTAATGTTGGACAAATGATTTTGAGTAGATATTTGGTTTCTAAATGAAATTAAAAACTTTTTGAGATTTAGCAATGTATGCAATTAATGCAAGTTCTAGTTGGATAAAGTACAAAATTGATTATTTCCACATTATGATTATCTCAAAATCTTAGAGCACTCAGAAGTGATTTGGAAAAGTGATTTTGGAAAAAACCCTACTTTGAAAAGAAAGGTATTTCATTATTTTTCACACATAATTTCTTCAATAAATTTATATTTGGTGAAATCATAGATATGTTAGTAGTTCATAATGTTGAAGATGATGAGACCCAAGTTGAAGGTTACTCCTATGAAACCCTTAGAAGGAAACCTTAATTTGGCTATATCAATGACTCCAAACAATGTACTATATTTGGAAGGTGTAGGAATTTATTTAAATAGTAAGTTTGAAACCATTGAAAGTGAGTTTATGAACAAGGATATGGAGATTTTTTTTCAACCATGATATGACTGTAAAGCTCAAATTTGAACATCTGAAGGATTTCGACTTATTCAAGTATCATTTCTATCATGAACTTGATACCAAAGAATAGACTCAGGTCATATTAAGTAGAATTCATAATGGAAAGTTTTGGATAGGAGAAAACGTAGTTGAAATTTTTGCCAACCTTATTCATGAGGTTACTAGTCTTAGCAAACAAGGTAGTCTACCTATTGGTGAGATATTAGTTAAGAAAAATGTTGAAAGTTATACTAAGGAAATTTTTAATGTTAAGGCAATGGTGATCAACACCATCAAACAACATGATGTGACACTCTTAACTAAAATCATTGCATATTCTATTGTACAAGTTCTAAGAGTGATGAATTGTCAACAAGCTTTATCTATGCAGCCCAAAGATTTGTGTTGAGAAAGAACAACTAAATTTTAGTGAAATTTTGAGAGTACAACTCCTTAAGAATTTAGAGAAGATTAAGAGAACTAAGAATGGTGCACTCATATTTTAGTCACTAATTAATCACATTTTCTTTCATGTGGTTAAGAGATTTCCATTTCTATTAGTTACATAGATTATAAGTAGTGAAAGATGTAGTATGGATAATATAACCGATGTATGTAGAAGGAATCCCATAGATAAAATCTTGGATAGTGAAAACTTGATTATAAGAACATTCCAGAATGAGATGAAACAAAGATTCATAATTGCACCTGTAATTGTTGATAAATTTAAGGATGATATATGTTTTATGGTAGATATGATCTAACACATATTGAAGTAGTAGAACATCAAGAAACATTTCTTGATCCCTTAGGTTATGAATTGAGTGATGATGTAGCTATTGGTTACATTGATCTATTGTTGAACTCTGGAAAGGACCAAGCATCCTAGAGATTTAGAACATATGAGGAGATAACTCAGTTAGCTTACCAAGCATCTTTGGAAAAAGAATCTCATAAGAAGATTGAGACTATAATGCATAAAGCATTAAGTAAGGCTAGTATGTCAGAAAGTGAATCATAGGAAATTAGGAAAACTATCTCTAGATTAAATGAAATTGGTGAACAAGGTGTGATGTATGTAACACCTCTATCATTTGGGAAAACATTAAGTGCATCCATTGTAGTGATCCCTATAGAACAAAGTATTCCATATACTTCTATATGAGTCGAGCAATGAAGTGAATCCAAAAGGAAGTCTGAAAGGTTAGTAGAAGTTGAGACTCACAAGTCAAAAAGAGTTAAGCAACTAGCTACTGGACTTGAGAAAAGGAAGAAAACATTGTTGATAGTTGAAGACTCTAGTGAAGAAGATGATGATGAACAAGAAGTTAATAGACCTAAAAAGGTCATTTTTTCTAAGAAGTCGATAGGTAAATCAAGGTAACCCTAGAAATTGGAGATAGAGAAGATTAACACAATTATTGCCAATGAGGGTAACTTTGCGAAAATGAATAAGTTTTATGATTTGTACAATGTTATTGAGAAAATCAAGTTGATATCTAAGATATATGCTTCTTAATAACTTGAAACTTGAAGATATTGTAGGTATTATAAATCAAAAAGTCTATGACAGACTTATAGCTAAGAGGGCACTAGTTCACGAGGAAGACATAAAATTTCAGAAATCTATGTTAAGGACTATATGCAAAACTAATGATGAAGAAGAAATCAAGATACTAATGAATAAACTAGCACCTTACTTATGAAGTAAGATGAGGCCATTTTGGTTTATGGGAGGTGAGAAGAATATTATAAGAATTGAAATAGCTATAGCCATCAATTAGATGGTGTCTAAATCAAAGACAACACCTACCACAATAGAGAAAACTTTGGAAGTATCAGTAAGTGGTGATCCAATAAAAATTGATAAAATTACTATTACTATTAATATTGAAGATGATCCTTTTAATCAACCCAAGTCTAATTTCGAGGTCATTCAAGATCAGTTAAAAATGATTGAAGAAGAGAAGAGGTATTTAGAGGAAGAAAAGAAGAAGATTGAAGAAGCCAAGAAGAAATTTCTTGAGGAGGATAATAGGCAAAAAGAAGAAAACAAGAGAAGAGTATATGAAAAATAGAAGAAGCTAGAAGAAGAAAATAAAGAATAGAAAATGAAAGAAAAAGAGGAGAAGGAAGAAGAAGAGAGAAAAACAAGGGAGACAATACATAAGAAACAAAAGGAAGATGAGACTAAAGCATCTAGCTCATCCACTCCACTATCTCTTGCTGATATTATAGGTGATGATGATGATCAATCTAACTTGATCTCATCTTTGAAAAAACTTTTTGAGAAGAATGGGAAATTCAAGAGTTTATAGAGAGAATTAACGGAGATGACTGATAGATTGCACAACATTCTGGTAGCCAAACACACAAAAATAGATCCTGAATAGAGAGCCAAAGTAGTAGTAAAATCATTTGATGATGAATTTACTAATTTTTTAAATGTTTTAGATTCTAAGAATCCAATTTCTCATTATACTAATCTTTTTAGCACTATTTGTCAGGACATAAAGAATGATTTGATCAGTCTTGATACTTATATCAAGGAACTCTGAATATGTCAACAAGATGGTAAAGTATTGTACATTATATGTACTTTATCTTATAGGTTGACTAAATCATTGGATAATAAGATGGAAGGGAATTTTGGTGAGCTAAAAGCTCTAACAAGATTGTTACAACAACCCTCTAGCAGAGCTGATGATTTTGAAGAATAAGTTGCCAGTGTTCACACTAACATTAGGAAAACACAACTTGAGAAAGAGAAAATTTTGAGAAGATTATCAACTTTTCAAAAATTTATAGCTCTAAAGCTATTATCCATTGAAAGACAATTGGAGGAATGTGTCAAAGCAAATGACACTTATTTCAATTTTATATACTCTAACCTTAATGTAGTTTAGATTGCATCATATGACTTATGTGCAATTCTCACTATAGTTGAAGTAGTCAAGGACACATGGAAGAAAGGTATGGATATTCTAAAAGAAAATTTTGATGGTTGTATGAAGATAATATTATCTTGAGGTAGTGAGACAAAAAATTTGTAGTTTTTGACAGTTTTTGGACATTTTGACCTTTATCATTGATGTCAAAGGGGGAGAATTTGTATAAGAAAATTGTACATAACTTATGCATTTTTTAGTTGTTTCAAAAGGGGAAGAATTTGTAAAATGAAGTATTTGTAATAGATAGTAAGTATAGTAATGTTGTAAGTTTTAATAAATTTTTTGATACTTAGTCAATTTTCTTACTTTTTTGCTATCAATGCGAAAGAGAGAGATTGTTGACAACTGGCTATATGTATATATGTAATTTTTGTCATTAATGGAAACAAGTGATGTACATGCTTGTAGTAAAGCTCAAAAATAAAGATACTTAGCTTTTTGATACTCAAAAAATTGTCTAAGTATGGAAATGGTTTACAATAGTGTGTTATTTTATGTATAGGGTATGTGCAGAATCATGGTGTGCCAAAAAGTGGCAATCTGAAAAATCTATAGTTCTGAAATATCTCAAACTATTTCAAAATCTATTCCAATTTTTTTCCCACCCACCCTGATACTAAATGAAAATAATTAATATCTTTATAAGGTCTACTATATCTTTTGATAAAAAATCTATATGGTCAACTTTAAGAACATCCTAAAAATGTGCTTTTGGCCTCTTTTTATATGATTTTTACTTCAAACATATAGCCAATGACATTTTTTTCACCAAAATTTGATGAAATGAAAAGGGTTTCTTAAGACTATTCTTATCATTCCATAAATGTAAAGTTTTTCAAATTATGAGTTTAGTAGGTAATTATTTCTTATTTTCTACTGGAGTTACGTATAAAGTACTGACTAACACACTACTTGAAAAATAACTATAACTTTCAAATGGTACAACATTTTTTAAATCTAAAAGATGCACCACATTCTATGTTTCTTCTACTATAAGGAAAAAAAATGAAAAATTAAATTTCATAGAGTTTTGTATTAGTTAATGTAGTCAGACACAACTTTTTTTTTATTCCAAAAATACTAAAGTCAAAAATTAATTATTTATTACTAATTTAGAATAAAAATACCCAAAAATATGTGTTAGATCCAAGCATGAGTCTACTACTTATATCTAGAATATTATTAAAAAATATTATCATTTGATTTTGATCAAGGTGGTCAGACATATGTCTATTTCTTATTTTTATTTTGAAATTTTTGTAATATTGCATTAAAATTCAAAATTTTGACCAATCAAGTTTTATTTTTTTGAGATAAGTCCTAGTAGGTTAGAAACTAGATTCAATTTTCTAGAGATTCTTTTCTCTCAACTTTTTGATATAAAGTTAATAACAAGTAGCAAATTGCATGTCAAGTTGACATAACCCTAATTTTTTAATTTTTTATTGCCACTTAAGAGCATAGTTTGGTTGACCATGATCCTACACATACAATATAACTTGTTGATATGATGTTATTCTAGAGAGAGGAGATATATGGTAATAGTGTTCATGTTGATGATAATGTATATAATGTCAAACATTAGTATAGATAGTATGGAAGAAAGATATTTAAGATGGATAGAACATTGGAAGAAAAGGTAAAGAAATTATTTGTTTTACAAAATAATTACTTGGCCAATTAGGGACAACATCCTAAATATTTACTCTAAGTTGGTAAAGTTTATTCTAGTTTTACTTAACCTAGCAAAAATTTGAGAAAAGGCATGGTATTTATGCAAAGACATCTTGCAAGATTATTTGGAAGTAACATGCAAAAGTTGTGAATGTGAAGTTATGTATCATATGCAGAACCAAAAGTTTGATAACCTAATTTTGTGATTCAAGATTGAGATGAGGTCAGAGAATAGTTGAAAGAAGATAAAACATCCATACTTCTATATTCAAGGAACTTTAATTACTTGTTTAGGTAGTGAGATCTTCTTCTAATTGAAAGTGCATGTTTGGGGAGTGAGTTGTTCTTGCACTCATTATACCACAACTCCTAATAGGGATTCAAAGTCTCCTAATAGGGACTCATATGTATTGAATGAGTTTATAGACTCGTAGTAGGGTCCATCCTCTAACAAGGAACATCATCTAGTGGATATCATCCCCATTAGAGTTTTCCCATGGCCAAGATTTCCCTAGTTAACAAAATATGGTGTTATGAGTTTTTTCTATGCATGGTTACTTTTACTATTCAACATTACTTGTTTTCTTTTTTATGCATTGTTCAAAGTAATTAATCATATACAATTGGTAAAAAAAATTTGTACAATACTAATTCACCACCACCCTCTCAATATTTCCTATATCTAACACTTAATTGATCATTGTACCCCTTTTCCACATCATAATTGAACTTTTCCTATAGGTGCTCTTGTTACCTCATTTGATCCTCTTCATCAATCAAAAAAATGATAGTGCTCAAATCATCTAAGTAGTGATCTTAATAGAAAATAGTAGGTTTGACATTAGTGACAAAACAATGATTGAAACACATTCTCATACTTGTAATATTTTCAATAGGAAGGACATGGATCATATCAGGTTATCTTATCTTTTTATGGAAATTTTGTGGATATGTCAACATTATAAACAAAGTATATACCTAAAAGTCAAGATTTTAGCAGTTACATTTTGGGCTATGTCGAACATCTCTCAATTGTAGAGAATTTATATAACTAATTTTGTCTTCTCTATAACTTGTTTTTGATGTCATGTAATGGCATGTGTCTTCCCAATCCAAAGCTTGTTACAATCCTTATTCTATAAAGGGATTTCCAAGATTAGAAAGAAGGGTTTGCATTCTTACTTTGTGATAAAATATATCATTTGAGTCAATCCTAGATATTATGTTTAGTATTTATGTATTTAACTTTATTTCTATAAAAGTTTTGGAGATTAATGGAAATCTAGTTTTAGTCTTATATTTTTGTCATACATCTCCCATCATAACTATGTATCTTTCTCGAGGAGATCAATACAAGCAGTGTTGCAGATATTTATGTCTCAAAATTTCTATCTCCATTTTCATCCTTTTATGATTTTGAGAATGAATGAACATGCTTCATTTTATTCAAATGCAAGTATGTTAGTTTAGAGGTTTTTCTAGTTCAACAAATTAAGTAAATTCCTCTATGGAATGATAGGATCATTTAGGGTATGAAAGAGACATGATAAGTATAGAGTTTGGAGGTCAAAAAATGATACATCCAATTTTAAGTCAACTAAATAGATCTATTAATAATAGCTTATATGAATTTATTTTGGCAATGGATTAAGGCATTGGTCTTTTCACTGAATAATCAAGAAAATCATTCTTATCTTAGCATGAATACATCTTTACAAATCAAAAAATCATTAAGAATTTCTATCATAATGGAATATAAATTTGGTCATAACTTGTTGCAATAATTTGTTATGTTCATTGTTGGTTATTAGTGACTTGTCATTTATTTTGAAATTTCAAGAAATTTCAAGGCCAAAAATTCTATAAAAGATTTCTAAGAGAAATTATTATCTAAAAAGTGTCAAATCCTTAGGTTGACCCACCTTGGTTTAGAAGAGACTAAAGAGTAGAATGCATAAATACTTTGTTAAGTTGGTCTAGACCCAAATAGGATATCACAAGCATGGGAAGTAGCTAAACCCTAGGTATTATGTTATTTGTTGTTAAACTGGTACTAATTTTAAATTTTTTAAATTATACATCAAGAATATGTTCAAGTGTGCAAGTTAATAGGGTTAGTACAAAAGCATATATAACAGTTTTACAAGTTACGACAATATACCAACATAATAGAGTATGGTATGATATGAAAAATTACAGATTAAGGAATGGTTTTGTTTATAAGATAATTACTCAATTAATTAGGGATTACATTTAGATTTTAACACTAATACATCAAGTTGTAATAGTATCTTTTGTCAAGTGCATGAAATCTTGATGTCCAACTGGATAGTATTTTTAGAATTGCAAAGGTATTAAAGAAAGTTTGTAAGTGCAAAGTAAAGTGTGCTTCTTAGGAAAACTATGCAAAATTTATATGATGTGAATTCTTATGTATGCTTAGAAGTATGCAATTTTTGTGAAGAGCAACAAGAGTTATATTAGAAATTGAAGATTTCAATGATAAGAAAATATATTTTTGTATCTATCTTTTGTATCAAGGAATTCCATTGTATATTGCATGTTTGAGTAATGGACTCTTCTTGCATACATTTATATTTGTACATAGCAACTCTAAAAATTTTGAGTTGTCTAACAAGGCCTATGTCCTCTAATAGTGACTGAGACACTATATGTATCTAAAAAACTTCTACTAAGGTCAATATCTTTAACCAAATACTTTCAATTAGTGGATCATTTTGTGGGTAACATCTCTACTAGGGTTTTCCCTTGGCCAAGGTTTCCCTAGTTAACAAAATATAGTGTTATGAGTTCTCTCATTACATGGTTATGTTTATTGTTTAGTATAACTAGTTTCCTTTCATATGAAAGTTATAAGGAAATTAATAATATTGAGTTTTGGATATTTTTTTTATAATATTGATTAACCCCCACCCTCTTAGTATTCCATATTTCTAACAATTAGTATAAGAGCTCAATTACTCAGAAGAGTCTTAATAACTTGAGTAAGATCCTTATGAATATGGAATAGTTAAAGAAGCTCTTGAGAAGATTGATATCCTCACTAAAGAAAGATATGAAGATGCAAAAGGCTACATTGGTAAGCTAAAAGATGAGATTGATGATCTTAAATCTACAAAAGAACCTAAAGATCAAATTAAGGATAGTGTTGAAGTTTCAAGATTGATGAAAGAATGTGAGATCTTGAAACATGAATTGAAGATCACTAAACTAAAGTTAAGTTTAAAGAGAGATGATAACAAAATTGAGTCTGATCTAAAATTTGAGGATACAGATCTAAGATTCCATCTTACAAAAATTTACATCCAAAATTAAATCCACCAAGTTAGTGTTGGAAATATTCAGGACTAGCTAGGTTACTGAGAGGGGAGGGGTGAATTAGCAACCTCAAAACTTTTGACAAATTTAGCACTTAATAACATAATCCAATTATCATCAATAGATCTAATCTATTGCATGCATGAGAAATTGAAAGCATAAAACACTTTGAACACAATATTTGGTGACCTAGAAACCTTCCAAATAGAAAGTAAAACTAGGGTGGGGATGATACCCACAAAACTTCAATACTGTAGTATAAAGTTGGACTGTTAGCACATATAATGATCACTTTTGATGATCTGCCCTCTTAGTGATGGGGACACAACCCAAGTACAGAATGGACACAATAGGAAAGGGAAATTTTTATTAATTGTAAAAATATGCTAGTACACTTAGTGCAAAGAAACAGACTCCAAAACATGCCCTAAGGGCTTACAATAGCATAAGTTTGGAGATAAATTATTCTCCTAGTACTTTCTCTCAAACTCCACTCCAAACTGCATTTTACAATGCTAGAAATATTCTTAAATAGACCTTGAAGGGTTAAGGATTAGGAATACATTCTAGAAAGTACTAGTTGGCATCCACCGACCAAATAGAAGGCTCTAGAAGTTGCATTAGAAGTCGGCACAAAATTAGAAGAATCCAAAAATGGTAACTGAACTTTTGGGAGGCATAACTTTTGAACCATAGCTCCGATTAACGAACTGTTTACATTTTTGGAAAGCTCTCAAAGCACTCTATAGCCCTATGGACCAGCTTTGCTCATCCCCCTTTTTTTGGCCCTATTTGAGGTCATTTAATGCCCCTAACTTGACTTTGAAGCATTCTTAGGAGGTCTCCAAAAATTGAAAAATTGCGATAACTTTCAAACCGTGGGGCCTTTTGACATGATTCTTTTTTTGGAATGCTCTAAATTGCAATGACAATCATCCGACCAATTTACACTTTCTAGTTTGCCAAAATGATGGCTCAATTTCATACTCCTATTTTTTTGGCATTTACATGTATCCCAAGGTGATTAAAAACTCTAACCCAGAACACTGATAGTGGAACTATGAGAGTTGGAACCTTTATTTGACCCAAATGGGTATCTAGAAATGAAAACACATGAAATAGAAACTAAGTCTAAGTACATTTTTTGGTTGACACAGGATTGCCCTTATACCTATGGATGCTCCTGCATCAGTTAGGATGATTAGGACTACTGGGTCTAGCTTGTTAGAGGTTTCACAAACATACAATGAAGTATGCACTTAGTAAAGAGATTTAAAGAGAATACTATTAAGTCTACCTTGTTAACGGATTTGAAGTTGATTCACCTATTAGGATTAAACAATAGATCTCTTACTTACAATTGAATTGCTGATTGAGATCCTTGAAATACTAATCACTTGTTTGTAATACACTTTGCTCTATTGTTGATTCACATTCGCATTCTCTGATATCAAAATTACTACTCTTAGGTATGATATAATACATTACATACATACCAACCCAATTCACATAATTACAAGATTGGCCAATACATAAGTTAACACCAATATTACTGAGTCATCCCAAATGTAGATACTTGCATTTTGAAAACTGACTTGGTGAATTTTTGATACACGACATCCACTTTTATTACTCATCATCGTCATGAACTTGGTAGAAGTAGAGGCTCGATTCATACTAATCACTTCGACATAGTTTTGAACTTAGTAAATATTGGTAACTCAATAGATACTATGTCACTTGGTAGAAACTAAATTCCACGCTTACCATGCCTGCACTTGGTAGACACTAATCATCTCATCACTCAGTTAACACTAACTTTGCTTCACAAGAACTAATGACTTGATAAGAGCTGAACTGCTGGACTTCACACTACCTGAATTCACTTGGTAACCATTGGAATGCTTGGAAGGAACTGTGAAGCTTGGTAACCACTGAATTACATGGAAAACACTGGAGACTGATTAAAGAGCTCAGTAACCATACATAATTTGAATAAGTGTTGTCACTAATAACAAACATGACTTAATGCCAACAATCTCCATCTTTGGCATTAGTGACAAAAACACTTATCATCTGAAACCTATGTTCAACATAGTGTGATACTAGCTTAGTATGGCATGTTGATTTTTTGATTTTTCAAAATTTGTCTTTGTAATTCTATTGTATATACATTTTGCACATATCTCCCCCATACAATATACATAACCTATCAGGCATATATCTCTCTTCCTTATATACATGTCTCTCCCCCTTTTGGACAATAATGCCAAAGATTTATACAAAATCTACTTATATAGAGACACCAATATGTGAGAGAAATTTAGAATGTACCTCAAGAATAAGAGTTAAGGTCTTGTCCTAGTTTTCTTGCAAAATTTTGCAGGTCTGAAGTGTAACTTGGACTTCTATAGAAAGCTCAATCATATGATCTGCAATTGAAAATTTATTCTCATGGATCAATGTTTTAGAATAAGCAATGTGATTCTGCATTGTATCCATGATAGGAAGGATCATATTCTGAATGTCTATGAGTGTAGACCCGATCCTTTCTTCCTCTCTCAATAACTCTACCTACATATCTAATAAGAATATTATCTTTATATGATGAACCAAAGCTTTAACTAGGGTCAAGCACCTCTATGCACTAGCCTTCAATTCTTCATCAATCTTATTCAATTTTGTCTTTATTTCTTTAGTATGCTTGATAACATCACATAACGTTGCAAAAAGAGATTTTACATTTGTGTAAGAAGTTTCAAGATTTGACAAAATTGAAGAAAGTTCTACCTACTAAATATCTATTTGTTGAGCAATGTGCTCAAGCACTTTATTATCAAACTTCTCTACTTTCTCCATCAGCTTATCTTGGCCACCAAAATCTTCATTTAATTTGCTAACTGCTTCTTCTAATTACAACAAAATATGTTGAGAAGAATCAACATCAACACTTATAGCTTTTGTCAAAATATTTTTAGCTTTTTCAATAATCTTGAATTCTCTATCTCTCTCTTCTCTTAGTTTCTTTTGCTTGGCTTTCTTTTCAAGGCACTGACTGACTAATCTCATCTAATCTACAATAGCATTATCAAAATCCAACTTGGGAATTTCAATATCCTTATCTAGATCTATATCTTCCTCTATTTCCTTTCCACTAGTCAAAAGTCTTGGCTGAATCTTTGGTTCAACTTCTAAGCTTAATGGTTTAGATTTTTGGAATATAAACAATAGTGGAAATAGTAGGGCTAGTAGTAAAAACTTGTATAGTTCCTATTGGTGGAATACTTACTAGAATACTTGAAGAATCCAAAACTGATGTATTTGCCAAACTTCCCAAAACTAAAGTATTTATAGGTGAAGTACTAACAGAAGTATTTACATTTGAAATACTTATTGAAGTAGCCAAAACTGAAGAATCCAAAATTATACTTACTACTAAAGAAGTCAAAATTGTGGAAAACTCTATATCCATTGCTGAAATTAGCTCGGTGACTGAAGGATTTTGTAGCTTGGTGGATGAAGTGGTAGACACTTCTATCTATGATGTGCCGAGATGAGAGGTAGCAGGGAATGATTGGAATATGATATGTCAATGGTTGTCACAATCAAAGCTGTTGAAGTTGTCTCCACACTTGATGATGTTGCTATTTTTGCTAGAGAGTGAGGAAGGGAGGCTATGATAGCCATAGCTATCTTGACTGGATCACTCTCTTCTTCTTCTTCATCATCCTTCATCAACTCTTGATATTCTTTAGCATCAATGGTGACAAAAAGGAGTATTATCTTCTTCATTTTCTTCATCCTTGTCACTATCATCATCATCATCATCTTTGATCTCAATAGGATTTTCACTTGGTTTGTGCAGATGATAAATATTCTCCCACATAGTTGTCGGATCCTTGACTATAAGCTCTATGTCTTTTACCAAAATTAAACAAGTATGAAATCTAATAGTCATCTTGTCTTCATTTTTCTTCATAGCTTCCTTTACCTCAGCATTGGTAATGCTCAGTAGCAACTATCTCAGAGTTTGTTCATATATGTATTTTTCTATTTTCATGGCTAATTCCCATCTTGGCTTCAATATTTGTAATAGCTCATGAGAAATTTGAGGAGCTATTTGATCACAAGAATACTTCCATTTTCCCATCTTGGTTAGTACCAACTTGTAAATCTGCATCTTCTCAACCTCTATTCTGATTTCATACTTTAATGCTTTGAAATTGGTTATACCAACACCTTCTTCCAATTGATTTAGTCTTTCTTGGAAGGTGAGAGGGGGCTTACTAAACAAAACTTTGTTGCCACCTTTCTTCTTGGATCTTCTTGAGAGTATTGTAGTGGAAGGCTTGGGTTGCTTGGTGATAATCACCTTGCCTTTCTTCCTTGTAGGCTCTTCTTCCTTTTCAGATTCCTCCTCATTTTCAAATTCCTCCATATCTTCACCTTTTCCCTCAGTAATCATAAGAGGGTCACTTTCTATTTTCAATTTTTATATCCTCCTCTTTCCTTTGTTCATTGCCTATGGAAGCTTGATCTCAAGGTCAATTCTTGCTTTAGCTTCATCATAGATCCCAAAGAGAGGTTCCTTTGGATCTATAGGCTCATTAAATAAGGCTTCAATTATTTCTTTTGCCTCATCAATATTAACCTCATATGGAAGAGGTTTTACCCACGCTATTCTAGGCCTTACTACTTGGATGTATACTTTGTCACTATCAACCATAAAACAAACATCATCCTTATAATCTTCAACCAACTTCTTTGATATTCTGAATCCATTATTCATCTTCTCTTTGAAAGTTTCAAAATAATTATCCATGATGCTATCAAAAATTTCACCCATTTTAGCTATAAAGTCATTGATCTAGTATAAAACTGCTGTGTCTTTTCTCTAGACAATTGTACTTTAGAGGGGAAAAAATTTTGAACACAAAAGAACAAACATGACAATACTGAACCGAATTTGCATGGGTTATTCTTTGAGGTCCCAATGCTTTCAATATTTTTATTCAAGTGCTTCAACATCAAATCTACTAGGTCATATGACAAGTTCTTCTTAAAAACCTTATAAGCTAGGTCAAATGCATCACACGACACACTATTGAGTTGACTTGAGCTTTAAATTTTATGTGCTATCACATGGATGCCAAATTTGAGTTCTATGTTTGATACACTACTAATTTTCATTACTTTTTCATCCCACTCGGCTAGGGTTTTCTTTTGTAGCTCATCCTGACCTAGGTTTTTAGTGACTTTAGCTTTGGTAAGCATAGGTAGATGAGAAATATGATGAATCATTTTCTTTGTAATTAAAACTAGTTGCTCTAACCACAATTGACCATTATGAACTTGGCTTAAGATATACCTAATCCATTTGATTTGAAAGCTTTGTGGTAGATGAGGAATATGGGTTAAACCTTTTTCTTCTAAGTGTTTATGCTCAAGTTTAAGTATTCCATCCACATAGAGTTCACTTAGGGCATTATCTATTTCTAGGGTTCCTATCTCCTGAACTGCACATTTAAAATGAGTTCAAATGTCAATAATAAGAAGTACCTTTGGTGGTATCTACAATTGAGCTCCATTAGGGTCGAGGGCTTCTGCAATCACTGACACTAATTTGAAATTTGGATCTTTCCAATCAACACCTCCCACCAACATTTCAGATCCTTTCTTCACCTTATTGCTATTGCTAGATGCCATGATAACTTGATAAACTAAGAAAATTCTCCAAAAAACTTTTTCTACAAATTCTTCTCAAGATTGCTGGAATGCTCTGTAAATTGCTTTGTTCTCAATATACTAAATTCATAGTAAAAATGAAGTCAATTTCCTACCTTTTGATAAAAACTTCCCATTAATGCTCGGTACAATGAGAACCATAATGACATAGTGCATGACAGTGTGTCATCCACTATTACATAGATTGCTTAGTAGAATCTTGTAACTTGGCAACCAAACATGACCTTGTTAGTCTTGACTTCACTCGGTATGAACCAAGCTTACTCGGTGATTAATGATACTAAACTTTTGTGATCCTCTTGTATCTGGAATACTGATTTGGATCTTTTCTTCCTTTTCAATTAGAACTATTGAAGATGTGACCTTGAAAACATAGTTCTAGTTCTTCCTTAAGAACTTAATTGGAAATGATGGAGTTACCCACTTCTTGAGTAACATGACTGTCATCACTTCAACTAGCTTGCTCAGTAGATTTAGGAATTCACTACTATCTCAACTAATTCTTGATGTTATTAGCTTTTGCTTTCTTTTCATCTTCAACTCTACTTATATTCATGCAATTCTTAGCTATATGACCAAGTTTATTACATGTGTAACATCTTATGGTAGTATCCTTTCTTCTCATGTGATGTCTAACACAATTTATGCCAATATGTCCATATTCTCTAAAGTGGTGACATCTACACCAAGTATTGTAGTCCCAACCAAATATTTCCTTTACAAATTATTCAACTAGGTTGAATGATTTAGATCTACATTTGTGACACTTGCTCTTAAATTTTGATTTTTCTTTGCATTCATTAGCTTTATGACCATGTTGACTACAATTGTAGCATCTTTTATTGAATTTTTACTTTCCATTACTCCAACATTTGTTTGATGTACGACCTATCTTACCACAATAATTGCAAGTAGGTCTTTGATTCCTTTGAGTACCTTTTTTGGAGGATTCACCTTCTTCTTTGTATCCAAGTCCTGCTTTACCCTTTTGCCTATAAAGATTCTATTTATTTTTCTGATTCAATTGATCCATGTCTAGTTGGGAATTCATCATTCTTTCATTGAGTTTCTTTTCAAAATTTAGATCAACTTTCATCCTATCATTGATTTTCTTTTTAGTGTTGAAGTCATTCCTTAACCTTTCATTTTCAAATCCCAGACTCATGATTTCTTCATTTGCATTGGAGAGCTAATTAATAAGATTTTCTTGCTGAAGGGATTGATTTTGAATTTCATTGTTCCTTACCTCCAAGTTTTCTTTTGCCTTATTTCACCTTTTTGAGATTTCACACAATCTTATTGACTAAATTTCTTGTTCTCTTTTCAATTTTCTTACTTCTTCATGCAAGGAGCCATTCTTTTCTAGGAGTTCTTTGATTGCATCATTTGCTTCATTTGAACTGCTTGAGGGGAGAAAATCTTCAATCTTCTCTTCAACATACTAGTGGTCATTCATCTATTTTGCAAGTTCCTTCCTTATTTTTAGGGATTGAGAAAGATGCTCTTTTTCTTTCTTGAGTTGAGCTATGGCCATCTCCAAATCTAGCTTTTCATTATCAATAGCTTTGTCAAGTTTGAATATCTCCATTGTCCTTGATCTTTGCTCATGATGTCAAACTTTATCCTATGAACCACAAACCTCTGATACCAATTGTTGGAAATATTTAGGACTAGCTAGGTTACTAAGAGGGGAGGGGCGAATTAGTAACCTCAATGACTAGCTAGGTTACTAAGAGGGGAGGGGCGAATTAGTAACCTCAATTTTTTTGACAAATTTAGCACTTAATAACATAATCCAATTATCATCAATAGATCTAATCTACTGCATGATAAGAAACTAAAAGTATAAAACACTTTGAACACAATATTTGGTGACCCAGAAACCTTCCAAATAGAAAGTAAAACTGGGTGGGGATGATACCCACAAAAATTCAATACTATAGTATAAAGTTTTCCTATTAGGGCTTACAATCATCAGCCTACATAAGAGAAAGAAGAACTAAACAAAGTTGAGACAAATTAATTTGGTAGTTCACTTTAGGATATTAAACAAGTTGACCACCTAAACAAATTGACAAACCTAAGAAACTTGAGAAGACTAAATCACCTAAGGAAGTAAGGTATGAATTTCAAGGTAGATGCTATGCATGCAATAAAATTAGTCATATGAAAATAGACTATATAGGTAAGTCATTGAAATCTATTTCTAATTTCTATTATTATAATTGTCATAGTTTTTGTCATAGAGAAGTTGATTGGAAGAAACCTAAATTTGGTAGTAATATTAGATATCGTAGATTGTTTAGAGGTGCTTACCCTGCATGAGAAAGGAGGAGATCCAATTAAGGAGATAATGGAGAAATAATCAACATTATATGTTACAAATGCAACAACTTTGGAAACATTGCCAAAAATTGCAGAGCACCCATTAATTAGCCTAGACCTAATTATAAAAAAAATGCACCATTATGTCAATTATGAAATAACTTTAGTCATATAGAAAGATTTTGTAGAATGGATATGAGGAACATCAACACAAACCCACATTTTAGAATGAACACCAACAAAATGTTAGAAGGAATGATAGTAACAATAACAATAAAAAAGATGAGTTGAGAGAGAATATAGAAGAATTCAAGATATTTATTTGTCAAAGCCAAAGATCCATCGACTTTAAATGCAATAATTATAAGATAATTCATTTGATGCACTTGAAGGAAGAATAAAGTCAACAATTATATGTGATTCATCCTATTTGAATTAAGCATCTTTTATAACTGAAATAACTATGAGAAAGACATAAAAGGTAGTAGATGGTGAATTATGACTTACACAATTAGTATGAGGTATTCCAAGATAATTTGAAGATATGGTTAAGAGTGCATTTGATTTGGAGATCTTATCTATGTAGGGAAAAGAAAGAAAGTCTATTTATAATTAGAACCAACTTTTTATGAATTGTGTACTTGCATTATTAATGTAGAAGTTGATTTAGTAAGATTTAAAGGATGTGAATGAGATATTATGTGATGTGTTCCTAAATTGAACACACATCTAGGTTGTTTTGTGATCCCAAATCAATCTCACAAAAAAAGAATACAAATAAATTTTGACTTTAAAAAGTTAAGGATAAAATTGATAAAACTGAATCAACGATTGAAGTTGATAGGAACGACCCCATTGTGATCAAAATTGAAATGAGATAGAGGAGAAACAAAAAATTGATCAAATTGATCAAATCGAACAAAAGATAAAGTTCTTGATGTAAGATGAAAAATATAAGAATCGCAAAACCAAGGTAGATCATTAACCATGAAATGTTATGTCCCAAAGGTGATTTAGAAGAAAATAAGTGGGGTAAAAACAAATGGAAGATAGAAATTTGGAAGATATGGAAAGAAATAGAAAGAAGAAAAGAAAATTCGTCTAAGAAACAGAATGCTCCAAAATCAATCAATTGTTTAAGATAGGAATTTTGATTGAGATCATGAAAGAAGATAAGGAAATGAAGATCAAAACATGACCATAGTTGATTAAAAGTCCACAATAAAGATGAAGGGGAAACCCTCTCAAACTCATAATGTAGCCTAAAAATGCAAACTAACATGAAATCTAACAATGTAAGCTACATGAAAATGCAATGTTGTACATATAATAGAGCAAGTGTAACATAGGATTTTGTGTTTATCATTCATTATAGAATGTAAAGGAACTTATTTTCATCATTGGGCCATTATTAACAGACATCAAAAAATCACACAATCATCACTAGTCACAAGTGTAACTATGAAAATATGAATGTGATTTATATTATATCAAAATGTGGAAAGATTCTAACATAAGCATCAAAGACATAAAGGTCAAGATGACTTTGATGTTAGCTTACCCAATTTAATATAGCAAAACCATTCTTCCATCAAGGCCTAGATGCCAAGATGACCAAAAGAATAGTTGTGCAAAAGAAATCAAGGATGATGCCTCAAATCTCCTAAGTGTTTCAAGGGGACAATGAGAGACACTCTAGAGTTTCAAAACCACACCCATAAGAAAAAATAAATAAAACATGTCCCATGCCCCAAGTCCTCTTGCTATGCATCTCAGAGAGACTTATCAAACAAGGACACTCAACAAAAATCAATAATAGTAAGAAAAGGGAATAACATAAGTCAAGCATTAAGTGTTTGTGTTTAAAAATTTAAGTGTGTTAACTGATATTGAGTTTTGAGGATAAGGATCAAATGCTTGCAAGTAGGTAAGATTGCATGACAAAATAGGACAAGACCTAATTGATAAGTGTTGAAAAATACTCGATATCAGGGGTTGTATTGAAAAATACAATTGGGATGGTGTTGAAAAACACCAGTTGTGATGTGTCCTAAAGACTAACATAGCCAAGAGACCAAAGCTAACACAATTATGTCCCCAAGCCAAAGAGAAAATCCAAACCAAGGCAATAAGGACAAGGCATGATGTAGAAAGGCTAAGTGTCAAGGATGCATGCTAAGAAATAGGGGTGCAAAGGCCTTAAGTAGAGCCCATTTCTAGGTTTTCACCACTTGGGATTTTTTTAAAAAAAAATTTCAGGACTTTTTATAATTTTTTTTGTATTTTTGCTACCAAGGCACCTATTTCTAGGTTTTCACCAAGGCACTTTTTCTATTTCTTTTGAATTTTTGAATTTTATTTTTTATTTTTTTTGCATTTTTGGAATTATAATTTTTTTTTTGGAGATACATCAAAGTGCTTATTACTAAGATGATCATTTTTTAGGACATTTTTCAATTTTTAGAATTTTCACAATATATCATTTTTTTGGATTTTTGAAATATATGATTTTTTTTGTATTTTTTCCAAGATCAATAAATATATACAAATAATATACAATGCCCCTAGACAAAAACACAGACCAAAATCTCAAGCAAGAGCACATCATTTAATTCCAATGTCTAACAAGGTGGAGGACAAGAGTGATTAGCAAGCTGGTGGAAGAAATGAAAGACAAGAGAATGAAGGAGAATAAAGGGAAGAAATCCTCAAGGGAAAACTCCTCAATAGTGCACAAGCTAGGAAAAACTTGTCATGTAAAGCACATTTGGATAAGAAATGAAAGGCCAGCATAAGATAATTCATCAAAGAATAATGTAAAAGTGGGAAAGATGCAATCCAAAGGAGTAGACATGTCAAGAAGCTTCATAGCATCGTATTTTACTCTTTTTTTATTAGATCAAGACCAAATGGGTAAACAGGAAAAGGAAAGAAAAAGACTAGAATGAATGGAGGAAAATATATATGAAGGCTAAACATAAAAGGAATGAAAAAAAGATCATCATAAGATAGCTCACAAGATAGCCAAATGTTTGTGTATAGGTCAACATTTTCAAGGTCAAAGAGAGAAGACGAAATAGATGAAAGATGTAGAAGTACTATGCATGATGCCTAATTGTCAAGTTTTCATCATGGTACTTATCCAAGGTGCCACAAGGGAGAAGATTTTCACCATAGGACAAATTTATTTCTCTTTAGTTTTGCTACAAAGGTGCTTGATTACTAGGTTTTCCCCAAGGCACATTTTCAAATTTTTTATTTTTTTCTTTCTTCTTCTTTTTTTTTTCAAATATTTTTAAATTTTTTCAATTTTTTGGAAGAAGTAAAGTTTTTTAGATAATGCTCCTTGAAATTTTAAACCATGACATGCAAAGGATTTAAAATGATATGCTCAAAGATGTTGATAGGGAAAGGAAGATGGAAGACAAAAATGGAGGATATGGCTCTATGTAGAGTGAGTGAGATCGAAAGATGGAAATGAAGGCAAGATCAAGGAAATTGATTTAAATTGATTTAATAAAATATTGCAAACCATTGATTTAGGAAATTTGATAAATTTATATATTAAATAATGAGGGCCCATAGTCTAGGTGACCATTTTAGGGTGCATACATTATGTACCATTTGAGCATGTGAAAATTTAAGGATTATATTGAGTGTGAATCCAAGGAAATCTAAGTAGCATTCAAGTGAAAGTATTATAAATTCTACATTCCACAAAATTAAGGTATTTATCAAATTTCAAGAGTTCATCTATGAATTTGAAATAAGAATTTGTGATAATCATGGATAGGAGTTTTGTTCATAATTTTGAGGATAAGGTTAAACCAAAAATAAAGATAAACCCCATTAAACCTTTAGAGGAAGAACCTACTATAGCATTTTTCATTATTCTAGAAGGAGTATCATACTTTGAGAACAGAAGAAGCTATCTTAGGAGAAAATTCAAAAAAGTAGGTGAAGATAACATGTCAAATGAAATTGATCACATCTACAACAAGGACATAAGATTTAAAGTGGGTATGCATACTTATAACATAATGAAATAATTAAGATCTTAGTTTCACATGACTTTGACGATGAGGATTGGGCGAAGATCATATTGAGAAAGATTCATGATTGAAAATTCTAGTTAGTAGATAATGTGGTAGAAATATTAGCTAACCTAATTCATGAGGTGATTGGTCTATGCAATGAAGGATCAATCCTAGTAAATGAAAAGAGTGTTAAGAAAGCAGAGCTAGAAAACATCAAATCTGAGTATAATGGGAGAGGCATTGTAATAAGTGTTGATATGATATTATTTTGAAGTGAAGAACTTGTAATGGAACAATCATTGTTTTTTCATTGATGTCAAACCTACTACTATAATTTGTTTGATTGATGAAGAGGATTTGATGGAAAGAGATAACAAGAGCACCTAGGGGAAAGGTTGAGTTATGGTATAAAAAAGAGTATAGAGATCAATTAAGAAAATGATGATATAGTGTATTACTTATCTACTTAAGGCTACAAAGGTTGGATACACTAGTTAAGTCTAGAAGAAAAATTAAGAAGAATTGTGTTTACCAAGCCTGACCGAGTGCATAGTAGGTGTTGAGAAAAGTTAGTACAAGATGAACATAAAATCAGTTAAAACCTAGAAAAGTGAATATTTAGTGTATGTTGAGTGAATATAGTGTAAGATGAGTAAATTTTAGTTGATGTCAGTTATCAGTAAATGATCTAAAGTTTTTTAACAAGGCTCACTCTAAACAAGATGATTGAAATCCTTTAACTAGGTCACATTTAACAATGTTCATTGTAACCTTTATCATGGTTGGCCTTTCATAGGGCATTAGATCAGAAGAGTGAGAACCAGTAACATGTTACTAGTGGTTTTTCCAAAATTGGGTTTCCACATAGAATCCTTGTGTCAAATGTGTTATTGAATTCATTATGTTTCATGTTTACATTTCTACAATTTCCTTTTGACCTAGGACACTAACCTACAAAGTTTAAGTATTGTATGCTCTAATGGAAGCATGCATAATAAGGTTTATGAATATGGATTCACTAAGTTGTGAATTTTTTTATTTCTACATTTAGACCATGGATAACTTATTCACCCACTCTCTTAGTTATTCTAAATAATTTCAATAATTGGTATCAAAGCCATCTTTTTAAGAGGACTAGTTTGAAGGTACTAGAAGCAAAAGATCAACATGTCAAAAAGAAAGGTACGTAATCTTAAAAAGGAAAACTTCCCTGCATTGCAAAATTTGATGAAGCTACACCTATAAGGTCTTGGAGATCATGCACAATTGACCATTATTACAAAGCATGTCAATCATGTTAGAGCCCTAATTGTTGATGATCTAAAAAAGGAGGAAACAACATAATCAAGAAATGTTCTGAGAGCCAAATATGAAAGTCTTGGAGGTAAGTTAATGACATGAGGATGGAAGACGGTGAGAACATTTCTCAATATTGCTCTAGAATAAAATATGTTGTTAATGCTATAAGAGGATCTACTAGTAAGATAGATGATGATAGTATATTAAGAAAAGTACTGAGAACATTGTTGTCCATCTATGCTATTAGAGTTTCTTCCACACAAGAACTAATATGTATACCAGTTTCTAATCTGACTCTTGAAGGTTTGGTATGTAGTCTCACTACCTTTGACCTCTCTAATTTTAATAATTTCAAACCTAACAATGTTGAATCTCCTTTAAAAGATAATTTTTCATTAAAGGAAACTAAGGAGAAGAAAAAAAGAGGTCAAATATGTTTCTAGTGACGTTGATAGAAATGAGGAGGATGTAGAACAACCTAAAGCACTACTAGAAAAGAGATTTCATAGAGGAAAAGGAAAATTTAAAAGTAAGTTACCCATAATGTGTTTTAATTGTAATGAGATTGGTCATATTGTTGCTAGATGTGCTTAGAAGAAGAACAATAGAAGTGGAGACAAATATAGAAGTAGAAGAGATGAAGACAAAAAATATTACTAAGACAAAGGCAAGAAATATTGCTACATTAAATAAGAGGAAACCAAAAATGGATCTAATGACCATGATGGTGAAGTGGCTTATGTTGCAATAAAGGATGAATCTAATGAGGATGAGGCAACTGCACTGGTGTCTTATGTGAAAAAGAGTGATAGATGGATCATTGATAGTGTGTGTTCACATCACATGAATGGAGATAAAAGTAAGCTCATTACCCTAAATTATTATGATGGGAATAGTGTAAGGTTTGGTAATGATGTGCCTTGTTTGATAAAAAGAAAATGGTTTTATGGAACTCATAGAAAAGATTTAGTATGATAATAATAATTATGTTTTTAAGGTCTTAACTATAAATTTTTGAGTGTCTCACAATTGAATAGTTCAGGTTGTAAGATTGTGTTTGAGAACAAGATAGCTAAGATATATGACACTAATGGGAAACTAATTGGGAAAGCTGATCAAACTAGAGGTAATCTATTTTATCTTGATTTGAATAATGCTACTTGTCTTGTTGTATAATTTAGTGATGTGTGGTTATGGAACAAGAGGTTATGCCATGTTAACTTTGATAACTTAGTGAGTATTAATAACATGAGAAGAGTCAAAATTTTGCCTAAATTGAAGAAACCTAATAATATAATTTTTAAACAATGTCAATTAGGAAAGATGACAAAATCTAGTTTTAAGAGTAAGACTCACACATCTAAAGAAATTCTTGGTATTGTTCATATTGACTTGTGTGGAAAAATTAATGTGTAAAGCGATGAGGGTGACAAGTACATTATCTTATTTGTTGATGATTATTCTAGGATGATGATAGTTATGTAATTGAAACAAAAATATGATTCTTTTCAAATGTTTAAGATGTACTTAGCAAGAGTTCAGAAGGAAACATGTAAGATTTTGAAATGTCTAATATTTGACAAAGGTGGAGAATTTACATCAAATGAGTTTGAGATGTTTCGTAATGATAGAGGAATTAAAGGAAAAACATTTTCACCTACGACCCCTCCACAAAATGGAATTGTTGAAAGGAGGAATATATCTATAATGGACTATGTTAGGACATTAATGATGGAGAATAATGTTTCTTTGAAATAACAGAGAGAAGCTACAAGTAAAACTATCTATATCATGAAATGTGTGCAAGTCAAGAAAGGTAATTGTTTAACACTTTTTGAATTATGGTATGGATACTCACCCAATGTAAAATATTTTAAGGTATTTAGAAGTAAGTGCTACATTCTTAAAGATTTAAGGAATGATAAATTAGATGCTAAAAGTGAAGAAGGTATATTCTGTGGCTATTCCACAAAAATTAAACCTTATAAGTGTTTAAATGCTAACACTAACAAAGTTTTGGAAAGTGCAAATGTGAAGTTTGATGAATATATAGAGGTACATGAGGTTGAACCTATGAAGGAACTAGAGAAATACAAATATTTTGTATACTTTTATGAAGGCATGCATGCTGATGAATATGTTGTAAACCAAGTTGCAAATCAAGAGCAAGTTTCAGGTGGCTTCTTAGTCACATAAAATGAATATCAAGATGCATTTAGGAATAGAGCTACAGTCAGGAGCTAAGTTGCAAACAAAAGTTGAGACACATTATGATTTTGAGATTAGTGTACATGAAAGGGATGTTGAATTAACTAATAGAGAAGTACATAGCAATTCAAAACTTGACATACCTAATGAGGAAAGTAGAGTAGAATCAATATTATCAAAGTATATCAAAATACGTCACCCTGCTAAACAAATAATCAGAGACAAAGATGTTAGACCAATGACAAGAAACAAGCTAAGAAGTGATACATGATTGATAAGTATGAATAAACCTAAGTTAGTGAAATATGCCTTAGAAAATGAGGACTAGAGTAAGGCCATGAAAAAAGAGATTGAATAGATTGAGAAGAATAAGACATTGACTCTAGTTCCTACACAAGAGGACAAGAATTAGATAGGAACCAAGTGGGTGTATAGAAAAAAGTTTGATGAAAATGGGGAAGTCATAATGTATAAGGAAAGATTAGTTTGTAAGGGGTATGCACAAAAGGAAGGAATTGAATATGGAGAAACATTTCCCCCTATTGCAATATAGGTGTTGGGACTCAAAATCGAAGCCTCGATTTTGAGTACCATTGAGAAAATCAAGTCCAATAAACACTTTTTGATGCGTGTGTACCTAGCTGTCCATTTGAAGCCTAAGAGGTGTTTAATATTTCTAACACCTTGCATTTAGTGTGTATATGTATTCCATGATGATAAATTTTGATTCCAAGTCATTTCACAAAGTCCTATTTTGAGCAATCTCTAATTTTGTATTTTTGCCCAAGTGTCAAATAGTGACATGAGGTTGTGTTTGAATTTGAATATCTTACACCTAGTAATGTTTCATGACTTGCCACTTTGGGAACATTTAGTTTCCATACCAAAGAGCCTATGTATTAGATTTTTATTTGTTTTGAATTTTTTTGACTAGGGTTTTATTCCCTCAAAGTTGGTCATTTATTATTGTCATGCTGATATGAATTGTTCAAAATTTTTGGAGGCACTGTTTGACTTGTTATAACTTTGACCCAATTGACCAAAATGAGATAATTCCTTTTGTGTTACACTTTAGAGGTCAGAGACTTTCTATGTTTCAAGTTTGAGCTTATGAAAAATTCATTTGATTAGTTTTCAAACGTGATTCCAAATGCAATTTGTAACTTTTTATTGGTGTCATAAAGTGCAGATTGATTAGTACCCCTATTTGGGACGTCATAACTCTAAATTCAGGATACGTGAGATTAAATGGATTGTACCATTGTGTTCTCCTCTAAAAATAATTTAAGTGTTCTGGTTTTCAAGTTTTGACAAATTTGTCTACACACTTTCCTAGGCCCATTCCATTTGCAATAAAATGTTTTATGTTATTGTTCCCAGTTTCTAATTCTAAGTATCCTACTTTGACCGCTCGCTAAATGTGCCTCGTTATTCATCATGATCTATAATCATAGATTTATACTCTCTTCATGATAGAAAAACCATGCCCCAATTTTTGTTTCCCCAAGTGTCAATTAGCCTAGTTTTCGAAGCCAAAACATAATGCAATTTATTGTTTTTGATATGTTTGTTTGCAGATAGTTCTAAGAGGGAAACTTTGACAGTCAATATCTTTTGACTGAGAATTCATCATGAGACAAGATTTGAGAGGGGAAGAGTGTGTAGAACAAAGAATCAGTATGTTTAATCTCACAGCTTGATTAGATGTTTTGGTTAGTTTTTAAAGCTAGTCGATAGGTCATGTTAGCAAAAAGTCATAGTTTGCAGATTAATGATAAAATAAGTTTTTAATGAAAAAGGAGTGAACATTTTTTTTTTGAATTTGTATCAGGCAATTAGTGGATTAGTTTGAGAAATCAGGTGTTTGAAAATGAAATTTTTTTTTAGCCAGACCCACTTTGGGGCCTGACTGATTGCACCAAATTAATAAAAATGAGTAATTAAAAAGATTTCTTTTTCCCTATCAGTATCCATATTATGAGAAGAAAATTTTTCCATTCACATCTTGGATGGTATGCAATTTGAAGACATCTCAACTTCCTTCCAAACATATTTCCCTGTGTAAGTAAACTCGAGGGCCAAGGTGGGAAGATTTTCCCAAATCCATGTAAATATTTTGCACTAAAAAATGGAGTTCAATCTAGGTCTGAATGGTAGAATTTTGACATCCTTGAACTTATTTTCCACTAAATTTGATGAGGTCATAAGATTGGAGGAAAAAAGGGTAGATGATATTGACTATGTTCTTGTAGACACACGAGGCTAGATAGAAATATTTACTTGGTTAGCTTCAAGAGCCATAATAACAAACCTTATTCTTCCATTTTACCCACTATACTAGCATATTTCATTGATACTCCTTGCTCAAAAAATCAAATCACTTTTATGAGAAATATGCTTTACACCTGTAGTATACTCTACAAGACACATTTGCCTCTTCTTCTTGCTTTTAACAATATTGATGTTTCTCAACATGAATTTATGTAGATGAAGGTAGACAGAGCCATAGGCTAAAGGAAAGTTCCACACTGAAGGGACCACAATGTGTCTAAAGAGGAGTAGAAGCTGTTGGAGGAAGATGAGGAGCTACATGCCAAAGTGGAGAGACAAAGGAGGTGGCATATGAAAGGGGGTTAGTGGTAGGGAAGAAACAGTTGGGTAGTTAAGGAAGACCACGATGTGGTGAAGGAGATTGGCAAAAGGAGCATCCTGAACTTGTAGAGTTTTGATGAGGTCATGAGAAAAGAAGAAGAGGCAACATTTTAAAATGCCTCTTGTTTTGGAGTAGAGAAGTCAATTTAAGAGGAAATGTGAGTGTTGAAAGGTGTAAGCCACATGAGATGGAAGTTGCAGCATGGAATGAAACCCACAACTAGACTGAACAACACCTATTATATACCATAGTCCAATGACATGGGGAGTGACATACCTCTCATAACTTGCAGCCACCCACAAAGAACATGCAATTGATGAGAAAAAATGGAGAAGTGCTGAAGAATTTTCATGTCAAGCACCTATAGGCATAAATCCAATTTTGATTGGGTGCCTAAAGAAATTTCCTCCATGCAATATTTTGGATGAAAAGATGTACATTTCCCAGAAGAGTGTCATCGCACCCCAGCACATAGAAGAAAACCTTGAGAGCCTTTCTGCAAATGAAAGGAAGCTATAGTATTAAACAAGGGAGGTGTCTTAGTTTGAAGCCATGGCATAGAAATGGAGGAAGGTTGCAAGGATATGAGGGAGAAGCAGAGGGAAAACCATGAAAATGTCTTTATCCCACATCACTTGTATTGGCAATTTTTATGTCTTAAAATACAAAAGCACACAACATACTTGATGTCTTTAAGACATAGGCTTTTGGAAGCCATGATTTGCAAGGTGGGGCCTTTGGTCAGCTAGAGGACCTCAAAATTAGGGAAAAAAGGTATATTTCAAACAAAACTACTGAAATCAGCATGGAGCTCGAACAAATGAAAAATTGCCAAGTGTCAAGCACAACATCCCAACTTGATCATGGAAAATGGTGTCTTGATGTGGCACAGGGGACATGTGTCATGAAGGCACTTCTTCGCATGCACAATCAACACCCTATTGACTGTAATGTGAGAAAGTGCCTTGCTAACATGTGTCAATAGGCTTGGTCGCAGTTGACGTGGCAGTGAACAACCAAATGCATAGGATTGCAAGGATAAGTAATGCGGGAATATGCATGGGTGCCACATGGTAGTGGGTCTAGGTTAGAGATGAGGTGGCAATTGACTGGGCAGATAGGCAGGCCAATCAGGTGGTGCCACATTGTAGCACACTCAAAGCAAGGTTGACCCGAAATGCATGGGTGAACCCAAGTTTCAAAAATGATAAAAAATAAGTTTTTAATAATTTTTTAAAAAAGGGTCAGGTGCTGAGTTTTTAAATTCAAAATTGATATACTCTAAATTTTTAACTTTAGAAAATTTAAAATTTTGAAAAATGAGAGTTGCAGACTAGAGATTTATAGCAAGGATACATTTTTCAAAATGACATTCTGGGAGTTCCCGATAAGTGAACATAGTTATATTATATATCGCCAGAACTGGGAGAAGATGAACTTGCCAATTGTGGAGTTTGTTTTTTCACAAGAGGTCATTGGTTCAAGTTATAGGTAGAAATGTAACTTCTGGGCCTTCTTAGTGAAATGGGAAAAAATTGAAAATGTAGTTACAGGCCTAGTAAGGACACATGGTAAAAGGCATGTTGGGTTAATTTTGAGAATATTATGCCATTCTGGTATAATTTGTCTCCAATTTTTAGTTATGATGGATATTTGTTTTTCCAATTGGGCTGAATTTCAGGATTAAAGTTGGAGTCATGATTGAAGAATCAGATCTTTTGTGAAATGAAAGAGGAAATGAAAATATTTTCTAGGTTAGGATTGAATTCTTTCATCCTATATATGTATCTTTCTCTCTTTAATTTGAGGTTGGAAAATGTTTAGGGAGAAGTTAGGAGTTGAAAATTGAAGCATAAATGGTTGTGGAATTGATGAAATTTGAATGGATAGTATCTAGATGTGCTAGTTCTAGACCATGAAGCTATGCTTTGGCTGTGATACCCCTTCCAATCCCATTAGTTTCTCATTCCCACCACTTTCTCTCTTGTATGATATCATATGTTTATTTTATAGTCTAGTTTATTAGGTATTTTATGAGTCAATTTCATGCATTTTTATGTATTATTTCATTTTAAATATTGTCTCCTTTATCACTGATTTGCAATGTTTTATGATATTTGAACAAAGAATCTAACTCATAGTTGTAGTCCCTTATGGTTGTATGTTGTTTCATTGTTGCTTATAATTTAATGAGTTATATAAATATTTCATGGAAATCAATAGGGTTGTAGGTTTATTGAGGAGGATATTAGGTAAGAATGAGATTTAGACTAAACATTAATATCCAATTTACAAGGTCAATGGATAGATCTAGAGTCTTGGCTTAGGATATGTGTCTTAGATATCCAAAATGCATGAAAGAGATTTGTGAATTGCCCAATGGATGAGGCACTGATTAACCACAGGATCATTAGTTCATTATACATACTTGGTTTTCATCCACTTTCCCCACCCACATAAAATAAAATCAAATTCAAATAATCTTTATATTTTATGTTTGAAGAGAAAGAATAGGATGCCCTCACTCAGCTTATGAATTACATTGTCTCACCTAGCTATTATAGATCTATGTTATTGCATGAGTCAATAGGAGAAATAAGGGCTAAATCTATTGTCAATAGTTTTAAGAATATTTTTAGCACTAGTACCATATAAATTGAATCTGAGGTCCACCCACCTCAATTTTTTAGAGCTTGAAGTAGAAGAAGGATCTAGCCTTATAGTTGGCCTAGTGTCTAAAATGGTGCGTTGAAGATGGGAGTTAGCTGCCCCCAGATGTACCTTATTCTCACTGGGGTAATTTGAAACTGTCTTTATTTCAAGTCACTAATAATAGGAAGGAGTAAGAACTCTTCATTCTTACTCTACATACAAAACTTCCAAAGTTTATCATATGGATGTGAAATTTGCATTTTTGAGTGGCATATTAGAGGAAGAGATTTACATAGAAAAACCAAAAGGATTTGTTGATGATAACAACAAAACATGGTATGTAGATTGGACAAAGATTTATATGGTTTAAAGCAAGCCCAAGAGCATGGTATGGAAGGTTTCTCAACTATTTTTTGAAGATTGGATTTGAGAAGACTGATGATAAAAATAATTTGTACTTGAAGATAGAAGGATGTAAACACATTTTACTAGCTAAATTTTTTATTGATGATATCATATATGGAAGTCAAGATGGATTAGGTAAGGCATTTGCAAATGAAATAAAGAACGAATTTGAGATTAATATGCTTGGAGAGATCAAGTTCTTTATTAGTTTACAAGTATATTAGATGAGATATGGTATATACATCACTCAATCTAAGTATGTGAAGCAAATATTGAAAAAAATTGAACTAGAAGATTCAAAACTAGTGAGCACACCTATGGTGATAGGACATGAGTTGTCAAAGAATGATGATTTAGCTAATGCGAATAAAAAATTGTATAGGTTAATGACTGACAAATTGTAATATGTAGTACATAGTAGACCTAACATTGCATTATCTATTCGAATTGTTGCAAGATTCTCTACTAATCCTAAGGAGAATCATTTGATGGTTGTTGAGAAAATTATGTGATAATTAGAAGGAATAAAAGACTATGGTCTATACTAGAAGAAAATAAGAAGTTTGAGTTGAGAGCCTACATTGATGTTGATTGGGCTAGAAACATTGATGATAGAAAGAGCACTAGTGGAGGAGCATTTTTCTTAGGAAAGATGTTGATCACCTAGACCAACAAGAAACAAAATTGCATATCTCAATCTACAACTGAAGTTGAACATGTGGTTGTTGTCGTAAATTGTACAAACATTGTATGGATCAAAAAACTACTCAAAGGTATGAAGGAAAAAATCACTGAACTTGTGAGACTTTATTGTGATAATACAAGTACTATAGATATATCAAAGAACCCTATGATACACACAAAGACTAAGCACATTGCAACAAGTATCATTACTTGAGAGTGTTAGTTTAAGAAAATGATGTGAAGATGGAATATGTGAATACAAAAGATTAGATAACTGATATCTTCACAAAAGATTTACCTAAGGATGCTAATGAGTATCTAAGAGGTAAACTAAGGGTAATACCCCTATTCAAAGCTACTTAAGAAGCATGAGTAATGCCCTATATGAACCAGGATAAATGGTGTATCTTACAACTAAAATTGTTAGATCTGCATGTTGAGATGATAAGTCTTTGGCATTACTATCAAAGAGGGAGTAATAAGGAATATTGAACAAAGAGAGAAATACTTTAGAAGGAGAAAGAAATATGAAATATTTACTTAGAAGGAGATAGTGTACCTAATCTTTACTAAAGAGGGAGAAATCATTAAAAGAAATACATATAACTTGTAAAAGGAGGAATGTAATGAGGAAGAAATAAGTATAGAGAAGTTGATACCCTACAAGTTGATAGATGAAGGGAGTCATAAGGTAGAGTTGATTGTCTATTAGCTAGAACATAGCTTTGTATCCTATACAGAATATGAAGTCTACTAATAGAGGGAGAGATTTCAATACAAGGAATTGTTTTCTTTTTGGTATTGTTGTTGGTATTGGTTTTCCATAAATGCCAAAGAGGGAGATGTTTTATATTAAATTGTTTTGAAGTGAAGAACCTATAATGCAACAATCATTATTTTGTTAGTGATGTCAAACCTACTACTTGCAAGTAAGACAACTGCTTAGTTGATTTTAGTACTATCATTTGTTTTATAGATGAAGAGGATTTGATCAAATGAGATAACAAGAGCACCTAGAGAAAATGTTGAGTTATGGTATGAAAAATAGTACAAATATCAATTAAGATAGTGATGATATAGTATATTGTTTATCTACTTAAGGCTACAAAGGTTGGATACACTGATTGAGTCTAGAAGAACAAGTAAGAAGAATTGTATCTGCCAAGCCTAACCAAGTGCATAGTAGATGCTGAGAAAAGTTAGTGTAAGTTGAGAAAAAAATCAATTGGAGCCAAGAAAAGTGAATATTCAATGTATGTCGAGTGAATATAGTGTAAGCCAAGTAAAGTTTAGTCAATGCCAAACACCAATAAACTTTAGTAGTCACCATGTAAACTAGTGGTAGATGAGTAGAAGAACAATATGGAAGCTAAGTGACAACATATTGATGCCAAGTACTAGTATTCATGTTAAATCATAGATTTGATGAATTTGAGATGACTATTTTTTTTTGAATTATGTGAAGTGTGTAGAAGATAACTATGATGGGTTGGTGGAGCATATACTAAGGAAAACCAATTTGTGATGAATTCAAGGAGGATTGAAGAAGAAGTTTCAACAAGAACCAAATGAAAAATGGGTAGATTCATTGTATCCTACATAATCCTACCTAATCCTAAAATGAAAGATTTTGGTTCAAAGACAAAAGATCTTAAATCTTTATTTATAGAGAGATATGGCTAGAAGAAAAGGTTGTCATGTGCAAGAACCTAAGAAAAACAAGGAGTCTAAGGTATTATTTCATATATTGGTCAAACATTAAAGAATGCAAATGGCATGAAAAGAAAGAAGGATTAAGAGTATGAATGCTTGAAGGGTGAACAAGCTATCAAAGATGAAGTGTGTGAAAGCCAAGAAGAATGGAGGATTGAAGCAGAGATCTTTTTGTTGATATAGGGAGAGATTTCAATATAAGGAATTGTTTTCTTTTTGGTATTGGTTTTCCATCAATGCCAAAGAGGAAGATTTTGTTATATGAGATTTTTTTGAAGTGAAGAACCTGTAATCCAACAATCATTATTTTGTCACTGATGTCAAACTTGCTACTTGCTAGTAAATAAACTACTTAGTTGATTTGAGTACTATCATTTTTTTTATTGATGAAGAGGATTCGATCAAATGAAATAACATGAGCACCTAGAAGAAATGTTGAGTTATGGTATGGAAAAATAGTACAAAGATCAATTAAGATAGTGATGATATAGTGTATTGTTCATCTACTCAAGGCTGCAAAGGTTGGATACACTAATTGAGTCTAGAAGAACAAGTAAGAAGAATTGTGTCCACCAACCCTAACCAAGTGAATAATAGGTGGCAAGAAAAGTTAGTGTAAGTCGAGAAGAAAATTTATTGGAGTCAAGAAAAGTGAAGATTTAGTGTATGCTGAGTGAATATAGTGTAAGCCAAGTAAAGTTTAGTCAAAGCTGAGCATCAATAAACTTTAGTGTTCACTGAGTAAACTAGTGGAAGATATGTGGTAGAACATTATGGAAGCGAAGTGAACATATTGATGCCGAGTGCTAGTATTCATGTTAAACCATAGATTTGACAAATATGAGCTAACTAATTTTTTCTTGAATTATGTGAAGCATATGGAAGATAACTATGATGAGTTGGTGGCACAAATATCAAGGAAAACCATTTTGTGATGAATTCAAGGAGGATTGAAGAAGAAGTTTCAACAAGAACCAAATGAAAAATGGGTAGATTCATTGTATCCTACCTAATCCTACCTAACCCTAAAATGAAAGATTATGGTTAAATGAAAAAAGATCTTAAATCTTTATTTATAGAGAGAGCTAGCTAGAATCAAAGGTTGTCATGTGCAATAGACTAAGGAAAACAATGAGTCTAAGGTATTGTTTCATATAGTGGTTGAACATAAGAGACTGCAAATGGCATGCAAAGAAAGAAGGCTCAAGAGTATGAATGCTTGAAGGAAGAACAAGCTATCAGAGTTGAAGTGTGTGGAAGTTGTTAGTGAATAGATTGTCCTCCAAGAAAATGTGTATAAATATAACCCCAAATGTCCAAATGAAAGGACTAATCAGCACAAATAGTTGGATAGGTTATCATTGGATTGATAACCTTCATCTATATTTTATTCGAGTACAACTCCCCATATATGATAATAAATTTAAATATGAATACTTTTAACCAGAAAGCATGAAAGGAATACAAACATCTACTCGTAAATAGAAAATAGATGCGGAAAACTAAGTGACTTGAAAAAGAAAGAATAGAAAATAGCACAAAGTATATTTGCTTGCTACATTACAAATGATGAAAAAAAGAAACATATTTTCCATCCTCTTGAGAAAATAAAGAAACAAAGCTTTGAAGCTATCTTGTAAGAAAAATGTATTTAAGAAATAGCGACAGTAGAATGCATTTAGAGAAAACTAAAGCAATACGAAGATCACTATTAGTGGGAAGAAAATTGCCCAAACTCTAGGTTTTTAATGTGCAATTTATCTTCAAAAACCTCCCTTCTCTAAAGTGTAAAAGATACAAAGACCCTGTTACACAGTTGCATCAAAATTACTATCTAAAGAAAACCAAAATTCCCTTCCTTGAATTACATTTTGAAAACAAGATTTCTCCTGTCCCTAATACAAAGTTCAAAAAAAATAACAGCCCTATTCCTCACAGCACCAAGTCAGATTATCTTTCCCTTTGGATGAAAAATATGGAAAACTCAAAAAACCAAAAACACTAAAAAATCCCTATGCTATAGCACCAAGTTTTTAGCCTCCAAGAGAAAAGATGGAACCCCTTGCCTTGTTGCTACTAGTTTATTTATCTTTTCACTTGTTGTGGCTTTTTAGTTTCCCTAACTGAATCTTGAAAAAAATTTGATTTCCCACTTCCTTTGTAATATCTCCCACTAATTATTATTTGAATATTAAATCCTAATGACATATGTCATTAAAGTTATAATATAATACATAATCTTTCACATTCCACACTAAAACGATTATACGGGAGATATGTTTATAACCCACAATTTTTTTATATATCTTGATAATTATAACATTTAATAAAACATTATATTTTTATTTGTTCCTTTCCAAAATTTTATTTAGACACCTGTCATATACCTGCATTATGTGAGAGAGTTGACATATGCTAGCTGTCATTTGAATGATTTAATTTTAAATAAGATATTCATGATTTTGGGCGGATTGGAAATGATTCTAACAGAAAAAATAGGTCTGATTACGAGGGAAATAACTAATTATTGCACAATTGGATCTTTCTAAATTTTGGCTATGTTGTCACAATCCTAGTTTTTCACATTCTCACCAAAGAGATTTTGAAAATAATGTCTCAGTCAAAAGTTACAGGTCACTATTTCATGGTCTATATGACTGTCAGAAAATCAAAATTATAAATTTGACAGCAATAGTCTTATATTTTCATCTTTATTTTGTATCAATTTGGTAGATTTATAATTCATTCCAAACATCTTCAAATCACTAGCCTCTTCATCATTATTTTGTATGGCATATTCAAGACCTACACTTCTAAAAAAATGAATGTGGCTTTAAACTAAATCAGTTATGAACTTCAAGCTACTGACCCCCTGAACCTGTGAACTGAATGTTGAACCTCTGAACTTGACCTTAATATGAACTTTTTATCATGAAGCCTCCAATTTTGTGAGATAAAAAACTAAAATTCTAACTTGTGAAATGAATCATTGAAACCATGCCACTAAATCATACATGTGAACCTCTCAGAACAAATCATTAAACTTGCATGAACGAATTGAACTATTTTGAACTAGTTTGAACTGCTTTGAACTTCATTTTGAAGTGGTTCAAGACTTCTGCACTTGAAGTTTGAACTATTGAACCTTTGAAAAAAAAAAACTCATTAAACCTTTGAAACTACTGAACTGACAAAAATTAATTATGAATTGTGAACTTCCCTGAGTCGACCATTCTACACTTTGAACCATGAGTCTAAATTTTCTACCTAGGAGATGCCCATTTAAACTGTGGCAGTTCAACTTGTTTCAAACAAATTGAAACACTTTGAACCACTTGACCTAACCTTCATCTTAATCTACACTTCTACACTTTTTTTGAAATTGTTGAGCTAATAGAGTCTGAACCTAAACTATGAACTAAGATAGAATTTTGAACTTTCTTGAACAAACAAATCTACATTTCAAACCACTTTGAACTATCAAACCATTTTGAACTACTTTGAACCAAGTTCAAATTACTTCAAAGAAGTTCAAAACCTAAAGCTGAAAGTTTAAAAACTTGGGTACATATGTGTACAAACAGGGGCTCTAACTGAGGGACTATTTTTGATGCAAAAATAGAGAACTCTAGCAATCCCTGGCCAAAGATGAGTGCCTTATCCATTAGGCAATAGAGTCAATAAGAAATGAAAACTGGGAGCTACTTGTATAGAGGGCAGAGGGGAGCAGGGAAAAATCAACCGACAAAACAAACACCTAAACTACCAGCAAGCACAAAGCAACAACAAGCTAAACTATGCACAACAAAAAATTATTTACAAAAATAGGCTACCAGCCTATACCTTTGAGAATGCATTCATCCACTCATGGAAATCCATTGACTAGTTCAGAGAAATACATGCCTATTCAGAAGAGTGATTGATATGTAGAATGCACCAGCATTAGCAAACATCTTGTGGTGACTACAAGGATGAATTCAACAACCACATGTTGTAGGGACTCTTTCTCTTTGGGAATACCAACTTCATCATAAAAATGGCATGCCTCCCATTCCACTTGTGTCTGCTACAACATGATAGGAGTGAAATGTTGTACCATAGTATACAATTACACTTCATCAAAATTCATGGATGTTTCAACTTGTGAAGGCTTTTTATCATCAATTCATATTGACAAAATCAAATAGTGCATAGTTTGTCCAACCACATTCTTTGAAAGATTTCCTTGCTTTATCACTACTTTAGATCATAAGCATTTGTTTTGTTGTGGTATATATGAAATAGTTTCAAAGAAAGAAGTGTCATACCCTTCTTTATTATCTATCCATTTTTGCTCTTGCTAATACACCATATCATGCTAATTAGAATCAATAACAGAGAGTGTATTGGAAACTTTAGAAGTACAACCTTCATTTTCCAGAGAAGGGGCAGCCCTTGATAACTCTTTGTTTGACTCATATGCAACAAGTCCTTCACTTGCAACTAGTACATTCATGCTGGTTACTATTTTGTTTGATTTGAAACACACTCCTCATTATCTTCAATATGCAAACAATAGAACCCTATCATCTTTAAAGCATTATCTTTAGCCAAAAATGGTTCTTGAAAATCTTCATCATTAAAAATAGTTAGATTCTAAAAAGGAGGAACATTGGGAGCAGATTTGGTTTCTTCTAGAAAATGCTTCTTCTTTGTAGCTTCCTCATCAATGTATTATTGCTGTCCACTAAGGTATTCTTTCATTGGTGGAGCCTTTATAGATTTCATACCACTAAGAATCAAGGCATCATCCAACTTGATTGCTTCCTTTTGCATGTCTACCAAATTTTGCACTCCAAGGCATTGTAACCAAAACTTGACTTCAACATCCATAGTAGCAATGAAGAAGCATACCTGATTGCTTTCATTTGGTTGGTGGGCTAGAGGGATTTTACCAATAGTCTGATTAAATCTATGAATGAACTCCCTTACAATTTCATCTTCTTTCATCTAAATTTGAATAAGACTTACCAATAATTGATAGGAGTCAACTATGGGTTGAAATCTCTCCTTAAGATCATCCTAATTTGCGATACATCTGTCTTGTAGATTCTGAAACCATTATACAAAATTTCCCACAAGGCTTTGAACAAACAATCTGATGAACACATCTTCTTCCTACACACCAAGAATCCCACATGCAACAGTAACTACTTTGATGTGATCAGTTGAATCTTGTGTTTTGTCTCCATGAAACTTGGGAAGGTATTCCCATGATCTTTATGGTAAGGCTGAATAACGGGCTAGGGAAAATGGTCTGATCTGAGCCCCCCATGGCTGAGTTGTAACTACTACCATAATATAGGTTGAAACTCCAAAATCAAAGTTTTAATAGGTTTGTAATGTAGAGTCGTGAATCTCCTACATGTAGAGATAACAATGAAATTGAGGAAACTAATGTTAGGCAATGATCTTCATTTCCTCCCTAGTAGTGTCACCAAAAATCTATTAGTGAATAGATAATCCTCCAAGAAAATGTGTGTAAATATAACCCCAAATGCCCAAATGAAAGGACTAATTAGCACCAATAGTTGGACAGGTTATGATTGGATTGATAACCTTCCTCTAAATTTTATTTGGGTATAGCTCCCCATATATGATAATAAATTTAAATATGAATTCTTTTAACTAGAAAGCATGAAAGGAATACAAACATCTACTCATAAACACAAAATAGAAGTGAAAAACTAAGTGACTTGAAAAAGAAAGAACATCAAACAACACAGTCTATTTGCTTGCTACATTACAAAGGACAAAAACAAGATACATATTTTCCATCCTCTTGAGAAAGTGAAGAAACAAAGCTCTGAAGCTATCTTGTAAGCAAAACGTATTTAAGAAAAAATGACAGTAGAATGCATTTAGAGAATACTAAAGCAATACAAAGATCACTATTAGTGGGAAGAAAATTTCCCAAACTCTAGTTTTTTAATGTGTAATTTATGTTCCAAAACCTCCCTTCTCTAAAGTGTAAAAGATACAAAGACCATGTTACACAGTTGCATCAAAATTACTATCTAAAGAAAACTGAAATTTCCTTCTCTGAATTACATTTTGAAAACAAGATTTCCCCTATCGCTAATAGAAAGTTCAAAAAAAATAATAGCCCTGTTCCTCACAGCACCAAATCTGATTATCCTTCCCCTTGGATGAAAAATATGAAAAAATTCAAAAACCAAAGATACTAAAAAATCCATCTACTATAGCACCAAGTCTGCAGCCTCCGAGAGAAAAGATGGAACCCCTTGCCTTGCTGGTACTAGTTTATTTATCTTTTCACTTGCTGTGGCTTTTCAGTTTCCCTAATTGAATCTTGGATTTTTTTTCGATTTCCCTCTTCCTTTGCAATATCTCCCACTAATTCTTATTTGAATATTAACTCCTAATGACATATGTCATTAAAGTTATAATATAATACATAATCTTTCACATTCTACCCTGAAAAGATTATACAGGAGATATGTTTATAACCCACAATTTTTTATATATCCTGATAATTATAATGTTTAATAAAACATTATAATTTTATTTTTTCCTTTCCAAAATTTTACTTAGACACTTGTCATATGCCTACATTATGTGAGAGAGTTTACATATGCCACATGTCATTTGAATGATATAATTTTAAATAAGATATTCATGATGTTGGGCAGATTGGAAATGATTCTGATAGAAAAAATAGGTCTGATTACGAGGGGCATAACTAATTATTGCACTATATGATCTTTTAGAATTTTGGATATGTTGTCACAATCCTAGTTTTCCACATTCTTTTTGAAGTGATTTTCAAAATAATGTCTCAGTCAAAAGTTACAGGTCACTATTTCAGGGTCTATATGACTATCAGAAAATTAGAATTATAAAGTTGACGGCAAGAGTCTTATATTTTTCATCTTTTTTTGTATCAATTTGGTGGATTTATAATTCATTCTAACCATCTTAACATAACTAGCCTCTTTATCATTATTTTATGTGGCATATTCAAGACCTGCACTTCTGAAACAATGAATGTGGCTTTGAACTAAATCAATTTTGAACTTCAAGCTGCTGATCCCCTAAGCCATTGAACTGAATGTTGAACCTCTAAACTTGACCTTAATATGAACTTTGTATCATGGAGCCTCCAATTTTGTGGGATAAAAAACTGCAATTCTAACCTAGGAAATGAGTCATTGAAACCAAGCCACTAAATCGTACATATGAACCTCTCAGAACAAATCATTAAACCTGCATGAACAAATTGAACTATTTTGAACTTGTTTGAACTGCTTCAAACTTTAGTTTGAAGTGGTCAAAGACTTCTACACTTGAAGTTCGAACTATTGAACCTTTGAAACAAAAAACTCATTGAACCTTTGAAACTACTAAACTGACCAAAATTGATCATGAATTGTGAACTTCCCTGAGTTGACCATTCTACACTTTGAACCATGAGTATAAATTTTTCTACTTGGGAGATGCCCATTTAAACTATGGTAGTTGAACTTGTTTCAAAAAAACTAAAACTCTCTAAACCACTTGACCTAACCTTCATCTTAATCTACACTTCTATACTTTTTTTGAAATTGTTGAGCTGTCAGAGTCTAAACCTGAATTATGAACTAAGATAGAATTCTGAACTTTCTTGAACAAACAAATCTGCATTTCAAACCACTTCAAACTATCGAACCATTTTGAAATACTTTGAACTAAGTTTGAAGTACTTTAAAGAAGTTCAAAATCTAAAGCTGAACGTTTAAAAACTTGGGTACATATGTGTACTAACAGAAGCCTAGTAGAATGGAGGATTGAAATAGAGATTTTTCATCTACAAGTGAGTTGTAATTTTTTATCAGATGAAGCCTTACTATTAATTTCTAATCATTGTATCAATATAGGGTAAATCCTTTGGATTAAGGTTGAACTAACAGTCATTGCTAAATCCTTTAATGAGGTGACATTTTAGGTGAATGATCTAAAGTTCTCTAATAGGGCTCACTCCTAACAAGGTGATTGAAATCCTTTGATCAGGTCACATTTAACATTGTGCATTGTAACCTTTAATAGGGCATCACTCTAGAAGAGTGAGAATTAGTAGCATATTAAGGGCGATTTTTCACAAATTGGGTTTCCTAGTAAAATCCTTGTGTCAAATGTATTATTGAATCTAGTACATTTCATGTTTACATTTTGGTGAAGTTTTTTCTATCAATTAAGCCAAGAATGATCTATGTTGAATGACTTAGTTATGAAGTTACTGAGAAATAAGAAGAAGTGTATGTGGAAGAAATCCTAAAATCAGCCAGAGATGAAAGATTTAATATATTTGGAACATATGAAGAGATAATATAGTTGACATCTCAAGCCCAGCTTAATAAATCTTTAAAGAATCAAATTGAGGCCATAATGAAGAAAATCATATAGGAAGAATATATGACACTAGAAGATGTAGAGATAGTAAGACAAACTATTGCTAGAATGAGAAAAAATTGGACAAGAACCAATCATGTATGTGGAAGCATTAGTAGTGGGAGGAATAAATGAGGGCATAAGAATTGCAAAACCATAAGTAGTAGTATTAACCATACGATATGCCATAGTTTCACATATACAACCCACATTTGTACTACTAGTGCAAAAGGAGAAAGGTGAAGAAGAAGTAACTATATAAAAAAAGTGTATTCCGAAACCTCTACCTATACACAGAGATCAACAAAGTTGAAAATAGTGAAGCAAGAATAAGCTAAGCCATAGCCCATGAAGAGAACAAAGAAGATGACTAGTGGACCAGGAAAGGCAATAAATTTTTTAAATATGATTGAACTAGATGAATTAGATGAGGAAGAAGAAATAGAGAAAAGACTGGTTAAAAGAGTGAAAATAGAGGTAAAGAAATCTTTTGGAAGAAAAATATTGAAGCCCAAGGTTGAGAATTTGAATTTTAAAATTATCAATAACAACAATTTTGTACAATTAAATTATATTTATGATCATTATAATAACATGGACAAATTGTAATTGGAGAATATAGTAGTTAGGCATATTATTCTAGCCAATAAGAAATTTTAAAATATTGAGAGGGACATACCGAAATATCTATGTAATAGATTTATTAATAGAAGGAGAAGAGTGGCCAAAGAGCATAAAAGAATCAGAGAAAATTTGATCAAAAAATTCTGTGAGGTTAACATTGATGATTAGTTAGATAGAATAGTGAAGGGCATTGAACCCTTGTAAAGAAATAAAAGAAGAAAAATGTTTTTAAGGGGTAGTAATTATGAGGAGGTGAAAAAAGAAATAGAGTTAGCCATTGTAAATTTTATGATCTCCACAACATGCCACAAATAGGGAGTAGCATCATCAACATCAACAATGTTAGAATCCACTCCATAAGTCTTTATTGGTACTGATACCATGCAAGTGGATAGTGCAAGGATTACACTAGATACTTCAAAAGAACCATTCAAAGACTATGACACTAATGTTGGAAATTTGGTGAGCTATACTAGATTTGAGAATGAACAAGAAGAAGAAGAAGAAAAAAGAAAAAGATAGGAAGAGGAAGAAATAAGAAAAAGAAGGAAGAAAAAGAAAAGAAGGAAAAGAAGGAAGAAAAAGAAAAGAAGAAGAAAAGAAAAAGAAAAAGGAAGAAGAAAATAAGAAAAAGAAGGAAGAAAAAGAAAAGAAGAAGAAAAAAGAAAAAGATAGGAAGAGGAAGAAATATTAGTAAGTATAAAAGAAAAGAAAAATTGAAGAATATGAGAAGAAGAAAAATATTGAAGAAGACATAAAGAAAATGAATGAAGAACACAAGAAAAATGGAGGAAAGAAGAAAATTGAGGAGGAAAGGAAGAAATTGGAAGAGGAAAAGAAAAAGAAAAAAAAGAAGAAAAAAAGTAGAAGAGAAAAAGAAGTAAAGGGAAGAAGAAGAGAAGAAAATAAAAAATGAAGAGGAGAAGAATAAAAAGGAGGAAGATGAGAAAAATACTAGTGTGATTAGTTCTTCTAGGAGACCCCTTACATTAGTAACACTGATAGGATCAGATGATGATGATTAAACTAAATTGATCTCATCACTCAGTAAGATTATTGAGAAGAATGGAAAGGTGAAAAGTCTAAAAAAGTTCTCAAATGGAGGTGAGAGAGAGACATTTGAAAAATTTAACTATGAAGTTGACAAAGTCAGATCTACAAGGTAGAGAAAGAGCTATCATGCAAGCTTTTGATACAAAATTTATAAGTTTATCTAATATTGTAAATGTTCAAGCACAAGCCTAACATGATACATGTAAATGTTTGACACTATCTATGAAAATATTAAAAATGATTTGGGAGCTCTTGATGTATGTATCAAGGAGATGAGAAGATGTAAATAAGAAGGAAAGACATTAAATGCAAAATGTGAATTATTGTTTAAGTTCACTAGAGATAGTGATGAAGAGCTAAAAAAGAAGTAGGAAGAACTCCAAGTACTGGTAAATCAATTTCATCAACCTGATTGGAAGATGAAAGACATTAAGGATAAGATTGGGAAGACTTATGATTAAATAAGTCTTATTGAGATGAATAAAGAGAGAATTTCTAAAAGGTTTTCACTTCTCAAATAAAATCTATCTTTGAAAATAGTAACTCTATAATGAAAAGGAGAGGAATGTCTTAAGGAAAAGGTATCTTTTGAGAAGTTTGTCTATTTAAACATAAATGTAGTTGAAATTGCATCCTATGGACTTTGTGCCCTTCTTAGCATAGCTGAAGGAGTTAGACATTAATGGGAGAAGAACTTCAAGAGTCTAAAGACAAGTTTTGATGAATACATAACATAGATATCTACCTAATGCAGAGTTATAGATCCAAATTTTGAATTGTATACATGTTTTTGACACCTTTTTCATTAATGTAAAAGAGAGAGAGTTAAGGAAAAGTGTATATAGGTATATGTTCTAATTAAGATATATGATACGAGGAGTCATGTAATATAACTAGAAAATATAGGGAAGGATGGTTAAATAAAATGATCCATAAGTTTTGAATTTTGAAAATTTTGATAAGGAAAATTTTTGTAAAGTTTTGATGATTAAAAGTTTTTGGGACTTGGCCAATATTCCCATATGTCGTCATCAATGCCAAAGGGGGAGATTGCTGACAATTAGGATAAGGTTGATATTGAATATTTTCATTTATGGAAATATATCTTTAGTGTGAAGAAGGAAGACCTTAAAGATGAAGTTATGGTATTCATACTTAGAAAATTGTCAAAGTATTAGTCAATTTATCTGGTAGAGTAGAGACACTTTGAATATGCCTAGTTCATAGAGGAATTATTGGCAAATGAATATTTAGGTACGCATAGGTTAAAGTGTCAAAATGACATGTTTAAGTGTGTGAGTTAGTACGATCAGTATGGAAGGAGATTTTTTTAGTTTGTTGTGACTTATCAAAGAAGTATTATACATACTTCATAATTCTTTGAGGCTCAGGATTTTGGGTTGATATATAATAATTATTTATAAAGTGTAAAAATACTTGTGTAAAAGAGCTTAGGTTTAGGTATTTTCATATGATGTGTGATGTAAAAATTGCTTCATGCAACAACATTAAGTTGTAAGGGATTATATATTATAATCAAGTTGTAATCACTAGATCATAATATATTGGACTTGTTGGTTGGTGGACATATCCTAGGGTTTGTGTGAACCACATTAAATCTTGGTGTCTTATGTTCTCTTATGTGTGATTTATTATTTTATAATATTTTTTATAGATGCATGTAATTTTTATTTCTACCTGATGTTAAACCTAATAGATATAATGATTTCCCTAGTTATGACAATATATAGAAAGAATAAAGTATGATAGGAAATGAATAATTACATATTAAGGAATTATTTTGTTTACAAAATAATTACTTAATCAATTAGGAATGGGCTCCTAGATGTTAACCCTAAGACAACAAGTTTTAACAATATGTAGTGTCAAGCATGTGAAAGCTTGAAGGCCAACTAGATACCATTTTCAAATTTGCAAAGGTATAAAGGAAAGTTTTTAAGTGTGAAGTAAAGTGTTCTTCTTAGGAAGAATGTGAAAACTTTACATGATGTGAATTCTAACGTATGATTAGAGGTAAGAAATTTTTGTGAAGAGAATCAAAATTTATATTAGATATTGAAGATATCAGCATCAAGCAAAGAGGTTTCTGCATCTATATTTTGTATCAAAGAATTAAATTATATATCGCCTATTTAAGTTGATTGAAATCCTTTAACCAGCTCACATTTGATAGTGTTGGCTAAAGTATTTCAATCTCTTTGTTAGTAGTGATCCTTGTTAAAAAACTTTAGATTATTCACTTGGAATTTCACCCAGTTAAAGGATTTGCAAATGACTGTTAGGTCAACCTTAATCCAAAGGATTTACCCTAGATTGGCACAATGATTAAAAAGTAATAGTAAAGGCTTGATCTGATAACAAATTACAACTCCATTTTGTAGATTATAGAGCTTTGTTTCAGTCCTCCATTCTACTTGGCTTTCACACACTTAAGTTCAGACAACTTTTTCACTCTTCAAGCATCCATACTATTAAGCTTTCTTGCTTTGCTTTCCAGTGCAGTCTCTTCTCTTTGGTCATTGAATGAAGCAATACCCTATACTATTGGTCTTCCTTAGGGTCTAGCACATGATAACCTTTTCTTCTAACCAACCATCTCTATAAATAGAAAATTAAGATTTTTTTCCATTCATCCTCCATTGTCCATTTTAGGGTTAGATTGGATTAGGTAGGATTCAATGAATCTACCCATCATTTCATTTCATTCCCTTCTATAAAATTATCGTTGAATCTTCTTTGAATTCTCCTCAAAATGGTTCACCTTGAAATCTATGCGACCATCTCATTAAGCTTATCTTCCACATAGTTCACACAATCCAAGAAATCAAACTCATTGGCTCAAATTCATCAAATTCATGATATTTTTCATAATGTTGACACTCAACATTAACTTGTTTCTAATGCTTGAAACATACTACATTGCTTAGTATCCATTATCAAAGCACTTAACACAAAGTAAATTTTACTGGTGCTCAACATCAACTAAACTTTACTTGAGTTACACTAAAATTGACTTTGCTTGGCTGTAGCTAATTTTCTACTCAGCTTACAGTAACTTTGCTTGGCACCTACTATGTAGTTTGTTATGCTTGGAAAAAATAATTATTTTAACTTGTTCTTCTAAATGCAATCAGTGTATCCATCCTTTGCAACCTTAAGTAGATTTTCAATGCACTATAATATTACTTTCTTAACTAATCCTTGTACTCCTTTTCCATATCATAATGCAACCTTTACTCTAGGTGCTATTGTCACCTCATTTGATCAAATCCTCTTCATCAATCTAACAAATGATAGTACTCAAATCATCTAAGCAATTGTATTACAAGAAAGTAGTAGGTTTGACATTAATGACAAAACAACTATTGGAAAAAATTTACATACTTATATCAATCTATTTTCAACAATCTCCCTCTTTAGTATTGATGGCAAACCAAACTAACCAAACATAATCATTACAACTAACAAAATACCAAAAAGAAAATAATTTCTTGAATTGAAATCTCTCCCTCTATCAACAAATAGGTTACAAAATTATGTTCTAATCAATATACAATCAATCAACTCATTATGACTCCCTCTACGTCACTTCTTATATCTCTTTTGACAACAATATCTCTCAAGCAGTAGTCAAGGTTTCTACCTCAGTAGGATTTCTTCCTCTTTGACAAAAATGCCAAAAAATTGTCATCTTAATATGTAGATATCAACATTTTTAGTTGCTCCCTCAGTTACCTAGCTTGTGACTAATTTGTAACTCCAGCTCTTTAATTACTTTAGGCATCACCTAAACTAAGATCCACTAAATCAATGTGTAACATATGTCAATCAACTTGTTTGATGTAGGGAACTTCTTATGTTTCTTAAATAGCCTTTGATAGGGGTATCAACCCTATTTTACCTCCTAGATACTCATGAGAATCCATAGGTAATGCTTTTGTGAAGATATTGGCTATTTTCTCTTTTGTGTTAATATATTCCATCTTCACCTCTTTATCTTGAACTAACTCTCTCAAGTAATGATACTTGATTACAATGTTCTTAGTCTTTGTATGAATTACATGATTCTTTCATATATGTATAAGACCTGTATTATCACAATAAAGTACCATAGGTTCAATAATTTCCTCCTTCATACCTTTGAGTAGCTACTTGATTCATCCAATGTTTGTACAATTTACTACAACAACAACATATTCAGCTTCAACAATAGATTGAGAGATGTAGTTCTGTTTCTTGCCAATCCATCTAACCAGCGCCTCCACTAGTACTCTTTATGTCATCAATATTTCTAGCCCAATCAACATCAGTGTAGCCTCTCAATTCAAATTTCTCATTTTTGTTATAGTATAGGCCATAATATTTTGTTCCTTTCAAATATCTCATTATTCTCTTAACCATCAAATTATTCTCCTTAGGATTAGTAGAGAATCTTGCAACTATCCTAATAGATAGTGTACTATTAGGTTTGTTGTGTACTAGATACTATAATTTTCCAATCATAAACTTGTAAAGTGTTTGGTTCACATCAACTAAATCATCATTCTTGGACAATTCATATCCTATCACCATAGGTGTACTTATTGGCTTGAAATCCTCTAATCCAAAATTTTTTAATATCTCCTTTACATATTTTGACTGAGTGATGTATATACCATACTTCATCTGATGTACTTGTAAACCCATAAAGAACTTGATCTCTGTAAACATAGACATCTCAAATTCTTTCTTCATTTCATTTGCAAAAGCATTACATAAAGTGTCTTGACCTCCAAATATGATATCATCAACAAAAATTTCAGATAGTAAAATAACTTTTCCTTTCTCTATCTTCAAGTATAGATTACTATCATCATTAGTCCTTTCAAATCCAATCTTCACAATATAATTATGAAGCCTTTCATAACATGCTCTCGGTTCTTGCTTCAACCATATAAAGCTTTGTCTAGTCTACATACCATATTTTTACCATTAACATCAACAAATCTTTTTGGTTGTTCTATATAAACCTCTTCCTCTAATATACCATTTAAAAATGTAGACTTAACATCCATTTGGTAAACTTTGAAACCTTTATATAAAAAGTAAGAATATTTCTTACTCCTTGCAATAGGGGTGAATGTCTCTCCATAGTCTCCCTTCTTATTGTGCATATCCTTTATAGACTAATCTTTCCTTGTTCTTTGTTACTAATACTAACAAAGTTATCAAAGTTAAATGACATAACCTCTTGTTCCTTAGCCACACATCATCAAATTCTAAAACTAAACAAGTGGCATCCTCTATATCAACATAGAATAGATTACCTCTAGTATGATCACCTTTTCCAATTATTTTTTCATTAGTATCATATATATGAGCAATCTTGTTTTCAAACCCAACCTTACTATTGAGAATACATTAAAAACAATAAAAGAGGGAGATTGTTTGAAAGAGATTGTATGTTTCAATCATTGTTTGGTTATTGATGTCAAACCTGCTATTTTTTGGTAAGACAACTACTTATATGACTTAAGAACTATCACTTATTTGATTAATGAAGAGGGTTCGATAAAAAGATGTAACATTACTCCCTAGATTGAAAGGTTGAGTTATGATTATGTAAAATAGTACAAAAATTAGTTAATATAGTGATGAAATGATGTACTAATAATCTACTTAAGGTTACAAAGGTTGGTTACACTAAGAAAGTTTAGAAGAACAAGTTACACAAAGTTTTTTCTACCAAGTTTGACCAAGTGGATAGTCGGTACTGAACAAGGTCAATACAAGCCAAGCAGAATAATAGATGTTGAGCACTAGTAAAATTTATTTTGTGTCAAGTAATTTCATAAAGGATACTAAGTAATGTAGTGTGTGTTGAGTGATTGCATCATTTAAAAGATCATGAATTTGATGGATTTGAGCTGACAAGTTTATTTTCTTGGATTATGTGAATGGGGTGAAAGATAAGATTGATGAGCCAGTGCCACAAAATTTAAGGTAAACCATTTTTAGGTGAATTCAAAGATATGGATTGTGGGGTAGGTACATTGTATCCTACCTAATCCATCTTAATCCTTAATTAGATGATGGAGGATGAGCAGCAAAAGATCTTAATTTTCTATTTATTTGAATGGTTGGTCATGCAACAAGTTTGTCATGTGCAAGAACCTAAGGAAGATAAGGATTCAAGGGTTTTTCTTTATCTAGTGACCTAAAAAAAGAGTCAATAATGACATATTAAGAAAGAAGGCTTAAGGATATGAATTCTTGAAGGGTGAACAAGCTATCAAAGTGACAATGTATGAAGGCCAAGCAGAATGGAGGAATGAATAGTGATCTATAATCTACAAATAGAGTTGTAAGTTGTTATCAGATGAAAACCTTACTATTACTTTCTAACAATTGCATCAGTCTAGTGTAAATCCTTTGGATTAAGGTTGAACTAAAAGTCATTTGTAAATCCTTTAACTGAGTGACATTCCAAGTGAATGCTTTAAAGTCCTCTAACAAGGCTCACTCCTAATAGGGTGATTGAAATCCTTTAAATGGTTCACATTTAATAGTGTGTATTATAATTTTTAATAGGGTTGGCCTTTCACAAGGCATCACTTCAAAAGAGTGAAAAGAGTAGCATGTTACTGGTGGCTTTTCTCAAATTGGGTTTCCACATAAATCATTGTCTCAAGTATGTTGATGAATTTGTTACATTTCATGTTTACATTTCTCTAAGTTGATTTGATAGTAACTTATAAGTTTTAAGTGTTTGCATAAGCTTATGGATGCATGCATGATGAATAATGTTTTATGGGTTCACTAAGCTATGAAAAGTTTTATTTATACATTTGGACCTTGGATAACTGATTTGATGTCCCCCACCCGCCCTTCTCAGTTATCCTAAAGTATTCCAACAATAGGTATCAGAGCCATCTATTTAAGAGGACTAGTTTGAAGGTACTAGAAGTATAAAGATCAAGATGTCAAAAAGAGAAGTACCCAATCTTAATAGAGATAACTTTCATATATGAAAAAGTTTCATAAAGCTACACTTTGGAGGACTTGGAGATCATACAAAATCTACCATTACTATTAAACATGTTAATCTTGTTGGTGTCCCAACTACTGGGGAAATGAAAAAGAAGAAAGAACACAACTAGGCAGTTCTTAAGATTGCCTCTGCCCTAAGTTATGTTGAATTTGATGATATCAAAGGACTTGACAGTGCAAAGAAAATGTGGGATGCCCTAACCACTATTTATGGAGGAGATGAAAATGTTCTAAGAGCCAAAGATAAGAGTCTCAGATGTAATTTTGATGATATGAGAATGGAAGAAGGTGAAAATATTGCTCAATATGTTGAAAGGATAAAAAAAGTTATCAATGCAATAAAATGAGCTATAGGTAATATAGATGATGATACTATACTAAGAAAAGTTCTAACAACACTATTACTTGTATATGCTATTAGAGTTTTTGCAATTCAAGAACTAAGATGTATACCAGGGAATAAACTATCACTTCAAGGTCTAGTAGGTAGACTCACTAGTTTTGAGCTATCTAACTTTTATAATTACAAACCTAAAAAGACTAAATCTACTTTGAAAGCTAAGGTGTCATTGAAGGAACTTGATGAGAAGAAGAAAAAGAAAAAGAAGAATTATGTGTCTAGTGACAGTGATACAGATGAGGAGGATATAGAACAACTTGAAGCACTACTTGCCAAAATATTCCATGAAGGTAAATTACCTATCATTTATTTCAATTGCAATGAGATTGTTCATATTTTTTCTAGATGTCTAGAGAAGGACTATAGAGGTGGTGATAAGTACAAGAGTAGGAGATGAAGACAACAAGGACTACAAAGACAAAGGTAAGTAGTCTTGCTATATTGTTGAAGAGGAAACAATGGATGATTCTGAAGAACATGATGATGAAGTGGTGTATGTTGCAATGAATGGTGAATTTAATGAAAATGAGGTAATTTCACTTGTGACTTGTGTGAATAAGAATGATAGATGGATCACTGATAGTGGATGTTCACATCACATGACTGGAGACAAAAGTAAGTTCATTACCCTAAATTGTTATGAAGGAAATGGTCTAAGATTTGGTAATGATGCACCATGTTTGATGAAAGGAAAAGGTTCTATCAAGCTCACAGATAAGATTTTATGTAACAATTCTTACTATGTTGAAGGTCTTAACTATAATCTCTTGAGTGTGTCACAATCAAATAATTTGGGATATAAGGTTAAATTTGAAAACAAGATTGCTAAGATATATGACACTAATGGAAAAATGATTGGCAAGGGTGATCAAACTAGGATTAATCTATTCTATCTTGACATAGAGGATCCTATTTGTATAGTTGTAAAATTTGATGATGTATGGTTATGGCACAAAAGTTTATGTAATGTCAATTTTGATAACCTAGTCAGTATTAGTCACATGAGAAAAGTAAGAGGTTTGCCTAAGTTTAAAAAGTTTGATAATATAATGTTCAAACAATGTTGGTTAGGAAAAATGACAAAGTCAAGTTTTAAGAGTAAATCTTGTACCTATAAAGGAATACTGGAGATTGTTCATATTGACTTGTGTGGTCCAATTGATGTGCAAAGCTACAAAGGAGATAAGTACATTATGTTGTTTGTTGATGATTATTCTAGAATGCTGATAGTTATGTTTTTAAAATAGAAATATGATGCTTTCCAAATGTTTAAGTTGTACTTAGCAAGATTTGAGAAGGAAATAGGGAAAAGTTTTATTTTTTTGAGATTTGATAGAGGAGGAGAATTAACATCAAATAAGTTTGAGATGTTTTGTAATGACAGAGGAATGAAGAGATAGACATTTTCCCCTAGAACACCTTCAAAAAATAGAATTGCTAAAACAAGGAATAGGTCTATAATGGGCTATGCTAGAACACTCATGATGGAGAAGAATGTTTCTTTGAAATACTAGAGAGAAGCTATAAGTACAACTGTCTATACCTTGAATTGTGTACAAGTCAAGAAATGTACTCATTCAACACCTTTTGAACTATGGTATGGATACTCACCCAATGTGAAATATTTTAAGGTATTTGGAAGTAAGTATTATATTTTAAAGACTTCAAGAAAGGTAAACTTGATGCAAAAAGTGAGGAAGTTATATTCCTTGGATATTCCATGAGAAGTAAAGCTTATAAGTTTTTAAATGCTAACGCTAATAAAGTTGTGGAAAGTGCAAATGTAAATTTTGATGAATATACAAGAGTGTATGAGACTAAACCTATGAAAGAACTAGAAGAATACAAATCATTTATGTACTTTTATGAAGGTGTTCCTACTAAAGAAGATGCTACAAATCAAGCTAAAAACTAATAATAAGTTTCATAGATAGTCGAGTCACACCCTAAAAATCTTAAGTTACATTCAAGAACTGAGCTACATTTAGATGTTGAGTTATAGAATGAAGTTGAAGCACATTCTAATTTTGGGATTAGTGTAAATGAAAGAGATGTTGAACTACCTGATAGAGATGTATATAATGATTCTAAAGCTAGAAGAAAAAATGAAGAAATAAGAGCTGAACCAAGACTCTCCAAATATGTTAAAAGACATCATCATGCTACTCAAATCATTGGAGATAAAGATGCTAGACCAATGACAAGAAAAAAATTGAGAAATGAGACATGTTTTTTGTGTATGAAGGAACCCAAATGAGTGAGAGATGTATTAGAAGATGGAAGAAGAGATTGAATAGACAGAGAGAAATAAAACATGGAGTCTAGTTCCTAGACCAGAAGAAAAAAATTTGATTGGCACCAAATTGGTATTTAGAAACAAGTTAGATGAAAATGGTGAAGTCACAAGGAACAAAGCAATATTAGTTTGCAAGGGATATGCATAAGAGGAAGGAATTGATTATGGAGAGACTATTGAAAATATAGGAGTAACTAAGAGGGGGGTGAATCAGTTACCACTAAAATAAATCCCAGATCCCTTAGATGTCAATAATAAAATTTAGACTAAGAAAACTAATTGCTACTATCACTTGGTAAACACATAGAAAATGTTGTAACTTAGTATATGTAAAGTGTAAATTACTTTTAGTAGATCTTAAAACATTAATAGTAATTAATTTACAAGCATAAGAGAAATATGAACACATGAGACACTAGGATTTAACATAGAAACCCAATTTGGGAAAAACCACCAACGTAACTAGTTACTATTTTTTCACTCTTCTGAAGTAAGCCTTGTTAGGAGCCAACCCTATTGAAGGTTACAAAACACACTATTAGGTGTGACCTTGTTAGAGGATTTAATTACCCTACTAGGATTGGCCTTGCAAAAGGTATTAAAACAATTTAATGGAATTGCCACCTTGTTAGAGAATTTACAATTGGCTATTAAACCAACTTTGTTAAGAGATTTTAGATCACTGCTACAATGGTTAGAAAGTAACAATTAAATGACCTGATTGTGATGCAACTAAATTGTTGAATCTAGATCTCTTTTTTGATTAAAACTTGATCCTTCCTGATCGATTATTACTTTCCTACTGCACAAGGATACTTTCTTACACTTCAAGTTCACTCCCTCTCTTTCCTTTTTCAATTCAATCAACACACTTGCACACACTCAAAAATCACAACTTCACCTTATATTTATATCATCTAGATTGTCAGGTTGGCTCATTACAAATTAGAGTGACAATAATTATTACCATAGTCAGCTAGAACCAATACTTGAAATAGTTAAGCTTCATATACCAAAATAAAAAAATCCTTCATTAGCTGACCCTAATCAGTAAACACTAGCTCTAAGATGATTTCCTATGTTGACCAACAGAAGCTCGATTAATAGTGTGAACTTGGAAAATCCTTTGGTAACCAAGTGAACTTGATTAGTACTAACTCTGTCAAACTTTCCTTTGTTAACCAAGTGAACTCAATTAACATTACTTTTGCCATAATTTCCTTTGACACCCGAGTGAGCTTAGTAGACACTATCTTCATAGAATAAACTTCAGGAATGCTTAGTAGACAAGGAAAACTATCTTGCTAACCAAGTGAGCTCGGTAAGCACTAACTGACAACTGATATGAAATTTGAGTGACATCAAAGAAAACACATAATTAGACAATTATATCCAACAATCACCCCCTTTGGCATTGATGGCAACACAACATGTAATAGCATAATTAAATTTGAGAATAGGATTCTTTTGATAGAACATTTCTCCCTCTTTGATTTTACATAAGAACTTCTTTCATGCAGTAATCTTCTTTTATGAAGGAATTACATAACATCTCCCTCTTGAAATGACAAAAATAAATTCAGAAAGATATGATAGTAATCTTCTCCCTCTTTGACAACACATGCCAAAGAAAACACATACCAAATTAGTATCAATGTACCTTGAGTACTGATTCATATGCAATATTCTCTTGACTATGTTGCATCAAATGATTGATATTCAACTCGGTTCCTATTGATGCATCACTAAAATTTCATTTAGTGAGCTTTAGATAGGGGAATGACCCCTAGCTTACCTCTTAGATACAATAATGCATCCTTAGGTAATGGCTTGGTAAATATGTCTGCAATCTATTCTTTTGTATGGATATATTCCAATCTAATTTCTTTATCCTACACCAATTCTCTAAGAAAATGATATTTTATAACAATGTGCTTAGTTTCAGAGTGTATCACTGGGTTCTTTGATATGTTAATTGCATCAGTGTTATCATAAAACATGACTACTGGCTCTTTGATTTCAACCTGCATTCCTTCCATCAATTGTTTGAACCAAAAAATGATAGAACATTTCACTGCTATTGCTACATACTCTACTTTTGCTTTGGATTGGGATGTGCAATTTTGCTTCTTGCTTGTCCAGGATACCAACCTTTTTTCAAGAAAGAAAGCTCCACCACTTGTTCTTTTTCTATCATCAAGATTTCCTTCCCAATCAACATTAGTGAATACCTTTAGGTCTAGGTTTACTCCAATTTTGTACCATAGGCCATAGTCCTCAATACCTTTCAAATATCTCAAAATTCTTTTGATTGCCATCATATGATTTTCTCTAGGTATAGCTGAGAATCTTGCTACTATCCCAACTGTTAAGCCTATATCAGACCTTGTGTGAGCTATATACTATAATTTTGTAATTGTTGATCTGTATAAGATCTGATCTACTTCTTTGAAATCATCATCTTTGGTAAGCTTGAGTCCAATACACATGGGGGTACCAACTATTTTAAAATCTTCCATTCCAAACTTCTTGAGTATCTACTTTACATACTTGGATTGGGTGATATAGGTACCATTCTTTTTCTATTGTATCTAGAATCCAACAATGAATTTTATTTCACCAACCATGGACATCTCAAACTCTTTGTTCATTTTTTCTAAAAATGCTTTGCATAGATCATCATATCTTGTAAGTAGAGTATTATCCACAAATATCTATGCCAACAAAAATTTGTTATCTGGTCCTTCCTTGATGTATAGACTGTTATTATTATTTTTTCTCTAAAAACCAATCTATATTAAGTAGTTATGTAGTCTTTCATAACATGCTCTAGGAGCTTGTTTGAGACCATATAGTGCTTTGTGTAATTTACAGACCATATCCCTTTTGTCAAGATCAACAAAACCTTGTGGCTATTCAATGTAGATGTCTTCATCAATAATTTCATTCAAAAATATATATTTAACATCCATTTGATATACTTTGAATACTCTATGAGCTGCATATGCAAGTAGGTTCCTAACACCTTCTAAGCTTGCAACAAGAGAAAAAGTCTCACCATAATCAATTCCTTCTTCTTGAGAATAGCTATTCCATACTAATCTGGCTTTGTTTCTTGATAATTTTCCATCTTCACTCAACTTATTTCTGAATACCCATTTTGTTCCAATCACATTTTTATCTTTAGGCCTAGAAACAAGAGTCCAAGTTTTGTTCTTTTCTATCTGTTCTATTTCTTCATTCATTGCCTCAATCCAACTTTCATTTTCTATAGCATCTTTAACACTTATAGGTTCAAAATCAGTAGGTAAACATGTACCTTTCAATTTTCTTCTTGTCAATAATCTGATTAGGTGCATGATGCCTTCTGACATATTTGGCCAATACAAGTTTTTTCCCTTTTGAATGAACTGCACTATCTTCATTTAGAATTGGTAGGCATTGGCTTGGTAGCTTCAAACTATGACTTGAGTCCTTGTGATTTGATTTTTACTTCTTGCAACTTGGTAGTTGTGGAAGACTCGGGAGGTGAAATCTCCTTATTGTTAGATGTGCCCGAAAATGTATCAGGTTCAAAGTAAACAAATCTTTTGTAATCTTCTGGTTCACTTTTTCTTTCTTCTTTAGTCTTTTCTAAAAACTCATCAATTCTCTCATGTGCACTTTCTATGATTTTATGAGTAGACAAATTCAAGCATTTATATGTCTTACTTCTGCAAGAATATCCTAAGAATATACCTTCATCACCTTTTTGCATCAAACTTGCCTTTTCTAAACTCTTTTAGGATATAACATTTACTACCAAATACTTTTAGGTAACTTACATTAGGTTTTTAGCCATACCATAATTGATAGGAAATTTTATGTGAGTCCTTCAACTAAACTCAGTTCAAAGTATGAACTACAGCATTGATGGCTTCCTTCCAATATTTGATGACAACATTCTTTTTAATCATTAGAGTCCTTGTACAATCCATTATGGATTTGTTTCTTCTTTTAGCTATTCCATTCTACTCAAGAGTACTAGGGGTTGATACTTTCCTTTTGATTCCTCTTTCAATGAAAAAATTATTGAATTCTTTTTCCTATTTCTTTTTCTACTCTTGCCACATACCATTTGAATTTCTCAAATACTTCTGACTTTTCTCTTAGATACATAATAGTCATCATTCTAGAGTAGTCATTAATAAAAAGAATAAAGAATTTTCTCCACTATAAATTTCTATTCCAATGGGTTCACACAATTATTTATACATAATTTCCAAGATATCTCTAGATTGATAGTTTTTTCTTCTAAAACTAGTCTTTCCCAATTTGCTAATCTGACAATTTTTGCATAATCTAACATTTGGTTTCTTCAAACTAGGGATACCTCTTACTTTTCTACATTTTCTTATCTTGACCATATTATCAAAGTTTACATGACATAGTCTTCTGTGTCATAACCAACTTTCTTCCATTTGAGCAATAAAACACGAACAATCACCATGATCAAGATAAAATAGGTTACCTCTTATTTGTTTGCCTGATCCAATCAAATTTCCTTTATCATCTAGTAGTATTTCCTTTCCATGCATGAATTCTACCTTAAATCTAATGTTGATTAGCTGTGGCACACTTAGTAGGTTATGTTTTAGCCCTTCAACCCAATAGGCATTGTCACATACAAGTTCATTGGTTAATGATATGCAACCTTTCCCTTTTTTGTAGCAAGGTTCATTGTTTTGAAACCTTACACTGCCTCCATCATAGTGTTCAAAGTCTTCAAATTTTGTTTTATCTCTAGTCATATGATGTGAACATCCTGTCTATGATCCATGTGTCATTTTTTCTAACATGAGAGATAAGTGCCATCTTATCTTCATCATCATTAAATTCATCTTTTACAACAATGTATACTATCTCATCTTTACTGTTATCAGAATATTTAGCCATAAAAAAGTCTTCTTACCTTTGTCTATGAAGGATTTGTGACTATTGGAATCCTTCTTGCCTTTGTACTTCTAATTCTTCTTCTCATCCTTTCTTTCTCTATTTGGGCACCTGGCAGTAATATGACCAATTTCTTCACATGAAAAGTAAATTAAAGGAACATTACCTGTGTACTTTCCTCTTCCTCTAAAATATTTCTTTGCAAGTAAAGCTTCAACAACTTCAAGATCACTAACTAAAATTTCCTCTATTTCCTCTTCACTTTCTAACTACATGTCCTTTGTTTTCTTTCCTTTTTCTTTGAGTGAAAGTTTAGCTTCAAATGTAGACTCACCATTTTTGGAAGATAGAGCATAATTGTCAAAGTTTTCTAGCTCAAAAGTTGTCAATCTCCCTACTAAGGCATCAAAACTTAATTTGTGATTTGGATCACATCTCTTTTCTTGGATAGTAGATATTCTAATTGCATAGATAGGAAGCAATGTTTTGAGAACTTTACTTACAACAATTTCTTCCTTGATTTCTCCTTCAAAAGCTCTAATTGCACTGACACTAGATTTGATTCTTTCCACATATTTGGCAACATTTTCATCTTCTCTCATTCTTATCTAATCAAACTATCCTATAAGGCTTTATAATTTGGTTCTCCTTACATTGTCATCACCACCATGGATGCCCTTTAGTTTGTCTCACATATCAAAAGAAGTTTTATAGTCTTTGATCTTATCAAATTCATCATAGCTAAGAAAATATGCAATATCAACCATCATGATGTTATGGTTCTTTTTCTCAACAAGATCTCTAACAGATAATGTACTAGTAGGAATTTTGTATTCTTCATCAAGGTATTTGCAACCTGAATCACTAAGAGTGGTTAGATGAAGTCTGATGAGTCCCTACCATGCTAAAAAGTTGTCTTTGTTTAGCTTTGGAATTTCTCTCTTGTAAGACATCCTGATCTTTAGCATAGGTCCTTGAAACATTCCTACAAGCACTAAAAGCTCTGATACCAATTGTTGGAAAAATAGGAGTAACTGAGAGGGGGCAAGGGGGTGAATTAGTTACCACTAAAATAAATCCTAAATCCCTTAGATATCAATAATAAAATTTAGACTGAGAAAACTGATTATTATTGTCACTTGGTAATCACATAGAAAATGTTGTAACTTGGTATATGCAAAGTGTGAATTACTTCTAGAGGATCTTAAAAAATTAACAATAATTAATTTTCAAGCATAAGAGAAATAACATGAACACATGAGATACTAGGATTTAATGTGGAAACTCAATTTGTGAAAAACCACCAATGTAACTAGTTACTATTTTTTCACTCTTCTAAAGTGAGCTCTGTTAGGAGCCAACTCTTTTAAAGGTTACAAAACACATTTTTAGGTGTGACCTTGTTAGAGGATTTAATCATTTTGCTAGTAGTAGCCTTGCAAGAGGTCTTAAAAAAATTCAATAGAATTGCCACCTTGTTAGAGGATTTACAACTAGCCGTTAAACCAACTTTATTAAGAGATTTTATATCACTACTACAATGGCTAGAAAGTAACAATGAAATGACCTAATTGTGATGCAACTAAATTACTAAATCCAGAACTCTTTTCTACTTAAAATTTGATCCTTCCTAATCAAATATTACTTTTTTGCTCTACTAGGATACTTGCTTATACTTCAGGTTCGCTCCCTCTCTTTTCTTTTTTAATTCAATCAACACACTTGCACACACTTGAAAATCACAGCTTGACATTATATTTATATCATCCAAATTGTCAAGTTGGCTCATTACAAATTAGAGTGACCAATAATTATTACCATAGTTAGCTAGAACCAATACTTGAAATAGTTAAGTTTCATATGCTAAAATAACAAAATCCTTCATTAGTCAACCTTGCTCGATAAACACTTTCTAAGATGATTTCCTGTGTTAACCAATAGAAGATCGATTAAAACTATGAATTTTCAAAAGTCCTTTGGGAATTGAGTGAACTCAATTAGCACTAAGTCTGTCCAACTTTCCTTTCTTAACCAAGTGAACTCATTTAACATTGTTTTTTCCATAATTTCCTTTGATGCCCAAGTGAGCTTGGTAGACACTATCTTCATAGAATAAACTTCAGGAACATTTGGTAGACAAGGAAAACTATCTTGCTAATCAAGTGAGCTCAGTCAGAACTAATTGACAACTAATATAAAATTTGTGTGACATCAAAGACAACACACAAATAGACAATTATATCCAACAGTCACATTCACTCATATTGCTAGGTTGGAAGGAGTAAGAACTTTACTTACTTATTCTGCATACAAAGGTTTTAAGGTTTATCTAATGGATGTTAAATCTAAATTTTTTAATGATATATTAGAGGAAGAAGTTTACATATAATAGCCATAAGGTTTTGTTTAATTTTAACAATAAGAACATGGTATGTATATTACTCAAAGCTCTATATGGTTTGAAACAAGCACTAAGAGCATGATATGAGAGTCTTCATAATTATCTTGTGAAGATTGGATTTGAAAGGATTGATGATAACATCAATTTGTACATGAAGACACATAAAGGAAAAGGTATTTTGTTATCTAAAATTTTTGTTGATGATATCATATTTGGAAGTCTTTATGTAAGGATTTTGCAAATGAAATGAAGCAAGAATTTGAGATGTCTATGTTTGGAGAAATCAAATTCTTTGTGAGTTTGCAAATATATCAGATGAAATATGGTATATACATCACTCAGTCAAAGTATGTCAAGGAAATGTTGAAATTTTTTGTATTGGAGGATTCCAAACTAGTAAGGACACCTATGGTGACAAGAAATAAGTTGTCAAAGAATGATGATTTAGCTATCAAACATTGTATAGGTCTATGATTGGTAAATTGCAATATGTAGTATGTACAAGACTTGACATTGCATTATCTATAGGGATAGTTGCAATATTTTTTGCTAATCCTAGGGAGAATCAATTGATGGTTGTAAAGAGAATAATGATATATCTAAAATGAATAGAAGATTTTGGTTTATACTACAAAAAAAATGAGAAATTTGAATTAAGAGCATATATTAATGTTGATTTGACTAGAAAAATTGATGATAGAAAGAGCACAGTGGAGGAGCATTTTTCTTAGGAAAGAGGCTAGTTACATGGACTAGAAAGAAATAAAATTGCACTTCACAATCTACTGCTGAAGCTAAATATGTTTCTACTACTATAAATTTCACAAACATTGTATGGATCAAATAGCTACTCAAAGGAATGAAGGAAGAGATCACAGAACTAGTAACACTTTATTGTGATAATACAAGTGTTATAAACATATCAAAGAATCTTGTGATGCACAAAAAGACCAAGCACATTGCAATCAAGTATTATTACTTGAGAGAATTAGTTCAAGATAAAGAGATGAAGATGGAATATGTTAACACAAAAGAGAAAATTTTTGATATCTTCACAAAAGCATTACCTAAGGATGCTCTTGAGTATCTAAGAGGTAAACTATGGGTGATACCCATATCAAAGGCTATCTGAGTAACAAGAGGAGTGCCCTGCATCAAACAAGTTGTATTTCATATGTTATAAATTGGTGCAATGGATCTTACTTTAGGAGTTGGCTAAAGTAATCAAAGAGCTAGAATTACAAATCAATCACAAGCAAGGTGATAAAGGGAGAAACTAAAAAAGGTCTATATCTACATGTTTAAGATGACAAGTCTTTGGCATTGTTGTCAAAGAGGGAGATAATTACTAATCAAGCCATTATAATTGCTGAGAGATTTACTAATCTTAGAGGGAGAGAACTACTAAAGGAGATAGTTGTTGATCAAGAGAACAAAGAGGGAAAAATCATAACATCTACCTAGTGAGAAGGAGATATAGTGAGGGAGATATAAGAAGAAACTTAGAGGGATTTATAATAAAGAGTTTTGTAACCTAATTAGAAGAAACAAGCTGTTGATAGAGGGAGAGATTTCAATAAAAAAAATTATTTTCTTTTTGGTATTTTTTTGGTCTTACATTTTGACCTAGCCAGTTTGGTTGAACAATGTGTTTTCCATTTGGTTGATCAATTTGGTTTTCCATCAATGGCAAAGAGGGAGATTGTTTGAAAGAGATTATATGTTTCAATCATTATTTTTTCACTGATATCAAACCTACCACTTGTTGGTAAGACAATTTTTTATATGACTTAAGCATTATCACTTATTTGATTAATGAAGAGGATTTGATCAAAAGATGTAACAATAGCACCTAGAGAAAAGGTTGAGCTATGATTATGTAAAGGAGTATGAGAATCAGTTAAGATAGTGATGACATAATGTATTGGTAATCCACTTAAGGTTACAAAGGTTGGTTACACTAAGAAAGTTTAGAAGAATAAGTTACACAAAGTTTGTCTACCAAGTTTTACTGAGAGGATAGTAGCTATTGATCAAAGTTAGTGCAAGCCGAGCAAAAAATTAGTTAGAGCCAAGTAAAATTTCATTCTAGTGTATGCCGAGTAAAAAAATGGATGTTGAGTAGAGTTTATTTAATGTCGAGCACCATTAAACTTTAGTTCTTGTTGAGTGATTTTGCATAGGGTGTTGAGCAACCTAGTGTGTACTGAGCATCATAAGCTAGAAAATGTCGAATTGCTAGGTGGAAGATAAGATTGATGAGCTTGTGGCATAGAATTCAAGGTGAACCATTTTTAGGAAAATTCAAAGAGGATTCAATGAGAATTTTCTAGAAGAAATATGGAATGTGGGGTAGGAACATTGTATCCTACCTAGTCCATCTTAATCCTAAATTAGATGATGGAGAATGAGCAAAAAAAGATCTTAATTTCCTATTTATGGGAATGGCTGGTCATGAAACAAGTTTTTCATATGCAAGAACCTAAGGAAGACAACGAGTCAAAGGTTTTGATTTATCTAGTGACCTAAGAGAAGAGTTTACAATGGCATGTTAAGTAAGAAGGCTTAAGGATATAAATTCTTGAAGGGTGAAAAAGCTATCAGAGTGGCAATGTATGAAGGCCAAGCAAAATGGAGGACTAAAGAGTGATCTATAATATAGAAATGGAGTTGTAAGTTGTTATGAGATCAAAGCCTTACTATTACTTTTAAAAAATTGTAGTAGTCTAAGGTAAATCCTTTGGATTAAGGTTGACCTAACAATCATTTGTAAATCCTTTAATTGGGTGACATTCCAAGTGAATGGGCTAAAGTCCTCTAACAAGGTTCACTCCTAACAAGATGATTGAAATCCTTTAACAGGGTCACATTTAATAGTGTGTATTGTAACATTTAGTAGGGTTAGCCTTTCATAGGGAATCACCTAAGATTTGTGAAAAGAATAACATGTTACTGGTGTTTTTTCCCAAATTGGGTTTCCATGTAAATCATTGTGTCAAGTGCATTGATGAATCTATTATATTTCATGTTCATATTTTTGTAAGTTGATTTGATAGTAACCTACAAGATTTAAGTGTTTGTATAATCTTATGGATGCATACATGATGAATAATATTTTATGGGTTCACTAAGCTGTGAAAAGTTTTATTTATACATCTAGACCTTGAATAACTGATTCACCCCCCCCCCCCCCCCCCCCCCCCCAATAATTATTCTAAAGTATTCCAATAATTGGCATTAGAGCCATCTGCTTAATATGACTAATTTGAAGGTACCAGAAATATAAAGATCAAGATGTCAAAAAGAGAAGTAGCCAAGCTTAATAGAGATAACTTTACTGCATAAAAAATTTCGTAAAGCTATACTTTGGAGGACTTAGAGATCATGTGCAATCTACCATTACTACTAAACATGTTAATCCTACTAGTCCCCCAACTACTAAGGATATGAAAAAGAAGAAAGAACACAACCAGAAAATGCTTTAGATTGCATCTACCCTAAGTTATGCTGAATTTATGATATCAAAGGTCTTGATAGTGAAAAGAAAATGTGGGATATGCTAAGCACTATTTATGGAGGAGATGCAAATGTTCTAAGAGCCAAAGTTGAGAGTGTTAGAGGTAAGTTTGATGGCATGAGAATGGAAGAAGGTGAAAATGTTGCTCAATATGTCAAAAGGATAAAAGAAGTTGTGAATGCAATAAAAGGAGATACTAGTAAAATAGATGATGATATTGTACTGAGCAAAGTTCTAAGAAAACTATTTCTTGTACTTGCTATTAGAGTTTCTACAATTCAAGACCTAAGATGTATACCAGGGAATAAACTATCACTTGAAGATCTAGTAGGTAGACTCACTGCTTTTGAGCTATCTAACTTTGATAATTACAAACTTGGAAAGATTGAATCTACTTTCAAAGCTAAGGTGCAATTGAACAAACCTAATGAGATGAAGAAAAAGAAAAAGAAGTATGTTTCTAGTGACAATGATATAGATGAGGAGAATGTAGAACAATTTGAAGCACTAATGTCAAGAAGATTACATAAAGGTAAAGGCAAGTTCAAAGGTAAATTACCTATCATTTGTTTCAATTACAATGAGGTTGGTCATATTTCTGCTAGATGTCTAGAGAAGAAGAACTACAGAGGTGGTGATAGGTACAAGAGTAGATGAGATGAAAATAGAAAGGGCTACAAAGACAAAGGTAAGATGTCTTGCTATATTACTAAAGAGGAAACAAGGGATGATTTTGATGAACATCATGATGAAGTGGTGTATGTTGCAATGAAGGATGAATCTAATGAAGATGAGGCAACTACACTTATGGCTTGTGTGAACAAGAATGATAGATGGATTATTGACAGTGGATATTCACAACACATGACTGGAGACAAAAGTAAGTTCATTAACCTAAATTGTTATGATGGAAATAGTGTAAGATTTGGTAATGATGCACCACATTTGATAAAAGGAAAAGGTTCTATCAAACTCACAAATAAGATTTTATGTCATAATGCTTACTATGTTGAAGGTCTTCACTATAATCTCTTGAGTGTGTCACAACTGAATAATTTGGGATGTAAGGTTGAATTTTAAAACAAGATTGCTAAAATATATGACATTGATGACAAACTATTTGGAAAGGGTGATCAAACTAGGAGTATTATATTCTATCTTAACATACAAGATGCTGCTTGTCTAGTTGTAAAATTTGATGATGTACTTCTATGGTACAAAAGGTTATGTCATGTCAATTTTGATAACCTAGTCAGTATTAGTCACACAAGAAAAGTTAGATGTTTGCTTAAGTTAATCAAGCCTCATTATATAATGTGTGAACAATGTCAATTAGGAAAAATGGCAAAGTCAAGTTTTAAGAGTAAAGCTCATACCTCTAAAGGAATACTAGAGATTGTTCATTATTACTTATGTAGTCAAATTGATGTACAAAGCTATAAAGGAGATAAGTACATTATGATGCTTGTTGATGATTATTCTAGAATGATGATAGTTATATTTTTGAAATAAAAATTTGATGCTTTCCAAATGTTTAAGTGTTACTTACCAAGAGTTGAGAATGAAAAAAAGTAAAAGTATGAAATTTTTGAGATCTAGCAGAGGAGGGTAATTCACATCAAATAAGTTTGAGATATTTTGTAATGACAGAGGAATCAAAAGATAGAAATCTGCCCCTAGAAAACCTTCACAAAATGGAATTACTAAAAGAAGGAATAGGTCTATAATGGATTATGCTAGAACACTTATGATGGAGAAGAATATTACTTCAAAATACTAGAGAGAAGCTATAAGTACACCTACTTATACCTTGAATCTTGTACAAGTTAAGAAAGGTAATTATTCAACACATTTTGAACTATGGTATGGATACTCACCCAATGTAAAATATTTCAAGGTATTTGGAAGTAAGTGTTACATTCTTAAAGACTGAAGGAAAGGTAAACTTGACGCAAAAAGTGAGGAAGGTATATTCCTAAGATATTCCACAAGAAGTAAAGCTTATAAGAATTTAAATACTAACACTAATAAAGTTGTGCAAAGTACAAATATAAATTTTGATGAATATACAGAAGTGTATGAGGTTAAACCTATGAAAGAACTAGAAGTATACAAATCATTTGTATACTTTAATGAAGGCATGTCTGCTAAATAAGATGCTACAAATCAAAATACAAACCAACAACAAGTTTTAATGACTAATGAGTCACAGATTATAAATGTTGAGTTACATTTAGGAACTGAGATACATTTAGATGCCAAGTTACAGAATAAAGTTGAAGCACATTCTAATTCTGAGACTGGTGTACATGAAAGAGATGTTGAAGTACCTAATAGAGATGTACATAGTGATTCTAAAGATGGAAGACAAAATGAAGAAATACAAGCTGAACCAAGATTGTCCAAAAATATCAAAAGACATCATCCTGATGCTCAAATCATTGGAGACAAAGGTGATAGACCAATGACAAGAAATAGATTAAGAAGTGATACATGTTTTTTGAGTATGAAGGAACCAAAATCAGTGAGAGATGAATTAGAAGATGAAGACAAGAGTAAAGCCATGGAAGAAGAGATTGAACAAATAGAGAAAAACAAAACATGGAGTCTAGTTCCTAGACTAGAAGAAAAAAATGTGATTGGCACTAAATGGGTATTTAGAAACAAGTTAGATGAAAATGGTGAAGTAACTAGGAACAAAGCAAGATTAGTTTGCAAGGGATATGCACAAGAGGAAGGAATCAATTATGGAGAGACATTTTCTCTTATTGCTAGGTTGGAAGGAGTAAGAACTTTACTTGCTTATTATGCATACAAAGGTTTCAAGGTTTATAGAATGGAGGTTAAATCTGCATTTCTGAATGGTATATTAGAGGAAGAATTTTACATAGAACAACTAGAATGTTTTGTTGATGTTAACAATAAGAACATGGTATGTAGATTACAAAAAGCTCTATATGGTTTGAAACAAGCAGCAAGAGAATGGTATGAGAGAACTCATAATTATCTTGTGAAGATTGGATTTGAAAGGATTGATGATAATAACAATCTATACATGAAGATAGATAAAGGAAAAGGTATTTTTTTATCTAAACTTTTTGTTGATGATATCATATTTGGAGGTTAGGATGCTTTATGTAAGGATTTTGTAAATCAGATGAAGCAAGAACTTGAGATGTCTATGTTTGGAGAGATCAAATTCTTTGTGGGTTTGAAAGTATATCAGATGAAATATGGTATATACATCACTCAATCAAAGTATGTCAAGGAAATATTGAAAACTTTTGAATTGGAAGATTCCAAGCCAATAAGTACACCTATGGTGATGGGACACAACTTGTCAAAGAGTGATGAATTAGCTAAGGTGAATCAAACATTCTACAGGTCTATGATTGGTAAATTACAATATGTAATAGATAGAAAACCTACCATTGCATTATCTATAGGGATAGTTGTAAGATTATCTGCTAATCCTAGGGAAAATCACTTGATGCTATAAAGAGAATAATGATATATTTGAAAGGAATAGAAGAGTTTGGTTTATAATAGGAAAGAAATTAGAAATTTGAATTAAGATCCTACACTAATGTTGATTGGGTTGGAAAAATTGATGACAGAAAGGGCACAAGTGAAGGAGCATTTTTCTTAGGCAAGAGGTTGGTTATAATTACCTAAACTGCTAGTTTATTATCAAATCAACTTTGTAGAAATGTAGGCATGAAACATAACAGATTCAATAAGACATTTGATACAATGATTTAACGTTGAAACCTAATTTGGAAAAAACCACTAGTAACATGTTGCTCATTCTCACTCTTCTAAAGTGATTCCCTTTGAAACAACAACCTTGTTAATTTTTACAATCCACACTATTAAATGTGACTTAGTTAATGAATTTCAACCACCCTATTAGGAGTGAGCCTTGTTAGAGGACTTTAGATCATTCACTTGGAATGTCACCTAGTTAAAGGATTTATAGATTACTATTAGGTCAACCTTAATCTAAAGAATTTTCCCTAGACTAGTACAATGACTAGAAAGTAATAATAAAGGCTTAATCTTATAACAACTTACAACTCAATTTTTTAGATTACAAATCTCTATTTTAGTCTTCAATTATACTTGGCTTTCAGATACTTCAGCTCTAATAACTTGTTCACCCTTCAAGAATCCATACCCTTAAGCCTTTGTTCTTTTTTTGACATTGCAATCTCTTCTCTTAGGTCACTGAATGAAGCAATACTATAGACTACTTGTCTTCCTTAGGTTCTCACACATGACAACATTTGCTTCTAACCAACCATCTCTATAAATAGAAAATTAAGATCTTTGCTCATTCTTCCTCCATCATCTATTTTAGGGTTAGGTTGGATTAGGTAGGATTTAATTAATTTACCCATCATTTCATTTCATTTCCTTCTAGAAACTTCTCCTTTAATCTTCTTCAAATTCTACTCAAAATAGTTCACCTTGAATTTTGTGCTACCAACTCATTAAACTTCTTCCACATGGTTCACACAATCTGAGAAATCAAACTTGTTAGCTTAGATTCATTGATTTAACAATATTTTCATAATGTTGACACTTGGCATTAACTTGCTTTTGATGCTTGACACATACCACATTGCTTGACATCCACTATCGAATCAGTTAGCATGAACTAAAGTTTACTAGTGCTTGACATCAATTAAACTTGGCTTACACTAAAATTGACTTTGCTTGGCTTTAACTAATTTTTTACTTAGCTTACACTAACTTTTCTTGTCACCTAATATCTATATTGCTAAGCATGGTAGACACAATTCTTTTAACTTGTTCTTCATAATATAATTAGTGCATCCATCCTTTGCAACCTCAAATATAGTGTCAATGTACTATAATATCATTGTCTTAACTGGTACTTGTACTCCTTTTCCATATCATAACTCAACCTTTCCTCTAGGTGCTATTGTTACATCATTTGATCAAATCCTCTTTGTCAATCAAACAAATGGCAATACTCAAATCATCTAAGCAATTTTCTTACCAATAAGTATCAAGTTTGACATCAATGAAAAAATAATGATAGAACCACATTTTCGTACTTATATCAATATGTTTTCAACAATCTCAACTAAAAATTTCCCTTAGCTAGGGTTTTACTAGTTAAGAAAATATGGTGTTAGAAGTGTTAATCCATTATGGTTTTGACAAAGTAGTGACAAAATACTTATTCATTATTTAGCATAGTTGATTGGTTGTCACTATGACCAAGCCACAAATTAGGCTAAGTACATAGGGCAATCCAAGTGAACAAAATGAGTTGAGTGATTAGTTTGAGTTAAGTGATCAAAGCATGTTGAGCATAAGTGTTTATACAATACATGCCGAGTGGTATGATAGTTAGTGACAAGAATTATTTGGTGTCGAGTAGTCAGTATGTGTCAAGTGATTCAAGAGCTAAGAAAACAACAAAAGATGTAGTTAAGGCCAAGCATTAGAAGTCTACTGATGCCAAGTGAACTAATAATTTTCATACAAGTTTTTAATGGCACAAAATTTTATGTAAATTGTTTTTGGCCAACATAATCTCAAATTTATGATATTGAGAGATAAGGATCAAGTCATGTCATGCATCCCTATGTGAACCATGTAACCACTCAAAGAGAGGGAAACATTCAATGGAAATAGCAATCAACTAAAGTCATTGATTATTACCTAAGATCATCTCTATGATGCCTATTTATTTAGGTAAATTCTGAGGGGGAGTAATGTTAGAAGAGAGATATGTAGAGTATCTTGTGTGAAAGGAGGCATGTAGAAGATGCTTAATTCAATGGTTGAGCATTGTAGAACTAGTTGATGAGAACAAAACTAGTTGTGTAAGCAAGCAGTGAAAGGTCAGAGAAGATATATTTGATCATAAGGATCAAGATACAAACTATAAATATGAGATCTAACATCTAGTAAAGGGGTGCTAACTAAAGGATCAGGTACAAATTCATTTTTATAGGTAATATAGGGTAAATCTCTTAATAAAATAGTCCTAACAGACTTTTGTAAATCTCCTAACAAAGTGCTTACTTAACTGTGATTTTAAATCCTTTAGTCAAGGGGAGACCTAACAATCTTTGTAAGCCTTTAATAGGGTAGATGTATCATAAGATAGATCATAGTTTATGATGAAAATTTTGTAGCCATAATTGGGAAAACTTTATTGCTATAATAGTAAAGATTTGTGGGTGTCATTCCCACCCTAGTTTTACCTTTTTCGTAGAGGGTTCCTAAGTAACCAAAATCTTTTATGTTATGTGTTTATTTAGATTATGCTATGAATGTGATGCATGTTACATATTTTAATTTATATGCTAAGTTATAAGATGGATGATGGTGAAATATTTTATGATTAAAAGTTTTAATTATTGATTCACCATCACCCTCCTCTCATAACATAGTTTCCCATTTCTATTTCCAACAATTGGTATCAGAGAATTGTTCACGAGAAAAGAAAGTTTGACAGCTTGAGAAGAAAGATCTTAAAGATTGAAAACCACAAATTGGGAAAGACTATTGAGAACCAAAAGATTTAAATGTAGCTATCCCTACATCAATTGAATTAAGAAAGATATGAATTGCAAAAATAATTGAAGAGACGAAAGGATTTGGCCATTTAGCAAAATGACACTCAATATCAAGAAGAAGACACTATAGTATTTTTTGAAGACAAGAACTCCAAAGAATTTGATGCAACAGTTATAGATCTAATGGAAAAGACTGATGCCCTAAATGAATAAGTTAGGAATCTAAAAAGGGAACAAGAAGCACAATCAATAGTGTTGTGTGAGGTATCTAAACTATAAAAGAAATCTAGGGAAGATAAAATCATGATTGAAGAAGTTAAAATAATGTCAACAAAGAGACTTAAGGAGAGAAAATTGGATGTGCAAAAACTAGTAAACATGTAATTGGACACAATGAATCAACTAATGATTGCAAATCAAGAACTGAATAGGAAAGACATTGAGATTGAAACTATGAAATCATAGAATGACCTATTGTAGAATGAATTGAAAATAGAATAGGAATTTATTGAAAGTTTTAATAAGCCTAGAAAACCCATTAAATACACTTAAAATTTGATGAATGCACCAAGAATAGATAATGATACTATTAGATTGGGATATTCTACCATTGAGGAAGGAGAATCATCTAAAAGTGGTGAACAAAGGAATAATATGGAAAAGATCAACAAACCCACTTGTCATCATTGTGGAAAATTAGGTCATATAAAAAATGCCTATAGGAGTAAAATTGGCAATTAGAATACTAACTAGAAATATAGGAGACACTACTATAACTGCATGAAGCAAGGATATTGTTGGTCTGAATTTTTTACATGATAAAATTTCCTTTGTCCAAGTATAAAAAATCAAATTGGATCCATTAATGATGAATAGGGTTTCTCGTTTAATCATCCATTTGTTAGTCTTTGAAAAAAAATTGTTAAAACCCCTATGGCTCATTCCTTTTAAAACTTGCATGTACTAAATCTTTTTGAAAAAAGAACTTTGGAAAATATTCTATTTTCTTTTAACTTTTATGCACCTTCAAATAGTCTTTCCTCCCATGTTCCTCATCATCTAATTTTGAAAAGATCTACAGTTCTTGTTATCTTGCTATGGAAAGATGTATGAAGGATATGTATAGCGAGGTAGCGAACATTGGTAAATTTAGAAAATGGAACCATAAAATTAAGGTGCAATGGTTAGAGATTTGGTTGCAGCAAAAATTTCAGTCATGTGCCCTTTGTCAGTATTGTCAAAAAAAGTAGGAACCTAGTAGAAGGTAGGCAGAAGAAATCAAATTTCCAACTGACCGTAAACTTTTCCAAGTAACATGACGAGTAATAACTGTTATTGCCCAAATTATTTAATAATGGCCCTGGTGACTTGAATTGCCTTTATTTTATGGCACTAAGTTTTGTTGAGACACCGAAGCTCACTACTTCGCTATGGGAATATCTAGGCATCTCGCCATTGGTGACATAGCTAGTTGCCATCAAATGGCACATGGTGGGACCTCAAGAAACATGAAAGAGTGATTAGGATTAAAGTATGGTTTCATTATGCCAGTGATATAGGATTTATCACATCATCAATAGCCTAGACCCACACCCATTTATAAAACACATGAGGTATTCTAATCATCAGATCAATTTGGGATCTACAATTATTGCTATCTCGCTATGGAAAGATACTTGACTTTTACTTTATGCAACATAGTGAATATGGGACCCACCACATACAAATAAGTACATACAGTTTCCCTACCATCTAATCAAGTTCAAATCTATGGCCATCGCAACATCACCATGAAGAATTACATGATGTTTATGTATAGCGAAGTAGTGAATGGGGACCCACCTAATTTCTCTTAAGTGTTGTATTGAAATGTCTTCCACACAATCAATACAAGATAAATAGTAGTTGCTACTTTTCTATAGTGAGATGCTTGAGAGTTATGTATAGCAAGGTAGCAACTTGATGATACATGTCCCCATTCTTCAATAGGTCCATACTGGAATGCCAACAACAAAGGAAAGATATAGGTGGACATGCTTCATTGGTTTGACTTCCAGCATGTTAAGAGGAAAGATGAGTCAACTTCATTTTTATCCCTGAATTGTAGGATTTTTAATAAATCAATAGCACAAATTCAAAAGGAAAGATGATGCCACACTATTGTTTTCCACTATGTGCATTTATGAATCTTGAAGGCTTCATGAATGAAGGAAAGCAGAGTATAATACATAAGATTTTCTCAGGTCTATCCTATGTGAACAAAGATTGCAAAGTTTTCTGAGCAGAAGCCATTATTGAGAAAGTTGCGAGCTAAACAAGAACATGTAAGAAAATTCCCAATGTTCGTGAAGACATTACAGAGTTACAAAGAGAAATAAGCAAAGAGTCAGGTAAGTGTTTACACTATAGTCTCTATAGTATCTTAATTCTGCGAATTACTATTCAGAATGCCTTTAAACAGGGATTCTCTAGTCAGTAGAATTACTTGGACATGAATTTCCACAATGATTTACTTGAGCTTCTTCCCAATTCCACTACTAAAATTGTGCAAGTCAAAAAGCTTACAACATTAAACCCTAGGTTGAGGATAGAAAATGGATTATACAACAAAGGTAATTTGGTCAGGGATGCTAGTACCACTCAAACTAGTGTAGAATTATTTAGAAAATGGTTTTTAGAGAGGAACCTTTTTGCCCCACACACCAATATCTGGAACTTTGATCTAGGGAAACTAGTGGTTCCTAGTGTGTTCATGGACTATGATCTTCTTCAAGTTGTCACCAAAAATTACAACCAAGCCATTAGGTTTGTAAGAAGAACTAATTGCCAGGTCTTAATTATTGTCAACCCAAATGAAATTAGGGAAGTTTTTGGTTTAGGGCCTATCATTGATTACCATGTGCCCATTGATTTGGAAGGACTAGAAAAGGAGTACATGTCCAAAAAGGACATCATTAGACAAGGTTCATTGAAGGCACATATAGGTAAAATTGGAACTCTACCAGTGATTATAATAGCCTCCAGGGAACCCTTCAAAAGGGAATATTTCAATTCTAGGGCTATAGAGATATATAGGACCTTGTGCAGAGTTTTTGGGGGAGACGAAGAAGAATTTATGCTTGTGGATTTTATGTATATGGTTGTTCAGATCTCATATTTTGGTGTGGACATCATTTTTTATTTTTCTTCTTATTTGGCTAAGGAAATTCACAATGGGTTAATTGGGATTGCCAAAAGCAAGATAGAAAAAACCTTTGGTCATTACTTGTTGTTGATGCATATGTTTTTGTTCAAGGGAGGTTTGTATTTTGGTAAAGAAATGAAATCAAATATAGAGGAGAATGGGGAAGCATTTCCAGTCTAGTTGTGGAGTGTAGATATGACATGGGATGTAGAGAATGCTAGTTTTGTCATATTTGACAGGTATTTTGCTTCCAAGTTGAGATGCCTCTTATTGAGTGAAAATCCCAGAATCCCCAAAGCACTAATGGGTCTTATAAGGCCTATGGATGCCCCCCATAATTTAAAATTTTCACATATTTGGGGAGATATTATTCCTTACTCTATTTCTACTATTTTTAGAATTTTTGGTTTTAGGGGGAGCCCTCATGTATTTCCCTACTAGGTGCCTTTGAAGGTAGGAGTAGCTGAGTTTTTGTGGCAATTGGGAGGAGTAGAGGAAAGATTTTTGCTAAAAAGATCAACAGGGTCAATTTTCCCCACTTTCACAATAGCCCATCATTTTGTAATCACAAAAGGGGGTTGGAACTCTTTGCATAAAATTTTGGATCCCTACAAGATGGCTATTTCTCACCCACATTTTTGTGATTCAAAGGGATTTTTCAACATGGCCTTGAGGCGTAGAATTAAGCTTGGACAAATTGAACATGAATTTCACTTTCTAGAAGATATAATAAGGAATGAGTACTCTTTGCAAGAGCGGGAGACAAGGAAAGAAAAATGGAGAGTCTTCTCTAAAATTTTGGATTTCATTCATTATTTTGACCTAGATTATACTCCTCTGGATGATGCAGTCACAAATGTAGATAAGGTAAGAAAAATTATGAATACTTTTCTTGAAATAATAGAGGCAATGAATGAAAAGAAATAATTCTTTATTAGATTTTACCCAAATAAGGCTAGGGAAGCAATGATAAGATTGGGTTTTACTCCCAATATAGGGGCAGGTCAGTCAACTATCCAGAAAAGGCTAGGGTACACTCTTATTCAGAATAAAGAGGCCTTTGTAGATAAAGGAAAACAAATAATGGCCTCCACTGATACTATTGTGGAGGAGAGGCCTTCTGAACCCTCTCTAAAGAGGAGAAAGATAATTAGGGAAGAGGATCCTAATGTTGAGGAATACTCACCCTCATAGACCCCCTTGAGAATTGAAGAGGAGTAGCTCATTGAAGAGCAGTTGGGATCACAAGGGGAAGTCTTAGTTAAACAAGCAGAAATAAATGAAGGACAACCTCGGGAGCCTCCAATGCTAAGTTTTGAATTAACAATTGTAGATTACAAAGGAAGGGAATTGGATCCTATTTTGAAACAAGCTAGTCAACAATTTTTGTCTAATGACAATTTTGTCAAATCTAGGGCCTTTCATCAATTTTCATAGAGGGAAAATATGAGCAATTTTGAGGAAAGGTGTCAAAAATTGATAGCAGAGCATCTAGAAATAGATGAAGCCTCTATATAGAATCAAATAAAGGAACAAATGATGCAAGAGTTCTGGAACATAACCCCTAAATAGGGGAGGAAAATGGTAAAGGCTTCTAATATATTATTGTTGCCTAATTGGAATATTGTGGATGCTTTGATTTTTAATTCTCTTTCTGATAAATTGGAGTTACAAGACCCAAATAAAAAGGAGTTTTCAAGGACTTCATTTTGTGAAGATCAAGTTGCTCTAGTGATATGGTCATTAAGAAGAGGGTCTAGGATTGTTTCATCATAGCTAGATGAATTTGGACTAACAAGAAACATCATTATGAGCAGGGTGGCTAAGACTTCTCATGTATAGGTAGCACATTGGAATGTGGACTCATCCCAATTTGTTTTGGCCACTGCTAAGAAAGAAGAACAATCCATGTTTGAATTATAGAGAAAATATGAAACACTTCTTGAGGCCTACAATAAAGAGGTTAAAAAGAGGATTGAGCTTGAAAACAAGCTAATGGGGAGGTCAATAGCACCAAGAATAACATACCCTCACCCCCCAATTGAACCTTTTAAATCCACTCCCCTCATAGAAGTACCAGATACACCCCAAAGGCTAGAGTATTACACTGCTAATGACTTTGAAGAAGAAAAGAATAAATTGTGGGCCTTACATGTGGAGTTGAATTGAAATATGAAGATAAATTAAGGCTCTCACATATTTGGGGGATAAAATTGAATGGCCACTATTTTATGATCAGTATCTGGGATGAAATGAAAGCAAGTGATGAGGCTTTGAAGCCTATTGTAAATAAGTGGGTAAGAAGGAGGAAGGAGATAACATTTTTATGTTATTATATTATAAAAACCTCCTATGATCAAATTGAAAAAACTTTTGATATCATTTTTTATCTTACTGACTTTAACAATAAGAGAATTCATTTACAAAGAATAATAGTTGGCTACTTAGATAAGTACAAGAGCCAAAATTTTAGTTTGTTTCCTTGTGCCCTAGATAAGAAGAATAATTTGAAAAACAAAGAGGAATGGGCTAAGGAGCTTAATGATTTATTTTGCTTAAGAATAAATGAAGTTATCAATGAAATAGGGCATGAATGGTGGGCCACAACAATTGAAGAAATAGTGAAAGCCCAAATATTCTTTAAAACAAAATTTTGTTACTATTGATAATGAGGCTAAGTATGTGCTCAAAAGATAGAAGGATATTTTGTAATTCAATTGGCTAGATGACACCTTATTTGAAAAATGGATGGTAGAAATAGCTCCTAATGAACAGTTTGAGGAAAGTTAAATTGACAATGATGATGTGTAGGGTGATGAGATCCAAATCATTAACACTGTCACTACACAAAGCCAATAGGAAGAAGAAGACAAGAATGATTAGTCACTTTTAGTTGTAGACCCGGGCCCACAGGACGTTGACATAACCAAAGAAGAGGGAAAAGTAGAAGTTACTCCCACAATATAGGATGGAGATGGTGAAAACCCATGGATGAAGATTAACCTACAATCATCAGAACAAATTTCATCATTGGCTAGCTTGGTTGTTGCATACATGAACGAATCAAAATAATAGCCAAATCAACAACATTAGAGGATGTGACAGAAGTAGACCCACCAAAACGAATGTTTGATTTAGAAATCTTCTGTTACTCACATTTTTGTCTTTTTGTGATAGGTGTATGTAAATATCTCTTGTAAAAGACACTTTCCAATTTTGCTTAGCCTAAAGCTTGTTGCATCTCACATTATATAAGTGAGATTCTAGGGCTAGAGGATGGTTCAATTTCTAATACTTTTAGTCATACTTAGTTTGTTTTCGGTCCAAGTAATTTGAACAAGCTTTATAATGTATTTTCTCTATATGTTTATGGGAATACATTAATACAAAATGATCTATGTGTTTCTTCCTATGGTCATTTTGAGTTTACTACAAAGTGTATACAATTTTCAAAGAAGATGACTACAAATTATGAGTTGTCCCCATATCAGTTCTTTCTAAATTTTGTCTCCTTTTGGTTACTTAGTCATCTTGATGTTGTATGAGTAACCTTATCAAATTCATCAAAGCATTTACTCAATTCATTGAAGTAATAGCAGTGATGGAAAGATATACAACCTAAACTTAGTATGATTTGGCCAATCAAAACTTAGAACCTCTCATTTCTTTTTTATCAAAAAGTCTCATAGCTTATTAATCTCAACAAAATCTTCTCTAATGGAGTTATAAAACAATTGAATTTTCATAATATCCTTAGTTGTCATTTCCTATACTAAATGTCCTTTTCAACTTATTACTCCATTTATTCTGTGGCATAATAAATCATCTAATTCTTTACTCCACTCCTCCTTTTCTTTTAGTTTATCTATCTTTTTAAGTGCATGAGGAAATAGCTCAAAATTCTCAGCAAAATATTTTGAAAAACAAATTATTATCTTCTTCTATACTGCAACTCATTTTTCATCAAAATTAGACAAATCATTTGCCACATCAAATTTTTTTTGTATATGTGGACAAGATAAACTAACAACTGAAATCATCAAAAGGGTGACATCCTTATCCTTGCTACCCCATTTACTCATGATGGATTTTAAAGTGTTTTCACCACTTTTAATTTTATCCCATATATTCATTATTTTCACCAATTGTTCATGAAATGTTGGCCAATCAATCTTATCTACTAGATATAAGATTCTTTTTCCTAATTTTATATTCATACAAATGATCCAACTCAATAAGTAAGGCCCACAGTTTATTCTTTTCTTCCTCAAATTCCTTAGCAATTAAGAATTTTGGCCTTTGTGGAGTATCTGGAAATTCTACTAAGGGAGTTGACTTGAATGGTTCAACTAAGGAGCAAGGATAAGTAATTCGGGGCCAACTTTTCTCTTTCCTAATTGCTTGTCCATCTGGGCTACTTGTGTCTCCAAATAATGTATCATTTTTCCTTTCGTCTCATATGCTTTCAATATTTCTTCAAACTTGGTATTGAGGTCCATGAATTTATTTTTGTCCTTCTTAGCAACCACAACCCTAAAGTCCATAGTTTCCCTAGTCATTTTAGATACTTTTTCACTATCTACCTCCTTTTCTCTATACATCATGAGACTACCTATATGATCAATGCTTGAAATTTCCTATAGTCTAGTTTTATCCCTCTTTTCAGTAGACCATATCACCAATGCTTTGTGATCATTGTTGTATTTCAATCCTCTATGTGCCTATAGGATCTCTTCCTTAGTTTTAAAATATCCTTTGCCTTCCTATGAGAATCAAAAATCATAGTGTTGGCTATGTCCCATTTAGGCAAGATTGAAACTCCTCAGTCTTTCAATAGTTTCCTTCCCCCTTTAGGGGTTAATTGTGTAAATTCCTCCATGAGTTAGCTTTAACTTCTACTTCAATTTTAGAGTCCAACTTATTAGGTTGCTCTTCTTTTATTAATTTACACTTGTTTTCAAAATTACTAATATTTCTTCTCCATAAAAATTTGGCAAAAGTTCTAGTCTTTACCAAATTTTCATCATCAATAAATTTTTGGGCAGCTTCTATTATCACAGGGTCTATTTTCTTACCTCTATAATATGCAACAATGTTAGCAATCATGACCACAATGTCCCTTTCCTCTCCATTTTGTCTCAATTTTTCTCTCAAAGATGCTTCATCCTCTATTCTAAGTGTAGTCTAGGTAGCTAAATATTCTTCCATATGAGAAGATGATCCTTGCTCTAATATCTACTTTTTGGGAGCATGTGTGTCAAGTGGGCTTTTAGACCTTGGCTTTTTATATGGGGGAAGATATTGTATATTCTTGGCCACCACATACCTAGCTCTCTTTTGTAATGTATACTATCCTGAGGTCACAATCATTTTTCCAGCTAGCCTTCTCTCCACCTCAAAAGCCTTGTCTGGGTATGCTTTTGTTATGATTTCTTTCTTCTCATTCAGTGTTTTCATAATGTCATTAAAATCGTCCATCAAAAAATCTATTTTCAAACCCCAATATTTTATATCTAATAGGGGGTCCTAATTAGGTTCAAAAGCATTTATAAAGTCTAGGACTTTACTATAAACTATTCATTTTTCTTTTCTAAGCTCTTGTTCTTGCAATGAGAACCTATTTCTAATTATATCCTTAGGAAAATATACAATTTGCTTTTGAAGTTTAGCTTTACTCCTTTCTCTAAGGAGGTCATAAAATCCTTCTAAATCTACAAAGCAGGCATGAGACTAAGCCATGTGATATTTTTCTAAGAATTTCCCCAAGTTCCTCCATCCCTTTTTAACAAAAAAATTATTATGAAAAATAGTAATATGTGGAAAGAAAGTACCTTTAGACTTTCCTAGCAAATCCCTCTCCTCAATTGATCCAATTTTCCATAACAATTTAGCAATCCCTAATTTCAAAGACACTTGGTATGGAAACATATGTGGCTTTCCCAAAAGACCATAAACTTTGAAAATAGTGTAAACAACATATGGAATAATATCAACCCAATTATGGCTCACCAATAGTCCTTTAGCATGGTACTTAGGTCTTATCAACTCTAATAGAGACTATGATATTCTAGGGTTATCCCCTACTAACAACATTATGAGCCTAGAGGTAAACTATCTATCAAATCTAACAAAGCTAGCATCAGTTACCTCCCATGTCATGTCTGCACTCCATAATTGAACATGGAGTTTCTCTCCATCTCTATGTAATTCCAATTTCATCTCCTTAGAGAAAAATGTAACTCCTTTGTATAAATGTATATACATCAACATAGAATACTAGTAGAGGGGCTTGTCAACTTTAGTCTTTTCTATTCTAATAAAGTGATTATGAATTTCTTTAGCCAAGTAAGTAGCAAAATCAAGAATTAAACTCATTCCATATTGACAAGTTTGAGAAATAATAACAAAAATAGAGCCTAGAATGTGATCTTGTTCATCCATACCAAAAATCTTGCAAAGAGAAAAGTACAAGGCCTGTGCCCTAGGGTTAAAATATTTTTTCAATAAGGGCTTAGGGGTATTTTGTGTGACCAAGGGCAATGATCCAATTTTAACAAAATGCTACTATAATGGTCCTCCCCTTAGATACATCCTTTGTGCATCATATCTAGCTTGGAGGTCTTCTATGTCAATGTTTTCATGAACAACATGATTAAGATTCAACTTAAAAACTTCTTTGATCAGTTCAAGTGAAACCCCAAAAAGGTTATCACCCACATGGTTCTTTACCACTCTAGTAATTGGATCAAACCTTTTTTCCATGTCTACTAGAAGATCATCATCAAAGAAGAATCTAAGGAAAATCAATTTACCTATGTCAAATTCCCAGACATTTCTTATTGAAGTATCTAATTTCCTTTCTATAAACCATTTCCTAAAGAGCTCTAATCCTCCCATAGATACTTCTCCATCCACTAACCAGTTTGCTTTGTCATAGAAACCCTCACCATCTAGTAACCTAGGGCTTATAGGAATCAGCTCTCTTCCCTTAGCTAATTCATTCATTGATAGTGACATTTTTTCTACAAAATCACATGAATACACTCTTTATGTAATCTACGATTCTAGAAAAATTTGTGTGGAGGCATTTTCACAATTTTCCCTAAGGGCAATTACAATTTCATAATTTTCAAAAGTTTAGTCAACTTACCCACCATTTCTTGGTTTTTTCTCTCTATAAATCACTTTGTGATGTGTTAAAACCCTTGAAAAATCTTGCCCTTAGCTCTTGAAACCTTCACACTATGGGATTCTATAGTTTTTCTACTCAATTATGGAGAATTGGGAATTTTATTACAACATTAAGCTTCACACAAGGCAACATTGAAAATATTTAATGCTTCAACAATCAAATTTTATGTTGTTCCATGAATTTTAAATTCTCATCATCGATCATGAAGAATCAGATGACCTAATTTGAAATTAGAATGGCAGTGTTAACCCTTTTTGAAATTTACCATGCATCAATAGGACACATTCCCGCATTTCATAAAGTTTGAGCACTTTCCCAAAGTGGTGAAGCATCGATCGTCAATCTTTGAAAGATCAACAATCATAAAAGATCCCTCTATCTTCATAACTTTGGCTTTAAAATCATGGGCCCAATGATACAATCACCTTCCAGCTCAGCCAAATCATAGACCATCCCACCAATCATGATATTCCATATCACTATGCTTTTCCACCCTAGCATGACTAGGCAAGCACTTCACCAAATTAGTTAAAGTTTAGTCATTTTCATGTTGTGGGGATGTGCCTTCTGTTAATTTCTCAAGATCAATGGCACACACACATCATGCATTTTTTCGTCCAGTCAGCAAGGTCAATTAATAAATTGCAATGCCCTTTTTTGAAGAGTTCTGAAAAATCACAATCTACTCTTTGTACTATCACCTTTTTTCAAACTAGGGTGCATGACTTCATTTAAGGATATGTGGAAATTAGGAACTTCTCTGCTTCAACTAAGTCATGAGCATGTCTATATTTTAGTAATACATTGTTTGTTGATCTTCCCAAAATCAATGATGCATAAATCTTGTGCTTTTTGAACTACTTCAACATCTTAGATGACATCATTGAATACACATGTCATTAGGGAACTTTACCACATTAGTTAAAATTTCCTCATTTTCATGAAGTGGTAATACACCTACCATAGATCTTCCCAAGATCAATAGTTCAATGTTACAATACCAAAGGATGACCCCACTACTCATCTTGTCCAATGAAATTGCTTGAAAACCTCAATGTGCTCTGACAACTCTAAGAATGTTTTGACACCTCCACTTCTTTGTAACACATTAAAAGGATATTGTCACCAAAGCTATTTGGTAGGTAGATGCTTGCCCAAATTTCATAAAGGTTGAGCAACTTTATATTGTGGGAAAGTGTTGTCCATTAATCTTTAAAAGATCAACGATTATTAAACATAAACCTTGCAGTGGTTAAAATACTTTGGGAAACTATTAAAGATATAACAAAGGTAAAACCATAGTTTCCAACAAAAGTTTACAACAAAGGACAATTAAGTTTTAGAAAAGTAACTTAAAGATAAATATGGGAAATTGTAGGAGATAAAACATTAGGGTAACAAGTTTCTCGTGCAAAAATTAAAAATATTTTTTTTCCAAAATTTAAAATAAAAACTAGGGCACATAAAAAAGGTTTATTAAATTTTAACAATCACATCTAGGGTTTTGACACATATCACAATTTTAATACATGGTACTAATGGTTCTTTCACTATGGAGTGACAAAAATACATGGTGAAAAACTAGGCCAACACAATAGAAGAAACTATCCAACTCATTCACCTGTACTGAGAAATGAATTCAACAAAGGGAAAGGAAAGGTAGATTTTGAAAAGACAAGGATGTAGATGAATAAGACATGGAGAAAGAATGAATTGTGCAACACATCAAGTCTAGATGGGGTCAATTTATCCAATGGATTAGTTGATTGCATTATCCCCAACTAGGCAATCAAAGGTATGTGCCAAACTGATATCTAAAATGTTATATTTTGAATTAATTCCAAGCATTTGAGGAATGAAAATATTTATCAGCATAAATTAAGATGCAATGAAGTGATTAGAAGAAAGATACCATATATTGTTATGATATATTTTGTATTTTTTTTGAGTAATGAAGGAATCATAGTAACTATCAAGCTAGCTATGTTGACTAAGCATATTGGAAATCCTATGGCAACCAAGCATATAGCTATGTAAGTAATAAGAATTAAATGAAAGGTTTTCAAGGTTCTATAGTCAATTTTTGAGTCATTTACATTTACCAAATGATCAAAGTGCAAGAAGGTGAATTGTGAAAGGGATTTCAACTATAAATAAGATTCAACTACTACTCAACATTTTCATTGAACTGTAAGGTATTTCACTTGTGCTGAGTTATATTGTTTTGCATTTTACAAAACCTAGCAAGTGAAAATGGCAAAAAGTTCTTCAACACATAAGAAAAAAGGCAAATAGGTTACAAATTTTCAATTGATTAGTAATGATATATAGGAACCTCCAAAGTTTCATGCTATACCTAAAAGTCCATATAAGAGAGACCTTTTAGGGGCTTTATCAATGATCAGAATGGAAATTCTAGTGATTCATTATGTAAGATGTTGCTACATTTGTAAAGTAGGAGAAGTTGGAGACCTAGAGATCAGAGAGACATATTAGAAGTTGTGCAAGAAATAAATACTAAAAGAAGGAAACAAAATCATAGAACAAAAAGGGTTAACATGTGCCCTAGATTTCCCCAAGTATTCAAAATATAATGGATTAAGATTATTTTGAGTTGAATTCATGACAAACAAGTATGGTTTGAAGATGGCCTTGTTAAGATAACAAAGCAAATCAATCATTGGTTAATAGGGTATCCTACCCTAGATAGACATAAGACTATGAGGAGCAACATCAAGGAAGAATTGAGAAATCTACATGAGTAGTACGTAACAAGAGAGGAATGTCAATTGATACAATCACATACCCTGTAATTGCATTAGGAGTGTGTGTGATTGCACACAAATTCTACTAGTCTAGCCAACTCGACAGTGTGCCATGCATTGTCATTGACCTAGGTTATAAAATTGTCAAGGGACACAACAACTATGACCTAACAAAGCTGCAACTTCAAGAATTTTTAGAAAACCTAGAAGCTATTAGGAAGGAAAATAATTATTCATCTAAGTTTGGTTCACTTATTATTTCCATATTTTTCTATGTGCAAAACACATTTCTTATATTTAGAAAAGTAGTATAGAAGATTGGTTGGTCTGTTACTTAGTAGATAAGAGAGTTCATTGATCAATTAGGAGAGAATCTTGATTTAGTTATGAATAGCTATTTTGAAGATTTTAAGAGTTCTACGAAAAAAGATCAAGAATTTATGTATCTCTAGTGGAGAAACATTATAATTATTTTTGTGTCCTAGTAGATACTGACTGAACATATGTTCAAGTAGTTATTCCAAGGTTTAGATGGCTCAAACATTTATCTTATGAGGTGAATCTTGATGAAGCATCTATAGCCGACACTACACTATTGGCAGAGGACATTGAAAAGAATGCTATAGCATTTGGTACTTATGAAGAGACTAAGGAAATAATTACTATCAACTTACAAATTACTACAATTGATTCAAAGAAGTTTACAATTTGAAAGAACAATTTGGTGATGAATAAGAAGAAGAAGAAGAAGGTGAAGGACCTCTATAATTGACCTAAGGACTAGGTGAGGATCAAGGTTTAAATTGTGAAGAGGAATCCAAGGAAGAACCTAAGGAAAATAGAAGGAAAAGGAAGGAACAATAGAAGAAAGTGCAAAAGCCTAAGAAGGAAATAAAGAAGAAAGAATATAAGAAAATTGCACATTTGACAAGGTCAAGCACATGGATTGCCACTGACAAGATAAAGAAGCATAAACAACTAAATACAAAAATAATATTGATACTACAGAGTCAAGCCAACCTAAAAATAAACCAAGGAGGGAACACAAACCTCAAGATGAATTAGATGAAGAGAGGAAAGAATTAGATCACATAAGTCAATTCAAATTTGTAAGCCACAATCCCTCATCTAATATAGATAATCTATGTGAGAATGTAAAGAATAATGTAGACTTCTATAGATTTCCATATATTGATTTTGATAAGTTTGATAAAGGAAATATATATAACATTGAAGAAGTTATTTATGACATGATGGCTACTTTCAAAACCACTCCTTTAGAGAATTCTAACTCTATACCTAAAATTTTATATATTAGAGCTGAGAAAAATAGAAAAATAGAATGGAGACTAAAAAATAGATTAGAGAGGCTACTTTATCTCAAGTTATGTCTGCTCTTCATAAGAATATGATTAAAATTTTTGTAGAGAAGTACAAAGGTATATTTTCTCCTAAATAGAGATATTTTCATATTTTGAGGAAATGAGTTGAAGATGTGGTAACCGAAAGTGCATTACTTGGAAATCACTCTATGGGTTGAACACAAAAATAGTGGAAGAGAAAGAAAAGATAGCTATGGAGAAAGAAGAAATAGAAAAGGATGACACTCAAGAGAACATAGATGCTAATTTTTCAAACACCAATCCTCCACAGGGAGAAAAAGAGAGTCATCAACACTCTATAACTATAGAGGACATCCCTAACAATAGCACATAGAATGTAAATCCATATAGTGATGATGCCATAAAGAAATTACAACAAGAATCCACTAATACAACTCTTCCATGCACAAACCCTATATTGGTAAGGATTGATGAATCTCATAAGGTTGAGATTGCATCCACAAAAAACTAACAACAAGATATATCTATTGTTCCCCTAGTTGTTGTAGAAGTAAAGGAGAAAGAATCACATGATCAATAATAGTATAAGGTTTTAGAGAAAAATATGTGATTACTAATGTACCATCTTGATGCAGGAGCATCCAGAGGTATAAGGGCAATCCTGTGTTACCCAAAAAAAAATGTACTTAGACTTAGTTTTTGTTTCATGTGTTTTCATTTTTGGACACCCATTTGGGTCAAATAAAGGTTCCAACTCTCACAGTTCCACTATCAGAGTGCTAGAAAATCCTGAAAAAAATAGGAGCATGTAATTGGGCCATCATTTTGGTAAACTAGAAGGTGTGAATTGGCCAAATGAATGTAATTCTGATTTAGAACATTCCAAAAAAAGAATCAGGTCAAAAGGCCCCACAGTTTGAAAGTTATTGTAGTTTTTTGGGTTTTGGAGACCTCCTAAGAATGCTTCAAAGTTAAGTTAGGGGCATTAAATGACCTCAAAAGGGCCAAAAAATGGGGGACAAGAGAAGCTGGTCCATTGGGCTATAGAGCACTTTGAGAGCTTTCCAAAAATATAAACAGTTCATCAATCAGAGCTATGGTTCAAAAGTTATGCCTCTCGAAAGTTCGGTTACCATTTTTGGATTCTTCTAGATTTGCGCCAACTTCTAACACAGTTTCTGGAGCCTTCTATTTGGCCGGTGGATGCCTACTAGCACTTTCTAGAATGTATTCCTAGTTCTTAACCCTTTGGGGTCTATTTAAGGAGGTTCCTGGAATTGTAAAAGGCAGTTCGGAGTGGAGTTTGAGAGGAGGTATTGAAAGGAGAAATTATCTCCACATTTATGCTATTGTAAGCCCTTAGGGCATGATTTGAAGTTTATTTTCTCTGTACTAAATGTACTAGCTTATTTTTCAGTTAATACAATTTCCCTTCTTCTGTTGTGTCCATTCTATTCTTGGGTTGTGTTCCCATCAAGTGGTATCAGAGCTGATTTTCCTGAGTGTGTAGAGAGAGCGCCAATTGTGAGGCAGTTTGCACCAGGATTGTGTGGTTGTGAGTTTGAGTTAGAAGATGCCTCCACGAATAGAGGATGGTGGAAGGGCTAGAGCTATTAATCTTGAGGAGATTAGAGCCCTCCAAAGGTAGGTACATGCATTGCAAGAGGAGCTCCGTAGAGGAGCAAATGTTGCCGCAGGTGACAACAGTGAGGATGATAATGAAGAAGAAGAAATGGGACCAGAAGGGGAATTTGACAGAGAAGTTCTGAATCATTCAGAGGAAAGGCTTTTTAGGGCCATTACAAAGTTTGGGAAAAGACCCACAATTGAAGTGGGTGTATTTTCAGGAAATCTAAAACCAGATGAGTTGATCGATTGGATCAATGAACTGGAAAAATACTTTGAGTATGAGGATATCAGGGACCCAGATAGAGTTAAGTTTGCAAAGGCCAAACTGAAAGGCCATGCCAAAATATGGTGGCAAGAGGTTCAATTAGAAAGAAATAGAAGAGGAAAGGAGAAGATCACAAGATGGGATCACATGGTGGACAAATTGAAGAAGCAGTTCATTCCTGTGGACTACAAGCTTGATTTGTTTAAGAAGATGCATGGGTTAAAGCAAGTACGAAGATCAGTCCAAGAATATATAGAGGAATTTTACCAACTCTTGATTAGAGCGGGGCATGTAGAAGAAAATAAGGAGAAGGTTGCTCGTTATATCATTGAGTTGCGACCTAGCATCCAGGAGGAATTAAGTCTGGTAAGAATGACCAGCGTTGAAGAGGCATACCATTTTTCCCTACGAGTTGAAGAGAAGCCGAATAAAAGGTTTGAAGGAAGACAAAGAGGGCACGATTAAGGAGGAAGGGGAAGTGGTAGATCATCTGGAGGCCGCAATGAAACCTAAAAGAAAAATGAAGATGTGGGTACTAGTAGGAACTAGAGGAATGAGGGTTTCAACCGCTCCCATGATCAAGACTTTGGAAATCAGAGAGGAAGAGGTAGAGGACATGGACAAGGAAGAGGAGGTTTTCGTGGTACTTGTTTCCATTGCAATGAAGAAGGTCATTGTGCCTTTGAATGCCCTCAATGATAAGGAAGGATAGATAGGAGAGCTGAGGGCCAAGCTAGGGTTGCTCATGTGGATGAAGATGCACAATCATCACATTCAGAGGATGCAAAAAGAGGAGAGACCTTGGTAAATGAAAGAGTCCTACTAAGTGGTGAGATTGAACAAGGAAAATGGAGGAGTTTTTTTCATACCAGATGTAAGTGTGAGGATAAATGTTGTGATGTGATCATTGATGGTGGTAGCACTGATAACTTGGTATCAGAAGAGATGGTCTCCAAGCTGAAGCTCAAGAGGGAGAAACATCCCCAGCCCTATTGGATTGCTTGGGTAAAAGATGATCATAAGGTCCTGGTAAGTGAACAATGTTTAGTGAAATTCAAAATTGGGAGTTACCATGATGAAGTTCTCTATGATGTTATTTCAAAGGATTTTTTCCATCTATTATTGGGTAGACCATGACAATTTGATAGACATGCAGTACATGATGGACATGCAAACACATACTCTCTGACAAAGGATGGAGTTCACCACAAATTGAAGCCCATGAAAAAGGAAGGTGAAAAGGTATGTAGCAGTGCTAGGATTTGTCTTGTTTATGAAAGGAAGTTTTTAGATGGCATGAAACATTAGGATATGTGCTATGCTTTGATTCCTAGGAAAGATAAAGAAGGTAGTAGTGAAATACCACTTGAAGTTTCAGATTTACTAGGGGAGTTTGGAGATATTATCTCTGATAATGTTCCAGATGGATTGCCACTAGTAAGGAAAATCAGTCATCATATAGATCTGATTCTAGGAGCTAGTTTTCCTAACAAGGTTGCTCACAGGATGACTCCTACTGAAATAGAGGAGCTAAATAGATAGGTTCAGGAGCTATTGAAGAAGGGCTTGATTCGAGAGAGCCTGAGTCCATGTGTAGTACCTGAAGTACTCGCACCAAAGAAGGATGGAGAGTGGAGGATGTGTACAAATTCTCAAGCTATAAATAGGATAACCATCAAGTACCAGTTTCCTTTGCCAAGGATGGATGATCATATGGACTACTTGAGTGGAGCTCAGTACCTTACAAAGATAGATCTGAATAGTGGTTATCACTATATATGGATTTGAGAAGGAGATGAGTGGAAAATAGCCTTCAAGACCAAGGAGGGTCTTTATGAGTGGTTAGTCATGCCCTTTGGATTGACAAACACCCCAAGCACCTTCATGTGGCTCATGAATGAGGTACTTAAGAAGTTCTTGGGAAAATTTGTTATTGTCTATTTGGATGATATTTTAATTTTCAGCATAACTTTGGAAGAACATTTACTACATATTCATAGTGTCCTTGAAATGCTAAGGGAAGAGAAACTGTTAATTAATCTAAAGAAATGTATCTTTGCAAAAAGGGAGTTAGTCTATTTGGGGTTTGTTATATCACCTGAAGGTCTCAAAATGGATCCAGAGAAGGTAAAAGCCATCTTGGAATGGCCTACTCCAAGGTCTGCTACTGAGGTAAGATCATTTCATGGTCTCGTTAGTTTTTACAAGAAGTTTATTAAGAATTTTAGTGGCATATGTGCACCCCTAACTAATACAATAAGAGGGGATAGAAAAGAGTTCAAATGGATTGCAGCAGCTGCAAAAAGTTTTGAATTGCTGAAAAAGAAAGTAACAGAACTTGACCTGTGTTGGCACTTCCAGATTTTAGAAAAGTTTTCTAGGTGGATTGTGATGCCAGTGGTAGCGCTATTGGGGTTGTATTAAGCCAAGAAGGTAAGCCAATTGCATATTTTAGTGAAAAATTGAATGATGCAAAGAAGAAGTATTATGTTTATGATCAAGAGTTCTATGCAATAATTCAGGCCTTAAAGAAATGGAGGCATTATTTATTGCCAAAAGAATTTGTTTTGTATACTGATCATCAGGCATTACAATACCTAAATAGCCAAGGTAAATTGAATCAAAGGCATATGAAGTGGGTAGAGTTCTTGCAGAGCTATACATTTGTGTTGAAGCATAGAAGTGGAAAATCTAACAGGGTAGCAGATGCACTAAGTAGGAGATAGTTGTTGCTTATAGTAATGGATTGAAGTAGTTGGGTTTGATGAACTCATGAAATTGTACCCCAAGGATCCTGATTTTGCTAAAGCATGGAAAGCTTGTAAAGAGCCTGTTGCTGTAGATAAAACCAAGTGGTTAGACTATTTGATTCAGGATGGCATGTTGTTCAAGGGTAGTCAATTGTGCATTCCAAGGAGTTCCATGAGGGAAAATTTGATTAAGGAGAAACATAGTGGAGGGATGGCAGGACATTTTGGTCAAGATAAGACCATTGCCATTCTTAGAGAACATTATTTTTGGCCTCAAATTTTATAGGATGTGAAGAAGTTTTTACAGAGTTGCTAGGTTTGTCAAGTTGCCAAGGGGTTTAGTCACAATACTAGCCTATATCAGCCATTGCTTGTTCCATCAAGGCCATGGGAGGACATAAGTATGGATTTTGTTCTTGGATTGCCAAGGACACAAAGGGGTAATGACTCAGTATTCATGGTGGTTGATAGGTTCTCTAAAATGGCACATTTCATTCCATGCCACAAAACTCATGATGTTGTCCCTATTGCAGACTTGTTTTTCAAAGAGGTGGTAAGACTACATGGTCTTCCAAGGAGCATAGTTTCTGACAAAGATACTAAATTTGTGGGGTATTTATGGAGGACATTGTGGAAAAAGTTAAGAACCAACTTGAAATTCAGTTCCACGCATCACCCACAAACTGATGGCCAAACAGAAGTGGTAAACAGAAGTCTGAGCAATTTGCTGAGATGTTTAGTTGGGAATAAGCCCAAGGGATGGGATTTGATTCTACCACAAGTAGAGTTTTCTTACAATAACTCTATAAATAGGAGTACTAGAAAATCACCATTCCAAATTATATATGGGAATAGCCCAAGGACTGCACCAGAATTGAGGAAGACAGAGCAAGGGGAGAGGACAAGCACTGAAGCAGAAGAATTTGCTGAACATATCAAGCGTCTACATGAGGAGGTTCAGGCACACATTACCAAGATGAATCAAGAGTATAAAGCTAGGGCTGATCAAAGGAGAAGACATAAAGAATTCCAAGTAGGGGATCTAGTCATGGTGCACTTACAAAAAGAAAGATTTCTAGCCGGTACTTACAACAAGCTAAAATTGAAGAAATTTGGCCCCTGCAAAATTTTGAAGAAACATGACTCAGGAAATGCATATGAGGTGGAGCTGCCAGATGGTATTCACATTTCTCCCATTTTCAACATTGCAGATTTAATAGAGTATCATGATGATGGTGCAAATGAGGAGCTGGTGTTAGAGCCATGTCCAATTCCTGCTTCTAAGAAGGAGGAGATAGAAGACATTCTAGATCATTGTGTGGGTAGGAGTACCAGAAACAGGCAGTATGAAGAGTATTTGGTCAAATGGAAAGGATGACTGATCGAGGACTCAACTTGGATTTCAGCAGTTGAGGTTTTCCATTTGGGATTTCCTCTACCATTCATAAAGTGATAGGGTCACTTTTCAATCTACCCTGGGTGTCTGATGCAAGAGCATCTAGAGGTAGAAGGGCAATCCTGTGTCATCCAAAAAAAAATGTACTTAGACTTAGTTTCTATTTCATGTGTTTTCATTTTTGGACACCCATTTGGGTCAAGTAAAGGTTCCAACTCTCACAGTTCCACTATTAGTGTGCTAGAAAATCCCAAAAAAATAGGAGCATGTAATTGGGTCATCATTTTGGTAAACTAGAAGGTTTGAATTGGCCAGATGAATGTAATTGTGATTTAGAACATTCTAGAAAAAGAATCAGGTCAAAAGGCCCCACGGTTTGAAAGTTATTGCAGTTTTTCAAGTTTTGGAGACCTCCTAAGAATGCTTCAAAGTCAAGTTAGGGGCATTAAATGAGCTTGAAAAGGGTTGAAAAATGGGGGACATCCATAGGGCTATAGAGTGCTTTGAGAGCTTTTCAAAAATGTAAATGGTTTGTCAATCAGAGCTACAGTTCAAAAGTTATGCCTCCCAGAAGTTCAGTTACCATTTTTGGATTCTTCTAGATTTACACCAACTTCTAACGTAGTTTTTGGAGCCTTCTATTTGGTCGGCGGATGCCTAATAGCACTTTCTAGAATGTATTCCTAGTCCTTAACCCTCTAGGGTCTATTTAATGAGGTTCTTGGCATTGTAAAAGGCAGTTCGGAGTGGAGTTTGAGAGGAGGTACTGAAAGGAAAAATTATCTCCACATTTATGCTATTGTAAGCAAGTAGGGCATGATTTGAAGTTTATTTTCTCTGTACTAAATGTACTAGGTTATTTTTTAGTTAATACAATTTCCCTTCTTCTATTGTGTCCATTCTATTCTTGGGTTGTGTTCCCATCACATCTCCAATGCCAACATTTTTCATTGACATGAATGAGAAAGAGGAAAATACACCATCTATATCATGCTACCAAATTTATAAAGCTCAAGTTTACTAGTAATTATGATAATTGGTAAAGAGGGATGTGAATAAAATAAGGGTAAGGAAGCTAGTCTTTTACCCACCTCACCAAAACATATTGAAGATCATAAGGAGGATGAAAAAGAAGAAGAGGATAATATGACTATTGATATAGAGGAGCAAGTGGCAATATATACATTGTTACCTTGCTAGTGACTACATCACCTCTAAAAGGTGAGACACTTCAGATACCAAGTACTTAAGCCACACCACTTCAGATATTAGTGTCGAGTACTAGCCGACTGAAGAGTGTTGAAACTACATCACTAGAGGATGCTTGTTTGGATGAAGTGATTGTTTTACCATAGTTGAATCCAATAAAAATCATATTGGAAGAAATGGAGATACTCTAGGAGGTCTTGAAAAGAAATCACAACAAGAGAAGCACAAGAGAGGGCACAAGCAAAAATAGGTTTTGCATGAGATCAAAGATATTTTTATTGATGCTTTTGATATTTTAGATTCATTGTCCAAAAAGCCTATCATATTACAACTTATACATATAGTTGATAGGATAAAAAATGAGGATATAGAAACTAATGTAAATTTATTAGAATGGTCTAAGAGGAAATTTCACACTAAGGTCATGGATAAGATATCCAGTGCTCTTAAACTGAGATAAGTTTATTTTTCAACTAAGATGAATACTATGAAGATTTTTTTTGATAATATTTACTCTTGTATAGTAAATTTTGTAAAGTTGATTTGTTTGCTCAAGAAACTCAACAAAGAATTGATAGGTTGCAAGGAGATCTTAAGTCTACTAGATCTTTATTGAGGACATCTCCTAGCACTAGTCAATTACATTTTCATAGATCATTACTGACATAGAGTAGGTTTTTTGAGTGGCAAGATAAAGATGAAAATATAAGATCAACTTCAATTAATATTCAGTCCATGCTGACCCCACACATGGAAGTTTTGTAGAAAGAACTAGCCTTTTTATATACATTGATGAATACATATTCCCCTCTTTCTATAGAAGAAGGTCTACTTGACATGATAGAAAATTTAGAAATTCAAATTCAATCTTTAGATGCAGCTAGAGACAACTAGGATTCTGCACTAGCAATCACATTGTAGGTACACCAACCATTTCTACATAAATACACTTTAAGTGTAGATCCCTCAATGACATAAGTGTCAAAGAAGGGAGATTTTGAAGATGTTGAGAAATTTTCAAGGTAGATATGTACTCAAAGGAAGTTATAGAACTAGAATGAAGCATTTACTCAGGGGGAGTAAGAAGGTAATGTTAATATTTTTGAAAAATTTGAGATTTTGAGACTTTGTATAGAAGTCGAGCAAAAATTCTATACTATCTAACTTATGCATGAAGTAAGATTATATATGCCATGACAAAGTGTTTTTTCCACTCATGTGAAAGGGGGAGATTGTTAATCTCGTTATGGTTTTGACAAAGTAGTGACAAAACACTTAGTTAGTATCTATAATAGTTTTTTTACCATCACTATGACCAAGCCACTACTTAATCCAAGTGCATAGTGCATACTTTGTGAAGAAACAAATTTGAGTGATCAATGTGAGCTGAGTGTAATGAACCCTTTTTGGAGGTCATTCTTTTATGTACCACCTTTACTTTTATTTGTATCCTTCTTCCATATTTTCTCTGATTTATATTGGTATTCAAGGAACTGCTTGTACTTTGTCCAGTATCAGTGTTGTTCCTTGATCATCTTTGTATGATTGAATATATTGATTGTAATATGGTTCATTGATCTGTGCACTTATGTGTATCCAGTCTTGGTGTTGTTGACTTCAGATAGTCCTTATTGGGCTTTGTATATTTAAGTTGATGTGTACATTGTCCTGAGTATGTGTTTATTCATCTAATTTTATGACATCTGATCATACCCTCCCTTGATGTATCCCTCATATCTAGATGATTATTTGTCTTTCATACACTGACTCAATTTCTAAGTACTTCCACAATATCAACAGTCATTGATACTTGCTATACTCTATCCATTGTCTTTTCTGCATAAGCTCTCTAAATCACAATCACTGATTATTGTCTCACCATATTCAATGTTATATTCATTGCCCCACATTCGACATTTTCATAGCATTCAAATTAGAACTTATGCACAGATGTTTCTAACGGCATCTCTAGGCAAGTCTTTTTACTTGCTTGGCTTGTTCTATACTCTGACTTGAGCTGGCTAGGACCATCATTTTTACCTCTTACCACTCTATTCTATTTATATTGCTCCTCTTGCCTTCTATATCAACTTGTAATCTTCTTCTCCAAAGTATGATGCAATTGTTTTTACATAAGTCCCTTTAGACCTGATTATAATGCTACCTATTGTGATATTTCTCTTCGATGATTTCTTTTCACTGTGCTTTGATATATTATGTATATGATTATATTCACAGAGTTGCGTCCTTTCACATTAATTATATTAATAAGGTAATTATTACTTATATCATTTTTAATAATTATATGTTATATTATTATATTAATTATATTAATTGTTATTAATATTAATAATGTTATTATAATATATTATTAATTTAAATAATATTATGTAATCTTACATTAGATATATCATCATTATTATAATAAAGAATTTAATATTATTATACATATTTGATATATATCCAATATATGTATATCACATATATTTAATACTAGTTATCTTATTTGTTATAATTAATATTTGTATTATCATAATATTTGAATATTATAATTATTATTTCAATATGTTTATGTCTATTTCATAATATAACCCATGTAGGTACATTATCAAATCACTATTGGTATTTGATATCTTTTATAATCAAAATATATATTTGTTATTTAATTTATTTAACTCATTAATATTATAATTATAATATAATTTGTTATATTACGATTATGCTATAATTTTATATATTGTTTTATTTTTATATTGTCAAATATATCACTATTATATAATACATTATAGTATTATTATTCTTAATTATTATTGTTATATAATATGTTATTTGAATATTCATATATCCATTAAATTTGGGCTCATGACACTGAGTGATCAAAGCATGCTGAGCATAAGTTTGAAGACAATACATGTTAAGTGATATGATAGTTAGTGTCGAGCACTAGTAGGTGTCAAGCAGTCAGTGTGTGTCAAGCTACTCTAGTACCAAGAAAATAGTGTGTGTTGAGTAATTCATGAGCTGAGAAAACAATAGAAGACATAGTTAAGATCAAGCATTTGAAGCCTATTAATGCTAAGTGAACCAGTCATTAACATGCAAGTTTGTAATGGCACAATGATTTATGTAAATCATTTTTGGCTGACATAATCTCAAATTTTTGATATTGAGGGATAAGGATCATGTCATATCCCACATCATTATGTGACCCATGCATCCAATCAAAAAAAATGAAGCATTAAGAAACACTAGAAATCAACCAAAGCTAAACCTATGATCATCTCTACGATGCCTATCTAAATAGGTAAACTGTAAGAGGGAGTAATATTAGAAGATAGACAGGAAGAGGAATATTTTGTACGAAAGGAGGCATGGAGAACATTATTATATGAATGTTAAGCATTGCAGAACTAGTTGATGGGAACAAAATTAGTTGTAAAGGCAAGCAATGAAATGTCAAAGAAGATACATTTGATCAAACAGATCAAGATACAAACTATAAAGAGGAGATCTAACACCTAGTAGAAGGGTGATAACTGATGCATTAGGTACTAAATCATTTTGATAGCTAATATAGGGTAAATTTCTTAATAAAGTATTCCTAACAAAGTTTTGTAAATCTACTAACAAAGTGCTTACTTAATTGTGAGTTTAAATCATTTAGTCAAGGTGAGACATAACAATCTTTGTAAGCCTTTAACAGGGAAGACCTCCTATAGGGTAGATCATAGTTTATGATCAAAACTTTGTGGCCATAATTATCCACACTTTATTGTTGCATAAGTGAAGATTTGTGGGTGTCATCCCCACCTGAGTTTTATCTTCTCCTTGCAGGGTTATTGGGTAACCAAAATCTTTTGTGTTATTTTTTGATTTACATTATGCTATGGATGTGATGCATGTTACATAATTTATTTTATATGCTATGTTATGAGATGGATGATGGTGAAATGTTTTATGGTTAAAATTTTTAAGTACTAATTCACCCCCCCACCTCAGAACTTACTTTACCATTTATAGAGAATGCCTAAACCAACCCCACATAATAAGAAAAGAAGACAATAAGTAAATGAAATAAGCTTAATTGGATTTGATCTTTGGTTTCCACTTGTCATTTTCATTCTTCATCTTCTGTTAAAGAAAAACCCCTCTCATCTCTCCCTAACTAAAAACCAATCTAATCCTTCATCATAGTTGCAACAAAATGGAGAATATCTCTTCAAATGGTGAAAAATCCTCTTAGAGAAAAGATCAAATCTACTTCTAAAAGTTATCCCAAAATTTGACCAAATGAACTTATCAACAAAATAGATATGTTGAGATAATATTCTCCAAATTTGGCCCTTATCCAAATGTAGGATGACCTCCATCATTAAACAACAAATAGTTAGAAGGAAAAATAGTTTAAAAAGACCCTTTTAGACAAATCTCTAAATATCTCTTTACCATTAACACCTACAAAATTCTAGATCCTAAAAATAGATAGTTCAATCTGAGATCTTTCTAATGACATACGATACACACAATTTTGGTAAAGACTTGGACCAAAAACCCTCCATTAAAAACTAGGCAGATTATAAAGCAATTGCAAACCACACTATGAAAAGTTTATTCAATATTATAAAGTTCTAACTTTATAATAGGAATACCCTAATTTTAAATTGTGTAGGGCCCACTTCTTTATTTTAAATCTTTTTAAAAATCATGTTGTGTATTCAATTTCTAGTAATAATCTTGAATATTTTAATTGTAATGAAAAATCTCCCTCTAATCTCTAGAATTTGGTCAAAGCTAGTTGACTATGTAGATGCCACATAGTGCCACCTAATTGGCTACTACTACCCTAGTCATCACTCAGTCATATGTTTTATCAATACCCTCTGGTCAACTCATCGCATCATCTCCATGCGACATCTCCTTATTTGTCCTTGGGTTCCTATCAGCTCTCTACCTCATCTAATTCTACTGGGCATATTTACCATGTGTCACAATCTCACTTCATGATGATGATGTCATCATCATCTTGGAGGATTGTAAGATTGGACTACATGTTACTTGCTAAAATCATCATCTATGTCCTTTGTTTCCACGTGTCACTCTATGATTCATTGAGATTGCCACACTATTTCTACCTAGGTGTTGTGTAATGTCCCATCTAGAGATCCTTGAAACACAAGGATAAAACATGCATAGAATAATTTTTTTCTTAAGATAAGTTAATTAAGAACAACATAATGTAACTAAGTGCAAGAATGCAACATTTGATCTAGATAATAAAATAGGGAACATGACTAAACTCACATGTTCACTCACACAAGTAAAAATCTTACAAATTATTCCAAAGAGACACAAGAACTAAACCATAACATACAATCCAAAGATCATATAAATCATGAGAATATACCAATGAGATGTATTTTTAAAACCAAGGTAAAAGTTCCTACCATGGTTAAACATACAAGTACATTTCCAACTAAATGTATCATAATCAAGGATAACAAGTAAAGAACCTCAAATGATCATGAACAAGATGAGGAATGAATTTTGTCTACTAGACATGATGTTGAAAGAAAAATGTTGTATCCTAAAATTTGATTAAGTTTGAAATCCTGAAGCCCTAAAATTTGAATATGTCTGAAATCTTGAAGCCCTAAAATTTTCTAGAATCTTTGTCTTAACTCTTGTAGGGGTCAAACCTATCTCAAATGAATAATTACATATATTTAAATATATCTTAAGCAAGAAATAAGAAATAAGTCAAATTATACTTAAATGATATACTTTATACACCCTATAGCTGATTGTTTCTAAACTAGGAAGATGTAGGACCCTAAAGGGTAGTCAAAACTATAATTCACATGTTCTCACAATATCTGCAAAAACTCACTATTTTCTATATGATAAAAAAACCAAAATATTTTCATAAATTAGGATTTAATCTTGCCCAAGTATTCCTAATGAGTTATGCTAGTTTCCTCATCAGACATGTAAGTTTCCCCATTAGACGTGCATGAGACTTTGTCTTTCCATGAGAGGGGATACATAATCATAAGAGAGAATGTATACTTGTGTGAGAGAATATATACTCATGAGAGATAATGCATGCTTATTGGAGAGAATTTATGAAAATGTAAGAAAACTCATACTCACATGAGAGAATACATACTCATGTGGGAGATTTCTCTTTCCATGTGACAAAGATAACAACACAACAACATAGAATGAAGAAAATGCATAAAAACATGAAACCTCCATAGTAGGTAGTATTAGATACATGTAATTTGAGAAATGATAAATTAAGATAATTAAAGATCAAAGAAATTGAATAAAGCTAAATTGCACATTGCAATAACATACATTTGTTTGATCAACAAGATCAATCTACAAAATGAGCATAAACAACATTGTAGTGGGGCAAATGCACCAAATTGTGATGCCAAAAAGATGACACACAACTCAAACCTCCACAATATCAAAATTAAAAGCCTCCATAAGAAGAGCAAAAAATTCCACAACCTACACCGATTAAAAGACCTCCTCCTAGCACCCAAGACAATATAATGAGTGAAATAGAAAGAGGGAAAAATGAATTAGAAGAAATCATTGGTAAGTTGAATTTTTTTAGGAAAACTAATTCTATGAGAGCATAATTGGCATCCTTCCTTGAGTCCATTATGAGCCATGTAGCTTCTATTAGTGGTCAGTTGGATATTTGGCATGTTAAGAGAGAAGAACAAATACAATATTATGCAAATAAATTATCCAATAAAGATGTAAGAATAAAGGACATATAAAAAGGTAGCATATGTGCATTGTTTAGAAAGCCTAGAGAATAAGATACTATTAAACATACAACTAAAAGGTTCCCTATCCATTGGTGCATACATGGTGATATTAGAAACAACTTTGGGATAGATGATGGATGGTATTTGATGCCCCTCCCTACAATAATCACAAGGTTCTAATGTATTTATAAAAGAAATTATATTGTAAATTTGTCCCTGGGGAGATCCCCAATTATTTTGATACGTTATATTCTTAGGGTAGAGGTGGGAGGACACCATTTGAGAAATTAGGGGCATTTCATGACCGTAATGTACTTAGGGTGCCTATTATCAAGCCACAGGGTGAGCATTTGATTATTCCTTCAATTGTGAAGGAACATATAAAGATTAGTACTCTAGGAGCTATCAATTCTTTGACATAGACCCTCATTCATTACATCAGTCCATTAGTTGAGTAACCTTCTTTGCACCATTCTAACATGTGCAGATCATGTGGATCCTTATGCATGTTTGGAAGTCATGTTGGAGACACTATAGATGATGGGCTAGTAATTGATAAGTTCCTAAGTGACACATAGGTAAATTACAATTATAATAAACTAATTTGATCACATTTCATATATACAATGAATGATTAATTAATTAGCATGTCTTAACATTATTCAAATTTTGGGGTAAGAGTGTTGATGGCCCCAGTATAGATTCCCTGGCCCTATTTTATGTCCCATCGATGAGTCAAGAGGTATATATCAATTTAATCTTTTAAATTAATACATATATTTATTAAGTAATCATGTGAAGGATTGACAAAAAAATTTATCCATGTGAATTAGTTCTCTACTGGACCATTGACATTCACAAGGGACTCTGAGCTTAGGCATGATACGAGCTTCATAGAGGTACATTTGTTTCTTGTTAATTTAATTCATTTGATTATATTTGTTTCATGTTTCATGTTACATGTAAATTGTATCATATGATTTGCATTTGTTGACATACAAGGCTCCTCCTCATCTTCACCAGTCCATCGATCATGGAGTTGCTACCATGATGGCTAGTTTAGAACCATTGACCGATGTATGAAAGAGTTCTCATATTTTTAGTTGTTATTTATAATAGTTAGTATTGAAATTTAAATTAGTATTTCTAAGTATGATCAAGTGATTATATTAATTGAATTTTTATAGGGCCTTATTACTCCCAATCATCCATGAGCCTTTGAGGTGGATGTATAGAGTGACTATTTTATGGTGGTAAGAAAATATTAATTTTTCTTGTACATATATTAGATTTTAATGTTAATAATTATTGATTTACATCTACTTTGTTTGTATCGGCTCTAGTTAGAGAGGAGCCTAAACAAGAGGACCAATTAGCATGTGAGGAAGATGCCATCATCCCCATAATCTCCCTCCACTCAACAACCAAATACCTCTAGGGATTGATTTACTTCCCCTTGTGGGAAGGAGAAGATATAGGGAGAGACACACACGTATAGACATTATTGGATGTATATCTTGCATTTTATGTTAGTGGACATATTCGACATGAATTTGATGTATATATGAAATTTTATATTTGATTTATGACATTTATTTGATTCATGACATTATAAGACTTATGACATTATTGGTTATCATAATATATGATGTGTTTGTTCATGTATGACATTATTGTTTATCATAATATATTATGTTTGTTCACATATGACATTATTGGATATCATAATATATTAAATGTTTGTTCATATATGACATTATTGGTTATCATAATATATATCTTTTTTTCTTGTTTACATTTTAAGTACATTTCATGTATATCATTTGAATGTAATTTGCATCCAAAATGATGCAGAGTGCTCACATCAAAAAGCTAGTGATTCCCAACAAGAACACTTTGAAGGAAAACTACCTTTCCCACCTTCCTAAGTTTCTTCAAATATTCATTCCAACTTGGTTATAGTACTAAAAAAACTTCTACCCAACTTCACAAAACTACTCGATCACTTTCCCTATTCAAGACTTCGGAAGCAATATGGGGAAAATGAGAAAATTTGAGAAATGGATCCTAATCAACTTCTTTCTTCAAACTAGCACCTTAGACACTTCAAAGAACACCTAATCATGAGGTTTCCACAACTAGTTTACTCTCCTAACATGTATTTTTCAAAATTTATCTCAATAGGCCTAATTTCCCTTGTAGCCCTTTTTGTGGTTTTTGGACAACAACTTTTTTTTTCTCCACTAAACTTGGAAAACAAAATAGGTATTTGGATATTGATGTAAGAAGGAGGTGGTGATACTAGATTATTATTACCAAACTCTCATCACTAGGCTTCTTTCAAGCCTACCAAACATATTACCATTAATCCCTCAAGACTCTTCCAAGGCTAGAGACCAAGTGGTTTGCCTATTCCTTATGCCACCCTCACCTATTCCATATGTCTCTACCTAACCCTTTACAAACTCAGCTAACTACCTCTCACAATACCCAACACCTCCACTACCTTACACCCTCTAGGATATTCTACAACACCATACCCCAATAAGCTTCCAAAAGGCTTAACTCATTGCCATTTAAGTGGTTCCAACATTCATAAGCTGCTATACACCTTAAGGGGATTCAAAACATCAATTCTCACAAACAAACCTAAAGAGGATCTTTCTTGTAGCCCTATCTTTGGGGTTTTAAGGTAGGAAATAAAAATCTCTCCAAATAACTATAAAAACCAATGAGGGATTAAGATACACAATACTAAGCTTGACTAAATCCCAAAAACATAGACTCCCCACTATTTAATAAAGCATATAACTTGCAGCCCTAAGTATGGACAGATAGGCCTAAAACATATCTTCTAACTCCCAAATCATTAAAATTTCAAATAAAAATAATAAATGAACTTTTTTATAGTTTTACCATGCCAAGATCTTACAAACTTTTGACTTTTGAAGTTCTAACTATTGAGGAGATATACAAACCTCCAAACCCTTGTTATAATGAGGGTTTCCTTGCTAAATAAGATAACTATCTCACAAAAGTCATTCTCTTATCTATTCCATCCTTCCAAGAGATTATTAAACATCCTATGAGTGAAAAAAATCTTCCAACATGCATGTAGATCATACACCAACCTATGCCACATTCTTATTTGTTGATTCATTGTATTTTCTTTGCAACAACATGTAATTTGCTAATTTTCAGCCAACTCTATAGAAAGGGAAGTAATTATGTTTCAAACCCATGAGATGTATAGTAAGACAACCAATAATATCCTTAACATCTTCCACCAACTCCATTTAGTGATAACATTCAGCTAAAGTGGTGGTTCATTCTAACAAAGCATGGAATTGTTGTTCTAAAATAGGGAGTAATGATATTTCACAATAACTCAATGATCCTATATAAAAGTTTAACATTAGATATTATTCCTTTCCATATATAAATAAATTAATAATCACCAACAGCTAGAGATAAAAGAGAAGATACTAAGACTCTAACTCAAATACCAGTATATGCCAATTTTCACAAAAACAAAATAAACTTGTATTATACAAAGTTATACATTAGTCTACACTTTTCTACTTCGCCTCTCTTCTTCTCTATTTGCTACATGAAAATGTATTTTATTATACAAACACATGGGCTTTCACCTCTTCTAAGAGGTTGACCAAGATGGATGGTTGTTTACCTTCCAAAACTTGTCATTTTTTTGCAAAAAATTATTGACCACAACTTTTTGACAATTTTACAATCTTTTGCAAATATTTGCATTTTATGATTTCTCATGCTTTCTAGACACCCTAAATAGGTCCAACATCTCAATGTGACATTTTAAGAGTTCATTGCACTCCATTTATGACCGTGTATGACATTTTTTAGGTTTTGACTTACTTTGACCCACTTTGCTTAACACATGAGCTTGGGCAACATGACCTTAATTGAACACTAAATACATGAATTGCATAACTATTTCCCTAACCTATCTTGACAAAAAAACTATTAATTATGACTCCAAAATTAAAGTATATGATCAGTGTGCTCCTACACCATATTCCCCTTGTTGAAAGAAACTCAAGTCCCTTGAGTTTGCTATTAGGACTTTGTTTGGTGTTGATGCTCTAGCCTTGTTAACTTGCTTGCCACCATGTCCAACCATTTTCCTACATCTCATTCATATTGTTCCAAATGATTTTGATCTCTTCTATCTTTCTTGGAGGCATAATTTTGATTTTTAATTCTTCAACTATGTTTTGGACTAAAGGAATGATCAACATTTTGCCAATCTCTAGTGGCTTCCTTATTTGAGGTACCTTGGCTCCACATGAACCAATAAATTTCATCTTCACCCAAGTTTTTTGTTGTATTAGTGACAAAAACACAATATACTGATTACTCATCATGATATTTTCCAAAAATGACCACTTCATCAATAACTTTATCCTTACTATATTCACAATTTCAATCCTCTAATTACTTCATGTCTGATTCCAAACTTTCTTGCCAATAACCAAAAAAATTTAGCCTCTCCAAGGGCTACATGTCCCTATCTTCTTCATAAATTTATATCTTTTCTACCTCTTTTATTGATCCCATCTTCCAATGGTCTTCCTCTTTACTATTGTCATCAACATTTTTAGCCATAATGCTGACTATCTATCCCATTTTTCCTTCATCCTACATTGACTTCATTTCCTCGTCATGTTCCCACTCTTCTTGTATGTCCTCTCTAGCCTTGCTGTCCTTTATTCAAAAAATTAGTTCTACCCTAATTTGGTCTACTCCAGTGAAAATTTCTTTTCCATCTACCTGATCCTTTGTCTTAGTAGGTTCCTCCACAATATGTTTAAACTCTTCATTGTCAATTTTTGCTTCTCTTCTTCCTTTGCATATTGTTTTACCAAAATATTTAATTTCCTTCCTCTTTCTTCATTCTTTTCTAGTTCCTTTTTCAATTTTATGATTTCCTCTAACATGTTCTCCTCCTCTTCTCTTTATTTTCTCTTTCTCCTTTCTTCTTCCTTTTGTCTTCTCAAGGAATCCTTACTTCTTCCAATGGTGTCATCCTTATAAAAAGAAACTTAAAAGCTCCCTTAAGATTTCACAAATTACCAACCCAATCAAAGAAATATAAACTATCTTTCCTCTTTCTCTAATCAAAATCTTTCACACAACAACTTTAGCAACCATCACAACAATTCTCTCCAATATGGTGTAATCCTTCTCTGATACCAAATATGATGCAAGAAGGAGGTGGTGATACTAGTTCTTATAACAAAAAATCTCTAACTAGGCTTCTTTCAAGCCTTCCAAACATATTAATTCAATCCCTTAGGAATCTCCAAGGTTAGAGATGAGGTGGTTGGCCTTTTCCTCTTTCCACACTCACCTCTACCAAGTATCTCTACCTTAATCTCCATAATACCCAAACAACTAACATTCATGCACAACACCTCGACTACCTTACATCCTACCAAATCTTTCACAACACCATATTCCAAATTATTTCCAAAGACTCAACTCATTTCCATTTAATTGGTTTCAACATTCATAAGGTGATATACACCTTAGTGTGCTTCAAGACATCAATTCTCAGAGACAAACCTAAAGAGGCTCTTTCTTGTAGCCCTACCTTTGGGGTTTTAAGGTAAGAAATAAAAATCTTTCCAAATAACTACCAAAACCAATGAGGGATCAAGATACCCAATAATAAGCTTGACTAAGTTCAAAAAACATAGACTCCCAAATATTCAATAAAGCATATAAATTGTAGAATTGAGTCTAGACAAATAGGCCTAAAACATACCTTCTAACTCCCAACTCAATAAACTTTCAAATAACAATAAAAAATGAATTTTTTTATAGTTTTACTACACCAAGATCTTACAAAATTTTGACTTTCAAATTCCTAACTATTGAGGAGATGCACAAACCTCCAAACCCATTTTATAATGAGGGTTTCCTTGCTCAATAATATAACTATCTCACAAACCTCCAAACTCACATTTCTTAACACATGAACTTGGTCAACATGAACTTAATTAAACACTAAATACATAAATTTAAAAGCTAATTTCATAACCTATCATGACACAAAAACCTACTAATTATGACTTCAAAATCCAAGGAGATGGTTAGGGTGCTCCTACACCAAATACCCTATTTGAAGTTACACAAAACCCCAAAGCTTCAACTCCCCAACCTACTCTAGCATTTGTGAACCTACACAAGCCTCATAGGCCTAATTGGATAAATTAAGCATGGAACACTTGGAATGTGTAATAATGGGTTCTTAGGATTGGTTTATTATTATAGAGGGTCTTATTACACCTTTCCCAACATGGAATGACTATTTGCCAAGTTTCATAACCCAACTAGTGCAAGTACACCCTAACCAAATCCTTGGAACTTGGAGTCATAATTAGTATTTTTTTGTGTCATTATAGGTTATGGAGTTAGTTAATTCAATTCATGTATTTAGGTGTTCAATTAAGTTCATGTTTTAATCAATATGGGTCTAAGTGAGTCAAAGTCCCTCAAAATATGAAAAATTCCATGTAAGGCCATAGATGGAGTGTTAGAAGGTCATGATAATATTTTTAACCTATTTAAAGTACCAATAAATTATGTGAAATTATAAAATGAAAAATGTGCAAAAAATGTAAAATTATCAAAAAAAGTTGTTGTTAGTACATTTTTGCAAAAATGACAAACTGTGAAAGATGGAAGGTCATCCATCTTGGATGAGCTCTTAGAGGAGGTGAAAGGTCATGTTATGGTATAAAAATATATAATGTCATGTAGAAGATAAGGGGGAAGAGTTCTGAAGAAGAAAAGTGTAGAGTATGGTGTGAATTTGTATAATAAATCATTCATTTTTTGTGAGACTTTACTAATGTACTGTCATTAGATTATAGTCCTTATTCTTTTCTAATATCTCATGGTTATGGTGACTCTAAAAATTCCTTATAAATGGTAATGAAGTTAGAATCAATACTCAGTTTTGCATATATGTCTAACATCATTGGTTATGGGTATAGTTCTCTGTATTCACAAATTGAGCAGTAAATTGCATGCTTCTTTAGGTTAAATGATCACAATACCTGCATGTTATCTTTATATAAAGTGGAGGAATATTTAAAGGTTCCCTTGGTTGTTTTAGATCACCATCTTATAAGTTGACACCATACATTTATTTATTTATTATGGATATGGTCAAGAATCAATAAATACCTATTGATTACATGGAAAATATAGAGGATCAACAATTGAAAACATGCTAGTGGCTTGGCTAGAGTTTGCATGTGTGTTAGAAGGCCTATATGAATTCACCGAATGATAAGGAACCTCTTGGAAGAGGGGAATAGATGAGATAGTAGAGTTTGGGAGATAATTAACATAATCAACAATGAAACCTTCATGGAGACAAGGGTTTGAAGAATTTTCCTTCTACTTAATGACTAGGAGCCCAAAATTCAATAGTTGGAAATATTTTGATAAGGTAATGGAGTATTGAAATTTTTCTTCTCAAGCTCTTTAAGAGTTTTCAGATTTTATAGTTTTGAGAATTTATAGTTTATATTTTAGTATTGATATGTGATTGGAAGATTTTGATTTCTTACCTATGTTTCAAGGTAGGGCTACAAGGAAGCACCCTCATTAGGTTAGTTTACTTTTAATGGTATTTGGAGCCTACTCAAGTGTATAGAACTTTATGAATGTTTGAAAGTAACTTTATTGGTAGTGATTTAATCCTTTGGAAGTAATTTTGAATATGATGTTGTGAAAGATCCTAGAGGGTGTAAGGTAGTGGAGGTGTTGTGTCTTGTGTGAGATGGTTGAGTTTGTGAAGGTTTAGGTAGAGATATTTTGAATAGGTGAGTGTGGAATGAAGAATAAGAAAATAAATTGGTCTCTAGCCTTGGAAGAGTCCTCAAGGGCTGAAAGCAATATGTTTGGAAGGCTTGGAAGAAGACTAGTTATAGAGTTTGGTAAGAAGAACAAGATTAACACCTCCTTCTTACATCACCAACTCCAAGCCCTCTACACAAAATTATAATTTTGAGGACTAAAACCACCATATTTTCACACTAGGGAAGGTTAATTAACCTCTTAGATCATTTGAGACAATTATAGAACTTAGGAATCTTAATCTACCTACCCCAACCTTAGGAATTTCTTAGAAAATCTATACATTTGGTATTAAAAATTTGTTTAATGTAAATCTTATTCCTCCTCTAACTTCATAGAAGTTATTTTCATCATTTGAAATCCATTCCAATAGATTAATACTTTTTTTTTAATTGGTTATAAGGTTAATTTCAATGTTTTCCAAAAAATTGGTAAAATTACCAAAAAGTTGTCAACAACTTTTATTGCAAAATGCAAATTTTGCACTAACTCTTCCTTGATTTTAACCAAGTGGTTTTTGGAAAAAAATATGAACTATATAATGTGTAATGTATCTCAAATCACTTCTTGAGTCAACTTATTAGCAAAAGAAATAGAAAAACAATAACCCTTAGGACTAAGGCAAATTGGGTTTATAGGTGACCTCAATTTCCTTGACCTTAAAAATAAGGATTGCCTTATTATCATAAAAAAATAACATATTTAAAATTAGGTGTATGATCACCCCTTTAACTTCTATCATGAGTCTTTATCATTGGATGAGATGAAATATCTAGTTGCCACCTAGGTACCCTGCACCACATGTTTTAGCATCACCCGAGATGGGGCCACAAAATCAAAATAGAATCCAATCTACAAAAAGAGAGAGAGGTTATTGTAGGTGTTAGAAAAAAAGTCTTTTAGCACCTGGAATTGCATCCATACCTCAAATGAGCTTTGAGATATCCCCCATCAAAGATCACCTCCCTACAACATTTAGTGATTCTTAGGGTGAATTCAATTTGGCCTACGTGAGAATGTTTGAGCAATCAACAAAATGGGATGATCATGGAACTAGGGTTTACCTAGCCAACTAGAGCTAATAGAATAGATAGTTTAATCCCATGATGAATGGTTAGAGAGATTAAGCAATTAGAAACTTTGTACTAGCAAACACTACAAGTTTCAATATCACTCGTGATGGGGCTACAAAATCAAAATAGAATCCAAACTCCAAAAAGTGAGAGAGGTTATTGTAGGAGTCAAAAACACCATCCTCTAGCACCCAAAATTACATCCGTACATTGCATGATATCTGAGATATGCCCCATCAAAAATTTCTTCCCAATGGTATTTAATGAATCTTAGGATCAATTTAGTTTGGCATGCTTAAGAATTTTTGAGTGGTCAATGGGATAGACTGAGATTGGGGCTAGGGTTTACCCAACCACTTGGAAATAATAGAATGGATAGTTTGATTCCATGATGAATGATTAGAGAGATTTAGTAGTTGGCAACTAATACTAGCCAATACTAAAAGTTTTAGCATCATCTGAGATGAGGCTGCAAAGTTAAAATAGAATCCAATATCAAAAAATAGAGAGAATTTATTTTAGGTGTCAGGAACATGATCCTATAGCACCTAGAATTGTATCCATACCTCACAAGAGCTCTGAGATATGCCCTATTAAATATCACTACCCTATGGAATTTAGTGACTCTTAGGGTCAATTTGGTTCGGCATCCTTGAGAATTTTTGAGTGATCAACAGGATGGGATGAGCTTGGAACTAGGATTTACCTAGCCAACTAGAGCTAACAAAATAGAAAGTTCAATCCCACAACAAATGGTTAGAGAGATTCATGAGTTGGTGACTTTGTACTAGCCAATGCTACAAGTTTCAAAATTAGTTGAGATAGGGATGCAAAATCAAAATGGGATCCAATCTCCAAAAAGAGAGAGAGGTTATTGTAGGTTTCAGGAACATGATCCTGTAGCACTCAGATTTGCATCCATACTATTACCCATTTTTTCCTTCTTGCCAAAATTTGAGTTTTTCTTTTCAAGCATGGCTAATGGTCATATATTTTCAAATATTCAAAATTTCCAATATTCTATTATTATAAGGATACATATAAAACCTTGGGTTATCCTTATACCCTAGGTCCTTAAGCTATTTAACATCATAAACACCTTAGCAGACCTACATTTTCTTAGCAATTGGATTTGAAGAAATCAATGGATGTTTCTTTATTGATATAAAAAATTGTATGATGAATTTTCATAGTGACATAATGGTATATGACATGCATCCAAGTGGGGCCTTTTTCTTTGAGTCATGTATAGTAGTTAGCAGAACATTGGGAATGAAAAATTGAAGATAGATCTATGAATGTCATTTTATCGCTATAAAAAAATGTATGACCAAAAGTCATAGTGACATAGCAACAATGTGCCACATGTCCTAGGTGGGCCGTTCTTCTTTAGAGTTGGTGGAGTTGTCAAATGAGGTAACATCTATCAAAATTCTATTCTCTACCTTCTAAAGTGGTTCAATTTCTTGAAGTACTCTTGTCCACTATTGATTTGGAGATGATTAACCTTTGTCATTTTGTTTCTATGAAAGGATGCAAGATCTTTAGTCATAGAGACATAATGACATTTTGACACATAGAGGTAGTGGAACCCACCTATGTAGGCAGTTGCCAAAGGTTTTTTACCATAAATGAGGCTCCAACTATTTGGTTCTTATTGTTGAAGATATAAACATAGATAGAAAGGGTATTTTTTTGTGGTCGTCTGATCTTCCAAGATCAAGAGTCATAGTGAGATAGTGATGATGCAACATGTGTCCTAGCAAGCCCATCATAGTTCATAAGGTGTTGCATTTCCTCCACCATCAAATTGAAAATATATTGAGAGACATCACTTTGTTGCAATGAAAAAATGTACACCCAATTTTCATGGCAACATAACGATGGGTTGACATGTGTCCTCATGGGTCTAGGAGGTAAAGCTAGAATAGAGGAAAGAAAATAAAATGTCACCATGAGGCATGCTCTAGGAATATTGAAAAGTAAGTCGGGAATGGTAAGTGATTTAAGCTTAACTTGAAGGAAAAAAGTAGTGAATGAGTAGTGGTGGTTATGATCATAGTTTTGCAAGGTTGTTGACATTTGATCTTAACTACGAAAACCAATCTGACAGACAAAATTATGCAATTGTTGGGTTACAATAGTTAGTTTGATGGTGTCATTGCTTCACGGGGTTAAAATGGCTAATGAAGATAAAGGTGGTGAAGTTGGAACTAGGAAAAAGGCATCGGTCAACATAATTTTGAATGCTTGGACGAGGTGGCAAAATGTTTTAATATCATTGGGCCACATGGAAGGTTGGACGATTGATTGGTTTGACTTGCTAATATAACTAATTTGGTGTGTCAAGAATGAAGTAAGGAACACTTTTAATGGTGAATTCATCTTTTTATCACCTAGAACCCTTTTTTTATATCCCAATTCCTATTTAATATGGAGGACATTCTTCTAAACACCCAGTTTATCCTTTTACCTAGTTAGATTATAATGGCTTCCATTTTCATCTTCTCAAGGCTCTACTAGTGAATGATATGATTTTCTTGCATTTGGGTGTGTACCATGATCAGATCTTTCCTAGATTTGTAGTGATTGTTCTCTACCACTACAGATTTAGTTTTTGTGATTTTCCTTAGGGGAGAAGCTATCTAAGTTATACTTGAACTATAAAAGAAAATTTTGTAACCCTTCTTAGGGTCAGCCTTTTTTTGATTCATTGGTATTGCATTTTATGCTCAACTTCTATAATTTTCCTTTTGTTTATGCATGGAAGTATTCTCTATCTTACCTCATTCTCCTATTAATATAAGTGTATAACTTCCTTTTATTTGTTGATGTTTTTTCTTCTATTCTCCAATTTATATAACAATATCTATTTTTCCTCAAATGTTGTAGAGTGAAGTAACATCCTTGTAGCATTTCATTTGATTTTTGATCTGTTTGTTGCTATGGAATTAAAAAAAGGTTGAATCAATGTATCTTGGGAATATGTTGATGAATAGTGCATTGTTAGGTAGAAATAAGGTTGAACAAACTATTTTGGTGTATCATCCTCTTTAGACTAGATTAGGAAGTTTTTTTTCATGCATTCCTTCTACCTTTTCCTCTCAAAGAGTAATTAGGTATAGCCTGATTGTAAGGAAGCTGGAGATTTTTTCAATTTTCCACAAGGTTTCCTTTAGGTAAGACTTAATGCAAGGGTTCAATATTTTGTGACAACATATACCTCACACAAGCTTTGAGATATACCCCATCAAAGGTTGTTGTCCTATGGCATTTAATGACTCTTAGGGTCAACTTAGTTTGGCATGCTAGAGAATATTCAAGCAGTCAAAAAAACATGAAAATCTTGAAACTAGGGTTTACTCAGCCACCCAAAGCTAACAGAATAGATCATTCGATCCCACAATGAATGGTTAGAGAGATTCAATAGTTGGTGACTTTGTACTGGCAAATACTACAAGTTCTAGCATCACTTGAGATAGGGATGAAAAATAAAAATGGAATCCAATATCCATAAAGAAAGAGAGGTTATTGTAGGTGTTGGAAACACAATCGTGTAGCACCCACAATTGTATCCATACCTTGCATGAGCTTCAAGATATGCCTCGTCAAAGATTGTTGCCCTATGACATTTAATGACTGTTAGGGTCAATTTAGTTTAGCATGCCCAATAATGTTCAAGTGGTCAATGGGATAGGATGAGTTTCAAACTAGGGAGATCCCATGACAAATAGTGAGAGAGATATAAGCAAGATATTTATGCCTAGGCCACTTTGTGCAAGATGTGAGCAAAAGTTGCTAATTAGGAAAAACTGGGTCTGTTAAAGTTTTTGGTTAGGATATCCTAGGATTAGATTTTTTTAGTTGTTTTAAAATAATTTGGAACCTTTTTGAAGTACTAGAAGTGAACTCTAGTGAACTTTGCAAAAGTTGCACTTTTTGTGCAAAATTGCAAAAGTCGTAAGAGTTGCTAAAAAATGCAACTTAGTTGGAAAGGAGCGTGAAATCTGAATGGAAACCTTCTAAACCTCCAAAATACATCTCCCATGCTCATATACCCAAGCATGGGTAGTTACAATTTTGCAAATCTCCATTTGCAACTTTTTGCAAAAATTGCAAAAGTTGCTCAATCATTTTTTTGACCAACTTTGCAACTTTTGAGCAATTTTTGCTCTTTACATCTTTTGGCCAAATGGGTCCATCTAGAACAATCCTAGGACCCTAGTTAAGATTCCTAGGACCTATAAGCTAACCAAATACCTTAGTTTCTCATCCCTAACAACTTTTAACCTATTGAACAACTTTTGGCTCATTCAACAACTTTTGATGAATCTAGGAATTTGAGTACTTCCCCATGCTGGAAACCTTCTAACATTCCAAAATGTGCTTACCCATTCTGAAATACCCAATCATGGGTAGTTAAAACTTCCCAAACTATCATTTTCAACTTTTTTCAAAAATTGTAAAAGTTTCTCAAGCAACATTTTAAGCAACTTTGCAACTTTTGAACAATTTTTGCTCTCTACGTCTTTTGATCAAATGGGTCCCTCTAAGACCATTATAGGACCCTAGTTAGGGTTCCTAGGAATTATTAGGTAACCAAATACCTTATTTTGTCAAGCCTAACAAAATTTTACCTTAGGATTCCATGTTTTTGCAATTATATTCAATCTAATGAACCAACTGGATCTACTCTACATTTTAATGTCTCAAGTAAATCCTTGTGGTCTGACTTGTGAACCTTCCAAAGAGTCTTATTATGTGATTTCCACCATATTTTTTCAAGTGTACATTTGACATGACAAAAAGGTTCAAATAATGAACAATCTTCCTCTCAGTTTTCCAATCCTCGAATAACCAAAAGTTAGGCTTCTCCATAGAATATCGTGTAAGCCATGTGCTAGTTACAACCACCTCACCTATATGGTACTCTAAACATTCACCATCTATAACTGAGTAATCCAATTTTTTTTTCATAGATATAATGACACAAATAATAATATTTCCCTACTTCATTGTCTTTAGTTGCAATAACAACAAAAATATGGCCTACAGTGATAAATGTACAAAATGCAGTCATTAATTCAATAAATACTGAGGTAAAAGTTATAAAGTTACATATTGAACTTACAAAGATATATATATATATATATATATATATATATATATATATATATATATATATATATAACCAGGTTGCACTAGATCATAAAAGTGGTCAAAGGTAATGGATGAATCCATCTCTACTATTACTAGTGCTTGTGGGGGACAATAGGTGTGAATTGGATCCAAAACCTATATATCCCATTTGTCGACCCATTCATTTGATTCACACTCATCCCAATTTTCCTTTGCACACAATGGACAATAGCATGCCATTTTTAATGAACCATAGACTCACCCTACTTACATGGACCCATTGTAGCGTTATACCACTAGATGATGGATTTTACATCTATCAATATTGCTCCATCTTTGTACTTTAATTATTCACAAGCTAAGGCTGTTTTGATGCACGAACCTGCACCATCATGCTCTCCCTTTCCATGACCATCCTTTGTGAAATTTAACATATATTGAATTCTAGACAACCTAGGCATCTTGCTCAACCAATAGAACATCTATGCATTCTTGAATTGATATGCACAATTTTCTAACCAAATACTGTGTTGCTAATATGGTATGCCCCTGTTAGCCAAATCTCCATAAAATAGTTGAAAATAACTATGTACAAACTTTGTAGAATGTGAGCAATCATAGCTGATGTAAAAATGGCACTTCCCCCCCCCCCCTCTCTCTCTCTCTATATATATATATTCATGTATCTCTCTCTCTCTCTCTCTCTCTCTCTCTCTCTCTCTCTCTCTCCCCCCTCCCTATCCCACACTCTCCCATGTCCTACTCTCTCCCCATCCTCTACTCTCTCTGATTCTCTACCAACCCTCCCTCTCTATTTAAATTCAGGAATACAAAATGCATGCACACTATAGCACGCACATGCTATGTAAGCTTGAATTTAAAAATTCTTTAAATAGTGTATGCACACTATAGTGTGCATGTGTTATTATGCATACATGATATTTAAAGCTTTGGATTTTACCAAGCCTAAGGCTTGGTTTTTCCTTGGGGATCCAAACCAAAGGTTTGGAGTCTCTAAAATGGTCTGACACATGTTTTGTAGAAAACATACAAAAAATGATTGATTTTTCTTGTTTTCTCTCTTTCAAGTTTCTTTGTGGTTGAGTATCGATAAAATCAGGTTACATGACATTGTAGATCTCTATGTCAACTATATAAACATATAATTTATTTCAAATTTGACATATTTCAATCCTTTCAACTATAATTTTTTTTCAATGTATGTCCATTTTCTGTCAAAAACCAACATGTACTAATTGAGGTGTAGATTTTAGGTTATTCATCAAATTTGCAACAGCTTAGTTTTTTAGAAAATAGACTCCATTCTACAACTTATATATATATATATATATATATATATATATATATATATATATATATATATATATATATATATATATATATATATATATATAGTTTTCAATCATTTGTAGGGGGGGGACATAGATATTTCATGTTTTTGGGATGTGTCCAATTAAAAAATTCATAAAAAAATACACATAGTAAAATTACCCAAAAAATTTGGGATAAACTACATGGTGTTCGGTAACTTTTGACTAGAGTGATTAAAGAATTCCAAAAAAAAGTTAAAATTTAAGGTGGACCATACTTTGCACTATGTTATCCTTTAAAAAAAAAATAGTACCACTTTCTATGGCCCCCTTTTTTGAGGACCTTGATGGGTGTGCAAATGTGCTTTGTTTTTGTACATTCTTTTTACATTCTTGCCTTGCCTTAAGCTTGTCCTAATCCCTATTGTGACATTAATCATTAAAGAATGTAATGCATTTAATAAATTTGTAGGGTATGAAATATTTCTTGAAGAATGGATGGTTAACATAGAAATAATGATACATCTTGGTTTATTTTTCTACAAGAACTACAGATAATGCATGAACATGGATTGATCACATGAAGCAGTGAATAGTTGGGAGTCATTGTTTTGTTATTTCATTTTGAGTAAATTATTTTGTAAATATTGAATAGATTGGTTAGAGACTTCATGATCGGTTATATTTTGTTAAAGACTTGAGGCCAGTGGCCAAACCAAATTGTTGCTTATGCATATTTAGGGTAAAGGCCATCAACCATTAAAATTTTTGTAAGAATTTGGCTTAGGCCAGAATTCACCCAAGACCAAAGGAACTCAATACAAGCACACAGTAGACCAAAATAGATAGAGTATGATCAGAATGATGATATTCATTCAATAACTAGATAAGAGTACACTAGGAGTACCTAAATAGAAAGGCCTCAAGAGAGCTTCTAGAATGCATAGAAGTCAGCATCATGATATGTCATACAACCAGGCACATGTCCACTAGATATGGGTTATCCTCCATTAAGCACAGGATTAATTGTGATGATGTGAGGATAAGTCTACAATGGTGTAGCATGCAAATCAGTGGTGTAGACAACATGTGCTAAATGAGGAGTGCGGATAACTATGTTGTGAACATGACAACTAAGTGAATGATGCATACTCCTATGTTGTAGACACCATGTGCATAATTAGAGTTGTGTAACTCAATGAGAGTACACGAACTCCTAAGTGTCTCACCTAAAATAATAATTAAATAATGCTTTTGCCTAAGTAAAACTTAAGTAAGTGTAATAAGTAAATATTTATTTACACCAACACTGCCCCTTAAGTGCAACTTAGGGGAATGCCCTTAAGCTTACAAAATCTAGGATGAAATGCAGAATGGGTCTCGGCTACTAGGCCATGTTAGGTACCCATGTACATAATGATATGCAATCTCCCATAAAGCAAAGAAAGAGGGAAAACCTCATGGGAAAAATCCTCCCCCAAAAAGAGAGATAAATAGGGATGCATGGATGGATGGAGTAATCAAGACCCCCCCATTATGAAATACATCCAATATATACATAAGAGAATGATGAGAAGAGGAAGAGATACAAGATAGGCTTGCCCCCCCCTCCAAAAGAAGAATGTCGAATAGCGACTGCTCCAATGAAGAAGCTGATCTAAGACTGCAGAATGGGGTTCCTCCCCTTAGGAAGAAACAATGCCAAGGGTAAAAATGAGATGCTTCCACTATGTGTGGAAAGAATCCCATGAATAAGTGATATCTCTAAAACTTGCTCAACTGGTTGAAGAACCTGTACCAAAGAACTGTCTGTCTCTGCAACTAATGAAGAACCCTGCTGCAACTATTGATCATAAGTATCCACAATCACTTCAACCTGGGAGGATTGATCATGTAGAGAATGAAAAAGAGAGTCTAGAAATCTCATGAAAACTAAAGAAAGTGATTCTACATCAAGAGGAAGAGGCAAATCATCAATACTATCCCCCAAATCTATCACTGAACCTGTATCTAGAATACTGGATGTACCCTTCTATTCTAGACCTATCACTATGGCTATATATGCATGTGGACTGAACTAATGAAGTGATCTCTCACTCTAACTATTGATAGAACCCCACATGTCTAAATTTGTTGAAGCACTATCGCTGAAATCACTTTTAGTATTCACACAGTATGATGTGCGAAGAGGAGTAGAGGACAAGCTAGATGAACCTTCCTCAAAGTATACATCCTTCTCCACAAATATCTGATGTGTCGCAAGATCTAGAAGTCTATATGACTTCACACTGTCTTCATAACCAATGAAAGTACAAGGTCAAGATGATTGTGCCTTGCATCCCTTGGAAGATCATTTTGCCTATGTAGGACAACTGAAGACTTTGAAGTGTGTCACAATAGGTTTTCTGCCACACCATGTCTCAAAAGAAGTTTTGCCATCTAAGGATAGATGAGGAGAACGATTAAGAATTTGAGTGGTACTAGAGATTTCTTTGACTTCTAATGATGGATCTAGAGACATGGCATGAATCATGCAACTTTCCATAGACTTAAGAGTACGGATCCTCAAAGTTGCAACATCCGTCTTATGCAAACTAAATGCTGAAGGAGTCTGAAGATCAATTCTCTCATGTCTAAAAAAGTCCCTACATCTTCTATTCAAATACATGTTTCCATTGTCCATGTGGATTACTTTGATGGCCTTTCTGGATTTCCATTCTACATGAGCCTTGAAGTCTAGAAACTTGTCGAACACTTCATTCTTGTTATGCAGAAATTAGACCCAAGTGAACCTTGAAAAGTCATTAACAAAGGTGAGTATGTAGCGACCATGGCTAGATATAAAAGGACTTGCTAATACCATGTGAACCATTTGAAGAACACCTATTTCTCTTGAAGACTTCCCTCTTTGTAACTTCCTCTTTGGATGCATATCCACTGAATTTGTTGAACACTCACCCTTAGAAAAGTTGATCTGAGGTAGACCTTTCACTATTTGGTATGTGCAAAGTTGCTGAAGGTAGCGATAGTCAAGATGACCATACCGCTCATGCCATAATTGTATTTTTGAATTTGATTGGGTTAACAAGGCCTTTGAAGGAGACTTGGGTACAAAATGCAAGAAAGAGTACAACCTCTTGTGATCATTAACTTTTGCCACTGCAACGAAGGAATCATCTCTAAGACTATGCACTTGAACCGAGTCTGGAAGGAACTCAACTCTATGTCCATCTCCAAGGTGAGTGACTTGGTAGATTGAAAGGATATTTGAACTTAGGTTTGGAACATAGAGAACCTCTTGAAACTCTCCATTTTCCATTTCCATGTTTCCATTCAACTTCCATTTTTCTATCATTCCCCATGAAGACGTGTGGTACCTTTGAGTGATTCAATGAAGAAAAATCCACCTTTGAAGAACCCATGTGATAAGAGGCACCTAAGTCAAATATCCATTTGTTTGAAGAGTTTGCATTTTCCATGAGTGCTTACCCTTTGGCCTTTGAATCTGAAGATGATCCTTTCTCCTTGTAAGCATTAGGCAATGGAACATTATGTTTCTTCATGATGTTGGTCAATTCATCAATCTTTTTAAGATAACACTCATGCTCTTCATGACCCGATTTCTTGCAATAAGCACACTTCTTTTTCTCCTTATTAGTGTCCCCCTTCTTGTTGGAATTTGAGGACTATCCTTCTTGATTAGATTGTGGTTTTGTCTTTTCTGCATCCTCAAATTTATCTTTCTTCCACTTCTTCTTACCCTTTCCTTTATTTGAAGACTATCCAGCTAAATATGGAGAACCCTCATTTGCCACCAATGCTTTGGACTGAGGTGATTTGAGAATCTCCATTGATTTCAAATTCTTTTCTTCATCATCCAACAGTTTAGCATATTCATCAAAAGTGACTTTCTTGTAGGTAGACCCTAAGGTAGTCTTTGAGGTGTTAAAAGAAGATACAAATGTGGAATACTCTGATGGCAGCTTGTTATGGACAAGATAGATTAGTCTGTTATCTTTGATAGAACTCCCACAATCAGTAAGCTTCATCCTTAATTCATTCATCTTGATGATGAAGTCCTACATGGAGTCATATGACTTAGGATCTAAGGAAACAAGATCATCTTCAATTTTGAACACATCTTCTTCAGACACTTTACCATATAGGCTTTCTAGGGTATCCCAAGCTTCCTTGGATGTAGTACATTTCTTAATTTGATACATCATTTTATCATCTATCCCCAAACATATATCACCTAGGGCTTTTCTATCCATAGCTACCCAATTTGAAATTTCACTTATTGATACATTATCACCTACTGGTTTAGGAAGAGTATCATCTACATATTGTGAAACTCTATTATGCATTAAGTGATACCACATTTTGATTGACCGCGTAGCATAGTTATGAGGAGTTAATTTAGGAAACTTAAACTTGTCCATAATGTAGAAAATGAAAGAAAAGTGCAGAAAAGAGAGAACACAACACCAAGAACACCCCCCCTTTTCACTAAATCAAGAAACCCCCCCAAAATAGATGCTTTGGGCACTTTATCAGTAGTGTGATTACAATGGGCCACTTCAAATTTTGGCCTTCATGGACTTTTGATTTTTCTTGTTACAACTTCTTAATAGAGTACAAATCTGAAACTTTACAATGTGCTACCATTTTGAACCATTACAAACCAAAGAAAGGCCCTATTACTAAAAGTGACACTTTTGTCCGCACAACACTACAACCTGATGCTAGATCTGGAAAGTAGACAAAAAATATGCACTTTCAAAAAAAATAGAACTTGTTTTTGACTTTAGATGTGCCTGTATGGAGTAGTTGAAGTTGCAAAATGTAGGATTATGTAGGTACAATCACCAAAAAATTCAAATTCTAAACAATCCATGCACCAAAACTAGAAAATAGCTGCACCACTAAAAAATTTAGAAAATTCTACCCAATTTAAAAAAAAATTGCACCTAATTTGAAGTCTGGATGTGCAAGTTATGGCCTCTTAAAGTTAGACTACAAAAACCAAAATGAATCTGGAGAGGGGTTGCATCAGCGAAACATAGGGTTAAATTTGATGGTCCTACAACCATCGCAATACTTATAATTCCTTCAAAAATGACATCCAAATGTGCATCAAATTTAGGATTGCTAAAAGATGACATCAGCAAACTTCAACACTAGTGATGACATCAGTGATGATGTCAGCAGTATGCGTGTTGTATAGACAATACAAAAAGTCCATGTGTCCACTGACTATATGCTGACTTGCTAGTGACATGGTCTCCATGCTGTCGCAGGTGACTGTGCAGATGATTTATGTTAGAATGTACAGTCGAGTGCCAGATTTCAAAATGACAGTGCCGAATTTGTCTATGCACTACCGGAACTAGGAAATGCATCCTTGGATTTTTTTTTCTGCCAAAATTATAGCGAAAGATCCCACATTCGTTGGGATTCAAACTGTAGTGCTATTTTTATAGAAGGGTCCATAACTTCCAAAGCAAATGTGATGCCTACTGATGAAAGGTGAGGCTAAGATAATTCACCAGGAGATTGTGTTTTACGCTAGGAACCCCTCCATTCATTGGGAAATATTGTAGCAATGTCGGATGTTGACTCGCCAGAGGTATAGTGAGGAGGGCACCACTGGTGGATCACTGTTAGATTTTATATCTGAGTTTTCAATACAACCCTTTCATAGATGCAATTAAATAAACTCGCCAATATTGAATTGATGCAGATTTAGCAGGGGTCCACCAATAAAATATAAACCTTGCAAATAATAAAATAATCCAGCAAAATAATAGAGCTAAGCCGAGGTGTCACTGCTCGATTTGGAAAAAAATATATTTTCTCTGTCCGACTAACTAATCAAAAAATTCAAAAATTACAAAGAATAAATTCAAATCCAAAAATAAAATTAATTAGATCAATGAAATGATCAATACCCAAACTACAAATCGGGGCCTTTGAATTTTGATTTGTAAAATTTTTTTGCCTCACGATCAACTTTCACCCAATATAGGAAAATTTATAGTCGATCTTCTCCAAATCGATGCTTCGAATGCAATGGTGAGGTCAAATTTGACTTTAGACGCTCCTAATTTTTGTGGATCCTCCAGATTTGTGTCAAGGTGTTGAAGCATGAACGATCTTGAATGACTAAGTGTAGAGAATCTCCCTTAGCTCTAAAACCATGTAATAATTTGGCTTAGGCTAGAATTTACTCAAGAACAAAAGAACTCAACACAAGCACACAATAGACCAAAATAGATAGAGTATGATCAAAATGACAATATTCATTCAATAACTAGATGAGAGTACACTAGGAATGCCTGAATATAAAGGCCTCAAGAGAGCTTCTAGAATGCATAGAAGTCAGAATCATGATATGTCATACAACTAGGCACATGTCCACTAGTTATGGGTTATCCTCCATTAAGCATGGGATTAAGTGCGATGATGTGAGGATAAGCCTACAATGGTGTAGCACGCAAATTAGTGGTGTAGACAACATGTACTAAATGAGGAGTGTAGATAGCCATGTTGTCAACATGACAACTAAGTGAATGATGCATACTCTTGTGTTGTAGACACCATGTGCATAATTAGAGTTGTGTAACTCAATGAGAGTACACAAACTCCTAAGTGTCTCACCTAAAATAATAATAAAATAATTGAAAATAATTAAATAATGCATTTACCTAAGTAAAACTTAAGTAAGTGTAATACGTAAATACTTATTTACACCAAAAAATTTGGTTAATAGTTAGTTAAACAAATGGGAATCTATATAAACAAATGATAAGCTTGCAAGAAGATATATGCATATGATATATGAAAATCTCTGTTTAAACTATCTCTAAAATTCTTGGCAATAACAAAAGTGGTCTCTATAGCAGCTAACATTAGAATATTTCTCACCATGTAGACCAGAGGAAGGGCCCACTCTCACAAAGCTAGGTGAGATCATTTCAAGTTGTGTTATGTTGTGTGCTTTTACATATTGATTGGTTATATGTGTTTGAAGTTTATTTCAGATTTAATTGAATGTGTGCATTTATACATTGATTAATTTCATGTACCTATTAGGAAGCTTATTGCATATATATTTGTTAATTAAGTAACATTTATGCAATGCTTGATGTTGTTAATCAAGGATTTAATTGTCTGATGAAGTAATTGGTTGTGGTATTCATATCTGTTCAACTTGCTTAGCAGCTGCATAAGATACTAGACCCTCATCTATTATAGAATACTTTTTTCTACATTCTTCCTACTACATCCATCTATTTATAATACTTCCTATCACTCTTTATAATACTTCCTATTGCACTCTACACCCAAGACTAGTCTATTGTAAACAACCTCCTGCCACTACAAAAGCTCCTGTCATAATCAAAGTGGATTTCAACACTTAATTAGATCAAATCTTAATTAGGAAAAGCTTTATAATAACATTCATAAAAACATTGTACTTGATGGCTAATTGTTTAGAAATGTGTTAATGAGAACCTAAACTTTAGATTATAATTCATTTGTGGTAGTAATCTTAGATGTGTGATCATTTGGATAGTTTAATTTATTAGCAAGTAGTAATTTTCATTCATAAACCTCTTGATTTATTATTTTCGTCACTTAAGAAAATAACCATTATATCTCTCACGAGTTTACAAATCCTAGATTGACATTCTTAAGGTATTTTTGATTCAATCATATTTATAAATATACCATCAAATTAAACCACAATTTTACCCTACATTTTTGGTGTCATTGCCAAGGAGAAATATTAAAGGCATGAAATTATAATAGGTCAAGATAGGAATAGTGAGTCCTTGAGAACTCTTGAGCAATTTTCAACCTTGCTTAGGATAGTACCTTTGGTTTCTATTGTAGTAAATCATTTAAGTGCATGAATAGGCTTAGAGATGGTCAAGGTAGATTTTTTAAGAAAGAATTAGCAAGTAGTTCAAAAATTAAAATATCACAAAAAGATAAAAATCCATCAACTATTGAAATCAAGTGAAAGGACAAAGTTAGAATCCAACCATCTTCTCAATCCACTTCTCCTACTACACCTTCTAAAATTTCTGAACAACTTGTAAAGTCATACAAAATTAGGTGTAGTAAGACTCCAAAATATCTAAAACAAGCCTTTAAAACATATTATATACCTTGGACCACCAAATTTTTGGAAGAAGTCATGGATGCCAATGTCAAAAACAATAATGTAGGAGGAAATGATGCTAGAAACAATGGGAATGAATTGTTCAACATAATATGATTTTTGAGTTTGCTATTCAGCCTCCTGAGAATAATGCTCCTATGAAAAACATCCCTCACTCAGCACTTCCCATATTTAGAGGCTCAACCTTTGAGGATCTTGATATGTTCCTATTTGAATTTGATGTCCTCTATAATAGCTATTATTATCAAAGTGATGCACAAAAACTAAAGGTATTTCCAACTACCTTGAAAGATGCTACATTACGATGGTTTATAAGTCTTAGGGACATTAGAACATGAAACCAAATGAAAGATGCTTTTCTAGAAAAATATTAGGAGTACTATAAGACCATGGAAGTATGGGATGAAATCTTCTACATGACTCAATGATACTTCTTGGAACATTTTTCCTTTAGCTTACAATGCTCAAGGTATCCTGATTTAACTTTAGATACCATCAAGATGCTCTTCTTAAGAGGGATTTGTGATGAAACCATGGATACCTTAAATTTCATTGGTAAAGGTGATATTTTTAAAATGTCCTTTGAAGATATTTTTGATATATGTAGGAACTATTCATGGTCTCATAGATCTATTTGTGGGAACTCAAGTAAGTTTTCCCCTATGGGTACTACATTAGGTATCTCTAAGCATGCGATTGGTAATTTACTTGAAGATCTTAAAACTGACTTATTAAATCATATGGGCAAACAAAATGACACTTTTTATTCTCCTAGGAAACATGATGAAGTTGAAAAGGCCATGGCAATATATTGCTCAACCTATTGTAAGAATCATGGATTTAAAGATTGTCCTTATAATCAAACTCATATAGCATCACTCGAGGAAGTTAGCAAGACTTTGACACTATGACCTCTCCCTAAAGGGATGATTCCTATGGAATATATTGAAGAACTAGTTTACGATATGGCTCTATGCTGCCAATTTTTATCTAGAGGGTTCTCTAATGAATATTTCCCAGACCACCTCAGCAAATCCTTAACCAAGTTCCATGGTATGGAGGTTATCAACAATCCCAACCTTATTAGTAATGGTCTCAAAATTTTCAACCTAGTACACAACCATGGAGGCCACAACTTTTGTATCCACCTGCACAACCTTATATACAACCTTATTTTCCACAAAAATTATTTCCTCCACAACCACTAGTAAGCCCCTTATAACAACCTCAAAAATTTATTCCCCCTATACCTCTATCTTCTTCAAATCCACCACAACCACATAAACCTATGTCCATGCCAACTCAACCAAATCCAAAACCTAATAATAAGCCTCCTCAACTACTTTATCATAGTGAGATGCCTAATTTTCCTACCCATCCTATTAAGATGGTTGAGTTGGATGGTGTACACCTCAAATCTAGGAAGGCTCTTAAAGGACCTACTATTACAGAGGTACATGATGAACCTGAAGAAGAATTAGAACAAGAGCCTCCATTTCCCAATTGATTCATTCCTAAACTAGAGCCTAAAGACCCAACACACTTAGAATCTGATATTTTAAATGAATTGTGTAATGTTAACATCAAAATTCCTCTTTTGTAGGCTCTTAAGGATGTTCCAATGTATAATAAGATGATACAGGAATTATGTACTCAACGCCAAACAAGGAAGGATCTAAAGACTATCCAAGTTATTGGACAGTTAGCAGACTTGATGTTGGGGAATGTCAACATTCCAAAATATGTTGATCCTGGTAGTCCTATCATCTAGGTAAGTATTGGTACAATTGTTATTCCTAATACACTTGTAGATTTAGGTGCTGCTATAAATGTAATGACCAATGAAACAAAAATAAATTTATCATTAGATGGACTTAGACCTACCCCTACAGTGCTTTAAATGGTTGATAGGTCCTTAATCAAACTTGAGGGGGTAATGGAAGATGTCATTCTTTCCATCGATAGTTGGGATTATCCAACTAATTTTATGATCCTAAATCACAAAGCTAATTTGGGTAGATATCCTCTCATTCTTGGAAGACCTTGGTTAGCAGCAGCCAATGGCCACATTAATTGTCAATTAGGTAACATGATTATATCTAATGGTGAGTAAACAAAAGAGTTGACCTTATATCCACCTGCTCAAACACTATAAGACATTGAAGACCCAACATGGGTTGGTAATGATTTTGATGACTATGTACCAACCCTTACCAATGGGAAAGTATAGTATTTTGACAACCCAAATGATGAGGCCATTTTAGTGAACTTTCTTTAGAATAGGTATGAGTCTAATGATATCTTGGAAACTATGGTTTTCCCTTCTCATTCAACTATTGACTATCCTTTTGGGAATTTTCCTTTAGTTGGCAACCCTCAATCTACTCAACACTTCCTCACATTACATTAGCTTCTGCCACATCAATGTTTGTATAGTCAATTATTGTCTTTAGAAAAATTAGAAACATCACCAAGACCCCTCCTTAGTGCTCCTACATCATTAGAACCTATGGAAATCCTACTTGGGTGCACCCTCAATATTAATCCATAGTTAACACTAGCTCAGGTTAAAGATCTCATAAGTATGCTTAAAGAACATAAAGATGCATTTGATTGGGAATATCAAGACATGCAAGGTATTCATCTTGACACTTATACCCATCACATTTACATAGAAGAAGGAAGTTGCCCAGTTTGACAACTACAATGTAGACTTAATCCTACCTTGCATGATATCATCAAAGAAGAACTTCAAAAACTCTTGAATGTTGGTTTAATTTATCCAATTTTAGATAGTAGGCAGGTATCTCCTTTGGTTGTTGTTCCAAAGAATAATGGTAAGTGGCATATTTGTGTTGATTATCGAGCTTTAAATAAGGCTTCTAAGAAGGATCATTTTCAATCACCCTTTATTGATCAAGTTTTGGATACTCTTGTAAGAAAACAATTCTTCTCTTTCTTGGATGGATTCAGTGGGTACAATCAAATCCGCATCACCCCAAAAGATTAGGACAAGACTACCTTTACTTGTCCATGGGAACCTTTACATACAATGTTCTCCCTTTTGGGTTATGTAATGCCCCTGCAATATTCCAATGCATAGTATTAAGTATCTTTTCTGATCTAGTTAATGATTGTGTAGAGGTTTATATGGATGATTTTACTATTCATGGAAATACCTTTGATGAAGCTAAATATAACTTAGAGAAAGTTCTTAAGTGATGTATCAACACTAATTTGTTTTTAAGCCATGAGAAATGTCATATGTTGATGATAGAGGGAATTGTTTTAGGTCACTTAATCTCCTCAAATGTATACAATTTGATCCCAAAAAGGTCCAAATAATTCAAGACCTCCCCATACCTTTGACCCAAAAATATGTATGGAGTTTTCATGGTCATGCTAGGTACTATAGGAGATTTATTCAAAACTTCAGTAAGATTGCTTCTCCTTTGTTTTCTCTGTTAGTTAAAGATGTTAATTTCACTTGGACCCCTGAGTGTCAAGAAGCCTGTGAAACTATTAAGACCAAGCTGGTAACTACTCCTATTCTTAGAGATCCTAATTGGGAATTAGTGTTCCATATTCACACCAATTCTTCTAACTTTTCAATGGGAGCAGTACTTGGACAAAAAAAAGACAACCTCTTCTATTCAATCTACTATGTTAGCAAGAACTTCACTAGTGCCAAAGTCAATTATACAGTAACCGAAAAAGAATTTCTAGCCATTGTTTATGCTATTAATAAATTTCAGCACTACATTACTAGTTATAAAGTGTTTGTTCATACTGATCACTCAACAATTCAATTTTTAGTGAATAAACCTGTAGTAACTAGTAGGGTTATTAGGTGGTTGCTTTTATTACAAGAATTTGATGTCACTATACTTGATAAGCCTGGTAGAGAAAATTTAGTTCAAGATTTCTTGTCCTAATTATAGCAGCTTGATAATGAAGTTGTTCCTATTGATGATTCATTCCCTGATGAACACCTCTTTGCAATTTTTGCCAAAAGTCCATGGTATGCTAACATTGCTAACTATTTGGTTACATGCAAGTTTCCACTACACTTCTCTCCTCATGAACACTATAAGTTGGTGGGCCTTAGTGGACAATATACTTGGATCAATGGTCTTCCATTATGTACTGGCATTGATAACATCATGCGTCAATGTCTGAGGAAGATGTCTTTGATATTCTCTATGCCTGTCATACTGAACCTTGTGGTGGACACTTTACTACTCAACAAACTACTCAAAGGATTCTTACTACATGTTATTACTAGCCTACACTCTGTAAAGATTGCAAGCATTATGTTCAACATTATGACTAGTGCCAGTGCGTGGGTTATTCTACATGATCTAATGAAATGCCACTTCACCCTCAGCTCTCTATTGGGTCTCAGTTTTGTTGGACCTATTAACCCACCTTCTAAAAATAAGGAATATATTCTTGTTTGTATAGATTATATCACAAAATGGGTTGAGGTGGTTGTGCCTAAGCATGCTTGAGATACCAAAGTTGTTGAATTCCTATATTCTGAAATCTTTACTTACTTTGGTGTTCCCCATGAGATTACTATTGATCAAGGACCCCAATTCACTTTAGACCTCATTACTGCATTAATCAAGGAATGTGAAATTTTCCATAGAAAATCATCACCTTATCATCCTCAAGAAAATGGCCAAGTCAAAGTAACTAATCAGGAACTAGAGAATATTCTTATTAAAACTGTTGCACTTCATAAGTGTGATTGGGCCACATGGCTTCCTAAAGCTATGTGGGCCTATCGCACCACATGAAAGACCACCTCTAGTCTGACCCCTTATGAAATAGTTTATGGTAAGAAGGTTGTACTTTCCTATTAATTTCAAGTTTAAGACTCTTCGAACTACCCTTCAACTCAGATTGAGTCTCTCTAACACTCAAAAGGAATGTATAATGTGACTCCACTCCTTTGATGAGTTACGTCAAGAAGCAGTTCTTCATACCGAACTTGTTCAAAATCAATGAGCATTGTAGCATGACAAACACAATCACTAGCATTTTTTCTAGCATGGGGATTGGGAACTTCTATGTGATTCATGATTCCAAGATTTCAAAGGCAAGTTTCATACAAGATGGCTTGGACCTTACAAAATTGAGCATGTATATGATAGTGGTGCAGTTCAGATTTACACTGTGGACTATGCATGTCACAAGCTCCTTGTTAATGGTCACTGACTGAAGCTATACAAGAAGCCTCTCTCTAAGGAAGGTTTCTTTCTAGAACTTGCAAAGGAACTCACCATGGTTTCCTTTGGTATCCTTCAGCATTGCTAGAATATATCTCTATAACTATATATATATTAAATAATAAATAAAAAGAAAGAAGATCCAACAATGAAAACCCATTTTTGGCATTTTTGGCCAACTACTTGTTGAAAACTAGTTGCTCCAGCGACTTGTTGTTGTCAGACTCTTTGGTAGTGAAAACTAGTTTGCTAGCACTTCCAAGTGGTACTTGATTGAAAACTGACTTCTTGGTAGTCTAGTGTCATACATAAATAAATTTAAAAAAATAAAAATAAATAAACAAAAATAAATAAAAATAAATAAAAAATAAAAGCTTCCCACAATAAACTTTGATGAATGTGACAGGAAAGTCTCTTTGTTCATGTCGCCCTTCTCTTGACATTCCTTACTCATGGCCCTCTTGTTGCTCTAGGTTTTGAAGTGAACTCCACTACTATGCCTACCACATGTTTTTGATTGATATCTTTAGCTTGGATGACCATTCCTTCTCAAATCCTTTTGCTGTAGGTCCTTATTTACTCCTCTCACATGCCTACTGTCTGTTTCCTTGGGGTTGGTAGATACCTCCTTTCCTTGATGGGAAATTTTACTAGATTTTTTGATGTCTTTGATTCTACCTCCCTCGTTGTTGCCACATCAGGGAGTATCTTCTTACCTTATTCTTTTTTTAATGCATTTTATTTCTTTTTTATTATTATTTGGCATGACCGAGATGGATCAATTGCTTAAGTTAGGGGGTTCTATATCAGGTCATTCTTTTTGCATATATTATTTATGATCCCCTTTCTATTATTATCATTTGTGGGTTTTGTGCCAGGTCATTTTTTACACAACCCCTTTGTCCTAATATTAATTGAGATCACCTTGTCATTATTACCACTTTCAATGGTACAATTCCCATTTATTTCATTCTCTATTGCTAAAACCATTTGCACCTCCTATCATTTTTTTCATTACTTTCCTTCCTGTATCCCACTATGTTAAATTCCTTTTGAACTCTATCACTTGTCACCATGGGGGGTAAACACCTTCATTTTGAACTAGATTCATTGGATAAGTTGAATGTTGATGAAGAAGCATCAAAAAATCTTTTCTCATTCTAGATGGACAAAGTTCTTTGAATATGTATCTGGGTTTGATGCTACAATAGCTGTGGAGTTTGCTATAGGATTTTAGAGAACTAATGTTATGGTCTAAGGACTAAAATTTCCTATGAATTTGGAGACTACTGCAAAGGTCATTGGCCTACCCCAAATTAGTGTCCATTTCTTTCCCAATTTGTCATTGAGGATTACATATTTAAAGCCTTATAAGAAGTAGTTTCTTTAGCAAGATGAGTCAGTTGAGAATGTCCAAGGGCAATGAGTAGTGCATATATCTCTGCTAGCACCATGGGATGTTGTTTCTAAATTCTTGATTAGTTATATCACTTGTAAAGGATGCTACAAATATGTATCTACCCACCATTTCTATCTAATGATACACTTGTGATATGGTGTTCTTGTTAATCTTTTGAATTATCTATTCTACTCCCTAAAGTGGTCTTGTGACTAGTATAATTGGGGTCACATTGATTCTCTAGCTCACCATGGGTTAATTAAGCTGATTATAGACCATAACATCCATTTCACTCAACATATTCTAGAGTGGGATGCCTTTTACAATCAAACTCATATAGGAAACCCTAAAATCCCTACCACTGACAATACCCTTGAAGCTAGTTCTTCTAAGAAGTGGCATGTGAAATCTCTGCCTTCTCTAGGCCCAAAGAAACATAAAGCCATATGACCCAAAATTTCTATAAAAAAATGGGAAGTGGAAACAAAAACCCTAGTCCACATCCTTTGGTTACTTACCTGAAAGAGCATACCCCTGATAGGTTACAAGGATTAGCTAAAATAGTAGGGTCCATACATGATATGGAAATTCTAGGAACAAAGCAACCTCAAACAAAGAATAATTGGTTTTTAAGAAAATTGTGAAGTCAATTGCGTAGGAACAAAAAGTATAGTGGCAAAAATAGGACCTTACAACTAAGGGTTTAATTTCAAAAGAAGAGGAGGCACCTGAATACTTGGAAATAACTCAAGAACAAAGAGTTAAAGATGAAATTGAAGACAATAAGGATGCTAATCAATGTGGTGAGGGAATTGGCAATAGATTGATCAAGTGGCTCAACAATGTAATATGAATATCCACTCACTAAAGATGAGGGTACTCTAGAAAATTAGCAAGAGAATCTTGAGTTCAAAAAATTATAGGAAGTTGCTTGGAAAACAACCAAAGAGGTATGCCCTACTTCTCATGAGGAAAATACTCAATAAGATGAGGCTATAATGCAGGAACATCCAACCACCAATACTAATATGGTTCTTTACCAAGATACACAAATTGAGCATCCTCTTCATGAATCTACTCTTGCAATGATTAATCCTAGTGGTAATACATCCCTTGTCACTTTTATAGTTTAGAATGATTTCAATCCAATTGCTATAGGAATGGGTGGAACTCATGGAGTTCCTGAAGAAAAACAAGGCATGCCACTTCTTTCTAATACATAGTTATGGAAGATTGTTACTCAATGCGAACAATCCAATCATCAGGTATAATTGTAATTGCAAGCAATTGTTTCTCATGATAGGGGAGCCATTGATATAACTCAAGTTGAAGAGAATACAAAGATACTAAATATCAAGCCTATTGGATCCAACCAATCACCTCATCTACATGAGGACATGCAAAATCTTTAAGTTGGGGTGAATGATGGGTGTGCAAATGTGCTTTATTTTTATACATTGTTTTTACATTCTTTCCTTTCTTTAAGCTTGTCCTAATCCTTATGATGTCATTAATCATTAAAGAATATAATACATTTAATATAGTTTTAAGGTATGAACTATTTCCTCAAGAGTGGATGGTTGATGCAAAAATAATGATACATCTTGGTTTATTTTGCTACAAGAACTGATCATGTGAAGTAATGTGTAGCTGGGAGTCATTGCTTTTTTATTTCATTTTGAGTAAATCATTTTGTAAATATTGAACAAAATGGTTAGAGACTTCATGATCGGTTATATTTTGTTAAATTCTTGAGGCCAATGGCCAAACCAAATTGTTTCTCATGCATATTTAGGGTAAAGGTCATCAACCAATAAAAGTTTGGTTATTGGTTAGTTAAAAAATGGGAATCTTTATAAACAAATGATAAGCATGTAAGATGATATATGAAAAACTCTATTTAAACTATCTATAAAATTCTTGGCATTAACAATAGTGAAGTCTCTATAGTAGCCAGCATTAGAATATTGCTCACCACATGGACTAGAGGAAGGGTGCCCTGTTGAGAAGCTTGGTGAGATCATTTCAAGTTGTGTTATATTGTGTGCTTTTACATATTGATTGGTTATCTGTGTTTGAAGTTTATTTCAGATGTGTGCATGTATATATTGATTAATTACTTATACCTATTAAGAAGCTTATTGCATATATATTTGTTAATTAAGTAATATTTATTCAATGTTTGATGTTGTTAATCAAAGATTTAATTGTTAGATTAAGTAATTGGTTGTGGCATTCTTATCTATTCAACTTGCTCTTCTGCTGCATAAGATACTAGACCCTCATCTATTATAAAATACTTTTCACTGCATTCCTCCTACCACATCCATCCATTTATAATAATTCCTATTGCTCTTTATAATACTTCTTGTCACACTCTGTACTCAAGACCAATCTATTGTAAACAACCTCCTACTGTTGCTAAAACTCTTTCTGTAATCAAAGTGGATTTCAAATCTTAATCAGATCAACTCTTAATTGTAAAAATCTTTGTAATAGCATTCATAAAAACATTGTACTTGATGGTTAATTGTTTAGAAGTATGTTAATGATAACCTAAACATTAGATTAGAATTCATCTGTGGTAGTAATCTTAGCTATGTGATAATTTGGATAGTTTAATTTATTAGCAAGAAATAATTTGCATGCATAAACCTCTTGATTTATTATTTTCATCCTTTGAGCAAACAACCATTATATCTCTCACGAGCTTATGAATCCTAGATTGACATTATTAGGGTATTTTTTATTCAATCATGTCTATAAATATACCATCAAATTGAACTACAATTTTACCCTACAGACTTAAAACTAAATCATTTTGAAAAAAAATAGTATTTTAGAAACTAGATTCAAAGGAGTTCTTCTTTTGTTTTGTCATATCTTAAAATTTTGAGTGTAACTATCTTCAAATTTTTGTCAAAGTTTAGAAATTGTTTATTTCAGCCAAAAAGTGGCCACCTATACCCCCCTTTTGGCACCACAACTTGGTGTATTTATTCATTTATCTAAGAATAACATCCATGAAAACATAAACACATAACACAATGATTTTGGTAACCCAAAAACACTTCAAGGTGAAGATAAACATGGGGTAGGGATGAAACCCACAAATCTTTACTGTTGTTGCAAAAAAATTTACCTATTAGGGCTATAATTTTATCACATATGATAATCTACCATATGAGGGGTCTTCCCTTTTAAGAGCTTTACTAAACTGTTAGGTCTCACCTTGATTAAAGAATTTTACACTTACAATGAAGTAAGGACTCTGTTAGGAGATTTAAATAAGGTTTCTCAAAACACATATTTAAGAGGTTTTCCCTAATTTATCTTTTACAATATCTCATTACTTGAGCATTTGGTTTTCTCTAAAAGTTGTTTATGGATCTCCTCTTTTTAATGTCTCAAATTGATCTCGTTATCTGATATGCTTTGTTCTTTCCATTGCTACCAGATTTCTCTATCTAATCTCTCTATCAAACTTAACTTTCATTTCCCTATACTTAGCTTGTTCACTCCTTCACACTCACTTCATTTCTTTATTTCATAATCTATTCTATTAATTTCATAACAATTTAGTGTTAGATCCCTTCTTATATAGATAATCATAGAAAGATCTAGATTTTAATCAATGATTCATATTTCATCCTTTTGTTGTTTTACCCTTCTAATTTTTTAATCTAATTTGTTAATCTTCTTTTTTTGGGATTAATTCCTTCTAAAAAATGCATAATCTACTCCTTAGCTATCTCTAAAATATCTAAATGTTATATAAAATTCGGCTAAAATGATTTACACAAGTGTTTGTGCCATTACAAATTTGTGTCTAAAAACTTGTTTACCTAAAAATTGAATATTCTGACACTCAATCATACCTAACATTCATGCTTACACTCAGGTTCTATAAGATTGACATATATTGGTTCACTTGGCATTAATTAACTTTACATTCCTCGATCTCCCTTTTTTTACTCAGCATAAATGCTTTCTCAGTCTCTACTAAGGTGCTAAACAACCTTTGACATGTTTGACATGTGATGAAGTATAAAAAAGCCCTTCATAGCTCTGCCTTCTCTAGATGACTTGATCGCAATGATGATTGACAAATGTTTCCTTGGAAATGACTAAGTGTTGGATAGTAATAGGCAACTTAGGCTTAGAGATCAACAATCTCCCCCTTTGATACTATTGACAAAAAAACTTTGTCATGACTTAGCAATTCATACAAAATAAAATAAAAATATAGCACTCCCCTTGAGACTATGATTTGGTCTTCAAAAATGCTAACTCTATTATACAATATATACATGTCTATGAATTTTAATGCTAACTCATTTGAATAACTTGGTTTCTAATTTGTTTAAAATTTTATCTTTGTTGTATTTATCTCATCAAATCCTTTTCCCCTTTTTTTTTTCACTTATGGCTTAGGGTTTGCAAGGGTTAGTTTGTATTTGTCAAAAAATGTTTTATGACTATTCAAATTACTTCAACTCCTTGATAGCATTTATCTCTTTCTAATTCCATGACTTGAATGTAAATTTCTAGCTCAATAGCTAGATCAATTAGGCTCTCTTCTATTGAAAAATGGGGATCTTTCCTTGTAATATTTTGAGCCATATATAATTCCTTTTGAATTATCTCCAAATGGGGTAGGAGCATGAATTGAATAGAAATAAATTTATTCCTGATGCCACTATCTCTATCCATCAAATTTCAATTTATTTTATAAAGGAGAGCTTCAACTTGTGTTCTTGCTCAAATAAATAGTACAAGAACTCATATATGCCTATATTAGATCAATAGAACATTGACTCTTGAATGTGAAGAGCTCAGCATCAAAAAATTTCATTCAAAAAGAATGATTTACTTTCAAATTTCCTTCTAGCTAAGTGGTAAGATTAGAAAGGTCAACCTTCATAATTGCAAGTTTAGTTGAGAGTTTCTCCAAAAATTTCTTTTCATACCATCTCATTAATTTTTCATTGGCTTCTATATCTTTGGTTTTTACTTTATCAACTATATACATGAGTTGATCGAAAAAAAATTATTTCTCATTAACATTATGAATCTCAAAAGAATCAACAAAAATATTCTTGATATCATGTAGTTCCTTCTTTTTCCCATGTTCTCTTCTCAACTATTCTTGCTTTATCTTGTGACTCAACAAAGTTTTTAATTTTTGCATCTGTTCTAGAGTCTTATTATTCAAGTCATACATAGGTAGTATGATGGCCTCATCTAAATTCATTATTTTCTCTAATGTACCAACTTTATGTGCCACTATCAGTGACTGAGGGGCATTATCACTAGGTAGTGATATCTAATGTTGTTTTCCCTTTTGTTCTCAGTTCAGATTCATGTCTTTGCTCCTATGGAGTTGATCTAACATATTGTATAGGTGCAGCAGTTAATGTACATGTTGGTATAGCACTTGATAACTCTATAAGAGCTTGAATAGCATCTTGTTCTTGTGGTTTCTCTATCTTTACCGATTCTTTTTCCTCTTTTGCCTCTTTCTCATCTGTTTTATAATCTCTAACATGAGAAAATTGTGGAAACACAATTATTTCCTTACCCTAATACTTGAGACTCATATGAGAATTAATTGTAACTGATGTAACTTGAAAATCACCATATTTTTCATTTTCAATCCATGGATACCATTGTATTTGTAGCAACACTAGATTGGCACATGGTAAAGAGGTATTGAGGCATCTAATATGTTGGTGTTTTAAAAAATCAGGTTTCAAAATCCCAAAGATGAGAACATAATACATCTAGGGGAAGCTAATTCCCATCTACAACATACCCATTCAAATAATGGGGCCAACTATAAGGCTATACTCCTTCTTCTTTAGGCTCTACAAGACCTAGGTGGAAGAACCTCAAATTCTTCATATGTTACTAGTTTCAAAGCATACAAATAAATCTTAAAAATAAGATTAAAACCCCTAAATGTTCTATGCTTATTTAAACAACATAGACATGAAATAGCTAGTAACATGAACTATGAACTCGATAAGCTAAGTAAGGGAAACTCTTTCTAGCTCTTCAATAAAAAAGGAAAAGGATTTTCATTAATGTGTTGAAAATTAGAAAAACCAAAGTATGAACAATAAAACTCATAGATCATGTAGCTGATTAGTGCCTTATCTATTGGACAATTCCACAAATCACTAACACACATCCTTGAAAATCATTCGTTCATCTCATGTATCGAGATAGCCTAATCTATTTATTCACCTTGTAAATCATACATCTTCATCAATTTTGAATCTCATACTCAACCTATCCCTTCAATAAATTTGCAATCCCATCATGGTAAATCAATAATTCACATGACTCCTTGAATCATAAGAAAAACATACCAAAACATACAACCCAAAATAGATTGCAACAAAGAGTTGTGCTCTTTGTTCACAAATCAGAAAAGATTGCAAACATCACAAATAGGAGACAAGAACCAAAGAAAAGATAAAATTTATGCTTCAATTTTGTTTATTTCCTTGAAAAAATACAATAATATGAATAAAAATAACTCATAAAATGGACAAATAGATCAGAGCTATCTATTAAACTTCAATAATTGATGTTCATTACATGACAAAAATGTTGAAGAATGGTGGAAACCCAACTAGGATCTTGCTCATAGAACTTGGGGACCAACCCTAGAGAAAGAAAGAAAAGACAAAGATATAGGAGAGGAAAAAATATTAGATCTAATTTGGAACTGACACATGTTCTCTTCAATCTCCACCCCTTGCTGCTACAAAGCATCTCTCTTCTTTCTACAACCAAAATTAGAAAGGAATCTCATCATTTAAGGTTCATTAAACTTAAAATATCTTCTCCAAGTGATGAGAAACCTTCATTATGATAAAACCATTAGGCACAAACATGAAATGTTGATAAATCATTAACTAAACTACCTTAGAGGTGAAAAAACATCACCAACTATATCCCTACTAACTTTGGCACACACCTAGTTCACCATTTTACCAAAAACCAAGTCTCAATTACCCTACTAGAATAAAGTTAAAAATAGGCACCTTGGACAAAACCCTAAATATCTCACACATGATACTATCTATGTGGAATTAAATGAAAAATATGAAAATTTCATTCTGAGACATTTCTGTTGATATATGATAGTCACATGTTTTCTTATCAGAGATGCCTAGGAGATCAATTTAAAAATCAGGTCCATACATGAATAACATGACTACATTTGATTGCAAATATTTAATTATTGACCTAAGGTTAAAAATTTATATTATAGCCTCAAATGATTTAAAAACCATATGCACATACTTTGGAGGAGAAATAATTAAAAATACTTTTTTAATGCCTTTGTAATTTTCCCTCCAACTTTTCATCTAGGTCAAACCTAGTTTCAGCAAATTTGGATACATGTCACAATGTGATTGGTCTTTCCTCTACTCCATTATTTTCACCTAGGCACCAAGTGGCACCCTCTGATTGGATCTCTAAACTACCACTTGGAACCTAACACATTGCCACGTGGTAGCCACCTATTGGACCTCCATGCACTATCATCTTACCAAGTCATCTACTTCTTGGGTTTCTTGCCACATCATTTCCATGTGCCATCACCTGATTTATCAAAACTATCACACCATCATCACCACTTGGGCACCATGTGATGGCATGTCACTTTCCTACTTTCCTTAACTTCCTTGGATCTTCAAATTTTGGGAATGCTCCAACCATTGATTCTAGCCACGTGCCATGATCTAGTGAGTTTATCCTACTCAGTGCTATGTCATCACTAACTTAGGCCCATTTCCTTATGTTGGCCATTGATTTTGTCACATATCACCATCTTGTGCATCTAATCTAGAAACTGCCACATCATTGCTCCTTAATTTCCATGTCATGTGTCAAGTTCATGTTTGTCCACTCCAATCTAGGTCAATATGCCATATCAGCATATTCATTCAAAATTAACTCTCACTTTCCTCTAGCTTCGTTGTGGGCCCATGCACAAGGCTTGATGTCTTAAAAGGAAACTCCTTTTGCACATTGTATTAGTTAAGCCTTCCCTCTTGAAAAAAACTAATGTTTACAATGTGCAAGGCATGTGGGATTAACCAATATGAACCTTCTTTGCTTTACGCTTATGCAAAATGCACAAAGATATTTTGAACTTATGAATACTGCATACCTCTAGCTTACACACATAGATAAATATTGCATTTCTCAAAACCATCCCACATATTTTGATACATTTCTGCTCATGTGTAGCCTCCACTACCAATCTTGTTGAGCTTTAAATGTTATGGTCTTTTTAAGTGCTGAAATCCCCTCTTCTTAAATTAACCATCAGATCACTTATTTAGCTTTCTCTAAGAAGCACCTAAAAACCAATATAAGAACTTGACATTCTTGTCTACAACCTAGATAATTGGGTATTTGCAATGACTACTAATTTATTTATTTCAAACTAAAAAGTTAGAAATTTCAGTCATAAACCTCAAAGAACCTCTTAAAAATCAGATCTCTCCACTGACCTGATCAAGAAGTAACATACAAAAGAGTCAACTGAAATAATCCTTGAATAGGTGTGTTATCCACTAAAATTTGATCCATATTCTTGCTAAAAAAATTGCCCAAACAAGGCTCTCCACACATGTCATCCATGTCATTTGCATTATGATTGCATAAGGAGCTAGGGAGAATAAAATGACCTACATAGGGCTGTTAACCCATTATATTCATTCATCTTCAAAATGGTGCTTCCCACATATTCATCTTGGGTTCATGTGTACATTATTGGGATATTTTCTCATCAATCTCTTTACCAATTGCAACTATAATTTTCTCTTCTTCATCATAACATCCCAAATAAAATTGTCTTCCTTTATTTAAGCAATCTCCTTTACTTGCAAGATAATCAAATCTAACTAGGGTATCCTTTACTTGTATGCATTACATTTCATGTTGGCATTCATGGGGAAAATTTCTTCACATTTTCTCCAAAAAGCTTAATTTTATGATCATAATGGTTCCAAAATAGTAGATGTGTTAGTGAAAATAGAGAGCACAAAGAGAACATCCTCCCTAGGATAGATTGTGGTTGGTACTATTGTGTATCCCTTTGGATATGGCTCCATATCATACTCCCAAGTGATTATCCTTTGGAGGTCTTCCTTTGAATCTATCATTTCTTCTAATAGAAGGCTGTGACAACATTTAAGGTGGGGAGAAGTCAAATTTTTAATCCATTTATGAGTGCCTTTATTTTCAGAAACTTTGATAGGTCATCATCTTTGGATGCTTCCAATAACAAGGAGGCTCATATTAACATAGAGTGTTCCTTCTAAGTATACAACTAGTTCCCACATGCACCAGACCTTTCATGTTAATATCAAAGAAGATAGTATTTCAATTGACATAATGATTATGCCGATCAATGCCATTAAATTTTAGAGGGAACTGAATGCAACAAACTTTTCTTCTGATCTTGGGATTCATCATGAAGCACATTTCTTCCTTAATTTCCTTACTATTATTGATGTAGTGATCACAATCCAAACTTAGCATGAATGGCTCAGTACTAAGCACAATAAAAACCTAAACCAATTAATTCATTGCACTAGCCTTCTTGTGATGCTGGAATCCAATTCTCTTTTCATGAGAAACATAGACTAGAAGTGGAAGTCCATTGCCTATTGAATGTATAGCAACACTATCCATTCACTTTATGTCTTAAGTTGATATGAACATAATCAGATGTACAATCACTCATAATCATCTTAAGTTAAAGGTATTTAAAATCTTGTGATTTTTTATCAATCTGATACAATTAGTTGGGCCCCAAAGTGAGTTTGGCTTAAAAATATTTTGAACTAAAACAACCGACCCTTTGAAACTGATCCATTAATCACTCAAGACCAACTAAAATGAAATTTTATCACAATTGCATCATTTAAAAACTCACTTTCTCATTTTTTCCAAACTATGATTTTTTGATTGAGAGGCCCAAAAGCAAGCTCTAAAAATAGACATAAATACTTGACTAGGCCCTAAAATCTGACACACTAATTCTCTTTTCCAAATTTTGGTATCATTTTAGATTTTATCTCATGACAACATCTAAGTCAAAAGATATGGATTGTTAGAGTGGCCTATTAAAACTGCTTGTAAACAAACATGTTAGAAAAAAATTAAGTGCATTTGGTTTTGGCTTTGAAAATAGGACAAACGAACACTTAGGGTCATGAAAACTAGGAAATTAGATCATTTTCATGAGAAGATTATAAATATGTGATTTTGGTTTATGATGAATAACTAGGTGGATTTGAAAAGTGTGTGAAGCTAGGTCCTAAAAATTTGCAAAACTAGGAACATTGGGAGAACATTGATTTTCACAAATGGAATGGACCTAAGAAAGTGTGCAGAAAAATTCATCAAGGCATGAAAAGTGGTACACTTAAGTTATTTTTAGAGTATAGAATAGTTGTATAACCCATTTTTTCTCAACAATTATGTCTTTAGAATGATGACATCCTAAACAGGGTTGTCGATCATTCTACACTTTTTGACACTAGTAAAACTTTACAAATTTCATTTGGAATCACGTTTGAAAACTAAAAAAATGGATTTTTCATAGGATCAAATATGGAACATAGAAATTTTTTGACCCCTAAAATATAATTATAAAGGAATCTTCTCATTTTGGTCAACTTCATCAAAGTTGTAAGCGGTCAAATAGGGCTTCTTGGAATTGTAAACAATTTGTATGAGCATGACAACAACAAACAACCAACTTTGAGGGATTCAAAACCTAGTAAAAAAATATCAAAATAACTTGAAATCTGAAACATAGGCTCTTTGATATGCATAATAAATTCTCCCAAAGTAGAAAGTCATGAAAAATTAGCGTGTTCAAGATATTTAATTGTAAACTAGGCTTCTTGTCATTGCTTAACACTTGGGCAAAAATGCAGATCTGAACAAAGCTTAAAATGACACTTCATGAAATGACTTGGAATAACAATTTCACATCATAGGATGCATGTATATATGAAATGCAATGTTTGATAACATAAAACACCTCATAAGCCTCAAATTGAAGCCAGGTACACATGCATTAAATGTTCTTATAGGGGCTCAAATTTTAGAATGGTACTAAAAAAGGGAATGCAATTTTTAGTCCCATTAGTGACTTTGTCTAAGGATGCTTGTCCCTTGGAGGAATGGAAAGGATTCAAATAACTAGAGGAAGATGACTAGTCCAAATACATTACTCAAACAACTTTATTGAAAGAAAGAAAATTACTCCTAAGTTGTACAAATGATGGTTGTGGGCCATCAAACTTCAACAAAACCTCTTACCTCTATCATATACCTGATTTTCATCTCGATTTTCATGAGGTAAGCTGTAAACATATTTCTTCTCAATTTCACCAACATAATAAACATTCTCTACTAGTTCACTTGGAAAAACAAAATTACTATCAACACTTTCATAGTGGATATACCAGTCAAAATTTACTTCAATATTATGCTCACTATGAGGAAATGAATGAGAATGCTCATATAAACTAGAATCAAACTAAAAATCTTCATCTATATATTATTGATGCATGCTATCAACTAGAAACATGAAGGCTTCATATTCTACTTTGTTCACAAAGTTGCACATGTCAAGAACTTGCAACTCACCTTGTGTAACCAGATGTGAAGAACAAATAAAATCTATTTTCTTATCATTTATAGTCCTTATACTCATCCAATTAGATTTATCACATAGTGAAACTTCTTCTCATTCAAACAATTGATTAGTCAACAAGCCTCAAAACTATCATGAAATTTCTCATAAAGAACTTTCTAATTATTGTTATTATTTATTTTTGAAAACTTTTTGGAATGCACCTCAAATCTGTCAAATTCATCATCACTAAACTCATCAGCACAAAAAGAAAACTTAGAATCAGATTCACAACTTCCACTATTTCCCTTTTCATAATATGAATAATCAAAATTTATTACAGCACCATTAGCATGAGAAAAAATTGAATCAATATGAAATTTCCCTTCAATAACATCCTCCACATCTAACAAGTCATCATGTGCATAGATATTTGAGGTGTTGGCATATACACCTCCAAAGCTTGACAAAGATGGTTATGATTTTAGATCTCTTCCCACATCAAACTTTGGGGAAGTGACTTCATCAAATGAAGGAACATCATAAGAGAACATATTAGCATCCTTAGAAACACTTACACATCTTTCAAAATCATGAGCTAACAAAGCTAATTTCATTAGGGTTCAAAAAGATTTCCTTACAAATCTTCTCCTCTTGACTATGATTATTTGTTAGATGACATAAAGAACTTACAGTACCAAAACCATTAATATGACAATCTAAAAAATTACAATCATCACTAAACTCATTTTCATCATAGTAAGAATTACCTCTATTGTTGTTATACATTTCTTCACTCTCATACACATTGCCACAAGATTTATTTTCAGTCATGTATCCATCTTTATCTTGCTGACTGAAACCATCTAATTTAGTACATCTAGAATCCATCTCTTCACATGTGGAAGAAAAATTATCATTATCTATGGATTCACTAAATTCACTATTATCTTTAGCACATTTAGTTTTTCTATTAGAGGATTCAATACATAATTCATTGCTACTTAAATTACTCTCAAATTTGTTGAAAAGATCTGCAACATGTAAAGTCTTTTGTACTCTCAAATGTTCTATCTAGTTAACTAAATTATGCATAAAGACATCTATGAAAACAATAGGCCATGAAGATTCCTTTGGTCTTAAAGACAAGTACAACTCCATGAGTGTTGGTTTGAATTTTACATAAATTTTGGTCATCTCTTAGACCTTGGATATTTCCTACTACACTTCTTATGAAACTGATAATCTTATTGTGGATTTCATTTTTCAACATAATGATATTTCCAACCACACTTTCATAACTCGATAGACTAACTTCAGATATGAGATCTAATTCCATTTTGAAATAAAACTTCTACCTCTCTCACCTAGTGTTGATAATCACTAAATAGATGTAATCATTTCTAACTCTCAATTTTCATTAAAAGAAAACACATGAAAAGTAAAATACCTTAAGAGCTGATGTTGAAACTTCATCTGCTGATTTGGTATGGGTGCAAACTTCACTTCTTCACACCATTCATAAAAACATATAGAGCCACCACCTCCTTGAAGAGGACAAATGAGATCATTGCTATGATTCAATTTCTAACATTCAAATTCTTAGAATAAAAGATGCATACAACACTTAAACTTAAATCAATAAAAAACAAACAACTTCTTATCCAAGAAATACTATCAAAAGCTTTATATCTACCCACACTAGGTCAAAGTCCTTCAAAAAAAAAAAATGAAATCAATTAGGATACTTTATAGAGATTTAGAGTCACTACTCACACTTGTTTGAAACAAAACATAATTTTTCACTTGACACATTTGAACTAGAATTTCAATTTGTAGGAAAATATGCAAATCATCAAACCACTCTTGGAGATTTACAAAAATGGAAAAGAGAATGAACCCTTGTGTTCATTCTTGACTATGAACTTTTATAGCAACATTTTGAAAAAAAAACTTGGCTAAATTGATTGAAGATGAACTCTCTTAGTAACAACACAATTTACACTCAACCCACAAAGCTATTGCTGCACATCAATAAAGCAATATTGGGAGACATGAATCTTTACCAAAGAGAAAGAAAATACTTCATAAATTTTTTGTTCTAGCAAATTCTTCCTATTTTATTGAATCTCTTCTAGATTTTAAAGTTTTTTTATCACATAATTCTAAAAATGCAATTTATACCAGAGATTATAATACTTTTGACGATGAATTTCATCAGACACTCCCTAATACAGTCACCATTTTGTTGGTGTTTTAAAATGTCAAGTTTGAAAAACCTAATGATGAAAACAAAATATATCTAGGAGAAACTAATTCCTATTTACAACATGCCCATTTAGACACCAAGACCAACTATAAGGCTATACTCCTTCAGGATTTGCAAGACCTATGTGGGTGAACCCCTAATTCTTCATATGGTACTAGTTTCAAAGCATACAAATGAATCTTATAAAGAAGATAAAAAAATATAGAATCTTCTATGCTTATGAAAACAACATAGACATGAAATAGCTAGTAATATGACCTATGAACTTAATAAGCTAAGTGAGGGCAACTCTTTTCAGTTCTTTAATAAAAATGGAAAATGATTTTGATTAATATGTTGATGATACTACATTGAGGGAGTATCTTGAGCATTGGAGAATATTGATATTTTGCATTTATGACTATATTTGTCATTAATGTTAACAAATAAACAATGATGTAAAAGACTAGAAGAATAGCAGTCAGAGATCTTATGATGCATAAAAGTTGAGGAAGGTTTACATGATGTAAAATGAAGGAAATATTCCTAAGGTTATCCTGATGATGTGGTTAAGAGGACTAAATCTAAGTTGATGGTGTATGGAGGTTACATTTGATTTACTAGAAATAGTGTAAAAACATAATACTGGAAAACAATGTTTTGATGATCTATCTGTATCTTTCATCTAAGATGAAATGAAGAGATGTGTAGTCATATAGTGATAGAGGATAGTCATGTGGTGATGTTAGCATGTGCACAAGACATAGTATCACACGTGTGAAGTTTTGTATAGATTGTGAGCCAGTAGTGCTATTGTAACTATGAATTAATTAATTATCTTGTTTTAATTAATTGGAAAAATCTCAAGGATGACTCAAGGAATTATTATGAAGATATGCTATAAAGGAAATTTATTTTCCTTATTTGTAAAGTATCTAGGAAAAGAAGATCAAGTGGAATGCAAAGTATTAGTGCATGATGCAAGAAGGAGTAAAATGTTTATTGAATGCATGTAAGAAATCCAAGGGATCATTGGACACACTGTACAAGATCTGGTTAAAAGATTTGAAGAAGAAGAATTTTGGTTGATAACATAGAGACAAAGGAAGGAAGTACATTTCAGTTCTATTATTCTACAAGGAATAATATAAAAATCATTTAGATAGTGGGTTTATTGATGTTAACCTTGAAGCTTTTTGGGTAGTGGGTCTAGCTATCTTCCACAACTCCTGATAGATCTTGAATTTCATAATAGGGATTCAAACTCTCCTAATAGGGACTCATATGAACTAAATTTTGTAACAAACTCCTAATAGGTTCTATCATCTAACAAGGAATATTTATATTAGTACTCATCTTGTGGGTGTCATTCCCACTAGTGTTTTCCCTCTAATCAAGGGTTTCCCTAGTTAACATATATGGTGTTAATTACGTATATCTTTTTGTGGTTTCATTTTATATTACTCACATGGTTAAGTTTGTTTAAGGTTAATTATTGTGATAATAGTTGTATAAATTATTGTCCCCCCCTTCTCTCAATTATATTAGTGGACTATATATTCCAACAATTGGTATTAGAGTATTAGGTACTTGAAGATAAAACTTAAGATCTTTGGGATATCAATGGAAAATATGTTTAGGAATGATTGTCTAAGATTTTTTGGAGCCTTGGAAGGAAAAGATGAACACTCATCTATTATGCATGGGTCTAGGATATTGGCTTTTGAAAAAAGTTAAGAAGACAATTATTGAATAACCAAAGCTAGAGGGATACAGTGAGGGAGACAAAGATCTATTCATGTGTAACATGAGAGTTAGAGAAGCCCTACTATTAAATCTTCTAGAGAATGAATACAATTAGGTAAAGACATTTCAAACATCTCATGAAATTTGGAAAGCATTAGAAGTTACTTTTGAAGGTAATGATCATGCAAAAAGAATGAGATTGTGAAATTGGATTTGCACATTTCAAGATGCTAAGCTGATGGAAGATGAATCTATAAGAAGTTATGTTGGTAGAATATCAAAAAAAATTATAGGTATTTAGTCTATTGGTGGAACTAAACAATATGATGAGGTTATATACAAGATATTGAGAAGTTTGACACCACCATTCAAGTAGACAACTTAGATGATTTAGCTAATAATTCCTTGTACTAAAGATTTCACAAAGAAAAAATTGCTTGGAAGGTTAGAGTCTGTAGAAGTAGAATTGAGATAGTATGGAGAATTACCTAGAGTTGAGACAACTTTCAGTGCTCTGAACATTCAACCTAATCTATCAAGAAGTGCAAGTGCAAGAGGAGACTTTTCCAGTAGTAGTAGATCTATAGAAGATAAGGAGATTTAAGATGGAATAGCCCTTCTAGTAAGAAGAGAAAAAGATGGTAAGAATATCTTGAAGTGTTGCACTTGTGATGAATATGGTCATTATGCATCTAAATTTTCTAAAAGAGAGAAAAAATTTAGAGGAAAATTTAGGTCTAGAAGAGATAAGGATAGAAATTGCTTATATGCTAATGAGGATCAAGAATTCGATTAAAGATATTAGAGTGAAAGTGATGATGAATTAGAATTTGTGGCTATGAAGGAAGATGATCTTGATAGAGAATTTAGAGAAGAAAGAGATCTAGTTACCCAAGTTGAGAAAAAATCAGATTGGATAATTGATAGTGGATGTTCACATCACATGACTAGTGATATAAACAAGTTTGTTAAGTTCAAAAATCATGATGGAGGTATTGTTAGAGTTGGTAAAAATGTAGCAAGGATTGGATCTATTACTCTCAATGGTAAAAATAACACTGATGATGTTTATTTTGTTGATGAATTTAAAAAAAAATTGTTAACTATTGACAATTGGTAGAAAAGGGATATATATTGTAGTTCATAGAGAAGACTTGCATTATCAAAGAAAAATATGGTAAGCTAATTGGTATTGGAACCAAATTGAGAAGTATATAGAAATAACATGTTTGGTTGCAAAATTTGACAATACTTGGTTATGGCATAAGAGGTTCTTTCGTATAAACTTTGATAATATTATTAAGGTTAGTAGTACATTCACAGTGAGAGATCTACCTAAGATTATTAAACCTACTAATTTTATTTGCAAGCAATGTATTTTGGCTAAACAAAAGAAAGTGTCTTTTCATAACAAAAAGTTCTCTACTATAGAGAAATTGGAGATTGTTCACATAGATTAGAATGGTCCTTTAAGAACTAGAGGATTCTATGGTGAAAGGTACTTTATGAATTTTGTTGATGATATCACTAGAATGACGTGGGTAGCATTTTCATAAAGAGAAGTCTAAAACTTTTGAGAAATTTAAGAATGGATTTGAAAATAAATATGGAGTCAAGATTAAATGTTTGAGATTAGATAGAGGAGGAGAGTTCACCTCTAGAGAGTTCAACATGTTCTGTGAAGAGAATGGAATCAAAAGATAGTTAACCAAGAATACCTGAACAAAATGGGATTGCTAAAAGAAGGAATAAGTCAATAGCAAAAGCAGAAAGTGTGATGTTATTTGAGAATGATGTCTCAAAGACAATTTGGAAAGAAGCAATTAACACTACAGTATATACTTTGAACAGAGTACAGATCAGAAAATATATAAGCAAGACACCCTATGTGTTATGTTTTGGTCATTCACCATTAGTCAAGCATTTTAGAATATTCGGAAGTAAGTTTTACATAAAGAGAGATGATGATATTGGTAAGTTTGATCCTAGAAGCAATGAAGGTATGTTTCTTGGTTACTCATTGAAAAGTAAAGCATATAGATGCTTCAACTATAAAACTGAGATAATAGTTGAGTGCACAAATATAAGGATTAATGAAAAGTTTGGTACTAAAGAGAAGATGGTAGATATAATTATAATGAAGAAGAGGATAATTCTAGAGTTGTTAGGCAAAATGTTGATGTTCTTTTTGAGATTAAAAATAACTTGCATAATGATGTATCTATTGAGCATATAGAAGAATAGAGATTTGAACCTAGAGAAGATATAAGAGTTGAGAAGTCAACTCCTACCTCTAGTAGAAACATGACAAAGAATCACCCTCTGAAGTAGATAATTGGGAGCAAGGATAAAGGTATGATGAGAAGGAATAGAGTAAATGAGGAATTATGTCTGATTTCTCAAGTAGAACATAAGAGTGTAGATGAGGCATGTAATGATGATCATTGGATGCAGGAAATGAAAGAAGAATTAGATCAAATTGTGAAGAATGAGACATGGGAATTAGTTCCTAGACCTAAATAATAGATTGTGATAGAAGCCAAGTGGGTATTCAGAAACAAGATGAATGAGCAAGGAGAAGTTGTGAGAAATAAGGCCAGGCTTGTTTGCAAAGGTTACTCACAATAAGAAGGCATAGATTATGAGGAAACATATACACCTATGAAAAGAATGGAAGTGTAAGGATGTTCTTGGCTTATGTAGTAAGAGAGAATTTTAAGGTTTATTATATGGATGTCAAGTTAAGTTTTTTGAATGGAGAACTTGAAGAAGAGGTCTTCATTGAGCAACATAATGGATTCCCTTTGACAAAAGAAAAAGATTTTGTATGCAGATTGAAGAAACCATTGTATGGTCTGAAGCAAGCACCTAGAACTTGGTATGCAAGGTTGGACAGATATTTTTCTAAACTTGGAGTTATTAAAAGCATTTAAAAGATAGTAATTTGTAGTTAAGGAAAATTGATGATGGTTTTTTTATCATTGTAATATTTGTGGATGACAATATATTTGGAGGAAATGATAAAGAAAGTGATAAGTTTGCTAAAGAGATGAGAAATAAATTTGAAATGAGCATGATAGGAGAAATGAAGTTTTTCCTAGGATTGGAGATTGCATAGAGTAGAGATGGGATATTTATTTCACAAGCCAAGTATCTAAAAGACTTGTTGAAAATATTTGGTTTAGAAAGTTGCAAATCTATTGGTACACCCATGATAACTAGTCATAAGGTATCTAGTAAAGATGAGACACCTATAGTTGAGCAAAAGATGTATAGATCTATGATTGGTGGATTATAATATTTGACTCACACTAGACCAAATATAGCAAATCTTATTTTGACTATAGCAAGATTTCAAGCCAATCATACAGAGTATCATTATGTAGCAGTAAAGAGAATATTCATTTATTTGAAGGGTAAATCTGATTATGGAATCTAGTATAATAGATCAAATTATTTTACTTTATGCACATATACTAATGCAAATTGGGAAGACAATATGGATGGCAAAAGGAGCACCAACAACGAGGCATACTTTCTTGGAGGAAGATTGGTTTCTTGGTTGAGAAAGGAACAAGATTGTATATCTTAGAGTACAACTAAGGTTGAGTATGTTGCAGCAAAAAATATTGAAGTATATTGGGATTGAGTGTATAGAACCTATTATCATTTACTATGATAATACAAGTATAGTGAGGGTGTCTAACAATCTAGTATTGCATTCTAAAACAAAATACATATCCATCAAGTATCATGTTTTTAGAGAAGGCAATTGAAAAGGAAATAAGGTTGGAGTATGTAAGTACTAAAGATCAGATTGTAGATATCTTTATGACGCTTTTTCCTAAGGATACTTTTGAGTACCTAAAAGGTTTGCTAGGGGTTATGCCCTTTCCTACTTCAGAGTAGATGATGTAGAGAGTGCATCAGTCTAGTGGTACAAAGAACTATGGTTAGACTAGACTAAATGATGATACTTCCTATATGGGGGAGTATCTAGTATGTATTGAGTCATTGACGACTCTTGGTATTTGGTATTTTGTATTAAATAGTTTCTTTAGACACTTGAGCTACTTGAAGAGTTGGAAGAAGTATAATATAAAAATTTGTATTTTGTACTTGTATTGATATATGGGAGAGAATATGTATATGAAAAACATCTCCTAGTCAATGGGAAGAGAAACTATGAAAGAGGCACTTGTTGAGATGTCAACAGTGGAGTGTTATCTCTTTTGGGATATTTAGAAAGATTTGTGTAAGTACATAGAAGAATATGTTAGTATGCAAAAGAAAATGTAAGTTAATATAAAAATATCTCTATGGGAAATATATGTAGTTAGAAAAGTGTTGTAAGTTGTTCACTATGAATAGATGATGCCAGTTCTAGTAATGAAAATATTTCAGATTGATGAAGAGGATTTGAGAAGTTGTTAGTAGTAGCAGTAGAGTATAGTTTGGTATTCTTGCAACTTAGATGTTTTCACCCATGTTGCCATCAATGCCAAAGGGGGAGATAGGATGAATGTTGATGATATAACATTGGACCAGTATCCTGAGCACTGGAAAACATTAATATGCTACATTCATGATTGTATTTTTCATTGATGTCAACATATCAGTAATTGTGTAAAAGACTAGAAGAATAACAGTCAAAGATCTTATGATATGCAGAAGATGAGGAAGGTTTAGATGATGTAGAGTGAAGGACATGTTTCTAAGGTTTTCTTGACAACATGTTTAAGATCAATAAGTTTGGGCCAATGGTGTGTGAAAGTTATACTTGATTTACTTTAAAAAATACATAAATAGAGTACTAGAAAATAATGTTTTGATGATCTATTGCTATCTTTCATTTGAGATGTAATGAAGAGATGAATAGTCACTCAGTGATAAAGGATAGTCATGTGGTCATGTCAACGTGCATATAAGATGTGGTATTGCACATTTGAAGTTTTGTATAGACTATGAGCCAACAATGCTATTCCAATTGTGAATAAATTGATTGTCTTATTTTAACTAATTGAAAAAGCCTCAAGGCCAAATCAAGGAATTATTATGAAGATACGGTATAAAGGAAAGTTGTTTTCCTTATTTGTAAAGTATATAGGAGAAGAAGATTAACTAGAATGCGAAGTATTAGTGCATAGTGCAAAAAGGTGCAAAATGCTTACTAAATACATGTAAGCAATCCAAGGGATCATTAGATGTACAGTATGAAATTTGGTTACAAGATTTGAAGGAGCGTAAGTCTAGTTGATAGGATAGAGACAAAGGAAGGAATTAAATTTCAGTTCTATTATTCTACAAGGAATAATAAAAAGATCAAATTTGGATAGTGGGTTTATTGATATTAACCTTGAACTTGTTTGGGTAGTGGCTCCAGCTATCTTCCACAACTCCTAACAAGGTTTATCCTCTAACAAGGAATATTTATATTAGCAAATCATTTTGTGGATACCATTCCCACTAGAGTTTTCCCTCTGATGAACTATTTCCCTAGTTAACATATCTAGTGTTAATGGTGTATGAGTATCTTGTTGTGTTTTCAATTTATATTACCCACATCATTAAGTTTGTTTAAGGTTAATGATTGTCATAATAGTTTTATAACTAATTCACCCCTTCCGCCCCCCTTTTAGTTATATCACTAGACCATATATTGTAACAATTTTACAAAGTTTGTAGGTCTTAGTAGATTAAAACCTTCCTGTCTTAGATTTACAATCTTTAACTAGATTCAAGTAGAGATCCAAGTAGTCTTCAAAGCTCTTTATTGGATTTTTTTTTTCATTAAGTTCAAATTTGACTCCCTTTGCAATCCTTCCAAGAAGATCAAGTACTCTCTTCTTCATCAAAGCAACCACATTAGGTTCTAGGTTGTTTGTGCTAAACTTAGCCAAAATAGGTTTGAAGGTAACCTTTGTCTAGAATTCTCCCTCTTTCCACCAAACTAGAATAATCAAAATATTTTTTCACAGGTTTACATTGTTAGGATGAGGAACATATTTTTAATAGATTCCCAAGACTTCTTTTCTAGATGTTTCTTGTCATTCTTGATGCATCCTAAGACAAACATGGTACATGTTAAAGGTGGAGATCTATAATGAATTCAAAAGATATTGCATATGTGGTAGTAAATGAAGTGGACTTAAGTGCATGGGAAACACTTAGCATAGTTTAATCAGATCAATACTAGTGCTAGTGATATTTTTCTGATGTTGCACCTTTTGGTGGAGCATCTATAGCTCACAACTATGGAAGAGCACCTTGCACAACAAGAATATATGAAGATCCAATTGTGCCTACATATAAAATAACATGAAAATATTATAGGTAAATATAATTCAATAAACTCGACCACTTGTAATTTTTACCTATAGAATGTTATCACTATATAAGGATACAATTTAGAACACTAATATCTTAATTTCATATGGAAAAATAATCAATAAAGTTGGGACATTTCTAGCTATGTGAAGATTGTGTTATTGAGTCCAACAAAAAGAACTATGCAATTTTTTTGATGAAAACTTGATTTATTTTTCCATCTTCTGAATAATAATTTCAACAATCTACATGAACCACCACATCAACTCATCTCTATCATGGCTATGTGGACTTGACTTCAACCATATTATGCTTTTCCAATATGTGGAACACAACACTAAATTAGATACTTGGAACCAAGGTATAGTCATTTTAAATTATTGATATTATTCTTGGTTTCTTATAGTTGTATATTTCTAGCCAAATATATTTTTTATTTTTATCATTACAAAAATATAGAAGGAATTGTTGATTGTTTTGAATGATATTTTAAGAAATTGTTATGACTAAGACTGAAATGGTTTATTACATTTCCAAATCTATCACAAGGAATTTGTATTAATCATCCAAATTAAGAAATTGCAATGCTTTTATTATTTTGTCCTTTTGTTTTGTTATATTCTCTAAGATACTTTGCAAAAAAAAACCTTTCCAGGGTGTTTATGCTAGGAAATTCAATTAGCTTTAGATTTCTTTTATGATTGATAATAATCATTTTCTTAGTGTTGAATGTTGAAACAATTCTACACATCATAAAAATATCTTATCAATTAATGTAGCATAAGTTTCTATCATGGATATTTTTAGTATATATACATACATACATACATATATATATGTGTGTGTGTGTGTGTGTGTGTGTGTGTGTACACACACACACACACACACACACACACACACACACACACACACACACATATATATATTTATGTATGTATGTATGTATGTATATGTATATATATGTATATATATACATATATATATATATATATATATATATATATATATATATCAATAATTATTTGGGTGATGCTAAAAATGTCACTCAAAGAGGCAATTGAATTTCTTTGTCCTTTGCAAATGGTCAACATATTTATTGATGGCAATGTTTTCTCTATTTGTATAATTGAAGAAGTTAACAAGAAATTATGTTTCTAGTTTCTAAGATGTTATCTTGAGCTTCAAGGTTTACTTTTCCCTTGAATCATGGTATTTCATGAAAGATTTGAATTTATAGAAGGTTTAAGATCCAATAAGGTGATTCAAGGGGTGATGATCTATTTGGAAGGGTAGATGAATTGTTGTAAGGGTCTTCAAGTCTAAATATCTTCTAATTATGGTGGTAATTTCATTGAGATTTTTTTCTTATCTATTTTGTGAATGAATCTTATGATAGATTTATGATATGATCCCCTACTTTCTGTATAATGGTAATCTAAATTTGGGTGCTTGGATCTTGGGGACAAGAGAAATTCAAGGAGATCTAAGGTTACATACAAGGGTAATTTTGATGAAGCATGCTCCCCTTAATACCATAAACCCCTAATAGAAAAAAAAAAGAAACAACAACAAATGAAAGAAAAAAATATGGGCTTCTTATTATCATTGTAAATGTAGAATTATAGAATTCACAAGTACATATGCTAACCTACATGGGTGCCTTCATTAGTAATCTGCAAGACAATGCTCAAAACTACACCCAAAGCTATCTTAGACAATATTCAGGCCTTTCTTAAATAGACATTTTTATGCCACCCAAGAAGGTTCTAAATGTTGAAACTTAATACCTAGGGGTGACAAACCCTAACAATACCTATAAAGTTTACTAAATACTATTAGAATTAATAGTCCACCAAGATAACTAAGAGGGGAGACAACGAGGTGAATTAGTTATCCAACTAAAACATTTATCATCCTTAATTAATCTTAACCATTCAATCAATGTAAACAAAAACCATAACAATATGATCATACACAATTACACCAAATTTGTTAACTAGGGAAACCTTTGATTAGAGGGAAGACCCCAGTGGAAACGATACCCACAAAAAAAAATAAAAAAATAAAAAATAAAAAATAATATATATAGAGACACAGACACACACACACACACACACACACACACACACACACACACACACACATACATACATACATAGATATATGTGTGTGTGTGTGTGTGTGTGTGTGTGTGTGTGTACATAAATACATATATACATACATACATACATATATATATATATATATATATATACACACACACACACACACACACACACACACACACACACACACACACACACACACACACATAAATACATATATACATACATACATAGATATATATGTATGTGTGTGTGTGTGTGTGTGTGTGTGTGTGTGTGTGTGTGTATTTTTTGTTAGAGAATGGACCCAGTTAGGAGTCTATAAACACATTTAGTACATAAGAGTCCCTGTTAGGAGTTGTAGAATGTAGAAGGACCCATTGTCTAAACAAATTCTAGGACAAGACCACTAAACTTCACTATTTAACTGATCTCTCAACTATTCCTTGTAGAATAATTGTTTGTATTGTTCTTTATCCTCTTTCCTCTATCCTGTCAACTAGGCTAGTCACTATCAAACCTTATAGACTAGGTAACAAACCTCAGATCTCAAAATAAAACCTCAACATGAATTATTCTCCAACTTTACTCTGCTCTACCTATGTTTAGTATTCATATATTTTCTCTTATTTTCTTCTCTTTGTACTTCATTCATATTTTCTTCATAACAAAGGAAAATATCCAAACTTTATATCGAGTCCATAACATAATTCCCTTGAGTCATCTATTACACCTTCTCAATTAATTATTATAGGACCTCATTAAGAACACATTTTACTTAGCGATAACATTAATTTTTCACCTTGTAATTTGAACAACTTCTTGTACATGTAATATTATGATGAGTGAGCTTAGTCATGTAATCTCCAACATATCTTCAATGTTCCTTTAACCTTTCTTGTCAAAATAACAACTCTACCAAGAGATATAACAAGTTTACTAGAACATGCTTGTATAAACTCTATCTCAGAACAATCTTCACCAAACGTTTTATAACTTCTTCCAAACATAATATCTTTTGTACCTAATATTAGCTACATATACTAGACACCTAGTAGTATCTTTCATTAACCTAGCTAGTGAAAATGCTCAATGATCTATCCATAACAACTTGATCTTTATTGTTGTTCTTTTGTCAAATACCAGAGAAAACTACTATGTTGACATCAATGCCAAACATAGTCATGAATGTAACATATCATCATGATAATGTTCTAATCGTGTTTCTAGAATACTCCCCCATAGGAATATCATCAACATTCATACTTCCAACAATCTTCCCATTGGACATTGATGGAAACATAGATAGAAAAAATCTACTTAGAATAATACCAACTATTAAAGACTATTATCCTTTCTTTTCAAATCCTTTTCATCAATCATACTAGCTTTTGTGTTCACATGATTCTCCCCATTGATATACCTCAATGTGCTCTATATAAAAATGTTTTTCATGATGTAGTCTCTCCCCCATTAACATCATTTTTAAAGGTTTCAACAACCATCTATCATTACATCTTGTCAATCTCTGCAACAACTATCTCTAACTTGCTCAAGTGTCCAAAGATATTGTTCAAAAAAACATCCATTAAGAGTCCTAGATGACTCTATCCATCACAAATAATCCCCCATATAGGAAACATCAACATTTAGTCTAGACAAATAATAGTGCTCTGTAACACTTGATTGATGCACTCTTACATCATCTACTCTGATGTAGGTAGGGGTATAACCCTAGCATACCTCGTAAATACTCAAAAAGTCTCTTTAGGAAGATGCTTAATGAAAATATCTACAATCTTATCTTTGGTGATTACATACTCTAATCTAATTTCCTTTTCTACAACTATCTCTCTCAATGTGTGATATTTGATAGAAATGTTCTTAGTCTTAGAATGCAACATTGGATTCTTAGACATATTCACTATGCCTGCGTTATCACAGTTTATGACAAAAGGTTCACTGAATTGTATTCTTATATCCTTTAGTATCTACTTTGTTGAAACAACTTGATTACAAGCATTTGTTGCTGCAACATATTCTACCTCTGTTATACTCTATGAGATACAATCCTACTTCTTGCTTAACCAAGAAACCAATCTTCCTCCAAGAAAGAATGTTCCACTCTAAGTGCTCTTTCTATCATCCATATTTCCTTCCCAATCACCATCAATATAAGCATATAAAGTTAAATCATTAAATCTATCATACCACAATCTAAACTATGGTGTTCCCTTCGGATATCTAAATATCCTCTGTATTGTTACATAATGTTCTTCTCTAGGATTAGCTTGAAATCTTGCAACAATTCCAATTGCATTTTCTATATCTAGCCTATTTTGAGTTAGATATTGCAATCCTTCAACCATAGATATGTACTTTTTCTACTCAATAGTAGGTGTCTCATCCTTTTTAGATAGCTTGAGTCTAGTTATCATAGGTGTTCCAACTATTTTACATGTTTAAAAGCCAAAGCTTTTAAATAGATCTTTCAAATACTTAGCCTAAGAAATATAGTTTCTTTCATTATCTTGCACAATTTGTAATCTTGGGAAGAATTTCATTTCCTCCATCATGCTCATTTCAAATTCCTTCTTCATTTCTTTTCTAAACATGTCACTTTCACTATCATCTCATCCAAATATGATATTGTCAACAAATATTACCAAAATCATCAATCCATCATCAATTTCTTTCTAGTATAGATTACTACCTACCATACCTTTGTTAAATTCAAGTTTTTTCATATGCTTGTCCAACCTTGCATACTAGGTTCTGGGTGCTTGTTTTAAGCCATATAATGCTTTTTTCAATCTACATACCATGTCCTTGTCATCTGTCAAAGGAAAACCTTTCAGATATTCTATGTATACCTCTTCTTCAAATTCTCCATTCACAAATGATGACTTGGCATCCATTTGATAAACTTTGAATTTCTTATGTGCTGCATAGGCTAAGAATAATCTTACTACTTCAATTCTTACTAGATGAGCATAGTTTTCTTCATAGTTTATTCCTTCTTGCTATGAGTAACCTTTACATACCAATCTTTCTTTTTGCCTTTCAACTTCACCTTGTTCATTCATCTTGTTCTGGAATACCCATTTTGTTCCTATCGCATTCTCATCTCTTGGTTTGGGGACCAATTCCCATGTCTCATTATTCACTATCCAATCCAATTCTTCTTTCATAGCTTGCTTCCAATAGTCATCTCTACATGCTTCATGTACATTCTTTAGTTTTACTTGAGATATCAAACATATTTCTTTATTGTTTTTTCTTCTTGTCATCACACCTTTATCTTTGTTGTGAATATCTACTCTAGTGGATGATTCTTTGTCATATTCCTATTAGAAGTAGGAGTTGTTATCTCAACTTTTAGCTTGGTTCTAGGTTCTAAACTTTGATCATGCCTTTTCTCACCTTCATTCTACAAATAATTGTTAATCTCAAAGAATACTTCATCATTCCTTGGTTTAGTAACAAAAAAATTCTCATCATTAGAATTGTAGTCAACTATTCTTTCTTGTATTTTGAATTTCTCGTCAACTCTTACACTTGCACTTTCAACAATAGTCTTAGTTCTCATATTATAACATCTATAAGCTCTATTTTTCAATGAATAACCAAGAAACATACCTTCATCACTTCTAGCATCAAACTTACAAACATCATCATCTCTTTTGATATAACATTTGTTGTCAAAAATTCTTAAATACTTAACAATAGGTGAGTGACCAAACCATAGTTCATAAGGGGTCTTATTTGTGTCATTCCTAATCTACACTTTATTCATAGTGTAAACTGTTGTATTCACAACTTCTCTCCAAAACATCTTGGATACATCATTCTTAGCAAACATAGCTCTAGCTACTTCTGTTACTAACCTATTTCTTCTCTCGGAAATTCCATTTTGTTTAGGGGTCTTCAAATCAACTCTTTCTTCTACTCTAGGATTGAATCTTTTCTCTTCAATTTGATTCCTATTCTACAAATCATTGCTAATGATAACTTCCACATTTTCATGGTTAGCCTTTGAATCAATAATAGCTACCAAAGCTATCTCTTCTAATACTTCCTCTTTGTTAACCAATTTAAGATCATTATCCTTATCATCAAATCATTCAAAAATCTTTATGTACTAGCTTTAAATTCTTCATCTTCATCAGAAAGTGAACTCTTTCTAGTTTTCCTTACTCTCTTAGGGCATATCTAATGAAAAATGACCAAAATCTTTAAATGACCAAACCTTCAAGCTATCTTTTCATGAGGAGATCAACACCTTCATTGATCTTCATGTCTTATTCGGATCTCCATCTATCATTACTTATCCCTTTATCTAGAAGCTAAATGCTCAATTTTGTAAACAATTTTGATCTCTCACAAAGAAGCTTCATCTTCTGGGTGCCAAAATTTCCTCCATCAGACTTGGTACTATATTTTCTAAAATATCTTGCCACTGGTCTTCCAAAGCTATTAAGCTTATCCTTCAAGGACTTGACACTCTAACACCAACTGTTAGAAATAATAGTCCACCAAGATAACTGAGAGGGGAGGGGAGGGAGGGAGTGAATCAATTTTCCAACTTAAACATTTATCAATCTTAATTAATCTTAACCATTTAATCAAATAAAAAACAACCATAAGAACATACTCATACACAATTGCACCACATTTGTTAACTAAACCCTTGATTAGAGGGAAAAACCCTAGTGGGAATGATGCCCACAAAGATATACCGATATATATTTTCCTTATTAGAGGATGAAACATGTTAGAAGTCTATAAACACATTCAGTACATAAAATTCCCTATTAGGAGATTTGAATCCTTGTTAGATGATTCTAACCCTATTAGGAGTTGTGGAAGGCTGAAGGACCCACTATCCAAACAACTTCTAGGGAAAGAGCACTGAAATTCACTATCCAACTAATCTCTCAACTATCCTTATAGAATAATTGTTTGTACTATTATTTATCCTCTTTCCTCTATCCTGTCAACTGAAACAATCACTATCAGGCCTTGTAGACTAGGTCACAAATCTCAAATCTGAATATCAAACCTTAGATCTCAAAATAAAACCATAGCAATGAAGTATTCTCCAATTTTTCTCTGCTTTGCTTATCTTTGAAATTACTCAATGTTCATATATTTTCTACTCTTGTCTACTCTTTTTACTTCATTCATACTTTCTTCATAACAAAGGAAAATGTATTTCCTTTATATCGAGTCCATAAAACAATTTCCTTGAGTTAGCTATTACACCTTCTCAATTAATTATTATAAGACTACATTAAGAACATGTTTTACTTAGCCATAACATTAATTTTTCACCTTTTAACTGGAATACCTTCTTGTGCATGTAATATTATTATGAGTGAGCTTAGACATTTCATCTCCAACATATCTTCTACATGTCTTTAACCTTGTTTCTCATAATAACAACTCTACTAAGATATAAAACAAGTTTACTAGAATATGCTTCTATAAACTCTATCTCAGAACAATCTTCACCAAAACTTGCATAACTTCTTCCAAACATAATATCTTTTGCACTCGAGGTTAGCTACATATACTAGATACTTAGTATTATTTCTCATTAATAGTGCTAGTGAAAATACTCAATCATCTGTCCATACCAACTTGATCTTTACCAATGTTCTTTTGTTAGATACCAAAGAAAATTGCTATGTTGACATCAATGACAAACATAGTCATGAATGTAACTTATCATCATGATAATGATCTAATCATGTTTCTATAATACTCCCCAATAGGAATATCATCAACATTCATGCTTCCAACAAATACATCTTTGACAATTTACATTAGATATTTCTGATAGCCCAACTTTGGAAGGCCATAACTCTCAAACCATTGCTCTAATTGGCTATTATAACCACTTTTCAAAAACACTAGCTTTTGATCCACTTGCTTTGAACTACATAAGCACCCTTTCATTGAGTTTTTGGACCTCATCTAGGCAATCTAAGGGATCCAACGGTGAGCATGCAGAATTTTCTACAAATTTTTCCACCAAAAATCTGCAATAACTTCATTGATACTTAGCTGGAGTAAAGAGATTTTTATGGTAGGCTTATAATTATGAAATGAACCTTCATGTAGAAAATGGGAATATTTAGAGATCGTATGAAAAACTTACTAAAAATAGCAAGTTTCCATAAATAGTAACTACCTTATCTATTAGTCCTTAATAAAATAGAAAAGATTGAAAATAAAATATTTTTTAGGTGATTCAAGATTGCTCTTAAACATAGGATGCTCTTGCATCAAACACCTAAAGTAATTTAAGAAGTGACTCCATAAGTCTCAAGTTTTCAGAGGAAAACTAAGACAATTAACCTTGTCCCTTGCTAGCCATGATGAATTCTCTACTAACCTCTCTTTCCATTTGACCAGGTATTCTTCATAAGTTTCATTCCTTGTACTTTTGGCCATATGACTATCTAGTATCTCCTTAATCTCCTTTATAGTTGAATTAGCTGTTGGAATACTCCAATACACTTTTGTAACTTCATCCCCATCACCTCTTTCATAACACTCTATCAAATTTGAAATGTTAAATATTGGTGAAATATTCAATTCCGTAGGCAAATCCACTTCATAAGCATTTCTAGAATCATTCATTTTCACTATCTTACATGGTCCAAACTTCTTCATCTTTAGCTTATTATATGTACCCAGTAGAAAATGCTCCTTTCTCAAATGAACCATGACTTTGTCTCCAATATGAAATTCTTTATACCTACTTTTCACATCTACATTAGCCTTATACTATGTATTCATCTTTATGAGGTGCTTCCTCACTTCCTAATGGATGTTCTTAAAACGTTTAGCAAATTCTTTTGCTTCAACACTACTTATCTCCCCTTTAACCAACTGGTTCAATTCAAAAACATTTCTTGGACTATTCCCATATACAATCTGGAATGGTGACTTACTAGTATTCATGTTGATAGAAATATTATATGCAAATTTTATATGTGGTAAAATCATATCCCATCCCTTTGGTTTGTCTCCAACCAAACATCTTAGTAAATTTCCCAAACTCCTATTCACCACTTCTATTTGTCCATTAGTCTATGGATGATGCAATGAACTAAACTTTAAATTTATCTTCAACTTCTTCCATAATGTATAACAAAAACACCCAACAAATTTGATATTTTGATCTGAAACTATACTCTTTGGTAGACCATGCAGTCTCACCACTTCTCTAAAAAACAACTCTATCACATGAATAACATCACTAGTCTTTTTGCAAGGAATAAAATATGCCATCTTTGAAAACCTATCAACCACCACAAAAATAGAATCATGGCCATGCTATGTCCTCGATAATCCAAGAACAAAATCTATGCTACCATCCTCCCATGGCTTCTCTTATTTTTTTTCACTCCTTTTTCCATCTAACATACTCTACAAATCTATACAAACTTCTTCACATCTTGCTACAACTATGGCCAGTAATAATTCAAAGCAACCAAAGCTATGGTTTTATCTTTGCCAAAATGTCCAACCAATCCTCTACTATACTTCTCCTTGATCAAATTCTCTCTCACTGAAATTATGAGAATGCACAACTAGCTTCCTTTGAACAACATACTATCCTAGATCATAAAATCCAACCACTTTATCCTATCAACTGTAACAAGTTCTATACAAGCCTTACATACTTCACTAAAATTAGGATCATGCAGATACAAAGTTCTAAGTTCCTTGAACCCAACCACCTTTATTTTCATTTATATTAGCAAAAGTTGTCTTCTACTAAGAGCATCTACAACTTTTTTAGATTTCCGACTCCCTTTTTCAAAACAATTGTATAACTCTAGAAAAACTCAACCCACTTTAAATGTATTTGTTTTAGTTTTCCTTGACTATTCAAATTTTGCAAAGCTTGATGATTAGTATACAAAAAAAACTCCTTAGGAAGAAGATAGTGTCTCCACTTTTTCAAATCTTGAACTATAGCATAAAATTCCTAATCATAAATAGAATATTTTATTTTTGCATCATTGAAATTCTCACTAAAATAAGCAACAAGTCTACCTTCTTGGCTCAAAATAGCTCCAATTGCAATTCCACAAGCATCATAGTCTACTTGAAACACCTTGTTAAAATCAAGAAGTGATAAAATAGGTTGCTCAGTAACTTTTTATTTCAACAAATTGAAACTCTTATCTACTCTTATAGTCTACTTATATTCTTTCATATCCCCTCTCATTGTCCCAATCAGGGGTCCACAAATACTGCTAAAACCTCTTATGAACTTTCTATAAAAACTAGCTAGTCCATGAAAAGATCTTACCTCTATCACACTTCTTGGAGTAGGCCATTCAAAGATAGCCTTCACTTACTCTAGGTCCATTTTTAGACCTTCTTCTAAGACTACAAATCCTAGGTACACCAACTCCTTTACAAAACTGCACTTCTTCAGGTTTATTAGCAACTTTTCTTCCTCAACTTATCAAACACATTTCAAATATGAATCAAATTCCCCTCTAGTGTCTTACAAAATATCAAAATATCATCTAGGGTAAACATTGACAAACTTACCCAAAAACTCCTTCAATACCTCATTTATGAGCCATGTAAAAGTGCTTGGTGCCTTGGTAGCCCAAAAGGCATGATGAACCACTCATATAGTCCTTCCTTTGTCTTGAAAGTAGTATTTTAATTATCACCTTCTCTAATATGAATTTGATAGCACCTAGTCTTTAGATCCATCCTTTTGAAATACTCAGCTCCACTCAAACAACTCATAATATCATCCATCCTTGGTAATGGAAATCTATACATGATTGTGATCTTGTTGATAGCATGAGAATCTATGCACATCCTCCATTCTCCATTCTTCTTTGGTGCTAATATAACTGGTAAAAAACATGGACTCAAAATCTCTCAAATCAACCCCTTCTACAACAACTCATGAACTTGTCTATTTAACTCTTCACTTTTTGCTGGTGTCATTCTATGCATTTCCTTGTTTGGCAAACTGGCTCCTAGAACTAAATCCATCTGGTGAATGATCTTCCTCATTGGGGGCAATACATTAGGTACATTATCTGATACAATATCAAAAAAATCATCCAACATATATGTAACTTCTACAAGTACCTCCTCTACTTCTTCTTTACTATCGTTTAGAATTATAGAAAAACACATATGCTTATGCTTTATACCTTTGAGAAACTATTTTTCATCATAAAAAAATATTCTAGAAATGCTACATACATTTTATTCTTTCTCCTGCAATGAATTCAACTAATGCTTCACTCCATCCCTAGTTATAGTATAGGTATTTTCTCGGCCATCGTGTATAGCATGCTTATCAAACTGCCATGACCTGCCTAACAAAATATGACATATGTCCATAGGTATGATATCACATAGTACCTCATCTTGGTAGCTTCCAATCTTGATAGTGTAGGAGCACCCACAATAAATCAATATCAAACCCTGGATCCAAATATAAAACCTCAGAAAGATTAATCAATAGGCATCTAAACCAAATTGTATTACCTAGTTCCAAGATTGCCATTGTTATAAGCCCTTGGTCAACTATGGTCAAAGATGGTCAAAGGGAATAGAATCTTAAGATTTTAGATCATTTAATTTTTTTTCATGTTTAAGACCTATTTGTGTCAATAGGTTTATGTTTTCATAACTTTTCCTTACAAAACTCAAAAAGAACAAAAAATGCAAAATTACTTGAAAAGTCGTCAAGCAACTTTTAAGCAACTTTTTGAAAACCAAAGAAAAAAGCTTCACTCATGGCCATAAAAAGTTTGAAATATTGTTATGACTATTGGAAGGCCTATAATAATTCCTTTTAGGTTGGTGATAGGTAGAGTGAAGGAGAGATAATCTAATTTCATTTTTCAATCAATAAAAATCCTCATTTTTACTACAACAACCTATTATCCCATGTCATACAAATTTTTATCAATTCTAAAGTTTGAGACCTACATTTTAAGATAGATGGATAAAGTAACTTTCCAATGCTTCTAGTTTGAAATCTCCGTCTATTCCCTAACTTAAGATATTCACATATTTGTTTAATTAGGTCTGGATTTCTTGCTAACCTAGGGTTTTGAAACATTTTTAAGCATAGAAGAGGATTTCACCATGGGAATTTAATAGCCTCTGGTGAAATCCTAGAATTAGATATGTATTTTAAGATGCAATTGGATTAAATGTTTTACTTGTAGGGATCCTTGACAAATTTGATGTCCTAGGCATGCATTTCCCATGTGCATGCTAGGTAAAGGGTGCGACATCCTCCACAACTCTGACCAGTCTTGGTATCAAGGCTTGAAATCAAGTTTTTAACTTTGTAGAGTTTTCCTCACATGCTTCCATCCTTTTTTTGTAGGATGGAGTCTTAGAACATATGCTTCCTTTGTAAATGGAGCTAATTGTCCTAGTTGCCTAAGCAAAAAAGTGAACAAAATCCCATATTTTATGTCATCAAACCTTGGTTCCTTAGTATGTTTTTCAAATCCCAAAAGGGTGTCCAAAAATAAATTTTTTCCCCAAGGTTTTGTGGAGATATTTCCTTTAAAATCTAGTTTTCATCAAAAAGGCCTATTAGTATTTTTGGATGGTTTAACAAAGCAACTATGTGAAAAAATTTACATAGTTTCGTTGTAACCATTATTTCATGTCATTTTTGAGCTAAATAAACCATTCCCATGTGTTGGAGTCTTCCTTGGTCATTTGAAGAAGTTGAGGGTTGTTTTCCTAAAATTGGTCAATTTGTACATTGTGAGTAACTTGTGATAAGTTGTCTTCTATATAGGGTTCCCTAGTGATTAGGGTTTTCCTTATTTGGGTGTAGGGTTGTGATAACCTAGTATCATCCTTGTAGCACTTTTGATTGGAACTTTCACATTTGATCATCTTTACCAAGAGATTCGGTTGAAGGACTTCAATGAAGAGGATTTTTGGAACCCATTGATCACCTTGTGAACAATCCCACTAGGCTCTACTGCTCATTGACCATGACCTTCTAGTCATCTTGCACCTGAGAAATATGGTATAGACGTAGGTGTTTCTATCTCTTTAGCTTTAACTTTGTGACCATCATTTCTAACACTAGATTTTTAGTACTTCCACCATCAATTATCACATCAAAACACTTATCTTCACATCTACCCCTTGCACAAAACAAACTCCTTCTTTGATTAGGTTCATTCTCACCACTAAGTAGGAACCTTTTATTAAATAGGTTTCTCCTCTTTCAACATCTTTGAAATGTGATGATCTGGCATCTTTAACAACATGTGCAACTCTAGCATGGCCTTTAGTTCTTTGTTCAGCTCTTCCTTAGCATTGGAAACATTCAAATGCTCTATGCCCTTCTTCTCCATAGTGAATACATTTCCCATGGAAGCCTCCTCTTCTAGATCCTTGTCTTCTACCTCATCCTCTTTGATCTCTATTGTTCTTATCATGGAAATGATTGGAATTATTTCCCCTCTGGTTCTAACTAATACTTTCACCCTCACCATTGTTCTTCTGATCATCATTATGACCTCCATAAGATAGTCTACCATATCTTCCATCATGACATCTTCCACTATTCTTGTTGTCAAACTTCTTTGTTAGTTTCTCCTCAACTCTTGGGGAAAATTGGTATGCCTCCTCAATATTGTCCATTCGACCCAGACTCAACTCATCCTGAATACTTGGCCTTAACCCATTAAGATAACATGTCACTTTCTCCGTATCAGCTTCTACATGGTTAGTTCTAACAAGAACTTGGTAGAACTCTTTGGTATACTCTTGAATATATTTTCCCACTTGATTCAACCCTTGCATCTTCTTCAAAAAATCAAGCTCATAATCTACAAGAATGAATTATTGCTTTAGTTTAGTTATCATATGAGCCCATATAGTGATTTTGTCCTTTCCCTTTATATTTCATTCCAGGTGAACCTCCTGCCACTAGATCTTCGCATGTTCCTTTAGTTTTACCTTCACAAACTTGACCTTACTAGGATCATCAATATCTTCATACTCAAAGTACTCCTCTAGTTCATTGATCCAATTGATCAACTCCTCTAGGTTAAGATTTCCCAAAAATGTGAGAACTTCAAACTTAGGTATTTTTTTAATCTTAGAGATGGCCCTAAAAAGCCTCTCTTCCTCTAGGTTTAGAAATGCCTCTACTTTGGCATTGTTTTCTACTTCATCCTCATCCTTTCTTTTATCTCTTATGAGAAGATTTATTCCTCTATGTCTTTGTTCTTCCAATGCTTGCATTTGTCTTTGGAGGACTCTAAGACCCTCAGGTATAACACCTATGTCTCTTTTGCCATGTTGTCTTCGTGGAGGCATTTTTGTGCTTCTAGTGAAACCCTAGTGCAAAATGTCTCACAATCAACAATCTATCTTCACTCAACCCAAACCATGGTCCTAGTGCAAACTATCTCATAGTCAGTGATCTATCCACACACTCAAGAACTCTAACTCTAATGTCACTTGATGAAGGGTGCTCCCCTTAATACCATAAACCCCAATAGAAAATAAAGAAACAAAAATAAATGTGAGAAAAAAATATGGACTTCTTATTATTGTTGCAAATGTAGAATTAAAAAATTCATAAGTATAATATGCTAACCCACATGGGCACCTTCATTACACTAATCTACAAGACAATGCTATAAACTACACAATTAGGTATCCTAGACAATGTTTGTGTTTTTCTTGAATAGGTAATTTTATGCCACCTAGGAAGGTTCTAGATGCTCAAACTTAATAGTTCTAGGGCCTAAAAACCCTAACAATACTTATAGAGTTAGCTAAATTTACATCTTTGACATTATTATTTTAGATATTTTATGTAGCCCAACTTTGGAGGGCCATAACTCTCAAACTATTCCTTTGATTGGCTATTATAACCACTTTGCAGAAATGTTAGCTTGAGCTATAGGCTCGAAACCATACAAGAACCCTTTTTTCAAGTTTTCAAACCTCATTTGGGCACTCTAAGGCCTCCAATGGTGAACCTAAAGATTTTTCTACAATTTTTTACACTGAAAATCCACAAAAACTTCTCTGATACTTAAGTTGGAGCAATGAGATTTTTATGGTAGGCTTATAATTCTAAAATGAACCTTCATGTATAAAATGAGAATATTTTGAGCTACAAATAACATGTTCCCATAAATAGTAGTCACCCTATCTACTATTCCTTATTAAAGCAAAAAGTATTGAAAAGAATTTTTTTTTTGGGTGATGCAAGATTTCTCTTACACCCACAATGCTCTTGCATCAATTTTTTTCATGTGAATGTACCTATTCTTATTTTATAATAAAAGTAAATTATAATTTCATTTCTATGGCTCACAACAACCTCTATGATACTTGCAAGCCTTGGATTTACAAGACTATTGAATAATAATATCTCCAATTTGTTGGTGTTTTGAAACATCATGATTTCAAATTACGCTGATGTGAACAAAATACATCTAGGGGTAGCTACTTCCCATCCTCAACATATCCTTTGAGACATCAGGCCAACTATAAGGCTATACCCTTCTACTTCAGGATTTGCAAAACCTAGGTGGGTGGACCTCAAATTCACCTATATGGTACCAGTGTTAAAACATTCACTTGAATCTAACAAAGAAGATAAAACCCTTAATCTTATAACACTTATGCAAAGATCGTAGACATGAAATAGCTAATAATATGACCTAAGAAATTGGTAAGCTAAGTGAGGGTATCCTTTTAACTTTTAAACAAAAAGGGAAATGGATGATTATAATTGTTGATTTCAACAAATCCCCAAATATGCAGTAGTAAGAAAATGTTGATCCTATAGCTAATCAGTGCCTTATCTATTGGGAAATTCCATGAATCACACAGATACATCTATGATACCATTGACATATTCCATACATCAAGATATTAGATATATCTTATCACTTTGTGAATCAGACATTGATGTTCATAAAGACCTCACTCTCATGAAGTATCTTTCTCAAATAACCAACAACCCTATCAAATACATCAAGCATTTACTTGGCCCTTTGTTCCAACAAAAAAAAATTAGACATATAACCTTATGGGAATGCAAATGGGTCTAAGTTCTTTGTTCCTAAACCTCAAAATATTGTAGATTAAAGAGATAAGAGATGAGAATCAAAATGAAATTAAGGAGAATCTTGCTCATTGTATTCAGTTCTGTGAAACTATGCATTCAGATGCATGTAAACCAATTCACAAAATGACTAAATATATCAGAATTAGCTCTATTAGCTTAACTACTACTATTCATACAAGAGAAATATGTTGAAGAATGGTATCAAAGTCATGAAAACATATCAAAACTAGAGCTTTGGTCTCACAAATCTGAGAAAATTCAAGATTGGAACCCCCATGGTATCACAAAATATTAAAAATTATCTCCAAAACTGGAACCTATGGTCTCACAGTGAAAATTGCCAACCATTACAATGAATTAGAAAGAGAGAGATATAGGAAAAGAATGAAATCTTGAATCTGTTCTAGAAGTGATAGAAGTCCACTCGAATCTTCATTCCATACTATTGTAAAACATCTCTCATCTTTCTACCCCTGAAATCTAATATGATTCTAATCATTGTTATGTAATAAACTAAAAATATTTCTTCCTCAATGATGAAAACCCTTGTTTTGCCAAAATATTTGAAATGTTGATAGTCCATCCATTGAACTAACTTGGAGATGAAAAAACACATTCCTAACTACATTTTTACTACCTCTAGTATTCACCCAGTTCATTATTCCATCATACATCAAATCTAAAATGCCCTAACTGAATGAAACTGGAAAATGGATGCCTCATAAAAAACATTGAGTAGCTTGAACCAGCAGCTTCCTATTCAAAAACAAACTCTAGAAATGGAAAGTTCATTCTCTCCTAGTTTAAAATATATATAATAGTGTTATATCTGCTTATCGGGAATGCCCTGAATCTAATTTTGAAAATCAAGCTCCTATTATGGTTTTCCAATCAGAATTTTAGCAAATATTTAATTTTACCTAAAGTCAAAATTATAGGAAAAAAATCATTTTTATTTAAAATGGACTGCACATGATTTCACTAGGAAAAATTAATAAAATATTAATTTTCCCACTTTTGAAAATTTATACCATTTTTTCCATCTAGGTCAAAGTTATTTGATTGAGCTATGACACATGTCACACTGTGATTTTCCCCATTTCTACATAGTCATCTGATAACTACCACCTGTGTGCCATGTGTCATTATCCTATTGTTACCTATCCTACCACATGGTAGCCACATACTAGTCGCTATGTCATCATCCTGCTCAACATGGTACCACATCATTGTGACATAGAGACATCGCAAAATGTGGCATCTCCTACCACATCATCACCTAGTTAGTAGTACCAAGTCATTCATCCACATCATCCTTCCATATCATCAGTCTCTATGTTGCATGACACCTCATCATAGTTCCATGTCATCACAACATAGCGATGTTATGATAGGTGTTACTTTCTACCATGTCAACATGTTAGGAAGAATGCCACATTGTGAATCCTCTACCACATGTCATGTTTCAATTTTTCCTCAGGTTGCCACTTGTCACTTTCTAGTTGGTCAAGCAAATCTAGTCGATGACTGATGTCATCATATTTTCATCAAACATGTTATTCAAAATTTAACTTTTAGTTTCTTGAATTGGCTATGGGGCCCATGCACAACTTGCCTCTTAAAGGATTGTGTCTTCAAGATTTTATAGGGTTTGTGTGAAGACATATTTAAACATTGTAAAATTTGAGCGCTCAAACAATGTCAGATATTAGAAAGAAGTGATTTTTTTTGAAGAAAACTTTCTCCTTATAGGTGCTTTGCTTCTAATTTGTATGTGCTTCTTCAAGTGGAAATGGAGGATCTCTACACATGCTTCCTTATCATGCTACTACTAATGAAAATAAGCACCACAAGACAAATTATTTCCATGTAGGGGTAATGCAAATGGTGGAAATCTAAGACAAATAAAACATGTTTAAATTTTTTTGGAGTGCCTCCCTTCCTCTTCTTAGATACTTGACCTTTTTCTGAGCCACACTCTATAATCAAAGTAAAAGATGAAAAGTACAAAGAGAAAACCCACAACAAGACAACTTGGTATATACTGCCCTTACTAACTACACAAACCACACTCTCTGCCTATTTTGCTAGTACTAGCTAATCTTTTCAACAATCACCAATGCATAGACATGCCTACTTTTATAGCTCACAATATACCTTATCTATCAGTGGTGAGATTGCATGGATACATATTCCTCATAATCAGATTTTATACGCTTTCTACTTTAGACATGACTTTCTAGGGAATCTTCAAAATGCATGGCAACACCACTCATGTTGCATGTATTAGTACAAAGGTAATCTCTATGTAACTATTGATTGTTACCTTGTATTGAGTTTTGAAAACAAGAATTTTAGCTAAGGGGAGTCACTCAGTCATCTTGTCTACAAACAAACTAATTTCCTAAAAGCAAGTATTCCCTCATTGCCATTGTCATGGGATGCATTCACCATTACATTTCTCTTCTTCTATAGTGCTAATGGAAAGGAGTTGGGAGGATCTAAGATCCAACTTGCATTGATCTCCATGCAATTTTCCTTCCATTCATTCCTCTACAAATTCTTTGTAGGCATGATGGGTTAATCATGACGCCTTCTTTCAACAATCGCTCCCTTGGCCTAGAGGCTCATGGCATTATACTATTGAATTTCTTACTCCCATCCTTTGGTACTAAAAATGATCCTACTTTTGATAATCCTACTTCCTTTGGGGTTGACCAACAAACAATAGACTATATACAAGGAAAACAAAGCTTCCACCATGCAAGGAGAAAAATAGATTTAGTTGAATGATAAATCTTCTATGATGCAGCTTTGAATGATTTGCACTCAACTTTGATTGGCTTTCATTGATCACTTCCAAACACACCATGAGCCCCTCTCTCTCTTCATTGGACTATAGATGTTTTTTTTCTTTCTTTTGCAACATGTTGACTAGTGGCTTTGGTGGATTAAATGAGGGCTACTAGTGAAACAATCATAACTACTGCCATGTGATGGAGATATGAAGTTGTGAGTATTCCTTTGTTACTATGTTTTGGAAGAACTTTACCAAGTCTTTCCTCTAATTTCTTTTTGTGAACTCTAAAATCTAATATTTCTCTAAGTACTTCTTTACTTTCAACTACAAATGTTTCCCTCATTTATATGCATGCTCCTCATTAAGATCCTTATTATTTTATTTGTGAACACAGTGTCTCATGCACTTTTTAGTCATTTAACTAGACCACCAATGTATTACACATCTTGATATGATAAAACAATAATGTTGCACTCTCTATTTCAACTTCAATGTTATAATCTAGTGAATTCAGTTCACATGACACTTTATCAATTTGATGTAATTAGTCAGACCACAAAGTGCATCTGGCTAAAAAAAATTGTTTTCAAATGACCTAATTGTCAAATTGATCCATTAATCATCTGATACTAATTTGATTGAAATTCAATCACTATTGCATCATTTAAAACTAACCTTCAAACTTTCTTGCAAACTGTCAGTTTTGTGCTAAGAGGTCCTTTGACTAGCTTTAAAAACTAACCAAAAAGCTCAAATGAGCCCTAAGATGTAATATACTACTTCTCTATTCCATAGTCCTATACCCTATCAAATCTCATCTCATGGTGAATTCTCAGTCAAAAGATATTGACTATCAAATTTGCCTTCTCAGAGCTACCTATAAGAAAACATGTCAAAAAACAATAAATCACGTTTAGATTTGGCTTTGAAAGTAGTTGAACTGACACATGGGGGAATGGAAACTAGGGCATTCATTTGCTTTCATGAGGAAAATATACATCTAAAATTAGGTCTCATGAAAAATAATGAGGAAAATTTGGCAAGTAGTCAAAGTGGGCTACTCAAAATTGCAAAACAAGGAATAGTGGCAGAAAAGTGGTTTTTGCAAATAGAACAGAACTAGGAAAAAGTGCAGATGGATTCATCAAGACTTGCAAACTGGAACACTTAAATAAATTTCAGAGTAGAATGTAACCATACAATCCATTTAATCTTAGCTATCATCGATTACGAGTTACAACATCATGAATAGAGGTATCGACCAATCTCCACTTATGACACTAGTAAAACTTCACAATTTGCATATGGAATCACAATTGAAAACTGATCAAACAGGTTCATCATAAGATCAAAATTAAAACATAACAAGTCTCTAACCTCTAGAAAGAAATATAAAATGAAATTTCTGATTTTGGTCAACTAGGTCAAAGTTATAAATAGTCAAATAAGGCCTCCCAAAATTCTGAACAATTTACATCAACATGACAACAATAAATGACTGACTTTGAGGGATTCAAAACCTAGCCAAAAAAATGTAAAAACAACTCAAAATATTAAAAATAGGTTCTCTAGTAGGTATAATAATCATTCCCAAAGTGGTGATTCATGAAACATTAGTGGGTGTGAGATAATCAAATGAAAACTAGGCCTCCTGTCATTGTTTGCAACTTATCAAAAATGCAGATTTGAACATTACTCAAAATGAAACTTCATAGAATGACTCAAAATGAAAATTTATCTTCATGGGATGAGTGGATATGTTTAATTCAAGGTTTTATAAATATTAAACACCTCCTAGGGTGAAAAGGGAAAGCTAGGCACACATGCATTAAATGCACTTTAAAGGGCTCAAAAGCTTGGAATGATACTCACATCTAGAAGGCAATTTTGAGTCCTAACACAACTAATGAAGAACACATAGCCATTGGTAGGTATATGGTTTTATTATGACTGAATAAATCTTGAATCATGCAACAAGTACAAGGAAGCAATTGTGTTGTAGGTGGTTGACGTTAGTTGTAGACAACCTCAATAGCTGATATAGATTTGAGTGACATTCTCTAATAAATGAAGTGCAGTCAACTTCTACTAATGCACTAAGTGTCATGTCACACATTCTTCTTTTTGGAATCCTATCCTTATTTGATCAAACCTTGGGAAGGCTACATTTTGTATAGGGCCATCATGTTGTGACATTTCAGGGCTCTAAATAATCATACACCACTATTAATGAAGAAATTTGAATATTCTTTACCAAAATTTAAAGAAATAGTCATAGGTTTCTCTATACATATCATTTTTAATGTCTAGTAATAAGAAAAAGAAAGAGAACAAAGAGATCTTTCAAACCCATATATAATTTTTTTAATGGATGCCAATGTGGACAATAGTAGAAGTATGTTGTAGTTTTCTAGTTGGATAACATCCTAATCAAAATTTCATTAGATCTTTTTTTCCCTTAATTCTTTTTCTATGCTCTACATATGTTTGACTATTGAAACATGTAATTATGACTGGATAGAAAATACAAAGTACAAATAAGATCCATAGGATTTTGAAAACATCATTCCCAACTCATTCATGATTCATTTAGGGATTCTATGACATTTTAGTCTCAAAACTATAGTAAACAATCAAATCATGAAAATATGAAAACACCTGGTTTAACTAAAAGGCTTTACTAGATCACCAATTAATACCCATGTTTCAATTGAAATGGGCACAAAACATGTAATTTATTGCTTTTTTATTCTCATAATGAAATCACACATCACATTTTACAATTCCAGACAACTTATAATTTCTCAATGAAGATCTCTCATATGGTTCAAGTCTAGTTTTCCAATTATAATCCCATAGCATGTCGACTAAAATGATTTATATTGTACTTGTGCAAAAAAATGTTGAACAAAATGCTGAGGGAGTGGATTGCAAACAATAGCTATAATTGAAGGGAATAAATAGAATGGGAAGATATCTATAGATAGGGGCATGTATACATGTTTATATATATTATTCACGCACATGTTTACATGGCAAGTGGCTCAAGGTCAAGCCATGGAATGGGCATATTGTACAGATCTAACAATGGGTTTCTTTTGTGCCACAACTTAATCCTAACATGAATCATCTTGAAAAGATTAGTTCTCCAAATTGTGCTTCTCAAATATGACAAGGGTTATAGTGTGCATAGATTTTCTTTATACCTTGACAAGTATGGGGTGATTGTGTGAGAGGACGGTATATTTTTTTGCATGGTCATTCTTGTGATAATAAACAAAGGAAAGGACAAAAAGAAGATGATAAACAAATAATGGAGAAAGGTTAGGATATTTTGAAAAAGTATACTATTTAATGTTATCATCATTGCTTTTTGGTTTTTTTTTCTAATTGTTGACTAATTTTGGGGGGTTTGTAAGTAGTGCCAATAGAGATTGGTAGTATAGACATGTAGTATATACATTGCTCATGTACATGGAAAAGGCATGTTGTATAGATAGATCAATGGGTGCATTTATGTTGTAACTTAGTGGTGATAGCAATTCATCCCAAAATGATTGGTGCCACAAATTGTGTTTCTCAAATGTGAAAAAAGTTTACACTATTTTTAGGGTGTAATTGATGGAGGTTTTGCACAAAATTTTGTGTTTTCAAGGGGTATACATTCAATTTGTGCACAAATTTTCTTTGAGCATGGATAAGCATAGTTTGATTACATGAGAGGAAGGAATATTTTTGGGCATGGAAATAATAAAAAAATAAGGGAAAATAAGAAGATTATTAAGAAACAACAAAGTAGTATCAGGATCTTCTTTTGAGAAAGCATATTGTTTGATGTGATTGTTATTATTATTTTATTTCTGATCATTGATTGCTGATTTCTTCTAGGTTTGTAAGTAGTACTACTAGAGATTGGTAGGGAAAGTAGGTGGTATTATTGGAAATATGGTCAGCTAGATGTGTTGATGGTTGTCATTTATGGAAACATATTTTCAACATTTCATTTATGCATTTACAGATAGAAAATTATCTAAGTGTTAGATAATTTATAGCAGCAGAGAGTATAGATCTCAAGCATGTGGATGACTCATTGAGAGTTCTCTTATGCCTAGTTGAGGGAAGATTCATGACCCTATCATAATGATGAGTTTGATGCATAAATGTGTACAGATAGTATGGTGCAAGTTATTGTAAGATTAACAACGCAGGTATTTAACATTGCAGAACATAGCATATCAATAAACAAATCTGTACAACTTTAGGAATTATTTTAGTTGCAAGATTATTACTAAGTTATGTTGAGCCAACTATGTAGATATTATTCCATAAGTTATTTTATATTATGTCAAGCATGTGAAGACATGAAGGCTGATAGTACAAAGTTTTGTGATTGTATCTGGTACAAGTAAAGATCTTATGTTGCACAGATAATGGGGAAGTTGTGTGATTAGATGTGACATGTGAACTATTATGATAACTATCTATGAGACCTATGTGATGCAAAATCTAATGTAAGATCAGAACAAGTGCAAGCTATCGTAGAAAATCAAGTATTGTATGTATACCTATCTTGTGCAGAAATTAAATTGTATAATTGCACATTAGGGAAGTGGACTATTCTCACATAAATTTTAATTGTTCTACCAACTCCTAATAGGGTTGAGGCTTCTAACAAGACCTAGTCCTCTAAAAAGGACTCAAGATAGTATATGTACTTCATTGACTCGTAACAGGGTCAATATCCTTAATAGGATCCTATTATTTAGTGAATCATCTAGTAGGTGTCATCCACACTAGGGTTTCCCCTTGGCCAAGGTTCATGGTTATATTTACTATTTAGCATTGTTGGTTTACTTTCTTATGCAAGATATAAAGTAATTAAGTTCAATATTTAGTTGTGGGAGAAAGTTTGTAGAATAGTGATTCACCCCACTCTCAGTATTATCTATTTCTAACAATTGGTATCAGAGCATAGTTACTTTAAAAAGGCTTAACAACTCAAGTAAGATCCCAGTGAATATGGAATAGTTGAAGAAAAATCTTGAAGAAGCCCTTGAACATATTGATATTCTTACTAGAGAGAGAGATAACATGAAAAATAGATATAAAAATGCAAAAGTTTACATTGGAAAACTGAAAGATGAAATTGATGATCTTAAATCTAGCAAAGAAACTTTTGCATAGACTAGTGATAAAGATGATATGAAAAAAATCTCAAGAAAGAGAATGAGATTATAAAATATGAGTTAAAATTTTTTGAACTAAAGTTAAGTCTTAACACTAGTGGTAATAAGAGTGAACCTGATCTAAAATATGAGAATGTAGACCTTACAACCCAATTGAGTCAAGTGACATCTAAATTAGATTTTATTAAGATAGAGCATGCAGAGTTGGAAAAATAAAACATTGTTGTGAAAAGAGAGATGACATAAGAAAAACAATTGTTAGAGAAAATTTACACAAGTTATGAGAAAGTTGATGAACAAATATTTCATAAAAGATCTTCTTATTCAAGACAAGACTTGTATATCTTCTTGGAGAGAAGTCAACAAAGAAAGATGAGATTATGATAGAACCAAATTCTATAGCAGCAATCCATAAAGAAAAGTTCAAGTGGTCTGATGAAGTTGAGAAAATTGAATTGAGAGAGAAATTTGATGAACCTAGAACAACATAGCAAGTTGAAGAACCTAAGAAAGATGATACATCCAAAGAGGTAAGACATGAATTCAAAGGTAGATATTTCATATGCAATGAAGTTGGATATATGAAGAGAGATTGGACAAGAAAGTTTTTTAAACCTATTACTAATTTCTATTTTTATAATTGTCAAGGTATGGACATAACGCACTAGAATGTAAGAAACCTAAATTTGTTGATAATAATAAGAATAGTAGAAGGTTTAGGAATACTAACCCTAATGGTGAGACAAATAATTTTTTTTCTACAAATGTAAAAATCCTAGATACATTACAAGAAATTGCAGAGCACCCAAAAGTCAGAATGGAAATAATTAAAGGAGAAATGCACTTGTATGTCAGTTATACAATAATTTTGGACACACAAAAAGATTTTGTAGAATGTATAGAGGGAACTTTAACAGGAACCCTAATCATAGAAGGAAAAACAACATGAATGATAAAAGGAATGAAAATGGAAGCAACAATAGTCATAAAGAAGAAAACAGGGAACATGTTGATAAATTCAAAGAGGCATTTTTGAAGGCTTATAATCTAGAGAGTTCACATATAGTATTGGAGGAGAAATTTTTTGATGCACCTGATGGAAACTTGAAGTCATAGATTGTTTGTGGCTTAACTTGTTTAAATTAGGTTATTACAGTCACAATAGAACATTAGTTGGTCATGATTGATGTTAGAAAGTGATTTAGAGATTGTAAAGTTAAAAAAAGGTAGAAGACATTGAGAGGAAGCTATGGTTTAGTGCACAAGTCTAGATGTGATCATAGTAAGTGGGAATTGTAAGAACAAGGTTAGTAGTGAACAAAGACAATATTCTGAGTTTGTGGTAGATACACATTTAATGCACCATGCAATTTCAAAAGATTTAAGGATCACAAGAAAGATTTGATGTAACATTTGTCAACGTATTGAAGTATGAAGTAAAGTTTGTGAAGCTAAAAGTTGTAAAAGCCCTAAATCATGAATTTAAGGTATTTTATGAAGTATCGAATACAATTTTCAAAGTTATAAAGAAATTCCCAATCAAAGAGTGTATGATGTTAGTGACAAACCAAGGTATGAGTTCAAGAAACACCCATTTGTTTCTTTATTAGATGATCTAGTAGGAGCATTTTTGTAAGTTCTAGAAAATGTGTTACATGTAGAAGATATAAGGAGTTATATACATTGTAAGATTGATAGCATAGGAGATGATGAAATTCACAAGGACTTAGGAGTCATGTGCAATAATGACTTATCCCTGAAGTATGGATATGATAACCTTGAAGATTTGAATTTAGTGAAGTATATGTTCTACACAAAATTTAATAATCATGAGAGGACTTGAAATATTTTGAGCAAAATACATGATGATATGTTTTGGTTGGGTGATGCACAAATTTCCATTGACAATGACCTAATTCACAAGGTCACATGATTAAGAAATGAAGGTTTTAATCTTATTAATGAGAAAAGAATTAGGAAAATGGTTGAGAAAAATCTAAAAACCAAATTTGATAGAAGGAATATGAAGGTTGATCCTATTTAGGATTAAGGAGTCAAATTTTTTACTAAGATCTTAGGGTACAACTAGAACCATGGATCAAGGGTTAACTTTGTACTAGTTAGATTTCTTCATGAAGCATATTTAATGGCTATTGAGAGAAGGAAAGTAAACTTATGCAACATTATCAGATTGTAACTATTAAATAATATTACAAAGATAGAGAAAATGAAGAGTGCAACATTTAGATTTGAGTCCTTACTAACTCATTTGTTATTTTGTGTTACAAAGAAGTTTCCTAGAATAATGAATTGGGATAGTAGCAAGTGCACAATGAAGATAGTGACTCAATGCTATAGATCTAAGCTTGAGAATGTTATAGACATTGATATAGACATGATGATGAAGAACTTTTAGTCTAAGATGAAACTGAGATATAGGATACCTCCCTCTATGGTGGAAAAATATAAGGATGATTTATGCTTCGTGGTGGAGACTAACAACACCTCTATGGAAGCATTGATACCAAGAGCAAAGTTAATTGAACCTATGGGCTATGAGATGAGTGTGAAATTTATAGAAGGGTATACACAAATCATACTCAAATTTGAGTAGGACATAAAATGTATTAGATGGGGAATATATGATGAAAGGCTAAGGATAGTAGAATCAAAGCTCCATAGAAAATAGAGCAAGAAGAAAGTAGAAAAGGAGAAAGATTCCATTCTCAATAAATCTAGTATGTCAAGAGAAGAATTCAATGAGCTAAAGGAAATTATGCTAGAAATGGAGGCTAGTGGGTAGTTTGAATTGTTAGTAGCAACAACTATTATAGTGGTCGGACCTTCGGAGGGAGTAATGGTGGCAAAAACATGTGTGTAAGCTCCTATTTCATTGTATGAAAGAATTATGCAAATGCAACCAGTAAGAGCCAGCTATAACAATCAAGGATATAGCCAGAGGTGGAAGAACCTACTGCATGGAGGAAGTTAGGAAGTCTAGTGAGGGTTAAGAAAGAACCTACACCTCAAGCAAAGAAAAGAGTAAAAAGGACCACCATCAGGAATGGTAAGAGAAGAAAAACCATGCAAGTAAGACAACTACAGGAAAAAAGGCATGGAAACCAAAGGTAGAGAATTTGAACATGCATATTATAAATGATGGCAATTTTGTTCGGCTAAATAAGTTTTATAACATTTGTAGTAGTATGGATAGGAGGCAATTAGAGAATGCCACCATAAGAAACATTATTTTGAGAAATAAGAGACTTGAAATTTTTCAGAATAAAATTCTTGAAGACCTATATAATAGGTTAAATAATAGAAAGAAAAGAGTAGTAGAAGAAGATGTGAATATGAGAATCATGTCAATAAATAAGTTATGTGATATTGGATCAAAAGAAGAATTTGACACAATTTTGAAGGGTACTAAGCCCTTTCTTGGGAACATAAGAAGAGAAATTCTTCTAATGGGAGGAAATTATGGGGAGGTTAGGCAAGAAATAAAAGAGGCTATAGTAAATTATATGACCCTGTTACCTAAGGTAAGTGCCTAGACAATTGGTGATAGTCTAGTGTATGTGGAAGTCCCTACACCTTCTAGGGAAGAGGAAGAAGTAGAGGAGACACAACAGGCACTATCACCACTTCACATTCTTATGGATATTGAATCCATGCAAGTGGATAGTACACACATAAGTGTGGATGCAAAGAACCCATTTGTAGGGTATGGAGCAAATATTGTTGGTGGTATTACCAATATCATTGCTTATACCAATTTTGATGATGAGGAAGAATAGAGAAAGAAGAAGATGTGAAGAAAGAGGCTGAGAAAAAGAAGAAAGAAAAGGAACAAAAGATAAAGGCTACTATACCTTCAGTAGTATCAACATCTAGAACATCAATAGTAATATGTATCCCATTTGATGATGAAGATCAGAAAAACTAAGGAAACCTAAGCAAGTTATTCAAGAAGAATAAAATCGATAAGTCTTTGGAGAAGACTCTTGCTCAAGTCTTGGAGATCATGCATAATGAAGTTTCCACAATTCTAGGAAATCTAGATTTGCAAGCCAAGGAAAAAGAGTTTGTGAAAACCTTTGATGAGGATATCACAAATTTATTTGAAGTAGTAGTAATGCAAGCACAAAAAAATCATGATGCAACCCTATTCAATATAGTGTGCAACAATGTATGTAATGATTTAAAGGAACTTGATGGAAACATCAAGGAACTCAGAAACTATATTGCTAAAGGTAAGAAGTTGTATGGATAGTGCATAATTTCTTACACTTACTTATCAGATTTTGATGTAAATATCAAAGGCCATATGAGTGAGCTTTAGACACTTAGTACAAGATTGCAACAACCAGAGATCAGAATTGAAGATTATGAGAATGAGATTAAGAAGATCCATAATGTTGTCAGAGGAATTTTGTTTGATAGAGACAAGGTAATAATGAGACTCTCTATTCACAGAGAATATCTGGCATGCAATGTTGTAATTTTGTAGATGTAGTTGGATGAATGTCTTACAACAAAGAATTCCTATGGCACATTTTCCTATACTAACCTAAGCACAATTGAAGTGGCATCTTATGCACTTTGCACACTCATCATCATATAAAATATAGTCAAAGGGAACTAGAAGAAGGACCTTGATAGACTAAAGATTCAATTTTGTAGATTGTATATCTAGAATGGTGAGCTAATCAAAAATAGGAAACAAGTTTTTGAGATACAAGTTTTGGCACCTTTGCCATTGATGCCAAAGGATGAGTATTATGCAGAGGTAAATTTTTATAGATGTAAATGTATATGTAAGGGGGAGCTTATGCATGTATCAATATAAAGGAGTGATAAGGAATGTAATGATGATCCATCAAAACATGTATAAAATTGTTATGTTTTGAAGGCAATTTTTATGTAGTTACTTGTATTTGTTTTTGTTATTTATGACACCATTTTGGGACTTAGCCATTTTTCCCAAATGTTTCCATCAATGTAAAAGGGTTTGATTGTTGGAAATATAGTCATCTAGATGTCTTGATGGGTTTCATTTATGGCAACATATAGTCAACATTTCATTTATGCATTTAAATATAGAAAATTGTCTAAGTGTTAGATAGTTTGTAGCAAAACAAAGTACTAATATTAAGAGTGTGGATGAATTGTTGAGAATTATCTTAGGTGAAATTGAGGGAAGATTCATGATAGTGTCATGATGATGTGTTCTAGTGCAAAGATTTGTATAGATAGTATGACATAAGTTATAGTAAGATTAACAGTGCCAACTATATTTAATAGTACAGATTAGAGCATAGCAATAAATAGAGTTGTACAACTTTAGAAATTATTTTGGTTACAAAATTATTAATAAGTTATGTTGAGATGACTATGTGGATATTATTCCATAATTTATTTTATATTATGTCAAGCGTGTGAAGACATGATGGTTGATAGTGCAGAGTTTTGTGATTGTGCAAGGTATAACTAAAGATCTCATCTTGTGTAGATCCTAGAGAAGTTGTGTGATTAGATGTGACATGTAAACTATTGTGCAAACTATCTATGAGCCTTATGTGATGCAAAATCTAATGTAAGATCAGAGCAAGTGAGAGTTATAGAAGAAAATAATGTATTGCATGTATACCTATCTTGTGAAGAAATTGAATTGTATAACTTAATGTTAGGGTAGTGGGCTATTCTTGCATACATTGTAATTGTTCTACCAACTCCTAATAGGGTTGAGGCTTCAAACAAGGCATACTCCTCTAACAAGGACTTGAGATAATATATGTACTTCATAGACTCCTAATAGGGTCAATATCCTTAACACAATCCTACTATCTAGTGAATAATCTAATGGATATCATCTCCACAGGGGCTTTCCCTTTGCTAGGATTTCCCTAGTTAACAAATAATGGAGTTAGGAGTTCTCTATGTGCATGGTTATATTTATTGTTCAAAATTTTTGGTTTACTTTCAAATGCAATATATAAAGTAATTAAGTTCAATATCCAGTTGTGGGCAAGAGTTTGTAGAATACTGATTCACCCCCCACACACCCTGCCCTCTTAGTATTATCTATTTCTAGCAAGTATATACATTGTGCATGTACATGTTGACATGGTGTGTGGCTCAAGATCAATGCCATGGAATGAGTATGTTTTATAGATGGGGTAGGGGATTGTATTTATGATATAATTTAGTGTTCAATAAGTCATCCTAACAATATTAGTGTCACAAATTGTAATACTCAAATATGATAAGGGTAATATATAACTTACACATATAAGTAAATGAATGTTTTAGCAGATAGTTACAACATCTAAAAGTATAATTTGACCACAAAAATGAAACAATGATGAAATATGAATTTTGGACACCCATATTTTGAATCCAAATTCCCAACACATTGTGTCAAACATTAATGAGATAAATTTATGTGAAGAAGAGTCTAGTTGTTGTGCACTAAGGGTTTCTCTAGTAGGACAAGTGCAACTTCCATAAGTAAGACATGCATTATGCTAGAAAGGGCTAAGAGTACTTTATCTCAAAATGATCCTCTTTTGGGATTGGAACTAACCTTCTCAAACTACCTCTCTATGCCATGTTTTTCCTATGATAGGAAAATGTACAACAAGATAGAAAATAAAATTTAAAATCCATTGGAACAGTATGAAAGCATCAATAATGAAAACTTACTAACCTATGTAGTTTTGATGGTTTATATATTTCATCATAGTTGACACCTTGAGGGTGAAGTTATTTCCAACATCCACATAGAAACCTTCCTTGATGTGTGGAATCTAGTAATTAATTCTAGCATCCATGTAGATGTATTATAACCTTCCTTAATCTTTGGAATAGAGACATTACTTCTAGGATCGACATAGCTAGTTTATAACCCTCCTTGATCTATGGAACCCCCTCAATAGCATATGGAAAGATACATTTTAAATTAGCTAAACTATATATGATAATTGTAGCTAGTTTTTGCCTCTTATGCTCAATATATTGAGAATATATGCTTAAAGCATAATGGTAAAAAATATCTAGCATGACTAATTCTTTCTATATATACACAAAATATATTATGATAACAATGGTTTCAAAGATAGAAATAATTGTAATATATTCACAAAAATGATTTGTTGAAAAGATTAATTTTTTTTGATAAAATGTGATTTTGTATGTGTAAAGTTAGACTCAACAAGCATTGCTTGCATACTCCAAACCTTTGATAAAATTGGAACTTTGGAACATGTATGGATATCCATCAAATGATATGCACTTTAATTTTAATATGCCATAATTATAAAAAAATGATTTATTAGATATGAATGCAAATTGTGTATGCTGGATTTAAATTCTTTAATATGCATCCCTTTTGAGTTTTTGATTCTTTTTTTTCCTACGTCATGATTTAAATGTAAATGGATACCTGCAACCTTAGAGCAATAAGAAACACCTTAAAAGTTAAAAACCAAAATATAATAAAACCTTGGACATCCCAAAATAGAGATAAACTAAAGTTTTCCATTTTGTTTGCTCTCAAATTAGCCTAGGTAGAGTTTGACCTACGAAACTACAAAAAAGATAGCAACTTTCTCAAATCAGCATGAAATTGACCCAAAATAATTGCAAAAGAAAGATGAGTCATAAAACTTCACAACAATTGGTGCTTCATCGTAGAATATTGTGCTTCATAATGCATGTTAAAGTGAGATCATAAAACTCACATAAGTAGGAGTCTAATCATAATTTAATTTAAAAAATTTTGGGGTTGGGTCTATTAGATTGAGATGGAATATGCAACCCATCAATAACTTTATTTTAGAACATATTGTAATCAAGCTGAAGATAAAGTATTTGTGAATAATAGGGTACTATCCATGATAGACTTAACAAGTGTATAATTAGGATGAATGTGTTAGAATATATTGGTAGACTAGGGATAAATGCACAAAGAATATGTGTGAGTAGGACATGTAAACATGTGGAAGAATGAGCCAAAATTTGCACAAGAATGTACCATTTATCAATATTTAATTATGCTAAGAAATCTCTCAAAAATGACCACAAAACTAAATGGAATTGGCATTGGTATGCAAATTCTTCCATCATAATAAGTCATGGTTCTTTTCTCTAAATTTCTTGATCAACAATAGTACATTTTTTTCATTTATCTATAGTTTTACTTTATACCATAAATTTACATCATCATATACAATGGTATTAAGACTCAGAGGTTTCATGGTGATCAGTTGCTTGCTACAGATTTTATTTTCTTCTTAACACATGTCATCACCACACCAACATTAAGCAAGCTCTAATCTTATGTTGATGCCCATTGGACAATAAAGTGAGGTCACTTTTGAATACTACTAATCAAAATTGAAATCTTCATCTATATTACATCTATAAGGAGTTTCTACTAACTAGCTTTACATTGTATATGGTGTCTAAAAGAAAACATCATGATCAAACTTCAATGTTGGATTTTCTAAAGAAAAGAATTGCAAACAAAAGAAAAAGAAAAGGACTCAAAATGTAAGTTACAAATTTAATTTATCACAAATATAAGATCCATTTTTGGATTGTATAGCCTAATACAAATACAGTAATTAGAATTATGTATTTTTAGTAAAATTCACCAAAGAACCCAAACACGCTCTCTATCTTCACTCTTTTATGCGAGGCTATAAACATGGCCATCAAAAGATGATAGAAATGCAAAAAAGAAAGACCAGCAACCCTAGATAGGTTTATTTAATCCTCAACATCATCTTTTCCATCCTCCTCATTCACCATTACAAGTAAAAAAGAAAACCGAGAAATCACACGAAATAGTACATTAGATGTAGTTATACACATCTATTAGATGTGAAAAGAGAAAGATATATAGTTATCTTATACAAAACTTTGGGATATAATAAAAATTATAGTAATGTTACACCTTGAACAAGTAAAATTTACTATAATAGATCATTGTAGTGCTCCAAAAGTTACCTAGTGAAGGATGGTATGTAACACAATTAGTGAACTCAAGTTCTCATGCTTCAATTTTATTAAAATATTTAATGCATAAGTGGTTTCCCCTAGAACCAAACACCTACCTACCACCTTGATGACCTATAAAATGGTTAGAAATATTCAATATAGTTAGGTGAGTTTGAATTCAAAATGAGAGGGAAAACATTTTTGCCAAGAGATAAAAGGAATGTATTTTGATTCATTTGACCAATTGTAGAAGAGCAAAGTTTTTGGATTAGTTACAGAGTAGAGAAGTGCAAGAGTACATAGAAGAGAAGGGAATCGATTAGTAGATCAAGTTAGAGTTTAGAAGATAGAAAGGTTTTGTTTGTAGTTGTATGTGTTGGATCTTTTATCATTCTACAAGTTTTATTGATTCTACCTATGAAGCAGTGATTGCTCCAAGCATTATTGTATGTAGCCATTAGAGATATAAGTTTGAAGTATTAAGCTTTATCAGTTTGAATATTTTAGGGTTTTCTAGTTGAAACTAAATGCTTCCAAATTTTGTAATAATCTTATCTTATTTGAATAGAAAACAAGTAAAAAAGAAAGCATACTAAAATGTGTTGTTCCCCTTCTTCTATTCATCATTGCATAGTATTTTTCATTGCAGAAGTTCATAGTTGAAATCTTCATCCTTTAGCTCTCTACATTTTAATGGCAATTTTTTATATTGCTCACTCAATCTCATCTTTGACTAGGTTCCATCTCTATAGTTAGTGTCAAACTAACTCGACATACTCTATTGCCAAGCTTCACCTTGCAAAGGTGACCAAGATCACTCAAAATCCCTTGCTATCGAGCACACTTGGCATACATTGTGTTGAGTTGTCCATAGTGTCATGCACACCTAAATTCTTCATGTGTTGAGCTTACTTGGGACTGTCCTCCTATCACTCGATACCCTATTGTGTTGAGCAAGTCTGCCACTTGAAATTAGTTGTTGTTGAGCAAATTTTTTTAAGTTGTAATTTATTTTTCATATGGTATTAGAGCTTTGAGGCCCCACATCCATAGTGAGTTAGGGCATTTGTTTTTCTAGGATATTTGAGATGGTGGGAGATGCAAGAAAGATATGGAAACAACCACCGTCCTTTAATGGACAAAATTATGACACATGGGCAAAGAATATGAAAACCATAATGTTTGTTAATGACTTGTGGTAGTTTGTGATCAATAGATTCAATGTTGTTATAGTCCCAACATTGTATGCTACCCTCACAAACCCATATAAGACTTAATTGAAAGAGTCAAGGAGAAAAGATGCAAAGGCATTAAGTCTAATTGAGGCAACAATGAAAGAGACAATTTTTCCCAAGATTGCAGCAGTAAATTGTGCAAAGCAAGCATGGGATATCCTTGAGATGAATTTCAAGGGGACTGATAAGGTCAGAGTAGTGAAGCTATAGATGATTAGAAGAGAGTTTGAGAACCTTCAGGTGAGGGATAATGAACCTATTGCAGAGTTTAGCTTACAAATCCCTACTTTGATAAACCAACTCAAATCAAGTGGAGAAGATTATGTAAAATAGAGGATTGTAGAAAAGATACTGAGGATTTTACCTTAGATATATGATAATCTTGTGATGACCATAAAGGAAGAAAAGGACCTCACCACATTGACTATGGATGAGTTGATGAGAACTCTTTAAACCCATGAGCACTAGATAAAAAAATCAGCAATAACTTCCCAAGAGCAGTCTTTCAAGGCTCAAGTGAAATCAAGATGCAAGGGGAGAGGAAAAAATGGCTCTGGTAAAAGCTCAAGAAGTAGAGGTTGTGGGAGGAATGGTCAAAGCAATGTTGGTGCAGAATTCTTAGGATGAGTAAGCAACTAAGAGGGAGTAAGCATCTCTCAAAATATCTTTAGAGGAGGTAAGAAGAATTACAACTTTAACAAGAGCAATGTTGAATGCTACTACTATCATAAGTATGGAAATTATGCTAGTGAATGCTGGAAGAAATAGGATGATCAGTCAAAGTAGAATGCTAATGTGGCTAATGTGAACATGGGAAATGAAATCAATCCCACAACCTTCATCATGTGTAACATTGGTGAAGAAGATAGCCCCAAGGAATGGTACCTAGACAATGGTTGTAGCAACCACATGAGTGGTAATGAAAGTTTATTCTCTTTCATTGATAAGACTTTTAAGTCTAACATAAAGATAGGAAATAATGGAATCATTCCCATAGTGGGCAAAGGATCTATCATGGTCTGCACCAAGCAAGGGGAGAAGAAGGAAATACAAAATGTTTATTTTACCCCTGGTATGAAGCACAATTTGATGAGTGTTGGACAACTCATTCAAAATGGATACAAAGTGCTGATGGAAAATGACAAGTGTGTCATTCATGAAAAGGATGGGAGTAATAGATTACTTGTAGTTGTCCAAATGATAAAGAATAGAATGTTACCATTGAAGATAGAGACATGTTTCTCTTCTCAAGTTAGCGTTGTATCTCCTATGCATGCATGTACAATAGTACATCAACAATCAACTCTTAGGAGTGTGATTGAAGACCCCTCCAAAATTTGGCATCTCAAGTATGGACATCTTGGCTTTGGTCATTCAAATTTTTTGTCCAAGCATAGTAGATTCATATGACAAGTGCAAGGCTTGTATTTTGGGTAAGCAACATAGGCCTCCCTTTAATTATGGAAATTGTAGAAGGGCTAGAGCACCATTAGAATTGGTGCATTCTAATTCGGTAGGCCCTATGAAAACTAATTCTATTGGGGGGAGTACTTATTTTATGAAATTCATAGATGATTTTAGTCATAGGACATGGGTGTATTTTTTGAAGAACAATTCTAGAGCATTTGACAAATTTGTTCAATTTAAAGCCCTAGCTAAAAAAGAATGTGGACTATGTTAAGGTCCTTAGATCAAATAGAGGAGGGGCGTATATCACAAATATATTTGTAAATTTTTGCAAGATAAATGGTATAAAGAAAGAGCTTACGACCAATTATACTTCATAGAAAAATGGAGTGGTTGAGAGAAAGAAAAGAACCATTTTTGAAATGGCTAGAAGCATGATGAAAGAAAAAAGACTCTCAATTGAATATTGGGGAGAAGCTATAGTAACAATAGTATATTTGACTAATAAGTGTCCTACAAAATCAATTTGTTACAAGATACCTCTTGAGGCTTGGTCAAGGAATAGTTGGATAGTTGAACACTTGAGAGTGTTTGGATGTATAGCATATGTACATGTGCCTAAGGAACAAAGGCAAAAGTTGGATGACAAAGGTGTGAAGTGCATCTTCATAGGGTACATCTCAAAACAAAAGGTTTATAGGCTAAATGATCTAATAGACAAGAATATCATGATTTGAAGAGATGTGGAATTTATTGAAAATCAGTCATGGGATGGCTCAGTAGATGAATCCTCAAGCACTTCAAGTAAAGTTCCAACTATTGAAGAGCAAGAAGATGACATTGGTGATCAACAAGAAGATGGAGCAACTAACAATGAATTGTAGAAAAAGGGAAAAAGGGAAGTAGCACTTAACATTTTGAGCAATAGCTTCAAGCACATCAAGATAGCCCCAAGCTAGTATGAAAAATAGTAGCAACAAAAATACTAAAAATTCAAATCCCACTCTTACCTCCTATTGCCAAGAAAGACTCAAAATCTAAGGGAGATATACTAAGATGAAAGGTATGAGGAAGATTATGATGAGAATGTAAATTTTGCATTATTTTCTCATAGTGATCTAATTTATTTTGAGGAAGTTGTGAATGAATAGAAATGGTGTAATGCCATGGATGAGGAAATTAATGATATTGAAAGAAATGAGACATGGGAGTTTACTACTTTGCCTCCCAAGAAACAAGTAATTGGAGTAAAATGGTTTTGCAAGACCAAGTGCAATGCTAAAGGAAAAATAGATAGGCATAAGACACGTTTAGTAGTCAAGGGGTACATGTAGCAATATGGTAAAGATTATGATAAGACACATGCTCTAGTTGTAAGAATGGAAATCATGCATGTTGTCATAGCAATTGAAGACCAACACAAACGGAAGGTATATCAAATGGATGTGAAGTCTGCCTTCTTGAATGGTGTATTGAAGAAAGAAGTTTATGTGGAGCACCCACCTAGTTATGAAGTTGTAGGTGAAGAACACAAAGTGTATAGATTGAAGAAATCTCTATATGGGCTCAAGAAAGCTCCATGGGCATGGTATAGTAGGATTGACTCATATTTGATGAGCAATAGCTTTAGCAAAAGTGATTGTGAGCCCACACTGTACATCAAGGCAACAAGTGGTAATGTGTTGATTGTTGTCTTGTATGTTGATGATTTAGTCTTCATTGGAAATGATAATTTCTTAATTGGTGAATTCAAAGAGGCCATGAAGAATGAATTTGAAATGATAGACCTAGGTCTCTTGAAGTACTTTCTAGGCATAGAAGTAAAAAAATGCATGATGGCATCTTCATCTCTCAAGAAAAATATGTAGGGTAGGTCTTGGAGAGATTCAAAATGAAAAATAGTAAGGCAGCCCCAACACCAATAGCAGTAGGTTTGAAGTTTAGCAAGGAAGATTGCAGAAAAAGTGTGAATTCAACACTATACAAGAGTATGGTTGGACGTTTGATGTATTTGATTGCAACTTGACCAGACATAATATATGTAGTAAGTTTGATTTCCATATTTATGGAAACACCAAAGGATTCCCATTGGTAGGTGGGAAAGAGGATCCTAAGGTATGTGAATGGTACCAAGGGATTTTGGATTTTTTATGCTATAGAAAATGATTTCAAGTTGGTTGGTTACACAGATAGTGATTGGGCTAGAAGTTTAGATGATAAGAAGAGCACTTTAAGATACATGTTCCATATGAGATCGACTGTAATTTCATGGGAATCCAAGAAGCAAGACTATTGATTCTCTATCTACATCAGAGGTTGAATACATAGCAAAAAATGTAGCAGCATGCCAAGCTATTTGGTTAAGGAAGATATTGACAAATTTGAATAAAATGTACGAGGATGGAACAACAATCTTTTGTGACAACATCTCCTCAATTGCACTGTTTAAGAATCTAGTCTTTCATGGGAGAAGCTAGCATATAGAGATTAGATATCACTTCATCAAAGAGTTGGTGGAGAATGGGGATATCAAGATAGAATTTTACAAGTCTGAGTAGTAGCTAGTAGACATATTCACTAAGCCTTTAGGCATTGGAATTTTTGTACACTTAGGAGAATGATTTCGATCAAGATTGATCCTTGTTTTGTTTGGCTCAAGACAAAGGGGGAGTCTTGAAATATTTAATGCATAGGCAATTTCCCTAGGAGCCAAACCCCCACCTACCACCCTCATAGATTGTACAATAGTTAGAAATATTGAATGCAATTAGGTGAGTTTAAATTTGAAATGAGATGGAAAACATTTTTTCCAAGAGAAAAAAGGAATGCATTTTGATTCATTCAACCAGTTTCAGAAGAGTAGAGTTTTTGGATTAGTTGTAAAGTAGAGAAATACAAGAGCATAGAGCAGAGAAGGAAATCGATGAATAGATCAAGTCAAAGTTTAGAAGACAAAAGGGTTTTAGTTTCATTTTTGTAGTTGCACATGTTTGATCTTTTGTCATTCTTTAAGTTTTATTGATTCTACCTATGAAGTAGTGATTTCTCCAGGCATTGTTGTATGTAGCCATTAGAGTTATAGGTTTGAAGTTAAGTTTGAAGTTTTAAGCTTTATCAGTTTGATGATTTTAGGGTCTTGTGGTTGAAGCTGAATTCTCCTAAATTTTTTAATAGTCTTATCTTATTTGAATAGAAAGAAAGAAAGAAAGAAAGAAAGCATACTAAAGTATGTTGTTCCCCTTCTTCTATTCATCATTCCATAGTATTTTGCATTTTAGAAGTTCATAGTTGAAATCTTCATCCTTCGACGCTCTGCATTTTAATGCTAATTTGTTATACTGCTCACTCAGTCTACTCTTTGAATGGGTTCTATCCCTGCAATTGGTGTTGAGCTCACTCATCATCCCTTGCTACTAAGCATACTCGACATACATTGTGCTGACTTTCCCATAGTGCCAAGCACACTTAGCTCCTTCATGTGTTGAGCTTACTCAACACCATCCTTCTATCACTCAACACCTTCTTGTGCTGAGCAAGTTTTCCACTTGGCATTAGTTGTTGCTAAGAATTTTTTTTTGAAGTTGTGATTTATTTTTCACAAATATTAACCAAATAAACTATGATGCTTGAAATCATTTATTGTTACCATAGTCCAACATATGCAATTTTTACTTAAAGCACTCTCATTTAGATCCTTAATGTGGTATTCCATGTTCTTTTATTCTATAGCTACAAAAGATAAATTTGTGAGTGAGTTGGCAGTTGACACATAAATGTATAGGTTGTATTTTTCCTAACTAAAGCCAAACAAATTCACAGGATCATGGCATAAATTTTTCCCTTTTCTAACTTGTTATTTCTTTGTTTGTGGAATCAAAGCTCTTTCTTGATTTCTCAAAGTGATCATTACTTTTTGTAGTCTTATCACCACAATCAATATTTTTTCATGACTTCTCATATTGATTTGTACTACTCGCTGCTTTTTTAGTTCTATTGTCCCACTTATAAGTGCTAGTTCTTGATTTTTTTGGATGATCAATGCTACTTTTTGATCTATCCACACTTATCCTTGACTTTTGTGGCTCACCAATACTCTTTCTTGATGGGTAAAAGTACTCAATGCTCCTTCTTGAACCATTTCTTGGCAATGATCCCTTTCCCACTATAGAAATAAACTTTTTTAGATGCCTTATATATTTTGGATAAAGCTCTAAATTACAATGACCACCACCATTCAACCATAAAGGTTCATACTTTTCCTTGTAGAGATCACACAATTGTTTACCATGTGAGAAATAAAAAACCTCATCTGAAGTTCCATGTAAATCAATCATATTTGACTTCAAAATCAACTTTTGAATACAAAAAATCACCATCAAGGAATGTTGTAAGTTAAATCCTGCAACAAAATTCCAAAGAATAGAGACAAGAAATAATCTAGCAACATCAAGAAGAAATCAATAGATTTCTTAAAAATTTTGGAAAATGTACTTGACTTGTTGAGGACATATCAAAGATAGCTCACTATACTAAAAGTTAAACTAAACAATGAAAATCTGAAGTTTTAGTGGAAAATATTTTCTCTATCCACTTCTAAATTAGGTATCACTCTTATTAATTTCACCTAAATTAATTTAAAACTAGATTGAAAATTGATCACATAATTAAAGGAGTTTTAATCTCTAAGATATATCTCTTAGTTGAAACCCTAGGACTAGTGGTTTATCTTCATGTCCCTATGTATTTAATCTCTAGTTTATCTTTCATCTAGAAGTCTTAATCTTTGATGTTTCCCCATCATATTTTTGGGTTTGAAGTTATACATTGTTTGAAAATTCAAGCAAGACTTTCATATAGATTTCAACAATAGAGGTTTTTATTAATGAAACTAAAAGTATATATACACAAATAAAGGTCAAAGATTTTTCATTAAAAAATATTGAATAAATATTTTCTTAAACCCAAACCACTTTGAAAGAGACATTAAAATTGAAAAACCCTATTAAAGAGAAGACTAGTACCACAACAATGGGTTGCTAAAAATTTTGTGCTAGCTTCTTTCCCTACCAAAACAATTGATTGGAACCCATCTCAGAATTTTTAACCTCAAGAGGAATATTTTCCATGTCTGTATAATCTAAATGAATAATAGTATTATGCCCAAACAGATGCAAGAGAACTAAGGCCAAAAAATAAGAGACAGGGGAAATTTTTGATTAAAAATATTAAGAAGTACAAGAAATGGTAACAATTGATTAAAATGGGCTACTCATACTAGTGCCATCAAGTTAACATAATGTGTCACCAAGACAATGTATCCTTTCTAACAAATGCTTAATGGAGACCTTGAAATACATGGGAACCAAATAGATGAATAGTTTCCCCAAGACCCTAAATCAAATTGTACTTATAGACCATAATCTAAATAGATAAGCTTACACAAACCTCTCGTCTTTAAAAGTACGAGCCTATATAGATATAATTTTGATATTAGATTGTACTATTTTAGTCACTATTTTATCACTGATGTCAAACCTAGTACTTGCTAGTAAGAAAACTACCTAGTTGATATGAGTACTATCATTTGTTTAATTGATGAGGAGGTTTGATCAAATAAGATAACAAGAGAATCTAGAGGAAAGGTTGAGTTATGATATGTAAAATGATTACAAAGATTAGTTAAGATAGTGGTGACATAGTGTATTGATTATCTACTTGAGGCCTCAAAGGTTGGATACACTAATTAAGTCTAGAAAAACAAGTAAGAAGAATTGAGTTTGCTAAGCTTGACAAAGTGGACAGTAGGTGGTGAGAAATGCTAGTGCAAGCCAAATAGAAAATTAGTTGGATCCAAGTAAAGTGAAGTTTCAGTGTATGCCAAGTGAAATTAGTGTAAGCTAAGTAAAGTTTAGTTGATGTTGAGCACTAGTAAACTTTAGTGTTTGCTAAGTTATCTAGTTGAAGATGAGTGGAAGAAAAATATGGAAGTTGAGTGACAACATATTGATGTTGAGTGTAATTATTCATATTAAATCATAGATTTGACAAATTTAAGATGACTATTTTATTTTCTTGAATTGTGTTCAAAGTGTGTGGAAGATAAATATGATGAGCTAGTGGCACAAAATTCAAGGTAAATTACTTTGTATTGAATTCAAGGAAGACTACAGAAGAAATTTCTAAGAGGAACCAAATGGAAAAGTGGGTAGATTCATTGTATCCTACCTAATCCTAAAATGGATGATTGAGGTTTAATGACAAAAGATCTTAAATCTCTATTTATAGAGAGAGTTGGTTAGAAGCAAAGGTTGTCATGTATGAGAACCTAAGGAAGACAAGGGGTCTAGGGTATTGCTTTATTTAGTGGCCAAACAAAAGAGACTACTATTGGAAAGAAAAGAAAGAAGGCTTTAGAGTATGAATTCTTGAAGGGTGGACAACCTATCAGAGTTGACGTGTATGAAAGCCAAACATAATGGAGGACTAAAAAAGAGATTTGTAATCTACAAGTGAGTTGTAAATTGTTATTAGATCAAGGGTTACTATTACTTTCTAATCATTGTATTAGTCTAGTTTAAATCCTTTGGATTAAGGTTGACCTAACAGTCATTTATAAATCCTTTAACTAGGTGACATTCAAAGTGAATGATCTAAAGTCCTCAAAAAAGGCTCACTCCTAATAGGGTGATTGAAATCCTCTAACTAGATCACATTTAATAGTGGGTATTGTACCCTTTAATAGGGTTGGTCTTTTGTAGGGCATCACTTTGGAAGAGTGAGTATTAATAGCATGCTACTAGTTATTTTTCCCAAATTGAGTTTCCACATAAAATCCATGTGTCAAATGTGTTATTGAATCTATTATGTTTCATGTTTACATTTTTGCAAAGTCATTTTGACCTAGGGAAGTAACGTACAATGTTTAACCATTGTATGATCTAGTGGATGCATGCATATTGAGTTTTTATCGATATAGGCTCACTGTGCTTTGAAAATTTTTATTTATACATTTGGATGTTGGATAATTGATTCACCCCCCTCTTAGTTATTCTAAAGAATTCCAATATATAATATATTGCAAGAAAACTCAATACAAATTTGAAAAAAAAGGATAAACCAATTGAATCAATTATTTTATAATAGTAAGAATATCACATTCATATCTCAAAAGGCATTCCACATCTGATATGGCTAAAAAGAATTCTATAAATAAGCTAGTTAAAGGGTCAGTGAGACAATTGTGGACCAACCAATAAATAATTGTAAGCTAGTTGTAGTATCATGCATCAATTTATAAGCCAAAACTACATGCATTATGTCTCATACATAGTTCTCTTGAGTGTTCATATAGTGCTAAGATGCTTCACATTTTGCTGTACATCTAGCCATATTTCTTCACTCACAATAACATATACATCAAACTCAATAGTTTTGTGCAATGCACCACCACACAACCTTAGGATTTATTTAACCATAGTTTAAACAACTAGGCTTAACAATAACTTTTCCTGACCCAAAAAATTATCAATATCTTCTGCTTGCATGTGCACATTACACGTAGGAAGCCCCACACCATAGGAATTGGCTTAATCAACTCTCACTTATCACTATAGCATTGAGTACATGGTGGCGCATTGTGCTGAAGGTAATCATACCGTATGTGTTTGACACAAAATCCTATCGACATGCCACATTACCACATGTTGGACACATCATCCTAGACATGGTTGTTAGCTATTGACCAACACATATAATTACTACGATTGAAAACCATGGCATGTCCATTTTCCTTGAATGAGAATAATAAATAATATCATTTTTTTGGGCTGAGTAATTTCAAATTTGGGCTCAACTTAACAATATTATTATGAATAAAATAAAAGGTATTTTATTTCTTCAAATACATGGAGGGAAATTTAAATCCAAAGACCCAATTTAGAAAAGTATGTCAAGGAATTCCCTGGCCTAATTTCATCATCACAATTTCAATTGGCATTCTTCATTTTAAGTGTCTTCAATTTTGTATCCAAGGATGAAAACCCTTGGTTATATTTCTATGGTCCACAACTATGAAAACTCTCCTAGCTGATACCTTGAATTTTCACCCAACAAGAATTTTGAGAGAACCTTATAAAAAATAGGTAGAAATTACTATTCATTCCTAAGATTTCTAAAAATTTGTGTTAGCCCTCATAAAAACCCCAGGGAAAAGTTTTATCTTTATGTCGATTAGGGTTCTTTTGAAATTGACTTGCACTTTAAAATATGGATACGTGAGAAATATTTTTTATATCTTTATATCCCTATGTTTTTGAGCTAATATTTCATGACCTTTTGTATCTCTTAAGTTGTGATGATGCAAAATTTATTTAATTGCAACATCACTCTATTTTTTTCACTAACCATGTTTAGGGTTATGATGAAGCAAAATGGTCTATTCACAGCTTAGCAGAGCTTTGTTATAGTTATTGTTAACATTCATGTTAGAGGTGTGAATGAGAAAAACAATGAAATTGTATGATCACAAGTCACTTATGGTTTAAGAGAATTCAATTTGCAATATTTTGATGAGGGGAAGAAGGTTAGTTTCAAACAGTCATCACAAGGTTGTAGAGCATAAAGCATTGTGTATATTTTAAGTTGTGACCATGCGAATAGAAGGAAGAAGTTAACACAAATATCAATGCAACATCACAAATGGTCAGATAGACAATCAAGTTTAAACCAAAAGCATGTGAAAAGGAAACAGTGGTTAAATTTTAAGACTAGAGCATCTTTGTAGTTGGTTAAACAAAGCCTCAGGTTAAAGTCACAAGGTTGTGAAAGCCATTGATCATGCCTTCATAGGGTTACCTATTGAGTTAAGAGTTTATGTTACTAAATGATGACAAGAAGAGAATAGTTCAGTTAAAGAGTTATCACATGATCACATAGTTAAACCATGAAGAAGGATTATAAGATGTGAAATCATGAAAGATATCTAATAGTCAAAAGAAATTTTTATTGCTCTTTCACAAGGGTTTGAAGAAAAGTGATGGGTTTAGTTGTGATCTAGAGTGATCAAGTGAATAAGTAGTTAAGTTGTAGATCATTGCAACATTGCTAAGGTTTTTGATTGACGCAGAGTAAAATTTGTGAAGTGGCAATGCTTTAGAGCACATTGTCACAAGGTTTAGCTATAGTTAAAATGTTGATGTTGTGAATTTACAAAATGGGGGTGATGATCAAACCAAGTAGCAATCACATCTTTGTAGGTAAAAGGATACTACTAGAATATTCAGTTATGACATTGCGAAGGATATAGTAGCAGTCAAAGAAAATGCTAGGTGCAAGATCACACAATTTAAGTATAAATCATGAATAGTGGTTATGATGGAGTGATGAGGTGAATATGTGGACTATCACATCATCAAAAGAAAGAAATATGTTAAGGTCAAAATGGTGGAAAAGATGCAAAGTAAGGAATAGGAGGTTATTGCCTAATCACAATAGTCAGAGGAATAAAGTGGTAAAGGGTTGTAAAGTAGTGATAAGCATAAAAAAAGGTGTTTACAGTTTCCCAAGCCAAATTCAAATAGTTAAAGAACTAGATGTGAGGTTGTGAAAAGATAAAGTTAACCTATTTCACATGGTCGTAAACAAAAACAAGAGAAGAAACTATGGTGACGCAATGAAAAGATGGTAATCACATCATCACAACTTTTTGTTCTGAAAGCAAAAAACAATTTTCAATGGCCATGTTTGAGTTGGATAGAAAGGGGATGAATTGGATGTATGAATTATGAAAAAGCATAGATTTTTCAAAAATTTTGAGGATTGATAGGTTTTGAGGTGTGCCAATTTTATATGCCATCAATGTCACACTCCTATTGTAGAGATAGATAAATTCTAAAAGATAGGGAAGTTTTCATTACTAGTTTCATAATTGTTTGATTTTTTTGAGTGAATTTTGAGTTGCAAAGTGTTTCTCAGTAACTCTTTAGCTTATAGCATACATAATTGACTGAATTGTTTAAAGAATCATCCTTATAGACAAAATTCCCTAGCTCATTTATTGAAGAATGGATACACATTCTTCCTGGCTTTAGCAATACATAGGCTGCAAATGATCACGCCTTCAAAGATCCATATGTTTTCTATTGAGATGCAAAGGTTCTAGATAGAAATGGATATTAATTTTTTTAGTTCTATAAATACAAAGAAGAGAAAGTTCATGTATGTAACCCTTAGGTCAAAAACTTGGGCATGTTGATCATGCCAAAGGTACTCATGGATGTTGACATGGTGAAGGCTCTAATCAAATGCTACAATCTAGTAAGCATGTCATTCCACTAGAGATGAGAAGCATTTTCTTGGCCTTAGATAAAGAAACATTTATTAAGGCATTTGACCTAGGTGGCCCAATGGCCTTGCCTATTAATGTGGATGAGCTCACTGAGAATTTTGAGAAACATAAGAATTTCCACATGGGTAGGGCAATGAGAAGACATATCCCTTCATTTCATAAAGAGAAGTGAGAGATTCCAAAGAAGAAGGAAGTGGAGAAGATCATGCCTCTTGAATTTTTCTAGAGGTATTTCCAAAATACTATCTATGGTTTGAACAAGGTCCTAGGTTTAGATGGAGCCATAAATGCCCTGGGAGGACATTATGTCATGGCTCTGAATGTTCAAGATCCTAATACCAATGTTTGATATGATTATGTAGCACATATCATTGATAACATACATGAGGAGATCACTATTTCTCAACAAGGACAATTGGAGAATTTGAGATTCCCTCATTATTCAATGATCATGCATCTAATCGTATTCAAGAATGCTAATTCTTTTGATTTTAGCTTCTTTGAGTTCACACAAGAGTGGGTAGAAAGATTACTAGTATAAAGATGGACATGGCTATGGGAAAGGTTCTACCCATATTCAAATGTCATTCCTTTTTATAATGATTTTGTTAATCTAGTTTTTAAAATGATAGGAATAGTGAATGAAATAATCCCTTGAAGTGTTAGAAAGGTTGTTAAACCTAAAATGTGCTTTGATGCTAGTTAAAATCTAACACATGAATAGGGAAGTGTCTTTTTGTTTGAGGAATATACTATTATTAGAGTCTTTGGATGTCCTTTACCACTCCACATTTTTCCCAAATATGTTACTGAGAGACTAGGGTTTGTAGAAGTATTCTAGAAACTGATTTCAATGAATAGAGAATACCTAGGTCAACTTGTCAAGAAGGGAATGTTCTTGTGAAGATGCACCCAAGTAGGAGAAATTGAGATAGGAAAAAATGTCATTGAGGAAAATGATGCCTATATGAGAGCATACAAATTAGTAAATGGGCCATCCAAGACATATGTCCCCTATAATGTAATTAGAGATGCCTTGAAAAGTATGAGAGGATATAACCTAGACCCCACAAAACCTATGTAGGAAGGGGATGTCATTTCTGATAGGTTAAATAAGTATTATTGTAGGGAGAGGATGATTAAATATAGGGATGCTATTAGTTTGAATAGTAGATGATAAAAGAAGATCCATCATTTAAGGGATTCTATCCTAAAGAAGACTACTACTTTAAATTGGACAATTGCATAGACAATTTTGATGACATAGAAGCCCAAGCCCCTGAAGCAATAAGGAAAATGGTTGACCCTAAATATTTTGATGATGACATAGCTATTGAATTCATTGATGATGAAGAAGATCATCCCAAGAGCTTAGAGTGGATAGAGAAAAGAAGTAAAAGCCAAAAAATGGTGGAAGTGCCACAAAAAGCTCAACAAAAGGCCCTGCAAATTTTGCCACAGGGTGGTCAATATTTTGATGATATCATAAGGAGATTTTTGGTATCTAAAGCATCTGAGGATGAACAAAGGGCTAAGAAGTTTTAGTTTGAAGCCAAAATAATTAATGAAAGAATCATTTAAGAAACTAAGTTTATGAGTGATGATAATTTCATCAAGACAAAAGACTTTCAAATCTTCCTCTTTAAATTGAACCAAGATGAGTTGTCTCTGCAGTTGAAACTAGGGGACTCTGATGAGGTAGGTTTTGAACTTGTTTAGAAATTACAAGAATTTGACCCTGCTAGTGAGACCCTTACTGTGGAAGAAGCAAGGGACTTGGTAAGAAGAATTTGAATGATTGTCTTCCTAGGATGGGACATAAGCTTTTCTTTCCTATGTGACCAAATGAGAAGACAAGATAAGTCTATCTATTTGAGGATGAAAATCAGCTCAAAGAGCTAAGATGCTCTAGATATAATATTGATTCCCAAATTATGACAATATGGAGTTTATCTCTAGAGGACTAGAAGTCAACTCTAATGGAAATCAAGAAATCTCCAATAGGGAACATTATATTTTGGAATGTACACTCTACCTCTAGTAGCAAAATTTATGGGATACACACCTCAGTGGCTCTATTGGGTAAGAATAAGATGAATACCCTTCAAGCATAGCTAGAGGGATCTTATGAGAGATTTATCACAAACAAAAGGACCTATGAGGAAGAAATAAAGAAGACCTATACCCTGGACTAGAAGACCCTCAAGCTGGAAAATGAGATAGCAAAATTGAAGAATATTGTCAGATCAATTATAAAGATAAAAGACCAAGATATCCAAATAGAGGGCCAAGTACCTAAAATAGGGGAAGCATCAAGCCAAGGAATGGAAGGTGATGAAGAGGAATTTAAATTAGGTAAGGAAAATCAAATTAGAACTATTAAGAAATTGTTAATTCACAAGATAAATGCCCTAAAACTGATCTTACAAAATGTGCACAATGACTACCTCGCGTTACAAGGAGCCAAGTATAGATGTTCAAAGGCTTTTTCCTTATTGTTTTCACTTTTCTCTTCATGGGGTCCATATACTCCATTTTTTGATAATTTGGTACCTATACTAACACAGAAGAAAGATCTACCAAAGATAGTGATCATAAGTAGTAGAAAATTGATCAACAAGGTGAGGGATTTGAATGCTTTCTTCAACAGAAAGTTAGAGCAGATATAGAATAAAATGGCTTGCATAGGGACACCAAATTTTGTACCTATAATTTTTAAGAATGATGGAAATGTTAAAGGACTAGGTAGAATGGTCATCATCTTTTGATAGCATTTTGGATTATCCCAGATTCCTAGCTTATTATGATGATGAGACATTTGTAGCAGTTGTATATGATTTAATTGCCATGCTTTATAGGCTAGAAATAGAGATGTCTAAAATAACTATAGAGGTGAAGGCAAAAATTGATGCCAAATGGAGAAAATTGCTTGAATAATTGGATTTGGTTAGGGATGCCACCTTGCATGACATAGAAATATGTATTACCATATGGGAGGTTATTGCAAATAATAAAGCTTTACCATCTAGTGTCAATGACTAGTAGGACATAAAAATGAAGTTACGATGTAGTGAGAGGAAAAAGGAGCAAAAGAAAACCAAGGAAAGTGATAGGAGCATGAAGACAAATAGAATCATGTTGGAGACACCTGTTAAAAATGCCACCTATAAATTTTGTAACTGCATCCATAATTTTTAACAAAGTAAAAAGAATGTTTTTCATGTAAAAAAAGTAAAATATCTTTGTATTTTGTGTCCAATAGTTGTTTGATAATTTTCCTCCCATTTGATGCTTGTTGCAATCCTTCCTATAAAAGGATTTCCAAGATGTGGAGTTGAGGTTCATAATTTATGTAATTTTTAGTGTTATGTTATTTTGCATTCAGTCTAGTCAGTCCTTATGTCAAATTCTATGTAGTGTCTGAATTTTGCATAATCAGAATAAAATTGAATCTTGAATGATAATTTGATCATAAGTTAAATTTTTTGTGTCATAATTATGGATCACAATCACTTCTTCAAGTTTAATATGTTTACTTTGAATTCCTATTGGAGACTTTATTTTCTTTTTCTTTATTCTCTTACCCTTTAAATTTTGGGTGTTGGAGCTTGGTAATTTCTATTGTAGATCTTTAGTTTGTACATCTATACTTGTTCTTTGTGCCTCCATAATTTATGTATGATACACATCTAATATTTTCTCATTAGTATAAGTTACCTACTATTTAGCTACATTATTCTTTCCCTTTTCAATATTAGAAGTGACACACCCTCCACTCTATAGTTGCATTATCCTTTCCTTTTTCAATATTAGTATTGAGCTCACTTGTGGAACTCAATTCCACAACCTCATTTTTTCCCTCAATCTAAGGTCTTGAGATTCTTAGGCTCTCATCTACAATGGACTGATCCCTTTGATCATTCTCGATTGTCTTATTCTTTCCTCTTCAATATTCACATTGACATTGCTCTCATTAAAATCATTTTTCTATTCTAGTACTTGTTCATTTCCTCTTTCATTGGATGACAAATTTTTTTTTTTAGCATGACTAAAACCTACATCTCCTTGTCCTTGATCTTGACTATTAGTAACATTATGTATAGTAGAGGTAACAAGTATAGATTCTACATATGCACTAGTCTTTAGATGATCTCTTACTTGCACTATAATAGGATAGGGTTCATCAATGTTACATGGGCTAGCATTTGTATTTAATCAATATTTATGTGACCATCACTTTGCTCAATTAGATCATCCATGACACTCTACATTTTCTAAATTCCTTGGTAGGCATTCTTGTGGTTCATCTTCAATTAAAACTATTTCATTTTTTCCTTTACTCTATTGTACCATATTATGAATCATATCAAAAATATTTTATGTGCCATCATAAATATCTTCTGTGTTGTCCAATTCTACATGTTCATACTCATCCTTTTCTTCCGTATCTTTCTATTCATCATCAAGAATTAGTCCATTTATGTTATTCTATATCACTTTTCATTCCTCTAAAACATTTTCCACTTTTCTCTTCAAAACTAAGAAATATCTCCTTATAGGAAAAAATCTATTATTGTACTCTTTCATAGCTTTTCAATTTTCTTCTTATTCAATTTAGGCATCACTTGGACAAGTGTGCCGTCTCTAATTTTTCTTTCATTGATTAATGCAAAATTCCATTTTTCATATATCCTCCCATATAAATCATTTGATATCATATTTCCTTGCTCTAATGGAGTATAGTTCAAGTTTTCCATCATATAAATTTATGCCTCTCCAACTTTATTCTTATCCACCTTACTCAATTTATCAATCTTTATAAAATTATATCTAGATAAACCTATACTACCCTTAATTTTCTCACATACCTCATCAAAATTTTGGAATTTCTTATGCACAACAACCCTAAACTATTGTGTGTCCTTTGATTCTATTCATACTTCGTCATCATCATCCTTTTAGATTATGAGCTTTCTCTATAGCTTCTTAAAATTTTGGCTTGGCTCAACTTCATCTATAGTAATCTTCCTTTTTCTTGAGCTCTTGGATTGAGATGGCTTTTTCATATTTACAAATCCTTTCCTTTGTGGCTTCACTACTATAGTAGTACTTGCCCTTGTTCTCTTCTTGGTGACTCTTTGACAGGTATTTATTTGTTCTTTCCTTTCCTTCTTGGAGGCTTAACACTATCTCCTTTTCTTTTTCCTTGGCTTCCTCTTCTTAACTTCCTTCTTCTTCTTCATCCTCACTAGATAGGTCTTCATATTTTCCTTTAGTTATATGCAATGGTACCTCTTTCTTGAAACCTTCTCCTAGAACTCTCTCCAAATTCTCTATCATCCCTTTTCTTTCCATTTGCAACTTAGGAACTTTTATCTTGATCATTATTTTCACTTTAGTAGTCTCTTATGTGTTGAATATTTTAGAATCCTTGTCAATAGGTTCAACTATTAATGTTGTAATCACTTATATGGCATCATCTATATTAATTTCATAGTCCAATGTATTCAGCCATGCAATCCTAGGTATGACAACTTGGATATAGGTTCTACCACTATTAACTAAAAAGTAAATGTTTTCATAATACTTATCAAACCAATGACTTAGGTATCCTTGACCTATTCATCATTTTATATTTGAATCCTTCAAAATAACCATCTAGGACTAACTCAAAGTTGATTCCCAATTGACCCTTAAACTCATTAATTTGTTGGGTAACTAGCTTCCTCTTGCTTCGAGAAACATTACTAATTATAGGGGAATAAATATTCATATAAAATAATATACAAAAAATTAATCATCCAAACTTACACATACTATTTTTAGCTCTACTTTTGCTCTCCAAATTTTTAGCTAGTTGTTTCAACTACAAGTTGGCAGGATCATATGTATGACCTTTATTCTCTATTTTCCTTGCACATCAATTACTATGTAGGGTACACTATCTAGTCAAATAGACTAATAGAATTTTTGTATAATAACTCTCATTGAAAAGTCTATCTTGGTGTTCTTGATGGTGGAAATTTTCATTCCATGCTTGTTCTACATTTCCAATGAATTTTCTTCAATCACTTCCTTTCTTTTCTAACAAATGGTCTTTACTTTCTCTATAACATGGTATCCAGTAATATGGTGAAAAATTTCCCTCATAATCTCTTTTGTTCCACCTACTAACCATATATTCATCTTGTGTACATAGCTCAAAAAAATCTTAATCCACTTAGTTTTAAAAATCCTTGAAAAATCTAGGGCACATGTGAGTTTAGTGTCTACAATACGCTTGTGTTCTTCCTTCAATTTTCTATCAAGAGATAACTTCTCACATATATAATATCTTAAATTCATCAATCATGATAACCCTGAGTGGATAGATTATAGGGCACCATATGCATCCCTTTTCACAACAATCTTTTGACATGGCTTAAGCTTTGGTGGTTTAACAAGTTCATTTAGAATCAAATGAAAATTATTAACCTTTGATGCTTCAACTTTCTCTGGAATAGTTGAACTCAATTCCATTTTTTCATTTATGGTTTGAAACTTGAACTCTACATTGCTTGATGTCAACACAACCTTCAAATCACTCTCAATTATTGATGGCACACTATAAGATCTTCACACAAATTGCTCAATTTTTCTCTAAAATCTCTCTAATTCTACTATCTCTTGAAAAATCAAATGAAATCTACTCATAATGATTAATTAAATTCCAAATATAGTTTGAAAATTCAATTTTAGCATCTCATACATGTTCCATACACATAGTGGGTGCACAACAACTGTCTTGACTTTCTCTACTAAACTGGGTAGCCATACTTCATCCACTCTTCAATTCAGCTAATATACTAACTCAGTTAATATTAGAAACCTTATTTGGTCACTTAACTCATTCACCCTCTAATGCTAGAATACTTGGAAATTATTAACTTTTTAACTTGACATCCATACACATTACTCAATTCACTCCAAATCTATCCTAATGCATCTAATCATATGCTCATTTGGAATTGTGTACTTTTAATATTAGAAACTAAGGTATAATTTAGAAATTTGAAATACATTTTGAAACATACCCTTTTATTCTTCTTGAGGTAGGTGAATCACCTAATCTTTTTGGATTGGGTGATCACAACTTCATCATTGAACTACTTCCTCCTTTAAATTTATTTTGCCAAGTTTGATTCATCTAGGTTCTCACTTCTTTAGAACTAACCCTTTTTTCCCATTTTTTCCCTTCATTATTGAATACTAGTACTTGGTTCATATAGACTCTTCTTGGGTGACTAACCTTATGATAATTAAAACATATTGTACTAAAGTTTCTCCAATATCCTGATCTTCCTCTGAGATTTATCCTTCCAGAATTTATTGCAATATCTTCATTCTTTCCACATAACTAACAAGTGACCCAAGTAATATAATCCCAATTTATTATATTACCTTTCCTAATTAAATTTTCTTTCCCTTTAGGTGTCCAACTACATTTTGTATTGGATCTACAATCTTGTGCCTTATGACCATACTTATAATATGTCTAGTAATAACCTTCAAATCTAGATGTAGTTGGTGCTTTTTTCATAGATTTGCACTCATGTGCTTCATGTACATACTTATTAAAATTGAAATAATTACCATTTAATTTTGGATTGGGATTGGAATTACCAATTTTGCTTCTGCAAACATTATCTATGTGGCCTTGTTTTCCATAGTGATAGTATGTAGGCTTCTTGGTCTTTGGTTTTGCAAACATATATATTTTTCTCTATGATTTGATGAATCTCCTTTCTCACTAGATGATATGAACTCATTATATCCTAATCTAGTAGTTTCATGAGATCTCCTTTGTGCTTTCAATTGTTCATCAACTTGTCTTGCCACTTCTATAGATTTGTCCATTCTTTCAATGACTTCCCTTTTATCTCTCAACTAATTTCTCAATTGATTGTTCTCTGATCTAAGATTTTCAATCTCTTTTACTTTCCTATAAATCTCATGATTAGAATTTAATAATTTATTGACCATGTCACATTGATTTTGTGTTACTGTTTTTACTTCATTGATCCTTTCATCAAGACTTGCAGCGATTTGCCTTTTGTCTTCAACATCCATTACCTTGTCTTCATCAACCTTTTTCTTTTTCTCAGTAACTTCACATAGTCTCACTGATTGTATTTCTTTTTCTCTTAATTCTTTATTTAGGATGGTATTTTTTTCCAATAGTTCTTATATTTTTCCATCATTTTCACTTGATATGTCTTCATCAAATAATTCATCATTTCTTTCTTCCTAGTACTGTGTGTCATTTTGTTGGATTTATATCTCCTTTCTTGTTTTCAAAGCTTTCCTCAATTCCTCATTTGTGGTCTTAGCTTATTGTAATACAATTTATAAATCAATTTTCTAATTCTCAATCACCTTTCCCAATTCATAAGCTTCCATCTCAAACATCTTTGACTCTCAAGTGATTAAACTTCTTTCTTAGATACCTCATCCCTGATATAAATTGTTAGAAATATAATAGGAAAGAAATACAATGAGAGGGAGGGTTAATTGGGATCTCTAAAATGTTTACCACTTGAATCATAAATTAACCACTTTAACCATATACTTCACCATAGATCTCATTAACCTTAATCATGCATCATCATGTAATAAAATGTAATATAAGATCTAAGATCTAGTGCCATGAATAAACATGTAAAGAAGTAATTGACACATGGCATGAGATGTTGTAACATAAAAACTTTCCAATGAGAAGCTAAAATTGTGGTGGGGATGACACCCACAAAATATTCATTACTGCTGCAATAAAGTATGCATGTTAGCAATTAAATTTTGACCACTTCACATGATCTACCCTAGGAGGGGTTTTCTCTACTAGAACCTAATAAAACTATTAAGTCTACCTTGACTAAAGGGTTTATACAACACAATAAAGTGAGTACTTTTTTAGGAGATTTAGAATAGGCTAGTTAGGATCACTCAATAAAAAAATTCACCTAATACACTAGTTAGAATGTAGTCAATTAAATAATCCTTTGATTTACACTTGACTACTACTAAGAAATATTCTCTTACCAAACTATAATCAGCTCAATGCAACAGATATGCAATATCTCCTATAGTGCCTCTCCCATTTGACTTTTGTAAGTGATCTTGATAGATGCAACCTTGTTGATCTTTTTTTTGTGATGTATCATGATTGTGACCATGAGTGGTCTACATCATAGAGGTGATTTGATGTATGTTTCTATATCAGTTTCTTTGATTATGCTTATGGCTGATTTATGATATTATGATGTGATTTATGGTTCACTGAAGTTTGTACCAGTGGTTACCAAGATCGATGTGGTATCATGAGGTTGTTTTATGATTACCCTAAGATGTGTGTAGAGATTGCATTGTGTACTTTTTACCTACTACCTTGGACTAGGTTCCCGTAGCAATGGTTAGTCATGTTTATGATGGTGTTTTATTTTGTGTTTTAAGTTTCTCCTTATTTTTTTTAAAACCATTATTAAATGCTTTAATAGTTAGGAATGGATTTTCCTTGTTGGATTCATTGGTTATGTGTTGCGGATATTTACCTTGTTAGATTCTGATCTGAGAGATATTTGTTACTCATGTTATTTTTACATTTGAGATGACCTGAGGGTTGGATGTTATACATTGATTTTGGTATCATAGATGTTAGATTACAATGTTGTTTAGTTGATCATATTTCATGATGAGGCCATTTTGAGATGACAATGTATTTGATGATGATATCTGGTTATTTGGTATTTGGACATATCTCTAATTAGGTTATGTGATGGATTTAATGCTATGGTTATTTACTTCATTCTTGCGTTGTTATGCTCTATGAAAATGTGAGTAATATAAATAGATTATTTTGATATAATTAAAAAAATGGTTAAATTAGGTGATTTAATACATTTATTGCTTCGTCTATGTTATTATATGCAATTGCACTTGATCGTGTTGTTCAGTGTGCATGATTTATATCCTTGCTAGTGGCACATGGAGTTAGTGATTTAGCCATTCATATTTTACCAATGTCATCCTTGTATGGTCAACGTATCCTTATTTTAATTATTTAATTAAACCTTTCAGTGACTATTAAATCCAAATTCCTTTAAATCATGTGATTAGACCAGTGAGCGTGTTTGTGCATTTGGAGTTTCGCATTGTTGTGAAAGTTATTAAGGAAATATATGTGTTTTTGGGTTTTAGGGAAATTTAATTGATTTATTTTAATTTCTAGCAGCTTTTCCATAGATGAATTCCTATTTATAGGAATAGCCTATTTTTGTGTGGGTGGATTCAGGCTTTAACTAGGTTGGCTAGTTATTTGCCCTAATTGATTATTCACTCAAAAAGTGAATAAGTATCCAAAAAGGAATTTAATTCCTCATTTCTCGCTTTTGAATTAGAAAGTTGGAGATTAAAACCCAAAATCCTCTTCATGAGGATTTACTATTTTGTTCATTATGGGAGCTACAGGCATGGGATCATTGTGAGATTGGGCTCTTTGGATCTAGCTTAGGGAAACCTTAGATTGTCATGATTTTTAGCTACTTCTATGACCTATTTATTTTATGGTTCAAATTCCCATTTCACCCTTTTGGCCATGAGGTAGGGCTTTCTTTTTTTATGGTTTCAGCTCTGTTTCTGCTTCTATTTTTGGTAGCCATCTGTTTGGAGGCTAGGAACTAGTGTTCCCCTCCTTTTCTGTATGCTAGCTCTACTTGGTTTTGTGGGTATGAACATTTCCCTAATTTTCAGGTTGAGGGTTTGAGGTTTTACACCATTATGCTAGTTTTTTTTTCATATGGTGTTTGAACTTAATTATTTTTAGATTTTTTGAGTTTTCATACCCAAAGGAAAAATGGGTTTCAATTTTGAAGTTTTCCAAAATTTTGGAGTTTTTACCTTGTTTTGCATGTTGCCCTATTTTCTTGGGTTTTCTTGGCACAATGTAGGTCATGGAATTAGATGATCCATTTGGATATCATTCAAACCACTATTGCACTTTTATGTTGCATTGGGATGCATGTCACACCCATACTCTTGACTTTGTGGTTGGTTGAGTTATTTTACACCTAGTGTTATGGTTTCTTTTGGACCCTTGTTATTGTTTTGTGGACACTAGGATTCGTGTAGAATCCATGCTCCCAGATTGAGGCCATTTGAGTGAGTTCATGATGTTGGGTCTTGTTACATCATTGGGGTTCATGTAGAATCCATACTCATAGATTGAGGCCAATTGAGTGATTTCGTGATGTATGGTTTTATTGGCTACAGGATTCATGTAGAATTTGTCCTCCCATGTTGCTCCTAGTTGGGTGTTATCCTTTGCATTATGTTCTCATCTAGTCCTTGTTTTATGATCTTCATTATGGTGGTGTACCACACATGAGTACGTGCATGTACACTTGTCGAGTGACTTGTGAGGCCTGATCTTCCATGGTACTTCTAGAAGTTATGATCATTGGGGTTGAGATGGGAGTATGCATGCCCACAAGCACTTGTCATAGGATGAGCATGGATAGGTTAGGGTAGCATCTAGAGGGGGCTTCTATCTCATAGCTCAACAATCATGGTACCAGAGGTTGGTGAAGGATAGGAAGTTTTAAGTAAGTGATAACTAAATTAAAATGTGTGAGTGTTAATAAAACTTAAGATAATGAAAAGTTCCACATTCATTTGATGGTTCCAAGGGAGTCCCTTGAGAGTGTTGCCACACATGATCCAAGCTTGGGCTTTTGAATTCCAAGAAACTCTCTAGGATGTTAGCCCCTACTTAGTAGCCTATTGAGTGTTCGACTAGGGCCTGTACTCCTTGCATTATCTTAGGTTCTTGGTTAAAACCATCATACTATTTGGTGTGGGTGTTAGCCATGGATGTTGTTTTTGTGTGTTTGTGGTTGGATCATTATCTCCATCAGCATGGTAGGTGTAGACCTATGAGTTCCACATGGTTGGGAGGCATAGCTACCTACACCACTGCTAGGGACTGGTGTACAAAGATGGTCTTTTTTCCTAGTGCAACTATTACTGGATATTTTCACTTGGTACTTTAGTTTCCAGAGTAAGGTTTCTTGTGATTTATGCTTTCACTAGAATGCTTGGATATCATGTTTAGATGATGTTAGCTTATTTGATGCATTCCCATATTATGATGTTTAGCATATGACTAGATGATGTGATTTTCTATATTGGATTATCTTATACTTTTCTACTAGCATGCTAGATTTCTTTATGCTTATATTATAGCATGTTTTAGTAGTGACATCCCTATTATGATAGTATTGATGATCTGATTAGTGGCTTGGGATGTTACACATGGGGGATGGCTAGGGCCCATGATAGTCTTATGATGCTATTGAAGGTTGGGAGGAACCATGTACTTAGTTTTTTTGTTCATTGAAATATTAATTATATTATTGCAATGTTGCTTTCAATACTCTGCGATGTTTCCCTTTTCTGCTTTTTCTTCTTACTTTTTGTTAGATGGTTAGTTGTTGTTCTTCCATCTTTAATATTTAGTTTGAGTGTTTTTGCCTCAAAGTGTGGATCTAGTACTCCCTGATGTGGAGGTTTTATACTTTGTTTTACCTTCTTGTTTGTCTTCTTAGTGTTTCTTGTTTTACCTAGGTAACCATGTGTTAGCATGGTGCGATACAATAAAGTATCGCATGTCCATTAGGATCCTATCATGTGATACTAGAAAGTATCGCATGCCTAAGGTGGAAATATTGTGTGATACTAGAAAGTATCACACCCCCTTTGAAGGAATATCATATGATACCTAAAGTGTATTGCACACCCTTGAGAGAAGTATCACCCAGTCCCTAAAAATGTTGCCCTCCTTTAGAAGTATCACCCAGTGCTAATTTAAAGTATCACTAGGATTTTTGCAAGAACCTATGCAGGTAGGAAACAAACACTTTTTGATAAGACCTAAAATTTTTGGGAGTTGTTTTAGATACCCTCTTTGGTGTTCTTCAATCCTTTGGTGTTGCAATTTGATTCTAGTTGTGTGTTTTTCGTAGTCAGTCTTTTGCGATTTAAAATATATCATTAATGTATAAGCTGATGTATATTTAATTCCTTATACTTAAGATATATTTTTATATATGTGATGATTCATTTGAGATGTGTTCCAAACCTCTACAGGCTAAGATAAAGATTCTAAGAAATTTCAAGGCTTCAAAAATTTAGACTTAGCCAAATTTTAGGGCTTCAAGATTTCAGACTTAGCCAAATTTCAAGATTCTACGTTTTTACCCTAGCTTGTATTTTTTTGATGAGTGGTTTTTTCTTCGAGTCCTCATCATGTGCATGGTCTTTGTTGGCCTATATTTGTGTATGTCAATTTTTTAGTGGTATTCAAAGATTTTTTGATTGTCAGGATTGTGGTGAAGTCTTCTGTTGCGATCTTTGTGATCCCTGTATGATGTTGTCATGTGCACTCATACTTGTAAATGAAATATATATCTTGGCTTGTATTGAATCCTTGTTCCAAGGATCTCTAGGTGGGGCATTACATCTCCTCTTTGCACTTTTCAGTTAACTTAGTCCTTTAACCTCTAATTCACCTTCAACTTTGCAATCTTCTCTCTGACAACTTCAACAACACAAAATTATGTCTTAAACCCTTCTTAAATAGTCATCTAAATAAACTTCTAGATCTTTATAAATGAGTAGGATTCATCCTTTTGGTAGCTTAGTGATTCCTATTTTCTAATTGGATGAGTGCAAAATATAGGGATATATAAAGCATAATTCTATTCATAATTACCTCCTTGAATCTCTCATCAAATTTACCAACATGTTTCAATCTTGGTGAAAATGGTTTACATATGAGTTTGTTTCATTTCAAACTCAAATACTAAAACTATTTAAGTTGACATAAATAGCTACTTGCACTTAGCTATGATTTTTCCTTTGTGTTGTCTGTCGGCATAAATTGATTCAGCTTAAATATAATTTACCTTCTGAATTGCTCAGCACATGTTGCCTCCTGAATCATTCAACAATTACTAAAATTCTTAATGTCTATGGATTTCTTGGTGGCCACAATAACTCATTGCATACTAAATATATACACTTCTTCATATTATAGCTTGGTCTATGTGGTGGCTCGGTCACAATGATGAGTGACAAACTCTTCCTAGTAAATGACTAACTTTTTTGCACTAGTAGATAATTTTCCTTAAAGGACAAAATAGTTCCTTTATTATTCCATCTTACAAAAAATAATCTATAGATTTTTGAGGTTGAGAAATTAGATCTTCAATCGCATGACCAAAACTAACTCTGATACCAAGACAAATCAAGGGAGGATAAGTCTCTAAGGGAGATTTTAAAATTTACAACTAGAAACACCAAAATGGAAATATCAAAAAAAAAATTCAAGAATTTTTTTTAAAAATAAGGAAGCATGATCTTGAATTATGATCAAGTTGGCATCTAAGTGTAGATTATAGATTATTTAACAAAAATGCATCATTACTAAGGACATAAACCTTACTACCACTCTTCACAAGTTGATATATTAGATTTCCTCCTTACCAATTCTACTACCTAAATGATACTACCTCTAATTAATAAGAACTAAAACCCCGCTTATACAAGATCCCCAATCCAAAGTCAATTTTTCTAATCAACAATCATTCAAATAAAGAAATACATTCCTATAGATAATATAGGTTTGCACCCAAATCTAAAAGAGTGGCCTCTTTTAGGTACACCATGACATGTGAACAAAATATAGGGTCAACCATATTTATAAAAACATAGAAAAATTAACCAATTATTATTGCATTCTATAAATATTTACTAAAAGTTTAATTGTACAATATTGGCCATTAGAACAAGAAATAAAATATAGGATCAAAATGATAATATGATATATTAATCTAGAAGTATTGGATCAAGATGTAAAGATACAAATAGGTTATCTATGATATCTTGATCACACCATAAGGATCACATAAGATAAAAAGCCAACTAAAAAAATATCTACCTACATCACATGACATTGTCCACTTGGAATAGGTAATAGATAATCCAAAAGGAAATATTTTTGTGTGGAGCAATATTTCCAACTATCACAAGATTTTTTTCCATATTTTTTTCTTAAATCCAAGAGAATTCTTTATGACTTGGGTAGACAAGGTGACTTCCAAAAAAATCTTTATGGCCATATAAATCCCAATGATGATGAAATCAGGGAGTTATTCCCTTTCTTGACATGGTAGGATCAATATTTTCTTCTAACCAAATAAGCCCATCCCCACATTGAAAAAAGATAATAGGTCTCTATTCCATCACTTCATAAAATTATTTCTTAAGGTCTTGTGATAGTAGGGAAAAAAAAAGAATTTTATTTTTCTATAGGAAGAGGACCAAACCAATCTAAAAAAGGGTAGTCATAAACATAAATTCTAAATAGTAAATTTAATATCCATTAAACTAGTCCAATCACATGTACTAATAAAAGAGGATGGATCATTCCAAAATTCCTCCAACAATTTAGTCTTAAAATCAGTATTAACAAGCCAAACTATGTAAGGGAGAATAATTGATCTAAATTTTGACATTAAATTTTAAATCAAAGAGCCCTTTAGAAGGGAGGTTGTAGTGAATATCATTTCTTCATTTACATTATTTATTTAGTTTCTCTATCATTTTATTCTTGCATTTCATCCTAATCAATGTTGATTCAATAATATGTTGGGTTAGTGTCTCTATGCACTAGGATGACATTTCTTGTGATGCATTGTTTTGGCTCTAGGTATTTATTTGTTGGCTTATGTGATTGTTTAAGATTATGTCCTGATTAGATGAATATATGATTTCATTGTATAATCATGTCAAACCCATGAGAGTTTCTTAGTTTTTGAGGTAATTTGATTTATGTTATTACATTAAGAAGTTTGTTATCTTCTTATGCCTGATTATGAGAACCATAGTGGTGTATTATTACTTACTAGACTGGGGATGCCAAAATTTCTAATGATGGCATGTCTAATGGCTATTCAATCATGTCAATGATGGATCTTTGTGTTCCCTTCTATCATTTCCTACTCTAAATCCCACATGTCCTCCTCCTCCTAAATCCACATCAATGGCCAACACACTTAGAAAATCCCTGCATCCCCTCCTCCTCCATCTCCCCCTCCATATCTTTTTACATCTCTCCTCCTCTATTGGTTCCTTAATGGTATTTTTCCTCTCAGAATTTCTCCTAGTACCACCCTTGAGAGATGTACTAAACCCATAGTTACTTACCCCTTCTCTCTTCATGATTATTTACTTTGCTCTCCTCCTCCATTATGATATTTCCCATTTTTCTCTCTCACTCCTTGGTGATGGCCCTTCCTCCCCACTACATGTGGTTCTTGAAGCCATACTGTGTATATTGTAGTAAATCTTGCATAATATTTCCCACAATGTGGATCCCAATGTACCATTGGTAAATCCCTCCATGCTAACAGAATATCTATCTTATACAAAAGAGGACTAGATTATTCTCTCCTATCTTGCATCACCCACTAGTATTGGTGCTCTAACCTTGACAAGTCTTAAACTAATCCAAATTTTCTCATGACCTTATCTAGCTTGTACCAATCTACAAAGTGATCCTATAAGACTATAATGAAAATAAGAGTAATAATAAATAGAATCTGTAGTCAGTCATCTAGCCATGGTCTTCTACACATTTTGGGCCTCTAATAGTTTCATCCACAAACCCATCAAAATCCTCTCTCCAATGATTAATAACCCCAACATGATCCTATGTCAATTGTTATGATGAGTTGTATATAAAAGGTTCATGTTGTTTCCTAGCTCTCCTCCCTAGTGGTCTAAGTAAATTTATCAACTCTTAACCCAATTCTATGATCTCAATTCTCCTATTACTATTACATTATTTGATTATATCCTAGTAAATATCTGCAAGAATGAGATTTGACCATATTGTCAATCTCCCTCCATTCATTATGTCACAAATAACTCAAATCAATACTAATGTTAGACCCTTCCTTCATAATTTTAGAGAAATATAACCTCTACAAATTCACACATGTATAAGTGGACCTACCTAACCTAGGGGAGTGATCCAACCATAAATCTATAAATAACTACCAATTCCTATGTGGTGTACTCTATAGAATCAGTTTCATCACTAGCTCTATCTATGTCATGCATCATGACATAACTTATTCTCCTTATATCATTAGTTAAAAGATATGGCTTAAATCCTTTTTCATAATTATTATCTCCATAGTAAGGAGATGAAAGGTTAATGTCTTTGACCGATATCTATCACATAGTGTAGTAACCATAGAAAACTATTCCCACATGTAGGGAAGCCTCATTAGAAACCCCAATCTTATTTAGTCTACCCTAATCAAATTTTTTGGAGTAAATTTATTAGCTACCATTACCACCACCACAAGTCACTCTCTCAATAAAAGTTCTTATGTTCAACATTGAAAAAATAAACCCTATTATTATTAGCAATGTGTATCCCGCAAAACCTCTAACTAGCTATTATTTCTTACTAACTATCTATATCCCTCATTCTTATTAACACTTTTTCACCCCTCATTCTCACTATATTTCATACTCTTATCCCATGATTGGTAGGGTCAAATTCTTTCTATTTTGTCATTTCTTTCTTAATAGAAATGTATTTCCACTAATTGTTAGTTAGTGGATTCATGATCTTGTTGACTATTGCCACACTCCTATAGGAATAAGAATATGACCTTAGAAAATACTTTCCCTTTTACCCCAAACCCATGGATATGAAAGGTCAACAAGATAACAATTTTAGTAGACTCAACCTTGTTCCCACAAGTCATGTCCCCCTAGGAACAAAAATTCCTAAACTATTAAAACATTAAATGAAAAGAAAAACTAATGAAAAATCTCAGTTTTGATACATACATCTCATTCCTCCACTCAATAGCATTGAAAAATCTAGACAACATTCAGCATATTCTTTTATTCTTAAAATGTGTCATAGTTTCAATCACTAAATAAGCTTTAAAAAATGTCACTAAAAGTGTTCTTATCTCACTTAATTCTTAGGAGCCTAGGGCACAAATAAGTTCCTTTTCTCCCTCTTCACTTATAAGAGTCCCTTTTATGGATCTTTATCACCTTCTTGACCCTTGGGTGACCTTTTTTCACCTTGTTCCTTCCTGAAGCCTTTATTTACAAAGTCCTCCCCCCCACCCCCCCTCTTCTTCCATCCTTTAGTGACAAATTTATTTTTCAAAGGCCATCTGAGCCCCATTATATTTCTTGTATTCCTTCTTTAAGTGCATCACCCTATCTCAATAATATCATTTCCCACTAGTCCAAGGTAACTTAGTCTCACATTTTAATTGTTTGTATCATAAAAAATTTTAACTATTAAAAATGATATTATTTTAATGCCTTTCCAAAGAAGGGAAAAATGTAGATACCTAAATTGATTAGTAATTTCCTAATCAAATTCAGATTTCTCCTATGTATTACTAATTAAATACTTATTTAATTAATTTATGTCAACCTTTTAATTCATTAATTAAATTAATTATGGAACAAATAATTAAATAAGAAACCTATGGTTATTTAATTAATTAAACCTCTAAAGTCCCTCTATTAATTTAACAAATACTCAAATTTTGTTAATTAATTCATTTATCTTTTTTTCTCTATTTATGAATCAAATTAAACTAATTTAGTCATTTTTTTTCACATGGCTCCTAACTTTATACCCTAACTATGAACCTTTAAATCACCTTACCTAGGGTTGTAACTTGACCTAGCTCCTTTAAAATGGGTGAGCCTAGAATAGTGGGTGTCACTTTTGTGGCACAAACAAAATCAGCAATGCTAAAAAAAGGTTAAAATTTTGGGGGCTCATGCAAACCCTAGAGTTTGCACAAACCCATAAATTATGTTTGTACGAACCCTATTTCAATATATGTTCATCCAACCACAATTTATTCTTACAAAGTATTCTGTCATGTAGGGAAGCCTCATCAGAAACCCCATTCTTATTTAGTCTACCTAAATCCAATTTGTTGGAGTGAATTTATTAGCTACCCCTACCACCACCACATGTCACTCTCTCAATAAAAGTGCTTACGTGAAACATTGAAAAAACAAACCCTATTATTATTAGAAACATGTATCTCAACAAACCTCTAACTAGCTATTATTTCTTATTAACCAACCCTATCCCTCATTCTTATTAACACTTTTTCACCCCTCATTCTCACTAGATTTTATAATCTCATCCCATGATTGTTAGGATCAAATTCTTACTATTTTTTCATTTCTTTCTTAATAGAAATGTATTTCCACTAATTTTTAGTTCATGGATTCATGATCTTGTTGACTACTACCACACTTCTACAAGCATAAGAACATGACATTTGAAAATACTCTCCCTTTTACCCCAAACCCATGGATATGAAAGATAAAAAAGATCACAATTTTGGTAGATGTGACCTTGTTCCCATAAGTCATGTCCTCATGGGAACAAAAATTCTTGAACTATTAAAGTAGTAAATGAAAAGAAAAACTAATGAGAACTCTTGGTTTTGAAGCATACATCTCATTCCTCCACTCGATAGCATTGGAAACTTTCAACAACATTCATCATATTCCTTTGTTCTTAAAATGTGTCATAATTACAATCACTAAATAAGCTTAAGAAAATGTCACTAAAAATGTTCTTATCTCACTCAATTCTTAAGGGCCTAGGGCACAAATAAGTTTTGTTTCTCCCTCTTCACTTATAAGGGTCCCTTTTATGGGTCTTCATCACCTTCTTGACCCTTGGGTGACCTTTTTTCACCTTGTTCCTTCCTAAAGCCTTTATTTACAAAGTCCTCCCCCCACTTCTTCCATCCTTTAGCGATAAATTTATTTTTCAAACGTCACCAGAGCCCCATTATATTTCATGTATGCCTTCTTTAGGAGCATCACCCTATCTCAATAACATCATTTCCCAGTAGTCCAAGGTAATTTAGTCTTACATTTTAATTCTTTGCATCATCAAAATTTTAAACCTATTCAAACTAATATTATTTTAATGCCTTTCCAAAGAAGGGAAAAATGTAGAGACCTAAATTGATCAGTAATTTCCTAATCAAATTTAGATTTATCCTATGTATTACTAATTAAATAATTATTTAATTAATTTATGTTAACCTTTTAATTAATCAATTAAATTAAATATAAACCATTTAATTAAATAAGAAAGCTATATTTATTTAATTAATTAAATTCCTAAAGTCCCTCATTAATTAAACAAATTCTCATGTATTTTTTTAATTAATTCATTTATCCTTTTTCTCCATTTATGAATCAAATTAAACTAATTTAATAATATTTTTTCTCATGGCTCCTAACTTTAAACCCTAACTACAAACCTTTAAATCACCCAACCTAGGGTTGTAACTCAACCCAACCGCTTACAAATGGGCGAGCCTAGAAAAGTGGGTGTCACTTTTGTGGGACGAACAAAATTGGAAATGCTAAAAAAATTCAAATTTTGGGGCTTCGTGTGAACAATAGGGTTTGTGTGAACCCATAAATTATGTTCACATGAACCCTATTTCAATATATGTTGATGCAAACACAATTTATGGGTTCATGCAAATCCTAGGGTTCACACAAATGTCTAAAATCATTGTAGCATGCATGTTTGTGTGAATTTTTTTTCACACGAACATAGAGTATATGTTTGTGTGAACATAGTGTTCACATGAATATGTTTTTAAATAAAAAACTTTGTTCTTTTTTAGAAAATAAAAAATGGCCTTTTGACCCTCAATACTAGGATCAAATGACCTCATACAATAAATCTTAAAATTTTAAATTTTGTTTCTTGGATAAATCTTTCCAATGACTATGATGTTAATAGGTATTATATTCATCGAGACTTTCAAATATGAGTTTAACTCATTATAGGTTATTAACAATTAAACATCAATTGACTTCAACTCTTCAGGAAAAATTATAAATTAGGTCAATTTTTTTGAAAAATCTCTAGGAAATGTGTTACTAAGTTATATTCCTATTGAAAAAAGAAAAATTTATTTATGATATATTGAGTTCATGTTATGCTAGTCAAAATGAACATATGTCTAAATTATGATTGATGTCACTTTAAAACATCATAAACTATATATGCAACCAAATTGAATCAAATCAAATGTATCCTTTAGATATAGATGTTACAAATCCAACATCAAAATAATTACCTCCTTATTATTTGTAGAAAAAATAGTGCTTGTCAAAATGACTGTCACTCTTTAAAAATATTGATTTTTCATATGTACCACTTTTCAAAGGAGAAGAATTTTTTTACTGAAATGATATTTTATTTTTAATATTTTTACAAAGTAGGAACAAAGTTCTAGAAATTACTATTTTATGTCATCTTCAAATTCTTAATGCTTGTAGAGATATAGTCACCTAAATGTGAGGTTTGTTTCAAAATACTGATTTTAGTGTCAAAATTGGTCAAAAAGTGGAACCCATTATTGTGGGCTCACCCAAATACAAATCCCAATTTAGATAGTTAATAACTCTCACCTTTTCAACTTCAATCCAAACATTACTTTTCTTTAATCCTCATATCAAAATTAAATGCTAGATTATATTCCCAATCACATTCTCTACACATTTCTCCTCTCTCCCATTTTCCAAAATGGTTAGATTTCTCTAAATTTGAACTTTAGGATTTGAGATAAGATATGTCTTTATGATATATTCTCCCAACTTTTAATACCCTCTAATCCTTTCTTCTTGTGACATTCTTCACAAGACTATGAATTTGAGAAATCGCAATTCTTGTGTCTCCTCTAAATTCATCTCAACCTCTCCTCACCTTTTCATGTCAACCATCCATGCCACCATCTTCTTGCCTATAAATTAAATGCTTAAATAATAAAAAATCATCCACCTTCATTGAAAAGTTACCATGTTATTTTCAATCTAAAATTTGTACCTAATAACCCTCATAGCTCAAAAATAGCCACTAACTCTTTAAGATTGATCACCATCCTTTGAGAACATATCCCAAATCTTGGACACAATCTATTCAACAAAGAAATATTTCTTGAGTGTGTATAGGGTTGGCATTCTCTTGGTATTTTTCTTATTTATTTTGGCTCTTATCATAGATATGTCACTAGATTAGCATTTACCTATGTGAGATTTATTTAAGCAATCCATTATACTATTTATTTTCCTTGCATACATTATATGTCACAAGACACTAAAATATCCAATCCAATAATGTTCATGTAGTATATTTCTATACGTATCAATCTATTACTTAAACCTCAACACAATCATACCTAATCAAAATATGTATGTTAAATTAATAGTTTAACTAATATCAAATTGCAAAGAATGCAACTCAAAATATCAGTGATTGTCATCTATCCATCTTCAGTATAGCTACTTTTTGGAATTCTTTAGAATAACTAAGGGGGGGGATGAATCAATTATTGAAGGTGCAAGTGTACAATAAAACTTTTTACAACTTAGTAAACCCATATCCATAAAAAAAAATTCATCATGTATGCATCCATTAGATTATGCAATCACTCAAACTATGATCTTGGTGCTTGCCTCGAACCATATAAAACTTTGTGTAGACTACATACCATGTTTTTTTTGTTAGCATCAAAAAATCCTTCTAGTTATTCTATATAAAATCTCTTCCTCCGATATACCATTAAAAAATGCAAACTTAACATCCATTTGATAAACTTTGAAACCTCTGTATGTAGAGTAAGCAAGCAGAGTTCTTACTCCTTGCAAAAAGAGTGAATGTCTCTCTATACTCTATCCCTTCTTCTTGTGCATATCCTTTACAAACTAATCTTGTCTTGTTTCTATATACCCAATTGGTACCAATCACATTTTTGTCTTGTGGTCTAGGAACTAGAGTCCATGTCTTATTTTTCTCAATTTCTTCAATCTCTTCTTTCATGGCTTTACTATAGTCCACATCTTCTAAGGCATCTTTTACTATTTTAGGTTATTGCATGCTTAATAATCATGTGTTATTTCTCAACTTTTTCCTTTTCATAGGTCTAGCATATTTATCTCCAATGATTTGTGCAACAAGATGATGTCTCTTGACATACTTAGATAATCTTGGTTCAGCTCTAGCTTCTATATTTGGTCTCTCAACTTTGAAATCACTATGTACCTCTCTATTAGGTAGTTCAACATCTCTTTCATATACACTAATTTTAGGATCATAATGTGCCTGCACTTCATTCTACAACTTGGCACTTGAATGTAGCTCAGTTCCTGAATGCAACTCAACATTCATAGTATGTGACTCGAGAGTCATTGCACCTTGTTGTTGGTTTGTAACTTGATTTAAAACATTTTCATTAGTAGGCATACCTTCATAAAAGTATACAAATGATTTTCAATCTTCTAGTTCCTTCATAGGTTCAGCCTCATATACTTCTTTATATTCATCAAATTTCACATTTGCACTTTCCACAACTTCATTAGTGTTAATATTTAAACACTTATAAGCTTTACTTCTTGTGGAATAACCATGAAATATTTCATCTTCACTTTTTGCATCTAGTTTATCATTCCTAAAATCTTTGAGAATATAGCTTTTATATTATCACAATAAAGTATCATAGGTTTAGTGATTTCTTCCTTCATACAAGCCTTTTGCCTAAGAAAAATACTACTCTACTAGTACTCTTTCTTTCATTAAAATTTCCAACCCAATCAACATAAGTATAGGCTTTCAATTAAAATTTCTCATTCTTCTTGTAGTATAGACCATAATCCTTTGTTCCTTTTAGATATCTCATTAGTCTCTTTACTACCATCAATTGATTCTCCTTTTGATTAGCAAAGAATCTCGCAACTATCTTAGAGATAATGCAATATTAGGTCTACTATGTACTACATATTGTAATTTTTCAATCATAGACCTATATAATGGTTGATTCACCTCAGCTAAATCATCATTCTAACAATTTATGTCCTATCACCATAGGTGTACTTGCTAGCTTGGAATATTCCAATCCAAAAGTTTTTCAGTATCTCCTTTACATACCTTAATTGAGTGATGTATATATCATATTTCATCTGATGTACTTGCAAATCCACAAAGAACTTGATCCCTCCAAACATAGACATCTCAAATTCTTGCTTCATTTCATTTGAAAAAGCCTTACATAAAGTATCTTGACATCCAAATATGATATCATCAACAAAAATTTTAGATAACAAAATACCTTTTCCTTTCTTTGTCCTCAAGTATAGATTACTATTATTGTCAATCATCTCAAATCCAATCTTCACTAGATAATTATGTAGTCTCTTCTCTTAGGTAACTAAATGAAGCAATACCATGGAATCCTTGTCTTCCTTAGGATCTTGTACATGAAAACCCTTTCTTTTGACCAACCATCTCTATAAATAGAGAATTAACATCTTTTGGCATTCATCCTCCACTGTCCATTTTAGGGTTAGGATCAAATTAGGTAGGTTCAATGAATCTAACCCTCATTTTATTTCATTCCCTTCTAGAAAATTCTCCTCCAATTCTCCTTGAATTCACCCTCAAAATAGTTCACCATGAATTTTGTGCCACTAGCTCATCAACCTTATCTTCCACATGGTTCACAAAATATAAGAAATCAAACTTGTCAACTTAAATTCATTGAATTCTTGATCTTTCTCATAATGTTGACACTCAACACATACTGCATTCCTCAACATCCACTATCAAAACACTCAATAAGAACTAAAGTTTACTCATCCTCAACATCAACTAAACTTTACTTGGATTACACTATTTCACTTGTCTTACACTGAAATTGACTTTGCTTCACTCCAACTAATTTTCTTCTTGGCTTGCACTAACTTTTCTAGGCACCTACTATCCACTTAATCAAGCTTGGTGGAAAATTTTCATTTATATTCTTCCATACTTTCTCAATGAAATCCAAACTTTGCAACCTTAAGTAGATTATCAATGCACTATAATATCAATGTCTTAACTAAGTCTTGTACTCATTTTCATAATATAACTCAACCTTTCCTCTAGGTTCTATTGTTACTTCATTTGATCAAATCATCTTCATCAATCAAATAAATGATAGTACTTAAATCATATAAGCAATTGTCTTACCAACAAATAGCAAGTTTGACATCAGTGACAAAATAATGATTGAAACACATTTATCATACTTTTATCATTTGTTTTCAACAATCTTTGTCCTTGGCATTGATGGGAAACCAAATGAATAGACTTAATCAAAAAGACCAACAAAATACTAAAATGAAAATAATTCCTTGTATTGAAATCACTCCCTCTATTAGCAACTTCCATCTTCTAAATAGGTTATAAAATTATGTTCTAATCAATAGAAAATCAATCAACTCATCCTTATGACTTCCTTTTGACCATTTCTTATATCTACCTCCTACTACTAGATGTAATCAGCAAGTACACTTGTACACTTTCTCCCTCTCAGTAGATATTATATAGTTTTGTATCTTCTATATCTAGATTTCACCCTCTGTGATTTCTTGAACTCAATACACTTTTTCTAACAACAATCTATTTCTCCCTCTTTGACAAAAATACCAAAGATGTGTCATCTTCATATGAAGATATGAATATTTTTTAGTTTTTCCATCTTTCACCTTACTTGTGACTAATTTATAGCTCTTAATCTTTGATTACATTAGGCATCTCCTAAATTAAGATCCACTGCAATGATGTGTAACATATGTCAATCAACTTGTTTGATTCAAGGCACTCCTCATGCTTCATAGATAGCCTTGGATAGGGGTATCACCCCTATTTTACCTCTTAGATACTCATGAGCATCCTAAGGTAACACTTTTGTGAAGATATCAACTATTTGTTGTTTTTTGTTAACATATTCCATCTTCACCTCTTTAGGTTGAACTAATTGCCTCAAGTAATGATACTTGATTGCAATATGTTTAGTCTTTGTATCCATCACAAGATTCTTAAATATATTTATCTCATTATTCTCTTTACTCTCATCAAGCAATTCTCCCTCGAACTAGTGGAGAATCTCACAACTATGCCTATAGATAATGGAATATTAGGTCTATTATTTCCTACATACTATAATTTTCCAATCATAGACATGTATAATGTTTGATTCACCTCAGTTGAATCATTATTCTTTGAGAATTTATGTCTTGTCACAATAGGTGTACTTACTGGCTTGGAATCTTCCAATCATTTTTTTTTTAGTATCTCCTTTGCATACTTTGACTAAGTAATGTATATACCATATTTCATCTGACATACTTGCAAACCCACAAAGAACTTAATCTCTCCAAACATAGAAATCTCAAATTCTTTCTTCATTTCATTTGTAAAAGCCTTACATAAAGTATCTTGATATCATCAACAAAAATTTCAAATAACAAAATACATTTTCCTTTCTTTGTCTTCAAGTACAAATTATCATTATATATCAATCCTTTCAAATCCAATCTTCACTAGATAATTATGTAGTATATTCTCTTAGGTCATTGAATGAAGCAATACCCTTGACTCCTTGTCTTCCTATGGTTCTTGTGCATGACAAACCTTGCTTCTGACCAGCCATCTCTATAAATAGAGAATTGATATCTTTTGTCATTCATCCTCCATTGTCCATTTTAGGGATAGGTCAAATTAGGTAGGATTCAATGAATCTAAACCTCATTTCATTTCATTTTGTTCTAGAAACTTCTCCTAATCCAATTCTCTTTAAATTTTTCATCAAAATGGTTCACCATGAATTTTGTAGCACTAGCTCATCAATCTAATCTTCTACATGGTCCACACAATCCAAGAAATCAAACTTGTCAGTATAGATTCATCAAATTCTAAATATTTCTCATAGTGCTGACACTTAGCACTAACTAGCTTCTGATGCTTGACACATACCTGGTGCTTGACATTAACTAAACTTTACTCAACTTAAATTGTTTCACTTAGCTTACACTGAAATTGAATTTTCTCAAATCCAACTAATTTTCTACTTAGCTTGCACTAACTTTTCTGAGAACCTATTATCCGCTCGGTCAAGATTGCCAGACAAACTTTGTTTAACTTGTTCTTGTAGACTTACATAGTATAATCCAACCTTTGCAACCTTAATTAGATTATCAGTGCACTATAATATCACTCTCTTAACTGAGTCTTGTACTCCTTTTTATATCATAACTCAACCATTCCTCTAGGTGATATTGTAACCTCATTTGTTCAAATTATTTTCATCAATCAAAAAAATGATAGTACTTAAATCAAATAAGCAATTGTCTTACCAACAAGTAGCAGGTTTGACATCAATGACAAAATAATGATTGAAACACATTTATCATACTTATATCAATCTATTTTCAATAATCTTCCTCTTTGGCATTAATGGTAAACCAAAAGGACTGGACTTAATTAGTAAGACCAACAAAATACCAAAATGAAAATAATTCCCTGTATTGAAATTTCTCCCTCTATCACCAACTTCCATCTTCTAAATAGGTTCCAAAATTATGTTATGAACAATAGACAATCAATCAACTCATCCTTATAGCTTCTTTTTTATTATTTATTATATCTCCCTCAACATTATTACTATCTTACTAAGTAGATATAATCAGTAAGTACACTTGTGCACTTTCTCCCTCTGAGTAGATATTCAATAGTTTAGTATTTTCCTTATTTGAATTTGTCCCTCAATGATTTCTTGAACTCAATACACTTTTAATGACAACAACTTATTTCTTCCTATTTGACAACAATCTATTTTTCCCTCTTTCACAACAATGCAAAAGGCATGTCATCTTCATATGCAAATATGAATATATTTTGGTTTCTCCCTCTATCACCTTGCTTGTGAATGATTTATAGCTCTAGCTCTTTCATTATTTTAGGTAGCTCCTAAAGTAAGATCCACAACATCAATGTATAACATATGTCAATCAACTTGTTTGATGCAAGGCACTCCTCATTTTCTTAGATAGCCTTGGGTATTGGTATCACCCCTAGTTTACCTCTTGGACACTCATGAGCATCCTTAGGTAATGCTTATGTGAAGATATCAGCTATTTGCTCTTTTGTGTTAACATATTCCATCTTCACCTCTTTATCTTGAACTAATTCTCTCAAGTAAAGATACATGATTGCAATGTCCTTAGTCTTTGTATGCATCAAAAGACTATTTGATATATTTATCTCATTATTCTCTTTATTTCCATTAAGTGATTCTACCTAAGATTAGTAGAGAATCTCACAACTATCCCTATAGATAATGCAATATCAAGTCTACTATGTACTACATACTATAATTTTCCAATCATAGATCTATATAATGTTTGATTCACCTCAATTGAATCATCATTGTCTAAAAATTTATGTCTTGTAACCATAAGCGTACTTACTGGCTTGGAATTTTCCAATCCAAAAGTTTTTAGTATCTCCTTTACATAATTTTATTGAGTGATGTATATACCATATTTTATCTAATGTACTTGCATACCCACAAAGAACTTGATCTCTCCAAACATAGGCATCTCAAGTTCTTTCTTCATTTTATTTGCAAAATCTTTACATAAAGTATCTTGACCTCCAAATATGATACATCAACGAAAAGTCAGATAACAAAATACCTTTTCCTTTCTCTCTCTTCAAGTATAGATTTTTGTTATGATTAGTCCTGTCAAATCCAATCTTCACTAGATAATTATGTAGTCTCTTCTCTTAGGTCACTAAATGAGGCAATACCCTAGACTCCTTGTCTTCTTTAGGTTCTTGCATGACAACCCTTGCTTCTAACCAACCATCTCTATAAATAGAGGATTAAGATCTTTTGTCATTCATCCTCCATCACCCATTTTAGGGTTAGGTCAAGTTAGATAGGATTCAATGAATCTACCCCTCATTTCATTTCATTCCCTTCTAGAAACTTCTCCTTTAATTCTCTTTGAATTTTCCCTAAAAATGGTTCACTGTGAATTCTATGTCATTGATTCATCAACCTTATCTTCTACACAATTAACACAATCCAAGAAATCCAACTTGTTGCCTTAGATTCATTAAATTCTTGACCTTTCTTATAATGCTAACAATTGACATTAACTAGCTTTTGATGCTTGACACATACTACATTTCTTGAAATCCCCTATCAAAACACTTTGCATGAACTAAAGTTTATTGGTGCTCAACATTAACTAAACTTTACTCAGCTTACACTTTTTCACTCGAGTTCACTAAATTTGAATTTTCTCAACTCCAAATAATTTTCTTCTTAGCTTGCACTAACTTTTCTCAGTACCTACTATCCACTTGGTCAAGCTTAGCAGAAAAACTTCATTTAACTTTTTCTTCCAGACTTACACAGTGTAATCTAAACATTGCAACCTTAAGTAGATTATCAATACAAATTAATATCATTGTCTTAACTAAGTCTCGTACTTCTTTTCATCTTATAACTCAATATTTCCTCTAGGTTCAATTGTTATCTCATTTGATCAAATCCTCTTCATCAATCAAATAAATGATAGTACTTAAATCATATAAGCAATTGTCTTAGCAACAAGTAATAGGTTTGAAATCAGTGACAAAAAAATGATTGAAACACATTTCTAATACTCATATCAATCTATTTTAAACAATCTCCTTTTCTGGCATTAATGGAAAACTAAAATGACTAGACTTAATTAGTAAAACCAACAAAATTCCAAAATGAAAATAATTCCTTGTATTGAAATCTCTCCCTCTATCAGCAACTTTTGTCTTCTAAATAGGTTACAAAATTTTGTTCTGATCAATAGACAATCAATCAACTCAACATTATGACTTCCTTTTGATCACTTCTTATATCTCTCTCTTACTAGGTAGATATAGTCAGTATGTACACTTGTACACTTTCTCTCTCAGCGTAGATATTCCATTGTTCTGTATCTTTTATATCTAGATATCTCCCTCTATGATTTATTGAACTTAATGCACTTTTCTTGACAACAACCTATTTCTCCCTCTTTAACAATGATGCCAAAGATGTGTCATCTTCATATGCAACTATGAATATTTTTTAGTTTCTCCCTCTGTCACCTTTCTTGTGATTGATTTATAGCTCCAACTCTTTTATTACTTTAGGTAGATCTTAAAGTAAGATCCATTGCATCAATGTGTAACATATATCAATCAACTTGTTTGACATAGGACACTCCTTATGCTTCATAGATAGCCATAGATAGGGGTATCATCCCTATTTTATGTCTTAAATACTCATGAGCATCCTTAGGTAATTCTTTTGTGAAAATATCATCTATTCGCTCTTTTGTGTCAATATATTCCATCTTCACCTCTTTATCTTGAACTAATTGTCTCAAGTAATGATACTTGATTGCAATGTTCTTTGTGTTTGTATGCATCATGGGATTCTTTGATAGATTCATCTCATTATTCTCTTTATTGTCATTAAGTGATCATCCCTGGGATTAGCAAAGAATCTCGCAACTATCCCTAGAGATAAGGCAATAGTAGGTCCATTATTTACTACATAATATAATTTTCCAATCATAGACATCTATAGTGTTTGATTCACCTCAGTTGAATCATCATTCTTTAACAAATTATGTCTTGTCACTGTTGGAATTACAATATGAATGGTAAACTTCTAAGAGGGGGGGGTGAATTAGTAGTTTAAACTTGGACCCATAAAACTTTCATCATACCTCCATCTCATACATTGAATGTGTAAATTGAAATAACATGTAAAGAATATACATCTAAAACATGTAATCAAGTAAACATTCACACACATATGACACCAAATATGATTACTTGAAAAACCTCCAATAAGAAGGTAAAATTGGGGTGGGGATGACACCCACCAATCTTCACTACTATAGTAATAAAGTGTATCCAATGAAGGTTACAATGTTTGACCATGAAACATGATTTACCCTATGAAAGGTCTACCCTATTAAAGGCTTACAAAGAATGTTAAGTCTCACCACCTTGTTAGAGGATTTCAACACCCTGCTAGAAGTATGCCTTGTTAGAGGACTTTAGCTCACAATTAAGTAAGCACCCTATTAAAGGATTTCAATGCAACCTATTAGGACTACTCTATTAAGATATTTTGAGGGAAATCACCTATTAAAATGTCTCAGCATTGATCTTATAGTTAGCACTTGATTCCTTGATAATATATCAACTCTAAACTAATGTCTTTTTTATCCTTCTTGATAAGATATCTCTTTTCTATATACTCTTCTCTATCCTTTGTTCTACTCTAATTGGTTATGCAATATTGTCTCACTTCATAACTCATTAGTCACCATGAATGCTCTATTTTTGCATGCAAACTTCTATATATTCTTCTTCAACACCTTACACACATTAAAGAGTTTAAAGTTTGTCCTCCTTAAGAAGACTTTGGTGACTTAAGGTTAGGTAATAATCTATGGCTAAGATTCATCCATTTTTTTGTTTAACCCTTCTCATTTTTTGATTGGTTTCATGTAATTGCATTGAGAATCCAACTTAAGATTCATCCTTATCTCCAAAATCTTGTAATCCATCCTTAAGACAACTCAAAAATAGTTTACATAGTTTCTTGTGCCATTACAAACAAATATGTCAAACCACGACATCTGAAGTCTTTGATGCTCGACATATACTAATCTTTATACTATGAATCAACATCTATATCACTTAGCATCCACTGTTCACTCAATTATTGAATCACTTCACATATACTATCTTCTTGGTACTTGAGTGACTCATCACATAAGTGGCTTGACACTCACTATGAACTCGACATGCTCTATGTTTTGCTTGGCATATGTTACTTGTTCAGCATGAACTAAGTAAATAACTTAAGTGTGTTGATACTCACTTGTCAAAACCAATCTAAGATCAATAATCTCCCTTTGATATGAGTTTAAAAAATACTTGAGTATACATTAAAATCCTTAATCTTACGAGCATAACATATCTTAACTTAGCTTATATACAAAACTTTAAAATTTCAAAATTTTGTAACAAGTTGTATACCTTAAAATTTGATAACCCCCTATGAGTTGATGGGTCTATTTTGCAACCAAAATTCCTTACTCCTACTAAGTAAATGTGTCTATACTAATATACTTTGACTTCATGTATTTTTGTGCTTACGCTCCCTTAGCTTAATCTATCTTTTCTCTATCCTTTTTCTCCCTTTGCTTACTCTCCCCCATTTCTCTCCCAAAATATTTCCCCATTTCTCTCTCAAAATATTTCTCCAAAATTCTTATTCTTCCCCTTTTTGACACTTATGTCAATGGGCCATACACTTATAGTGTGTTTTTCTAGAAAAGATTTATGGACATCCAATATTATCTTGAGAGCTACATCCCAGTTCTTACATGCTACATCCAAAGACTTGATTTGGACAGCTAGCTTAGCAACAAGGTAGACTAGACCATATAGTGTAGAAAGATTGGGGTCTTTCTTCATTAGGGTTTTAGAATAGCCTAGTTCCTTGTGCAAAATTTTCATATGAGGGGTTAGAGTGATCTAGATGCTAATTAGTTTAGCCCTTATGTTGGTCTCATTTTCTAACAATGTAGCTAGCTAACTCTGGGTTTGAAGAAATGATCTAAAATGCTTTTCACTTTGAGCTAGATTTATTGGTAGTTTTGCACTTGATGTAGTAATTTGGCTCTCTAGGCTCAAAATGTGTCTTCTAGTGTCTTGGCTGAAGAGTGTTGAATTACATAGATTAGTGTATAATGAGAAGATAATCTCAAGTACCTTCTTCACATCCTCAACCTTATTTGCTAATGCAACTTGTGTTAGTGCTATGCCACCTAGTATATTTTTATTTTCTTTGCCTTGGAAGTTCTTTTCTAACCATTATAATAATTTTGCATTGTATCTAGGTTAGCATCAATCACCTTTTCCACTATATTTGTCAATTATTCTATGTTTGGTTTGGTCTCATCTAGAGTTGGAAGACTAAATGCATCTATAAATATGTTTCTTATATCTTATAGTGCCTTCTTCTACCTATGCTCCTTTCTAAGCATTTCTTGATGCTTCTTCCTTGTTAGGGCTTCATGGAGTATGCTCTCTTTCACACTCTGCTCTTCTTGCTGTTGCTCTAGCTCAATTGTTTCCTTGTCATCTATATGCATTTTTTCTCCTCCCTGAATAGTGTCATAATTTTTATCATCTTCTTCATCATCATCCTTTACTTCTATGGGATTTTCCTCACCTTCTTTTATTGTAGTTAACCCATAAGTTACTTTCCACATTTGTGTGGACTTCTTAACTAAATCCTCAATATTATTTTGCAAAACATTGTAGGCTTTGTATTTAGGTAGAAACCTAGCTGCATATTTCTTTACAGCCTTAGCAATCTATACCTTAGTAAGTTTGGGCATCACTTATACAAGTGAGATTTCCCTAATTTTTCTCTCCAAATCTAGACAATAGTGCCATTTTTGCTCAACTCTGCCATATAAACTCTTTGGCATTGAGTTGGCAAGTTCTAGTGGGGTAGTTTTGAATCTTGCCATCATGGCATATATGGCCTCCTTGAATTTATTCTTCTCCACTTTACCAAGATTTTCAAAATCTACATGAGAGAATCCTAAGAAGTTTGCACTACTCTTAACATTTTCACATAAATTTTCTATGTCTAAAAGAGGATTATGACTCACCACCTTAAATTGGCAATCATCATCTAAGTCCATTTTCTCTTCATCAGACTCAGCTTGTGCCACATATATCCTTCTTGGCCTTTTCTACTCTTGACCTCCTTTCTCTACTAGTTTGGTCTTTTCCTTAGCCTTTTGTGTTGTTGCACATGTACTAGCCCTTATAGTAGGTGCAATAGGCTTGGCTTGGCTTGGTTTTACAGTTTTCTTAGCCCTTGTCATAGGTCATGCCTTGGTCTTCCTCTTCTTTGAATTAGTGTGTGTAGGTGCTTCCTTAGCTTCTTCTTCCTCATCACCTTTAGTTACTTCACTCTCCTCCTCTTCTAGCTAATCTTCACCCATACCCTAATTTAGTGCAAGAGGTGCTTGTGCTTGAGAATATTTTTCCTCTTCATCATCATCTTCTTCTTCTTCTTCCTACTTGACACCCTCTCCAAATTTAGCTTTCAATTTCTTCACTATCTTCTCCTTTTTATTCATGGTAGAGGAAATCTTCAATTATATGGTAATTTTGGACTTTTTCATTTTATAGTTTCCAAATACCTTTTCACTTTTATCCACCTCTTTTGCAAGTAATGCAATAATAGTTACAGAGGCTTCATCCATATTTTTTTCATAACCTAAGGGTCTCAATCATCTCACCCTTGGTGTAGTAGCTTGTACAAAAGTATAATCGATGTCCACTAGAAAATATACATCATCATAGTGTTTCTTCACTAGTGACACTAGTATTCTCAATCTCTCCTTCATTGACTACTTGAAGTTTTCAAAATAACCTATCATCAAAGATTCAAAATTCTCACCCTAAATGTTCAATATATTCACCAATCTACACTACTACTAATCTATTTGTTTTCCATCCAATAGTGCCAAATTAAGGGAATGTGTTTTGAACATAAAAGAATATGCATACCAAGATAGAACCAAATTTATATTTTGAACTCTTTTTCTTCCTTATAGCTCCAAGGTTCATCATTAGATGTTGTAATTATAACTCTGCAAGATCATATGTGTGATCTTTCTTAACAATTTTTTTATCCCACATCCATAGCTATATAGAGCACACTATTTAATCTACTAGATTGATAGAACTTGTGTGATATAACCCTTATAGAAAACTCATTCAATGGATCAATTTAATTTTATCAATTGTCATGCCTCTCTTGTTCCATACAGCTCCAATATTTGTCTCAATTACCTCCTTTGAATCACTTCTCAATGTCTTAGGCCAATCTAGGGTTGAGTACCTAGTAACCCTATGAATTATTCTCTTAGTTATTTTGATAGGTCCATTATCTAGCCATAGTAAACCATCATGAATCCGGCTAAGCACTATCCTAATCTACTCTTTTTTAAACACATTTGGAAAATCTAGGGCTCATGTTAACCCTTTCTTCTTTACAATTTTGAATTCTTCCTTTAGTACACCATTATTACAGAGCCTGCCATATGCTTCCCTAATCTCCATATCCCCAATGCTACCAATTTTATAGTTATAGCATTTCCTAACATCATGCACCATTAAAATGTTTGGTGGAATCATGGATAATACAATAGAAGGGTCTTGCTTGTAAGCAATATCAGGAATAGCTTTGAATATGGGTTGTTTAAATTCATTACTCACTAATTGAACATTCAAAACTTGCTTTCCCTCTACATTCTTTGAACTAGATGCCATTTGTGTGAAACTAGGGTTTACAAAATATAAACTCTGTAGCTTGGCTCTTGATAAATACCTTATGAGATCTGATGAAGTGGTCTAGAATTTTTGCTAAAACCTTCTACAACCACTTTGAATGGATTTCTAGATTGCATTCTATTTCCTCATTCTTTCTCAAATTTGAAATGATGTCAAATAAGCTAAAAATGATAAAATACCCTTTGAAAACCTTATAATAAATGTTGAGTGCTTACATAGCTATAAGCTTGGCATCAACCAATTTAAGGCTCACTCAAAATCCATTAACATTTTAACCACTCTACAATCATTATGAGCTTGACATCAAGTAAGATTTCACTCAACACATATAGGAAATATTTCATGCTTAGTAGTAACATGAAAAACTGAGAGATTTGTCTTAGATTCCTAATAACATCTCACATCTTTGTTCTTGATAATATAATCCTTTCAATAGTAAAACCTTTTGGAACTGATGTATGATATGGCCTTTAAATATTAGTCCCACATACCTCTTGATTTCTTAGTTTGATGAGGTGTGATCACCTAATCCATTAGGAAAAGTGATCCCTTATTCATTTGATGTGTTGTAATCATCTTTCTTCTTTCATGTCTTATTCATTTCATCTCTAACATTTTCAACATTTGGCTTGCCTTTGCCTTTACCAAATTCACAACTTGGTGCCTTTGACTTTGTTTTTCAATATCTACTGATGTGACCAGTCTTCAAACAACTGAAACATGTGGTTTTTCTCAACCACCTTTTCTAGTCAACTCTGAAGTCTATCCTAATACAATTCCTAGGAACACACCCATATTCTTGACAATAATGACAACTATATCTTGTATTATAATCCAAGTTATAAGAGCTTGCATTGCTCCTTACCTTTGTTTCCCTATTTGAAGTCCACATGGATTTGGATCTACATTCAAAAGCTCTATGTCAATACATCTGATAGTTGTAGAAATATCCTTCAAATCTTTTTATGTGCACGATCTTGGTTTTGTATTCATGTGTCTAATGACCTTGTTTGTTGCACTTATGATAGTGAGCCATGCTCTTATGATTAATATTCTAATTTTTAGTCTTGCTTCTACACACATTAGTAGTATGTCCTTTATTACTACAATTATGACAAGTAGGTTTGAAGTTCTTACCTTTGTTGCTCCTTTCTTCAGCACTTTTGGATGATTCTCCTTCTTTAGTAACTTTCTACCCCAATCCTAATGTGTCATTATTAGATCTAGGTGATCTCATTAGTTTCTCAAATTATTTGATGGCTTCACTTCATTTGTTGAAACTTTCAGTAAACTCCTTTTCACTTTTTAGGTCACTCTACAATTGATCATTCTACAACTTCATTGTTGTTATCTAAATGTCCTTGACATTCAACTCATAGTTGGAATTCATCATTTGACTTAGAGTATCCAATTGCATGTTGGAAGTCTTGGTTAGTTCTAATTATTTCTCTTCTAGTTTGTTGGCCAAAACTATTTTTTCTTCTTCAATAATAGCCTTATCTTCCATGGCTTTCTTCTTTTGTTTAGTCAATTCACATAGCAATATGGCTTGTGATTCTTGCTCTAACTTGAGATTTTTTATTTCCTCACCTTGGGCTCTATTCTTTTCCATTAAATCAACAACTATTGCATCAAATTCATATCTGCAAATAGCTTAGTAGTTTCTATCTCTTTGTATTGTGTGTCATTCTCCTCAATAGAAATTTCCTTCCTTTTCATCAAAGATTTATTTAGATATTATCTTGCATGATTTAGTTGATGTATAATGAGATGTATTTCAATCTCCTGATTCTCAATAGTCTTTTCTAAATTGTAGATTTTCATTTCCAAGATCTTCCCTTAAAGATGCAAAGCTTCTCTTTCAAAGAACAAAGCTTTGATACCAATTATTGGAATTAGAATAGGAAAGGTAAACTTCTAGGGGGGTGAATTAGTAGTTTAAACTTGGACCCATAAAACATTCACCATACATCCATCTCATACATTTAATGTGTAAATTGAAATAACATGTAAAGAATATACATCTAAAACTTGTAAGCAAGTAAATATTCATACACATATGACACTAGATATGATTACCCAAAAACCCTCCAATGAGAAGGTAAAATTGAGGTGGGGATGACACCCAAAAATCTTCACTACTATAGTAATAATATGTATCTAATGAAGGTTACAATTTTTGACCATGAAACATGATCTACCTTGTGAAAGGTTTGCCTTGTTAAAGGCCTACAAAGACTATTAGGTCTCACCTTGTTAGAGGATTTCAACACCCTGTTAGAAGTGTGCCTTGCTAAAGGACTTCAACTCACAATTAAGTGAGCACCATGTTAAATGATTTCAATACATCTTGTTAGGACTACTCTATTAAGAGATTTTTACTGAAATCACCTGTTAGAATGTCATAGTATTGATCCTACGATTAACACTTGTTTCCTTGGTAATAAATCACCTCTAAAATGATGTCTTCTTGATCCTTCTTGATCAGATGTCTCTTTCTTGTATACTCTTCTCTATTCTTTGTTCTTCTCTAATTAGTTTTGCAATGTTGTCCCACTTCATAACTCCTTAGTGACCATGAATGCTCTATTTGCACATGCAAACTTTTCTAAATTCTACTTCAACACCTTACACACACTAAAGAGTTTAGGATTTGTTATCCTTAAAAAAACTTTGGTTACTTAGGGTTAGGTATGAATCTAAGGCTGAGATTCATCCATTTTTCCACTTAATCCTTCCCATTTTCTAATTGGCTAGATTTAATTGCATTGAAAATCCAACTTAAGGTTTGTCTTTATCTCAAAAATATCATAATTCATCCTTAAGTTATCTCAAAAATGGTTTATAGAGATATTTCTACCATTACAAACAAATATGTAAAAATTGTCTTACTCAACATCTAACATCTCTGATGGTTGACATATACTAATCTGTATACTATGAATCAATATCTCTATCACTTGGCATCCGCTATTCACTTGGCTCCTAAATCAGTCGACATATGTTACTTGTTTGGTATGAATTGAGTAAATAACTTAAGTGTGTTGATACTCACTTGTCAAAACCAATCTAACATCAACAATCACCGTAGTTGTACTTACTGGCTTGGAATCTTCCAATATAAAATTTTTTAGTATCTTCTTTACATGATTTGACTAAGTTATTTATACACCATGTTGGGACTCAAAATTGTCTTCCCGATTTGAGCACTATTCCAAGCTTTTGAGCCCTTTTAAGAACTTTTTAATGCATACATACTCAAATGTACTTGTGAGGCATAAGAGGTATTTAATGTTTCTAACACTTTTCATTCAATGCATCTCTATGTTCCATCATGATAAATTCCCATTCTGAGCCATTCCATGAAGTCTTGTTTTGAGCAATGTTCAAATCTGCATTTTTGCTTAAGTGTCAAATAGTGACAAGAGGCCTTGTTTGCATGTGAATATCTCACACCCAGTTATATTTCATGACTCACAACTTTGGGAGTGTGTAGTGTCTATAAAAAAGAGCCAACGTGTTAGATTTTGAGTCACTTTGAATCTGCTTGACTAGGTTTTGAATCCCTTGAAGTTGGTCATTTATTATTATCATGCTGATGCAAATTGTTCAAAATTTTGGGAAGCCCTATTTGACTTGTTATAACTTTGACCCAGTTGACTAAAATGAGAAAATTCCTTTGTGTTGCATTCTAGAGGTTAGAGACTTGCTATGTTTCAATTTTGAGCTTATGATGAATATGTTTAATCAATTTTCAAACATGATTCCGAAAGCAATTTGTGAAGTTTTACTGGTGTAAGTAAATGCAAATTGGTTAGTACCCCTATTCATGATGTCATATATTGAAATCTATGATAGGTGAGATCAAATGGATTGTACCACTATTTTTTATTCCAAAAATTGTTTAAGTGTGTCAGTTTGCAAGTCTTGACAAATTTTTTTGCACACTTTCTCAAGTCCATTCCATTTACAAAAAATGTTTTTTCTGTTAGTGCTTCTAGTCTACAAGTTACAAGTAGCCCACTTTGACTGTTCGCCAAATGTGTCCTATTATTTTTCATGAACCTTAATCTTAGATTCATATTGTCCTCGTAATAGTGAACAAATTCCCTAGTTTTTGTTTCCCCAAGTGTCAGTTTTCCCTATTTCTAAAGCCAAATTTGAATGCATTTTGTGGTTTTTTGACATGTTTTCTTGCAGGTAGTTCTAAGAAGGCAACTTTGATAGTCAATATCTATTGAGTTAGAATTCTTCATGAGTCAAGATTCGATAGGATGCAAGTGTGCAAAATAGAGAATTAGTATGTTTGCTTTCAGTGCTCAGTCATAGGACCTCTTGGCACAAAATTGTCAAGTTGCAAAAAGAGGTGAAATGAGCTTTAAAAGTTGAAAAAAATGATGCAGATTGTTTCCTATTAGTACCAGGTGTTCATCAAAGAATTTTAAGAAGTGAGTTGTCTAAAAGTCAAAAAAAATTTAGCCGAACACATTTTGGGCCTGACTAATTCCATCAAATTGATAGGATGTTAGGATTTGGGGGTGTCCAAAGGATGTTACAATGTTTCAACCTCAATTTTTGATGCATTATCATAGAAAAATCAAATGAAGAATAAAAATATATACTTGATGATAAGTGGTTCGCATTCAAGCAAAGTGTGGGATAAGTGAAAGGAAAAAGGGACTAGTCAAAGTTCATAATGAAGACAAGAATTAGAAGATGTACTCTCATCTCAAATAACTAAATCACAATCCTAGATCAATGTAATTGGGATAAATGAGTTCATTCTATCAAGAGTTTCCACCAGGAGTTAAATACAATATTGTGTAGAATGGAGTGTTTCTTATGAGAGACATTTTCTTATGCCAACACAAATAGAAGACACTATCAAGGATCATTTATTTTTGAAGTCTAATCTAAGCTGCAGTAATAGAGCTTTCCCTCATTAGTGCAATATAATAAAATGAAAATGGTGAGAAGTATGGAGTCAAAGCATTGAATAAACATGTCATTGATGAATGTGTCTATATCTCAGCCTATAATGTGGAGAGCCATGAGTTTGCCTAACTATGAAAGCGATAGTTTGAAGGGGTCCCTCATGCCAAGGGAACTATAGAGAATCCTAGGTGGTAAACCTTGAATGATCATAGCATGGTGGAGGATGAAAATAGCACAAGAAGCCCACATCAAAGGCAACCCACATCAAGAGAAAATTGCTCAACCAAGAAATTGATCTAGAATTTCACCACCCCATTAATTCTATTGATAATTAGAGAAATGATAGCAACAGTCATTTCATCAACCATGGAATTCTGGTGGTATATTTCTTTCAAAATGATGGCATTGGGATGAGTAGTGATTTTGAGAATAGTTAAGCACAAAAATGACTTATTAAGAGGATCTCACATCATTATCAATGGAAGTCATAAACATAAATAGTTATTTTTAAAGCAAACAAATTTTGGAAACAAGGGAGGGAAATTGTTGAAAGACATATTGAGCACTTGAGCTCTCACTTGGGAGCACATGCCTTGATCAATGAGAATCATTTAGCCATGGTTTTGTGTTCCAAAGTAATGGTGAAGTTTCTTGTGAGCTCTATAGTTTTAGTGGACTACATGAAGGGTAATCATATGGGTATTTAGGAGAAGATTTTTTAGTATTTCAAAGATCACCTAGAACTACAAACTTTGGTTTAAATATACAAGGATGAACATAGGGATCTTGCAATGAGACAACTCAAAGGGCTCATCAGAGATGTCAGGATTAGACCTCTCAAATATCTTTTGGAGGATCTAGCTCAATACTTTGCAATCATTGAGGTTGCACGGGCCATCAATCTTTCTATTAAAATAAAATTAGGGGTCCAATTAAATCTTTGGAGCAGAAGTGTGATAAATTTGGGTACTCAGAAACATAGCATATAAATTGAATGTGCCAATAGAAGAAACAATCGACAATAGAAGTAAAGAAGCCACTGGAAGGAGAGTAGGGCATTTGGAGAATTTATCCCACATTACCTATGCTAAACTTTACTTAATATGCTTAATGTATTTGAGACACAGGCTTTTGTAAGCCTCAAAGCTGCTAGGTGAAGCCCATGGTAGGTGGAAGTAAGGACAAGTCAATTTTTACCAGAGAAGGCACCAAAAAAAATTGCCAAAATCTAGTGGTCACCATGTCGCCACCGAAATATGGGAGGTTTTACTGGCAAGTGACATGGTGACCTCTCAAAAAAGTTAAAATCTAGTGAAAGGTTGTGGGGATTGTGGGATCTAGTGGTGATCATGGTGGGCTCTTAGATTTTGACAAGTGGCACCACATGACTGGCCAAGGAAGATATAAGGGTATATTTTAAAATATTGAAAATCTTTCTCCAATTTTAGCGTTCAATGAGGAAGTTAAAAATTTGTTTTAAATATTGATTTTGTATAGCTCTGACTATAGAAATATTTAAATTTTCCAAATTCATCTATTTAAAATTTTTTTGTTCATAGTCCTGGGTTAGTTTTTCAAACGGTTGCTAGAGGCACAATTTTTGCCTAAAATGTGGACTCCAATATACTGTTGGAACCAGGAGAAGACAAACTTTCTGATTTTGGAGTTTCTTTTTGCACAAGAAGTCACTAGTTCAAGTATGGGCATAAATGTAAAATTGGGGCCTTCCTTGTGAAATTGCTGAAAATTGAAAATACAGTTATGGGTCTAGTAAAAACACATGGTAAAAGGTCTGTTGGGTTAATTTTGGGAACATTATGCCATTCTAGTATAATTTGGCTCCAATTTTTAGTTATGATGAATATTTGTTTTCTAGTTGTGATGAATTTTGGGATTGAGTCATGATTGAAGAATCAGATCTTTTTGGAATGAAAGAGGAAGTGGAAAATATCTCTTGGAGAGGATTGAAATCTTTCATCCTATATATGTACTTTCATTTTAGGGGGTTTGAAAAAAGGGATAAAAGTAAGGAGTTGGAAATTGGAAAAGAAATTCTAGAATTGATGAAGTCTAAATGGAAAGTATTTGGGATGTGTTGGTTCTAGATCATGAAGCTATGCTTTGGTTGTGATACCCCCTTCCTATCCCATCAGTTTCTCCTTCCCGCCATTTTCTCTCTTGTATGACAGCATATGCATATTGTACAATCTAGTTTATTTAGTATTTTGTGAGTCAATTTCATGCATTTTTATGTATTATTTTAAGGAAATCAATACAAAGAACAATAGGTGTTGAGTTTCATTTTAAATCTTGCCTCCTTTCTTAGTGACTTGTAATGTTTTATGACCTTTGAACAAAGAGCCTAGATCATAGTTGCAATCCCTTAAGGCTGTATGTTGTTTTGTTATTTCTTGTAATTCAAAGAGTTGTGTAAATACTTCAGGGAAATCAACAAGGTTGTAGGTTTATTGAGGAGGATATTAGGTAAGAATGAGATTTAGATTGAACATTGATATCCAATTTACAAGTTAAATGGATAGATATGGAGTCTTGGCATAGGATATGTGTCTTAGATATCCAAAATGCATGAGAGAGATTTATGAATTTCCCAATGGATGAAGCATTGATCAACTACAAGGTCATTAGTTTGTTGTCCATACTTAGTTTTCATCCACTTTCCCCACCCACATAAAATCAAATCAAATTAAAACCATCTTTATATTTTATGTTTGAAGGGCTAAAATAGGATGACCTCATTCAGCTTATGAATTGCATTGTCTTGCATTTAGCTATTGTAAATCTATTTTATTGCATGAGTCAATAGGATAAATAAGGGTTTAATCTACTTTGTTCATATTCTAGACTATGGTTGTTTGTAATGGTCACACAGTAGGATCTCTACATACTCTCGCCTTGGTTTTACAGAGCCAAAAGTGAAAGAAGCATTATGCTTTGCTATGTTGGTCCAGATCCATTTGACTATTGTTGAAGTCTGGGAAGTAGCTAACCCTTAGGCATTTCCATTTATGCTACCTTCTGGAATGTTTTATCACTGTGCATTTTAAAACACCAACCCACCATATTTCATCTAATGTACATGCAGACTCACAAAGAACTTGATCTCTCCAAACATAGACAACTTAAGTTCTTGCTTCATTTAATTTGAAAATACCTTATGTAAAGTATCTTAACCTCCAAATATGATATCATAAAAAAAAAATTAAGATAACAAAATACCTTTTCCTTTCTCTATCTACAAGTAAATATTGTTGTTATCATTAGTCCTCTTAAATCCAATCTTCACTAGATAATTATGTAATCTCTTCTCTTACATGACTGAATGAAGCAATATTGTAGATTCCTTTGTTGAATACAATTGATTAATTGTGCATTGTCTTTGATGTTGAACAAAATATTATATCATCACTAGTCAGTGTATGCCAAGCTCACTTAGGCATTGAAAATAGTTTTCTGACTCTAGAGTATTCTAGAGTTTGCCTAGTTCAAAAGACAATATCTACTGAGTTCAATCAGGTGTCAAAGAAAAGTTTGTGAAAGTTGAGTTTTAACTGAGATCATATGAAGATGAGAGAAGATGAAAATATTGCAAAAATAGGTTGAGAGAATTAAAGCAAGTGTGAGAGCAATCAAAGCATCTGGATGAGACATTGAGGAGAAAACAGTTGTGATCAAGGTACTCTAAACCCTTCTTCCTATCTATGCAATTAGAGTGTTTACTATTCAAGAAATGAGATGTGATCCAAATAGAAAAATATCTTTGGATTCTCTAGTTGGAAGATTGACATCTTTTGAGTTGGATAACTATGATAACTATGTTCCTAGGTCTAAAGATATTGAGTTTTCATTTGAAGCCAAACTCCTACTCAAGAAAATGAGTAAGAGATCAAAGGCCAATCAATTAGGAAGTGAAGAAGAAGAAAGTTTTGATAGTGATCTTGAAGTTGTTGAAGCCCTACTTGCAAGGAAATATTCCAAAGGAAGAGAAAAGTACAAAGGTAAGATACCTCTAATCTATTTCTCTTGTGAAGAAGTTGGTCATATTGCTGGAAGGTGCCCAAATAGAGAAGACAAGGATGGAAAGAAAAACAATAAGTACAAAAGCAAGAAGGAATTCAAAAACTATAAGGACTATAAGGATAAAGGTAAAAAATCTTGTTTTATAGCTAAAGATTTTGATAACAGTGAAGATGAAATGGTATATATAACTATAAAAGATGAATCTGATGCTGAAAGAGATAAAATGATGCTTATCTCTCATATTATAAAAAATGACACATGGATTATTGATAGTGGTTATTCACATCATATGACTAGAGACAAAAAGAATTATGAACCATGAAATATTATGATGGTGGTAGTGTGAGATCTAGAAACAATGAACCTTGTTACATAAAAGGAAAAGGATGTATCTCATTAACCAATGAACTTATATGTGGTAATGCTTATTAGGTTGAAGGACTTCAGGACAATCTACTGTGTGTGGCACAATTGAATAACATTGGATTAAAAGTAAATTTATGAATGGGAAGGAGAAACTACTAAATGAAAATGGAAATCTAGTTGGATCTAGCAAAAAAACAAAAGGTAATTTATTTCTATCTAGATCTTAGTGAAAGTTCATGTTTTATTGCTCAAGTAGAAGTAAGTTGGTTTTGGCACAAAAGATTATGTCATGTGAATTTTGATAACATGGTTAAAATAAGAAAAAATAAAAGAGCAAGAGATATTCATAGCTTGAGGAAACCTGATATGGGTCTATGCAAAAATTATCAAATTGGTAAAATGGGAAAGATTAGTTTCAAAATCAAGAACTGTCATTTTGAAGAAGTCTTAGAGCTTGTGCATGTAGACTTATGTGGACCTATTTTTTAGTGTAAATAATTAATTATTATTACACTTTACTTAAGTTTACTTAGGTTAATGCATTATTTTATTATTTTATTAGTTAGACACCTAGGAGTATGCGTAGTCATATGAGTTGTCTTTTTGACAACACAAAAGCATGCATCTCATTTTAGCACATGGTTTCTACAACAAAAGAGTTTTCATATTTATCTGAGTTGTCATGTAGACAATACAATTATTCACACTCTAATTAAAAATATGGTGTCTAAAACATCTTTTTACATGACACATCTATGTAAGCTTATCCTCTCATCATCACACTAACTTCTATGCTCAATGGAGGATAATCCACTTAGTAGGCATGTGCTTAGTTGTAAAGCTTATCACTTTGTTGACTTCTAGTCATTCTAGAGGCCTTTATATACATGAACTTCTAGTGTGTATGTGCATCAATTCAATTTTTATATTGTTCTGTTGATCATACTTTATTGGTCCAAATTGTGCTAATGCTTGAGCTTCTCGATCTTGGGTGATTTTTTCTTAAGAAAAATTCTTACATAGTATCAAAGCTATACCAAATTCTTACACTATTGAAATAGAGAGTTGTAGTGGAGATATGTTTTTCATTTTTTTTCTAATGACTATTCTAGAATGATGATTGTAATGTATCTAAAAGAAAAATCTAAAGCTTTTTGAAAATTCATGTGGTATCTAGCAAGAGCAGACAAGGAAACTAGAAGAAGCTGAGGTGGTGAATTCATTTAAAATGAATTTAATAAATTTTGCATTGAAAAAGGAATTAAGAGACAAGTATCAGCCCCTAGTACTCCTCAATATAATGGTATAGCTAAGAGAAGGAATAGATCCATCATGGATTGTGTAAGAATATTGATGATAGAAAAGAATGTTGCAATCAAAAATGGGAAGGAAGCAATTAGTACTGCAGTGCATATCTTGAATAGAGTAGAGTTGAAGAAAGAATGAAATAAAACTCCTTATGAACTGTGATTTGGCTACAAACCTAATGTAAGTTACTTGAAAGTATTTGGCAACAAATTATCTTGAAAGAATCTAAGAAAAATAAATTTGATATCAAAGGTGATGAAGGCATATTCCTAAGATACTCCTACAAAAGTAAGGCATACAAATGTTTAAATTTATCTCCTCATAAAATCATAGAAAGTACACATCTGAGAATTGATGAGTTTGTAGAAAAGAGTGAATAAGAAAGAAATAAAGAATCTAAGGATTACATAATATTTGTTTACTATGAACCTAATACTCTACCAAATATATCCATAAGAAAGGAGGTCTCACATTCTAAGTCTCCAAAATATCCAACAGCTACCAAGTTGCAAATAGTCACTAGTACATTTGGACCCAATTTTTGACCAAGGTTTGTTGCTATTTTTCTCGTTAAAATTTTGACCAAATTGTAGGTTGGTCAAAATTTTGACAAATACATTCATCAAAATTTTGGCCAACATACAATTTATTTGTCAAAATTTTGACCAACCTGCAATTTGGTCAAAATTTTGATGAGAAAAATAGCAATGAACCTTGGTCAAAATTTGGGTCCAAATTTACTAGTGAGTGCAACCTAAGTCACGATTTGAAGGGCCTAAGTCATAGTTAGAAGCTATTGAGCTACTATAAGAGAAAACCGAGTCTAATGGACCTGGGTTACAAATAGTGGGACCTGAGCTTAATACTAAAGTTCATGATGAAATCAGTGAAACTAACTCCAAATCCAAAGTACATGTGCTAGCAAGATATGTCAAAATGTATCATGCACCTAACCAGATCATTGGAGACAAATCAAATGGAAAAATGACAAGAAACAAATTGAAAGGTACATGTTTAGTTGCTGAATTTGAACCTAGAAATGTTAAAGATACTTTGGATAGTGAAAGTTGGATTAAAGCAATGATGGAAGCAATAGAATAAATAGAGAAGAACAAAACTTGAACTCGTGTTTCTAGATCCAATGATGAAAATGTAATTGGCACAAAATGGGTATTCAAAAATAAGCTAAATGAAGATAGAGAAGTTTCTAAAAATAAAGCAAGGTTAGTATCTAAAGGTTATTATCAAGAAGAAGGTATTGATTATGGTGAAAATTTTGCTCCTATTGCAAGATTAGAGGGTGTTAGAATTTTGGCAACATATGTAGCACATAAAGGAGTTAAATTTTATCAAGAGGATGCAAAATATACATTCTTGAATGGAATTCTTAATGAGGAAGTCTACATAGAACAACATGAAGGTCTTTTAGATCTTAGCAAAAGAGATATGGTTTCAAAACTACACAAAGCATTATATGGTCTAAAGCAAGCTCCAAGAGCTTGGTATGAAAGACTTTATAACTACTTGGTACAAATTGGTTTTCAAAGAACAAATGATAACAATAGTTTGTAGATCAAAGAAGGACCAGACAAGAAGATTGTGTTGGTAGAAATATTCATTGATGACACTCTATTCACATGAAATAATGACTTATGCAAGGCATTTTTAGAAGAAATGAGTAAAGAATTTGAGATGTTTATGTTTGGAGAGATAAAATTATTTTTTGGATTGTAGATCAAGTAGGAGAAAGATGATATCTACATTACTCAATCTAAATATATCAAGGAGATACTAAAGAAATTTGGAATGGAAGACTCAAGACTAGTTGGAACCCCTATGTCTACTAGAAATAAGATTTTCAAAAATGATGATTCCAAAGAGGTAGATCAGACCACATATAGATCAATGATTAGAAAATTGTAGCATGTAGTGCATACAAGGCCTAATATTGCATTAGCAGTTAGTACGGTGGCAAGATTCTTGGCAAATCCTAAAGAAAATCACATGATGGAAATCAAAAGAATCATGAATGAGATATCTAAAAGGTATTGAAGAATATGATTTTTGGTAAAAAAAAAAAGAGGAGGCAATTAGGATTTAAAAGTATTTACAGAGGTTGATTGGGTAGGAAGCATTGATGATAGAAAGAGCACCAGTGGTGGAGCATTCTTTCTTGATAAAAGACTAGTGTTTTGGACAAAAAAGAAACATAATTGTATTTCTTAGTCCACAGTAGAGGTACAATATGTGGTAGCAGTAGTTAATTGATCTAATATTATTTGATTCAAACAACTATTGGTAGGTATGAAGATAGAGAGCAAAGATCTAGTGGTTATATACCATGATAACACCAGTGCAATTAATATATCAAAGGATCTAGTGATGCATACGAAAAAAACACATTGCTAAAAAATATCATTTTTTGAGAAAATTGGTACAAGATAAAGAAGTCAAATTGGAATATATAAATACTAAAGAATAAATTGCAGACATATTCACTAAGCCATTATCTAAGGATGCATTTATGTATCTAAGAGGTAAGCTAGGGGTCATTCCCCTATTTGAAGCTCACTAAATGAAGCTTAGTGATGCATCAACTAGAGAATGTTGAAGATCAATTAGTTGGTGTAGTATCGACAAAGGGCATATTGCAAGTGAATTAGTACAAAAGGTACATTAATATTCTCTAAATATTGTCTTTCGCATGAGATGTCAAAGAGGGAGAAGTTTGTTGTCATATCTCATAGAAACTTTATAAAGATAAAGTGTAACAGATGTCAAAATGGGGGAATGAACTTGGTATGATATCAAAGATAGAATTTTCTATCAAAAGAAGTTATTACAAACAAAAAATTTCTGACAGAGGGAGAGATAAAGGAAAAAGCAGTTCAAACTGATAGAGGGAGTTCTCATGGATGAGAATCAAAATGAAACTAAGGATATATTTCGTACTCTCTAAAAATTTCATTGCATTATGCAATATTGTATTTCCATCAATCCTAAAGAGGGAGATTGTTGAATACAATTGATTAATTGTGTATTATCTTTGACGTTACACAAAATGTCATATCATCACCAATCAGTGTATGTCAAGCTCACTCGAGCATTGAAGACAATTTTTTATGTCTATTGAGCATTCCAAAGTTTTCTTAGTTCTGAAGATAGTATCTACTAAGTTCACTCAAGCGTCAAAGGAATGTTTGCAAAAGTTGAGTGTTAACCATGCTCACTCAGTTAATGAAGGAAATGTTAGATGGAATGAGTGTTAACAGAGATTACTTAGTTACCAAAGGAACTTTGTGAATATCCAGTGTTGATCGAGTTGACTTGGGTAACATAGAAAAATTATTTTTGAGTTAGTGTCTACCAAGCAGGGTGGGCTAACGAAGGATTTTCTTGTTTTGGCATATTGAGTTCAATTGATTTATCTATTGCTTCTAGCCAACTGAGAAGATGAATATGAATTATTCTAAGTTATATTTAAGCTAACTTAACAATATGAAAGATATAAATATAAGGTCAAGTTGAGGATTAGAAAATGTATGCTAATGGAATATAATTGAAGATTTGATAATGTCAAGAGGAAATGAATTGGAAGGATAAGAAAAATCTCCTTGTTGAGATGCAAAGATACATTCAATCAAGAAGGATCAAGTATACAAACCAATATTGAGATCTCTAATTAGCAATTCAGTTGCATCAAAAATCAAGTCATATCATTGTTACTTTCTAATCATTATAGAAATGATCTAAATCTCCATCATTTTTTTCTTCTTTCTCCTATTAATCATGTTTTGTGTTGGAAATATAAGAGGAGTAATTGAGAGGAGAGGGGTGAATCAGTACCACTAAAATAAAGCCTAGATCCCTTAGATGACAATACGAAAGAACTCTGTGAAAACTTAACACTTCTAATGCTTGACAAACACATAGAAAAATGCTATAACTTGGTAAACATTGAAATAGCTTGATAAATGTATAACATAGAAATCTTTGTGATATTATCCATGATTAATATTTTACTTTAACTTAGTTGTAAACACATAAAATAAATAGCATGAACACACTTGACATGAAAATTTAACGTGGAAACCCAATTTAGGAAAAAACACCAATTACAACTAGTTATTGATTTTCACTCTTCTAAAGTGAGCCCTGTTAGGAGCCAACCCTGTTAAAGGTTACAAAATATATTGTTAGGTGTGACCTTGTTAGAGGATTTAATAACCTTGTTAGGAGTGGCTTTGTTTATGATCACTATCTTAATTGATCCTTGTACTACTTTTCATATCATAATTCAACCTTTCCTCTAGGTGCTATTGTTACCTCATTTGATCAAATCCCGTTCATTAATCAAATAAATAATAGTACTTAAATCATATAAGTAATTTCCTTACTAGCAAGTAGCAAGTTTGACATCAGTGACAAAAAAATGATTGAAACACATTTATCATACTTATATCAATATGTTTTCAACATTGATTCATGAAAACATCAAAGCCCCATATACAATATTTATTTATGATAAAAATACGAGTAAGAATCACAAACCTTATCCTATTAAGAAAAGATTTAATTATATTTATAAAAATAAATAATCATAACTTAAAAGAAAGACAATGAGTTCTAATACATAGCATGTAATGATTTGACACAAAATTGTTAAAATGGTGATAACTTATATCCTTTAAGACCAACTACTTATACATATTTGACTAGTAGAAAATATCTCATCGACTAAGACTTGTATTTGCATGGAAACCAATAAGAGTTGTACGACATGAAATTAGATGAAAAAAGTCAAATGTTATTATATGGATTAAGCTTTTTTAATCTTTATTTTCTTTATTCTTTTTAATAGATCTATAATATTTAATAATATTATAACTTAAATGTAGCTCATATTTAGAGGCCTAAACAAGATCACTTGTATGCGATCTTTGTTTTAAATCTTATCAAGAGCACAACAACCCATTACATTGTCTTTAAGTAATAATGTGCATTTGATTATACATAAAAATGTAATATACAAACATTATAAGTTCTTACATTTATAGTTAATACATTATTAGAAGAGAATAACTAACAAGATAGCATTAGGATCTTTAATCACACACATAATAATCTTATGTTATAAAAAACCACGAGTAAGAAAATAAAAGTAGTACAACAATGAAAACAACCAAGATATCATAATTAGATAGATATAAATATCACTTGTACCTTACCAAATGTCTCTTTTCTAGAATGAAAATGTTATACATATTTTAGATTTTTTCCTATAGATTTTTCTAAAGAGAAATGATCATTAACATTATTCTATATATATGAAATATTTGACAATAGTTCACTAGACAATGACACCTATTGAATAAATTTTGAAACCAAATGTTGCACAAAATATGTTTCCAATAAGCCATGCTATCGACATAAACATTATCCATATAAATATGAGCTGTTCTACCCCCAACTTAGTACTTACAAGAACCACGTACTTTGTAGTATGAATCCATTCTAGTCAAGGTAAAGAAAATACATCATTAATTAAGGCATGCGGATTATAGAAAACGGTGAAGCTCATAACAAAGTTTCTAATTTTTATTGGAAGAAATTTCTTCAAACATTGACCACAAACCAGCTGAATCAAAACAGTCAACACATTTTCATGTTTTGGAAAATGCATATTGATGATGATATATGCAAGAGATCTTCAGTCCCAACAAGTTTAGAAAAACGTCACCTACAACAGTAATAAGAGTTATTCCAATTAGCAAGAAATTCGACACCTAAAGTCAAAACATAATAAAATGAAAAATAATCCCTATTGAGCATTCATATATTCCCCATAATGCAATGTAGATCAACCTGGCTGATTAATCGCGTCGCCCAACTAATATTTCATATGTAAAACCATGAAACAAAAACATTTATTTATGTATTAATAATACTTAATGAAAGACCAAACCATTATTATACTGACTCCAACACAACTATTCGCATCAGATATTCAACAAGTGCCCCCATGATACCCACCACATGTAAACATGATTTTTTTCAAAAATATTTTACATTGCTATAACCACGAAGATAATGGAAGTCATCGATATTATTATGGGCATAGCTATCTTCTTACAAAAATGTACAGCTGATCAATTTTCAAATGATCGAAAATATCATGGATTTTTTTTGAAAATTTCAGCATTTGATCTTCATGATCTGCATAGTTTGTAGTCGAAAACAACAAAAAAATTAGAAAAAAAATCACTATGTTTTCGTCAATCTGGAAAAAAGAAAAGTTTGACTTTCTTTTCTCTTTAGTACTTTTTTTGTAAGAGATTAGCATGTACCTATTATTATACTATTTCACATCTTTATTTGGAAAGACATTTATTTTGCCTTTCTGTTAGATATTGCATGCATTTAGTTTCATGCTAGCTAACCAATACTAACAATCGTAGAATTTAGAAAACCTGTTGTGAATTCTAATGTAGCATAAGCATAAACAAAGATATGCAGATCTTTTCAATCATCATATGAAGAAATGCTTCTATAAAACAAGTACAAACACAACAAAGTAAACAAAAGAACACACGACAACAACAATAATAATAATAAAAGGCAATATGTCTTTGTGAAACATTTGATTCTAATATTATATCTTCAAGATCTTGTGGTGAGAATGTGGATGCTCCCAATTGTATTAGCATACATGCAAGAAGCTATGACATCATAAAAATGATTCTAAGGATATGAAAATGAAGATGATAATAGTGTTGTAAGATGATGGAGATAAGGTATCTAAGGGCTCTTAAAGAAGAATAAGTTCAACAAAAGTTTAAGTATGCAAATAGTCTACAAAGATATTCAAATGAGGAGAAAATTATATTTTACATAAGTTTAATAAAAATCAAGAGAAAGGATTAAGTTGTGTTAAAAGAGTCAGTAGGATTGAAGAGAATGCAAGGATAATGTGAGAGATAACAAGAGTTAGTTAAATTAAGAAACAACAAGAAATGAGTCATTTAGATGGGGGATGGTTGTTGACTTGTAGGAATAAAAATCAAATGAAGAGAAAGGTGTCATTTATCACAAGCCAAAAATTTATGAGGTGATCTATATGATTGAAGTTGATCTGTGAAGATGAAAATAAAATGATTTAAAAATTTATGAAATAAATGAAGGTATTTGTTTCATAAATATGAGAAAACAAAAATGGTAAATAGATAATTAAACACACTAAAAGAAAAGAACAAAAAAAAGAAAGAAAGAAAACAAAACAAAAACATAGAAATGGTTGATGAATTAGATAAATAAATAGGTAACTTTATTTGACTATTAGAAAAAATAAACTAGTAAATTAATTCAGTAGATAATAAATAAATTTTTCATTTTATGACATGTTGGGTATCTATATTTTTCCATTCATTGAGACAGTTCAAGGGAGTGTGCACCATGTTGGTGTGCAAAATTTTCAGTAACTTGATCAAGATTTGAGTAAGCCGATTGGGTTATTTAGAAATGAAGTGTCAGCCAAGCTTGGTATCCAAGCCTAGCCATTATATTTTTTAAAACCTGATCAATTTATTAAATAATATAGTTCTAAAAACCTGATTAGGTTTTTTGAAATATATTATTTAATAACCTGATTGGGTTTTGTAAATATATAATTTAAATTTTGCCCATGTTTGAAGGCATTTTTATACTATCAAATGAATTTTTATTGCATCTATTAATCTCATATTAGTTTTGACAAGTGAGTGTCTATACACTTAAATCATTTACTTAGTTCATGTTGAACAAGTAGTTGATGTCAAGCACAACATGCAATTAGAGCATATTGAGTAAACAGTGAGTGTCAAGTCACTCATATGCCAAGTCACTCAAGTGCCAAGCGAACAATAGGTGCCGAGTGACTTAGGAGTCGAGAAAGCAGTGCATGCCAAGTCACTTAGATGTTGAGTGACAACATTGAAGTCACAGTATGTGCCAAGCACCAAGGACTTTAGATGTCGAGTAACACAATTTTGTCATATTTATTTGTATTGTCCCAAACTACTATGCAAACCATTTTTGGGCTGACTTAAGGATTGAATTACAATTTTTTGTTTATAAGGATGAATCTTAATTGGGAACCCCTATGTATTACATGCACCCAATCGGATAAGGGGAAGGTTTAAACACCAATATGGATGAATCAAAGTCATTGATTCATACCTAACCCTAAGTCACCTAGGTCTTCTTAAGGAGGACAACCCTAAACTTCATATATGAGAAGAGAGGGAATGAAGACTAATCAAGGAGAGTTTTGCATGTATGAACCAGGACATTCATAGTGACTAAGGCATTATGATATGAATTGAATTGCAAAATTAGTTAAAGGAGTATAGAGGAAGGAAAAAATGAACAATAGAGAGACAACTAATTAAAAAAGATCAAGTACACAAAAAAATAGAGGTGATTTTTCATCAAGAATCAGAGTGCTAATCGGAAGATCATTCCTAAGACTAAAAAATTGTAACCTTCATTGGATACTATTATTACTATAGTGGTAAAGATTTGTGGGTGTTATCCCCACCCCAGTTTTACCTTCTCATTGGAGGGTTTCTGGGTAATCATATCTTGTGTCATATATGTGTCAATGCTTACTTGTTTACATACTTTAGATGTATATGCATTACATGGTATTTTAGTTTACTTATTGAACATGTGAGATGGATGTGTAGTAAATATTTTTATGAGTTAAAGTTTAAAGCACTGATTCACCCCCCCTCCCCCCACCACCTCTTAGAATTTACCTTTCCTATTGCAATTTCAACAATTGGTATCAAAGCCTTGTTCTCTAAAAGAGAAGACTAACATATTTGAGGAAAGATTTTGGAAATGGAAGTACACAAGTTTGGAAAAGTTATTGAGAATCAGGAGATTGAAACACAACTCATTCTACATTAGTTGAATGAAGCAAGAGATGATCTAAAGAAATCATTGAGAAGAAGGAAGGAAATTTCTATTAAGGAGAATGACACACAATACCAAGAGATGGAATGCGAAAATCACAAAATTGGGACAGAATTTCGAAGTGAGTGAAACGTCTAGGGATAGGTCACAGGGGTCGAATCCAACTAGTGTCTTAGAGTCATCAATTACTAACGTTCGTACTCTGAGACATTTGAATACACCTGTGGGTGAGGTCGCCGTAGGTCTCGAATTGCTGGTCCACACATTTAATAACTATACTGTGAACACAATTGAACTAGCCACTACTCTCTCACTCGCACATCCTGAGCTTATAGACTGGAGCCCCAATGCATCTAACAAAGTCCCCACGTTCTAGAATGACTATACTCTTGCCTGTTACCTAAACACTATCGAACCTGTAACGTCTTCCACCAATGAGCAGAGCGTCAACATGATTGAGGCCGATATCAAATATCTCAGTCACATAATTAAAAAGAAAAAATGCAAGAGGTCCAATGGTGAAAACCACATTGTGGCAGTGTCGGATCCAAAAAAAGTAAAAACAAAAGATGTATCCAAGGGTGAAAACCTCTCTGAGGCGCCCGCAGATGAGATATTTGATGTCCTTCCTAGTCACTTTCAGGAGAGATCATCAGTGTTAATAGAGCCAACACAACCGATTAACCTAGGCACAGAAGAACATCCTCATGTGATACATCTGGCTTAGTCATTGTCAACTGAAGAAAATGAACAATTCATTGCCTTTTTCAAGGGAAAGAAAATAAATTTTTCCTGGACATATTCTGACATGCCAAGATTGGATCCTAATCTTATTATGCATCACTTGTCCATAACACTAGGCATAAAACTAGTTAAACAGAAGCTTCGAAAAATGCATCCTCATGTTGCATTGCTAGTCAAAGCCGAATTAGAGAAACTTCTGAAGGTTGGTTTCATTCGTGCAATTGATTATGCTGAATGGATATCCAATATTGTCCTTGTGTCCAAGCATGATAAGTCTATCAGAGTTTGTACAGATTTCTGTGATCTTAACTTGGCATGTCCTAAAGATGACTTCCCACTCCCTAATATTGATATGATTGTGGACATGACGGCTGGCTATGAGATGTACTCACTTATGGATGGTTTTTCTAGATACAATCAGATAAAAATTTCACCAGAAGATCAAGAGAAAATAGCCTTCACATGTACATGGGGAACCTTTTGTTGGTATGTGATGCCATTTGGTTTAAAGAATGCTGGAGCTACATATCAGCAGGTTGTTACTACAATTTTCCATGACATGATGCATAGAACTATGGAGGACTATGTTGATGATACTTTGGTCAAAAGCGCTAAACACAATACCCATTTGCATGATTTGGGACCAATCCTAGATCATATGGAAAAGTTTAGTCTTCAGCTCAATCCTAAGAAGTGTGCATTTGGTGTCACATCAGGAAAACTGTTAGGATATATTGTTTCTGCAAAGGGACTTGAAGTAGATCTAGAAAAAGTACAAGCAATAATGGACATGCCACCACTTCGAAACATCAGTCAAATGAGAGGACTGCAGGGAAGGCTTCAATCTATTCATAGATTTATTTCACAATTGGCAGATAAATCACAACCCTTCACAAAGACCTTACATAAGGGTATGAAATTCAATTGGACCCAGGATTTTGAGCAAAGCTTAACATAGATTAAACAATATCTTGTCAATCCACCAATCCTGATGCCTCCTATGCATGGGAAACCTTTTCTTTTATACATTTCAGCCACTGAAACATCTTTGGGAATCTTGTTGGCTTAGGAAGACAATGATAACAAAGAAAGAGCTATTTATTACTTGAGACGAACATTGGTCTCTTATGAGAAAAACTACAGTATTATTGAGAAAGCTTGCTTGGCAGTTGTCTTTGCTTCCCAAAAGTTGAGACACTACATGCTTGCCCACACTACACGGCTTGTGGCTAAAATAGATCCATTAAAGTATTTGCTCAGTAAGGCAGCTCTCACAGGAAGATTGGCTAAATGGGTCATGATACTAAGTGAGTTTGACATCCAATATGTTGAATGCAAAGCTATAAAGGGACAGATAATTGCAAACTAGCTGGCTGAGGCACCCATATAGATTCTTCTACCAATAAACATTGATTTTCTAGATGAGTCAATTCTAACACTCACTCACGATACATGGGTTATGTTCTTCGATGGATCCTTCACACAACAAGGATCAGGTGCTGGATTACTTTTCATCACACCACAGAAATACTCATTTCCCAAAGCATACAAGATTCTATTTCCTTGTACAAATAACATTGCTGAATATGAAGCTTTGATCAATGGTATGAAAATTGCAGCTGAATGGAGAGTAGATCAATTGGATATCTTCGGTGACTCTCAGCTTGTCATCAACCAAGTAAATGATGTGTATCAAAAAAAGGATGAAAAACTAATTCCTTACAAGTGCATGGTTGATGACTTGACGAAATATTTTGCACACATCACCTTCCAACAGGTTCCATGCGCAGATAATAAAGCGGTTGATGCCATGGCCACTCTGGCCTCCCTTCTACAAATGCCAAAAAATGATCTCCGAAATGAGTTCTTGGTGGAAGCATTACACTACCCAGCCTATGACACACCTGATTCCAAGATGATCTGTTCTATTATAGGACAAGAATCATCTCGCTACCATTGTATCTATTCCTACCTTCATAATCAAACCATTCCGAAAGGTCTGACCTGGAATGAGAAACGTTACCTAATTCGTAATGCTTCACATTATGTCATTATTGCTGACGATCTGTATAGGAGAGGTCTTGACAAAACACTCCTTAGGTGTTTAGAACCCGACGAGTCCAAATGTGCACTAATTGACGTTCATGAAGGCATTTGTGGATCTCATTCCAATGGCCTAACACTAGCTCGCAAACTCCTTCGTGCTGGTTACTACTGGCCTGAAATGGAGCAAGAAGCTATTAAATATGCTAGGTCCTACAAACAATGTCAACTACACCAGAATCTCATTCACGCTCCAGCTAGAGAGTTGATTCCCTCTACTACAACATGGCCATTTCAACAATGGGCCTTTGACTTGGTGGGACAGATTCACCCAACCTCTTCTAATGGACATAAGTTCATTATCACCGCTACAGATTATTTCACGAAATGGGTAGAGGTAGTCCCTCTCACAATTGCTGATGGAAAAACCATAGCGCTTTTTATCACAAACTACATCACCTGTAGATATGGTATACCATCCTCAATCATTACTGATAATGGAGGACAATTCAAAAATAAAGACCTTAAGGAACTGTGCAAGAAATTCAAAATTACACAACATTGGTCTTCCATTTATTACCCCCAGGGTAATGGCCAAGCTGAGGCATCCAATAAGGTGATCCTCAAAATTCTTCATTGCACAGTCAGTAAGTCAAGGCGAGACTAGCATCTCCAGATCAATCCAGCCATGTGGGTATATAGAACAAGAATTAGAACTTCAACGGGCACGACTCCTTTTGCATTGGTATATGGAGCGGATGCTGTGCTTCCGATAGAGGTCGAGATTCCTACCTTGAGAATCTCTATGAAAGGCCTTATCACTAATGATGACTATAGGATAGCCCAGCTTTCAGAACTTGTGTTGCTGGATGAACAACGACAAGTGGCCTGTGATCATCTACGAGCATATCAACAAAGAATGGTATGAAGCTACAATAGGAGAATTAGGCCACATGACTTCCAGCTGGGTGATCTCTTCCTAAGAGAGAACCCTAAGAATCAACAAAAATGAATGCAAAAGGGAAATTTTGAACCAAACTGGCTAGGTCCTTACATCATTACTGCAATTTATGGATCTGGCGTCTATCAACTTTCCACAATTGAAGGAGAAGTGCTTAAAGAGCCTATGAACACTCTCCACCTGAAGTGGTTTTACAGTTGATTCAATCTCAGCAACCTCTCTGTACATATCTAAATGTCCTGAAAAAAATCTTAAAAATCAGAAAATGTCTTGAAAAAAGAAAAAAGAAAAAAAATCCTACCAAGAATGTGAAAACCTGGTAAACAGGTGCCTCTTGTTAGTCACTTTCATACTTTCACTTTCCTGCTTTTCCTGCTCATGTATCCATGGATTGAGTCTTGTCATAGCTCGGGGCATCCCCCCCCTTAGTGTCACTCTTTTCAAGATTCTCCTCATAGAATCTCCTACGCGATAGTCACCAGTCATTCTGACTGCATCTGCCTACTGTCGCCAGTGTCACTCTTTTCGAGATTCTCCTCATAGAATCTCCTACACGATAGTCACCAGTCGTTCTGACTGCATTTGCCTACTGTCGCCAGTCTCACTCTTTTCAAGATTCTCCTCATAGAATCTCCTATGCGACAGTCACCAGTCATTCTGACTGCGTCTGCCTACTGTTGTCACCCTACTGAAGAGATTTCTTTCTTACATATTCTGGACATTGACACTTGACATCATCCCAAAAACGTTAAACTCAATGATATACTTGTTTGGATATGCTAAGCATTTTCTTTGTTTCCTTTGTTTTTCTTTATCATATCTCCTCGAGTAACTCGATGATGTCATCTTCGACTAGAGAAGTAATGACTGGGGGCATGATCTTTTTCTTTTCTTTCTGTTTGCGGTTTAGTTCTAATAAGTTGATCTATTCCTATAAGAGGGGTGTCCACTATAAGAGCCTCCATCTTGTATTGGATGGCCGTGTGTACCTCGACTCTTTTTATACAGATATGTCAATGACATTGGTTCTTCTCCTTGTTTATTGGAGTGAACTCTTCATGCTATAGTAAATATTGATACTCGTCCTATTAAGTGAACGTACGGGTCACTGCGAGTATATCTAACACACTTTTGTCTCAGGTTACGAATGCAAGGGTCATTGTGGACAACATGAATACTAAATGCTTTGCATAAGAGGAATCTCCCATGTGTTTGGTGTGCCTGTCATGCAAGCAACATTCAGGTCATCCTAGCATTCATGCTTTGATGCTTATGTTAACTTGCTACATTAAAAGGGACAAATGTTCTGGTCATTCTGGCTTCTTGTGCCTCGAATGCTTACATTTAATCCTGACATCCCAATAACGTATGTTATATTCATATTTTCATGATTGCAATGTCAGTGGAAATTTTATAACATACAAGCTTTATTTTATATCCAATGATGATAAATCATTGAGGCTTGGTAACCAGACCTAGGGTTGCATTTAACATAGTCTTGCATACTTCATTTGCATTAGCATGCGATTCAATGGTAGACCTATTCATACTCCACAGGCATCAGATTCCTCCATAGCTGCACAGGCGTTTGGTTCATCGATTCTCGTTCCTCAATGGAATACCTATGACTATAAAAAAAAAACACACAACACTACGTTAGATGTCAGTTCATACATATGCGTTCTATCTAAACATACATCTCATGTACATCAGAGCAACACAAAATAGACAATGACATGTACACAGGAATACTCGGCTCAAAATCTCATATATATATATATCAAAGAATGGGTCAGTACAAAAAATGGGTGCTACTCAAGTGCAATCGATCAAAAAATGATACATCTAGAGCTGGCACACCAATCGATACATAGCCAAAGATCAAAATAAAAATCAGGCACAGAGCATCTAACTCTGTCCCGAACTCTCACCTCTAGGAGGAGCAGGAGGAATAGGGGTAGCAGGTGGCAGAGGCGGTGGTGGCATATCTGGCCTAACAGGAGGTCGTGCACCTCCGGACTCTCGCGCGTACTGAGAGAATCACTGCACCTGCAATGTCTCATCAGGTACTGTACTAGTGTATGGAGCATAATAATATGCAGCTCGAGTAGACTGGAAGTGGATCTCATCCTGTGCCAGCTCTAGCCTTCGCTTTGCAGCCTCCGCGCGCTCTCTCTGACAATCTGTCTCTCTCTGTCTCTCTACCAGCTGCACATCCTTGACTACCACTACAATGTGTAACTCTCCCAACTATTGGGAGGCTGCACGAACTCGCTCTCGGTACCACCGTATTGTGTCCTATACTCCACCTACCGGCTAATCTGGCATATCCTCATCGACCATCTCTGGTGCATGCTTCTATGGAGGTGCCTGCTGCGGTGGAGGTACCTGTGGCTGTGGAGGAACCTGCTACTGTGGGACCTCCTGCTAAGGGGCCTACTCCTCTGTCCTTTGCCTCCTCCATCGACTGTGTTCTACTCCACTGCCCCTAGCACCTAGTTCTGATCCCATCTAACATGGGGGAATAGGTATCTGTTGTACCCGATGCTGGACCTGTGGTGGCATCTGTGGCTATGCCTATTGCTGCTGAGGTACCTGTCCCTGCCCCTATATCTTCCCTGTCATCCCTAGTAGATCTATGAAGTGTGGGAATGGATGGCTCATCAAGAACGCCTGATATGCAGGCGTCATCCTAGCATCTACTACCTCTGGCAAGTAGTCCCACTGAACTACAACTAGGCTGCGGATATCTATCATGGATCATCCTGGATCCATCCGTGGAGGCCATCCTCTCTCTATATCCTTTTGCACCCTGGCATAGGCACAGTACTCAGCTGAAATGTCCCGTGGTCGTCCATACTGCCGCCACACTCGTGAGATGACAAATCTCTGTATGACTAATGTCATCCTGCCTGCCAACGGTCGAGAACTAAACATCCAGGGCAGCTCTCTCGGGGCATCGTCCCAATCCTTTGTCTCTCTCCAGGGTCGCCATATAATAGACACCAGGTCATCGAGATATGTCCGCCAATGCTCAGTCTTACCCAGGTGGGCCTGGGTAATATGCCCTTGATATCTGCAGATGTAAGGCTCCATGGGCTCCCAAGAATCCTCAAAAATTTACCTACATACAAGGAGATGCTCCCAGGCCCAGATCTGTAGCACATAAACACCTACTACCATGGTCTTCTTGTCGTGGAAGACAACCTCATGCATCTCATGAAAAAGATGGGCCAACATGCACTGACCCCACCCAAAGATCTCAGGTGCCTCAACCATCCTACGGAGCATGAAACCCCATCCACACTCCAACCCATGCTGTCCCCTGTCAGGACATAGGAAGCAGCTCAAGAAAATACCCAACACTGATGCTAACCTGTGTGTGGGTCCATAAGTATGCATCAGCTCATCCCAGCTGATGGCCTTGCCTCTCGGTAGCTCTCTCTCAAAAACAATGGATAGTGCCTCTATCCCTAATCGAGGCACTGTATCATACATGACTCGAGCACCGTGAAAGGGGATCCTCAAGATCCTCCATATGTCCTCTGGTGTGATGGTCATCTCACCCATCGACAAATGAAATGTGTTCATCTTCGAATAGAAATGCTCTACCAATGCAGTCAGTAAACCATGATTTACCATCACGGCTAGAATTTGACATAGTGAAGACAAACCCAATCGAGCAATGTGTGCCCAATTTGTGTCATCCAAACTCTGCAATAACTCTCCATAAGGCGGATAATGAGATCTAAATGATATGTCTCTAAATACCTCCTGCATGCACAACAAAAAAATGACAAACAAACGATCAGCATCAAATCGAATCGAAGCATCAAAACGAAATAAAATGCAATTTCTAAATGCGAAAATCACAAAACTGGCACAGAATTTCGTGCGAGATTGTGAAATCTCGCGCAAAGACATATAGTTTGGTGTGAAATAGTTCTCTCTTCGCGCGAAGAATCTCGCCTTCGTGCAAAACAAGGTCTCCTCGCACAAAGATAGATCATCTCACACGAGAAAAGAGGTTCTCGCGCAAAACACAAATTGCCTCGCATGAAGAATATTTATCTTTGCGCGAAGCCAAAATTACCCCGCACGAAGATATTCCGGCCACGCGTGAAGAAACAACACATCCTGTTTCTTCGCGCGAAGAAAGAAGATCTTTGCACGAGAAGAGATCGGTCTCGTGCGAAGAAAGAATTGAACATCCTAAAACATGCTAAAAATGTGCATAAATGAACTCGAAATGCATGAAAATGAAAGTACGAAGATGGAAGATCGATGACTCACCGGTGGTCCGTAGTCTGCTGGCCGGCTGTGTCGTTTAGAGCAGTCAAAATGATGATATCTCAAGTTCACTACCATGTCTATATCAGAGCTCAAAATCACTACAAGGCAAAAGTACAAATGAATTGAAAATGACCCTTCGAGCCATTATATAGGTGTTGACGAAATTTTTCAAAGTGCTCGGATTTGCGCAAAAATTGCACCCCTAGCTAATTGGACCATTCTGGATCCATTTTTGAGATCAAATTTGAAATCTGACACACCTAAGAGACTTAAAAATGCATTTTAAAATTTTGGGGACCGACGTGATCGAACGGTTGTGCAACCCAAATCTTTCTGATACTTTATGATTCTTGGAATCCTTTCAACTTTACATTCTCCATATTTTCAAATTTCATTTTGAAAATAGTCAACTTAAGTCAACTGTGGCTGACTCTGGTCAACTTTTGGTCAAACTAGGTTTTTTGCGACTTCGCAATCATTTCAAATCAACCCAATCTTTAGATTGTTCTGATCCCTTCTAGATTTTGTTGACATGATATACTGCTTCAAATCATATTTATGGTGTGTCATCTTTCAATTTTGCTCCTGAGGGGGCAGGATGATTACATCATTAAATACTTATTGCTCGAGGCATCTAGTTCCCATCTTATGTCCTAGTCACTTGGGGCATCTCATCACTTGGGGCTTTTTGTTCCCTTCTATTTGACATCTCTGCCATTTATCTTATCTTTTCATCAATTGATCAACCTTATAACAACTATTCTCAGAGTTCGATGGACAGGTATTGGGACAGTCTAAACCCCAACTCCTGAGTATCAAGCCTCATTCTGGGGATGATTCTATGACTCATGATGGGACCTTGTTATCTTTTATCAATTTTGGGTATCTAGGTGTTCTATCTGGATCCTTGAAAGTTAAGCTCTGTTCTAGAGATAATCTTCTAAAATGCTATCAATTTTAGGTATCTAGGTGTTTTATCTAGATCCTTGAAGGTTAAGCTCCGTTATGGAGATAATCTTCTAAATGTTATTACTCTCAGGTATCTAGGTGTTCTATCTGGATCCTTGAAGGTTAAGCTTTGTTCTGGAGATAATCTTCTAAATGCTTATCAATCTTAGGTATCTAGGTGTTCTATTTGGATCCTTGAAGATTAAACTCTATTCTGGAGATAATCTTCTAAATGCTATCAATTTTAGGTATCTAGACATTTTGTTTGGATCCTCAAATATTACGCTTCGTTCTGGAGGTAGTCTTTTAAATGCTATCACTATTAGGTATCTAAGTGTTCTACTTGGATCCCTTAGGATTAAGCACTGTTCTAGAGATTGTCCTTAAAAACTTATCAATTGGTCTCTATGTTATCAACTTCGGAACCAATCTCATCTTTGCATCATGCTTTCTGATTTTCTTTGAATTAAAAATGTTGCTCACACATTCATTCAAAGAGGGGCAAAATGTAATACCCCAAAATTGGCTCATTGCCATTATACCAATTCTGGTCTATTCCTGATAATTTCAAAGTCCTATTCTAATAGGCAATTCTCATTCTGCTATTCACTACTTGACTTAATTGTTAGATGCAGAAAACCTAAACCTGCATTCATCATGCTTATTATTTAATTCCTATAGTATTTACTCGTATTAGTCACATTAAACCTATTGATTAATATTTAATTTAATTATTAAGTATTTATACTTTAATTAAATTATAATAATATCCTAAGGCTAATGTACTATGGAATTAAATTTATTTAATTTAATAAATACGCCTATCTTAATTAATTAAATGTAATTATTTAATTAAATGGGAAAGGTATTTCTAATTAATTAAAAGAAATTATTTAATTAAATGGAGTACTTACTTCTAAATAATTAAACAAAGTTATTTAATTGAATGGGAAGACATTCCTAATTAATTAAATGGAGTTATTTAATTAAACAAAAGTGTCTCTAATTAATTAAAGATTATTTAATTAAATAGAAAAAGTAATTATGAGAGCATATTTCATTTTATTAAATTAAATATCTCAACAAAATCTCTCTTCAGTTCAAAAAGGGGAATTTCCAGTTCACTATTGATCAAAAATGAGTTAACTCAGTTAACTCCTTTTTCTACTCAAATTAAAATAGTTAACTCCTTATTTTACTCAAATTAAGTCTGTTAACTCCCTTTAATTTGGGAATCTCCCTTTATGACTGAAACTCATCTTCAATCCAGACCGTTGATCTGAATCGATCTCAACCGTTGATGGATTCCAGGAGGCTCTATTTAAGAGACCCTCATCTCTTCATTTTAGGAGGATGAATTGATTTGCTATCGAATTGCTGTTGAAATTCATGCTCATATTTACTTCCATTTCTTGCATACATTCTCATTCTTCGTTTAATCTCATTTTAGTTTAATCATGCATATGCTTATTCTAGTTTGCTTCATTTGTTCTTAGATTACATTGCATCTTTCATTTTTTTTAGATTAATCTGTATACTCATTCTTAGCTTAATTCCATTATCAAATCCTTCATTCTTAGAGGGTCTGGTTGCCTGCAGCTCGATTCTGAGGATATTAACAGGCAAAATCCCTTTAGATAGAAGGCAACAGGTCGCTTTGCAGGGCAAATTTTGGATGAACAGTTCAATTTTCATTCCACGATGAATCCACAAATAAGGACCGTGTTGAAGTGTGTGTGTTAGCATAGGCCGCATTTTCACATATACAGACACCACTAAGCTATTTGCAAATGAAAACTCCAATGAATTTGATGTAGTAGTTGTAGATCTAATGGAAAAGAATAGAATCCTAGTTGAAGAGATTAGAAATCTTAAAATAGAGCAAGAATCACAAGCCATATTACTATGTGAGGTTGTCAAATAGAAAAAGAAAGCTATGGAAGACAAAGTCATAGTTGAAGATGACAAAAGAGTTTTGACTAGCAGACTAAAGGAGAAATCATCAAAAGTAAACAAGATTGCTCACATGCAATTGGAAATAATGAATCAAGTCATGATTTCTAATCATGAAATAAATAGTAAAGACATTGAGATAACAACACTGAAGTTGCAGGATAAACAATTGAACAATGATATAAAGAGAGAAAAGGAGTTTTCTGAAAGTTTCAATAAACCAAATGAAGTTATCAAGTAATTTGAACAATTGATGAGATCTCCTAAATCTAACAATGATAAATCTGGACTGGGATACACATGTACTGAAGAAGGAGAATCATCGAAAAGTGTTGAAGAAAGAAGTAATAAAAAGTAAGAAATCATAACCTACTTGTCATAAATGTGGTAAGAAAGGACATACTGCTAATGTGTGTAGGAGCAAGACTCCAAATTAGAATGTTAAGTAGAAGAGCATGGGTCACTACCATAAGTGCAACAAACAAGGTCATTAGGCACATGAATGTGAAACCAAGACCATGCACACTCAAATATTTGAAGGATATTGTTATAACTATTAGAAGTATGGACATAGAGCTTTTGAGTGTAGATCCAAACCCAAGTGGTCATCAAACAAGCAAAAAAGGTAAAGAACAATGTCAACTCTTATAATTGAGATTATAATACAAGGTATAGTTGTCACTACTATCAAGAGTATGGACATGTTCCTGAGAACTATATTAGAACACACTTCAAAAGTGATTACAAAAGGAGATTGAGTCAAACCACATGTTTTAGCTATTTGAAGACTAGTTACATTAGCCAATATTGTCCAAAAAGGTCAAAAGCACCAAGTTGTGAGTTCAACAAAGGAAAAGGCAAGGCAGATATTCAAATGTTGGAGATGAGATGAACAAGACATGGAGGAGAAAGAAGGATTGTAGCACATCAAGTGTAGATGGGATCACTTCTCACACCTGATCAAACTAAATAATCAAGAGGTATGTGAGATTGATATTTGAAAGTTATACCATACATCAATTCTAAGGATTTAGTTTTGAAAAGATTACATATGCATGAATAAAGATGCAAAGTATTATTAGAAATCAAGGAAAAATCTTTAAAGTTTTGTCAACTTTTTCATGTTACTATCGAGCATGAAAAGTCTCTTATGTTTGCCAAGTAAAATGTTAGTGGATGCTGAACTAACAAAATTGGTTTGTTGAGGCCAAACTTGTAATGGTTGTTGAGGGAGTAGAAAGACATGTGGATGTCAAGTGAGCCAAAAGTTAATTGATATCGAGCTTATAGCTATGTAAGCACTTAGCATTAATTGTAATATTTTAAGGGCTATTTGATCAATTTATGCTGATTTAACATCATTTGAATTCAAAAAAGAAGATGAAGATCTAAAGGTGATATATAGAATTTTATTTGAGCATTTTTAGGAGATTTAAATGGTTGTTGAACACAATTTCATCAAGATTTGTAAGGTATTTACCATGTACCAAGCTATGCAGTTTCAAATTTCACAAACCCTAGATATATGCAATGGTGTCTAGTTCTTCTAAAGTGAAAGGCATATAGGGAAAAGAGGTTTTAAATGTTCATTTAATTACCAATGAGATCAAAGAACCTATTTTCAAGGCTATTCCAAATATAGCATATAATTAGGATCCCTCTAGTGTGTTGTCTATGATACCATCATGAATCTTGATGATTCAAGATGTCAGGAATTGTTACACTTGCATGATTGATAGCATAGGTGTCATGGAAATTAGAGAAGTATATGGAAGACTATGTGAAAATGGAGCATTGGAGGATGAATACAATATTATTGAGAAGAAAGGATTAACTCATGCCCTAGATTTTCCAAATGTCTTGAAAACTAAATGGATTAAGATTATCTTAAGAAGAATTCATGATAGCTTAGTATGGTTAGAGAATGGGCTAGTCAAAATTACAAAGAAAAGTATTCATAGGGTAATAGGGTATCTAACCCTAGATTGGCCAAATAATATGAGAAGTGAGTAAAAGGAAGTCATTAAAAGAACATAGGGGTTGTATGGAACAAAAGGGGAATGTTCATTGACATAATCACAGATGCCTTGACAACTTTTACGGTGAAGGTAATAGCACACGAGTTTTATCAATCAAGTTGATCAAACAACATAACTTGCATTGTCGTGGATATGGATTACAAAATTGTGAAGAAAGATCATACTTATGATCTTTAGGAGTTGTAGTTGCAGCAATTGATTGATTGAAAATTTGGGAGCTATAAGGAAAACAAAGAGTGCTTAGTGTAAATCTGATTATATTATGGTATGTACTTTCTTCTCTATGTAGAATACATTTCCTACATTTGGTAAGGTTGCATGCAAGACAAATATATCAATTGCAATACAGATAGAAGAATCCATTGAGCCATTAGGTGATAACTTTAAGTCAGTAATGGCTAGTTATTTTGAAGATTTTAAATAATCTATGAAGAAGAGACTAAGTATTCCAGTCTCACTAGTGGAGAAACAATATGATGATGATTTCTTCCTAGTTGATACCTAGAGTGAGATGGCTAAGGCCATTAGGTTATGAGATAAATGTTGATGAGGCCTTTGTAGAAATGACAACATTACTTGTAGAAGAAGTCAACAAAGAAGCCAAAGCCTTTGGTAATTATGAATTGGCCAAATCAAAGATCACTATGGAGTTGAAGATTGCTTCTCTGGTAAAGAAAAAGATCAAATTGGTGAAGAAATTGAAAGAATTTTTTTGTGAAGGAGCCAAGGAAGAAGAAGAAGAGGATAAAAAAGTTCAAGCACCATTAGCACTAACACAAGGTCAAGGAGAGGATTAGCAAGAGGAGTAAATCAAAACTACAGAAGGTGCTAACGAAGAAGAAGTTGGGGAAGCACCTATTCTTACTAACAAGAAGAAAAGAAAGGAAAAGACATAAGTAGTGACAAAACCAAAGAAGGTTACAAAACTTAGCCAGCCCAAACCAACAACACCTACCACAAGGGCTAGTACAAGAGTTACTACATAGAAGGCTAAAGAGGTAGCCAAGCCTAAAGAGTAGGAAGGTGGAGCACAAAAAAGACCAAGAAGAAAGTATGTTGCTCAGGCTAAATCTAATGAGGAGAAGACTGAATCTAATGACAAAATTCAGTTCCAAATGGTGAGTCATAGTCATGTTAGAGTAAATAAATAATTTAATAATTATTTATTCTATTTACTTAAGCTTACTTAGGTAAATGCATTTATTTATTAGTTGTAGTCTAAGAGTTTGTTATAAGTTGTTGACAATATGAGAGTTTGTTCTCTCCTAAGTCATACTTATCCTCTCACATTGTTCGAGGACTTTCCACCTTATGTGGATGTATGCTTAGTTGTCACACTTTTCTCCTAAAATATTTTAGCTTGCTCTAGGAGATTCCTGGAGCTCTTTATATTCGAGCTCCCTCATTATATTTCATATCACTTCTCATTGTAAATACAATTTTTTCTTGTGTTTGCATATTTTCTCTCTCATGTCCATCTAGGATTTTTCCCTTGCTCCACGCTCTTCCTTCCTTGGCTTCTCTTTGATAGGTTTTCACATGTAGATGATCTTGGGCATCTTCAGAGTTGGATTTCATTAACTCCAACATGGTATCAGAGCCTCCCTACTGCTGCTTCATTGAAGATTTTTGAAGCTGTGATTTGAAGTCACAAACCCTAGTTTGTTTATGCATTTTTTCTTCAAATCAAAGGATCAACAAATTTTTGGAGCACTTTGGACCTAAACAAATTCTACCATTAGATCCAGAAGGCCGTTTGCAATTAGCATCCATATAAAACTTGTCGATTTTGGAGACAAAGCTCTAGGAGGCAAACAAAATTTGTTGTAGGCCCCTTCCATACGGTCGTACGAACATTTTTGGCATAAAAAAAAATTAAAAAAATTTAAAAGTTGTGCCACCAGGCAGCCACCACCACACCACTGCAGAGCCATCACCGCACCTGCCATAGTGGCCATAGCTAGCTGCACCCCATGATAGCACTGCAACTCGGCCTCTACCGACAAGCCACCCAAGCGCCACCCTTTATGCCACTCAGCCTGGTGTCTGCACCAGTTCCCACCACTCTAGGACCGCTTTGCTCTGCTTGCACCCAGACAGTGCTGCTTCAATGTCACCCAGCTAGGTCAGCACTATCCCCAGGTTTTGTAGCATAGTTGGCAGCCTATGGGGGTGACACATGGCCTAGGTGCCACATGGCACCTTCCCATGTGGACCCTGCCACGTTACTTGCCATGTTAGCTGCTACCACGTGGATACCATGTGGCCTTCTTTTTTGTGGTGATGGCCTTCAAGCCATCAATTTTTTTTGTTGTAAAATGCTGACATCAGCACTGCATCACCCACCTTCTTGCACTTCTCCTTCAAGGTCCTTTTTTATGTACCTTCAATTTTTTGGCCATAACTCTAGCATACGAAGGTATTTTTTTGATCCAAAAGAAGCACCAAAAAGTTGGTTTTGAGAGGAAGATAATGGTGTAGGTATTTTTAAGTTTTGATGCCTTTTTATTGTTCTGTTTGCATTTGAAGTCTGAAGTTCTATTTTTTTACTCTGACTAGCATATGTTTTGCATCCCATGTCAATTTTTTGAAAACTTTATATTTTTGGAAAGCTAGTTTTGTCATCTTTTCAGAAATGTAGTCTTTCTTGTTAGATTTTGGCCCATGCTCTTTCTATCATATTTTTTACATTTTTGCTATATGGTGGATATCTTGAGTGTTTTAGGCTCGAGGATCATTTTATTGACATGGTTTCTTTTGTTTTAGGCTGTACTTTGTTTTGTTGCAGCTTATTTTTAGTTTTGATCATTATAGCTATCATTTTGAAGCACTTTTATGTATTAGACTGAGATAAAGTGCCACTTTTGCATTTTGGGGATTATGAACATTGTTTTGAGTTAGTTTTACTTGCACTATTTTCATAAAGCACCATGGTGGGGATAGTTGTTTGCTATTTTAGGCATTCTCCCTTTATCAAGTGAGTGTCCCTTCCATGACATTAGCCCCATGTAGCATCAGTGTGACCATGTCTTTATAGGTGTCTGTACCTCTTCCTCTCTCGTCGTTCTTGGTTCGTCTATAGGAGACTTTGGCCCACCTTTTTAGTTGCCTATCATCTCACCCCATTTGCATTAAGGGGGGGTTATGTTGTTGCTCTAATGAATCCTTGGTTTGATAGTTCAATAGTGTGAGCTATGTATTCACTAGTTGATCCTATATACAAGGCAATTATAGTGGCTGGCTACCTATGAATTTTGGTGAGATGGATCATCTACCATATAGACATGCTCAGTTCGTGCCTTCTTCTTCCATGGAGGTTCTTCAAATTAGTAGTTTGGTAGACTTGCAGCTTCTTCATGCTTCAATGATGCTCTTCATGATCACTCCTTGTTCCTGTTTAAGGGGACATTCCCCTAGTTGGAGGTTTCTTCATTTCTTCACTAGGTTACCTCTTTTTGGAGGAGGGTTTTTTCCACATGGTTTTCTCTCTTTCCCTATTTTCAGAGGTTGCATTTTATTGCATTGTTCATGGGTACCTAACATGGCCTCGTTGTTGGGACCCATTCTGCATTCATCTTAGTTTTGTGAGCTTAAGGCATTTCCCTAAGTTGCACTTAAGGGGGGGTTGTTAAAGTAAATAACTAATTTACTAATTAATTATTTTATTTACTTAAGCTTACTTAGGTAAATGCATTTATTTATTAGTTTTAGTCTAGGGGTTTGTAATAAGTTGTTGACAATACGAGAGTTTATTCTCTCCTAAGTCATACTTATCCTCTCACATTGTTCGAGGACTTTCCACCTTATGTGGATGTATGCTTAGTTGTCACACTTATCTCCTAGAATCTTCTAGCTTGTTCTAGAAGATTCTTGGAGCTCTTTATATTTAGGCTCCCTCATTGTATTTCATATCACTTCTCATTGTAAATACATTTTTTCTTGTATTTGCATATTTTCTCTCTCATGTCTGTTTAGAGTTTCTCCCTTGCTCCACACTCTTCCTTCCTTGGCTTCTCTTTGATATGTTTTTGCATGTAGGTGTTCTTGGGCATCTTCAAAGTTGGATTTCATCAACTCCAACAAGTCCATCCTTAGACCTAGATAATTTGTGTGAGAACATTAGAAATAATGCTAAATTGTCAAGTTTCTCTCACATTGAATTTGATAATCTTGGAAAGATTGAGAAGAATCAAGTAGAGGTGATATATGCAATGATGGATACTTTTAAGAAAGCTCCTCTAGAAATTTCCAACTTCATACCTAAGAGTTTATATGAAAGAGTTGAGCAGAAATGGCATTATTGTTTGAACATAAAAAAACAAAATAGGGAGATATCCCTTACTCAAGTAATGACAAAACATAGCAAAGCTGAAATTTCAAAAGCCATAAAGAAATATGTTGCGAGATTTTTCCCTGAGTATAGGGCATTTAGCATATTGTAGAACAACATAGAGGATGTTCTCCATAAGTCCAAACAAATGTGGAAGATTACATATGGACTAGCCCCAACCAAAGATATTGACCAAGAACCTATTGAGGTAGCAGATGATAAATAAGATGATAAATATCAAGTCATAGTTGAGGGAGGCATTGATATGAATATTGATGACTAGGCAACAACTAAAGAAGAGAAGAACCACAACAAAGTGTACAAGATACATAAATGCAGAGAGCTAGCACTCATAGGTGACAAGTATAATCATTGAAACTTTAAATGTAAAGGATGTTTCTAATCCTACCAATCAAAATATCAATCCCCTAATAGAGAAAGATTTGGAAAGGATACTTATCCAGTCTATGCTATAGGAAAAATTATGTGACAACCATATATTGGTAAGTGTGGATGCAATTTAGAAGTCAGAGTCTATTTCTATAAGGGAGGAAGTAAAAACACAAGAACTGCCTACAATCACCCCTCAAGTCACAAGTGTACAACCTTCACAACACTTAGTTGTATATCAAAGGAAGGACATAGTGTTAGGAATAAGGTGTCTCAATCTTGTATAATTCCTATTCTTATTATTTGTTTTGTAAAATTGTATTTCTTGCAAATAATGTTGATGTTTCAAAATCTTGAATTGTGTGTAAGGAGATCATGACTAAAATGATTATGACAGATTCCTATGACACGTAAGAGCTATGTTAGGAAGATTTAATGACATGTGAAGACATGTGGCAACTAAGATATTTGAGTACTGTACACTCTACCCCAATAGTGGGGTTCGGGGCATCGCCCTGGAAAATTTTTTGTGGTTCCTATTTTCTCGGAGAATGGTAAAACCCTAATACAATTTACCTTTGGGAGTAGCCCTAAAGTGAAGTGCATGTTATAAGCATTTTTTACAGTTGCAAAGAGATACAATGCGAAAAGGGTGTATTGTTGGTACTGCGAGTAGCTACTGGAGTCTTCTGTTGTTGATGTTGAACTTGCATTGCAAGTGTATTGTAACCTTGTGTCGAAGATAATACATTGTGCAGGTTCTAAAGGGGTGGGGTTGTTTTACTGAAAGGTTTTTCCCCAATGGAAAATCCTTGTGTTATGTGTTCCTTTCTCTGTCTATTTTTTGTATGCATGGTTGGCTACAATATTATTGTTTACATGATATTGAATCTGTAAGTGTAGAAGATTTTAATAGGATTTGCATCATACTTTCCTTATGAGATTAGTGTAGGAAGTTGTTTTCACACTTGAGTTTCGTTACAAGTGATATCAGAGCTTGATCAACTTTTGATCCTAGTTGTTGGGTAGGGTTTTTTGAGCTAATCTCAAGTTGAGTGGGAGTCTTGTGCAGAGCATCCTGAATCTTATTTATAGATTGAGATGGCGAGTTCATCATATGGAAGAATGGAGGTGGAGAAATTTAATGGCACTAATTTTGAGTTGTAGAAACTCAGGATGGAAGACATGTTGGAAGATTGTGACCTATGGGAAGTGACTACAAGTGCTAGAAGACCAGCAACTATAGCTCAAGTAGATTGGGATATCAAAGACTGTAAAGCTAAGGGTCTCATAAGACTCTGTTTAACCGATGCAGTCCTTCTGAATGTTCTAGATGAGAAAATCGCATATAGTTTGTGGGAGAGGCTTAGGGCCATGTATCAGGCCAAATCTTTGGTAAACAAGTTGTTCCTAAGGAAGAAGTTGTATTCTCTGCAAATGGAGGAAGGTGAATCCTTAACGGATCATTTAAATGCATTTAATCCGCTGGCTATACAGTTGACATCAGCTAGTGTCAAGTTAGAGGAGGATCGTTGCTACACACTTTTGTATTCTTTATCAAATTCATGGGACCATCTTGTGATGGCTCTCAGAAGCACATTAGTCACTTTAAAAATGGATGATGTGGTGTCTTCGTTGCCATCAGAGGAGATGCGAAGAAAGGCTTCCATTCCAAAAAAAGAAGCCCTTGCTATTCATGGGAGATCCATAGAAAGAGGAAAGAAAAATGAAAATAAGTCTGACAATAAGGGTAGATCCAAATCTCATGGGAAGTCAAAGACTTCCAATAAGTCCAAGGAAAAATGTTGGAATTGTGATAAGACTAGGCACTTCTGTAAAGACTGTAAAGAGCCTAAGAAGAAGAAGAAAGCCTTAGATTTTGGTTCTGAAAAATCTCAAGAAGATGGCGATGCATTCATCATAGATTTGGCAAACCATGCATCTGATGATGTGTGGTTGGTTGACTTGGGTGCATCTTTTCACATGACCTCTCATCGAAACTAGTTCTCAAGATATGAAGATTTCGATGGTGGAAAGGTGTACTTGGGTAATGATTCTCACCTAAAGATAGTTGGATGCGAAAGGGTAACTATAGAATTTCTTGATGGATGAGTAAAGGGAAAAAATGGAGTTATGCACATTCTAGGTTTGGCATGAAACCTATTATCTGTAAGTATGCCTAATGATGTAGGTGTGCAAATTGTTTTTTCTAAAGATGGATGTAAGATGATGAGAGGAGCTATGGTGCTTGTTAAGGGTACTAGGAGATGTACTTTGTTTCAGCTTGATGCATACATTTCTCAGTGTAATAGTTCTTTTGTTTCAAAGAAGAGAGCAGCTATCACTTCATCCCCACCATCTGAATGAGTAGTAAAGATGACTGTGGTTAGTGGTTCTGATGGTAGTGCAACAAGTGTACCTAAGGGTGCAAACACTTTGGAAGGAAAGCTTCCTACAGAAAAGACAATGTTGTGGCATATGAGATTTGGCCACATTGGTGAGAAGGGTCTCAAAACCCTAAAAAATAAAAATCTCATTGAGGGGTTAAATGATTGCAATCTCGAGTTTGACTTCTGTGAACACTATGTATATGGTAAAAAAAATCGTGTTCAGTTTTACTCTAGTTCTCACAAATCTTCTGATGTTTTGGATCTTATTCATTCTGATGTATTTGGTCCTATAAAAGTTCCTTCAATCTCCAAGTCTATATTTTTTGTATCTTTCATAGATGATTATAGTAGAAGGACATGGATTTATTTCCTTAAAAGTAAGACACAAGTATTTAGTCGATTCAAGGAATTTAAAGCCCTTGTAGAGAATCAGACTAGTAAGAAGATTAAGTGTGTGAGAACTGACAATGGTGGTGAGTTTTGCTCAGCAGAGTTTGAACAGTTCTGTAAAGAACAAGGTATCGAGAGGCATAAGACAACTCCATATACCCCACAACAAAATGGATTTGCAGAGAGAATGAACAGGACATTGATAGAGAAGGCTAGGAGTATGCTTAGTGGAGCTAGTTTAGAACAAAGGTTTTGGGCCAAAGCTGTGGCCACTGCTTGCTATCTGGTTAACAGATCTCCTACATCAGCCCTTGTTGGTAAGACACCCATGGAGGTGTGGTCTGGTAAGAAGCCTTCAATTAGACATCTTCATGTTTTTTGGTTGTGAAGCTTATGCACATGTTCCAATGGAGAAAAGATCTAAGTTGGAAGACAAAGCTGTTAAATGTATTTTCATCAGGTATAGTGTTGGTGTGAAAGGATAAAAGCTTTGGGATCCTATGACTAGTAAGTTGTTTTATAGTAGAAATGTTATTTTTAGAGAGCTAACATCTTCTCTTATTGTGCTACAACCAGATTAAAAATAAAAGGAAAAAGATGTTGTTCAGTTGCCTCCTACCCCTGAGAAAACTGAACAAAGAGACCATGTTGGGTCTAATAATGAGGAGAGCTCTTGCAGCTCTGATAGTTTAGAAGAAGAGGAAGAACAACCTCAACCTCAGCCCTTGAGGAGATCCACGAGAGAAAGAAAGCAACCAAAAAGGTTTGGTTATTCTATGTAAGATTCCAGTTGTGCTTTTTCTTTGATTACTAACACTGATGAGCCTAGATTTGAGAAAGAGGCTTTGGGCATGGAAGATGCAGGTTCCTGGATTGAGGCTATGGATGATGAGATGGCTTCATTAGAGAAAAAGAAAACATGGGACCTTGTACCTTTTCCTAAAGGGAGAAAATTTGTTGGTTGTAAATGGGTGTTCAAGAAGAAATTCTGTGCAGATGGAAGTGTTGAAAGGTACAAAGCTAGATTGGTTGCAAAGGGGTATTCACAGGTAGAGGGAATAGGTTATGGTGAAATATTCTCTCATGTTGCAAATTTGACACCCATTAGATTTCTGTTATCTCTTGCTGCATCATATAATTTAGAGATAGAATAGATGGATGTGAAGACAACTTTCCTTCATGGTGATTTGGAGGAAGAGATTTATATGTCACAGCATGAGCACTACATTGTTAAAGGTAAAGAATCCTTAGTTTGTAGATTAAAGAAATCTCTATATGGTTTGAAGCAATCTCCTAGGATGTGGTACCTTAAGTTTGATACCTTTGTGTTGTCAATTGGATTTTTAAGATCAAAATTAGATCATTGTGTTTATTTCAGAATTGAAAATGATCGCCATCTTATTGTTGCATTATATGTTGATGATATGTTGCTGTTTGGAAAGGGTAAGGGTATGATTTCTGATTTTAAATCTCAGTTGTCAGCATAGTTTGAGATGAAATATCTTGGGGCAACTAGGTACATCTTGGGTATGGAAATTAGTAGAGATAGGTCTAATAGAAAACTTTGGTTGAGTCAAATTAAGTATGTGAAGTCTGTGTTGGACAGGTTTAGCATGGCAGATTATAGACCACTATGTGTTCCTATTCCTATGGGAACAAAGTTATCTGTAGATGATTGTCCAAAATCTCCTAGTGAGGTGGAGGACATGAGTAGAGTACCTTATGCTAGTGCAGTTGGCAGTCTTATGTATGCTATGGTCTATACTAGACCAGACATTGCCCAAGCAGTGGGAGTCCTGAGTCAATTTATGGCTAATTTTAGACGGATACATTGGGATGCAATTAAGCGAGTATTCAAATATTTGAGGGGTACATCAGATTACTCCATATGTTATCATGGTAACTCTTCTAGATCTTTGCATTCAGTTTGTATTCATGGGTTTGTGGATTCAGATTGGGCAGGTGATATTGACCATAGGAGATCCACTAGTGCTTATGTGTTCACTATGTTTGGTGGTGCCATCAGTTGGATGAGCAAGCGACAACCTATGCTTGCTTTGTCCACTACAGAAGTTGAGTACATGGCTGCTACTCATGCTTGTAAGGAAGCCATTTGGCTTAAGAGATTGTGTTCTGATGTTGGTGTTGATGCAAAATAGATTACTATTTGGTGTGACAGTTAGAGTGCTATTTGCCTTGCAAAGAATCCAACTTTCCATGCCAAAACGAAGCACATTGATTTGCATTATCATTTTGTGAGAGATATGGTGGAAGATGGAAAGGTAAATTTGGAAAAGGTAGATACTATGAATAATGTTGCAGATGCATTAACGAAACCAGTGGGCACTGAGAAGTTCAGATGGTGTTTAGAGTCTATGGGCCTTTTGGCCTATAGTGGTTAGTTCTTGTTATGCTCCTGTTGCTCTTACAAGGTGTTCGACAAGTGGGAGAATGGTAGGAATAAGGTGTCTCAACCTTGTATGATTCCTATTCTTATTATTTGTTTTGTAAAATTGTATTTCTTGCAAATAATGTTGATGTGTCGACATCTTGAATTGTGTGTAAGGAGATCATGACTAAAATGATTATGACGTATTCCTATGACATGTAAGAGCTATGTTAGGAAGATTCAATGATAGGTGAAGACATGTGGAAACTAAGATATTTGAGTACTGTAAAACCCTAATACGGTTTACCTTTGGGAGTAGCCCTAAAGTGAAGCACATGTTATAAGCATTTTTAGGGTTGTGAAGAGATGCGATGCGAAAAGGGTGTATTGTTGGTACTGTGAGTAGCTACTGGAGTCTTCTGTTGTTGATGTTGAACTTGCATTGCAAGTGTATTGTAACCTTGTGTTGAAGATAATAAATTGTGTAGGTTTTGAAGGGGTGGGGTTATTTTACCGAAAGGTTTTTCCCCATCAGAAAATCCTTGTGTTATGTATTCCTTTCTTTGTCTATTTTTTGTATGCATGGTTGGCTACAATATTGTTGTTTACATGATATTGAATTTGTAAGTGTAGAAGATTTTAATAGGATTTGCATCATACTTTCCTTATGAGATTAGTGTAGGAAGCTATTTCTGCACCTGAGTTTCCTTACACATAGTAGGTTACATAGTTAGTACACTCATGGAAGTTGCTCTAGTCTCAAAAAATGTACAAGAACCTAAAAAAGACAAGGTTAAGATAGTTAGAGTAGACAAGCTAGAAACACCAATAAATGATGGGGCACAAAGCCAAATAGGTCAGGTAGAAGCACCTACACCTCCAACACAAGATCAAGGTGCAACTAAAATCAAAGAGGTAGAAAATGACAAGTCTAAAGAGACAAATTTGACACCCAAGCTGAAGGATCTAGTAGCAATTCAAGCACTGGTGACATTACTAGTATTTGGAACTCCTTCTAGTAAAACACTTTAGAGGTCGAGCATATATGCAACACCATTGCAATTCTTAGTATTGAGTCCTAGCTCATTTAAGGAAGAAGAGGTAATTACTTATGGAGATGTTAGCCTAGATGAAAAAATTGTATTACCCAATTTTGATTATGAAACAATAAAAATTGAGTAGATGGGTATACTACAAGAGGCCCTAGCAAGGAAGAAACATCAAGAACTACTTAGAAGGGAGCATAGGTATAAGAAAGCTTTGATTGAGATCAAAGACATTTTCTTAGATGCATTTAGTTTTCTTACTCCAAATGAAACAAAGCCAATCATTGAACAATTGACCAATATAGTGGAAAGAGTAAGTGATATAGACCTAGATACTAATGTCAAACTATTAGAATAGTGTGAGAAGAAGTTTCAAAATAAAGTGAATGAGAAGATATCTAGTGATATTGCACTAACACAAGTTGCATTGGCAACTAAGATAGATAGTATCAAGAAGGTACTAGACAACATCTTCTCTCTATACACCAAATTGTGTAATCCCACACTCTTCACATAGGAGATGAGGAAAAACATCCTAAGTTTGGAGAGACAAATGTAGTCATCTAGTGAAAAATTGCTCATTTCTCTAGCTCAAATTGAGAAACACTTTAGGACCCTTTTGCAATCCCAAAGTTAGTTAGCAACATTACAAGAAGATAAAACCAACATAAAGGCTAAACTAATCTGCATCTAGTCTACATTGACTCCTCACATGGAGATTTTACACAAGGGGCTAGGCTATATAGAAACACCTATGAAGAAAGATTCCAATATTTATACATTAGATGGCTTAGTACACCTTGCTTCCAAGTGAGTCATCCAAATTGAGTCTTTGGAGGTAGCTTGTGATAATTGGGATGCCTCTCTCAAAATTATAATTGAGGATGATAAATCTTTTTTAGAAAAACACACTATTAGTGTATAACCCATTAAAATAAATGTCAAAAAGGTGAGTAAGAGCTAAGCGGGAGCAAGAATGGGGGAATTAGAGCAATCAGAATAATGAGAAAATAGTTACAAAGTATTAGTTGATGCAAATCTACTTAGCAGAAGAAGTAGGAGAAAGATTTTGATACATAGTATAGTTTTGAAAGTTGAAAGATTTGTGAGATTGTTAGAAGATTGGTTGGAAGCATGAATGATAATGATATTCCTATGGGGAGTACTGTAGATATGCTACTATGATGATATGTTACATTCATGATTGATTTTTTCATTGATGGAAAAATAGATGAAAAATATCTAGTTCCAAGAATACCAAAAAAGAATGTTCATTTTCAAATCTACTTCATCAACCATTCTCCCCCATTGATATACCTCAATGTGCTCTATACCAACCACATATTGTGCATACGCTGAACATATTACTCAATATAATTTTTTTCATGCCAAACATCTCCCCCATTGACATCAATGTCAAAGGTTTCAACAACCAACAACACTACATCAAACTCTACAACAACTAATACTTACTAGCTCAAGTGGCAAAAGACATTGTTCAAAACAACAACAATATCAACAAGAATCCTAGATGACTTTGTCCATCACAGATACTCCCCCATGCTTGAAGCATCAACATTCAGTCTAAACAAACAATGGTGCTCTAATATCAATTGTTAGAAATATATCTTTATTAACCAAACTTACCAAAGTAAAATGAAACCATAATAAAGTGCACATAGACAATTGCACTAGATATGTTGACTAGGGAAACCCTTGATAATAGGAAAAACCCTAGTGAGAATGATGCCCACAAGATGATGTACTAATTTATAAATATTTTAACAATTAAGTATTCATAGTGATATCAGGAAACTGGAACTTTAGAAGGAACAAATCTTGAAAAGGATATTAGATTTTAGAGAATCTACTACTATAAAATTATCTTTTGTTGAGAAATAGTTTGAGGAATGTGTCAAGGCCAAAGACACATATTCCAACTTTTTGTATTCAAATCTTAATGTAGTTGAGATTGCATCGTACACTTTATGTGCAATTCTCACCTCAACTGAGTCCACCAAGGAGACATGGACTAAGGGTATGGATAGTCTAAAGGCTAATTTTGATGATTGCACAAAGAGCATATCATCATAAGGAAGGGAACCATTTTTGGATAGTTTTTGGAGAGATCTTGACATTTTGACCTTTGTCATTAATGTCAAAGGGGGAGAAATACATATGAAATTTATATTTCAGGTTTCAAAGATAAAAGTGCTAAGTATATTGTAAGGGGGAGCATATGTAAACATGAACAAATTGTAATAGATGTTATGTTATGTAAGGTGTTATTTTTGTGGTGTTAAGTTTTTGTCACTTAGCCAATTTTCCCTATTTTGTTGCCATCAATACCAAAGGGGGAGATGGTTGACAATTGGCTAATAGTGATATGTAATTGTTGTCATTTATGAAAACACATGATGTACATGCTCACAAGAAACCTTGGAAAAAAAGATACTTAGTGTTTGGTAATTAAAAAATTGTCTAAGTATAGAAGTTGGTTTACAACAATGTATTGTTTTGTTTATAACCTATTACTAACATCATGTTATGACTAGGGAAGTTACATGGAGATAGTATACATGTTGGTGATGGTGTGTATAACCTCAAAAGTTAGTATGGACTATACAAAATAGATATATTCATGTTTTAATGAAATAGGATAGTAAATTGAAGGAAATAATTATTTTTTTTACAAGGTAATTACTTGTCCAATTAGGGCTAACATCCTACATGTTTAATCTAATTGAAAAAGTGGTATTTTGTCTTAGCTGACCTAGCATAAATTTGTTAAAATGCATGGTATTTATGAAAAGGATATTTTGCAATAAGAAAGTGGGAAAGTGCAGGTGCAAGTGCTATATGTGATCTTTTGTGAAAGCGATATATGCAAAGTTTTATATGAGTTATTTGATGATCTAAGATCAAGCTAAAGATTAGAGATCAATCAAAGAAGAAGATAAAATTCCTATTCTAGAAGTCTGATTACTTGTTTGGGAAATGAGCTCTTCTTGTAATTGGAAATGCATGTTTGGGTAGTGGTCTCATCTTGCATCTATTGTACCACTTATTAGAAATAGGGATTACTGAGAGTGGGGAGGGTTTGAATTAGTAATCTAAAAATTTTAGTCACCAACTAGATATTATTACTTAACATTATGTTAAGAAAGATTTCTAGCATAAGCATAGTATGTGATTGGTATAGAGTACATTGAGATATATCAATGAGGGAGAATGATTGATAAAGTAGATTTGAAGATGAACAGTCTTTTGCTGGTATTCTTAGAACTAGATTTTTCTCATCTATGTTGCCATCAATGCCAAAGGGCGAGATTGTTGGAAGATTTTGGAGATTGTTAGAAGATTGGTTGGAAGCATGAATAATGATGATATTCCTATGGAGAGAACTATAGATATGTTACTATGATGATATGTTACATTCATGACTACTTTTGTCATTGATGTCAACATAGTAGTTTTTTGTAGTATGTGATAGAAGAATAGTAGAAAGATCAAGTTGGTACAGATGACCAATTGAGTATTATAACCACCCAAGGTTATGGGAGATACTTCTAAGTATCTAGTATATGTAGTTAATATTGGAAGGAGAAAGGATAAGCCTAGAAGAAGTTATGAAGTTTCCTTTACTTCTGTACTACTCTACTCAACTTCACATTCCATACTCTCTATCACAGAATGAAAGAGAGCCAAGATAGGAACAAACCTAGGAACCTTTAGTAGAGCCAAGAGTTGAGATAGAAACTCCTACTTCAAGAAAGAATATGATAAAGAATCACCCATCTGAATAGATCATCAAAAGAAAAGATAAAGGTGTGATGACAAGAAGCAAAGTAAATGAAGAACTATGCTCGATATCTCAAGTTAAGCCTAAGAATGTAGATGAAGCATGTAAATATGACTATTGGAAGCAAGCTATGAAAGAGGATTTGGATCAGATAGTAAAGAATGAGACATGGGAATTAGTCCCCAGACCAATAGACAAGAATGTGATAGGAACTGAATGGGTATTCAGGGACAAGATGAATGAACAAGGTGAAGCTGTAAGAAACAAAGAAAGATTGGTATGTAAAGGCTACACACAAAAATAAGGAATAGATTATGAAGAGACTTATGCTCCAATATCTAGAATAGAAGTAGTAAGATTATTCTTAGCCTACACAACATAGGTGAAATTCAGATTATATCAAATGGATGTCAAATCAGTATATCTGAATGGAGAACTTGAAGAAGAAGTGTACAATGAGAAGCTTGAAGGATGTCCTTTAACAAATGAAAAGGACATATTATGTAGACTAAGGAAAGTATTATATGAACTAAAGCAAGCACCTAGAATCTGGTATGTAAAGTTGGACAAACATTTGACAAAACTTGGATATAGAAAAGGTATGGAATATAGTAATCTGTATTGGAAAGAAACTAATGATGGTTTAATGATTTTGGTAATACTTGTTGATGACATCATATTTGGAGGAAATGATGAAGAAAGTGAGAACTTTTTAGAAGAGATGAAGAAATAATTTGAAATAAATATGATAGGAGAGATGAAATATTTCCTAGGATTGCAGATTGTACAAAATAAAGAGGAAATCATATTTCTCAGACTAAGAACTCGAAGGATAAATTGAAAAATTATAGTTTGGAAACATATAAACACATTGGAACACTTGTGATAACTAGACACAAGTTATCTACAAAGGATGAGATACCTACTATTGAGTAGAAAAAGTATAATTCTATGGTTGGAGGTTTACAATATCTGACTCACAAAAGGCTGGACATAGCTAATGTCATTGAAATTGTTGCAAGGTTCCAGAAAAATACTAGAGAAGCACATTATGCAGTAGTAAAAATGATATTTAGATATCTAAAGAGAACATTTGAGTTTGGATTATGGTACAATAGATATAATGATTTCAATCTGAGTGCTTATATTGATGTAGATTGGGCAGGTAGTATGGAGGATAGAAAAAGCACCAATGGTGAAGCTTTCTTTCTTGGAAGAAGATTGGTTTCTTGGTTAAGTAAGAAGTAGGATTGTACATCACAAAGTAAAACATAAGCAGAGTATGTTGTAGTAGAAAATAATTGCAATCAAGTCATTTGGATGAAGTAGATGTTGAAGAATATAAGGATAGAAATTAGTGAACCTGTTGTTATACATTGTGACAACACAAGCACAATAAATATATCTAAGAATCTAGTGTTGCATTTGAGAAACATGCACATTTCTATTAAATATCATATGTTGAGAGAAAAAGTTGTGAAAAAGGAAATTAGATTATAGTATGTGAGAGCTAAAGAGTAGATTTTAGATATAGTCACTAAGCTTCTTCCCAAGAAATTTTTTGAGTAGTTGCAAGGTATGCTTGGGGTTATGCCCCTTCCTACATCAGAGTAGAAAAAACAAGAGTGCATCAGTCTAGGGCAACCAAGCACCATTGTTTGTTTGGAATAAATGTTGATGCTTCCTCTATGGGGGAGTATCATTAATGGACAAAGTTGTTTAGGACTTTTTTGATATTTTTGTTGTTTTGAATAGTGTCTTTTGACACTTGAGTTAGTAAGTATCAGTTGTTATAGAGTTTGATACAGTGATGTTGGTTGCTGAAACCTTTGACATTGATGTCAATGGGGGAGAAGTTTGGCATGAAAAAAATTATGTTGAGAAAAATATTTGACATAAGCAAAAAATGCAGTTGTTATAGAGCACATTTAGGTATATCAAATGGGGAGAATGATTGATGAAGTGGATTTGAAGATGACGAGTCTTTTGTTGGTATTCTTGGAACTAGATGATTTTCATCTATGTTTCCCCCAATGCCAAAGGGGGAGATTATTGGAAGATTTGGGAGATTGGTAGAATATTGGTTGAAAGCATGAATGGTGATGATATTCCTATGGGGAGTACTGTAGATATGCTACTATGGTGATATGTTACATTTATGATTGAGTTTGTCATTGATGTCAATATAGCAATTTTTTGTGGTATTTGATAGAAGAAAAAGTAGAAAGATCAAGTTGGTATGGGTGGCTAGTTGAGTATTATAACCACACAAGGTTATGGGAGATACTTTTGAGTATTTGGTATATGTAGTTAATGTAGGATGGAGAAAGGATAAATCTAGAAGAAGTTATGTAATTTTTGGTGATGATTGTTCTAAGATAGAGTTTATAGAGGCATGTTCTAGTAAACTTGCTATATCTCTTAGTGGATTTGATATCTTCAGGATCAAGGTTGAGGACATAAAGAAGACATGTTGAGGATGATGTGGCTAAGCTCACACATTATAATATTGTATGTACAAAAAGTTATTCAAGTTGCAAGGTGAAAGATTTATGTTATCGCTAAGTGTAGCTTGTTCTTTAATGTGGTCCTATAATAATTAATTGAGAAGGTCTAATAGCCTACTTAGGGAATTTTTTTATGGACTTGATATAAAGGAAAGACATTTTCCTTTATCATGGTGTATGTAGAGTACAAAATTTGAAGTCAAGCATAACAGTGAGGAAGTAAAGGAAACTTCATTGCCAAGTTTTTGCCGAGTAATCTGAAGTTTGGTATTTGGATCTGAAGTTTGTGACTTAGTCTACAAGGTCTAATAGTGATTGGTCTGGTTGACACGGTAGAGAAAAAAACCAAGAAAAGAGGAACATAATAGTAAATTACTTGGTTGAGCAGTAAGCTCTTCTTGTAGTTGAAATTTCATATTTGGGCAGTGGGCTCATCTTGCATATGCTATACCACAACTCCTAATAGGGTTAGAATCTCCTAACAAGGATTCAAAGTCTCCTAATAGGGACTCTATGTACTAAATGTTGTAATAAACTCCTAATAGGGTCCATCCTCTAACAAGGAATATTTATATTAGTACATCATCTTGTGGGCATCATTCCCATTGGGGTTTTCCCTCTGATTAAGGGTTTCCTTAGTCAATATACCTAGTGTAATTGTCTATGTGCACTTTATTAAGGTTGTTGTTTACTTTGGTTGAATGATTAGGTTTGGTTAATAAAGATATATGCTTTAATTATTGGAAAATAGATTAACCCACACTCCCATCAAGTTATCTTGGGTGACTATTGTTTCGAACACATAACCGATCAAACAATCGAAGGAGAGTTATGAGATTTTGAGGTATAAGTCATGTTGCAAAATTTTGATATTTTGGAATTTTTTATAGAAGCTAAATAAAAATTTATGTTATCCTCATAAGAATAAGAGTATTAATGTATGACCAAGTGTTTCTAACACTCATGTAAAATGGGGAGATTGTTAATCTTATATTAGTTTTGACAAGTGAGTGTCAAGTCACTCATATGCCGAGTCACTCTATAGTGCCTCTCCCATTTGACATCTGTAAGTCCTCCTGATGGATGCAACCTTGCTGATCTTTTGTTGTGATGGGATCATGATTGTGACCCTAAATGGTCTACACCATCGAGGTGTTTGGATTTATGTTTCTCTATCAGTTGCTTTGATTATACTTTTGAATGATCTATGAGATTATGTGGTGATTTTTGGTTCATTGAGGTTTGTGCCAGTGGTTACCAAGATCGATGTGGTATCATGAGGTTGTTCCGTGATCACTCTGAGATGTGTGCAGAGATTGCACTATGTACTATTATCATGCTACACTGGACTAGGTTCCTATAGCAGTGGTTAGTCATGTTTATGACTATGTTTGCTTATGTGTTTTAAGTGTCTTTTTGTTGATTCTGTAATCAATCATTATTAAATGCTTAAGTAATTTAAATGGATTGTCCATGTTGGATTATTTGGTTATGTGTTGCGGACATTTGCCTTGTTTTATTTTGATCTGAGAGATATATGTTCTTATGTGATGTTTTACATTTGAGACGACTTGAGGGTCAGATGTTATACTTTGATTTCAGTATCATAGATATTAGACTACTATGTTGTTCAGTTAATCATATTGCATGATGATGCCATTTTGAGATGACAGTGTGTTTTATGATGATATCTAGTTATTTGGTTTTTGGACATACCTCTGATTTTGTTATGTGATGGATTTAATGCTATGGTTATTTACTTCATTCCTGCGTTGTTATGCTTTATGAAAACTTGAGTGATGTAAATAGATTATTTTAATATAATTAATTAAATGGTTAAATTAGGTGATTTAATGCATTTATTGCTTCAGCTATGTTATTATATGCAATTGCACTTGATTGTGTTGTTTAGTGTATAGTATTTATATCCCTGGTAATGGCACATGGACTTATTGATTCAGCCATTCATATTTCACCAATGTCATCCTTATATGGTCGACGTATCCTTTATTAAATGTTTAAATTAAACCTTTCAGTGATTATTAAATCCGAACTCATTTGTATTATGTGATTAAACCAGTAAGTGTGTCTATGCATTTAGAGGTTCGCATTGTCGCGAAAGTTATTGAGGAGATTTACGTGTTTTTTTTGGGCTTTCGAGCTTTTTAATTGATTTATTTTAATTTCTGGTAGCTTTTCCATAGATGAATTCCTATTTATAGGAATAGCCTATTTTTGTTTGGGTCAATTTGAGGTTTAACTGGGTTGGCTGGTTATTTGCCCTAATCGATTATTCACTCGAAAAGTGAATAAGTATCCAAAAAGGAATTTAATTCCTCACTTCTCACTTTTGAATTAGAAAGTTGGAGAGTAAAACCCAAAATCCTCTTCATGAGGATTTACTATTTTGTTCTTTACAGGAGCTATGGGCATGGGTTCGCCACAAGGTTGAGCTTGTTGGATTCAGCTTGGGGAAACCTTGAATTGCCTTGATTTTTAGCCACTTCTGCGAGCATTTTATTTTATGGTTCAAATTCCTATTTTGCCCTCTTGGTTGGGAGGTAGGGCTTTCTCATTTTATTGTTTTGGCTCTGTTTCTGCTTCTATTTTTGGTAGCCATTCATTTAGAGGCTGAGAACTAGTGTTCCCCTCCATTTTTTTATGCTAGTTCTACCTGATTGGGTGAGTATGAACATTTCCCTATTTTTCAGGGTGACGGTTTGGGATTTTGCACCGTTATGCTAGCCATTTTTGCATACGGTGTTCAATTACATTTATTTTTGGATTTTTGGAGTTTTTGTGCCCAAAGGTCAAATGGGTTTTAATTTTGAAAGTTTTCCAAAATTTGGAGTTTTTAACCTCGTGTTGCGTCCCACCCTGTTTTCTTGGCATAATGTGGGTTGTGGACTTGGATGATCTATTTGGATATTAGTCAGACCACTTTTGCACTTTTATGTTGCATTGGGATGCGTGTTACATTCATACTCCCGACGTTGTGTTTGGTTGAGTGATTTTATACTTGTTATGGTTTTTTTTGGACCTTTACTTTGTTTCATGGACACTAGGTTTCATGTAGAATCCATACTCTCAGAATTAGGCCAGTTGAGTAAGTTCATGACTTTTGGTCTTGTTACATCGTTGGGATTCACGTAGAATCCATACTCTTAGATTGAGGCCGATTGAGTGATTTTATGATGTATGGTTTTATTGGCTTTAGGATTCATGTAGAATCCATCCTCTTGAGTTGCTTCCAGTTTGGTGTTTTATTTTTCATTGTGTTTTCATTCCTATCCTTGTGTTATGATGTTTGTGATGGTGGTGCACCACACACAAGTACGTGCACATACACTTGTTGGGTGACTTGCAAGGCTCGATCTTCCATGGATTTGTTGGAAGTTATGATCATTAGGGTTCGGATGGGAGTATGCATGCCCAGAGGAACTTTTCGTAGGATGAGCATGGGTAGGGTAGGGTAGCATATGGAGGGGGCTTCTACCTTCCAGCCTAGTGACCTTAGTCCCATAGGGTTGGCGAAGGATAGGAAGTCTTAAATAAGTGATAATTAAAGAAAATATGTGATTGGTAATAAAACTTAAGATAATAAGATGTGTGTGCAGGGCCCTCCATTGAGGAGTTGAAATGCACAATCCAAGCTTGGGCTTTTTGATGCAACGCAACTCTCCATGATATCAATCCCTACTTAGTAGCCTTTTGAGTGTCTGACCAGGACCTGTACTCCTTGCATTATCTTAGGTTCTTGGTTGTAGCCATCATACTGTCTGCCGTGAGCATTAGCCTTGGATGTTGTGCTTTATGTGTGTTTGTGGTTGGATCTTTATCTCTATCAGCACGGCGGGTGTGTACCTATGGGTTCGAGATGGTTGGGAGGCATAGCTACCTTCACCACTGCTAGAGATCAGTGTACAAAGATGATCTTTGTCCTAGTGCGACAATTGTTGGATGTTGTTCACTTGGTACTTCAAGTTTCTGAGTATGCTTCCTTGTGATTTATGCTTTCATTGGAATGCTTGGATATCATGTTTAGATGATGTTAGTTTATTTGATGCATTCCTTTATCATGATGTTTAGCATATGATTAGATGATGTGATTTGCTTTAGTAGTATATCTGTTGCTTACTGTTGTTTAGCATGTGATACGTGATGTTATCTACTGTAGGATTATCTTATGCATTATCACTAGCATGTTAGATTTTCTTATGCTAATATTGTGCATGTTTTAGTAGTGACATCCCTATTATGACACTACCGACGATCTGGTCAGTGGCTTGGGATGTTATGTGTGGGAGATGGCTAGGGCCCATGATGGTCTTATGATGCTATTGATGGTTTGGAGGATCTGTGTACTTAGTTTGGTTGTTTTGTTATTGTGATGTTTATTTCAGTATGTTCCTTACTATGATGGTTTAGATGGATAGATGTTCATCATTTTGTGTTTTTCTTGCACTCGAGTGTTCATTCCTTGAGCCTTTATGGATCTGATGGTCCCTGGTGTGGAGGTTCTTTGCTCTATTTTGGTCTTTTGTGTCTCTAGGAGTTTTTTTGTGTTCTTTGGATGATATTTGTTCAGCATGGTGTGACATTAAAAATGTATCGTACGCCCATGCAAACTGTATCGTACGATATTGTAAAGTATTGCATTCCTTCTTGAGAAATGGCATATGACACTGGAAGAGTATTATACACCTTCTTGAGAAATGTCGCATGAGACTGTAAAGTGTCGCATGCCTTCTTGAGAGTTGTTGTATGACACTAGAAGAGTGTCGCATGTCTTAAGGAGAAGTGTCATCCTCCCTTAGTAAGAAGTGTCACACGATTTTTTGTAAAAACCTGTGCGGGCAGATAGTGGGCACTTTTTGTCATGTTCCAAACTTTTTGAGAGTTGATTTGGTTACCCTTTTGGGTGTTCTTTGACCCTATGCTATCGCATTTTGAATTCTGTTAGTTTCTCTTGAAATCCAATTTTTGTGTTTCTATTTTAGTCTCTTGGGGTTTAAAATATATCATTTAAGTATAAGTTTCTTATACTTAAGATATATTTTAATATATGTGATGAGTCTTTTGAGATAGGTTTTAGACCTCTCAGAGATAAGTTAAGGATTCTAGGAAATTTTAGGGCTTCAGAAATCTACATTTAGCCAATTTTTAAGGCTTCAACATTTTAGGCTTAGCCAAATTTCAGGATTCTGCATTTTACCCTAGCTTGGTATTTTGTTAATGAGTGGTCATTCCTTGAGCCCTCATCCTTTTGTGGTGGTTGTTGGCTTTTGTTCAAGTGTGTCAGTTGGTAGTGGCATTCAAAGATCTGTTGGTTGCTAGGATTGTGGCGGAGTCTTCTATTGCAATCTTTGTGATCCCTATATGATGTTGTCATGTGCATTCATACTTGTAAAAAAAAAAAATTTGGCTTGTATTTCATCCTTGTTTCCAAGGATCTCCGAGCCGGGCATTACATCTGGTATTAGAGCCCATGTTCAAACATTGGGATCTCTATGTTTATGTTGCCCTTTAGTTGTTGCTGCATTGGTTGAGTGCGAGTGTCTTTATGAGAACTCATGATCTTTGTTGCTTTGGTATCTACTCATGATGGACTTGCTCGTCCAATAGATGCAACTAGATCTATGTGAGGAGAAGGAAGTGAGTCCTCCTGGTTTTGTGAGCAAAATCGATGTGCCTTTTTGTTTGGTTGCTTGTGTGACCCTTTTTGGATGGAACCACCAATTGGTTTCCATGTGTTGGCTTGTGTGCCACTTCTTGTTTCTCCTTGTGGAGTAAGGTGCATTGATTTCCTATTTTTCTCCTAATTGCAAGTAAATAGATGAATCTTATTTGTGATTCTTTATTTTGTTGATTATAAGAATAAAATGGTTTGTTTCATTGAAAATGAGTGTTTATTGTGAATCATTGCAAAGTAGTGGTTTTGCATTATATCCTTCGATTAATGACTTAAGTCCCCAATCTGATTACTTCTTGAGCTTATGGAAATTTGTATTAAATTGATGAATATTTAATGTTGCACTGCATGGAAATAATGTTGTCTGCATATGCATGAGATTACTGATGCTAGACTACTTGAGGTGTGTGAGTGTGTTCTCTAACATTGCTAGGATGATGTATTCCTTAGCATTGTGTGGTGATTTATCCCTCTTGTGTGACTATACTCAGTCATCACCTGTAATGTGATTTTTTTGATGCCTTATTTTATTTGGCTGGAGGTACTTTCCTCATGTTGTTGGGCTAGCATTGGTTTTTAGTATTTTCCTCTCTTGGAGTAGTCATTAAATTTTATCTATCGCTCTCTTTGTGACAGTTGTCACATTTGACTTATTGTTGAAATGAGCTCTTTTTGGTACATACTGCTAGAATTGATAATTCTCCCATTTGGGCTTTTTGATTATGTTTCATGATGACTATTCTGGATGTGTTTTACTGTTGCCCAGTTGTGTGTTGTGAATCTATTATGTTCATCTTGAACCTTTGGTAGTACATTCAAGGGATAATATCATGGAGAACATGCTAATGTGTCTTTGTTAGATTTAAAGTTGTTATTGTAATTGAATGGTTTAAATGGTGATTAAACTTAATGTTATTTTTGAAAGAAATTGAAAGATATGTACTTGTTTTATGGAAAGTGACTCTTGGATCCTTGCTTGAAAATCTTTCAATTTCATTATGCATTAGTGCTTATGTTATGTTTAATTAATGAAATTATGAAAGAGTAGCAATGACGGTTTCAACGTGTGATTTACCTTCCTTTCCATGTCTTATGTTGTTTCGAGCATGTGTTCTCTTGTGTGGATTTGGATGTTTTGTTCGTTGCTTGTCTTGGTGGTCAAGACTATTGTTTTTGCCTTTGTGGTTTTGTTTTGAGTGGTGAATCAATCGTAGGTCTTAGGTCTCTCTTATCTTCTTCTTGTTGTAGTCCTTGTCGATATCTTTTCAACACTTTTTGAATGGATCCAATCTGAGTCCGAACGTGAAAGCTATGGCTTCTGGAGTTGTTGATCATTGTTTCGAGTACCTTTTTGAGTAGATTCCAATTCAATCATGACATATCATATTTATGGCCATTGGAGAAGTTTAACTCTTCATGTTATTCATAATGGAAGAGTTATCTTGTCTTCATAATCTACTAGGTACTTGCTAGAGGTCATGCTTGGGTTTTCATGTTCCTATTAGCATTGAACCACCCTTGTGAGGTGAAGTGTGGTTTGTGAGCATTCCTTGCTTAGGGTTGATGTTGCCTTGTCATTTGGGAGTGACTCAATTTTTTGATGAGTCTAGATTCTCCTTCTTGGACATTTCCTTGGGTGCATCTTTGTATCCTTTTCTCTCTTGTGAGAGTAGGCTAGTGTGGTTATGCCACTAGCTCGATTAGTATTTTCAGATGAGTATGTTGATGGTTGGTGGAATTGTGAATTCCCTAACATGTCTTGGGCTGATTTAGTGTAGAGGTTGAGTGAGACTCCCTCTCAGTCCTAATACTCTATAGTATCTTTCTCCCTAAGCTTATATCTTCATGTGGATTGTCTTAGTCAAGTTTTCTCATTAACCATTGACTTGAGGCTAGAGATTGAGGTTAGTGGTAGTTTAGGTGTAGTTTTCCTAGCATGGTGCTAGAGGGACATGGTATCATTGGACACATGTTACCATCTCATGAGTTGGTATGCAGACATTACATGATTGTATCCACTAACGAAAGTCTTTGAACCTTGTGAGAAGGTGATATCTTGTCTGGTTGGGTTGTGTTACCCTAGTTCCCAGTGATAGTTGAGCTTTTGTACCTTCGAGAGGCATTGTGCTCCTACACTTGGTGGTGAGTAGTCTTTTGGAGTGTGTCCTTTTGTTGGTAAACTTTCATCCGCTTTGTTCTAAGGGTGAGTTTACATGGATTCCAGAATGATCATATGTGTCATGATAGTATTCTTGGGAATTTGGGATGGTTATTCCCCATGATTCTAACTCTTGTTGGAAGTGTGTTGTGTTTTAACCTTGATTTGTGGTCACGTGGTTGTTGCATGTTGTAGTTGGGCACCAGTTGACAAGGTAAAGAGGGTTTTTCCTTACCTTGTATTGTTGACTTTATGGCTAGATGGGTTTTTCCTAACACATAGAAGGTTCCTTGTTGGAGGACCTTGTGTCTATGGGACACCTATTCTCTTATGGTTAACCTGTTTGAGGGTTAACATGATGGTTTGAGTATGTGGGAGTGATTTGGTTTGACTTGTGGAGAGTTTTTGAGTCATTCCTATTGCTCGCTTTTGATTTTGTTCTTGGTGTGTTTGGATTCTATTCTTGGATTGAAGGCTTCCAGGAGTAAGCCTAGTCTTTGGGGGGGATGAAGTAGTGCCTCTCCCATTTGACTTATGTAAGTCATCCTGATGGATACAACCTTGCTGATCTTTTGTTGTGATGGGATCATGATTGTGACCCTAAGTGGTCTACACCGTCGAGGTGTTTGGATTTATGTTTCTGTATCAGTTGCTTTGATTATGCTTTTGACTAATATATGAGATTATGTGGTGATTTTTGGTTCACTGAGGTTTGTGCTAGTGGTTACCAAGATCAATGTGGTATCATGAGGTTGTTCCGTGATTACCCTAGGATGTGTGCAGAGATTGCATTGTGTACTATTACCATGCTACACTAGACTAGGTTCCTATAGTAGTCGTTAGTCATGTTTATGACTATGTTTGCTTATGTGTTTTAAGTGTCTTTTTGTTGATTTTGTAATCAATCATTATTAAATGCTTAAGTAATTTAAATGGATTGTCCATGTTAGATTATTTGGTTATGTGCTACAGACATTTACCTTGTTTTATTTTGATCTAAGAGATATCTATTCTTATGTGATGTTTTACGTTTGAGACGACTTGAGGGTTAGATGTTATACTTTGATTTCAGTATCATAGATATTAGACTACTATGTTGTTTAGTTAATCATATTGCATGATGATGTCATTTTGAGATGACAGTGTGTTTTATGATGATATCTGGTTATCTAGTTTTTGGACATACATTTGATTATGTTATGTGATGGATTTAATGCTATGGTTATTTACTTCAATCTTGCGTTGTTATGCTTTATGCAAACATAAGTGATGTAAATAGATTATTTTAATATAATTAATTAAATGGTTAAATTAGGTGATTTAATGCATTTATTGCTTCAGCTATGTTATTAAATGCAATTGCACTTGATCGTTTGTTTAGTGTGCGGTATTTATATCCCTGGCAGTGGCACATGGAGTTAGTGATTCAACCATTCATATTTTACCAATGTTGTCCTTATATGGTCGACGTATCCTTTATTAAATGTTTAAATTAAACCTTTCAGTGATTATTAAATCCAAACTCATTTGCATTATGTGATTAGACTAGTAAGCATGTCTATGCATTTAGAGGTTCGCATTGTCGCGAAAGTTATTAAGGAGATTTATGTGTTTTTTTTTGGGTTTTGGGCTTTTTAATTGATTTATTTTAATTTTTGGCAGCTTTTCCATAGATGAATTACTATTTATAGGAATAGCCTATTTTCATTTGGGTCGATTTAGGGTTTAACTTGGTTGGCTGGTTATTTGCCCTAATTGATTATTGACTCGAAAAGTGAATAAGTATCTAAAAAGGAATTTAATTCCTCACTTCTCACTTTTGAATTAGAAAGTTGGAGAGTAAAATCCAAAATCCTCTTCATGAGGATTTACTATTTTGTTCGTTGTGGAAGCTATGGGCGTGGGTTCATCGTGAGGTTAAACTCATTGGATCCAGCTTGGGGAAACCTTGAATTACCCTGATTTTCAGCCACTTTTGTGGGCGTTTTATTTTATGGTTCAGATTCCTATTTTGTCTGTTTGGCTCTGAGGTAGGGCTTTCTCATTTTATCATTTCGGCTCCATTTTTGCTACTATTTTTGGTAGCCGTTTGTTTGGAGGCTGAGAACTAGTGTTCCCCTCCATTTCTGTATGCTAGTTCTACCTAGTTGGGCAGGCATGAACATTTCCCTATTTTTGGGGTGAAGGTTTGGGATTTTGCACCGTTATGCTGGCTATTTTTGCATATGGTGTTTGATTCCATTTATTTTTGAATTTGTGGGGTTTTAATGCCCAAAAGTCAAATGGGTTTTAATTTTGAAAGTTTTTCAAAAATTGGAGTTTTTTTACCTCATTTTGCATGCCTCTCTATTTCCTCGAGTTTTCTTGACACAATGTGGGTCATGGACTTGGATGATCCATTTGGATATCAGTCAAATCACTTATGCACTTTTATGTTGCATTGGGATGCATGTTACATCCATACTCCCGACGTTGTGTTCGGTTGAGTGATTTTATACCTATTATGGTTTCTTTTGGACCTTTTCTTTGTTTCGTGGACACTAGGTTTCGTGTAGAATCCATACTCTTGGATTGAGGCTGGTTGAGTAAGTTCATGACTTTTGGTCTTGTTACATCATTAGGATTCATGTATAATCCATACTCTTGGATTGAGGCCAATTGAGTGATTTATGATGTATGGTTTTATTGGTTTTGGGATTCATGTAGAATCCATCGTCTTGAGTTGCTTTTGGTTGGGTGTTTTGTTTTGCATTGTGTTCTCATTCCTATCCTTGTGTTATGATCTTCATGATGGTGGTGCACCACACATGAGTATGTGTGCATACATTTGTTGGGTGACTTGCAAGGCTTGATCTTTCGTAGATTTGTCAGAAGTTATGATCATTGGGGTTGGGATTGGAGTATGCATACCCACGGGCACCTATCATAGGATGAGCATGGGTAGGGTAGGGTAGCATATGGAGGGGGGGTCTACCTTGCAGCCTAGTGACCTTAGTCCAATAGGGTTGGTAGAGGATAGAAAGTTTTAAATAAGTGATAATTAAAGAAAATGTGTGACTGGTAATAAAAGTTAAGATAATAAAATGTATCTGCGGGGCCCTCTGTTGAGGAGTTGAAACGCACAATCCAAGCTTGGGCTTTTCGATGCCAAGCGACTCTCCATGATGTCAGTCCCTACTTAGTAGCCTTTTGAGTGTCTGACCAGGACCTGTACTCTTTGCATTGTCTTAGGTTCTTGGTTGCATCCATCATACTGTCTGGTGTGAGTGTTAGCCTTGGATGTTGTGCTTTATGTGTGTTTTTGGTTGGATCTTTATCTCCATCAGCATGGCAAGTGTGGACCTATGGGTTCCACATGGTTGAGAGGCATAGCTACCTTCACAACTGCTAGGGATTAGTGTATAGAGATTATCTTTTTCCTAGTGCAACTGTTGCTAGATGTTGTTCACTTGGTACTTCAGGTTTCAAAGTATGCTTCCTTGTGATTTATGCTTTCATTGGAATGCTTGGATATCATGTTTAGATGATGTTAGTTTATTTGATGCATTCCCTTATCATGATGTTTAGCATATGATTAGATGATGTGATTTTCTTTAGTATTATATATGTTGCTTACTATTGTTTAACATGTGATAGGTGATGTTATCTACTGTAGGATTAACTTATGCATTATCACTAGCATGTTAGATTTCCCTATGTTGATATTGTGCATTTTTTAGCAGTGATTTCCCTATTATGACAATATCGATGATCTAGTTGGTGGCTTGGGATGTTACGCGTGGAGGATGGCTAGGGCCCACAATGGTCTTATAATGCTATTGACAGTTGTGAGGATTCACGTACTTAGTTTGGTTGTTTTGTTGCTGTGATGTTTATTTCAGTATGTTCCTTACTATTATGGTTTAGATGGATAGATGTTCATTGTTTTGTGTTGTTCTTGCACTCGAGTATTCATTCCTTGAGCCTTTGTGGATTTGGTGCTCCCTGGTGTGGAGGTTCTTTGCTCTATTTTGGTCTTTTGTGTTTCTAGGAGTGTTTTCATGTTCTTTGGGCAACATTTGTTCAGCATGGTGTGACATTAAAAATGTATCGCATGCCCATGCCAACTATGTCATACGATACTGTAAAGTATCACATGCCTTCTTGAGAAATGTCACACAAGACTGTAAAATGTCACACACCTTCTTGAGAGATGTCATACGACACTAGAAGAGTGTCGCGTGCCTTAAGGAGAAGTGTCGGCCTCCCTTAGTAAGAAGTATCGCACGATTCTTTGTTAAAACCTGTGCAGGCAGATAGCAGGCACTTTTCGTCATGTTCCAAACTTTTTGAGGGTTGATTTGGTTACCCTTTTGGGTGTTCTTTGACCCTATGCTATTGCATTTTGAATTCTACCAGTTTCTCTTAAAATCCAATTTTTGTGTTTCTATTTTAGTCTCTTGGGGTTTAAAATATATCGTTTAAGTATAAGTTGCTTATACTTAAGATATATTTTAATATATGTGACTAATCTTTTGAGATAAGTTTTAGACTTCTCAGAGATAAGTTAAGGATTTGAAGAAATTTCAGGGCTTTAGAAATCCAAACTCAGCCAATTTGCAGGGCTTCAGAATTTTAGGCTTAGCCAAATTTTAGGATTCTGCATTTTACCCTAGCGTGGTGTTTCGTTGATGAGTGGTCGTTCCTTGAGCCCTCATCTATTTGTGGTGGTTGTTGGCTTTTGTTCACGTGTGTTAGTTGGTAGTGGCATTTGAAGATCTATTGGTTGTTGGGATTGTGGTGGAGTCTTTCGTTGCGATCTTTGTGATCCCTGTATGATGTTGTCATGTGCATTCATACTTGTTAAAAAAATAAAAATTTTCTTGTATTTCATCCTTGTTTCAAAATATCTCCGAGCGGGGCATTAGACACTCAAGTGCCAAGAAGATAGTATGTGCTAAGTGATTCAAGAATCAAGAAAATAGTGCATGGTGAGTCATTTCAGATCTTGAGTGACAACATTGAAGTCATAATATGTACTGAGCACCAAATAAAATTAAGGATTGAATTATGATATTTTGTTCATGAGGATGAATCTTAATTTGGAATCCCTATGTAGTACATGCACCCAATCAAATAAAGGGAAGGTTTAAGTAGCAATATGGATGAATCACAATCATTGATTCATACCTAACCCTAAGTCACCTAGATCTTCTTAAGGAGGAAAAACCTTGAACTTCATATATGAGAAGAGAGGGAATGAATGAATGATCAAGGAGAGTTTTTTGTGCACAAGCTAGGACATTCATGGTGACCAAGGCATTATGATCTAAATTGAATTGTAGAACTAGTTAAAGGAAAATAGAGTGAGGAAAAAGTGAACAATGGAGAGACATCTGATCAAGAATAATCAAGTACACAAAAAAATAGATGTGATCTATCATCATGCATCAAAGTACTAATCACGAGATCATTTTTGAGACATTCTAATGGGGTGAGATCTAATTGTCATTGTAAGCTTATAATAGGGCAAACCTTTCATAGGGTAGATCATGTTTCATGATAAAAAATTGTAAGCTTCATTGGATACACTTTATTTCTAGAGTAATGAAGATTTGTGGGTGTCATCCCCACCCTAGTTTTATCTTCTCATTGGAGGGTTTCTGGGTAATCATATCTTGTGTTATATATGTGTGAATTCTTACTTGTTTACATACTTTGGATTTATATTCTTTACATGGTATTTTAGTTTACTTGTTGAATATGTGAGATGAATGTGTGGTGAATATTTTTATGGGTTAAAGTTTAAATAACTAATTCAACCCCCCCACCCCCCTCTCCCCCCCCCCCCCTGCCCACCCCCCCGAGTTTACCTTTCCTATTGTAATTCCAAGAGCATCTTCATATATGGTGCTCTACAAATGAGGTAAGTCTTTATTGTATTTGTCATTTATGTATATTTTTATCAAATATTGTAATGCAATTTTTTAATTTATATATTTTGTAATTGTTTTTATTTCTTTTTTAATACAAATGCATCAAAGAATCCAATAAAATGAGGGAGAGAATAAAGACCACCTGTTACATAATAAAACCCTCCACTCAACAAATTTCCTACACGAGAGGACCTCATAAACTACCTCTCACAAAATAGTGCTAACATTACCCAAATGGTCAATAGGTTATGGTCATCTTTACTCTCTCACTACTCAATGCTAGTGAATACGCTTGAAGAAATGGTCCAAAATGCAAATGAGGTCTCTAGGGAGGTTACAAAATGGAGTACATGGACAAATAGGTGTCATGCATTTGATTCCAATGGGTTATCATATCAACAACTAAAATATAAAGACATAAAGAAAGGTACTATATGTTCTATTTTCATCAATCCTATATCTAACAACTCCCTATTACACAACCAAAACTTTTTCTATTCATTGGTGCACTCATGGTAGGATGAGATCATGTTTTTGAGATAGGTGGTATATGGTATTTGACCTACCACCATGTGATAATTGTGAGGTGCCTCTATATTTTTTGAGAAAGCTATATTGTGAGTTCATCCTTGGTGAGAAGCAAAATTACTTTGACATTTTTCTACTCCATCAACATCACCTACACCAACAATGTCATTTCCACTTGTGTCACCTACACCAATAGTTTCATCTCCTCTTTTGTCACCTACACAACTAATGTAATCTCCACTTGTGTCACCTATGCCACCAATGTCATCCTCACTTGTGCTACCAACATCATCATCATGTACATCATTATAGTCTTTGAGGACCAATCAATATTTTTTTTTAGTTGTCAGCACATGTGTGATGGGATATATATGAAGGTGTCTCAAGATGGAGTGTCAACTCATCCATGTGTACATTGTGGGTATACTTGTTATTCATATGGAGGTGGAGATTTCACACTCATAGATGATTTGATGGTGATGGTCTTTAGTGGACATGATACACAAGTTTGTTTGTTTAAGTTTTGACATGATGTTATTTAATCACCTAAATATTGTAAAAGTAAAATTATAATTAAATTATAAATCACTCTAGATTAATATGAGAACAATATTCAATGTAGGGTGCAACAAACAATTCGAGAACACCAAAAAATACTCATTCTACTAGAGGTGCGAAGCTAGGAGAAAGAACACACTAGGTAAAGTTTTATAAATATTCTTAAAAGTACAACAATACATTAGCTTTAAACTATTGTTTCTTAATTGTTATGATACTAACAACCCACTTATATATCCTCTTCTATCTCCTACCAATGTTGAAACCCTCCCATTCATCAAATCTATCCAATTCCCATCCACATCTCTTGCTCCTCGCATTACCCAAACCCCATCTAATGAACCTCATGAGTTTTGACATAATATTATTTAGTCACCTAAATATTGTAAAAGTAGATATATTTTTAATTTTATACAGCACTTTAAATTGATAAGTTAAAACAATATGAAATTTAGGGTCCAACAAGTGGTATGAGAACACCACATAGTACTCATTCTACTAGAGGTGTGAGGCTAAGAGAAACAACACCTAAACTAAAGTTTTTTAAATATTCTTAAAAGTACAATAATGCAATTCCAATATCATCCTTCAAGTCCTTGTGTCTTCTTTCTTTCCCTCCTATGATCTTGTTGTTATTGTGTATTCTTGTGTCTTCTTTCCATTTACAATATTATCTCATATTTATAACAATACTCTTTACTATTCTATAGGGCTTGTCAGGGGCTGAAATTTCTCAAATTGATAATGTCACACTTTTTGCCATTAACTTTGGCGTTGAGAGCTATGCGGTGTCATAGCTTGCACACCTATCAAGTTTATGATTTGAGTTGAAATTGTGATGTATCTTATTGATTCCTCATGTGTTATATTTGTTTCATCTTTAGGGTATTCCACATAGGTTGAGGTTTGAAGAAAAGGGAAGGAAATCAACAAGAACACAAAAAAAAGAAGGTATTAAATACAAGTCAAGATTATATTTTGAAAATTATTAAAATGAATGTGTACGATTCCATAATAGATGAAGATAACCATGTTGTTATTCCTCTCAAGGATACTATGTCTATTTTGAAAATTATCCATTCCAAATACACTTGAATTATCAACTCAGGGACATAGGACTTAAAATGGGTCAACATAGTATGTGCACTAAGTTCCTTTAAGAGTCTTAACACCTATGCTGCAGGAAAGTAAAATGCATGGAAGGAATCTGTACTACTAATACAGAGTAGTAAACATGCTTAGAATAACAATGGATAACAACAGAAAACTTCAAAAAAAGGAATTCTAAACATGTTAACAATTTAGATATCCACCATTATCCTTTTCCATAACTGCTACAAGAACTTTCATAGTGACAATGCTATAGGACTAATACAGTAATTCGACCTTAAAACAAGAAATTAAAAGGAATGAATCTACTCTACCTAAATCTATTCAACCTCCCAAGTGGCCCCCCTTGGTTGGCTTCAACTAACTAAGAACACAAAAAGTATTCCAAAATCACTCTCTCATTAAAAATTATTCTTTGATTACATGATTGAATAATTCATGAAGAAAAACAAAATAACTTCTAAATCTTAAACTACTATTGTTTATTTTGTATTATTTCCTCCCCCTCTATCCAAGACGATCCCTCTTCATTATATATAGAGGATTTGATACTTATTACAAACATAACATAAAAAATGAGAACAAACATCACCAAAAAAGAAGGCAAAAGGTCAACCATGACATAGAACATTAATTAAGCAATAGAATATTAGTTCACAAATAATATAGCAAGTTAGGTCTTCCTAGTTTTTCTAGAACAATAACTCTCCTCCCAGATGTGGCTTATCATTCAGAACTGACCTGCACTTCTTTTTCCATGAATAATTTTCATCACTTGTTCCTTTAATATGGTAATCACCACTCTTTGTGCCACTTCTCAATTTCCAAAAAATTAGAAACATCCAAAACACATATGCATGACAACATTCCTACTCTTACTCAAATAGTAGAGCATAACTTAAAAATATTTATATGAAATACTACATTCTATGTATAATATTGCATGTACCAAGAGGGTTTTCACCATGATATAGGGGAAGAATCCCTAAGAGACCTCTCAACTAAAAGTTTGATGAGGGAATGATGAGAAATATAATGTGAATTTCCTTTTTGAGTTTCTTTAGCACTAATACACAACATATTGTAAAGGAAATTAGGTACATTAATTTGAATATTATGCCTTATACAACTGAATAGCTTAAAATGATGAGCATGCAAGTTTGGAAACCTACCATTATAGGTCAAATACTTGATAATGTGGGTTGCCAATTCTAGTTATGGAGTTGGAAGAGAAAGTCTTTTACACCCTTACTTTGTAATATCCAATTGTGGGTCACTTGGTTGAGTGAACTATGCTTGTGAGGACCTGGCATCATATTCCTTTGGATAATGCTCCCCTACTATTGGTATTTATATGACTCTTGATTTCTATTCCTTAGTAGCAATGACTCTTAGTCCCCATACTATGGCTTCCCCTTCATCAAATATAGTCATAAATTCCATTGCCACTTCTTCATTGTAGTCGATTAATTATAAGAAATAGCCAAGCCATCCACAAGCATGAAATCATTGGACTACTTCAACATCCACAAGTAAAATATTATGAACGATGGGCTCATACCTCTTTAACTATCTCCTCATTTCAAAATGTCTAGCTTTTATTTTCTCTACTCTCACTAGTTTTTCCCTTTTTACCTTTGCAAATTCCCTCTTCTTGGAATTTCAAATTGATCTTTCTAAGCAATGTCATTACAATTTCCCTTAACAAGACTCTATTATGTCTGACATGTAAAATAATGATGCATGAAGTATGAAGGAAAACAAGGTTTAATCTGAAGGTGTTCTCACAATAACTCTTAGTCCTTTCAATCATGTCACATACATGTGATCTTTTCCCAAAGTCATAATGAAAAGGTATGGCGGATACAAAAAGATTTTAAAATTAATGAAAAATATTATACTGCCACCAAGGTACAACCTATAATGTGGACATGACTTAGATAACATAGATATGACATTTGGAAATTAATACACTTTCTTAGCCCCCCACTAAAATTTGACAAGTGTCTACACTTTAAAATTTTGGCATAGTAATGAGAAACTGGCTTAAGACTTATATGATACATGTCACGCAGTATTATATATAAATATCAACACCTATGCACTAAAAATGAATAAAGAGTAAAAATTTATGTACTTAAAAGTTTGAGAGTGTACGATTGCATGTAGATTGATGATGTGGCAAAGTTTGGTGACCGTAGAAAAGGTGCTAATGGTATAGTTTATTGAAACTAGTAAATATAGAGTTAGTGGGTGACATGGAGTGTAAGTGGGTGGTAGATAAAGAAATGAGATGGGTTGATATGAAGAAAAATAAAACTATGAATGAAATAATGGACCTCATATTAAATAGGTTTTATTATGAGGACTCCTTAAAATTTTGTCATTGTATGGCTGCAGGAAGAAGGTTTTCACCCTCTACTACATGAACTATGTTAATGGGAGCTTTTAAATTGGTTGGTTGGAACTGCTATAGGAACTCATCTTTGGTATTTGGTTTATAATAGAGGCACAATCTATGGTCACTTACAAGTAACTTAAATTGGACAAGATCAATGGTTATCAGTTGCACTGCTCCATTGTTGATTACATATTGAATTTCATAAGGCCCTAACAACTGAGTCTTCAACTTCCCTATATTCTCTTTGAAGTGATAATTGTATAGGAGAGCCCAATCTCCTATTTGAATTGTTTATATGGATATGTGCATCATGCAATTTCTTTTGTTGTTGTTGAATAAGTTTTATTCTTTCCAAAGTTGTCTTTTATATTTCATCTAGAAAATTCAAGTGGAGAATTCTCTCTTTACTAATGTTCAATTCCAAAGTAGTACATAGTGTATTATGCTCAAATCCAATAGGAAACATTGTTTCTTTACCATAGACAAGTTCAAATGGAGTGAATCTAGTTGTTGTTTTCCATGTGGTCTTGTATGCCCAAACAACTTTAGTTAATCTACTGGTCCAATCCTTTTGTGTACATACACTATCTTAGTTAGAATGGCTTCTATTTCTCTATTAGTGACCTCTGCTTACCCATTTTCATGAGGGTGAGAGGGACTGGATTTAGGGTGCCTTATGTTGTATTCTTTCACAACCTTAGTGATCAGGTTTGATGTGTATTAGGCTCCTTGATCTATAAAAAGTTATTTGTAGACTCCATAATGGGTGAATATTTCTTCATATAGGAATTTGGCTGCTTTCTCATCTTTTGCATTTTTAATTACTCTAACTTATACCCATTTGATTACATAGTCCATACATACTAAGATGCAAGATTTTCCACTTGATGGTGGGTCAATTGGACCTATGAAGTCCATACCCCATTTGTCAAAAGGTGTTACTACAATCTATGGATTGAGTGTCATCTCATATTTTTTGGTTGGTTAGCCCATCATCTAGCATTTGTCATAGTTGGTTGTATAATTTATTGTGTCCTTATGTAAGGTTGGCCAATAATATCTAGTTGTAGGTACTTTCAATGCTATTCCTTTTCCTACCAAATGGCCTCCACATGGTTCATCATGACAAGCATACAATATATCATATATCTCATCTTCCCTGACACATCTCCACATAACCTAATTTGGTCCAACATAGAAGAGATTGTTATCTATCTAAGAATAATGAAAACTTTTCTTTACTAGCTTCCTCCATTCTTTGTGAGAGAAGTGTTGGGAAATTCTATTTGTAACAAGATAATTAGCTATGTCTACATACCATGGTGTATGAGTTGCTATATGGAACAAGTGTTCATTTGGAAAGGCATCTTCAATTAGAGTTGGATCTTCATCAGTAATGTTCAATCTAGATAAATAATTAGCAACAATGTTGGATTTTCTTGGCATATCAATAATGGTAATATCAAACTCCTATAAGAACAAGAGCCATCTTACCAATTTACTAGTTATAGCTAGTTTTTTCATTAAGTACCTTATAGCTCAGTGATTAGCATGAACAAAAAGAGGATATCTTGTTACATAATGTTTGAATTGTTCAATGCATAGACTATAGTTAGAAGTTCTTTTTTAGTTACTGTGTAATTCAATTCAGGTCCATGAAGGCTTTTACTAATATAGTAGATGGTATTCTCAATATTAGCAGGCTTTTTGTTCTAATACAACTCTTACAACATAATCTAATGCATTTGTATGGATATGAAATGGAATTGACCAATTAGGTCCCTTTAAAACTAGCATTGTAGTGAGGAGTTTCTTAAGCTGCAAGAAGGCTTCATTACATTCAGGTGTCCAAATGAATTCAACTTCCTTAGTCAATAATGTATATAGAAGACTAGCTATTTTACTAAAATATTTTATGAAATGTCTATAATAGCCAGTATGACCTAAAAAAGATCTTATATCTTTTGGTTTTATAGGTATGCGTAGTGTTAGAATTACCTCTATCTTAGCTAGATCTACTTGTATTCCTATAGCTGATATGAAATGACCAAGCACCACTCCTTCCTACATGAGCATGAAACATTTTTTACTATTGAGGGATAGATTATGTTCTTTGTATCAAACAAGAACCTTTTCAAGATTCATGAAGGCTTCTTCAAAGGTGACTCCAAATGTTGTGAAATCATCCATATATATTTCCATGTAATCATGTGATATATCAGCAAGGATGTTGATCATGACTCATTGAAACATTTTAGGGGCATTACATAGGCCAAATGGTAAGCTAAAATATGCAAAAGTACCCCATGTGCATGTAAATTTGGTTTTATCTTGATCTTTAGGAGCTATACTTACCTGATTATAACCACTGTACCCATCTAGAAAAGAAAAATATTTCTTACTAGCCAGTGTCTAGAACTTAATCAATGAAAGGTAAAGGAAAGTGATCCTTTTTGGTTTCCTCATTCAATTCTATGTAATCTAAAAAAATTCACCATTTTCCTCCCTTTTTATGCATTATGACCAGAGGTGAGACCCATCTACTATCATATATAGGGTATATAAAACTAGCACCAAGTAACTTTTATAGTTTAGTTTTAACTATTTCTCTGAGGGCTAAATTAATCCTTTTTAGTTGTTGAAAAAGTGGTAGGAACCCTTCATTGATGTATATTTTATGAGTGCATAGTGTAGGACTTAATCCTTTCATATCTCAATAGTCCCATGCAAAAACCTTTTCATGTTTTTGAAGAAGCTTTGTTAACTATTTCATCTATGTGGAAGACAATTTGGGATTGACATGGAGATTATGACCTTTTAACAACTCAATAGCAGTTGTGAGATCAACTATAGGAACTTTAGATATTGGAATTGTATCTAGTTCACATGGTAAAAGCTGATGAATAATGTCTTGTTCCTTAGGAAAAAAAAAAATTCTCATTACATTCCTCATATGTAGTTAATTCTAACATAGAACTATTAGATATATATTTTTCTACCACACAAGTATTATTCATAATACTTTGAATTACTAAATCCTTTTCCTAAAACTTTAGGAAAGATTATCTTTGTAATATCAAAAGCTATGCTATAGAGTTTAACTCTTCTTCTTCATCCCCTAAATCTAGCCATATAGATGTACTTAAATCTGGTTGTGGTTGTTCTAGAGGATATAGATCAAATTTCTTTGTTGCTTATCCATTAGATATGGTCATACTCCTTGACCTAAAACTTATATTTGCATTAGTTATAGCTAACCATGGTCATCCTAAAATGACCAGGTAACCAGATAAATTGAATTTTGGGGACATAATCATGGAATCTGTAGGGTACTCTAGAGAGTCTAGGGTTACTACTATGTCTTCTATCATCACATCAGGAGTGACAATAGAACTATCTACAAGTTGCAAAATTGTTGGGGTAGTTCTTAACCCTTCTATATTCAACTTTTTCATAGTATCCTTAGTAACCAAGAACAATTAAAGTATTTTTAAGAGGCTAACCATTTATAATCACATTCACAACTGGATTGCCTAGATCAGAGTATTTAGGAATAATCAATTTTCCTAACATAATGTCAACCAATTATCCTACAACATAGACTATAGTTGGGTCCTTTTTCTTCCTCCTAGGCTTCTCTAATGGTTTTTCCATAAATAGGAACATCTTTAATAGCTTTGAATAAGGGTATGCATGTTCTTTAATTGATCAATAATGTCAAAAGATTGTTCCTCTATTTGTGCAGGTTTACTTTGTATGAGTTTTTCTAGAAAAGGAGGTTCAACTGATGTTTAAGTTTGAGCTGAACTAGTTATGTTAGTTGGGTCAACCACTTGTGGCTGACAAGTTGTGAGTTCTAATGCCATAGGAGTATCTGGTATTCCAGTTATGAGACATGGTTTAGGCACTGGTAGAGTTGTACCAAATTTCAAATGTATATCTGCAACATCTAGAGTATAAGTAGGATATTGTTGAGCATCAATAGCATACATAGGTTGTTGTGGTTGTTGGCTATTTGGATTTGGCTAAGGTTGTGTAGGTAATAGAGTTTTCTTTTGAAGTTTAGAATTTATAGGTGGTGGCATTAGTGTAGGTTGTTGGACTAGAAGTGGTAATTTTGGATTACCAATATTTTGGTTAGGCCATTGTTGAGGTTCTCTCCATTGGTTTCTAGAATACCAATTCCCTCGAGGTGGTTGCCATTGGTTCTACTGATTCTACCATTGATTTTTTTTCTAGTTTTTCTAAAAAGGTTTGGAATTCTGAGACCATTGAGGTTATTATGGATTATTTTTCCAAGCATTCTTCCAATTAGGTTGACTATATGGTGGAGGACCTTGGGTACTACAATTTTTCCATTGATTACCATATAGATTTGAATTTTGTAAAGGGTCCTGAGGCATACCTTGATGTGGACCCATGGGAAGCATTGAGAAATGAAGAATACTTGCTCATCCTCCCCATCTATCTTGATGTACTTAGTTGGAAGATGCTAGTTCTCTACACTAGTAACCAATTTGTATTGGCAATCTTTCTTTTTCTTTATGCAGTGTGGATAGTACTTAGCTAATTTTACCTCAGCTTTGGCATGCTTCTCCTTTGTATTCGTTATGTCAAGATGTGTAGCGACATCATTTATGATGTCCTTCTTGAAATCTAAGAGTAGATTAGATATCTTGAGCTTTGAAATACCCTGACTGATTCCTTTAGTAACTATAGTCTGGTGTCCTTTGCCTTTCTTCATATTTGACCTTGAGTAGTTAAGAAAAAATTTCTTGAGGTCATCCCAAGAAGATAGATATACATCACCACCAACCATTAGGTCTAGTTCTTATAGACAATTATCATTCACCCCTCTCAAGAAGAATAGCTTTTGTGAATCCTTTGCCAATACATGCTGAGGGTTCTTCTACAACGTATACAAAAAATGTGAAACATAGTCTTTCAATGTTTCATTCTACATTTTTGATATTCTAAAAATATCATCTCCTCTTGAATCATTTTCCTTGCAATACTCTTTGTATTTATCTAGAAAAAGAGTTTGCAATGCATCCCAAGTACCTACTAGATTGGCTCCTAAGCCCATGAACCATCATAGATCTGATTCTTTCAGTGTTCCTGGAAATAACTTGAGCTTATGGGCATGAATGTTATAGTTAGATACATGATAGAGTATGTCAAATTCAAATAAGAAAGTATTAAGGTCTTCAGTTACATGGCCATAGAACTTTGGAAGAGTAGCTACGGGTATATTTTTGAGATTAGCATTAGTTATGAGGCTCAGAAGAGGAAATAGAAAAGTAGGTTGTGCCATTATTGAAAGTATTGGATTATGGGGTGGCTACTAAAAAGGAACATTTGATACTGGATTGTTAACAACTAGTGAATTTGGAGCAGCACTATTAAGGAAATAGGCCAAAATTTTAGCAAAAGGTTGAAGACCACTTGTGTCTAAAGGTTTTGCTCTAGAGGATGATTCTATAGGAAAAATAAAGCTTGCACCCTCAAAAGAAAACTCAACTTCTTCTTTGGTTTCTTCATTTAGATTCAAAGACTCCCATAGAAGAAATTTTCCATATTCATCTCGTTGTCTTCTTGTTCGATGCATGCAATTGAATTGGTGACTTGTTAGTCAAGCCCACAATTTCGTGGTTTCTAGCCAACAAACTAATCTAGAAATAAAGGACTCATGAAGGTTCCTATTTTGATACCATCCTCAACAAAAGTTCCAAAAATGTACAGTTCCATAATAGATGAAGATAATCACTTTGTTATTCCTCTCAATGATACTATGTCTATTTTGAAAATTTTCCATTCCATCATGAAATACACTTGAATTGTCAAACCAAGTATGTAGGACTTGAAATGGGTTAGCACAGTATGTGGACTAAGTTCCTTTAAGAGTCTTAACACCTATGCTATAGGAAAGTAAAATGTATGAAAGTAATCTATACTACTTATACAGAATAGTAAACATGCTTGGACTAAAAATGGATAACTGCAAAAAAATTCAAAAAAGGAATTCTAAACTAATTAACAATTTAGACATCCACCATGATCATTTTCCACTAGTACTGCAAGAACTTTCATAGCAATAATATTGTATGACTAATACAGTAAATCTACCTTAAAATAGGAAATTACAAGGAATGAATCTACTCTATCTAAACCTATTTCACCTCCCAAGTGGGCCCCCTTGTTTGGCTTTAGCTAACTAAGAACATAATAGTTATTCCAAAATCACTCTCTCATTAAAAATTCTTGTTTGATTACATGACTAAACAATTCATGAAGAAGAAAAAGAACTTCTGAATCTTAAACTAGTATTTTTTATTAATGTGAAATGTTTTAGATCTCTCACTCTCTCATCCTGATGATGGGTCACGTAGTGTGATTCAAAATGTTGATGGCAAGAATCTTGACACAAACTAATCCAGAAACTAAGTACAATTAGTATTGTTTATTTTGAATTACTTTCTCCCCCTCTATCCAAGATTATCCCTCTTCATTATATATAGAGGATTGGATACTTATTAAAAACATAACATAAAAGATGAGAACAAACATTACCAAAAAAGAAGGCAAAAAGTCAACCATGACATAGAACATTGATAAAGAGAATGAATATTAGTTTGCAAGTAATATAGCAAGTCAGGTATTGCTAATTTTTCTAGAACAACAACTCTCCTCATAGATACAACTTATCATTCAGAATAGACCTACACTTCTTTTGCCATGAATAGTTTTCATCGCTTCTTCCTTTAATACGGTAATCACCACTCTTTGTGCCACTTCTCCATTTCCTAAAAATTAGAAACATCCAAAACACATATGCATGACAACATACCTACTCTTGCTCAAATATTAGAACATAGCTTAAAAATATTTATATGAAATACTACATTATATGTATAATATTAAGCATAGTATGTCATAGCCACTATCCATTAGTTCAATAAGTTCTAGCCATACCTGGCATAAGTTCACAAAATATTTTTAAAAATGTGTTGGAAATGTTTTTGACAAGGCTCAAAGAGTGAGTTCAAACTATATAAAAACTATATCAATGTATGTACATGTACTTAATATTTATGAATACATGTTGACTTTGTTTTTGTATATATGTTGAAACAATTTAGTTTTGTAGATTTGATGAATGCACCTGAGACTATGGATGTTGAGCAAATGGAAGAAGTAAAATCTGATATTTTTGTTCTCATAAATTTTATGTTATAGTATGCATTAGTTCTGTATACATATTAAATAGTTGTATTTACAAATGAGTACATTTCTTGTTATAAGTTTTATAGTAATTATCAAAAAAAAATCTTATTAACATGTGTTATTTATCTTTCACCTATTGCAACACTCTTTGAGACTTCGTGTAAATGCTTTTCCATTTCATTTTGTTAGGAGTCTCGAGTGTCAAAGATAGGGTCAAACAAAAAAAAGGCTAGAGGTATGTATGTAGAGTCTTATTTGAAGCCCTCTTGTGATCTCAAATTGGATTTCTTTTGTGTGTGATATAAATAGCTAATGGCTACTCTACAGTTTTAATATTTTATCGCTTACCATATAGGTTGTGCCTCATACAAGCATTGATTCATTAGTGGTTGTGCCTCCTTCTAGCATGGGATATCTAGCTCAGGATGTAGTATGTTTTTTATTTTTTTACTCTATTTGGAATCCCTAATGCCACTCTATAATGCTAATATTTTATCCCTTACCATATAGATTGTACCTCATACTAGCACTGCTTCATTAGTGGTTGTACCTCCTGCTAGCACAAGATATCTAGCTAAGGTCGCAGTATTTTTTTGTTTTATTTACTCTATTTGGAATCCCTAATGCCACTCTATAATGCTAGAATTTTATTTCTTACCATATAGGTTGTGCCTCATACTGATACTACTTCATTAGTGGTTATGCCTCTTACTAGCATGAGATGTCCAACTTAGGCTGTAGTATGCTTTTTATTTTTTTATTCTATTTGGAATCCCTAATGTCACTCTATAATACTAACATTTTATTGCTTACCATATTGGTTTTAACTCATACCATCATTGCCTCATCAATGGTTGTACCTCCTGTTAGCACAAGAGATCTAGCTTAGGCTACAATAAGTTTTTTAATATTTTTTTACTCTATTTGGAACCCCTATTTCCACTCTATAATACTAAAATTTTATTGCTTACCATATAGGTTACACCTCATACTAGCACATTGGTGGTTGTGCCTCTTATGATCATTGATTTATTAGTAGTTTTGTCTCCAATCGTCAGTCTACCTCATCATTTTGTTAGGACTCCCACCCATCAACAAAGGAGCCCATTCCCATTATCATTCAATCCAACTATGGGATGAAGGGATAAGGTAATGAATAAATCAAATATCCACAATTAAAAAACCCAATTTTTAATTATTTTCATATTACTTATGGATAAGATATTTGATAGTCTATTTTAATTTTTCTTTTGTAGACATTGGGCGAGCCACAAAATGTATCAAAGAAGCTCAATTTTGATGATCTTGCACAATCACAGATATTCATAGTAATATACATTTGTAGTTGTGGTAATCACATGACATTGACATATATTGACTTTTTTATTGTATATGTTCAAGATTTGTATTGTGCACATTCAACATTTCTATTGTCCACATTCGACATTTCTATTGTACGTTTTCAAAATTTATCAGGTATTTGACTTTTGTATTGTATCAATGAGACAATATATATTTTTGTAACTATATGAATGATATAATATAATATATAGTTCATTTTGATATACATTAAACTTGGATTTCCATCTAACTTGTTCAATGTGTGCATACAAACTTGTATTTCAGCTTACTTTCTTGCAATTAATCAAACACATGAATGTTCATTATTTTATACAAAAAATGTAACATGCTTATCAAATTCATTATAAAATGTAATAATATGTCAATTATTTTGATGTAATAAGACATGAAAAGTAAAAATATGTCATATTTTTGTATTTGTGTCAAAGATTGCAACCCAGTATTATTTAGAGACCCTTAGGGACACTTCCATTCATTATGGTCAATACCATATTCATTATGGTCAATACCATTGGAGGGACATTGTGGCTGAAACAAGGTTGGTCCTAGGATAAACCCAACCAACCAGAGCTAATAGACTAGACAATTTGATACTAGGACCAATAATTTGAAACATACACAACCTTGATCATTTTAAGTAAGCATAATTGTAACTTTTGGCAATAGATGAGATATAGATGCCAAATATAAAAAAAGTTGAATCTCTAAAACTTGAGATAGGTTTTTGTAGGCCTAGATAACATGATCTTGTAGCACTTGAAATTTTTTCATTAGCTTGCATGAGATTAGAGAAATGAATGATCAAATATTGTAGCCTGATGGTGCTTATAGATCCTTAGGGATGCTTCCATTTAGTGTGATTGGTACCATCAGAGGGACGTAGTCCTAGGCTAACCTAACCAACTAGAGTTAATGAAGTAGACAATTTGATCCTAGGACCAACGGTTTGAAATACACACAACCTTTATCATTATAACTAAGCAAGATTACAACTTTTGGCAATAGGTGAGATACGGATGCCAAATCCAAAAAACTCATATCTCTAAAAATTGAGATATGTTTTTGTAGTTTTAGATAACATGATCCTATAGCACTCAATTTTTTGTCAATATCTTGCATGAGCTCAGAGAAATGCAAAATCAAATATCACAACTCAATGGTGCTTAGAGACCCTTAGGGATGCTTCTGTTCAATGTGGTTGATATCATCAAAGGGATTTTTTGGGTGAAATGAGGTTGGTCCTATTCTAAAATCAACCAACTAGAGCTAAAAAAGTAGTTGTGGATTGCTAGGAAAAGCCAAAATTTCCCATTAATTCCTAAGTTTGTCAAAAGTTGCTCAATAGGTTAAAATATTTTATGAACAAGAAACTAAGGTATTAGGTTACATAATAGGTCAGGTATATGAGCAAGGGGAACATATTTTGGAAGGTTGGAAGGTTTTAACTACCCTTTAGGAGTCCTTTTCAATGCTTTGCAACTTTCTTGCCAAAAAATTCTCAAGCAACTTTTGAAAGTTGAAAAGTTGCAGAATGCAACTTTTATATTTTTTGTAACTTTTCACCAATTTGGTCAAATCAATTGAAGATAATTGAATATTTTGAAGATAATCTATATTCAAGAGACAAATCCATATAAGTTGAAGATAATGGATTTTTTTTTTTAAGGATATCATCGAACCCACAAAAAGGAGTTCAAGAGACAAATCTATAACAAATTTATAACAATAATGGACAATATTTACATCTCTTATCAATTTTATATACCAAATCTAGCATCTAAATATACACATGTTTGACATCTCTCATCAAATTTTTATACAAAATATGGCATCAAAATATCCACATGTTACATCTCTTCTCTTTTCTATATACAAAGTTTTCCATCTAAATATGCACATGTGACATCTCTTATCAGTTTTTTATACAAAATATGGCATCTAAATATGCACATCTCTTATCAAATTTATATATAATTTGGCATCTACATATGCACATCCTTGCAAAGTTGCAAAATTTTGCATAACATATATACCAAATTTTAAAAATTATTCTACCATATGCAGAATGATTCATATATATAGAACACAATCAATCAAGGAAACCTTCTAGATCAGCTCTAATCCTTAACATGTCAAGTATTTCCTTGTGATTAGATTCACATACTTTCCAAAAATTCTTGTTAAGTGGCCTACCATGATACAATATCAATTGAATATTTTTTGTAACAATAAGGTTAGAATGATGAAGAATATGTCCATGTGTCTCAAAGTCCTCAAATAACCATGTGGTAGAATTCTTGATAGGGTACCTACGAGTGAGTGCACCAAGATGGTGTACAAAAAGGGGGGTATAAGTGGACACCTTTTTTTAAAAAATTAGGTAAACTTGAACTTGGATGATACATTTGAGGGCCATCCACTAAAAATGACAAGATGTATAAAACATATAAATTGTAGTACTCTGAATCTACTTTCTAAACTACTAGAGATTTTACAAAATGGATAAGAGTAGATGGGTCAAACCTTGTGCACATGAAAAATAATCCCTAATTGTTTAGAAAACATAACATAGTTGTTTTAGTTTAGAACAAAAAAGATCAAGTTATATTTAGTATCTTTCATATCCCTTTGGTAGGATGATAGTTGAGAGTCATACCTAGAAGTTGTGTATTTTTTTGTAATTTTATGATGAGTATTTTTTTATTATGAATTATTGAATTGACTGCATCCTAAAATTTTAGTACCTATTCATGTGCTAAGCATAACTTGCATCAAAATAATCAAAAATACAAACTTTTTTAAAAAAGTGTATAGAATCAAGTGTAGAAAAGTAATATATAATTTATTTTGAATTTGGTTAAGTATATAGAAAGCTATTAAAATAATGATAGACATATGTCTATGAGGAATTCCAAGGCATTAATAAAAGTAATTAAAATTTACAATGTTAGTGTTGTCAAAAAAAAAACTTATATGGTTAGAAAGCTAAGAAAATGGGTAAGATTATGGTGGTGATTTTAGAGATACCCACTTCACCATTCAAAAAATTGATGAAGTCAAAGATGAGAATTCATCTTAGAAGATGAAAATAACATCTAAAGTAAAAAATTGGAGGGAAAATAGTCTCCCAATCCTTTGGGTCATTTCCCTATCCTATCACCAAGCCATAACCCTATCAATTTTCTAGGATTCAAATAACCTAATTAGGTTATGAAATGAGAAATTGCATTCAAAACCTGATCAGGTTTTGAAGAACTATAAGTAGGTTTTACTCTGAAGACCATAACTTTTAGATATGGAGTTTGATTGACTCCATTAAAAATGTGTTGAAAATATATTGAAGAGATCTAAAAGATGATATAGTTAAATCAATTCTATGTCATCAAAACTTTATTTTCCATCATTTTGAATTAAGAATAATCTAAAATAGTTAGTCATTGTTTTCCAAATGCATAATCAATACATAAAAATGAATGCTGACCTAGTCTTAATTCTCTCTCTCTCAAAGACACATACACATAATTACTCACTAACTAAATAAATCCTAAGATAGGTCTCTTAATTTTCCTAACCTCTCACATTCTCTAACTAACTAATAATCTCTCTCTCTCTCTCTCTCTCTCTCTCTCTCTCTCTCTCTCTCTCTCTCTCTCCTAACCCCTAATATTTCTCTCTCTACTCTCTCTATTATATCCCCTAACCTCTCTCTCCTATGTCCCTCTCTCTCCATCAATTCATCTCTCTAACTCTCTCTATCCTATGTCTCTCTCTCCATCACTTCATCTATCTCTCACTCTCTCCATATCTCTCTCACTTCTCTTATCCTATGCCCTCTCCATCTTCATATCCCCTACTCTCTACATATCTCTCTCTCTATATATATATTAAGTTCCCATTTCAAGGATGAGAGGTAAGGGAGAGAGAAGGGGTTAGGGATTAGGGGTTAGAGAGAGAGAGGGAGAGGGAAAGAAAGAGTAGGGGATAGGAAGAAAGAGAGGGGATATGATGAGAGAGAGAAAGAGCAAGAGATAGTGGGATAGGATGGAGAGAGTGAGAGGGTATTGTACATGGATAGAGAGAGAAATATGGAGAGAAGGAGTTAGGAGAGAGAGAGAGAGAGAGAGAGAGAGAGAGAGAGAGAGAGAGAGAGAGAGAGAGAGAGGATGAAGAGACTGATAAATATGGTGAGAGGGGAGAAATAAGATGGAGAGAGAGAGGGGAATAGGATAGAGAGAGTGAAAGAGAGAATGAAATATGTGTGTGTGTGTGTGAGAGAGAGAGAGGGGGGGGAGGGGAGATAGGATAGAGAGAGGGAGGGTTAGGATTTGGAGTGAGAATGAGAGAAGCTAAGAGTCAGTAAGAGACAAATTAGTAGTTAGTGAGTGAATGAGTGAGTGATTTTTTGTGTGAGAAAGGGATAGAGGGAGTTTGAGAGATGATAAAAAGATGAAAATTATCATAATACTCTTACCTACCTATTTGCCCCATGTTTGGAAAATAACGACTACTTATTTTAGATCATGATTGATTATAATGGATGGAAATGAAAGTATTGATTCCCTACTATTATTTTAGTTACATAATGTTTTAGATCTCTTCAATATCTTTCTAAAAAATTTTGAAATGAGTCAATTTGAGTGCAGATGTGAAAGTTATGGCTTCTAGAGTGGAGCCTATTTTTATTTTTTCATGAACTGATCCGATTTTCAATAGATTTTCCATCCTAGAAACCTAATTAGGCTTCAAAATCTGATTATGTTTTATTTTTTTATGTATTTTTGCTAGGCTTGGTAACCAAGCCTAGCCACTTTTTGAAATTTCATATAATCTGATCAGGTTTTTAAAATCCCGGTTAGGTTATTGAATTTTTTTTTTTTACGAGGGGGGAGTGTCCACTTTTCTGTACACCATCCTTGTATAATTACTCCTACATTTAATTGTAAAGATAGTTAAAAGTCAAAATTGATACATTATACAAGACAAAATTACTTAAAGAGATCTTCATTGTAAGGGACAAAAAATACTACCTTCTAAGCCATGTGTCTATAACAATGAAAGATCTTATTAGGTACTCAATATCCTCACCATCAATGACTATAGCAATCAATTTCTTTTTGGGCTCAACACACTAACATAAAAAGTATTATGTTCCTTCATGATTATTCTCATATGCAATGACTGCATATACATGACTACATTATATAGAAGGATAAGTTAATCATAATATTGAATGTAATATATTTTAACCAAGTATTAAATTGATAACTTAGTACTTGGTTCAACTAGGTTAGATATATGCTCAAAATTTATTGATGCTTCAACCTAGTTGAGTTGTAGTGCTATAGGAAGTTGATGTAAATCAATTCCATGCAAAGATCTACAAGACCATTGGTCAATTCACTCTTTTCATTCACCTTCATCCCATAAATGATGCATACATGAAGAGGAAAATTATGCAAGCTTTCTAGTATTAATAGCTAGTGATGCTGCATTTGAACTTCAAAATGAATGCATCTCACATGATCTTGTAAGTGTACAATAGCCTTGTAAATTTTCAATGTTAGGTTCACATATCAACCAAAAATATCTAAAAAAGATGGACTTACCCATATTACCTAGTACCATCATAGAATTGTATCATTGGATAATTGTTTTAGCATTTTGTAATATTTTGCCACCTTCATACTTTAATTTGTCTCTACTAAGGACTCTTTTCAAACATTCTCTATCACCATAATAGTCTCCCTTTCCATGTCCCACCTCAACAAAATTTCAAAAATGTTACACTCCACTTGTCGCATTCATCCTACTTACCAATAGAACATCCTTACATTTTTGAACTATGTAGTGCAATTGTCTAACCATATAATGTGTTGATTGTATCTTTCATCTCTTTCTCTCAAATTTTCATAGAAAACTCTAAAAAATCCTTTCACAAACTTTGATGAATGAGTTTGATCATCACTGATATATAAGTAATACTCTTTTAATATTTTCTATCATCCTCTATGCTATCATGTGCATGAATAAATGCTATGTGTAAAAAAATTGACACTTACATAGAGTTGCAATACACTAGTTGCACTTCATTTTGAGGTTTTAGTGTATAGTTTTCTAAAAAGTCAAATGACCAACATAATCATATCCAAGGGAAAAGTGTCCTTACACAACTCAAACTGCTTATCTAATCATCTAGCTCTATGTGTATGGCCTATGTATTCATAAACTAATTTCTCTTGAAACAATTCCGTAAAATCAAACATACATATATCATTTTTCACTAATTCACACTTCTTTAATTCTTTTCCATCTTTAGATATATATAACCAACTTCTACTTTCCAAGAGAAACTAGTGTCATACCAATTTCATGTATTTTATCTTGATATAGGCATCTAAGCAACTTTTTCAAACCACCATATTGAGAGAAACAACCTTTCAAACACATGGTCTTATAATAAATGCACCCATTATCTCATTTACATAGTACACGTGTAATAAATTCTCTTGCTGACTTAGGAGGTAACTATAGACCACATTCTTGCAATATTTCATTACTATGAAAAGTACAACATATATAATGATAAACATCATAATGCATAGAAAACTCAATAGGAACCCTATAACAACACGTAGTGTGTGTATGATTTATTTTAAAATAGAATGGTTTTTTCATCTCAAAAAACCTTTGGCTGATTTTAATTTGAAAAAATCTTTGAAGAAACATTTCATCAAATTGTGTATGAGTCATAACAAAAAAATATTTTGCATGTAGCTCATGGTTTTTTTTCCAATTCATCTTTTGACAACATATTTTTGATTTGGTGAAGCCCTTGTGTTGTCATGCCAAAATTTTTCTATTAATGTTTTTAGAGCATCAACTTTATCCTTACATGGGAGTCTACCTTGGAATGACCAAAACATAGTCTCATTGGAATTCTCAATTTTCTCCTACCTCACTAAGGATTTGAGTAATGTTGTTCTACTTATCCTTAATGATTAACTTGTTTCTTTTACCATACGAGTTTTTTCCATTTCCTTTCCCGTTATGGTTGATGTGAGGACCCATCAACTTGTATTTGCATCTTTAATACATGCTTTTGAACCAATGGATTGGTATGCATCAAAGATATTTCTAAAAATGCTTCTTTCACTATTATCTTCAAATGTTCTTAACCCCAAAATTCTCATTGTCTCTCTAAATTTTAGATTTTTAACCATTTCAACAACAAGTTGGGATCTTCCACTTTGATTTAAATTTTTGAAATAGTTATTCCAAATCTTTTGAAAAATTCTCCTAAAATTTCTTTCTAAAATTTTATCATGCATTCACTTCAAAATATTCTCATAAATATAAATTAGAAACTTTGGTTTTCTATGAATTATTCTAGGAGATGTTGATGTTCATGCATGCTCTATATTTTCATTACTTATGTTATGCACATTCATCATTTCAACTTGAGATGTCACATTAGGGGCATTAGGTGATGCAAGTTTATTTGTCATAATCATTTCAATTGGGCTGTGTTGAACATTTTTGTTCGTCAAATTAGGTGTGTTCTTGACATCAGTATCAATAGGTAGGTTTTCATCACTTACATTAGAGGAATTTGATGATGTACCTTCATGTAATCTCCTCATATTCTCCCTTTTTTTTTTCCTTTCTTGCCTCTCATTTTTCAATCATTCCTCTTTTTTTCTTTCCCATGATTGTAGATGCAAATTACCCTACAAACAATAACATAAATAAAATAAACAATAAAATACAAAACTAAAAAAAAAATCATGATTATATTATGGTTAATCATAAGATATTAACATAAAATAAGATGTTGGCACATGAAAAATATAAAATTTAGCACTTCCAAGCACAAAAAATCTTACACTTGTATACTTGGTATAAAAATACATGTGAAACAACAGTAGAATCTGGTGGACCACACTAAAAAAATATAATAACTATTGACATGTTATTTTATGAAAAAATTTCAATAAACCAATTAGGTTATTGAGCTCTAACTACATTATCCATAAGGACAAATAACTTTATCAGGTCCTATATTACGATTGCACAAAGATGGATTGAAGGAGAGAGGAAGTGATGGAGATAATGAGAGAGAAAAGGTGAGGCTAGGATAACAAGATAGAAGGGGATAGGAAGAGGGAGAGGGAATTTGTGTGTGTGTGTGTGTGTGTGTGTGTGTGTGTGAGAGAGAGAGAGAGAGAGAGAGAGAGAGAGAGAGAGAGAGAGAGAGAGAGAGAGAGAGAGAGAGAGAGAGAGAGAGAGAGAGTAGGGGATAGTATAAAGAGAAAGGATTAGCATATAGGATAAAGGGAAAGGATTAAGAGATAGGAGAAAAAGAGAAATTTAGGATGGAGAAAGGATTAGGGGATAGGAGAAACAAAGAGAGGAGATAGGAGAAATATAGACATGGGATGAGAGAAACAGGGAGAGGGAGAGAGAGAGTTTTGGGGAAAGGATAGAAATACTATGTGAGAGAGAAGTGGATAGGAGAAAGAGGGAGGTGGATATGAGAGAGAGAGAGAGAGAGGATAGAGAAATTAGTAGATATGATATATAGAGTGAGAGTGAGAAGGGGATAGGAGAAAGAGAGATGATGATAGGATAAAGAGAGACAAGGATAGGATAAAGAGTGAAAATGAGAGAGAGGATGGAATGGAGAAAAGGACTGGGGGACATGATAGACACTTGACTAGTATAATATATAACTCTCTCTCTCTCTCTCTCTCTCTCTCTCTCTCTCTCTCTCTCACACACACACACACACACACCCACAAAATTAAAACTCCCTCCCTTAATCTAACCTTGTAAAGTAGTAATAAAAAACCTGATTAGGTTTTGTAGAACCTAGTTGGGTTCTGAATGCATTTTTTATTTTCGTAATCTGATCAGGTTATTTGAATCCACAAACCCTGATCGGGTTATGCCTTAGTGATAGCCTAGGAAAACAACCCAAAGGCTTGAGAGACTATTTTCCCTCCCTTTCTTCCCTTAGATTTTTTTTCATCTTCTAATATGAATTATATTCTTTTTCCTCATCAGGTATGTAAATGGTGAAGTTGGTATCTCTGAAATTGCACTTACAATCTTATACATCTTCTTATCTTTCTCACCAAATAACTTTTTCTTATTTTGGACAACATTAACATTGTAAACTTTAACTACTTTTACCAATGCCTTGACATTCCTCACAGACATATGTCTTACATTTTTAATAATTTTTGATATAATTATTCAAATTCAAAATAAATTACATATTACTATTCTACACTTGATTATATACACATACAAAAAAATAAAATCAATTTTTAATTGTTTTGATGCAAGTTATCCTCAACACACGAATAGGTACCAAAATTTTAGGATGTAGTCTATTCAATAATTCATAACAAAAAAAATACTCATCATAAAATTACAAAAAAGTACACAACTTCTAGATATGACTATTAACTATCATCTTAACAAAGGGATATGAAAAATACTAAATATAACTATGTCTTTTGTGTTGAACTCAAAAACAACTATGTTATATTTTCTAAAACAATCAGGAACTATTTTTTGTGTCAATAGGGTTTTACCCACTTAATGTTAGAAAATTTGTAAAAACTCTAGTAGTTTATAAAGTTGATTCAGAGTACTAAATTTTTTTTTTTTTACACATCTCATCATTTTAAGTGGATGATCCTCAAATGTCTTGACCAAGTTCAGTTTCACCTAATTTCAGAAAAAAGGTTCCCACTTATACCCCCCACTTTTTTACAACAACTTGGCACACTCACCCTCAATGTGATGCATTGTTTCAAAGAAAGAAATAATGGTGTTTGATACATACCCAAGTTTGACTTTGTAGGTGATACATATGCCCCTTTGAGCAACATAGTTTTTGGATTTGTTTTCAAATAATCACTAAAAGGGTTTTAAAAAGGGGCTTAAGTTGAAGGAGTGTAAAATTAGCATTGAACTTGAATAAAATGTGGCTTATAGTAGGATTCAAACATCCATAATAAATATGGTGGTCCACCATGGTATGAGGGTTTTTTAAAGCAATTGGGTTTGACAACCTTATAAATAGACATAATAGGAGATAATAATAAAATTTGTCTTAGAAACTTGATCAATAGAGAAATGAGGATAAAAGACACAAGGAGATGAAGGAGAAAGGGGAAAAAAGTAGAATGTTGCATTTTCTGCCAGTTATGTATCAATTTCAGAGGGTGTAATGGTGGGCAAGGCAAGAGGATTATAGGCAATAAGTGGTTTTTAGCTTTTTTTTTTGGTTAATTTATTTTATAATGTAAGATAGTTGTATAATGCTCATAGATGCATAAGAAATTCATTCCTTCAATTCCAAGGCCTAAAAAAACACTTCTAGTATGCAACTACACTTGTCTTTAAAGGTAAACTCTACTTTTGATAAAGTTATGCCTTTGATACCTAATGTTGTTGTTTTGTGTTAAGTTTCCACATTTAATTGAAATGACAATGGGTGTAAGGGGAGTATTTTTTTATGGAGCAAGGCAGTAAACTTTGGTTGATACCAAATAAAGAATATAGGCTTGTTGGTAGTGAGTAAAGTGTTGGAAATTTAGCTAAGGTAGTGTTGGTTGTTTAAAAAAATTACATGTTGTAGAAAATCTTGTACCAGGATGTAGAGAAAAGGTTAATGCCTAAGGATTAGCTAGTTCCCATAGTCAATATAAATTTACTTAGATCTAGACCAACTTCAAAAAAAAAACGCATGGGCTCTCTATTCTTTAGGCCCTTCAGGGCCAAAGTAGGTGCACCTAGGGATGAAGAAGGCTTCTTCTTTGATTTTCTTCTTCAATATTTTCTCACTAATATTCTTCTCTTTAAATCTATCCCCTATAGTAGGTAAAAGATTAATAATGTTCTTGATATTGTAATCAACTTATGCATTATAGAAACTAACTACAAACTCTAAGAAAGATATTACAACAAGGGAATGACCATCAACTTAGTTCTTTATCATAGAAATGGAAAATTTATTTTAATTTATATGTGAATTGTGTAACCACATGAGCACATCAAATTGCATCTAACTTAATAACCAGTTCCTTATCCAATGTTATACAAAGTCAAACTATTAAACCTAGACCTATTTAATTGACTTGCAATTAAAATTGTCAATTGTTAACCTTGAATTTCATTCTTATAGTATGCCTCACATATACCTAGAAACCTTATCCATTCATGAAATAACTTACTTAATTCCTTGAATCAAAAATAATAAATGAAAAGATATATAACTCATCCAAGTTTCATTAAATTGAAAGAATGTTGCTCATTTAAATCTTAAAATGATAGATAGATGAAAATGGAGACAAAACTCAAAGATGCATACATGTAGAACTCTCCTTTCTATTAATTTCCCTTGAAAACCATACATTATTGATATGAAACTCAAAATGTCACTAAAGATATGGAAAAAACATATCATTAAATATTTAAGTTATATTTACAAATTTACAAAATTGAATACTTCATATAATTGACACAAAATATGGACTGACTGTAATAAGAATAACACTAAAATTCTATAGTCTTCAAACCTCAACTCCACATATTGGAAATCATTTTATAAGAAGGATTGCAACAAGCTTTATATGGGAGGACACATGCCATAATTTCATTTGAAAATAAATACAATGACACATTTTTGATATTCCTATTTTACAAAACATTCTTTGCATTCAAACAAAATTGGTGAAACAATCCTATAACTGGTAGGTGGTACTTTCTTCAAATGTCTTTAACATAATTATGTTTATACTTTTAACTATCTATCTCTTTCCTCACATTTTTATTTTGTGTTATTTCTCCTGCCTTAAGATATATCTTTAACCACTCAATCACTATCTCTTGATGGTAAAGCCTTTATTCCTACTATGACCTCCCAAATGGCCATATCTATGTCCACATTAGGCCATGTTGCATCTCTAATACCATTGAATTCTTTGAGGAAATTATTCCATTTGGCATCAGTTATAGCTTTAACATCTATAGTTATCTTTCACATCCTTGCCTCTAACCTATACAACATATCTATCAAATCATAAACTATTACAACATTAGCCTCACCATTGCAATATGCCAAAAATATGGAGTGGTTCAAAATGTTGTCAAAAGAGGATGACCACTCTAGCCATTCTTTTACTCCTCCATCATTAGGAAAAATGATGAGCACAAAATTAGGTGTTCATATAGCAATGACTTTCATCTTATTTTGAATTAATTGCAACTTGCCCACAAATAAATCATTCAACTATTTTAACTTATTAGCCAATTTTATGATAGTTATGATCATCACCTTTGGAAAATATTTCTTTTGTGTTAGAATAGGTACAAGATTATCAAAAAAAATGGATATGAGGACCCCATGTAGTGAATTAGGGAGACAAAAACTAAATTGCCTTAGTACATTTGTACTCTACCCCTTGTGAAACCAAAAAGTTACAATGCACATTCTGTGAGACCAACTTTGAGGAATTTATATTGTGAGTTAGCAAGTTCTTGATAGTTCTTATTTCAATCTCCTTGATAGACACTAATTCCTCTTCATCTAATGATAGAGCTTGTCATGTCATATCCTTTGTTTTAGGTATATGGCCCTCTATTTGTATGCACTTGTATTCAATCTATGTAGTATATCTGGCAATGCTTTTCAATGCTACCACCTCATTTTCTAGCTAGAGATTCTTTTGTTCCAAGACACGTGCTTTCTTCATTTCCTCCTCATATTCCCTTTTGGTCTTGATATAACTTTCATAGGCTCCTTTTAGCTATTATTCAAAGACATCAATTATGTTTTTCCCTAACATTGATGTTGAAGTCTACAACCCATAAATATGGTTGTTGGAGGTAGAATGTGCATTTCAAAATATAACACTTCCCTCAGGAAACTCTTTGATCTCCATGAGAGTGGGATTTTCATGTTCTAGAGCTAAACTCCATATTTCCATGGTCTAGGCATCAATATTATATTTATACCCTCTCAACTCCCCTTATTGATTTTCATCCTCGAATGAGATTGTCTTTTCCTACCTCTACATTTGATCCACCAAAAATGGGGAGCATGTTGGTGTTTTTACACTATTAAGAAAAAATCATACTTAATACCAAGAGAAAAAGATCAAAACAAACTAAGGATTAGCTATTTCCCATAAAAAATTATATGTTCTTTAGATCTGGACCCAACTTCAACAAAATCAAAGAGATTTTCTACTCTTTAGGCTCTACAAAACCAAGGTGGGTGCACCTGAGGGATGAAAGATTTATATCATGATACTACACACATATTTAACTCATTCCATGACATTATATAATAATACACATCCCTTATAACATATTGGTCACAATTCTTCTTAGATCTCCAAGTAATTCTAAGAAATAACAACTAACTAAGACTCAGAGGTTAAATGCAAACAACTGCTGACCAGCTTTGACACTCTTCAAACATGAAAGAAAAAATAATTTGATTTGATTTTAAGATTAATTATCCTTCATGGTTTCTCCATCTATAGACTCAACTAATAGATCAATGCCTCATCTATTTGGATTTAGAGTCTATCCAATTTTCAAACCTAATTGATTGTATTATAATCAATATTATCAACAATTCTTGCTAAAACTCATTCTTATACACATCCTTCCTATTACCTTATAAAATCCTATCAATTTCACTAAAGCATTTACTTAATTAATTTGAACTAAAAGCAGTAGTGAAATGACATACGATTTGATTTAATTGCATTCAATTGAATAAACTTTGCTAATATAATTTCAAGATAACCAAGCAATCAAAATGGAGACAAGGATTCAAGAAGAAAATATATGGGGATAATTCATCTTTGTATTAATTCCCTTTGAAAATTGTATAACAATTTTAATAGAGATTTTAAATACTTAAGATAAGACATTAAATCCTATAACATCAATGTATTCTTAGATATTTGTAGAGAAAACATCATAAAGTTTACACTGAGAAACTGGACTAAACAATACTGAAGAATACTAAAATTGTAAATAACTCAGACTTTTTTCTAGCCTTAGAATCTCACTTATATAGTGTGAGATGCAACAAGACTCAGGCATAGAGAATTGACAATTATCCTTTAGAAAAAAGATATTTACATTGTTACTGCCATAAAGGACAAAAAATTGTGCAACATAATAACTTTATATCATAACATTCTACTATGGGACCACCTTTCATTACATCTTCAAATGTGATTGCCCCTTTTGCTATTATAACTCATTGGAATATGTAGCCATTAGGTCTATTAGTAATGTGTTAGGTTTTTATTTATGCATATTTACTTTAACTTGAGGCTCTCCATTTTCATCATCATGCACTATTAAAGAAACAATTATATCTATGTCCTAATTTGCCACATCATCAGTTGGGACCATTGCACTTGCTACTGAGGTTAGTTGGTCTTCTTCATCTTGCTCTACATGTATTTATGTATTAATTTCTTGATTCTCATCTTGATCCACATCCTCTTCTTCTATTTCCATTTTCTTTGAATGCACAAGATCATTCATCTGTTTGTTGAAAATTGCATCATTAGGCCAATCAAAACTCAAGATTTCCTGTTGCATCTTAACCACAAAATCCCCTATTTTACTTATTTCAACAAATTCCTCTTTCTTGGAATTATTAAATAGTTTCACTTTAACAAATTCTTGATTTGTCATTGCCCATAACAAATATCCCTTCTCATTAATTACATCATTCATTCTTTGACATAATAAATCATCCACTTATTTCCCCCACTCTTCCTTTCCTTTTATTTTATCAATGTTTTTAAGTGCTATGAGAAAAAAATCAAAATTTTCACCTAAATACCTAGAAAGGAAAATCAATATTATTTTATGGACTGCAACCCTCTTCTAATCAAACTTAGATAGATTATTAGTCATATCAAAGGTTCTTTCTACCTGTTCATAGGACATAGTAATAATTGAGATACATAGAATGGTGATATCTTTATCTCTTCCACCCCATTTTTGCAAAATAGGCTTCAAATTATCTTCATTACTTTTTATTCCATTCCACATATTAAGGATCTTCACCAATTGCTCATAAAATGCTAGTAAATCAATCTTATCTACTAGATATAAGATTGTTTTTTTGAGTTTTTCTTCATATTGATTATTTAACTCAACATGCAAGCATTATAAATTATTCTTTTCCTCCTCAAACTCCTCAGTAGTATAAAACTCTAGTCTTTTTGGAGTGTCAGGTAGCTCTACAATTGGAGTTGACTTAAATGGCTCAATCGAGGTGCAAAGATAAACATTTCTAGGTCTGCTAGATTATCCCACTTTTTTCTTTCCTAATTGTTTATCCATTAGAGATACTTGAGTCTCTAGCTATTGTATCCTATTTCCTATTTCCTCATATGCCTTTATTATTTCTTCAAACATGGCATTGAGCTCTAGGAATATGCTTTTCTCTTTCCCAACACCACCATCCCAAAGTCCACCATTTCTTTAGTCATCTTACTTATCTCCTCACTATCCACTTCATCTACTCTGTATATTGTAAGAGTGCCTACATGCTCAACATTTGAAATTTCTTGTATCGTAGTTTTATCCATTTTTTCAATAGACCAAATCACAAATTCTTGGTAATCATTTCTATATTTTATTCCTCTATGTTCTTGTAAAATTTCTTCCTTAGTTTTATACTCAACATCTTTTTCTTTCCTAACAGAGTCAAAGATCATAGCATTATCTATCTCCCACTTAGGTAGTATCAAAATTCTTGACACTTTTAATAACTGTATTCCCCCTTCAAGGGTCAATTGTGCAAAATTCTCTGTGAAGTTGGCCTTAACCTCTTCCTTAATCTCAAAGTCCAATTTATTTGGTTGCTCTTCTTTTATTGATTTGCATTTAACCTCAAAATTAACAATGTTCCTTTTCCACAAAAATTATGCAAAGGCTATGGATTTCACAAAATTTTCATCATCATTGATTTTTTTAGATGCTTGTGCAATTAAAGGGTCTATCTCCCTACCTCTGAAATCTTCAACAATAAGATCCAAAGATGGCACAAGAGGCTCTTCAGGTACTCCTCCTTGAAAATCAATAGTTGTAATCACAATCTCTCCCTCCCCTCCAATTTGTTTTAGTTGTTCTCTCAAAGATGCCTCATCATCTATTCTAAGTGGAGTCTAGGATGGTGAGTATTCTCCTACTTGAGAGGATGATCCTTGTTCTAACTTTTGTTTCTTGGGGGCACTTGTGTTAGATGGGCTTTTCAATCTTGGCCTCTTGTAAGGAGGGATAGATTGTACATTTTGAGCCATAACATATCTAGCTTTTCTTTGCAATTTATACTACCTTGGAGTTACAATCATTCTACTATTTAATCTCCTCTCCACCTTAGTAGCTCTATCTAGATGTGCCTTTGGCAAAATTTCCTTCTTCTCATTTAGGGTTTGCATAATTACAGAAAAATTGTTCATCAACATATCCATTTTGGCCCCCCAATATTTCTTATTTGCTAAAGGATTATAGGTGGGCTCAAAAGAATTTATAAAGTCAATGACTTTGTTGTAAACTATCCATTTTTCTTTTTTGACTTTCTATTCTTGCAATGAAAACATATTTTTGATGACATCCTCTGGGAAATACACAATTTGTGTATGAGCCTTAGCTTTAGTCCTTTCTATTAGAAGGTCATAGAATCCCCCTCGATCAATATAATGAGCATGTGATTGGGCCATTTTATAGTTATCCAAAAAAAATTCCAAACTTCTCCACCCTTTCTTAACAAATACAAACTCATGCACAACAGTAACCATTGGGATAAATGTACCTTGGTTTTTCCCTAGTAAATCCCTCTCATCAATTGTCCCAATCTACCACAACAATTCTACAATTCCTACCTTCAAAGGCACCTAGTAGGGCAGTACATGGAATTTTCCCAAGAAACCATAAACTCTAAAAATAGTAGAAAAAGGATATGGGTTGATATCCCCCAAATTATGACTTACCAATAGCCCTTTGGCATGATCCTTAGGGCTTATCAATTCTAATAAGGGCTAGGGTATCCTAGGCCTATCCCCTCTCAACAAAAATCCAAGCTTCGAAGAAAAATATGTCAAATCTAACAAAATCGGCATCTGTGACCTCCCATGTCATGTTTGTACTCCACAACTGAACTAGGAGTTTCTCTCCATCTCTCTCCAATTCCAATTTCATCTCTTTGGAGAAGAATGTAACCCCTTTATACATACATATATACATCAACAAAGAGTACCAGAAAAAAGCCCTATTAACCTTACCTTGTTCTATTCCAATTAACCCATTATGAATCTCTTCAACTAGAAAAGAAGCAAAATCCAAAATTGAACTCATTGAAAACTATAGATTTTAAGCTATGATGAGAACAATAGAGCCTTGAATATGATCTTACTCATCCATTCCAAAGATTTTGCAAAGAAAAAATAAAGTCCTCTACACTTGGATTAAAATATTTTTTAACAACGGTTCTAGGGTATTTAATGTGACCAGAGGTAATGATCCAATTTTAACAAAAATGTTGTTGCAATGGTTCTCCCCTTAGGTATACCCTTTGTGCATCATACCTAGCTTTAAATTCTTCCATATCAATTTTTTCATGGATAGCATGGTTAGGGTTAAGCTTGAACACATCTCTAATTAATTCAGGTGAAACCCTTAAAAGATTATCACCTACATGGTTTTTAACAATCCTAGTAATTGGATCATATTTTCTAGCCATATCTGCTAATAGGTCACTATCAAAAACACTTCAAGAATGATCACTTTCCCTATATCAAATTCCCAAATATTACTCATTTGAGTATTCAAAATTTGTTCAACAAACCACTTCTTGAAGAGCTCTAATCCTCCCACATAACCCTATGCATCCCTCAAATAATTTTCCTTATCATAAAAGCCTTCAGTGACCACTAGCCTAGGGTTTCATGGAATGAATTCTCTACCCTGAGTCAATTCATTTATTGAGGGAGGCATCTATTCTAGAAAGTCATCATGGACTACTCTTTTCAAATAATCTACCTTACCAGAAAAATCCTTATGAGAAGGCACTTTCTCAACTTACCCTAGCACAATTACAAATTTTTAATATTCAGAAGTTTCAGAACACTTCTTCACCTTTTTCTTTCTTATTTTCCTCTGTGAATTACTTTGAAAATCACTATAAACCTTGAATAATTTCATGCCCTAGCTCTAGAAACACTTGCACTCTAATAATCTTGTGATTTTGTGGCTCAATAATGGTGAATTTTCAAATTATACTTAGCATTAAGGTTGCACGAAGTGGCACTAAATAACATTAATGTTTCTAAAAGTTAATTTTCATGTCATACCACAAATTTGAATTTCCTTTGTCAATCATACAACATTGGATGAACTATTTTGAAAATATAAAAGTTACTTTAAATTTTTTAAAAAATTTCCACACATCAAGCAAGTGCTTCCCCAATTTTACTAAAGTTTAGTCATTTTCATGATGTGGTGAACCATCAATCATCAATCTTACAAAGATCAATGATCATGATAGATCATAATAACTTTACAACTAAGGCTTTAAAATTGCAACCCCATTGGTACATTCATCTCTAGCTTGGTAAGTGCATGTATTGCTTCACCAATTACTACAATCTATTTCATCACATCTTTCCATCCTGGCATGATTGAATAGTGTTCTTTATGATAGGTCCCACCTTGCCACATGGCATACAAACACTTCCCCACTTTGGTTAAAAACCCTCCACTTTCATATTATGGGAATGTACCTCCTATTGATCTGTTCAAGATCAAAAGTGTGTGAAATCATGCTTTCTTGGATCCAGTCAGGGAAACTTAACCAATAAAAGCATTTTCTTTTCTCCAATGTGTTTGAAAAGTACCAACTATGCATTCTATGCTATTCCCTTTCAAAGACTATGGGCCCATGACATCATCATATGCCACATATCTTGCAAGTGCTTTCCCGCATTATACAAACATTGAGAAACTTCTTATTTTGGTCATGTCCTATCCATTAATCTTCTCAAGATCAATGGTGTACATAAAAGGTGTCCTTTGAACTATATAAAGTATCTTTTGTGATGTTATTAAGGATAGGTGTCAGTAGGGCACTTCCCTGCTTTGGTTAAAATCTTCGCATCTCTAAGAAGTGGTAATACACCCATTGTTGATCTTCCAAAGATCAATGGATTAGTAATATGGTATCAAAAAATAACTTGACCACTTGGCTTTAACTAATGATATCACTAAAAAATCAAATATGCACTAACTCTTACTAATAGCTCTAGAAAAAGGTCTAACAAAGTATTGACAAGCTACAGTCTTTTGTGACATAGTTAAGACCCAACATCACCAAGTGCTACATGGCAACAAGGCACTTTCTCATTTCACATAAACATCGAGTAGATTCATCTTGTGGGCATGCACCCATCATTGATCTTGGAAAGATCAATTGTTAACCAAAATAAATCACCATAATTAAAAATGTTTCACCAAATGCTTAATGAGATAATGACACTTAGTGCATGTTTTACATGAAAATGTTTATTTCATAGAAAGTAATAAAATAATTTTGGAAAATGAGAACTTAGGATAAGAGTGTCCTACGTAATTTTATTTAAAATATTATATTCAACCAATTTTTTAGGGTTAGGGAAAAATAAACAATGGTTTATGGGTTTAAACAAAAATCATCCAAGATTTTAACCAAATTTCATAGGATTTTAGAACATAACACTAGGGTCTTTCACTATATGGTATAAAAAAATTATAAATGGTGAAAAACTAGGCCAACAGAATGGGGAACTACTCTATAGCCTCTTCCAGGATGACATTTTCACTAGCAAGATCATACTCTTGTAGCTTTTGCACCATCTGAATAAATACCTCATTAGAGTCATCTAGTTTCATTTGTATAGATCACTCATTCTACTTTACTTTGAACAACATGCTCTTCAAATCTTTAGTTTTGATGAGATTTTCATCACTGATGAATTCATTGGCTTCAATGATTTTTTCATCAATCATTTGATCCTATAGCTATAACATTTTAGCCCTTTACTCATCCATAGTGGCTTGAGATATTAGATAGTATCTCCTTATAGTATCAAAGTACTAGTTGTTCCTTGGTAGGATCTATAAGGCTTTCTATTGAGACTTTTTTGTAATGTCCACCATTTTTGTATTATTTGTCCTTTGTTGAGCCCATTCTAAACTTTCATTTTGATCCTCATCATCATAACTAACCTCTACAACAATTTCATCACTACAAGATTTAGGATCCACTGCAGGGCCAAGGTAGGTACACCAAGGGATTAAGAAGGCTTCTTCATTGATTTTCTTCTTCAATAATTTATCACTAATATTCTTCTCTTTAAATATATCCCTTGTAGAAGATAAAAGGTCAACAATCTTCTTGATATTCTAATCAACTTATTTGTTACAATAGCTAACTATAAACTCAAAGAAAGTTATTACAACAAGGGAATGACCAAAAATTTAGTTTTTTATTACAAAAATGGAAAATTGATTTTGATTTATATGTGTATTTTGCAACCATGTGACCACATCAATTAGTGTCCAACTCAATGACCAATGCCTTAGCCATTGTTATACAGAGTCAAACCATTGAACCTAGACCTATTTAATTGACTTGCAATTAAGCTTGTTAGTAGTTAACCCTAAATTTTATTCTTATAATATCCCTCACATATACCTAGTAACCCTATCAATTCATAAAAGTACTTACTTAATTCCTTGAATCAAAATAAATTAATGAAAATATATACAACTCATCCAATCTACATTAGATTGAAAGAAGCTTGCTCATTTTAATCTCAAAATAACAAATACATGAAAATGGAGACAAAACTCAGAGACACAGATATGTAGAACTCTCCTTTGTATTAATCTTCCTAAAAAACCATACATTACTAATATGAAATTCAAAATGTAACCCAAGATATGACAAAGCTGTCACTCAATATTCACTATATTCTTAGATTTGCAAAATTTAATACATCATCGAGTTGACACAAAACTTGCACTGACTATAATTAGCATAACACTAAAATTCTAAAGACTTCAGAACTCTACTCCACATCTTGGAAATCATTTTATAAGAAGGATTGCAACAAGCTTTAGATGGGAGGACACATGTCAAAATTTGGTTTGAAAGTAAATACAAAGATTTTTTTTTTGATATTCCCATTTTACAAAACATTCTTTGTATTCAAACAAAATTGGAGAATAGTCTGATAACTATTAGGTGGAACTTTTTGTAGATGTCTTTAACATAATTCTATTCATACATTTAACTGTCTATCATTTTCCTTTCCTTTTCAATCTATTTTGTCTCTTCTACCTCTAGTTGTATCTTTAACCACTCAATCATGGTCCCTTCATGGTTATTACCTATATTCCTTCTATGAGCTCTGAAATGGCTATGTATGTGTCCACATCAGGCCATGTGGCATCTTTGATATCATTTAATTATTTGAAGAACTTATTCTATTTGGCATTAGTTATAGCTTTAACCCTTGTAGTCATATTTCCCATATTTTCCTCTAACATAACAACATATGTATCAAATTATAAATTACTACAACCTCTAACTCACCATTGCAGCATGACAAAAATTTGGAGTGGTTCAAAATGTTGTCAAAAGAGGATGACAACTCTAGCCATTCTTTGACTCCTCCATCATTATCCAAAATGGTGGGTAAACATTTAGGTGTTCTTGTGGCAATGGATTTTATCTTATTTTGAATCAACTATAACTTGCCCACAAATAAATTGTTGAACTCTTTTACCTTATTAACTAATTTCCTAATAGTGATGATCATCACCTTTGGCAAATTTTTCTTGTCTTAGCATAGGTACAAGATTATAAAAATATTGGATATAAGGACCCAATGTATCAAATTGGGGAGACAATAAGGAAATTTCCTCAACATATTTGTACTTTGCCCCTTATAAAACAAAAAAGTTGCTATGCACATTCTATGAGACTAGTTTTGAGGAATTTATCTTGTGAGTCAGCAAGTTCTTGATAGTTCTAATTTTAATCACCTTGATAGACTCTAATTCCTCTTCATCCATTGATATAGCTTGTCTTTCCATATCTTATATTTCACGTATATGGTCCTCTATTTGCATGCCCCTATCTTCAATCTCTATAGTAGATCTGACAGTGTTTTTCAATTCTACCACCTCATTTTCTAGCTAGAGATTCTTTTGTTGTAGGACATATGTTTTCTTCATTTCCTCCTCATATTTCCTCCTAATCTTGATATACCTTTCATAGTCTCCTTCCAACTACTTTTCCAAGACATCAATTATGTTTTTCCCTAGTAGTGATGCTAAAGTCTGTGACCCATAAATATGGCTATTGGAGGTAGAATGCACATTCCAAAATATAACATGTCCCTTAGGAGACTTTGATCTCCATGAGAGTGGGATTTTGATGTTCTGGAGCTAAATTCCATATTTCCATAGTCCAGGCATCAATATTATATCTAGACCCTCTTAACTGGCATTGCCAATTTTCATCCTCAAATGACTATCTCATTTGATCTGTCAAATATGAGGAATTGATATCCCATCCTAGGAACATGTGAAATCAGTTCACTTCTTTGGATTATCTCTCTAGCCTCTTCCATAGTGAAGGGTCCACTAGTAGAATCATACTCTTGTAGTGTTTCTAGCATCTCAACAATTACATCATCAGATTCAACTAGTTTCATCTACAGAGATAACTCATTCTACTTCAATTTGAACAAAAATCTCTTGAATTCTTTAGTTTGATTAAACTTTCATCACTCATGAATTCATTGGCTTCAATGATGCTATCATCAATTATTTGACCCTATAGATACAATGTTTTAGCCCTTTTCTCATCCTCAGTGGCTTGAACTATTAGATAATTTCTCCTTATAGTATCAAAGTATTGGTTGTTCCTTTATAGGATTTGTAAGGCTTTCTATTGAGCCTTTTGTGGAATCTCCATCATTTTTCTCTTCTTTCTACTATTGATCCTATTATATATTGGAAATATAAGAGGAGTAATTGAGAGAGGAGGGGTGAATTAGTTACTACATAAATAAATCTCAAATCCCTTAGATGTTAGTAAAATAATTCTATCAAAACTTGATTTAGCTAATGCTCCACAAACAAAAATTTTTTGTAACTTGGCAATCACTGAGAATGCTCAATAAATATTAACATGCAAACCTTAAGATGTTATCTATGATTATCATTACTTTAACTTAGTTGCAAACATAAGAAAGAAATATCTTGAACACATTTGCAACCAATTACTTTAATGTGGAAAATCAATTTGGAAAAAATCACCAATTGCAACTAGTTACTATTTTAACTATTCTAAACTGAGAATGTGGAAAATAAATTTGGAAAAAATCACCAATTACAACTAGTTACTATTTTCACTATTCTAAAGTGAGCCCTGTTAGGAGCCAACCCTATTAAGGTTACAAAACAAATTGGTAGGTGTGACCCTATTAGAAGATTTAATCACCCTGTCAGGAGTGGCCTTGTTAGAGGTCTTTAGACAATTCAATAGAAGCACCACCTTATTAGAGGATTTATAAATAGTTGTTAAGCCAACTCTATTAAGAGATTTAGATCACTACTATAATAGTTAGAGAGTAACAATGAGATAACCTAATTTTGATTCAACTAAATTTTCTAATTGTAGATCTCAATTCTAGCTCATACTTGATCCTTCTTGATCAAATGTATCCTTTTAGCTCCACAAAGATATTTTTCCTATCCTTTTGATTCGCTTCCTCTTAGCATTATCAAATCACATATATATTCCCCACTCTTCAAATTATCAACTTGACCTTTTATTTATATATTTCATTTTTTCAAGTTGACTCATATACAACTTTAGAATAATTAATATTCATCTTATCAATAGGCTAGAAACAATAGATAAATCAATAGAACTCAATATTCCAAAACAAGAAAATCCTTCGATAGCTAACCCTGGTCAATAGACACTAACTCAGAAATGACTTTTCTACGTTAACTAATTGAAGATTGGTCAACATTGCATACTACAAAATTTCCTTTGGTAAGGGAGTGAGCTTGGTTAGCACTAGTTCCATCAACCATTTCCTTCATTAATCGAGTTAGCTTAGTTAACACTCATCATTCATAGACTTTTATTTGACACTTGAGTGAACTCAATAGACACTACTTTCTGAACTAGGCAAACTCTAAATTGCTCAATAGCCATAGAAAAATATCTTCAATGCTCGAGTGAGCTTGGCATACACTAACTTACAATGATATGACATTTGTGTAACATCAAAGACAATACACAATTAATCAATTTTATTCAACAATCTCCCTCTTTCACATTGTTGGCAACACATTTCATAACACAATAATTTTTTTGGAACAAGAATAAAGTAAGGAACATATCCTTACTTTCATTCTAATTAATATCCATGATAACTCCCTCTATTAGTGTGAACTCTTTTTGTCTTTAGTTTCTCCCTCTATCAAAAAACTTGTGTTTGCAAAAACTTCTTCTGATAGCAAACTCTATCTTTGATATTAGACCAAGTTCAATCTTCTTCTTTGACATCCCTTCATAAAATTTCTATGATAGAAAAATTCTCCTTCTTACAAAAAATTTCTCCTATTTTAAAAAAATCTATGAGATATGACAGTAAACTTCTCCCTCTTTGACAACACATGCCAAAGACAATGATCAGTGAATATCAGTGTACCTTAGGCACTGATTTGTTAGTGTAAATAAGTATTTACTATTTACACTTACTTAATTTTACTTAGGTTAATGCATTACTTTATTATATTGCATTATTTTATTATTTATTTAGGTGAGACACTTAGGATTTTTTGTACTCTCATGAGTTGTCATGTTGACAACATACTTATTCACACTCTCTTTTTAGTACATGTTGTCTACAACACTGATTTGTGTGCTACACCATTTTAGGTTTATGCTCTCATCATCACACTTACTTCCATGCTTAATGGAGGATAACCCATATTTGGTGGACATGTTCTTGGTTGTATGACTTATCATGTTGCTAACTTCTATGCATTTTAGAAGCTCTCTAGAGGCCTTTATAGACAAGCACTCCTAGTGTACTTTCATATGGTATATTGAATGAATATATCGTCATTTTGATCATAATCTCTCTTTGGTCTACTATTTTGCTTGTGTTTGAGTTCCTTGGTCTTGGGTGAATTCTACCCTAAGCCAAATTCTTACATGGTATTAGAGCTTAAATAGATTCTCTACACATAGCCATTCAAGACAATTCATGCTTTAGCACCTTGACCTGAATTCAAAGAACTTGCAAAAATTTAGAGTATCTAGAATCAGATCTAACCTCACCATTGTGTCTAGACATTCGATTCGGTGAAGATTGACTATAAATTTTCCTATGCTGGGCTGAAGTTAATTGTGAGGCAAATTTTTTTGCAGACTGGCACCTAAACGCACCGATTTGCAAACCAAGTATGGTCTTTTAATCAATTTGATTATTTATTTTTGGATCTAAATTATTTTATTCTCTACAGTTTTTGAATTTAATTTTTGGGATTACTTTCCCCATTCAAAGAATTTTTTTTTCAGAACTGAGCAATCACACCTCGGCTCTATAATTTATTTCGATGGAATATTTTTATTTATTTCACAAGGTATTATTCTAATTGGTAGGCTAATTATTAATTCTGTAGCTTCATTATTCAATCACTAGGATGTACTGCATAATATAGTCAAGCACTTCAAAAATCCACCAAACACAACCATGGGTTCTAGTGACTACAATGCTCCCAGGCAGCGATTCCAACTTACCCAACCATGGGTGGCTTATTTGTTTTAACCACTATGCAGTGTGGTTTTTAAACATTTCACAATACTCCCACTACGCCAATGTGGGATAAATCACCACAATCTCTAGCTACCACAAAAAGAAATTAGATACGATAAATACAAACTCAGTTGCATTGCGATTAAATTGGCATCTTATGACTTTATTTCAATGACCTCAAGTATTCCTAGCACAAGAAAGTTAAACCAGTGGCAGGCTCTGTAATCCCAAACCGTGATGAATGAAATAAAACTCTAGCATGATGTCAAAGTTTCCTTGCAGTCACTATAATAAAATGGCAACCACAAAGTAAATTCGGTGACATTGTTACACCTACCAGTGAATTGAAAAATAATTCTGACAACATCTGCACTTTATTGATATGTGGTGACAATTTAGTTGCTTGGTCAATGCATGTCATACTCTAGTCAGCATCCAACTAGGATGCCACATCAGCAAACATGATAGTGACATGTCATCTTGCATAGGCTAAATTATGTATAGTCCATACATGACACATGGTAGGTTGTACGTTTCTACACCATGCTAACATCACACTAATCTCATCAAGGGGACCCATTTTTGCTGACATCATCAAATCCATGAGCCTAAATTTGATGACTGTTTGACCGTCATTCTAGAGAAAATTTGAATTGTTAAATGGTCATATGACCATCAAATTTAACCTAGTCTTTTGCTGATGCAACCCCTCTCTACATTGATTTTTTATTTTGCAGTCTGACTTTGGGAAGCCATATCTCAGTCATTCAAACTCCAAATCAAGTGCAATTTTTTTTGAAATTGGGTAGAATTTCCTAGAATTTTTAGTGGTCTAGCTCTTTCTTATTTTTGGTGCACGGATTTGTCATAAATTGCATTTTTTGGTGACTATACCTGCATAATCCTATATTTTTCAACATCAAACACTCTATACAGGTACATCTGGAGTCAAAAATAGGTTCTATTTCTTTTGAAAGTGTGTTAGTTTTTGTCTACTTTCCAAATCTATAATCATACTATAGGCTTGTGTGAATAAAATTGTCACTTTCTGAAATAGGATCTTTCTTTGCTTTGTATTGCTTTAGACTTGTAGCACATTCTAAAGTTCCAAACTTGCAATCCATTAAGAGGTTGGAACAAGTAAAATCAGAAGTCCATGAAAGCCAAAATTGACAAGTGACCATTGTAATCACACTACTTATAAAGTGCCAAAAGCATCTATTTTGGGGGTTTCTTGATTTAGTGAAAAGGGGGGGTGGGGGTGTTCTTGGTGTTGTGTTCTTTCTTTTCTACAATTTTCTTTCATTTTCTACATTATGGAAAATTTTAAGTTTTCAAAATTAACTCCACATAACTATGCTACATGGTCCATCAAAACGTGGTATCACTTAATGCATAATGGAGTTTCTCAATATGTAGATGGGACTCTTCCTAAACTAGTAGGTGATAATGTATCAGCAAGTGATATTTTTCACTTGGGTAATAATGGATAGGAAAGCCCTAGGTGATATATGTTTGGGGGTTGATGATAAGATCATGTATCAAATTAAGAAGTCTTCTACATCCAAGGAAGCCTGGGATACCCTCAAAAACCTATATGGTAAAGTGTCTGAAGAGGATGTTTTTAAAATTGAAGATGAGATTGTCTCCTTAGATCCTAAGTCATTTGATTCTACACAACATTTCATCATTAAGGTGAATAAACTAAAGACAAAGCTTATTGATTGTGGGAGTTCTATCAAAGATGACAGATTGGTCTATCTCATCCATAATAAGCTGCCATTGGAGTATTCCACATTTGTTTCTTCTTATAACACCTCAAAGACTACGTTAGGGTCTACCTATAAGAAAATCTTTTTTGGTGAATATGCTAATCTATTGGAAACAAAAGAAAAGAAGTTGAAATCAATGGGGATTCTATGTCTAAAGCATTGGTGGCCAATAACGAGGGTTCTCAAAATTCAGCTAGACAATCTTCAAATAAAGGAAAGGGTAAGAATAAGAAGTGGAAGAAGACCAAATCTAAGTATGTAGAAAAGACAACACAACAATCCAATCAACAAGGCAAGTCTTCCTCAAATTCCAATAAGAAGGGGGACAATAATAGGCACAAGAAAAAGTGTGCCTATTGCAAGAAAATAGGTCATGAAGAACATGAGTGTTATCTTAAGAAGATTGATGAGTTGACCAACATCATGAAGAAACATAATGTTCCATTGCTTAATGCTTATAAGGATAAAGGGTCTTCTTCAAATTCAAAGGGCAAAGGAGAAGCACTCTTGGCAAATTCAAACTTTTCAAAGAAATGGATCCTTGACTCAGGTGCCTCCTATCACATGGGTTCTTCAAAGGAGGATTTTTCTTCAATGAAGTAGTCAAAGGTACCACACATCTTCATAGGAGATGATACTAAAATGAAAGTTGCAGGGAAAGGAATTATGGAAATAGAAAATGGAGAGTTTCAAGATATTCTCTATGTTCCAAATCTAAGTTCAAATCTCCTATCAATCTACGAAATCACTCACCTTGGACATGGACATAGATTTGAGTTCCTTCCAGACTTAGTATAGGTGCACATTCTAAAAGATCACTCATTGGTTGTAGTGGGGAAAGTGAATCATGACAAAAGGTTGTCCTCTTTCTCCCATTTTGTGCCCAAGTCTCCTTCAAAGGCCTTGTTATCTCAATCAAACTCAAACATCAAATTATGACATGAGTAGTTTGGACATCTTTCCTTCTGCTACCTTCAACAACTTTGCACAAATAGAATGTTCAAAGGTCTACCTCAAATCAACTTTTCCCATAGTGAATGTTGAACACATTTAGTGGATATGCATCTGGAGGGGAAGTTTCAGAAAGGGAAGTCTTCAAGAGAACCAGTTGTTCTATAGATGGTTCACATGGTATTAGTAAGTCCTTTTGTAGTGACATCAATTAGATATGGTCACTATATACTTTCATTGATGACTTTTTAATATAAACTTAGGTCTACTTTCTTCATCATAAGAATGAAGTGTTGGATAAGTTTCTAGCCTTCAAGACTCATGTTGAATAAAAATCAAGGAAAGCTATCAAAGTTCTTAGAATGGACAATGGAAGCATGTATGTGAATAGAAGACTTAAAGAATTTTGCAAACTTGAGGGAATTGATCTTTAGACTCCACCAATATTCAGTCCACATAAGACAGATGTTGTAGCATTGAGGATCCAAATTCTTAAGTCTATGACAAGTTGCATGATACAAGCCAAGTCTCTAGATCCATCACTTGAAGTTGAAGCAATTAGCAGTGCCACTCACATTCTTAACCGATATCCTCATCCAGCCTTAGATGACAAGACTCCTTTTGAGGTATGGTGTGGTAGAAAACCAATTGTGACACACTTCAAAGTCTTCAATTGTCCTACATGGGAAAATATTTCTTCTAGGGGATGCAAGGCATAGTCACCTCAGCCTTGTACTTTCATTGGTTATGAATATGGTGTGAAGGCATATAGACTATTCGATCTAGAGACACATAAAAACTTTGTGGGGAAGGATGTACACTCTAAGGAAAGTTCACCAAGCTTGTCCTCTAATCCTCTCCACACATCATATCATGTGGAAACTAATAGTGACACTAGTGATAGTGCTTTAATAGATTTAGACATGTGGGGTTCTATCAACAATTGCAGCAAGAGGTCACTACATCAGTATAGTCCACATGCATACATAGCCATGGTGATAGGTCTAGCACAATAAGGTACATTCATTCTTCTAGGTCCAGCTTCAATAACAAATTTGGGGGACAATATTGATGATCTACCTCTTTTTCTTGATGTAGAAACACCTTCTTTAGTTGTCATGAGGGCTCCATCTAACCCTCTTGTTCATTCTCTACATGATTGATCATCATAGGTTGATCAACACTTGTAGAGGGCTTTTTCATCAATTGAGTAGACAAACAATTCTTTGAGATAGGTTCTTCAGCCAGTTGAGAAAGTTTTAGAGACATCGCTTATCCATGGGATTCTTTCCATGCACAGTAGAAGCATCTCATTTGTACCCATGGCCTTGTTTCTTCCTAAGGGGAGGAACACCATTTTTTAGTCTTTGATCAACTTCTTCATTAGAGTGGTCACTAGTAGGCATTCTTCTTTGTAGGGGGGGAGCCTATCCCATCTCTCTTCCTCTTCTCATCATTCTCTCATGTATATACTAGATGTATGTCATAATGGGGGGTCTTGATTACTCCATCTATCCATACATCATATATGTTTTTTCATCTCTCTTTTTAGGGGAGGGTTTTTCCCATGAGGTTTTCCCTCTTTCTCTACTTTATGAGAGATTGCATTTCATTATGTACATGGGTACCTAACATGGCCTAGTAGTCAAGACCCATCATGCACTTCATCCTAGATTTCATAAGCTTAAGGGCATTCCTCTAAGTTGCACTTAAGGGGGGGTGTTGGTGTAAATAAGTATTTACTATTTACACTTACTTAAGTTTACTTAGGTTAATGCATTATTTCATTATATTGCATTAATTTATTATTTATTTAGGTGAGACACTTAGGAGTTTGTTTACTCTCATGAGTTGTCATGTTGACAACACATAAGTATGCAACTCTATTTCAACACATGGTGTCTACAACACTAGAGTTTGCATCATTCACTCAGTTGTCATGTTTACAACATAGTTATTCACACTCCCTTTTTTGCACATGTTGTCTACAACATTAATTTGCATGCTACACCATTATAGGCTTATCCTCTCATCATCGCACTTACTTCCATGCTTAATGGAGGATAACTCATATCTGGTAGACATGTGCCTAGTTGTATGACTTATCATGTTGCTCACCTCTATGCATTCTAGAAGCTCTCTAGAGGTCTTTATATATAGGCACTCCTAGAGTACTTTCATATGGTATATTGAATGAATACATCATCATTTTGATCATACTCTCTCTTTGGTCTATTGTTGTGCTTGTGTTTGAGTTCTTTGGTCTTGGGTGAATTCTGCCCTAGCCAAATTCTTACATGATTCATTTTCAATATGCCCTTATCAATACCTCACCAACAGATTGATTTTCAATATGATCTAGTTAATTCATCACTAATCTTCATCTAGTGAGCTTCAGATAGGGGAATGACCCCTATCTTACCTCTTAGATGTAGAAATACATCTTTAGGTAATGGCTTGGTGAATATTTTTGTAATTTTTCCTTTTGTATTTAAATATTCCAATGTGACTTCTTTACCTTGCACCAATTATCTTAAGAAGTGATATTTTATAGCAATGTGCTCTATTTTGGTATGCATCACTAGGTTCTTTGATATATTGATTGCACTAATGTTATCGCAATATATGACTAGTGGATCGTTGATCTCTATCTTCATTCCTAACATTGGTTGTTTGAACCAAACAATGTTCAAAAAATTAACTACTGCTACCACACATTCTGCCTCTATTGTGGATTGAGAGATGCAATTTTGTTTCTTGCTTGTCCAAGAGACTAGTCTTTTACCAAGAAAGAATGCTTCTCCACTAGTTCTATTTCTGTCATCAATACTTCCTGCCCAATCAGCATTAGTGAATACCTTTAAGTCTGAATTGCCTCCTATTTTGTACCATAAGCCATAGTCTTTAGTACCTTTTAGATATCTCATGATTCTTTTGATTGCCATCAAATAATTTTATTTGGGATTTGTTGAAAATCTTACAACCATACTGACTGCTAATGCAATATTAGGCCTTGTATGCACTACATACTACAATTTTATAATCATTAATCTATATGTGGTCTGATCTACCTCTTTGGACTTGTCATTTTTGGAAAGCTTATATCCAGTAGACATAGGGGTTCCAATTGGTCTTGAGTCTTCCATTCCAAATTTCTTTAGTATCTCCTTGATATATTTAGATTGAGTAATGTAGATACCATCTTAGTTTTGTTGAATCTGTAATTGAAAAAAGAATTTTATCTCTCCAAGCATAGACATCTCAAATTACTTACTCATTTCTTCAAAAATTGTTTTGTACAAATCATCATTTCCTATGAATAATATGTCATCAACAAATATTTTTGCCAACACAATCTTCTTCTCTAGTCCTTCTTTGATAAACAGACCATTGTTATCATTTGTTCTTTGAAACCTAATATGTACCAAGTAATTATGAAGTCTTTCAGACCAAGCTCTAGGAGCTTTCTTGAGACCATATAATGCCTTGCGTGATTTGCATACCATGTCTCTTTTGGTGGGATCCACAAAACTTTCTATTTATTCAATGTAGACTTCCTCATCAAGAATTTTGTTCAAGAATGCAAATTTAATATACACTTGATAAACTTTAAATCCTTTATGAGCTACATATGTAAGTAAAGTTCTAACACTTCCTAATACTACAACATGGGCAAAAGTTTCACCATAATCAATGCATTCTTCTTGATAATAACATTTACATACCAACTTTTGTTTATTTCTAGATATTTTTTCGTCTTCCTTTAGCTTATTTTTGAACACCCACTTTGTGCCAATTACATTTTTATCCTCGGGTCTAGGAACAAGTGCCCAAGTTTTATTCTTCTCTATTTGTTCTATTTCTTCATGCATTTCTTCAACCCAACTTTCACTATCCAATTCATCTTCAATATTTCTAGTTTTAAATTTAGTAGGTAAACATGTACCTTTTAATTTGATTCTTGTCATTATTTTATCATATTTGTCTCCAATGATCTAATCAGGTGCATGATGTCTTCTGACATGTCTTGCTATCACAAGTTCTTTGGATTTGGAATGAGTTTCTCTAATTTCATTATGAAATTTAGTATCAAGCTTGGGTCCCACTATCTATAACTTAGGTCCATCAGACTCAATTTGCTATTAAAGTAACTCAGTAGCCTATGACTATAACTCAGGTCTTTTAGACTGTGACTCAGGTTGTACTATCTGCAACTCAGTAATTGTAGGATGTTTTGGGGACTCAAAAGGTGAAGTCTTCTTTCTTTTATATAGATTTGGTAGGGTGTCAGGTTCATAGTAAAAACAATTTCTATAATCCTCTGGCTCTTCAAGTTGCTTTCTTCTTCACTCTTTTCTACAAACTCATCTATTCTCACATGTGCACTTTCTATGATTTTATAAGTAAACAAACTCAAACATTTGTATGCTTTACTTCTATAAGAGTACCATATAAATATGACTTCATCATCTTTGACATCAAATTTTCCTTTTCTATATTCTTTCAAGTAATTTACATTTGGTTTGTAGTCATACCATAGTTCATAAGGAGTTTGATTTGAGTCTTTCTTTAGTTGTACTCTATTCAAGGTTTAAACTACAATGTTGATAGCTTCCTTCTAGTGTTTGATTGCAACATTCTTTTCTATCATCAATTTTCTTTCATAATCCATAATGGATCTATTTCTTCTTTTAGCTATACCATTATGCTCTGGTGTACCAGGGGCTGATACTTTTCTTTTGATTCCTTTCTCAATGCAAAATTCATTGAATTCATTTGAGATTAATTCACCACCTTTGTCTAATCTTAAGCATTTTAACTTCTTTCTAGTTTCTTTCCCTACTCTTGCCAAGTACCACTTGAATTTTTGAAAAGCTTTAGATTTTTCTTTCAAATACATTATAGTCATCATTCTAGAAAAATCATCAACAAAATGAATGCAAAAAATTTCTCCACTATAACTCTATATTCCAATAGGTCCACATAAGTTTGTATGCACAAGCTCTAAGACTTCTTCAAAATCATAGTTTTTACTTTTGAAAGTAGTCTTTCCCATCTTACCAATTTGGCAATTTTTGCATAGACCCATATCAGGTTTCTGCAGATTAGGAATACCTCTTACTCTTTTGTGTTTTCTTATCTTAATTAGATTATCAAATATTACATGGAATAACCTTTTGTGCCATAGCTAGATTTCTTCTATATGAGCAATAAAAGATGAACTTTCACTGAGAGCAAGATAAAATAGGTTATCTTTTGTTTTCTTTCTAGGTCCAACTAGATTTCCTTTTCCATCTAGTAGGTTGGCCTTTCCATCCATGAATTATACCTTGAATCCAATGTTATTAAACTATTCCACACTTAGTAGATTATGCTTTGGTCCTTCAACCCAATAAGAATTATCACATATAATTTCATTGGTTAATGAGATACAACCTTTTCCTTTTATTCAACAACATTCATTGTTTCCAAATCTTACACTACCTCCATCATAATCTTTCATGTGTTAAAAATTGTTTTATCTCCAGTCATACGATGTGAACAACCACTATGAATAATCCATGTATCATTTTTGCTAACATGAGAGATAAGTGCCATCTTATCTCCTTCATCATCATATTCATCTTTTACAACAATACACACCATTTCATCTTCACTATTATCAAAAATTTTAGCCATAAAACAAGATTTCTTACCTTTGTCCTTGTAGTTCTTGTGATTTTTGAAGTCCTTCTTCCCTTTGTACTTATTACTTTTCTTCTCATCCTTGATTTCTCTATTTGGACACCTAGCAGCAATATGGCCAACTTCTTCACAAGAAAAGAAGATTAGAGGAATGTTTCCTTTAACTTTCCTCTAGCTTTGGAGTATTTCTTTACAAGTAGGGCTTCAATAATTTCAAGATTATTATCAGAACTTTCTTCAATTTCTTCTTCAGTTATTGATTGATTAGCCTTTGATTTCTTTCTCTTTTCCTTGAGTAAGAGTTTGGCTTCAAATATAGACTCAATATTTTTGGAACTAGGAACATAGTTATCATAGTTATCCAATTCAGAAGTTGTCAATCTTCCAACTAGAGCATCCAAGGTTATTTTCTTATTTGGATCACATCCCATTTCTTGAATAGCAGACACTCTAATTTCATAAATAGGAAGAAGATTTTTGAGTGCCTTGCTTACAACAATTTTTTCATCAATGTCTCCTCTAGATGCTTTGATTGTACTCATACTTCTTTTTATTCTTTCCAAATATTTTGCAATGTTTTCATCTTCTCTCATTTTCATCTGATCAAAATGACCTCTGAGACTTTTTTTTTAGCTTTTCTTACATTTACATCTCCTCCATAAATGTCTTTCAGTTTGGTCTACATTTTATGAGTAGTTTTATAGTCTTTTACCTCATCAAATTCAGCATGAGTAAGAGTAGATTGAATATCAGGGTAAGTGCACCAAGTTGTGGTGCCAAAAAGGTGACACCATTTTTCTTTTTCTTTTTTTCAGTAGTATGTATGCACTATAGCATGCATGTGCTATGGCTTGGGTATTCAGAGCCATAGCATGTATGCACTATAGTGTGTACACGCTTTTTAAAAACCCCAATTATTATAAATGTGTTGCAAACCCATAGCCCATTCATTTTATCTTTTTTTTTCCAACTTCCCCTCCTTATAACACATACATGTTTCAAAAAATTGAAGGTTTTCAGCACCCACCTTGTCAATATGTCTGCTTGCCATCAAAGTTCGAGATCACGAGCATGTTGTATGTTGTTTGACCTTCCTTTTGCATTGTTTTATATGTTTTTTGTATTATTTTGTAGGTTTTTTTTTCAGTTTTTCTTTAAATTTTTTTATTTATTTATATTTCAATTGTTTTCTTATTAGGAAATGTGAATAATGAACTAGCAAATCTCCAAGAAGTTCAAAACCAAAATCCTCAACAAGATCCAAACCAAAACCCTCCACAATAAGAACAACAAATTATGCAACCTACACGAATTGGAAGACCTCCTATTGGCACACAAGAAAACATAATAAATGAAATAGAAAGAGGTAAAACTAAATTAGAAGTAGTCATTGGTAGGTTGAAAGCTTGTGGACAAACCAATCCAATGAGAGCTCAATTGGCATCCTCCCTCGAGTACATTAAGAGCCACATAGCTTTTGTTAGTGGTCAGTTAGATATTTGGTGGGTTAAGAGGGATGAACAAAAAATATATTATGCAAATAAATTATCATATCAAGATGTTAAAATATATATATACCAAAAGGGAGGATCTGTGCATTATTTAAAAAGCTTGGTGAACAAGATACTATTAGAGAGGCAACTAAATAGTTCTCCATCCATTGATGCATACATGATGGTATTACAAATAATTTTTGAGATAGATGGTGGATGGTTTTTGATGCCTCTCCTTGCAATAATCATGAGGTCCCAATGTATTTCTTAAGGAAATTGTATTTTGAGTTTGTCCTTGGGGAGATTACAAATTATTTTGATATATTAGACTCTTAGGGTAGAGGTGGGGGGTCATCATTTGAGAGGTTGGGGTCACGTCATGACCCTAATGTAGTTAGGGTACCTATGGTCAAACCATAGGGTGAGCATGTGACTATTCCTTTAGTTGTGAAGGAATATGTAGAGGCCAACACTCTAGGGACTATTAGTGCTTTGACATAGACCCTCATTCATTGAACAAGTCCATTAGTTGAAGAATATCCTTCTTCACACCATGGTCACATGTTCACATCATGCAGATCCTTATGCACATTTGGCAGTCATGTTGGAGATGGTGTGGATGATGGGCTAGTGACTAATCAGTTCCTAAATTAGAGATTTAGCATTGACACATAGGTAAATTAAAATTATAATAAATTAATTTGATCACATTTCATATGTATAGTGAATGAGTAATTATTTAGCTCATGTATTGACATTGTTCAAAATTCAGGGTCAGAGTGTTAGCGACCCTAGTAGTGATCCCCTTACCCCATTTTTTATCCCGTCAATGAGTCCAGAGGTATGTATCAATTTAATCATTTAAATTAATACATATATTTATTAAGTAATCATATGAAGGATTGACAAAAAAATTTATGCATGTGCATCAGTTCTCTATAGGACCATCGACATTCACTACGAACTCTAAGCCTAGACATGATACGAGCTTCATAGAGGTACATTTGTTTCATGTTAATATAATTCATTTGATTATATTTGTTTCATGTTCCATCTTATATGTAATGTGTATTGAATGGCATGTAACTCTTGACATCTAAGACTCCTCCTCATCTTCAGTAGTCTGTCAATTGTGGAGTGGTTGCAGCTATGGCTAGTTCACAGCCATTGACTAAGGTATGAAAGAATTTTCTTGGTTTTAGTTGTTGTTTATAATAGTTAGTATTGAAATTTCTAATGTTATTTATAAGTGATTATATTGATTGAATTGTTGTAGGGTCTTGTCACACCCAATCATCGATGAGCCTTCGAGGTGGACTTGCAAAGTGATTATATGATGGCAGTAAGAAAATAATTAATTTTATTTGTACATATATTTGATTTCAACATATAATAATTATTGATTCAAATCTACTTTGTTTGTATCAGCCCGAGTTAGAGACGAGCCTCAAAAAGAATATGAGTGAGCATGTGAGGAAGACCCCATCATCACCATCATCTCCCTCCACATGATGATCGAAGACCTCTAGAGATTTGTTTCCTTCTACTTATGCGAAGGAGAAGATATAGTTGATAGACATACATGTATAGGCATCGACAGAAATATATGTTGGATTTTATGTCAGTGGACATATTCAATATTCATTTGATGTATATATGACATTTTATATTTGATGTATGACATTTATTTGATGCATGACATTATTAGACTTATAAAAATTTTGGTTAATAAATGATATGTTTGTTCATGTACGATATTATTGGTTATTATAATATATTATGTGTTTTTTAATGTATGACATTATTAATTATCATTTTATATTATATGTTTTTTCATGTATTACGTTATTGGTTATCATAATATATTATATGTTCCTTGATGTATGACACCCCTAGTACTCATACCCATGTACCCAAGTACTAGGTACTCAGTGGAGAGCATCATAGCTAAGGACCTTGATTGAGATTTTGGATTATTTTTTTCATTTTTTTGTTTATGTATCAGCTCGTTGTTTATCAAGCTTAATTCAATACCTAATCGATTCAAAACTTTGATAGAATATTGATTAACAATAAACCTTAGCACTGTTTAAGTATAAATTTATCATTTCCAATATGTCATCTCCATATGGTTTATGATCTTGTTCATGTTTAAAGTTTTCCTTCTCTGTTATTCATTTATCAAGCTTAATTCAATACCTAATCAATTTGAAACTTTGATACAATCTTGATCAACAATAAAATTTATTAGTGTTAAAGGTAGAAATTCATCATTTGCAATATGTCATTGTCATATGATTTATGATCTTCTTGTTCATGTTTAAACTTTCCATCTATGTTATGCATCTAAACATTTATCATAAATTATTATTACAAACACATAAAAAATCTAAAACTGAAAATAATACATTACATTTGCAAACTTTATCAATATTCTTGATTTGAAAAATCATTGTCATGGCTCATAAATTTAGGTTTTTTTATAGATATAAAAGTATAATTAAAAATAAAGTTTGACATACCCAAGTACCCCCATCCCCTTACAAACTTGTATATTATATGTGGATCTTGGTGTTTTCTATACACCTATGTGGTCTATAGGATCTCTTGCTACTTAGAACATCCCCTAACCTTGCCCAACCTCGTCACTAGGTTAACTAATCCAAACTTGCAACATCACTCCCTTACTCTTCTAGGAATAGTATCCCTCCAAAGGTTTTATAGGTCTACTAGGGTACAATAGCACTCCCAAATCCAACCAAGGTTTCCATGATGTCCTAAGGTGTTATTAAAAGACTTTTATTATGCTTGAAAGGATAACAATAATGGGTTTGTACCCAATTTTAAGATTTCTTCACAAAAAGGCTACAAGGAGAGGCCCTAATTAGGCCTCCACCTGGATTTCTAGGGCCAATAGCTCCTTTGTCTTAGAGTTTCAAAACCTATGGCCTTAAGAAAAATTGATACATAGGACCCATGCTCAAGGATTTTTAGGGTCTTAGGGTGCATACAGGCCATATAACAAAAATAGAAAAATTGAGGTTTTGGTAGGGTTTTCTTGGTTGCATGTTGTCCCGACTTTTAAGACACCTTCCACACTTCATCAATACTCCTCCTCCACAAGTTAGAACCTCCTCATACCCTCTTCAATCCCTCAAAAGGGAAAGCTTTCATTCTTCAAGCTATGCTCTCAAGAGCTCTTTCTTTGCTAATAGTCCCTAGCCAAGCATTGCCTAGCTTGCCTAAGGCTTGGTCAAAGAATTCTTTGCACTCACTTTCAGGGCCCTTTCTTGCATAATATATACATTAGGGTCTGTAGCCTTGAAATCTAGAAGACCATGGAATTTCCACAGTGGAGACAAGACTTACAACCCATTCATAATAAACAACTCTAAAACTGGTAGCAAATAGGTATCTTTGAAGAAATTCACAAAACCTTTCAAAACTTGGTCACAAACTATAACTAATGCATGGTGAATATAGAGGCTACATGTATCTAATGCTTTTTAGCTATTACAAAGAACTTTCATATATCTATTGCTTGACCTCATTCAATCCATGTCTCCTAGCTTAAGGCTCTACTTTCATGGCATTAATATCCTTAAAAGCGTATTATGCAAGTGCTTTAAGATAATGGGATGCATGTCCCATGTTCATCTGTGACAAACTTGATGCAGAGTGCACAAAAATGGAAGCACAATACAAGGTCAATCCCCAATCAACACATCAAAAATGTTCCAAGGTTTGAACTTATGGCTTTTTCTTCTTTATAAGTATCTACCCCTCCTAGGAATCACTGAGAAAGGTTTCAAATCTTATCACCCACAAATAAGACACAAAGCAACTTGATCCAAAACTAAGCAATAAAGAAAAACTCCCTTAAATAGGGAAAAATGGGGATTTTATGTTTCTAGACATTAAAACTTCCAAAAAAGGCTTGGATCCACTTAGTTTCAACCCAATTAAGCCAAATCAACCACTGGTTGCACTCCCAACAACCCACAATCCAATTTGCAAGAATAGACCTAAAATCCTATTAGGTCTCCAAACACTAATTTTTTCCAATAACTTTAAAATAGTCCAAAAGACCTAAGGAACAAATTATATTTCAAGTATCCTTTTCCAAGTTCTCATAGACTCAAAAGTTGCAGAGACCAATTCTACTCTAGCATATCATAACCATAACCACGTACACAGACTTAATTAGCTGGTTTAGGCTTGGTTTACAAGGAAAGAGGTTAAGAATGGGTGCATGGGATCAAATATCCACTCCCAGGATGTTATAATAGCTTTAAAAAGGGCACTTTATTTGATCATCAACTCTTCAAACTCTCTCCATCACTTTGATTAGTCTAATTTTTTCAAAACTGGGTCAAATACATGAGGATATTTGACGTAGGGCTTGCTCCCAAAAATTAAAAAACTTCAACTCTTATTTGAAAGCTGCAAAAATCCTATCATATACACCCTTAACTTTCTCAATGCCAATGGAGAAGGAATTCCATCAGTGGATTAACAAGTTAGGGTCATTTAAGTACCCAAACCCTAAAATCAAGGGTTTCTCAGACCAGCAGACTAATAAATTCAATAACTTTTGCAAGAGAATAGGTAAAGACTTCAAACAAAAGAAAAAATCTTCTAGATAGAAATCATCAACTTTTTAGTACATAAAGTTCATTTTGTAGGCCTTAAGTTTCGTAGTGTACATGCAAAATTAGGAAAATGCACTAAAGCACATCAATTTCTATTGATTTGAAAGCAATATAACAAATGGATCTTCTCCACTAATCCTTCTTTGAATTTACTAAGCCTATATAGGCCATTTTTAAGTTATTTTCCCAACCACATGATAGTTTGGAACGTTGGGTTGTTCAAACAAAAAGTTGCTTAGCAAAATTGCAAAAGTTGGTTAACAACTTTTTGCAATTTTTGGGCTATAGCAAGAAATATTGAAAAACTTACAAGAAAGTGTTGCAAATTGGATTTTATTGACTCCTAGAACCTTGTTAGGTTCCCAAAACTCTATAGACACCCTAAAAACCATATATCACCAGTGCATTGACATATATCACTAGTGCACTGAAATGTATACAAAAATATTTGAAAGCCTTTGTTGAATTCTCAGTTCATGCTAGGTGAAACTTGGAAATTTATTCTAATATAGTTAAACATTGAAAAAATAGGATTAGATAATAATTTTCCTCAAACTACCAACCTACCACCACCAAAATGGCATTTGGAGCTCCTCTTCATAGCTTTAGAACTATGATTGTTCCTTCGTTGTTATCCCTTTATGAACTAACTCACAACTTTACAACTCATTGTAGTATTTGATTGTGAGTCATCATACATGTAAAAAACTAGGTGTTTTGTTAAAAGATCCTTCAAATATTTTAATTTATTACTCTTGCTATAAATAGTACGAAATGTCTTCTATTCTATTACACATGATTACTAGATTTATTAAGATTGTTGTCTCATTATGTCCTTTTTTTAAAAATTCATTATCATATGATCCATTAAATTAGTTCTTATATACCTCTACCATAAAGTTTCTCCATGGTTTTTACCATATGACTATAATCTATGTGATATAGTAGTAAACTAGATTTTAAGAAGTTTTTCATTATACTTTAATCAATCATTGATCTCAATTGGACACCTCTATTCCATTTGTACATAACTACTACATAGGCTTCTCACATGTACTTTTTTACTTGTTTGGACTTAACACTATTGTTGTGCTTAGTTGAAAGAAAAGTTAGAAGGATTTTAAAGATTATCATGATCATACTTTGCCACTTGACATTCTTTTACTTATTCCATCTACATAGAAAATGATTCCACTTTCTTTAACCCTACCACAAAGCCCTAGAAATGAACATGAATATTAAGTTTAATACCATGTCATTTTTTTCATGGAAATTAGCATTTTGATAAATATTTAAGAGTTTTTTTTAGAGATATTGATAGTTACACTACTAAAAAGGTTTAAAAAGCTATTAATCACACTCACTATTGTTGCCTTGAATATTTTCCTTTGATCCCATTCCTTTGTAATGCCTTTACCTTATGCATTGATTATCATTAATGTTGTTTTGACAATTATAGTAGCCTTTTATCTAAAACCCTTCATGAATATCATCTCCCTTAGTCTATGATGTACATCCCAACCAATCATTACTTGGAATGTAACACTTTCCATAGTCTTTCTTAGGGACATTTTGGTTTGGCATGCTCGAGAATGTTTAAGTGCTAAATGGGATGAGACAAGGTTGGGGATAAGGTTTACTTGGCCACCTAGAGCTAATGAAATAGACAGTTTGATCCCACATTCAAAGGTGAGTGACATTTGTTGGCAACTTTGTACTAGCCAACACTACAAATTTCAGCATCACCCAAGATGGCATTACAAAATTAAAATAGAGTAAGATATCCAAAAAGAAAGAGAGGTTATTGTAGGTCTCCACAACACTGTCCTATAAGAACTAGAATCACATCCATACCTTGCACAAGCTCTAAGATATGCCCCATCAAAGATTGCTTCCCTATGGCATTTAGTGACCCTTAGAGATGCTTTGGTTTAGCATGCCCAAGAACGTTCAACTGCTTAATGGGAGAAAAAAAGGTTGGGGATAGGGTTTACTTGGCCACTCAGAGCTAATGGAATAGATAGTTTGATCCCACGATGAAAGGTGAGCGAGATTTGGCAGTTGGCAACTTTATATTGGCCAACACTACAAGTTTCAGCATCACCCGAGATGGTGTCACAAAACAAAAATAGAGTAAGATATCCAAAAAGAGAGAGAGGTTATTGTAGGTCTCTACAACATGGTCCTATAGGAATTAGAATTGCATCCATACCTCGCAAGAACTCCAAGATATCCCCCATCAAATATCACTATCCTATGGCATTTAGTGACCCTTAGGGACATTTCAATTTTGTGTGCCCAAGAATGTTCAAGCACTCAATGAGATAGGACAAGGTTGGGGATAGGGTTTATCTAACCACCTAGAGCTAAAAAAATAGATAGTTTGATCCAATGATGAAAGGTGAGTGAGATTTGTGAATTGGCCACTTTGTACTGGCCAACACTACAAGTTTCAACATCACTTGAGATGGCATCGCAAAATTAAAATGGAGTAAGATCTCCAAAAATCGAGAGAGGTTATTGTAGGTCTCTATAACATGGTCCTATAAGAACTAGAATCAGATCCATACCTTGCATGAGCTCCAAGATATGCCCCATCAAAGATCACTGCCATATGGCATTTAGTGACCCTTGGGGACATTTCAATTCAGTGTGCCCAAGAACATTAGAGCACTCAATGAGATGGGAAAAGGTTGGGGATAGGGTTTACCTAGCCACTTGAAGCTAACATGATAGACAATTTGATCCCACAAAAAAAGGTAAGTGAGATTTGGCAGTTGGCAACTTTGTATTGGCTAACACTACAAGTTTCAGTATCACCCGAGATGGCATCACAAAATTAAAATAGAGTACAATCTCCAAAAAGTGAGAGAGGTTATTACAGGTCCCCACAACATGGTACTATAAGAACTAGAATCACATCCATACCTCACACAAGCTTTGAGATATGCCTCGTCAAAGATTGCTGCCCTATGGCATTTAATGACCCTTAGGGACATTTCGATTCGATGTGCCTGAGAATGTTTGAGCACTCAATGAGATAGGATGAGGTTGGGGATAGGGTTTATCTAGCCATCTAGAGATAAAAAAATAGATAGTTCAATCTCATGATGAAAGGTGAGCGAGATTTGGCAGTTGGTGACTTTGTACTAGCCAACACTACAAGTTTCAATATCACCCGAGATGGCATCATAAAATTAAAATAGAGTAAGATCTCCAAAAAGTGAGAGAGGTTATTGTAGGTCTCTATAATATAGTCCTATAGGAACTAGAATTGTATCCATACCTCAAATGAGCTCTGAGATATGCCCTATCAAAGATCATTGCCTTATGGCATTTAGTGACCCTTAGGGACGTTTCAGTTCAGCGTGCTTGTGAACATTTGAGTGCTCAATGGGATAGGATGAACTTGGGGCTAGGGTTTACTCAGCCACCTAGAGCTAATAGAATAGACAATTCAATCACATGACCCTTTTTCCACTAAGTTGCAAATTTTAGCAACTTTTACAACTTTCAACAATGAAACTTTGCACAAAAAGTGCAATTTTTACATTTTTCACTTGATTCCACTTCTACAACTTGGAAAATGTTGGATATGAATTCCCTTGAAGATCTTGGTGGCTCATTCATGTCACAATCCTACAAAAAAAACTTAAAATGCAAAAACACACATATATGCCTAAAACCATTAAAATGGTTAGAAAATTCAATATGTATCCTACAACAAGAAGTTGTGCATGTGTGCTTTATCTTGACATAAAAAGGTTTACCCATCTCAAAAAAATTGACTTATTCAAATTTGAGGATACATAAGATTAAATTTTACAAAAAATTGTGTCTGAGTTGAGTCCAAAAAATGTTTTGCATGTGGGTTGCAATTTTGGCTACCAATCCTCCTTCTTACAACATCTCTTTGATTAGGGGAAACACATGTGTTATTGTCCTAAAAATCTTTGATCAATGATTTCAAAGCTTCATGGACTTATTTATCTTTTCATGGTAGTCTACCACTAAATGTCCATAACTCATTTTTTGTTGGATCTTCCAATCTCTCATGCCTTAGCATGGCTCTCCTTAGAGTACCTCTACCAATTTTCAATGTTTTACTTGTCTTTCTCATGAGTCAAGCTTTCTTCATTTGGGTACTTGCTATTGTTGATGTAAGTACTCATCTTGTGATATTACTATCTTTGGTGTATGATTTAGAACCCACTTTGTCATAAGCACTCATTAGATTCTTTACAATGCCTTTTTCATTTGAATCATCCATCGTTCTTAGCCCAAGAATCTTCGTGATAGACCTAAATTTAAAATTTCTCATCATTTCAAAAAATAATTGACATTGAGTTGTAATATTTAATTCTTCAAAGAATAATCTCCACATACGACTAACTTTTCTTTGACAAGTACACTTGCTACTTTTATCAAGCATTGATTTCAAATTGTTAGTATCAATATCAATCAAATGTTTTGGTCTTCTAAAATGAATTCTAGAGGGTGTTATAATCTCTTCCATTCCCTCAACATTTTGAACATCAACATAATGTTGATTTTTTTGCATACCTTGAAATGAAGATGATGTGCCTTAGCAATAAGATGCAAAAGATGGAATATCACCTCCTTCATATGTTGATGTGGTGCCTTCAACATGACATGATGGAGTGTCTACATCGTCAGATCTACAAATTAGTGTCTCTTCAACATGAGAGGATGACATGACTCCAACATTGGAAGATGGTGTAGCTTCACAATTAAATTGTCTTCTTGAGTATAACAGTCTCATTTTTTCTCCTTTTCTTTCCAATTCTTCCTCTTTGTTTCTTTGTATCGGTGGTTCTTGATCCTCTTCGAAAGTCAATTCTTCATTATTGCTTTGCAATTTTATTTGTTCACATAAGTAGTTTTATTTTATTTCTTTTAATTGCCAAATCTCTCTCCCTATCTTCATTTGTTTGAGTTTTTGATTTCTTCCTTGGCATGATGATGATTTCTAAATGTCAAATTATTCAAACATTTGAATTACTTACAATTTGTAAATTACAAATCATTCAAATACATTTAAAAATTACAATTATTTCAATGAATACACAATATCTATCAAACAACTTGCCAAATTTCTAACCATTTCTAAATAACAATTCATTCAAACAAAGAAATTTCAATGAATTCACTATATATTAAACAACATGTCAAATTATAATCAAATTTGTCTCTATATATCAACAAACAATATGTAAAAAGGATTGCACTAACCTTTTCTATAGAAAAAATATTCAAAAAGTCAATCCAATGATTGAATTTGGTGTTTGCTAGCTTCAAAAAGTCTTCAAATAGTGTTTGCTAACTTCCAACAGCTTGAAACCTATGTTTTCTATTAGAACAACATAATGCATAATAGACAAAAAGAAAAATATGGATTAAATGGGACCCAAACTTTTTTTTTGACCTTTTTAAGGTAATTTCACATTGTGTGTATGCATTATAGCACGTATGCACTATGTCAAAACACATCTCTCCCTATCCCACCATCCCCTATCCCCTACTCTCTTTCTCTCTCTCCCTACTCTCTCTCCTCTCCCATCCCCTACTCTCTCTCACTCTCCCTCTCCCATCACCTACTCTCTCTCTCTCTCTCTCTCTCTCTCTCTCTCTCCCCCATCCCCTACTCTCTCACTCTCTATCCTCTCCCATCCCCTACTCTCTTGCTCTCTCTTCTCTTCCATCCCCTACTCTCTCTCACTCTCCCTCTCCCACCACCTACTCTCTCTCACCCTCTCTCCTCTCCCATCCCCTACTCTCTTTGTCTCACACACTCTCATCCCCCCTCTCTCTTAGGCTACTCTCTCTCTCCCCTCTCCCATCCCCTACTCTCTCTCTCTCTCTCTCTCTCTCTCTCTCTCTCTCTCTCTCTCCCTGTCCCACCACCTACTCTCTCTCCCATCCCCTACTCTCTCTCACCCTCTCCTCTCTCATCCCCTACTCTCTCTCACACCCTTCCATCCTCCCTCTCTCTCCCCCTCTCCCACTGCCTACTCTCTCTCCCATCCCCTACTTTCTCTCTCCCATCCCCTACTCTCTCACTCTCCCTCTCCTACTCCCTCTCCCATCGCCTTCTCTCTCTCTCACTCTCTCTCTCTCATACCCTACTCTCTCTCTCTCTCTCTCAGGCCACTCATCCCCTAGTATTCTCTCTCACTCTTTCTCTCCTCTCCCATCCTTTTCTCTCTAGATATCTCACACACACTCCCATCCCCCCTCTCTCTCTCCCTCTCCCACCACCTACTCTCTCTCTCTCTCTCTCTCCCCCTCTCTACTCTCTCTCTCCCATCCCCTACTCTCACTCTCACTCTCCCATTCCCTACACTCTCTCACACTATCTCCCATCCTGTACTCTCACTCTCTCCCCCATCTTGTTCTCTCTCTCTATGTCACCTCCTACTTTCTCACTCTCTCACACTCTCTCCCATCCCCTACTCTTTCTCTTACACACAATCTCATCCCCACTCTCTCTCTCCCACTCCCTCTCCCACCACCTACTCTCTCTCTCCCATCCACTACTCTCTCTCTCCCCTATCCCATCCCCTACTCTCTCTTTTATAGACACACACTCTCATCCCTCCCTCTCTCTCCTCTCCCATCCCATACTCTCTAGATCTCTCACACACACTCCATCCCCCCTCTCTCTCTCCCTCTCACACTCCCTCTGCCACCACCTAAGTTATCTCTCTCTCCCATACCCTACTTTCACTCTCTCTCCCATCCTATACTCTCTCTCACACTCTCTCCCATCTTGTACTCTCTCTACCACCCCCTACTCTCTCTCACACTCTCACACTCTCTCCCATCCCCTACTCTCTTTCTCTCTCTCTTACACACATTCCCATTTGACCTCTCTCTCTCCCTCTCCCACTCCCTCTCCCACCACCTACTCTCTCTCCCCCATCCCCTACTCCCTCTCTTTCACAAATAGACACTCCCATCCCCCTCTCTCTCTCCCTCTCCCACTCCCTCTCCCACTACCTACTATCTCTCTCTCTCTCACTCTCTCTCACACTCTCTCCCATCTCCTACTCTCACTCTCTCTCCCATATCATACTCTCTCACACTCTCACCCATCCCCTACTCTCTCTCTTACACACATTCTCATTGCCCCTCTCTCTCCCTCTCCCACCCCCTACTCTCTCTCCCCTATCTCCTATTCTCTCTCTCTCTCTCTCTCCCCTCTCCCATCCCCTAATCTCTCTCTTTCACACACCCACACACTCTCATCCCCTCTCTCTCTCTCCTCTCCCATCCCCAACTCTCTATATCTATAAAACACACTCCCATCCCCCCTCTCTCCCTCTCCTACTATATATTGCCTCTCTCTCTCTCACTCTCTCCCTCTCTACTCTCTCTCTCCCATCCCCTACTCTCACTTTCTCTCCCCCATCACCTACTCTCTCTCTACCACCCCTAATCTCTCTCTTACACAAAATCTTATCCCCCCTCTCTCTCCCTCTCCCTCTCCCTCTCCCACTCTCTCTCCCATTGCCTACTCTCTCTCCCATCTACTACTCTCTATCTCTCTCTCCGCCCTCCCATCCACTACTCTCTCTCTCTCTTTCACACACACACACACACTAAAATGTCCCTTTTCTAATTTTTTATGATATTTCCAACCTCTAATCAGATTTTAAAGATCAAACAACTAATATCACAAAGATCCACCAAATTTTTCAAGAAACCCCAAATCGGGTATGCCAAAAATTGTGCCAAAAGCTTCACCTATTATTAATAAATCTGAAAGTGGACATTTTTATAGAAATTTCAGCAGCATAAAAGCCTAAAAAATGACATTTCCAGATCTTTATAGCCTTTACACAACAGTTCTCAAATGTAGGACAAAAACTATGCTCATCGAGCTCCCGAAATTAACACAAAAATGCCCGAAAACACCACAAAAACACTAATAATCTATCTCAAAAGTTTAATCACATCCCAATACATATATTCAGCTCTATTTTAACACCTTAAAGTCTGAAATACAGCAGCAAACCAAACTGATATGAAATACTCAACTGAAAACACCAAACTCATACAAAAAACACACCCCAAAACCCACAAATCTGCACTGTTCAGCACAAAGGCAAACTTTGTATGAGCATGCACATGGAATGGCTTCAAACTCCCATCCTTAGCCTTCCTAGAAACTTGCAAACTCCCATTCTTGGGTCTCCCTGGAAACCTATAAACTCTCATTCTTGGGTCTCCTTCTCCACAGGTTTGGCAGCCTCTGAAGAATAACAAAGAAAGTGAGCAAAATCAAGTTCTCGAATCTGCCCAAAATGCCTCTGAACCCCTTAAAAGAGGGCATAACTGTAACTCACATCCAAGAGAGGTTAATGAAACATATTTTAATAATAATTTTCATTTATTAATCCAATGGTTTCCAAAGATTAACCCCCTTTTCTGAAACTTCACTTTCTTGGGCCTGCCTGCCTTAGCAAAGATTATTTTTTTAAAAAATTATTTGAAAAGGGGACATGACAAGTCCTCTCCTCCCAAACATTTCTTGTCCTCAAGCAATGGCTGAACAATAAACCAATCAATCCACCTAGATCCCAAATGTAGTCATAAACTATACTATTGTCAATTAACATAGGCTCCTGCAATATCCTCTACAATATAACCAAGAGGAATATGTAATCAAACTGACAATTACTGCTCAACCAAACTCCAAAGTCACAACTTCCATAGTTAGAAAACCATGAGACACAAACTCTTAGAACATCAAAACCCAAGTAAAGTGGAGAAATTAAACCACCAACATATTAAATACCCTCAACGCATCCCACTGGCCTATATAGAATGTACAATCCAACTCTACAACAATGGTGAATGCTCTTGAATGGAACTGTACCAAGTATGGAGAATCCACACACTGTACAACTCTTGCAATCAACACAACTCTACAAATCATCGGCCACTGTCTCATAACCATAACTCCCATGCACCCCTGATGGTAAAAAACCATCACAAGATAAACAGTAAGAAATGGAACCCAAACCAAATTTGCCTGCCATCAACTCCTCAACACAAGGATCAAATTCTAACTGATGTACATACCCTACAATATAATGTTGATAAAAGAAAAATCAACCTTAGTCAACAACTCACCATGAACAAGTGATACAACCCACTGTGATTGATCACTAGCTAAGTCAAGAGATGTCATAGCCAAAGGAGTAGAATCAATAACAACACCCACTAAAGAACCACTCCAAAACTCCTTCTCTAAGTCATGTATTATCAAGCTATCAACTACAGAATCTATCGCTATGTTGTGCCCATCACAACTCTCATCCCAAGGCATCAAACTATCCCATAATTGATGATAAACACTAGGAACCAAAGTATATCTCTGTATCATCATCTCATCAACATGGTCATCAAAGGTAAATTGATGAGCATACCTCACAGTGTAATGTCGATAGAATTCACCAATCTCAGTCAGTGGCTTAGACTATAATCTAGATGAAACTAACTGCAATTGATCATTAACCATGTTGGAACTGACTACTACCTCCGAAGATATCACCAAGGGAGTAGTATTACTAGTAGGAACCATGCTAACTGCCGACTCACCAACATCACACATGATCTTTGATACATCTCTAGTCTTTGTGCCATCAGTACTAGAGGCCACCACCATGTTAGGCATACAAAAATCTGCTACAACACCCAACTCAACTGAACTTGACTCTAGTGGGAATGAACCTGATATGCCAATGTTAGTATCAAGGATGGATGCATCCCTATCTCCATTGTCTCTGACAATCTCGGCCATGGACATCCTCGGATCACCAAACACCACAGCTTGTGACTGTATAGAATCAGGTAAAGACTGTAGTCGCTCTAACTCCATGGTCATCTTAGCCAAATGAAGCTATGACTCCTTGAAATCCAATAGTGTACTCTCAAGAATCTCAAAAGTCGCCTCAAGTTGCTTAGTAAGCTCACTCACCTCATCTTCCTTGGCCAATAATGCATCATATGTTGTACTACCCCACTCCATAAGATAATCTTTGTTGGCTACCAACTGCATATAATTTTGTCTCAAAATTTGAATAGCCTCCCATAAAGAGTGGATCTCTGTCAAGGAAAGATAACTGCCTTCCTGCTCATCACTAGTAGGAGAACCCCATCCATAAACTGCTAACAACTGACGAGCAACATCAAAATGCTGGAAAGTGACAACAATGTCTTGATCACTAACTCTTAATTGATTAGACACATGATGGCACTGGCTTGACTGTCTCCTACAAACCTCCTCTAATACACTATTTAAAGGAGTATCCTCAAAGTTACTAGTCTCTAGAGTATTACCATCCATATCTTGTGAATCAAATCTAAAGCTCATATCAACATACAGAGTATCAAAAACATTAGCACTGCTATCCAACTCCTCTATACCCAAGGAAACTAAGTCTTCAAAACTACCCATTGCATCCTCCTAAATTTCATCAATGCCAATATGATCCTAGGACTCATCTGTACACACTACCAAATATGAAATATCATCAACACATTCCAGCAAGTATGGTCGACTGGATATATGAACAAAGCCCAACACCGGTGTATAAAAACTAATACCAACATTGGATAAGCTCCTGGCACAAGAAAAGACAACATCGTGCAATCTGCTAATCAAATCCATGATAGCACCCAAACAATCATTGCTACCAAAAAGTGTTAAAGATTTCCAGTCAACTAAATCCCAAATGCCAATATAACAATCTCGAGTCCATATCCATAAATTATAATAAGCTGGTAACTCAAACAAAATCTTCACTTGAGTAATATGACCAATACCAACTAATTTCACATACCTGTCATGATGAGATAATGTAGTCACAATACTGTCTTCACTCACCTTCAGCTGGTGGGATAAATCATGTGAAGTACTACTAGCCTCAACCTCATGTGACAAAACATCTAACTATACCTGGTACTCTCTCTCAAAAAAGTCATGAATGCTCAATGTCTGCTCATCTCTACCAAGTATCTCACCATCATGCACAACAACATCCTCATAATCATCATTCTTGAGGTCAAATCTATCTATCACTCTTTGACTAAAATCATCAAATGTAGTTACCTGATCATGACCTTGAGTAGTCATTCCATGATACCACCAATCATAGGCTACAGCTTCCAAGTGTAGACTTGCAATTTGAACAACATCACTCTCCTTCATGGGGTTAAGTTTGAAGAAGGTTTGTAATTTTTGTAGCCATGCTCTAGCTGAAATTTTATTTGTTCCATCAAAAGTAGGTGGTATAAACTTGCTTATTTTATTTTTGAGCTCTCTTCCACTTATGTCATGCTCCCTTCTGTACTCTTTCTTGGGCATCAAAGTGTTCATCATATCCACATATTCTCTAAAAGGAACCAAACTACGAAAGTCATCATTTAAGCCATTGTAAGTAGCTCTTAATGTAATCAAGTTACCTGTAACCTCTTCCATAGGATTAATGGCTAGATTTGTTACTGGTGGCTCATCTGCAAGCAAGAAAATAGTTTTGGTTGATTTAGATGGTGTGGATTTCAGATTTCTTGGCTCCTCTGAAGTGCTCCCTTTCTCATTAATAGATGCAACTCCTTGTAGTTTTTCTGTCAATATTCACAAAGCCTCTCTAGTTTCTGCCAAACTATCCACTGTTTGCTTTTGAGTATTTTGGATGTCTTGGAAGAATTTCTTTGCCATCTCATCTGGATCAACCATACTTTTCCCTTCCTTGGATTTTGTACTTTTACTTTCAACTGGAGGTTTGATCAAATTTTTTTTATTCTTTTCTCACTGCAAATATCTTTTTTCTCTTTCACTGAGTTGCATGCAACCATAAATTTTGACATGCAGCTGATTAGAAGCAACATGCAACCACCAAATTCACCAAGAACTAAGATGCAAATGATTAGAAGTAGAATGCAACCATAAATTTTGACATCCAGATGATTGGAAGCAACATGCAACCATAAATTATGACATGCAAGATTTGGGTAGTTATCAAAATTGACATGCAAGATCTGGATAGTTGTCAAAACTGACATGCAAGATCTGGGTAGTTGTCAAAACTGACATGCAAACTTCTACAAACCCTCAAGTTGGCAAGATCATGGCTCTGATACCACTGAAATGTCCCTTTTCTAATTTTTTATGATATTTCCAACCTCTAATCAGATTTTCAAGATCAAACAACTAATATCACAAAGATCCACCAAATTTCTCAAGAAACCCCAAATCAGGTATGCCAGAAATTGTGCCAAAAGCTTCACAGCTTCACCTATTATTAATAAATCTGAAAGTGGAAATTTTTATAGAAATTTCAGCAGTATAACAGCCTAAAAAATGAAATTTCCAGATCCCTATAGCCTTTACACAACAGTTCTCAAATTTAGGACAAAACCTATGCTTATCGGGCTCCCAAAATTAACACAAAAATGCCCGGAAACACCACAAAAACACTAATAATCTATCTTAGAAGTTTAATCACATCCCAATACATATATTCAGCTCTATTTTAACACCTTAAAGTCTGAAATACAGTAGCAACCCAAACTGATATGAAATACTCAACTAAAAACACCAAACTCATACAAAAAACACACCCCAAAACCCACAAATCTGCACTGTTTAGCACAAAGGAAAACTCTGTATGAGCATGCACATGGAATGGCTTCAAACTCCCATCCTTAGCCTTCCTAGAAACCTACAAACTCCCATTCTTGGGTCTCCCTGGAAACCTATACACACACATACCCATCTCCTCTCTCTCTCTCCTCTCTCATCCGCTATTCTATCTCTCACTTGCTCTCCCTCTCCCACTCCCTCTCCCACCACCTACTCTTTCTCTCTCACTCACTCTCTCTCTCTCTCTCTCTCTCTCTCTCTCTCTCTCTCTCTCTCTCTCTCTCCCTTTCTACTCTCTCTGCCACCCCCTACTCTCTCTCAAATTTTTGCACTCTCTCCCATCCCCTATTCTCTCTCTCACACATCCATCCCCCCTCTCTCTCCCTCTCCCACTCCCTCTCCTACCACCTTCTCTCTCTCTCTCTCTCTCTCTCTCTCTCTCTCTCTCTCTCTCTCTCCATCCCCTACTCTCTCTCACCCCCTTCTCCCATTCCCTACTATCTCTCTTTCACACACATGCACTCCCATCCTCCTCTCCCTCTTAGTCTCCCTCTCCCACTCTATCTCCCACTGCCTACTCTCTCTATCCCCCATCCCCTACTCTTAATCTCTCTCTCCCATCCTGTACTCTCTCTCTCTCCCCCCCATCCCTTACTCTCAATCTCTCTCTGCCATGCCTACTCTCTCTCACACTTCCTCTCTCTCCCATCCTCTACTCTCTCTCTTACACACATTCTCATTCCCCCCTCTCTCTCCCTCTCCCACTCCCTCTCCCACTGCCTACTCTCTCTCCCATCCCCTACTCTCTCTATCCCCTCTCTCATCCCCTTTTCTCTCTCTCTTTCACACGCCCACACACTCCCACCCCCCCTCTCTCTCCTCTCCCATCCCCTACTCTCTAGATCTCTCAAAAACACTCCCATCGCCCCTCTCTCCTCCTCCCACTTCCTCTCCCACTACTCTCTCTCTCTCTCTCTCTCTCTCTCTACTCTCTCTCCCCCATCCCCTACTCTCTCTCTCCCCTCTCTCATCCCCTACTTTCTCTCTTTGCCACCCCTACTCTCTCTCACTTCCTCTCTCTCCCCTCTCCCATCCCCTACTTTCTCTCTCTCTCTCTCTCACCCATCACCCCCTCTCTCTCTCACTATTTCTTTGCCTCTCTTCTTCCCTCTCTATGTACTATTTAGGTCTCAATAGTGTGTGCACACTATAGCACACATGCTCTATTGAGACCCAAATTTAAAAAGCTTTAAATAGTGCATATGCGCTATAGTGTGCATGCACTATAGGGCATACATGTTACTCAAACCTTTGTATTCTACAAAGCCTAAGGCTTGGTTTTGCCTTGGGGATCCAAACCAAAGTTTTGGAGTCTATAAACTAGTCTGAAACATGTTTTGCTGCAAATATACAAAAAATGATTGATTTTTCTCGTGGTTGAGTATCAATAAGATTAGGTTACATGACATTGTAGGTCTTTGTGTTAGCTATATAACCATATAATTTATTTTTTATTTGAACTATTTCAAGCCTTTCATCTATAATTTATTTTGAAAGTATGTCCATTTTTTTTCAAAAACTAACATGTACTAATTGGGCTATAGATTTTAGCTCGTTCATCAAATTTTGCAACAACTTAGTTTTTTAGAAATTAGACTCCATTCTACACACTTTGAAAAAAAGAAGTTTTGATTTTAGATTAGTTTTCAATCATTTCTAGGGGGAGCACATAGATATTTCACATTTTTGGGATGTGTCTAGTTAAAAAATTCATAAAAAATAAAATACACATTATAAAATTACCCAAAAAATCTAAGATAAACTACATAATATTAAGTAAGTTTTGACTAGAGTGATTAAAGAATTTCAAAAAAAGAGTTCAAATTTTAGGCGGGCCACACTTTGTACTGTGTTATATTTTTTTGGTATAAATGTACCACTTTTGTGGCCCCCTTTTTTGAGGACCTTAAACCATTTTGAAAAAAATTTAGTAGTTTAGAAACTAGATTGAAAGGACTACTACTTTTTTTTTTGTCATATCTTAAAATTTTTGGCATAACTATCTTCAAATTCTTGTTGAAGTTTACAAATTATTGGTTTTAGAAAAAAGGTGTTCACTTATACCCCCCTTTTGGCACCACAACTTGGTGCACTTACCCATCAATCATCATGATGTTATGATTCTCGTTTCAACAATATCTTCAACTGGTAATGTTCCAATGGGATTCTTGTATTCAGTATCAAGATATTTACAACCTAAATCACTAATAGTAGCTAAATGTAAACTCATAAGTCCTTCCCATGCTACAAAATTGTCTCTGTTCAACTTGGGAATCTCTCTTCTGTTGGAAATCTTAATCTTTAGCTTAGGTCCTTGAAACCTTCTTTGCAAGCACCAAAATATTTGATACCAATTGTTGGAAATATGAGAGGAGTAACTAAGAGGGGAGGGGTGAATCAGTTACTACAAAAATAAATCTTAGATCTCTTAGATGTCAGTATAATAATTCTATCAAAACTTAATTCATCTGATGCTTGGCAAACAAAGAAATGGTGTAACTTAGTAATCACTGAGAATGTTTTGTAAATAATTAACATACAAATCTTAATATGTTATCTCTGATTATCATTACCTTAAATTAGTTGCAAACATAGAAAAGAAACAACATGAGCACATTTGACACCAAGATTTAATTTGGGAAAAGCCACCAATTGCAACTAGTTACTATTTTCACTCTTCTAAAGTGAGCTCTATTAGGAGTCAACCATATTAAAGGTTACAAAACACACTATTAGGTGTGACCCTATTAGAGGATTTAATCACCTTGTTAGTAGTGGCCTTGTCTAATTATCTTTAGACCATTTTGTTGGTGTTTTAAATAGAACTAAAACTACAAAGCAACAAAATGCTTAATACCAAGATGAAAATACTCATACAATCTAAAGACTAGCCAATTATTGTTAACAATTTCATGTGCAAAGCATTTGGGCCCAAATTCAACAAAACCAAGAGTGGTTTTCTACTTTTCTGGCTCTGCAAAACCAAGGTGGGTATACCTAGGGATGATTCAAGAGTGGGAAAACTGTATGAGGATTATTTTTATTTTCATTCTAATTCTCATCTCAAATCCTCAAACACATACACAATTCTTGATAACTTGATAAACACATCCCATATAATAGATATGGCCAAAAATTCTTCTATAGATCTACAGATGTTCTTTAACAATAGTGGCTAACTGAAGCTAAATCATTCCATGTAGACAAGTACTAGCCATCTTTGAAGATCTATAGGAAATAAAAGTAAAATTTGATTTGATGATGCATTTTGACAACCATTTGTGACATACTTCTCCTTCAGCTGAATCAATTTGATCAGTGCCTAATCCATTGGGGTTCAGAGTCTATAGCAAATTCTTAGATCTAACTTGTTGCCTTACAACAAATTCTATCAGCAATTCTTATCAGAATTTATCATTCAAAACCCTTTCCACTACTAAAGAAAACTTATCACATTCACCAAAGATTTTATTTAATCCATTGAATTAACAATAGTGATAAATAGATATACAACCTGATTGGATTGCATTCAATTGCACAAGCCTTTACTTATACAATATCAAGATAACTGGGTAATTAAAAGGAGACAAGATTCAGAAATAAATGATATGGGGATAGTTCACAATTTGTATTCATTTTATTTGAAAATTGTATACCATTTACAATAGACTCAGAATGAACTTCAAAAAGAAACATAGCTCATTCTACATTCATGTATTCTTAGAGAATTGATAGAGAAAATACATCATAAACTTGCTTTCAAAAATTTGGGCCAAAGACAGACTAAGCATATCACTTAGAAAAATGGAATTCGGACCATTCTCTAGCCTTGGAATCTCACTTAAATAATGTGAGATGCAACAAGCTTTAGGCTAAAAGAAAGTGACAGGTGTCTTCTAAAAGATACTTACATACATCTGTCATAAAAGACAAAAGCAAATAACAGAAAGGCTATTACATCGAACATTCCTTGGTGGGCCCTTTCTATTACACTTCTCAATTGTTGAAACAAGAAATTATGATCTGATTCTTCAATTATTCTTCATCCTCAGAGTAAATGGCCATGAGGTTTGAAAGTGATGTATCCTCTTCAAATACCTGTAGACTTACTTTAATCTGGGGATTTTCCATGTCTTCATTACTAACTATGAGGGTAACTTTTACTTTTGCATCTTCCTCCTCATCATCTTCTAACATTTGTTATATGAACTAATTTTTCCATTCATTATAAGCAGCATCATCTGGCCAATCAAAATTTAGAGCCTCTCTTTGTATAATCACTAAAGAATTTGCAAATTCCTCTAAATCATCAAGCTCTTTTCTGTTGGCATTATAAAATAACTGTATCTTTACCAACTCTTAGTTTGTCCTTGCCCAAAACCAGTGGCTAGTTTCACTCATGATGTTCTTGATCCTTTCATAAAATATTTCATCCAACTTCTTTTTCAACTTTTCCTTTTCCTTTATTGTATCAACAGATTCTAAAGCACAAGGAAATAAAATGAATTTTTCAGCAATATACTTGGAAAAACAATGTGTTAATCTTTTCTACAAAGAATCCCTTTTATCATCAAAATCTTCTAGTTTATTTAACAAATCAAAAATTTTCTCTACTTGATGACAATGCATTTGGATGGTAGATATACACATTACTGTGATATCATTATTTCTCTCCCTCCACTTATGTGCAAGAGGAGTCAATTTATCCTCATCTCTGTTCAACTCATCCATGAGGGTTGCAATTCTTGTCAACTGATCAAAGAAGGTTGACCATTGTATTTTATTCCTTAAATACATCACACCCTACTTTAATTTTCCTTCATATTTATTTTTTAATTCTACTTGCAACTCATGTAGTTTGGTTTTTTCTTCTTCAAAGTCCTCTGCAGTATAGAATTGAGGCCTTTCAAGGGTGTCTGGTATTTCAACAATAGGGGTTGCTTTAACAAATGACTGTGGAGGGTATGCAATTCTAGGTGCACTGGATTCTCCCACCTTTCTCTTCCCAAGTATCTTCTCCATTTGAGACACCTAATTTTCCAAATTTTGTATGCGTGTGCATCTCTCTTCATATTCCTTCAACACTTCTTTAAATCTAGCATTTAGTTGGGAAAATTTATCTTCTTCCTAGCAAGATACCACACTACCAAATTTTAGCATTTCTGAAGCCATTTCCATTATCTATTTACTACCAACCTCACTAGCCCTATATACAATTAAAGCACCAGTATGTTTTGCAGTAGAGATTTCCTACATCCTAGTTTTATCCCTTTTCTCAATTAACCAAATTACAAGGGTTTGGTGATCATCACTAAATTTGATTCCTCTATGAGCCCATAATATCCATTCTTTAGTTTGTAACTGGACATCCTCTTGTTTTCTTATTGAATCAAAAACCATAGCATTCACTATATCCCATTCAGGTAGGATAAGGACTCCTGATTGTTTAACTAATTGCCTCTAGACCTCAGGTGTAAATTGGGCAAAATCACTCAAAAATTTAGATTTTACCTCTTCTTTAATAATAGAGTCTAGTTTATCTAGTTTCTTTACTTTTATCTTTTCACAAGCCTTTTCAAATTTGCCTATATTCAACCTCCACAATGTGCAAAAGCTCTAGATCTCACAAAATTTTCATCATTTACAAACCTCTCAAAGGCTTGGGCAACTATAGGATGAATTTCCTTACCTTGATAGTCAGCAACAGTAAGCTCCAAGGAAGGTGCAAGGTGTTATTGTGGTTCCCTAATCTCTAGATCTATGGAAGTAAAAATTATATCCCCTTCTCCACCAATTTGTCTTAATTGTTCCCCTAAAGATGCTTCATCATCTATCCTGATTGGGGATTGGCTCAGGGAGTATTATTCTAGCTGAGAAGAAGAAGATCCCTATTTTAACTTTTACCTTTTTAGAGCACTAGTTGTATGTGGACTTCCTGGTCTTTTTCCTTGATGAAGGGGACCTTGTCGCACACTCTAAATAATTACATAACCTGACCTTTTCTGCAAGGTATATTGCCCAGGAGCTACTATGTTTTTACAATTAATTCTTTTCTGCACTTCTGCAGCCTTGTCTAGGTATGCCCTAACCTATGTAGCCCTTTTTTCATTCATAGCCTGAGTTATCTCAGCAAAATTATTCATCAAGGCTTGCATCTTGGCTCCCCAATATTTCTTTTCTTTCAATGGGTCACAGTGAGGATCAAAAGCATTAATGAATTCAAGGGTTTTGCTAAATACCATCCATTTTTCCTTTCTCAATTCTTGTTCTTGTAAGGTGAAAATGTTTCTAGTTACATCTTTAGGATAGTTGACTTGTTGGATCATGTGAGAAGCTTTTATTCTCTCCCTGAAGACATCATAGAAACCTTCAGGATCAATAAATCTAGCATGAGATTCTGCCATGTTATATCTATCTAAAAACAAGTTCAGATGTTTCTAGCCTTTCCTTACAAAAACAAAATCATGGGCCACAGTAACAATTGGAAAAAATGTGCCCTTCCTAGTCAACTCCCTCTCATCTATGGTACCTATATGCCATAACAACTCAGCTATTCCTATCTACAAAGGCACATGAAATGGTAGCACATGAGGTTTTCCCAAAAAACCATACACTCTTATCATTGTTGAAACATTGTAGGGAATTATATCCCCCAGTTATGATTGACAAGTAGCCCTTTAACATGGTCCTTAGGTCAGACCAATTCTAACAATGCTTGTGGAATTCTAGGGCTATCTCCTTTTAAAAGCAGTCTAAGCTTTGATGCAAAATACCTATCAAACCTCACATAACTAGCACCTATAGCTTCTGAAGTCATATCTAAACTCCATAGTTGTACTGGATTCTTCTCCCCATCCCTGGTTGTTTCCAACTCCATACCTATGGAGAAAAAAGTAAACCCCTTGTACAAGCACACATGCATAAGCAATGAATACCAACAGAATGGTTTATCTACTATTCCCTTTGCTATCCCAACCAAACCATTGTGAATTTCTCTTGTGAGAAATGTTGCAAAATCCAGAATAGAGCTCATTCCAAATTGAAGAGTTTGTGCCATGATGAGGACAATTGAGCTTGGAATTTGCTCTACCTCATCCATTCCAAAATTTTACAAAGAGAAACATATAATGCCCTAGCCCTAATGTTAAAATGTCTTTTCAATAGTGGCTCGAGGGTGCTAATAGTAATGACAGACGAATTACCAACCTTGGCAGCATGCTCCTATAGTGGCCCTCTTTTCAAGTAAGTTTTTTGTGCATCATACCTTGCTTGTAGGTTATCCATGTCAATGGTTTCATGCAAAACATGGTTAGGGTTAAGATTGAAAACTTCTCTAATCAGTTTAGGGCAGACCTTAAAGAGGTTTACTCCAGCATGATTCTTTATCCACCCTGTAATTGGGTCATACTTCTTGGCCAAAACCATTAATAAATCACTATCGAAGAAAAATGTAGGGATTGTCAATTTTCCAATATCAAACTCCTAGACATTGCTCAGGGGAGTATCTAGTTTTCACTCTGAAAACCACTTTCTGAATAATTCTAAACCTCCCATGGATACTTGAGCATCTCATACCCAATTGGCCTTGTCATAGAAACCTTCTACTATGGCTACTCTAGGGTTTTTAGGAATCAACTCCCTCCCCTTAGTTATCTCATGTACTGACAAAGGAAATTGTTCCAGAAAATCATCATGCACACCCCTTTTTGAATATTCACTTTGCCTGGAAAACTCCTTTCGTGGAGGCATCTTTAAGAATTCAAAAACTTTTACAATAGCAAATTTTTTGATTTTTATTGATTATAGATCACTTACTCGCCAAATTTTCCCTCCTTTCTACAGTTTTCTCTATGAATTTTGCTGAAAACCTTGAAGAATTCCATGCTCTAGCTTTGAAAATCTTTTCACGCTGAGAAAATCTGTAACTATGCTTCAACAATGGAAAATTTGCATGCTATATCAAAGTATTTAAGTCGCACGAAGGAAACTTGGTATCATATTAATTCCTGCAACCATTACTTTCATGCTACATTCTGAAGTTTGAATTTTACCCATCGATTTTCCATGAATCAGACAGCTTTGTTTCAAAAGCAAAAAGCCTTTTAAAACTTTGGGATCCCCAAACATGCATCAGAAGCCCGCTTGCCCACATTATTTAAAGACCTCACATTTTGATAATGCGAGAATGTAGGCACTGTCGATTTTACCCTGATCAATAGTGAACCAAGATTTCTTTATTTGGCGGCCCACTAGATCAACTTGACCAATGAAAACTTACCCTTTTGTCCATGTGTTCTGATAGTAATTAAAGTAATTAAAGTTTTCGTGCCCACAATATTGCCAGTTCCAACTTGGCATACCTGTCACCCACCACCAATGAGTGTGTTTTGTTTCATTTAATCTTTTCTAGCATGGCATGACTAAGCACATTTCCTAAAGCTTGGTCCAGGTCCCACCATGCCCACTTGCCCACATTATTTAAAAATCAAGCAGCTTGATAATGTAGGAAAGCACAATCTGTTGATCTTGCTTTAATCAATAGTGATCAGAATCTTGTAATGATTGTGCACTTATTTAGTTGAACTAACCTATGAAATGCTTCCTCTTCATCCCATGTCATCTGAAAACTACCATAGAGGACACACTGGTATTACCTTTCTACAAAAGGTGGGCCCATGATGTCACCATTTCCACACGTCATGAGCCTGCTTCCTCGCATTATTTAAAGACCTCGTAACTTGATAATGCAGGAATGCAGTAACTGTAGATCTTACTTTAATCAAGGGTTGATGAATATTGATCATAAAGTAAATTTTTCATTAGTTTGAACAACCAATGATAGCATAGAAAAATAAAATGTGCACAGGGTACTGAAAAATCTACAAAAAGTGTCCTGACCCATTCTAACATACAAGACCTTATGTAGTGCACTGAATCTCAAAATCATCAGGGGCTATGTGTCACAAACCCATTTCCCCGCAGTATTCAAAACTCTCACAACTTGATAATGCAAGAATGCGAGAACCCTTGATCTTGAGAAAAACAACAGTGTTGAAGAAAATTTCAACTTGGCATCCTTTAAAAAAAAAAAAATATCACAATTAAAAGCACATGAAACGTTTATCACAAGGATTAAAAGGTATTTTGATGCAAACAAAACATTAGGATAAAATGCCTCGCCAAAATATTTGAAATAATACTTCTTTAAATTTTGAAAACTAGGGCAGCACAAAACAAAGGTATAAGGGTTTTTCACACACTTAGGGCCTCTTTATGGATAGTTTGAGAGCCAAACCCTAAGAATTTAAAAGGAAAAAACTACCCACAGAATAGGGCATAATTAGGATAACCTAACAATTTTTAGGACTTGATAAGATAAACCCTAATCTGCAAGAATCAAAGACTTAACTAATTTTTCACCCAAATAACAAAAGCTTTTCTATACTATGAGAAATCATACCAACAGTCAATAGAACTATGACCTTGTTAGAGGATTTATAAATAACTGTTAAGCTAAATCTATTAAGTGATTTAGATCACTGTTGTAATGGCTAAAGAGTAATAATGAGATGACCTAATTTTGATGCAACTAAATTTTCTAACTATAGATCTCAATTCTAGCTTCTACTTGATCCTTCTTGATTGAATGTATCCTTTCATCTCCACAAGTATATTCCACTTATCCTTCTGATTCACTTCCTCTTAGCATTATCAAATAACATATATATTCCTCACTCTCTTCAAATTCTTAACTTTACCTTTTATTTATATCTTTCATCTTGTCAAGTCAACTCATATACAACTTTAGAATAATTAATATTCATCCTCTTAGTTGGTTAGAATCAATAGATAAATCAATTGAACTCAATATTCCAAAATAAAAAAATCCTTCGACAGTTGACCCTACTCAATACACAATAACTTAGAAATGACTTTTCTATATTAACCAAGTGAAGCTTAGTCAACACTGTATACTACCAAAGCTCCTTTGGTAACTAAGTGAACTTGGTTAGCACTGGTTCCATCTAGTATTTCCTTCATTAACTGAGTGAGCTTGCTCAACACTCATCATTTGTAGACTTTCCTTTGGCACCCAAGTGAACTTAGTAGACACTGCCTTCTAAACTAGGAAAACTTTGGATTGCTCAGTAGCCACAAAAAACTATCTTCAATACCTAAGTGAGCTTGGCATACACTGATTGATAATGATATGAAATTTGTGTAACATCAAAGATAATATACAATTAATCAACTATATTCAATAGTTCTAATCTTTTAGCTTGATCCTCATCATCATCATTAACCTCTACAAAAATGTCATCATTAGAAGAGTTAGGATCTATCTTCTTTCTTATTTCTTCTTGTACTTGTGCTAATATTGAATCAAATTTTTGAATCCATTTTTCAAACCTAGATGAGTAGTATACTTCAAGATAGAGTATCATGAAGGATGAACCTACCTTTCTCATCTCATGGTCAAAAATTAGGATGTCTCTACATATGATCATTCTTTCTCTATACACACTCTCATATAATTATTTAGCAATGACATCCTCCTCCCAAAAATACTTTGTTGGAGGTAAAGTATATCCCCTCATTTTATTTAAAGCATTTTTGACTGCATTGCATGGGTCATTTGTTCTTATCAGCCCAGTTGGAAACTTATAGCCTCTTAGGAAAGCATTTGTTTCCTCTATTTTCTAAGATTAACTACCAAAGCACTTCTATAAAATCTAGTCTCTCTTGGACATATTTTAGTAGAAGCTAAGGTGGCTAAGGGCACCCATAAATTCTAATAATAGAATAATATTCAAATAGAAAAACACTCCCCCAATCATGCCCTAATTTTTCCCCACATCAAAATATAGGTTGGGCTCAACCACCTTTCTAACATTTCTAGGCAGCTTTTCATTAACAATTCCTACCATTTTAAAGACAAGGTGCACAAAGGCATTATAAAAAGAAATAACATTTGAATATGGGTAGAATATTTTCCATGCCATTATCCATATTTTTATAGGTAGCCTTTATCCCCATTCCTCTATACACTTAAAGAAGGTTTGATCAAACAATTATATATTTTTGAAAAGGATCAGATGCATGATCAAGGAATAATTATGGAACTTGAAGTTCTTGATTCTTCCCTCCTATGTAGGAACAATTTCATCATAGATTTTATTGATGATGTAAGGAGAAAAATCATATCCAACATTTACATTTGGGTCCTAGATATTCAAATCCATTATGCAATGCCAACAAAGAGCATTCATGGTTCCATCTGAACCTAGGGCTTTGTTTAGACCCAAAAAAGTGTTCTATGCATATCTTTGAAAGAACTCTAAGGGCATAAGGTCTTCCACCTCCTTCTTCTTTGGAATTTCCCCTTTCTCTTTAATGGACTTTGGGATGTGTCTTATCATTGTTCTTCCCATGTAGAAGTTCTTCTAATTCTTAAAGTTCTCATTCAAATTGCCCATGTCAATAGGTAATGATATTGGACCTCTTAAGTCAAAGGCTTTTATAAATGTCTACTTATCCAGTGCCAATAATATGCTTCTATCTTTTTTGTGGAAGGACTTACTAAGTGGATTGTAGGATTTTATCAATGTCTTAACTAGGTCAAAGACCTCAGGCATACTTAGCTTTCCTAGGTTTCTTGTCAAGTGGTTTGAAATTGGAACCTTCTCTATTCTATTTTCATAGAAAAAAAAATCACTTCCATTCCTATATGGAGCCTCTGTATCATTGCCAAATACATAGTGAACTTTGAATGCATGATCATTGGTAGACTATGCATTGGAAGAACTAGGTGGAATCTGCATCCATTCATCCACAAATGGGCTAGGGCTTTTTTTTTTTGACATAGACTCTTCAACTTGTGCTTGTGCAATTAGTTCACCTTCTTCCTATGCCATTCTTCAAAATATCATAATCAATTCTAAATGTTGTATGCTAAAAATTTACTCAAATTTACTCTACAACTCAAACTTTGTTATAAACTTTGAATCACTTTTGCAGCTAGGAATGAAATTTTTGTTCTTAGAATTTATCTATTTCTACAAAAGGGAGTGTCACATTAATGGCATTAAAACTAGCATTCTTGAAATCCTATCAATTCTTGAAAAGCTAGAAATATCTTCACTTCTACACTATTCATAATTCCAGCTCACATCTCTTTTTTTGAGCTTAGACATGGTCATTTAAAATTATATTATTCTTTTAAAACTAAAGGTTGTGAAGTTTTCATTCCTATTTATTTGCCACTTGACCATGGTTTTCTATCTTTTTTACTTATAGTTGAGACCATGCAAAAAAGGCTCTCTTAACTATTTTTCCACTTCATTACCCTTTTTTCTAATTGCTAGGCCAAGCTTATGATGTTGCACTTCCTAGAAATTTCCATTTCACATCTTTATTTGTTTACTTATCATCAAAGATTGTGAAACTGTGCTTTCTTTATTCTATCCTTTACCACTTCCTCGCAACTATTTATCACTTCATTTTACTAACTATTACAAAGTAGCAATGACCATCATATTGACTACCTCACATCTTCGTGGCCCTTTAACTCTTTAACTTATTAACTGTAATGACCTAGTGAAACAACTATTTGACATATTATTGTAACATTGCTATTTACATTCTTAACTATAACTTCAAACCTACGAAGTAGTGAAACCCTTTAGACTTAGCTTTTTGCAACATCTCTATCATTAAGGTCTTAACATCTTCATCTCTAGAAATGTTGTGATGAATTCTTTGAATGAACTTTTTTTTTTTTGTTGCTTTGTGACCAAAAAATTTAACTAAAGCTCAGACCTTGTGATGGTGCAATGGTTTTTTCTTTTAACTGTCAAATTCTCTTCGCAACTTCACAACTCAAAAAAAAATCTATTCATTACTTAACCATGTGAAGCCTCAATTATAATCTTGTTACATTTTTTATATTTATTTTAACTTAAACTTAACCTTTTACAAAGATGTGATGGCTTAAACTTTAACTATCTTGGCTTTTTGTCTCTACTTCGCAACTTAAAAAATATTAACTACTTTGCCACCCACAATGTTGCAATAAACATTTGAAGTAAACTATTACCTTCCATCATAACCTTGGAACTTATGAAATTAACTGATGGATAAACCTCACAATGGTATGATGACCATATATCGTTGCTTTGCCACCTTAGCAATGTATGACTCTTAATTGTAGGAAATGAATCAATAACCATGAACTTAACTTCTTCTATTACCTTTCACACATTTGTAACTTAGATTTTAGATTATATCTGACTGCTTGTGACAAAGTGATATCTATTTAACTTTAACTATCTCTTTGTTTCATGGTCTTATGACCATAAACTTTAACTATAGCTTTAACCCTACGAAACTATAATCATAATCTTTTGTTGCTTCAAAATTATTATATCAAGTTAACTTTAACTGCATGCAAGGCTATGATGGTTCAAAATTTGACCACCACATTTATCTCCTACACCTTCACAACTTAAAATTCTTTAAGCCAAAAATAAGCTATGACCATGTGAATTTAGTGAATCGCTCCTTCAAAACTTGAACTTTAAAGTTAGCACTAACATCTGTTATATTGTGATGATCATGTTGATGAATATTTCAATGCTTCACAATTGCCAAAATAATGATAGAGTGATGAAGTGATTGAAAGGATTTCATGACATCACAACTTAAAAGACTTTTAAAAGACATTGACTTATAATATGAAAATGATCAAAGGACTTAGGGATATAAAATTAATGTATAACAAAAGTTTTCAGTATCCCTGTTTGATACAAGCACGTTAATTTATAAACAGTTCAACACAATATATGAAATGACTATGGCCCTAGGGTTTTTTTCATTAGCTAAAAACATAAGTTTAGAAACCTTAGACAACTAAAACAAACTTTCTTCCCGATTTTCATAGGATATCACATAAAAAATTGTTGGACAAAAAATTAGGTCATCAGTGGCTCTATCTAAGGATGATGGATAACTTGTATCCAAGGAAGAATTCAAATTTTTTGGGATGATTAGACCACATACATGAAAATTTTGGAGAGAAATGCCTGAAAAAGTAGGGAAAAATAACATAGAAAATTGAAAAAGAAAAAAAGAAAAAAAGAAAAAAAAACTAGACTGTACAGAGATTTACATGCAATAGAAAAACCTAATTAATGTTCATGGAAAGATAAGGATTTCAACAAAAATGCCTCTTCAATAATTTTCCATGAATTGAAAATTCTATAATATTTCTTGTTAACTCCCATATGAGATAATATTCTTCTCCCCAATTTTCATGAACTAGATATGGTCCTAACCATATGGGATCAAACTTCCCATGTTTTCCTTTGTCTTCTAATCTAGAATTACATGACACAACCATATCTTCAATGTAAATCTTTCTCGATATTGTCCTCTTATCATATAAATTCTTAACTTGGACCTACTATTTTTATTTTTTGGTAGAGGCATCCCTTCTTGTCTCATCCAACTGCATAATGTCATTCATCCTAATTTGCATCTCATCAATAAGATAATCATCATAGTGTTGAGAAAACTTGTACCTACCACTTAAATGATTTTAAGACATCTTATCTTGTATTCCATATACTATATCAAATGATGCATATCCTATAGCTTTCTTCATTGTTACTCTATCAACCCAGAGTGCTAGTGGCAATTTGGAATTCCAAGCCTTTTTGTTTTCTTCTAGGATCCTCTTGATGATCTTTAGTAGACACTTGTTGCTTGATTCTTCCTTCCCATTTCCTTTTGGATGATATGGGGAAGATGTTGATCTATTAATACCATATTTGTTACAAAATTTCATAAATTCTTTAGACCTAAAGTCCATGGAACTATTAGTCACAATCTTTTCAAGACATTTATATCTAGTTATAATGTTATTTAGCATAAAGTTGTTGACCACCTTACTAGTAGCATTGCTAGTAGGAATAGCTTTGACCCATTTTGTAAAATAATCTATTGTTACTAGTATCCATGAGTAACTAGTACTAGATTTAGTTGAAATTTCTCATATGAAATCCAATCCGCATTTTTGGAAAGGTGCTTTCAATTCTACTAGTTTCAATGGCATGTTTCCAAAACAATTCAACTTTCCATTAAATCTTTGATAGGGATCACACTTACTCACAAGTTCACATGAATATTTGGAAAGAGAAGGCAACCAAAATCCTACTCCAATTATTTTATGATCTATTGTTCTAGCCATATAATGGCCCCCACATACTCCATTATGCATTTTATTTAGGATTGTGACTAAATAATCTTTATCAACACATTTGAGTAATACACCTTCCATACTTCTCCACCATAATTGTCCACTCATTTTGACATATTTGATAGCTTCTAAATTTAAAGGCCCTTCTCTAATTATCACTTAAGCCTAGTGGAGCTTTCATGTATTGTAAGTAAAATGTAATATCCTTCTACCAATCATAGATATCCATATCACATAATCCATCTATGCCATCATTATCAAGTTGATTTATCTAATTTTCTTCAAGATTTACATGTGTCATCAGCTTTGAAATCCCTTGATCTCTCACCAACTTGGTAATCTAATTATCTATATTGAACCCTTCGATCCTATTGATCCATCTAAATCTTCTCCATGGAACTTCTTGTTGTGAGAAGATGTCCTTGACTACAACACTTGGAAGGAATGTAATCATTGTAAAACCCATTAGGTAATATCTAAATTACTTAACTACCTTGACTAATTCATAAGCTTTCTTTTAATTTACGTCATATTTAAATTCTACAGTATGCAATGATTTACTAAAATATGTTACTGGTTGTTCATATTCATGCTCATTTTTTTGCAATAAAATTATTGCAATAGTGTGGACTGAGGTAAAGGAAAATAAGTTTGTAGGCTTAGAGTAATTAGGGGCTGTTAAAATGGGCATTATTTATTGCTCGTTTGATTCTTTGAAAGGCCATGCTTGGTTCCTTATATTATCTAATCTTAGAACCTTTCTTCAACATCTTAGAAATTGGTCTACTTATTTCATAAAAGTTTGTAAGAAATATTCAAAGGAAAATTATTTTCCAAAAAAGTATTGAATTCCCTTTACAATATTAGGCTTTTGAATCTTATCTATAGCTTCTATTCTTTTAGGGTCTATCCTAACTCTTTCTTTCCCTACCAAGTGTCCCAATAATTTATTTTTAATAATACTAAAGACACACTTCCTAGGATTCAAAGAAATACCATACTTGAGAGTTCTAACAAAGACCTTTTCAAGATGCATATAGTGGTCATTTTCATCCTTTGAATACGATATCATTTCATCTTGATATACCTCTAAAAAAATGTCAATTATACTAGCACAGGTCTGTTGAAAATAATTGATCGATCATATATTGGTTTTAATGTGACACAGAATGTCACACATTTACTAGTCAGTGTATGCCAAGCTCATTCAGGTGATGAAGATAGTTTCCTATGTTTGTCAAGCATTCCAGTATTTTCCAAATTTAGAAGGTAGTGACTACAAAGTTCACTCTAGCATTGAAGAGAAGTTTAGAGAAGTTGAGTGTTAATCAAGCTCACTTGGGTAATAAAGGAAACTTGGATGGAACTAGTGTTAATCGAGCTCACTCAATTACCAAAGAAAGTTTGTGAAAATATAGTGTTAACCAAGTTCACTTGAGTGTCTACACAGTCGAGCTTTCTAATGAAGGATTCTCTTGTTTTGGCATATTAAGTTTAATGGAATATTTTTTTGGTTTTAGCTAACTAAGGAGATGAATATTAATCACTCTAAGTTGTATTCAAGCCAACTTGATAATGTTTATGATATAAGTATAAGGTCAAGTTGAGAATTGAATGTGTGTAAGTGGATAAAAGAATAAGAGATTCTTAAAGGAAGTGAATTAGAAGGATATGCAGAATATCCTTGAGGAGCTGCAAATATACATACAATTAGGAAGGATCAAGTATTCAATCTAGAATTGAGATCTAAAATTGAAAATATAGTTACATTATAAATTAGGTCATATCATCATTACTCTCTAACCATTGTAGTATTGAACTAAATCTATTAACAGTGTTGGATTAACAACTTTTTGTAAATCCTCTAACAAGGTGGCATTTCTAGATTGAAGTGTCTAAAGACCTCCCACAAAGCCACTCTTAATAGGGTGATTAAATCCTCTATAGGGTCACACCTAAAAATATGTTTTATAATGTTTAATAGGGTTGGTTACTAACATGGCTCACTTCAAAAGAGTGAAAATTAATAACTAGTTACAATTGGTAGTTTTTCTCGAATTGGGTTTCCAATTTAAATCTTGATGTTGCTTGTGTTCATGATATTTCTTTCATGTGTATGAAACTAAGTTAATTAAAGTTAATATTAAGATTTACATGTTAATAATTTTCTAATTTATAATTGTTATTTCAGTGGTTCTTGAGTTACAAAATATTATCAGTATTAACCAAGTGTTTGTCTATTTATTGAGCTATACTATTTTAGAGTCTACGATCTATGTTGACATCTAAGGGATCTAGGATTTATTTTAGTGGTAACCAATTCATCCTTCTCCTCTCAATTAATCTTCTTACATTTCCAACAATTGGTTTTAGAGCTTTTGCTACTTGCAGAAAAGGTTTCAAGGACCTAAGATAAAAGATTAGTATGTCTTATAGAAGAGATATTCCCAAGATGAATAGAGATAACTTTGAGGCATGACAATAACTTATGAAGCTACACCTGGCAACCATCAATGATTTAGGTTTTAAATATTTGGAGATTTCTTATGAGGCTTCTACTAGAACATTTCTATGGAGGAGATTATTGAAAATAAAATCATAGGATGGAAATCAAGAGAATCATTAGGTATTTGAAAGGTACTAAAGACTATGGATGATGGTACAAGAAAGGGGACACTTTATATTTGAAATCCTTTACTAATGTTGATTAGATAGGAAGTGTTGATGATAGGAAGAGTACTAGTGGTGGACCATTATTTCTTGGTAAAAGTCTAGTGTCATGGACAAGCAAGAAGAAAAACCACATTTATCATTCTATAATAGAAGAAAAGTATGTTGCAACAACTGTTAATTGTTCCAATATTGTTTTGTTTAATAAACCATTGACAGCTATAAAGGTAGAGGTTGAGGATTCATTGGTTATCTTCTGTGATATCATGAGTTCAATTAATATATCAAAGAATCCTATGATACATACCAAGATCAAGCACATTGCAATAAAATATCATTTTCTAGGAGAATTGGTGCAAGATAAAGAGGTAGGATTGGGATATGTGAATATAAAGAAAAAATTGTAGACATATTCACTAAGAGATTACCTAAGGATGCATTTTTGTATCTAAGAGGTAAGATAGGGGTTATTCCCCTATCCTAATCTCACTAAATAAAGTTTAGTGATGCATCAACTAATGCATGTTGAAGATCAGTCAAGTTGATGTAGTATTGAAAGGATAGATTTCATATGAATCTATACATTAGGTACATTGATATTCACTAAATATTGTCTTTGGCATATGATGTCAAAAAGCAAGAGCTTTTTGTAATATTTCTAGAAATTTTATAAAGAGGGAGGATTTTTTGATGAGTGAGAGTTTGTGGAGAGATTAGTCATATATTATTCATAGATGTCAAAGAGGAAGAACTTGGTATAAAATGCTCAGCCAATATCAAAGTGGGAGTGTTTTCTGTTAAAAGATGTTGAAGATAGAGTTTGTTGATAGAGGGAGAAACTTAAGGAAGCAAGAGTTCACACTGATAGAGGGAGTTCTCATGGATGAGAATCAAAATATAACTAAGTATATTATCCTTACTATTATTTTTCTCTAAAATTTCATTACATTATGACATGTTGTGTTGCCATCAATGCACAAGAGGGAGATTGTTGAAAACAATTGATCAATTATATATTGTCTTTGATGTTACAAAAAATCTTATATCTTTACCAGCCAGTGTATACCAAGCTCACCCAGGTGATGAAGACAATTTCCTTTGTCTACCAAGCATTCTAGTGTTTGTCAAATTCGAAAGAAAGTGACTACCAATTCCACTCAGGTGTCAAAGAGAAGTTCTCAAAAGTTGAGTGTTAACTAGGCTCACTCGAGTAATAAAGGAAAGCTAGATGGAATCGATATTAATCAAGCTCACTCAATTACCAAATAAATTTTATGAAAATGCAATGTTAATCAAGTTCACTTGCTTAACATGGGAAAATAATTTTTAGTGTCTACCGAGTAGGGTTGGCTAATGAGAAGGACTTTATTGTTCTAGCATATTAACTTTAATAGATTTTTTTATTGGTTATAGCTGATTGAGGAGAAGAATATTAATTATTCTAAGTTTTATTGAAGCTAACTTCATAATGTTTATGATATATGTATAAGGTCAAGTTGAGAATTGAATGTGTATAAGTGGATAGAAGAATAAAATATGCTTAGAGGAAGTGAATTAGAAGGATAAGAAGTGTTGGTGTTCGAAACTACTAAATAAAAAAATGCTCAATACCAAAATGATAACACTCATATAGCCTAAGGATTAGCTAATTCCTATTAACAATTACATAAGTAAACCATTTGGACCCAACTTCAACAAAACAAAGGGAGGTTTCCTACTCTTTAGGCTCTACAAAACCAAGGTGGGTATACCTAGGGATGATTCTAATGCAAACTATTGTATGAAAATTATGTTAGTTTCATTTTGATTCTTATCTTCTATCCTTAGGCACATACAGAGTTTACCAATTTCTTTAATGCTTTCAAGCTTAGATGCATCCCTCATAAGTAGATCTGATCATAATTCTCCTAGAGTTTACAAGTATTTTTGGAAATAGCAGCCACCTAAAATTTAGAAACTAAATGTAAATGAGTGGTGACTAGCATTATAACCTTGAAAAAAATGAAATGGAAATGACTTTGAATTTATATTTGTTTTGGCATGTAGAAGCAAAATTTACTCGCAACCATTTCTAACTTCTATGACCAGTGCCTCATCCATTGGGAGTAAAGAGTCAACTATTGGCAAGAGACCTTGTTCAATTAACTTGTAATTGAATTTATCAATTGTAACCACCTATTTCCATTCTTATGAAATATCCTTTTCATGAACTCATGAGTTTTACTAAATTACTGAAGCATTTACATAATTCATTGAATTAAAAGCAACAATATAACCAATATACAACCCATCTAGACTGCATTCAATCAATTGAACCTTATTCAAATGATCTCAAAATTAATAAACTCATGAAATGGAGATAGAAAATGGTGACACAAATTTAGTGTAGATACCCTTTTGTATTATCATTTTAGCTAACTAATACAATGACCAATAGAAACTCAATAAAAAACCTAGGAATTCATACTGATTTTTTCATTTCTCTTTGTCATTAGAAAAGTACATGACTAGAAGTAAACTCAAAAACAACTACACATAACTGGACCGACTGTACTTTCTTGAAAATTGAGAACATAAAAAATTTAGACCCTCAGAATGCCTTGAAAACTCATTTATATAACATGAATTGTAACAAGCAAAGGGCAATTGTGATTGACAGGTATCCTTTTACAACAATAAACACAACAACCCTTTTCCAAATATCTTGGACACCTTAAATAAAAAAGAAACAACAAAAAGTAGCTGCAAATGATAGCTAGAGCGTAAAATCTTTAACTTTGTCTTTTTCTCTAATTGTCCCCTATTGGTAAAGCCTTTATTTCTGCGATTGCTTCCCAGACAATGACTTCTCTTTTGGTGGACCATGCACATGTCTTAGTTGTTGCTAGTTCACTAATAAATTTCTGCCACCTAGAATTAGTGATCACTTTCCCTTCTGTGGTAAACCTATTCATTTAAGTTTCAACCTTGAATAGGTTATCAATAAGTTCATTAAAAACACATTCATCAATATCACCTTGGAAAATAGATGCCACCTATAGAAAGTCTACAATATGGTCAAAATAATTAGGTCATTCATTGAAATCCTTTACTTTATTATCAAAATCAAGGATAGAAAGAATTAAAGAATGAAAATCACTTGTGAATACTTTCATTTTACTCTGAATTGCTGCCAATTTTCCCATGAAGAATTGCAACAGATCTTTCACCTTGTCCATGCCCTCTTTTACAATTTAACTTTATCTGGGAGGTTTGGCTTTTTGTCTAGCAGTGGTATCAATTTGTCAAATAATTGCATATATGGTCCCCATTGTTGGAACATTGGATCAAGCCACCCTATTGATTCTTTGCATATCTGTTTTGCAGATTGTAAATTGATGAATGCACTATAGGCATCTTGAGATACTCTCTTCAAAATTCTTATTCTATGACTTAGTACATTCATCATAGCATTCTTCTTTGTTGTACTGTCAGATTGAGGAGCTTCTATTTCCACATTTACCACAGGCACTGGCACTATTACCCCTAAAAGTGTCTCTTCTATTTGGGTCTTTGCCTCTACAGTATGCTTTTCCTCTTCCCTTTGCCTTGGTGCATTTTTTGCTTATGTTGCAGCCTTGAGTTGTTCTCTAAGGGATGCCACTTCTACTTCCAAGCTCTGGATTTTCCCCTCCAACTCTTCTATCCTTTATTTCTACACATAGCTCATCTTGAGCTCCTCCTCATACAATTTCTTGATATCTAAACATTTATTGTAGATTGTAGCTAGCCTATCCTCAATTCAATCTACTTTTGCCTCATTCATGAGTGCAAAGTCTTTGACTAGGATAGAAATCTCTTTCCCAATAGTATTATCTAATGTCCAAACAATCATATTACCTTGTGTAGTTTCCTATATATCCATCATCTTAGGCTTTCTTGTGTCAGGGGCAACACTCCACACTACTAGGGTTTTTGCGTCTACATTGAACCCTGACACCCTTTTCAATCCTTCACTACCACTGGCCTCATAGCTGATGGCGTTGTCTTGTCTTCTCATTTGATCAAGAACAAAGGCCCTCTCAATATCCCAATTTGGTATTAAAATCATACCACTCCTATGTACCAACTCCCTGGCCTCTGTAGGGGTCATTGTCTCACTATTTGGGTCATAGGCTCGCAATTTATCCGCCAATTCTTTATTTTTCTCAAGATCCTCTCCTTGCATGAGGCTCAATGTGTTCTCATTCTATTTTATTTTATAAAGAAAACTTTTGAATTTTGATGATTTGATGAAATCATCATCTTCCATAAACTTTTTAGATTGGATGAGCCTATCATCCAATCTTGATGTTGCAATTTGAAGATCACTAGAGGCTTTTCCTGCCTGTGTAGCCCTTTGCTGCAAATAATTTTTCCTAATATCAACAAAATATTCATCATTCCCTGGCATCACTTGCAAGGCCCTACTTACCACCCTCTCAAGGATGTGCATTATTTTCTACCTCTTATTGTCCTTTGGCACCCATGTTGAAGATGATGGTTGCTCCTCTTCCAAATCAACCTCTAATTGTACATCTAGCTGATTGGATTCTCTGTTTATAGTTGCTTCCTCTCCCTTTGGCTCATGTGGCATCTGAGACCTGATGTATTCAAAATTTTATACCATCTTCCTCAAGTTACTAGGGTAGGGAATCTCTATATAGAAAAATTTTAAATCAAGGTTTGTTCTTTTCAAGGCCACCTCCAGCTTCCTTATTTCAGCATGTTTTCTTAGTAGTGCATCAGCCTCCCCTATTGCTACTATGTTAGCAATCAAATCCTCCATAGGAATTGGCTTTCTTGGAGGTAGCATGTATCCCCTAATGGCCTTAACCTCATTTGTAATGTAGTTTTCAAGGTCATACATCCTATAAGGCCCAGTAGAAAATTTTTATTGGCCTAGGTACTCACTCAATTCCTCATATGAATTTTTTCCTATTTCAAAATCTCCTACTTTAAAAGTTCTACAAAGAAAAGTGGGTTTGTACAGAGGAGGAGGGATTATTTCTTTGTTCATCCGTAGGAATTGCCAAAATAATTCAATAATGGCCATGGCCAATCTAGGGGGTAAATACTTGGGCATAATGTAAGGAGGTTGTGGGCATGCATATATTCTCATCAACATACACTCCTTAAACAAAAATATATCCCCCCAGTTATGATCTAATTTTTTTTTCTCATCCAAAAATGAAGGTCTAAGTAAATTTTTCAAAACATTTGGTGCCCTAAAGAAAGTATGGTCTATTTGCCTCATAATAACAGAACTGAACAAATTAAAGAAAACAAATACATTTAAATAATGAAAATTCTTATCCCAAATGCAAGTGCATAGTTGCATAGATTTCTCATAAAATTCATCAGAAGTCTGATCAATGAAGTCCTGGCTGATGTAACCAATGTTGTAATATAAAATCTGGTGCATTAGTAGTGAATAATGTTGGAACTTGAAATCCTTCATTTCTCCCTTCTTTGCATTGACAATTTGATTATGCATGTTGTCCATGATGAATGCCACATAGTCATACTCTTTGTGGTGGAAGGGGTCCTGTATGTCACATGCCATTAGGAATAAGGAACCATAGACACAATCCTCTACACTATCACTTCCTAGAACTTTGTGTGGCTCATATGCTATATTCTTGAAATAATTCTTGAATCTGCTCAAGGGAAAATGATCCTCCACCTTCTTTGGAATAGCCCTGCCTTTTTTACATTATAAGGAATGTGGGGCATCATCACATTATTCACAAAATAGGTCTTACTGCTCCCAAATTTCCTTTGCAAGTCTTCAATGTCAATAGGCACATCCATTTACCCTTCTAATCCAAAAGCTTCTATGAAAGAAGTTTTGTCTAGTGTGCATAAAAATATCTCTTATGCCTTTGGAATGTCCTGGTGACTAGATTGTACGAATTTATCACTACCTTTAATAGGTCCACATAGGAAAACACTTCTGGGAATATCAACTTTTCCATGTTCCTATTCCATGGGTTACATACTAACATGTTTTCAATTTTATTTTGGTATAACTATAAAAAAAAATTAAAACCATCAATCCTAGGGCATTTTGCATCCCTGACTAGGAAGTAAGGGTCTTTGAAGATATAGTCATTTGTCAAAATGGTATTCGATGAACCTAGAAGAATTTTAAGCCAATCTTCAACATGCTTGTTTGGCTTCCTAAGTCTTGACTTTTTCTCAATTTTTATAGCAATCTTCTTCCTTTTTCCTTCTGTTGTAACTTCAACAACATCATCACCCTCATCTTTGACCTCTACCTCTTCTGTAGGCACCTCCTCAACTTCCTTGTCATCCATTTTCTCTGCAAATTATATTTTCAACTCTTGCACAATAGCACCAAAATCACAAGGATATGGATACTTGGAGAATTTTTTTCAGAGCAAGAACAAAAATTCTTTAGAATGGCAATATTTGGGATATTCAATCAAATATTTATGTTTTAATCATATAGTCTACCAGATTTTTTTTAATAAATTTTGCATGCACGAGTTTTTAATACCACCTTCGTTGCTTGATAGTAAGGAATATCAACTGTGAAAATTGATCTTGATGTACTTTTCAGTGTTTTATTTTACTTGGGTATGTTGAATCTATCCTTTTTTCTAATCTAGCATGACACCTTAGCCACTCCCTTTTCAAATTTTGGTCTTCCATTTATACACTGAATCAAATCTTTCAATCTTCATAATCCTAGAGACACAGTTAGCTAGCCCTTACGCCTGTCTGGTGATACTTCAAAATATCCCAAGCATAGAAGTGTTAGGGTTTCTTTGGTACTGTATTTAAATTTCTTTTACACTCTTACATAGCCCCTTACACCATAGAATCTTAAGCCTCCTCAATAGACACCTTCATTCTTATGCTTCAAACCTTCCTTGTATAAGCATAAAGCCTTTGTTGCAATCTTCAATTTACCCTTTACACACACACACACACATATGTATTATCGAAAACCTTTAAAAACTTCTTTACACTGCTATGCTCATTTCATTACTCAGGACATTGTAATACTTTACATACACATTCTCCCATCATACACTTAAAGCTTTACTTGTGGCTTCGTAATGCCTCTTATCTTTCTTTATTTCTCCTTTACACCTATGCAAGTTACCTTAATCTCATAACATGAAAAATCCTTTACAAATGGCATCCTGCTCTTACATTTCGCCTTTCTTCGTATAAGTGTAAATCCTTTTTTTCATTCCGTTATCTATTCTTTTACACTTATACACTCAAACTCAACTCATAAACATGAAGAAAGGGATGAAAAAACTCTTTATTCTTATGCTTAACTATACAATCATAAAGGCGTACTGAAAATTTTCACTTTTCACTTATCAATGACCTGAATTGAATCTCAGAAAAATAGAAAAGAACATCATCGTTGATTTTAGGCACATGCAAAATGAAAAACCTAAGTCATCTGCCATGCGAGTTGGGCCCATCTAACATGTATGATGTGTCACCATTTGATTCATTCTCATTAGGTCCCATCTAACAGCTCAACAAGTCACACTTAGCATGATCATTGTTATAATATGGCTTTACGATTGTCTACAAGTTCAGGAAGTGAAGGCACATAAACAAAACTGAACCTCACTTTCATTCTTATGAGTTCCTTTTACACATAAGACCATAAGACACTTTATGCCTTCTCATAAACCATCCTTTACACCAGGATATTATGCCTTTAAACCATTCATTAGAATGTAGGTGCATAAATCAAATCACAACACCTTTTTGCCCCTTTGCTCAACAATTTACTCGTAATCGCGTAAAGTGACCTGACATATCTCCTTTTAAAACCTTTTACACTCATACACTTAACACTTTGACATATGACTGGAAATAAATTTTCAAACTCCTTTTGCTCACCCGCTCAACAATATCACTGTAAAGCTGTAAGACAACTTTCAAAGCATAAAAAGCATGTATGTCTCTTCGCCCAAGGATCAAACGTATGATCGGTGAACCTCAAAATGAACTATTCCTCTATTATGAAAAGCATAAGTGTATCCCCATAAAACATGAACTCCTTTATTCTTTTATGCTACTTGGTGAAATGTGACCATGGAAACATGAGCAAGAAAGTAATTTGCTCTTATGGGAAACCCTACACTGTAAGACTGTAAAGGGAAAAATTTAAGTGCTTTATAAAGCCTTTTGAAAATTTAAAAAAGACTTAGGGTTTTTTACACACTTAAGGTATTTCAATGACTGTGTTGATGAAAAACCTTAAGAATTTAATAGAATTCAAACAACACAGGAATCAGGGCAAGACTAGGGTAGCCTAAAAATTTGAAAATTATAAGGAACAAAACACTAATCTGCATGATACAATGACTTAAATGGTTTTCCACCAAAATTTTAGAATTTCTCTACACTATCAAAAATCAAACCAAAAAGAAGAATATACTTGTTGAGCTACAAAGATACATTTAATGAAGAAGGATCAATTATTCAAGCTAAAATTGAGATCTGAAATTAGCAATACAATTGCACCAAAAATTGAGTCATAACATTGTTCCTCTCTAACTATTATAGTAGTGAACTAAATCCCTTAATAGAGTTTGATTAATAACTATTTTTAAATCCTCTAATGAGGTGGCATTTCTATATTGAAGTGTCTGAAGACCTCTAACAAGCCCACTCTAAACAAGGTGGTTAAATCCTCTAATAGGGTCACACCTAACAGTGTGTTTTGTAACCTTTAATAGGATTGACTCCTAGCAAGGCTCACTTCAAAAGAGTGAAAATAGTAACTAGTTACAATTGGTGGGTTTTCCCAAATTGAGGTTCCACATTAAATCTTGGTGTCACTTGTGTTCATGCTATTTATTTCATATGTATGAAACTAAGTTAATGAAGGTTAATCTTAAGATTTGCATGTTAAGCATTTGCCAATTTAAAGTTTTTATTTCAGTGGTTACCAAGTTACAACATATTATTAGTATTAATCAAGTTTCTATGTGTTTACTGAGCTATACTATTTTAGAATCTATGATCTATGCTAACATCTATAGGATTTGGGATTCATTTTACTGGTAACTAATATACCCCTCCCCTCTCAATTAATCCTCGTATATCCATGGCTCTCTAAAAAGTAGCACCAGCATTAGATAAGCCAAAAGGCATTATTTTGTGGACATATGTTTTCCAAAGTGTTATAAATATTGTCTTATACTATTTTGATTCTTTTACAACCACCTAATTATATCTAGAAAATTCATCCATCATAGACATTAGTTCTGATCCAATAACTCTTTGTAGCATAGCTTCCATGTTTGGAAAACAATAATTATCCTTTAACAATGACAAGTTCAAGTTTCTAAAATCAACACACATGATGATATCACCATTCTTCTTTCTAATAGGAACTAAATTGGACACCCAAGAAAAATTCTTATTTGGTTTGATAATTCCTGCATCCCTCATTTTTATTGACCCTTCTTGCATATTTGGTGCCAACATTGGGTTAATAGGTCTATTTTTGTCTAAAAGGCATATCCCCATCCTTCAATGGAACCTCATGCTAGAAAAGTTCTTCTCTATAAGCTGTCAAATCATCATGAGGCCAAGAAAACACATGTTTGTACTATCCTAATAATTCAATCAAAGTCTACTTGATTTTAGGAGATAATTTATTCCCTATATGTACCTTCTTAGGTACTTCTATGGTTCCAAGGTACACCTTCTCTAAATATTTTACATCATGCTCCTTTTAACTTATCTTAAATCTATTGGGATTATCAAAAATAGTCTCTAAAACAACCAAGCCATTGGGAATCATATTTGTTTTCAAATTAATAATTTTTTCACCAAAAATAGTACCCTTACCATCTATGGTTTCTACAAGGGTTGCACAACCAATCTCCTTTCCCCAATATTGGTCTTCATAATTTAGAAATCCTATTATATCCTTATCTTCTTTGAAGACTTGCCAACTTTGGATGTTGTAAGGGACTAAGGGTCTAGTTTGTACCTCCACTTTTGACAAATGAGAAAAGGTTATATCATCAAGTTGGATAGCAATATTTTCCAATAGACTTTCCATCTTATTATTTTTTCTATCCTTCCATGTAATCCCAAAGGCATCTAAAATTTTAATCATATCCTAGGCATCATTTCCATATTTCTTTAGCCTTTTATTTTTATAAACATATGTTTCAAATATAAGGTAGGAAAGGTTAATTTAGAGGTGAGGGGTGAATCATAAACCAATAAAATATTATCTTACTTCACCAATTAATCCTTCATATAATATTCTAATCTAATTGCATGCATGAAATAATGAAAGAAATAAAACATTCATAACACTTTTACACAAGATATGGTCACCCATAAACCATCCAATTAGAAAGTAAAACTGGGATGGGGATGCTAACCAAAAGATTTAGTACTACAATATAAAGTTAACTTGTTAAGGATTATAATTGACCACTTTTGGTAATCTACCCTATTACAAGAAATAAGGACTATGAGGTCCATAGTGTTAAAGGATTTACAAACATACAATGAAGTATATACTTGGTTAAGAGATTTTGTAAAAGACTATTAAGTCTACCCTATTAAAGGATTTCAATGATGCACCTATTAGGATGAATTAGTGTCTAATCCCTAATTTATAACTCTAATTTGATAAATGAGATTCCTCATATTACAATGATCACTTGACTATGATAGATAAATCTTTTTTGTTCCTTATACTGCTTCTAGCCTTCTTTAATTCATAGTCATGTACTTCATCTTCTTCTTCAATGAAATATTTGGATATGATACAATACATTTCATATATACCAATCCAAATGACGACTCACTAGTGTTGACTACAATTCTAATTTCATCATAATTCACAAAGTCATTGCAACTATTATAACTCTAGTTAAGAAGAAAAACCTGGTGATATTCTGATGCATGAAAAACATTGTCAATGCTTAGAAAACTTTGGAACTCAGTTAAACTTGAAGCTTGGTCCATACTAATCACTTCCAAGTAGCTCAAACTTGGTCAACACTATGTCACTTGGTGAATACTAAGAAACTCGGTAGTTATTGAATCACCATATTAACACTCCATGACTTATTCAACCATAGATTCACACTGTTAATAGTATGAGCTCAATAAATATAGTAGAACTTTTTTAACACTATGATATTCTTCACTTCTACTCAATAGCTTGGTATCCTTTGCTATGATTGGTTTGTACTATACATAGTCTTTCAAGCTTTGTATACACTATGTGACATGGCACACACTATAAGCTAACTCAAGTGTTCAGTAGAGACTATATTCTAGCTACTTGGCTTGGGAACAATTAAAACACAAGGTTAATACTATAGGATGAATGATAAGCTTGAACATAATTATAGAGCTTGGTAACAATGTAACTATTTGACTAAGTGTTGGGTCACTAATAGACAAATTGACCTTAATGGACCAACAATCTCCCCCTTTGGCATTAGTGACAAAAAACCTTATCAAAAAAAAGTCTAAACATTCAAAACAATAAGTCACAAACTTCCTTTATCATAATTCTAAGTCTTTAACTTAGTTTTGACTTCTTGTTGTTGTAACTTGGTAGTATACTTTGATTTTCTAAAATTTTCAAAATTACTTTTGTAAAGATATTTTCTAATTATTTTTACAAGTATCTACATAATACTATACTAATCCCCAATACATATATCTCTACATATATCTCTCCTATATACATACATATGAAGTATACTATACTTTTCTCCCTTTATCAATATCTTCTCCCTTTTATGTAATATTACAATATACAATATCTTCTCCCCCTTTTTGACATAAATTCCAAAGGTGTATAATATCTATATGTTAATACCAAAATGTGACAAGATTTTAGAAAAATTAGTACCACAGTCTTGTCCCAATTCTCTTGTGATACCTTACTTGCATGCAATGAAATCTAAACTTTTCCTAATAATTATATCATGTGGTTAGCTATGGAGAAGTTATTATTATGGCTGAGATTCTTTTCATGTGCAATGTGTTTTTGCAATGCATCCATGTTTGGGAGAATCATGCCCTAAATTTCTATAAGTGTGACCTTGATTCTAGCTTCTTCCTTCAATAATTCTACCTACAGATTTGTTAGATATATGATCTTTGTGAAGTGTGTAGAACTATAACTTGGGTCAAGTGGAAACTAGTGTACACTTGCCTTCATATCTTCATCTATCTTGGACAATCTATCCTTGATCTCCTTTGTGAAGATAGATGTCTCATTCAATTTGGCAAATAGTGAAATAACATTACTTATAGATGCTTCTAGTGAAACAAGAGTAGAAGATAAATCTAATTGTTCTATTGTAATATTATGTGGAACTTGCTTCAATACTTTGTTCTCAAATTTTCTTTCAACTCTTTCTAGCATTTTTTCCTATCCATTCAGATCTTTATTGAATTTTTGGACAATTTCAATTAGTTGATCAAGAATAGGTTGTGTACTATCAACCTCAATACTTAGACCATCAAAAAATATGCTCTTTATGTACTCAAGGACTTGAATTTTCTTCTTCTTTTCTTCTCTAAGTTTTTGTTGCTTAGATATCTTCTTTAATAGTTCTCCTAGGGTATCCATTTGATTAGGAGTGAGGAGAGAGATACCCTAATTTGGAATAACAATTTCCTAATCCAGATCAAGATCTTCCTCTTATTTACCATTTTCTTTTAGACTGGTAGAAATCATTTCTTTACCCTTATTTAAAACTTTAATGCTTGGTTGAGACTAATTCTCAACTTTCATTGCACTAGCTATGGATACACTTGGAATATAAATAATTATAGAAATAGATGGAATAGAAATAAATATAGAAATGACACAAACAATAGGAATACCTTGTTGCTCAGTCAAGCCTAATGATGGAGGAATTTTTTTCTTGGTAAATGAAGGATTGGGCACCTCATTCAATATAACACTCAAAAGAATGGATCTAGAGCTTGGTTGAGTGCTCAATGTAGTAGTGGTATCCACAACTGACTCAGTAGAAGTTTTCTCTAAGCTTGATTGAACTAAGGATTTTCTTATAGAGTGAGAAAATGAATCCATCATTGCTACTATAATTTTCTCTGTATTTGTTTCATCAATGCTTTGTATCTATAGAAGGCTTCCTCTAGTAGGTTCATGCTCTTCCTCATCATCATCAATATTGAAATAATCTATCTCCTCATATTCTATTTCTACTTCTTCTTCCTCATCTTTACCATCTTTTTCATCAATGTACACAACAAAGTCACTGCATTTTCATAGATGATATATGTTTTGAAATGTAGTAGTAGTTGTCTTCACTATAGATTCAATATCATTAAGTAATATCATACATGTGTTTAACTTGAGAGTGAACTTCTTCTCATTTTTATTCAAGGATTCCTTCACTTCCTTCTCACTAAGACTCGACAAGAGTTGTTTTAAAGCTTGTTCAAAGATTTCCTTGATAGTCTTCTTTGCATTTGCCTATCTAGGCTTTACTACCTTCATAAGTTCATTAGGAATTTTTTGTGAAAGTTCATCTGGTGAGTACTTCCATTTTCCAAATTTAATCACAAGAGTATCCTTAATCTGGCTTTTCTATTCATCATTCCTTGTCTTATATGTGAGAAACTTAAAACATGCCATGCTAGTTCTTTCTTCCATTTTCTTTAATCTTTCTTGGAGTGTAGGTGCAACTCTTTTGAAGATAATCTATTTCGCTTTATCTTCACCTAACTTCAATTTCCTTTTGGATTTGGCTACCCTTCTTGTAAATATAGTAGGGGAGGATTTGGTAGGTCTATTTATAATAACCTTCCCCTTCTACTCAAGAGGTTCTTCCTTCTTAGATTTAGATTCCTCTACTTCATCCTCCTCATCTTCATCTTCCACATCATCACTTTTTCTTTCTATCAGCATGAGAGGAGAACTTTCTTGCTTTGTGTTTTTCATTAACTTTTCTATCCTCTTCCTTCCTTTGTTCATTGCTTGAGGTAGATTGCTCTCTATAGGAGTTGATGAAATCCAACTCCACAGCTTGCCAAGATCACCTGCATGCAAATAGCTTTCTGAAGAGAAACCGAAGGAGGAAGAGCTTGAAGAAAATAATGCATGAAAAAATATTAAACAATAGGAAAATGAAATTTCTATGTGAATGAATGAATCTACAATGAGAGAGAGACTACTTATAAAGGCCTCAAGGAAGCTTGTAGAACAAGCTGGAAGGAGGTAGAAGATAAGGTTGACAACTAAGCACTCTTCCACAAAAAAGGTGGAACATGCTAGAAGGAAACAAACTCCCATATTGTCAACAACTCATCACTACAACTATTAACTACTAAATATTAAATAAATGCATTAACCTAAGTAAGCTTAAGTAAATAGAATAAATAATTAATTATTTACTCTAACACCCCCCCTTAAGTGCAACTTAGGGGAGTGCGTTAAGCTCACAAAAAACTAAGAGAAGATGTAGAATGGATCCTAGCAACAAGGCCATGTTAGGTACCCATGTAAAATGCAAAGAAATGCAACCTCTGAAAATGGGGAAAGAGGGAAAACCTCATGGGAAAAACTCTCCCCCAAAAAGAGGTAAAAAACATGTTGAAAAAAATATGAAGTGAAGGAAGGAAGGAAGGCCTCAACAACACCCCCCAAGGACAACTTCCACCTAAAATGTTTCAAGAGACTCTCTCAAAACCATAAGTACAACTAGCTCCCCCAAAATGATGGAGCTCCTATAGAAATGATCAAACCAATGAAACTTCAATGCGAAGTAAACAAGGGAACAAAACAAGGGAACCCCTAAATGAGAGGAAGGCCCATCTAATGCTCAAATGAGAAAATATGAGGATCCTAAAAGGGAATCCCCAAGGCAGGTGTGATGATACTATCATGAATGTCCACTGTAGAATCTGCAATAGGTGCACCTAGAGGCTCAATGAATGGAGCTAGAGTATTAGGTAGAGTAGAAGAAGAAGAATCCTACTAGAGAGAAAAGACCTCAACTAGATGTGGTGTGGAAGTCAAAACAAGGATCTCAAGAATAATACAAAGGTTCAAGTATCCTGAATACACCACATGATGCTCCTACGAGAGAGAAGAAGTGTGCTCTGATAATGGAGATGGTGGACCAAAGTGCGAGAAGGTGTAGAGACAAGTGGAAGTATCAATTAACCCTATAGAAATAAGACCTCCTATAGCACAATCTTGAATGAAGACTAAATCAGTAGTAAACTCAATTGTCTTCCCTGATCCACTACGTGTAATATGAGACATTGAGAGAAGGTTGGCAAAAAAAGATGGAACATACAATACATCATTGAATATACCATCCTAGATGTGAACTGAACCTATCCCATAGACTAGTAGTGCAGTGTTATTCCCCATGAGAATATGAGGAATAGGAAAAGCCTCAAGAGTAGAGAAGACACCTTGAGAGGATGTCATATGGTGAGAAGCACCTGAATCTAGTATCCAAGGAACCTATGAAGGAGATGCAATGGTAGCTTTTAATGCATGACTCTTTCCAAGATTCGATGTAGATGGAAAAGATGTGGAAGAAGACTAAAAGACAAATCCCTATGAGGTAGAAGAGGATGGAGAAGAAATAATGTTCTTCTAAAGAAGAGCTTGCAAATCTACAATTTGTTTCTCATAGCCATCAAATCTCTTCTAAAAATAATATGCCTCATCATGAGATCCTTTCCAACAATAGGAATAGTTAGGAGTCTTAGTCTTCTTTTTCTCCTTCTTCTTAGAAGATGATGAACTAGTAGAAGAGGGATCTAATATCTGCTTTGACTTCTGCTCCTATGTATCCTTGACAAGCAATGCCTCCAACTATGAACCTAAAAGTGAATCCATTTGATTGATTTTGGACTATTCACAAGTTAACCGATCACAAATTATCTCAAATTAAGGCATCCATAGTGGAGTAGAAAGTGGAAGAGAAGATCTGATACTATCCCCTCAACTTTAAGAGTATAAAAAGATACACTCATAATTTGTCTTGGTTTTCCCACATCCCTGCAAAAGTGTATGCAAATATTTGAATTTCATCAAGAAGTCCTCAATGATGGGAAAGCTATTAGGTGTCAAAGAAGTTAACTCTACATCAAGCTGCAATGCCTAGAATTCATTCACTGTGCCAAACAAAGTCTGAAATTTGAACCAATAAGCCCAAGGAGTGGTCAAACCATCCAAGTAAAATAGCAGATTGTCTAAGATGTTCAATGCAATCAATCCCATGGCCTCATCCATTTTATTCCTATGCTAAAGAACTTCAAAAGGGCATTTGAGAATAAGTTGATTCTCATCCAGACATGACCATAAGTCTCTTGACATGAGAAGCCTTATCATTTGTACCTTCTAGGTGTGATAGTTGTGTGGCATAAGATGGGTCACAGATGGATCCACCATTGAGAGAGAAGAAGATGGAAGTAGAAGGGTCTTATTCTGAATTAAATTATAGAAAATAAAATGCACCCCCTCCCACAATGTATAAATTGGGAACTCTTTAATTAATGTGATTAAATTAGCCAATTTAGGGCTTATTTCTAAAAGTAGTATTTCTATCTACAGAACCTATAATCTAATTGCAAATTTAGAAAGTAGACAAAAAAATACACTTTCAAAAAAAATAGAATCTGATTATGTGTCCAGATGAGCCCGTACTAAGTATTTGAAGTGGCAAAAATTAGGAATTGCAAGTTGTAGAAAAACTTAGGAATAGAGATCTGAAACCACCTACACCAATGTGAAGATCATGAAATCCTACCCCAAAACAAAAAAAAATTGCTCAAAACAATGAGTCCGTATGAGGGAGATATCATTGTTTGAAAATCACCTCTGTAGTTATTTTTTATGAATCGCCGCCATCGCACCTCCAAAAAATAAAGAAAAAAGCCCAAAAAAATCAGATCTATTATGTAAAATCCTCTTTCTCCTTTTTCTCCAAATACTAAAAATGCTCTTCCTCCTAATTGAAGAAAAAAATCACAAACAAGCCAGGGTTTGTGTCTCCGAAACATGGCTTCAAAAATCCTTCAGACCAAGAAGTAGGAGGGAGGCTCTAATACCATGTGGGAGTTGATGAAATCCAACTCCATAGCTTGCTGAAGAGAAATCAAAGGAGCAAGAGCTTGAAAAAAATAATGCAAGAGAAAATATTTCACAATAGGAAAATGAAATTTCTATGTGAATGAATGAATTTACAATGAGAGAGAGACTGCTTATAAAGGCCTCAAGGAAGCTTGTAGAACAAGCTAGAAGGAGGAAGATGATAAGGTTGAAAAGCACTCTTCCAAAAAAAGGTGGAACATGCTAGAAGGGAACAAACTCCTATGTTGTCAACAACTCATCACTACAACTATTAACTACTAAATATTAAATAAATGCATTAACCTAAGTAAGATTAAGTAAATAGAATAAATAATTAATTATCTACTCTAACAATCTTAAGCTCAATTCTTGCTTTTGATTAATTATATGTTTTGAAATGGATGGCTTTAGGATCAATGGGCTCATTCAATAGAGCTTCAATGACATCCATAGTTTCCTCAATGTTAACCTCATATTCCAAAGGCTTAACCCATGTCTCTCTACGTCTGATTGCCTAAATGTATACTTTGTCATAGTCAACCATGACTTCAAGCTTCTTGGGTATCCTAAACCTATTTTGCATCTTTTCTTTAAATGTTTCAAATTAATTATTGATGATGTTGTCAAAATTCTCACCTATTTCTACTATATATTCATTGATTTGATATAAAACTAGAACATCCTTCCTCCATACTACCAAACCTTTGTAAGGGAAAAAATTGAAAAAAAAAGAATAAACATGTCAAAAGGGAACCAAACTTACATGGGTTTTTCTTTGACACTTTGATGCTCTCCATGTTCTTGTTGAATTGGTTTAACATCAACTTGATAAGGTCGAAGGTATTCTTTACCACCTTGTATGCAAGATCAATAGCTTCACATGACATGTTCTTCAATCGAATAGAGCTATAAATTTTGTGAGCAAACACATGTATGCCTAATGTTAGCTCCATGTCTATTATGCCACTTAGCTTAAGGCCTCTTATGTCCCACTTGGCAAGGGTTCACTTAAACAATTGAACCTAACCTAGGGTTTTGGTGGTCTTTGCTTTATTTAGCATTGTTAGTCCAGTGATTTTATGAATCATTTTCTTTGTAATATGAATGGGTTGGTCCAACCATAATTACACATTATAAACACAACTTAGAATAATTCTAATCTATTTGACTTGAAAATCCCTTGGCATATGTGAAATATGTGTCAAACCCTTGGTTTCAAAATGTTGATGATCGGGCTTCAAGGAACCATCCACACATAATTCATTCAACACCTCATTCATTTATAGAGTATGAAGTTCCTAAATAGAATAGTGGTAGAAGGAATGGATAGCATGGACGAGTAATACCTTGGGTGGAATTTGAAGCTGAGTACCAATTGGGTCAAATGCCTCTACAATAATCGGACTCAACTTGAGTGTAGGTGCATTGTAGTCGACTCCGTGGACTAAAATTTTAGAACCATTCTTCATTTTTCCATTGGAAAATACCATTTATCAATAGGGTTCCTAAAAACATGAAAAATATTCAACAACAAATACTCAAATCACTCGAGGGATCTAAATTCGCTCTTTACAAATATCTCTACAAATTCATGGTGAAATAATAGATTTGATTTCTTCATTTTGATGAATTTCCTCTTTTCAATCATCATTAATGCTTTGTACATATACTCACTCAGTGATAAACCATCCTCCACTTGGTTTGGCTTTTAATTCTTGGGAGATATTCATAGCTTGGTAGAGTCACTAATAACTCAGTGTCTGAATCTAGTGTATTAGTGTATCTCAACCTCACTCGGTAAGGTCTTGCAACTTGACCTAGCTTGGTAAGTTCTTGAATTTCCACCATCAATCACTGATCCTTGTGCATCTTGAATGCTGATTAGATTGTTCTACTTGCTAGCTAGAACTGATGTTAGATGACTTCTTCTTAATTATGGTTACAATAATCTTCATAGAGAACTAAATTGAAATGATTGTGTCAGCCAACTCATTGACTTGGGTGTCATTCACTCCATGATTTTGGCTTGTATTCTTTGGAGATTTTGGTACCCATTGCTACCTCATTTGTTTTATGATATTTTCATCTTTGGATTTCTTTTCAACTTCAATTATTCCTATGTTCATGTAGTTCTTGGCAAGATGTGTGATTTTTGTACAAATAAAACATCTCTTAGTAGTATTGTGCTTCCTCTTGTGATGTTTCACATAGTTTTCTCCAATGTGTGCAAATTCACCATAGTAGTGACATCTACACTATATGTTTTAATCCCGTCCAAATATTGCTCTCACAACTTGTTCTATTGGGTTCTACTTCTTGGTTTTGATTCTGAAGATTTGTGTCCTTATTTGGTGCAATTGTGACACTTTCCTTCAAATTTAATTTTCTCTATGCATTCACTTTCTCTATGACCATGCTTGTTGCAATTGCATTATTTTCCATTGAATTTTTCTTTACCATTCCTCCAAGATTTTTTTGATGTATGATCTATATTACCATAATGATTGCAAGTAGGCCTTTTTTTTCTTTTTAGCTCATTGTTGTGATGATTCACCTTCTTCTATATATCTTAATCTAGCTATGCCTTTGTGTTTATACTAACTTTTCTCATTCAATTGATTCATTCTTTCCTAAGATTTAATAATTATTTCATTGGTTTTCTTTTCAGTGTTGAGATCATTTTGCAGTCTTTTATTATTTATCCTTAGAATGATAATCTCTTGATTTGCATCATCGAGTTGACCAATAAAGTCAACTTGCTAAAGGGATAGTTGTTGAATTTCATTATCCTTCTCTTCTATCTCTTCTTTGGCTTTGTATTTTTCTTCCATGGCTTCACATAATGTGATTGAGTGGATGTCTTTCTCTCTTTTTAGTTTTTTGACTTCTTCTTGAAGATTAGAGTTCTTATCCAATAGGTCTCTGATTGTTTCATTAGCTTCATTTGAATTTCTTTTAGGACATAAGTCTTCAATTGTACAGTCACTATAGAGATTGTCATCCATTTGTACTTCAATTTCTTTTCTTATTTTTAATTATTGAGAGAGTTTCCCCTCTTCTTTCTTCATGTGTTCAATGGCTAATTCTAGATCCAACTTTTCATTCTCAATAGGCTTATCTAGCTTGTATAACTCTATTGCCTCTGATACTATCTGAAGTTGTCAAACTTCTTCTATGAGAACTGATACCTCTAATTTACCAATTGTTGGAAATATAAGGTAGCAAAGGTTACTAAGAATGGAGGGATGAATCAGGAGCCAATAAAACTTTATCTTATTTCAACAATTAATCCTTCATATAATATTCGGATCTACTTGGATGCATGAAGGAATGAAAGAAATAAAACCTTCATAGCACTTTTATATAAGATATGGTTATCAAGAAACATTCCAATTAGAAAATAAAATTGGGGTGGGGATGATATCCACAAGTTTTAGTACTGCAGTATAAAGTTAACATGTTAATGCTTACAAATTGACCACTTTTGGTGATCTATCCTATTAGGAGCAGTAAGGACTATGAGGTCCACCTTCTTAAAGGATTTACAAACATACAATTAAGTATGCACTTGGTTAAGAGATTTTGGAAATTCTATTAAGTATACTATGTTAAAGGATTTAATTGATGCACTTGTAGGATGAATCATTGGCTAATCTCTGATTTACAACTCTAATTTACTAAATATGATTCCTTGTATTATAACAATCACTTGACTATGATAGATAAATCTTTTCTATTGCTTATACTTCTTGTAGACTTATTTAATTCACACTCATGTACTTCATAATATTTTTCAATGAAATATTTGGATATGATACAATGCATTCATATAACAATCCAAATAACAACTTACTAAAGTTAGCTACAATACCAATTTCATCATAATTCACAAAATTGGCCCAATTGCTTTAACTCAGGTTCAGTACATAAACTTGGTGATGTTCTAATACACAAAAAACATTGTCAATGCTTGGAAAACTTTTGCACTCAATTGGACTTGAATCTCAATCCATACTAATCACTTTCAAGTAGCTCTAACTTGCTCAACACTATGTGACTTGGTGAATACTAAGAAACTCAGTAACTGCTACATCACTTCATTGACATGACATGACTTGGTTAACACTAGATTCACATTGTTAACACTATGAGCTCAATAGATATGGTACAACTTGGTTAACACTGTGATCTTCTTCACTTCTTTTGAATAGCTTCATAGCCTCTGCTATGCTTGGTTGTCATTGTACATAGTCTTTGAAGCTCAGTAAATACAATGTTGCTTGGTACACACTATAAACTAACTTAGGTTCTTAGTAGACACTACATTCTAACTACATGAGTAAGGAGAAAATGAAACACTTGGTTAACATTATAGGATGAATGATAAGCTCAGTAAAAGCTATAGAGATAAGTAGAAATGTAATCATTCGACTAGGTGTTGAGTCACTGATAGAAAAATTGATCTCAATGTTAACAATGGACACTTCCCTTGGAAAATGATCAATTTCTAATTTCCTATAACATGCAAACATGTTATGCCATGTTTATGAGCCAATCTCAACCCCAAGATTAAAGCCTCATATTGTACTATATTATTTGTACATGGAAAGATCAAATTAAATGAGAAATTATTAGTGCAACCATTAGGAGAGATGAAAAGAATACCTGCTCTAGATCCTTCTTTGTAGTAGGCTCCATCAAAATACATCATCCATAAGTTACTCTTTTCTGATCTTGATTCAAGTTCTTTTATAATCAATGACTTAATTTTTTCTTTATTTAATACTAACACTTTAGCCCTAAAAGCATTTACACTAGCATCTTGATGCAAGAGCATCCAAAGGTATAAGGGCAATCCTGTGTCACCCAAAATAATGTACTTAGACTTAGTTTCTATTTCATGTGTTTTCATTTATGGATACCCATTTGGGTCAAATAAAGGTTCCAACTCTCACAGTTACACTATTAGTGTTCTGGGTTAGAGTTTTTAATCACCTTAGGATACGTGTAAATGCTAAAAAAATAAGAGTATGTAATTGAGCCATCATTTTGGTGAACTAGAAGGTGTAAATTGGTCAGATGATTGTCATTGTAATTTAGACCATTCCAAAAACAGAATCAGGTCAAAAGGCCCCACGATTTGAAAGTTATTACAATTTTTCTATTTTTGGAGACCTCCTAAGAATGCTTCAAAGTCAGGTTAGGGGCATTAAATGACCTTGAAAAGGGCCAAAAAATGGGGTAAGAGCAAAGCTAGTCCATAAGGCTATAGACCACTTTGAGAGCTTTCCAAAAATGTAAAGGATTCATCAATCGGAGCTACGGTTCAAAAGTTATGCCTCCCGAAAGTTTGGTTACCGTTTCTAAATTTTTCAAGATTTGCGCCAACTCCTAACATAGCTTCTAGAGCCTTCTACTGGGTTGGTGGATGCCAACTAGCACTTTATAGAATGTATTCGTAATCCTTAACCCTCCAGGGTCTATTTAAGAACATTTTTGACATTGTAAAAAGCAGTTCGGAGTGGAGTTTGAGAGGAGGTACTAAAAGGAGAAATTATCAGCAAGACTTATACTATTGTAAGCCCTTAGGGCATGTTTTGAAGTCTATTTCTCTATACTGAATGTATTAGCATATTTACATAGTTAATAAATTTCTCCCCTTTCCTGTTGTGTCCATTCTGTGCTTGGGTAGTGTCCCCATCAAGTGGTATCACAACTGGTTTTCCTGAGTGTGTAGATAGAGTGTCAACTGTGTGGTTGTGGGTTTGAGTTAAGAAGATGCCTCCACAAAGAGAGCAAGGTGGAAGGGCCAAAGCTATAAATCTTGAGGAGGTTAGAGCCCTCCAAAGACAGGTTCAAGTGTTGCAGGAGGAGCTCCGTAGAGGAACAAATGTTGCTGCAGGTGACGAAAGTGAGGATGACAATGAAGAAGAAGAAATTGGATCAGAAGGGGAATTTGATAGGGAATTTCTGAATCAAGTAGAAGAAAGGCTTTTTAGGGCCATTACTAAGAGACCTAAATTGATGTAGGTGTATTTTCAGCAAATCTAAAACCAGATGAGTTGATCGATTGGATCAATGAACTGGAAGAGTACTTTGAGTATGAGGATATCAGGGATCCAGATAGGGTTAAGTTTGCAAAGGCCAAACTAAAAGTCCATGCCAAAATTTGGTGGCAAGAGGTTCAATTGGAATGAAATAGAAGAGGAAAGGATAAGATCACAAGGTGGGATCATATGGTGGACAAATTGAAGAAGCAGTTCATTCTTGTTGACTACGAACTTGATTTGTTTAAAAAGATGCATGGGTTAAAGCAAGCAGGAAAATCAGTCTAGAAATATACAGAGGAGTTTTATCAACTTCTGATTAGAGTAGGGCATGTAGAAGAAAATAAGGAGAAGGTTTCTCATTATATTAGTGGGTTACGACCTATCATCCAGGAGGAATCAAGTTTGATAAGAATGACCAGTGTTGAAGAGGCATACCAATTTTCCCTATGAGTTGAAGAGAAGCTAAATAAGAGGTTTCAAGAGAGACAAAGAGGGCACAGTCAAGGAGGAAGGGGTAGTGGTAGGTCATCTAGAAGCCAAAATGAAACCCAAAAGAAAAATGAAGATGTGGGTACTAGTAAGAACCAGAGGAATGAGGGTTTCAACCGCTCTTGTTATCAAGACTTTAGAAATTAGAGAGGAAGAGGTAGAGGACGTGGACAAGGAAGAGGAGGATTTTGTGGCACCTATTTCCATTACAAAGAAGAAGGTCATTGTGCCTTTGAATGCCCTCAACAACAAGGAAGGACAGATAGGAGAGCTGAGGTTCAAGCTAGGGTTGCTCATGTGGATGAGGATGCACAATCATCACATTCAGAGGATGTAGAAAGAGGAGAGACTTTAGTAAATGAAAGGGTCCTACTAAGTGGTAAGATTGAACCAAGACAAAGGAGGAGTTTATAACTAGGACAAAGGAGGAGTTTATTCCATACCAGGTGCAAGTGTGAGGATAAATGTTGTGATGTGATCATTGATGGTGGTAGCACTGATAACTTGGTATCAGAGGAGATGGTCTCTAAGTTGAAGCTCAAGAGGGAGAAACACCCCCAGCCGTATCGGATTGCTTGGGTGAAAGATGATCATAAAGTCCTGGTAAGTGAACAATGTTTAGTGAAATTCAAAATTGGGAGTTACCATGATGAAGTTCTCTGTGATGTTATTCCAATGGATGTTTTCCATCTATTGTTGGGAAGACTATGGCAGTTTGATAAGCATGTAGTACATGATGGTCATGCAAACACATACTCTCTAATAAAGGATGGAGTTCGCCACAAACTGAAGCCCATGAAAAAGGAAGGTGAAAAGGTATGTAGCAGTGCGAGGATTTGTCTTGTTGATGGAAGGAAGTTTTTAGATGGCATGAAACATCAGCATATGTGATATGCTTTGATTCCTAAGAAAGATAAAGAAGGTAGTAGTGAAATACCACTTGAAGTTTCAAATTTACTAGGTGAGTTTGGATATATCATCTTTGATAATATTCTAGAAGGATTGAAACCAGTAAGGCAAATTAGTCATCAGATAGATTTAATTCTAGGAGCTAGTTTGCCTAACAAGGCTGCTCATAGGATGACTCCTACTGAAACTAAGGAGATAAATAGATAGGTTCAAGAGCTATTGAGGAAGGACTTGATTCAGGAGATCCTGAGTCCATGTCCAGTACCTATAGTACTAGCACCAAAGAAGGATGAAGAGTGGAGGATGTGTATAGACTCTCGAGCTATAAATAGGATAACCATTAAGTATCGATTTCCTTTACCAAGAATGGATGATCTTATGGACTGCTTGAGTGGAGCTCAGTACTTCACAATGATAGATCTCAAGAGTGGCTATCATCAGATATGGATACAAGAAGGAGATGAGTGTAAAATAGCCTTCAAGACCAAGGAGGGTCTTTATGAGTGGTTAGTCATGCGCTTTGGATTGACAAATGCCCCAAGCACCTTTATGCGGCTTATGAATGAGGTACTTAAGAAGTTCTTGGGAAAATTTGGTATTGTCTATTTGGATGATATTTTAATTTTCAGCAAGACTTTGGAAGAACATTTATTGCATATTCATAGTGTCCTTGAAAGGTTAAGGGAAGAGAAACTATTAATTAATTTGAAGAAGTGTATCTTTGCAAAAAGGGAGTTAGTTTACTTGGGGTTTGTTATATCACCTAAAGGTCTCAAAATGGATCCAGAGAAGGTAAAAGCCATCTTGGAATGGCCTAATCCAAGGTTTGCTACTGAGTTAAGATCATTTCCTGGTCTAGTTAGTTTTTATAGGAAGTTCATTAAGAATTTCAGTGGCATATGTGCACCCCTGACTGACACAATAAGAGGGGATAGAAAAGAGTTCAAATGGACTGCAATAGCTGCGAGAAGTTTTGAATTGCTGAAGAATAAGGTGATAGAACAACCTATGTTGGCACTTCTAGATTTTAGAAAGGTGTTCTAGGTGGATTATGATGCCAGTGGCAGCACTATTGGGGCTGTATTAAGCCAAGAAGGTAAGCCTATTGCATATTTTAGTGAAAATTTGAATGATGCAAAAAAGAAGTATTTTGTTTATGATCAAGAGTTCTATGCAATAGTTCAGGCCTTAAAGAAATGGGGGCATTATTTATTGCTAAAGGAATTTGTTTTGTATACTGATCATCAGGCATTACAGTACCTAAATAGCCAAGGTAAATTGAATCAGAGGCATATGAAGTGGGTAGAGTTCTTGTAGAGCTATACATTTGTGTTGAAGCATAGAAGTGGAAAATCTAATAGGGTTACAGATGCACTAAGTAGGAGATAGTTGTTGCTTATAGTAATGCAGGTTGAAGTAGTTGGGTTTGATGAACTCAAGAATTTGTACCCTGAGGATCCTAATTTTGCTGAAGCGTGGAAAGCTTGTAAAGAGCCTGTTGCTACAGACATAACTAATTGGTTAGACTATTTGATTCAGGATGGCATGTTATTCAAGGGCAGTCAATTATGCATTTCAAGGAATTCCATGAGGGAAAATTTGATTAAGGAGAAAGACAGTGGAGGGATGGTAGGACATTTTTGTTGAGATAAGACCATTGCCATTCTTAGAGAACATTTTTTTTGCCTCAGATTTCACAGGATGTAAAGAATTTTGTATAGAGTTGTCAGATTTGTCAAGTTGCCAAGGGATTTAGCCATAATACTGGACTTTATCAGCCATCTCTTGTTCCATCAAAGCCATGGGAGGACATAAGTATGGATTTTGTTCTTGGATTGCCAAGGACACAAAGGGGTAATGACTTAGTATTTGTGGTGGTTGATAGGTTCTCCAAAATGGAACATTTCATTCCATGCCATAAAACTCATGATGTTGTCCATATTGTAGACTTTTTTTTCGGAGAGGTGGTAAGACTAGTTGGTCTTCCAAGGAGTATAGTTTCTGAAAAAGATACTAAATTTGTAGGGTATTTCTGGAGAACATTGTGGAAGAAGTTGAGAACAGACTTGAAATTCAGTTCCACACATCACCCACAGACTGATGGCCAAACAAAAGTGGTAAACAAAAGTCTGGGTAATTTACTGAGATGTTTAGTTGGGGATAAGCCCAAGGGATGGGATTTGATTCTACCACAAGCAAAATTTGCTTACAATAACTCTGTAAATAGGAGTACATGTAAATCACCATTCCAAATTGTATATGGAAGTAGCCCAAGGACTACACTAGAATTGAGGAAGATAGAGCAAGGGGAGAGGACAAGTGTTGAAGCTAAAGAATTTTCTGAACATATCAAGCATCTACATGAGGAGGTCTAGGCACATATTACCAAGATGAATCAAGAGTATAAAGCTAGGGCTGATTAAAGGAGAAGACATAAGGAGTTCCAAGTAAGGGACCTAGTCATGGTCCACTTAAGAAAAGAAAGATTTCCAGCTGGTACTTACAACAAGGTGAAAATGAAAAAAATTGGCCCCTAAAAAATTTTGAAGAAACATTACTCAAGAAATGCATATGAGGTGGAGTTGCCAGATGGTATTCACATTTCTCCTATTTTCAACATTGTAGACTTAATAGAGTATCATGATGATGGTGCAGATGAGGAGCCAATGTTAGAGCCATGTCCAATTCCTACTTCTAAGAAGGAAGAAATAGAAGACATTCTAGATCATCATGTGGGTAGGAGTACCAGAAATAGGTAGTATGAAGAGGATTTGGTCAAGTGGAAAGGATGGCCGATAGAGGACTCAACTTGGATTTCAGTAGCTGAGGTTTCCCATTTGGGATTTCCTCTACCATTCATAAACTGACAGGGTCACTTTTCAATCTACCCTGGGTGTCTGATGCAGGAGCATCCAGAGGTATAAGGGCAATCCAGTGTCACCCAAAAAAATGTACTTCAACTTAGTTTCTGTTTCATGTGTTTTCATTTTTGGATACCCATTTGGGTTAAATAAAGGTTCCAACTCTCACAGTTCCATTATTATTGTTCTGGGTTGGAGTTTTTAATCACCTTGGGATACATGTAAATGCCAAAAAAATAGAAGTATGTAATTGAGCCATCATTTTGGTGAACTAGAAGGTGTAAATTGGTTAGATGGTTTTCATTGTAATTTAGAGCATTACAGAAAAAGAATCAGGTCAAAAGGCCCACGGTTTGAAAGTTATTGCAATTTTTCAATTTCTGGAGACCTCCTAAGAATGTTTCAAAGTCAGGTTAGGGGCATTGAATGACCTCAAATAGGGCCAAAAAATGGGAGACAAGTAGGCTATAGAGTGCTTCGAGAGCTTTTTGAAAATGTAAATGGTTCGTCAATCAAAGCTACAGTTCAAAAGTTATGCCTCTTGAAAGTTTGATTACCATTTTTGGAATCTTCTAGATTTGCGCCGACTTCTAATGTGGCTTCTGGAGCCTTCTACTTGGTCAGTGGATGCCAACTAGCACTTTCTAGAATGTATTCCTAATCCTTAACCCTCTAGGGTCTATTTAAGAACATTTTTGGCATTGTAAAAGGTAGTTCGGAGTGGAGTTTGAGAGGAGGTACTAAAAGGAGAAATTATCAGCAAGACTTATACTATTGTAAGCCCTTAGGGCATGTTTTGAAGTCTATTTCTCTATACTAAATGTATTAGCATATTTACATAGTTAATAAAGTTCTCCCCTTTCCTGTTGTGTCCATTCTATGCTTGGGTAGTGTCCCCATCACATCTACAAAACATGTCATATCATCTTCCATTTCTTGTTTAATCATGTAGACAATCTTAGGGTCCCTATTAACTTTAACCAACTTGTCATCAATCTAAAAAGTTGCATATGAAAAAGCACATTGTAAACTCCCCCCATAATTGCACTCTACTTCCTTGAAAATAACATGCCATATTTTGGTGGAATTTCTAGTACTAGTACACTCATGGTTTATTACTTTTTAGGATAAACAAGTAATTTATAAGACATTGTATTTATTTTCCCTATGACACTAACTTCTCTTTTGTCCATAACACAACACCTACCCTAAGGAGTATCCACTTTCAATCTAATTCCTTCATTACTTCACAAGAGACTACTATATTAGATTCTCCATAGTCAATCATACAATTCTTCAAATTATTTCCTTTGACAATAATGCTTAAGAAGAAAGGATCGACACTTCCTAAACACTATTTCATAGAATTATCCAAATACATGGGTGGAATTTGAGACATAACAAGCTTAGTTTTTTATTCTTTCTTAGGCTCATCAAGGATTTGATTAGTATTACAATCATGATTAACCTTATTATCTACACCCTTGGCCCATGCTATGGCTTTTCTCTTACCCTCAAGGATTCTTAACAATTCTGATAAAGGAACTTTTACTATGTTTGGTGACAATAATGACAACATATCAATAGGAGGAATAATGGAATTATCAATAGACATACCTTTTATCTCCTTTTTTTTGTCAAATGAACTTGGAGTGTTATGATTCTTCTTTTTCTCACTGACAGTAGTGATCACTAATGATCCCTTTTATTTTTTACTATCAGTAGCCTAAACTTCTAGATCTTTTGCAATACCACCTTTCTTGGCTTCTCAATTTTTATTCACAAATTTAAACTTTATATTACTTTTATACTTTGGCTAAGTGATATCTATATTCTTTGGATCAGTATTCTTGATAAAAGTACAAGACTCTTTGTTTCCTTTATCCTTTTGTAACATAACCTTGGTCTATACTTATGTAACCATGTTGGCAGTGATATGATCAATTTCTTCTTTAGGAGGCATCCTTAAGGTCACTTCATTCTTGGATGACACAATATTACAAGTTATGTTTACGTCATCATCTTCATTTGAGAAGATTTACTAATTTATTATATTATGGAATTTTATTATGTCATGAACATCATATTCATTATCGTCACATTCAAAAAAAATGTCATACTATAATCTAACCATATTACATCCAACCATCCTCATAATCAGTCTATTCTTCATTTCCATCTTGATCATTAGCAAAGGACAATGCAACAACATAATATTTTGATGCATGGCGTAAATGACAAATCATACACCACTAAGGGTCATCAACCATGTTGATAGATTTTTTTGTAAGGGATTGGACATACTCTTTTCACTAGTTTTTTAGTAGGAGGAACAATAGGTTTCCCATCCTTCCATTGTGTGGTATAAGGATAATTCTACATCTTAGGCTTCTTGTTGTAATAATTATTGAATTTGGGCTTGTGACATTTTTTTTCTTTCTTATTATCATGGTATGCTAGTGGATTTATATTCTTAAGAAGATTCAAGACTTGACTTATTGTATCATCTTCAGGTTTCTTGGTTGCAATCAACTTGTCACCTTCTTTCTTATTTCCCCTTGGATTAAATAACTTTGGATCATCCCTTCCTCCTAACTTACCAGAGGCATTTATTTTATTCTCTATGTCCACAACCATCTTATAAGAATCTCCCAATGTTCTAGGGTCCTTTCTATTGAGGATATAAGCCATCTTACTATCAAATGCATTGAAGTAAGTTGTAAGACACACATCTTCCTCTAATCTCATTACTTGGATTTAATTGTACATCCCTTTTTGGAAGCTTACATTGAAGTCAAAGGTAAACTCATTTGGGCTCTTTTTTATATTACTAAAATCATTTAACATAAAATCAGCATTGGTATTATCACCATACTCCTCCTTGAAGAGATTCTCCAAATCATTCCATGAGCTAATACTATAATCGCACAATTTCTTAAATGAATCTCTGGCATATTCTATCAATGAGTGAACAAATAACTTCATCACCACATCCTCACATTCCACCTCATTGTCATTAAGCATGTCAATAAAATTTATAAGGTGATATTCACTAGTTACTTTTGGAAATATAGTTAGTTAGATGTCTTGATGGTTTTCATTTATGGCAACATATACTTAGAATTTCATTTATGCATTCAGATACATAAAATTGTCTAAGTATTTAATAGTTTGCAGGATTACAGTGAATAGATATTCTTAGTATAGATGATGCATAGAGAGTTATCTTATGAAAAATTTGGTGACACCTTCATGGTAATGTGTACCAATGCACATGTGTGTATGGTCAATATGGTGCAAGTTATAGTAAGTTTAACTTTGCTAGTATTTAACAATGTAGAATAGAGCATAGTAGAAAATAGAGCTATATAACTTAGGATTACTATCTCGATTTCAAAATAATTACTAAGTCATTTTAAGCTGACTATGTGGATATTATTTTTTATTATGTCAAGTGTGTGAAACATTGAAGCTGATTGAGCAACAATTTATGAAAGTGCAACGTATAAGTAAAGATCTTATGTTGTGCAAATAGTGTGTAAGTGTGGTACATAGAAAATAGATGTGATGAGTAGATACTATGAAAGTTGCATGATTGGATGTGATATGTGAACTATTGTGAGAACCATTTGCAAGGATTATGTGATGTGAAATATGATGTAAGATCAGAGAAAGTGTGAGTTATAATAACAAGCAAGTATTGCGTGTATATCTACTCTATGAAGGAACTAAATTATATAATTGCTTGTTAGGTCAGTGGGGTCTTCTTTCATACATTATAATTGATCTACCAACTCCTACCATGGTTAAGGTTTCTAACAAGGACTTGAGACACTATATGTACTTCATAAACTCCTAATAGGTTCAATATCCTTAACTGAATCCTATTGTTTAGTGAATCATCTAGTGGGTACCATCCCCACTAGGCTTTTCCCTTTGCCAAGGTTTCCCTATTAAAAAAATAACAGTGTTATGAGTTCTCTATGTGTATGGTTATATTTATTGTTTAGCATTGCTGGTTTACCTTTGTATGCAAGTTATAAAGTAATTAATGATATTCAATTGTTGGCAAAATTTTGTAGAATACTGATTCACCTTGCCAACCCCTCTTAGCATTATCTATTTCTAAAAATTGGGATTAGATCATAGTTACTTTGAAAAGGCTTAACATCTTCAGTAAGATCCCAATGAATATGGAATAGTTGAAGAAGAAACTTGAAGAAGCTCTTGAACATATTGACCTTCTAACTAAAGAGAGAGACAACTTAAAAAATACATACAAATATGAAAATGTCTACATTGGTAAATTGAAAGATGATATTGAAAATCTAAAGTCTAGCAAAGAATCATTTGTGAAAACTAGTGTTAATGATGATACACAAAATCTCAAGAAAGAGAATGAGATCTTGAAACATGAGTTGAAAATTGTTCAACTTAAGTTGAGTCTTAAGAGTGGTGGCAATAAGAGTGAACCTAATTTAAAATATGAAAATGTAGACTTTAGATCCCAATTAAGTCAAGTGACATCTAAATTAGGTTCTATTAAGATTGAACAGTCAAAGTTGGAAAAATAAACAAGATGATTCATCCAAAGAGGTGAGACATGAATTCAAAGGGATATGTTTCATATGCAATGAAATTGGACTTATGAAGAGAGATTGTATAGGTAATTTTTTAAACCTATTACTAATTTGTCTTGTTATAATTTTCATGGTTATGGACATAAGACAATAGAATGTAAGAAACCTAAGTTTGTTGACAATAATAAGAATAGTAAAATATTTAGGATTACTAAAAATATAGGTAATGGAAGAAATAGATCATAGAGAATATCTAATGATTGAGAGAAACCTAATGGTGAGATAAAGAAATTTGTTTCTTACAAATCTAACAATATTGGACATATTGCAAGGAATTGTAGAGCACCTGAGAATCAAAATGAGAATAATAAGAGGATAAATGCACCTCTATATCAATTATGCAATAACTTGGGATAGAAAAAAAGAATCTACAGAATGGATAGAGGTAACTTTGATAGGAACCTTAATCACATAAGGAACAAGAGGAATGAAAATAGATGCAAGAACAATAAAAAAAAAGTAGTCAAGGAACATGTTGATAAATTCAAAGAAGCATTTGTGAAGGCTTGCAATCTCAAGAGTTCACATAGTGTATTAAAAAAAAAATTCTTTGATGCATGTGATGGAAAGTTGATGTCATAGATTATTTGTGACTCAACCTATCTAAATTAAGCTATTATAGTAAGCAACAAAGCATCAGTGGTCAGAACTAATGTTAGGGAATGACTTAGAGATTGTGCAGTTAACAAAAGGTAGAAGACATAGAGAGAAAGCTATGGTTTAGTGTGCAAGTCTCGATTCGATCATAGTAAGAGGGAATTTTAAGATCAACATCAATGGTAAACATAGACAATATTCTAAGCTTGTGGTAGATACACATATAGTGTGCAATTGGATTCAAAATTATTTAAGAATCAAAAACAAGATTTGATGTACATCATTTGTTTATACGAAGTGTCTTGAGCAAATTGAAGAGTGATTTTGTTAGAAATTGAAGTGTGAAGAAATTTTGTAAAGACTAAAGTTGTTAAAGCCCTAAAACACAAATTTGAGGTATTTTATGGAATATTGAATCTAGTTTCTCAAAGAATTTATAGTTATTTAGGAATGGCTAGTCAAAGAGTGCATGATGTTAGTGATAGGCCAAGGTATGAGTTCAAGAAAAACCCATTTGCTTCTTTACTATACGATCCTCTAGGAACATTTTTGTAAGTTCCAAAAAATTTGTTACATGTAGAGGATATAAGGAATTATATACATTGCAAAATTGAGAGCATAGGTGATGAGGAGATTCACAAGGACTTAAGAGTCATGTGTAATAATGACTTATCCCTAAAGTCTGAATATGCACACCTTAAATATTTGAATTAGGTGCAGTATATGTTCTATGCAAAATTTTGACAATCATGAGTGGACCCAAATTATACTAAGCAGAGTTCACGATGATGTGTTATGGTTAGGTGATGCATAGATTATCATTGAGAATGACCTAATCCACAAGGTTACATGATTTATAAATGAATGTTATAATCTTGTTAATGAGAAAAGTGTTAGAAAATTGGTGTAGACAAACTTGAAAACCAAGTTCAATGGAAGAAATATGAGAGTTGATCCTATTTAGGATAAAGTAGTCAATTTTTTGACTAAAATCTTAGCGTACAAGTTGAACCATAGATGAAGAGTAAACTCTATAGTAGTTGGATTCTTTCATACAACATATGTGATGACCATTGAAAGGAAAAAAGATAATTTATAGGACATTGTCAGAGTTTAACTTTTGGACAATATTGCAAAGATAAAGAAAACTAAGAGCATAATATTTAGATTGAGTCCCTATTGACTCATTTATTATTTTATGTTTCTAAGAAGTTTATTGTAGTAATTAATTGGGATAGCAATGAGTGTACAATGAAGATTGTAGCTCAAAGATATAGATCTAAACCTGAGAATGTTAGACACATTGATATTGATAGAACGGTGAAGAAATTTTAGTCTAAGATGAAATTGAGGTATAGGATACCATGCAAGAGAGTAGTTCTAGAAGCTTAGAAGATTATGATGATGATGATAAACCTATTGAAAAAGATGCATAGGAAACCAAGATAGCCACAAGTAAGAAAGAATGGAAACTAAAGGTATATAATCTGAACATGTAGATTATAAACGATGACAATTTTTTTTAGTAAAATTAATTTTATAGTAGTATAGTATTATAGATAGGAGACAATTAGAGAATGCCATAATTTGAAATATGATTATAAGAAATAAAATATTTGATAGAATTTAGAATAAGATTCTAGAAGACCTATACAATAGGTTGATCAATAGAAAGAGAATGGTATTAGAAGAAGATCTGAATATGAGGATCTCATCCATAAATAAGTTATACGATGTTGGATCAAAAGAGAAATCTAAGACAATTTTGAATGGTATTGATCCCTTACTGAGGAAGAAAAGAAGAGAAATTCTTCTAATGGGAGGCAATTATGAGGAGGTTAAGCAAAAAATAGAGAAGGCTATAGTGGAATATATGTCCTCAGTACATAAGGAGAGTGTGCAAGAAAAGGCTAACAGTCTAGTGTATGTACAAGAAGATATACCTTCTAATGAAAAGGAAGAGGATGAAGGGAGATAACAAGCACTATCTCCAACTCACATTGTTATCGATATGAAATCCATACAAGTGGATAGTATGCACATAATTGTCGATACAAAGAAGTATCCATTTATAGCATATAGGGAAAATATTGTTGGAAATATCTCTGGCTATACCAATTCTGATGATGAAGAGGAGGAGATAAAGAAGAAGAAAAGAAGAGAAGGAAACATGAAGAAAAGAAGAGGAAAAAAGAAGAATAAAAGAAGGAGAAAGAAGAAAAGGAAAAGAAAATGATAGAAGAAGAATAGAAGAAGAAGAAAGAGGTTGAGGAAAAGAAGAGTGTAGAGGAATGAGTGAAAAAAACTATTGTATCTTCATTAGTATTAGTAGCTACAAAATTAGTAGTAGTACCTATTCTATTTAATGATGAGGAACAAAAAGAGCTAATGGGCACCTTAAGAAAATTGTTTGAGAAAAACAAATCTGTAAAGTCTTTTGAGAAGACTATTGCTAAAGTCTTGGAGTGCACATAGAAGATAGTTTCAACAACTATAGCTAATCCATACTTGCAAGATAAGGAAAAAGAGTTGTTGAAGACCTTTGATGGGGAATTCAAAACCTTAGCTAAAGTACCAACAACACAAGCATAAACATAGTGTGCATTAATGTGCACAATGATTTGAAGAAACTTGATGGAAACATCAAGGGATTAAGACAGTATATTGCTAAAGGTAAGAATTTATATGGATAGTGTGTAATGTCCTATACTTATCTAATTTTGATATAGAGATCAAATTCCATATGAGTGAGCTTCAATCACTTAGTACAAGATTGCAACAACCAGAGATCAGAATTGAAGATTCTAAGAATGAGATTGAGAAGATCCACAATGCTATCAGAAGCATTGAATTTGACAAGGAGAAAGTAATAAGAAGATTCTCTATTCTCAAAGAATATATAGAACCCAAAATTATAATTTTTTAGAGGCAAATGGAGGAATGCCTTTTCAACAAAGAATTCCTATGACAATTTTTCCCATATTAACTTCAACATAGTTGAAGTGGAATCCTATGAACTTTGCACACTCATTAGTATATCAGATACAATCAAAGGCAACTGGAAGAATGAATTTGATAGAATGAAGATTGATTTTATAGACTGCATATCCAGAATGATGAGCTAATCAACAACATGCAAAAAGTTTTTGTGATACAATTTTTGACACCTTTGCTATTGATGTCAAAGGGTGAGTATTATTAGAAGAAAATTACATATAGATGTAAATATAAATATAAAGGGGGGCTTATGTATGTATCAAATGTAAAGGAATGATAAGGAATGTAATGGTCCATCAAAACATGAATAAAATTGTTATGTTTTGAAGTCAATTTGTGAGTAATTATTTTATTTTATTTTATTTTGTATTCAATCATTTTGCCACTTAGCCAATTTTCCAAATGTTTCCATCAATGCCAAAGGGGGAGATTTTGAGAAATATGGTTAGTTAGATGCCTTGATGGTTTTCATTTATGGCAATATATACTCAATATTTCATTTATGCATTCAGAGGTAGAAAATTATCAAGTATTAGACAGTTTTTAGGACTACGGTGAAAATATCTTATTAGTATGGATGATGCACAAAGAGTTAGATTATGTGCAATTGATGAAATATTTATGACACCTTCATGGTAATGCATACCAATGCACATATGTGTATGGTTAGTATGGTGCAAGTTATAGTAATTATCTTTGTTTGTATTTAATAGTGCAGAACAAAGCATAGCAAAAAATAGAGTTGTATGACATTAGGAATTATATTGATTTTAAAATAATTACTAAGTCATGTTAAGCCAACTATATGTATATTATTTTATATTATGTCAAGCATGTGAAGACATGGAAGCTGACTAAGCAAAAAATTTTGAATGCACAAGGTATAAGTAATGATCTTATGTTGCACAAATAATGTGTAAGTGTATTGCACAACAAATAGATGTGATGCATGGATATTGTGGAAGTTGTATGATTAGATGTGACATAAAAATAGTTTTGAGAACCATTTTTGAGGCTTATGTGATGTGAAATATGATGTAGGATCAAAGCAAGTGTGTGTTATAACAACAAGCAAGTATTGTATGTATATCTATTCTATGAAGGAACTAAATTGTATAATTTCATGTTAGGGCAGTGGGCTCTTCTTGCATGCACTATAATTGATCTACCAAATCCTAATAGGGTTTAGGCTTCTAACTAGGCCTAGTCCTCTAACAAGGGCTCAAGACACTATATGTACTTCATAAACTCCTAACAAGGTCAATATCCTTAACCATCTATTATTGTTTAGTGAATCATAAATAATGGTGTTATGAGTTATCTATGTGTATTGTTATATTTACTATTCAAAATTGTTGGCTTACTTTCATAAGAAAGTTATAAAGTAATTAACAATATTTAGTTATGGGAAAAAAAATTTAGAGTATTGATTCACTCGTGCCCCCCTCTCCCCACCTCTTAGTATTATCCATTTCTAATAGTTATGGCATTATTTTGTTAAAAAATTGATGACCTTATCTCTCAAATCATTGGAAATAAGATGGGGGATCCATGTATGAATAAACAAGATATTTTCTTATATTTCTCCATATAAATGGGTCTTCTTTAGAATCCTATAACATTTGAAGTACTTGCTCCAACAACTTGGTTTTTTATTGGGATTTGAGTTTGTTGGGATTAATGAGTAGTAGGTATTTGACTACTTGTTATGGATGAAGTGGCAAGTGATGACTAAGATAAAGTTTGTCTTGTTACAACTAGTCCAAATATAGGAATAGATGGCATGGCTTGTGAAGGATGGTTTGGCCATGAAGCCAGGGCAGAATTGGATTTGATAAAAATGTATTTTCCTTCTATTTTTTGGAGCTTGAGCTTCATTTTCAACCTTTTCAATTTCTTTGGCCAAATATTCTCTTTCTTTTTTGGCTTTCTCTAAATGTAAATCAACTTTAGACGTAACAAGACTTGTAGATGAGTTAGAAAGAACATGATGCTCATTAATCTATATTCCTACAACCTTTAGCTTTCCTTTGTCAAGGTCCTTTATAATCAAGTTTATAATCTCCTTTTCAAGTGGGATTATATGATTAGACTTGGGAAATAACATGATCTTCCTTCTCTTTTAGAAGGTGTTCTTGCTCTTAAACATTAGATCTAAATTGTCTACATCTCCTAACACATCAGGATGCAAGGTAGAAGATCTTTCTTCTAACTTCCTATTTTGTTCTTGCAAGGAATCCATTCTCCTAAGAAAGTTGTCCCTCTCAATGACAATATTCATGGTAATTTTTCCCTTCTCCTTCTCCAAATGTATGTGTTTCACATCTTCTTCAACAACATTTTCTCTTAAAATTTCCACTTTAGTAAGAAGATCATCAAGATTTGTGGTTGTTGCTTTTAATTCTGTAGGATCACTCAAATTAGTGGGGTTTATCTCAACGAAAGAAACATTAAGGGCATGTGATTTGCTTCATTAAATACTTCTAGGTCCAATATGTTGATTTATTCCTCCTAAATTACTAGACCAAAAAGTAGTATCCCTGATAGATGACACCATTTGGTCCTAGTAGGGATGATCATCATGAAAATGTGTATTGAAAAGATTACCCAAGAGCCTAGTATTCTCATAGTTAGAGCTACGAGACAAGACTTCTTTCTCAACTATAGGCTAGAAATGAAAATTATCTCTTAGTTTCCATGCTTGACTAGTTTCTCCTTCCTTGTTAGGCCAATTCTTCTTACAACCCTTTGGTAACTCTATATACAAAGGTACATTTGGCTTTTAGCTTACATAGGCTCTTTTATTCTTCCTTCTATAAGCCATTCTTCATTTTATTATGAGCACTAGTTAGCAAAAACTAAGACTAGGTTCCCACCCACTAGGGGATAAACTTTTTTATAATGGCTAAAAGATAAGAAACTTCATGGAAATAATACTTCTAAAAATAGATCTAATAGATGGATCCAACCTAGGTGATTTAATATTGTATATTTTGGGAATGTAAACTCTATATGAAAAATAAAGTGCTTGTAAGCATACCATACATCACACAACTCTTGGGTAATGGGATAATTTTTCAAATTCTGACTGTTTGTCACTAAAAATGAACCAATACCCAAACACAAGCACAAATTGGAAAGGATAAATAAATTTGAATGGATAGCTTAAAATAGAGATTCCAACACTTCAGAAATAATTTCTTTCATAGGCTTCCTAGTAGAGTTGCCATTTTGTTGGTGTTTTAAACAAACTATAGGTTGTATAAAACCTTGCTCTAGGAAGTAGAGAAAAGATTAATGTCTAAGGATTAGCTAGTTCTCATATTCAACAAAAATTTCCTCAGATGTAGACCAACTTCAACAAAACACACATGGGCTTTCTACTCTTTAGGATTCTGCAAGGCCAATGTGGGCACACCTAGGGATTAAGAAGGATTCTTCTTTGATTTTATTCTTCAATATTTTCTCACTAATATTATTCTCTTTAAATCTATCCCTTGTAGAAGATAAAATGTTGACAATATCTTTGATATTGTAATCAACTTATGCATGACAATAGGTGACTATAAACTCCAAGAATGCTATTACAATAAGAGAATGACTAGAAATGTAGTTGCTTATTATAGAAATGGAAAATTGATTTTGATTAATATGTGTATTGTGCAACCACATGACCACATCAATTTGCATCTAACTTAATGACCATTGCCTTAAATATTGTTACACAAAGTCAAACCATTAAACCTAGACCTATTTAATTGACTTGCAATTAAACTTATCAAATGTTAACCCTAAATTTCATTCATATAATATCCCTAACTTATACCTAGAAACCCTATCAATTCATAAAAGAACTTACTTAATTCTTTGAATCAAAAGAAATTAATGAAAATATATACTACTAATCTAAGCTACATTAAATTGAAAAAACCTTACTCATTTCAATCTTAAAAATAATAGATACATGAAAATGGAGACAAAACTTAGAGACACAGTTATGCATAACTCTCCTTTGTATTAATTTTTGTTGAAAGCCATGCATTAATGATATGAAACTCAAAATCTTACTCAAGATGTGACAAAACCTATCATTCAATAGTTATAGTATTCTTAGATTTACAAACTTGAATACATAATACAATTGACAAAAAACCTAGACCGACTATAATTAGCATAACACTAAAATTCTACAGACTTCAGACATCTATTCCACATCTTGGGAACCCTTTAATAAGAAGGATTGCAAAAAAAATTGGATGGGAGGACACATGTCAAAATTTGGTTTAAAAGTAAATGCATAGATACTTTTCTTGATATTCCTATTTAACAATACATTCTTTGTATTCAAACAAAATTTGGAAAACAATCCTATAATTGGTAGGTGGTACTTTTTGCAAGTGTCTTTAACATAATTTTTTTATATACTTTTAACTTCCTAGTGCTTTCCTTGTATTTTATATCTATTTTGTCTCTTCTTCCTTTATTTGTATCTTTAACTACTTAATCACTTTCCCCTTATGGTAAATCCTTTATTTATTCTATGATCATCCAAATGGCTATGCCTATGTCCACATCAAGCCATGTGGCATCTTTGATACCATTTATTTATTTGAGGCACTATTCAATTTGGCATCAGTTATAGCTTTAGCATCTACAGTTATCTTTCCAATATCTACCTTTGACTTATACAACATATCTATCAAATCATAAAATACTGCAACCTCTACCTCACCATTGTAGTATGCCAAAAATATGGAGTTGTTCAAAATGTTGTCAAAAGAGGATAAACACTCTATATTTGACTTCTCCATCATTATCCATAATTGTGGGTAAAAAATATTATGTGTTCCTTGCTAGACTCTAATTCATCTTCATCTGCCAACATAGCTTGTCTAGTCATATCCTCTATTTCAGGTATATGGCCCTTTATTTGTATTCCCCTATCTTCAATCTCTATAGTAGATCTAAAAATGTTTTTCAACACTACAACCTCATTTCCTAGCTAGAGTTTTTTTTGTTCTAGGACATATTTTTTCCTCATTTCCTACTCATATTGCCTCATGGTCTTGATATATCTTTCATAGGCTCCTTTCAGCCATTATTTCAAGACATCAATTATGCTTTTCCCTAACAGTGACACTAAAGTGTGAAACTCATAAGTTTAGTTTTTCGAGGTATAATACACATTTTAAAATATAGCATTTCCCTTAGGAGATTATTTGATCTCCATGAGATTGAGATTTTGATGATCTAGAGTTAAACTCCATATTGTCATGGTTTAGGCATCAATATTATATCAGACCATCTCAACTCCCCTTGCTGATTTTCATCCTCAAATGAGATTGTCTTTCCTTGCCTCCTCATTTGATCAAGCAAAAATGAGGAACTGATATCTCATCTTGGGAACAAAATCATTCCACTTCTTTGGATTATCTTTCTAGCTTGTTCATTAGAGCTACCTAGTTTCATCTATAGAGACAACTCATTTTACATTGATTTGAACAAAAAGCTCTTGAATTTTTAGTTTTGATGAAATTTTCATCACTCATGAAATCATTGGCTTCAATGATTATATCATTATTCATTTAAGCTTGCAGATACAACTTTTTATCCCTTTTCTCATCCTTAGTGGCTTGAGTTATTAGACAATTTCTCCTTACAATATTGAAGTACTATTTGTTCCTTAGTATGATCTACATGGATTCTTGTTGACCCTTTTGTGGAATATCCACCATTTTTTTGTTCTTGATCCTCTGTTGAGCCCATTCTGAAGTTTTAGCTTGATCTGCATCATCATCACAAGAGTTAGGATCCACCTTTTTTTCTTCTTCTAGTACTTGTGCTCATACCTAATCAAAGTTTTAAATTGATGTTTCAAACATATACTAGTAGTCTAATTTAGGATGGAATCCCTTGAAGGATGGATCTATCTTTCTCATCTCCTACTCAAAACTTAAGACATCTTTGTATTTGACTATTCTTTCTCTAAAAAAACTCTTGTCTAATTAGTCAACAATGAAATCCTCCTCCAATAAACACTTTGTTGGAGGTAAAGTATATTCCATGATTTCTTTGAAGCATTTTTTAAAATCTCCTACTGTGGTTCATCTACACAAAAATGTTCCCATTTTGACAACTCAGCCTAAATATTCTCTATTTAATCAGAGTAACTGCCAAAATATTTCTATGAAACCTAATCTCTTTGGGATATATTTTGGTAGAAGATGAGGTGGAAAATGGCACCCATAAATTCTAATAACAATATAATCTTTGAACAAAAAAGAACTCCCCTAGTCATGTCCTAATTGTTTCCCTGCACCAAAATATAGGTTGGCCTTAACCACCTTTACAACACTTCTAGGTAGCCTTTCATTAACAACTCCTATCATTTTTATGACAAGGTGTACAAAGTCATTATAAAAAGAAATAAAATTTGAATATGGGCAGAATCTTTGGCATACCCTTGTCCATTTTTGTATAGGTAGCATTTCTCCCAATTCCTGTTTACACTCAAAGAAACTCTAATCAAAGAATTGTACATTTCTAAATAGGATTAGATGCATGATCAAGGAGTAATGATGAAACCAAAAGTTCTACATTCTTCTCCCTTGTGCAACAATAATTTCATCATGGATTTTATTGGTGATGTAAGTTACAATATCATATCCAACATTTGTGTTTGGGTCTTTGATATTCAAAGCCATGACCTAATGCCTGCCAAGTGAATTCATGGTTCCATCTAAACCTAGGGCTTTGTTTAAACCAAAATAATGTTCTTCATATATCTTTGAAAGAACTCCAAGGACATAAAGTCTTCCACCTCCTTCTTCTTTGGAATTTCCCCTTTCTCTTTCTTGGACATTGGGATGTACCTTGTCATTGTTCATCCCATGTAGAAGTTCTTCTAATTCTTAAAGTTCTCATTTAATTTGTCCATGTCAATAGGTAATGAGATTGGACCTCCAAAATCAAAGGCTTCTATAAATGTATCCTTATGCAGTGCCAATAATATGCTTCTATCTTTCTTATGGTAGCACTTTCTAAATAGATTGAAGGATTTTATCAATGTATTAACTAGATCAACATCCACAAAGAGCTCGGGGATAATTATCTTTCCTAGGTTTCTAGTCTAAGGTTCAAAATTAGAACCTTCTCTATTCTATTTTTGTAGAAAACCCAAAATAATTCACTATTTTTCCTATCACAAACCTCCACATCTCTCCAAAATACATAGCCCAGTTTTTAAACACATGATCATTGGCAGAATGTGCATTGGAAGAACTAGGTAGAATTTGCATCCATTCATCCAAAAATGGACTAGGTATTTTTATTTTTGATGTAGACTCTTTAATATATGCTTGTGCAATCAATTCACCTTCTTTCTACTCTATTTCTTCAAAATATCACAATCAATTTTAAAAGCTATATGTTGGAAATTTATTCAAATTTACTCTACAACTAAAACCGTGCTCTAAAATTTCAAAAACTTTTGTAACTAGTAATAAAATATTTGTTTTTATTAGAATGTATCTATTTCTGAAAAATGGAGCATGTAATTAATAACATTAAAACTAGCATGCTTGAAATCCTACCAATCCTCAAAAAGTTGGCAATATCTTCACTTTTTGACTATGCATACTTCTAGCTCAAATCTCTTTTTTAATCTCTTACATGGTAATTTAAAACTCTTTTATCCTTTTAAAACTAAAGGTTGCAAATTTTTTATTCCTCTTTATTTGCCACTTCACTATGGTTTTCTACCTTTCTTTATTTTGAGCAAAAACCATGTAAAAAATGATATCTTAACTATTTTGTAGCTTCAATACCCTTTTTTCTAACTAGCAAGCCAAGCTTGTAATGTTGTGTTTCCTAGAAATCACCACTTTGCATCTCTATTTCTTTACTTATCATCTAAGCTTGTGAAACTACACTTTCTTTATTCAATCCTTTACTACTTCCTTGTAATTATTTATCACTTCATTTTACTAACTAGTGTAAAGTAGTGATGGCCATAAAACTAATTATCTCGCATCTTTGTGGCCCTTTAACCCTTTGATTTATAAACTATAGTGACCTAGAAAAATAGATATTTGACATCTTATTGCAACATCATTATTTACATTTTGAACTATCACTTCAACCTATGAAGTGACAAAACCCTTTAGACTGACATTTTCACAACTTCTCTGCAATTAAGGACTTAACATCTTCATCTCTTGTGATTTTGTGATGACTACTTTGAATGAATTTTAAAAAAAATTGTTAGCTTAGTGACCAAAAACTTTAACTACAAATCAGACCTTGCAAAAATGCAATAGCTATTTCTCTTAACTATCAAATGCTCTTTGCTACTTTGTAACTCAAATTTTTTATTCACTACTTAACCATGCAAAGATATGATTTATAAGATTTCATCATTTCCAACCTTTATTTTAAGTTAAACTTAACCTCTTATGAATTTTTGATGGCTTAGACTTTAACTGTGTTAACCTTTTGTCACTGCTTCACAATTTAAAATATATTAACTACTGCTATTACCTTTCACACATTTGTGACTTGGATTTTATAGTTTATCTGGTAGCTTACGATGGAGTGATAGCTATTTAACTTTAACCATTTCTTTATTTCATGGTCTCATGACCACAAACTTTAACTACAACTTTAGCCCTATGAAACCATGATCATAATCTTTCATTGCTTAGAAACTATAATCTCATGTTAACTTTAACTACATACAAGGTTGTCATTGTTCAAACTTTGACTACCACAATTATCTCCCGCACCTTCACAAGTTAAAATTATATAATCTAGAGCCAAACCATGACCATGTGATCTTTAGTGAATCTCTCATTTGCAACTCTAACTTGAAAGTTAGCACTAACATCTATGATGTCACAATGACCATGTTGATTACTGTTCCACTACTTTGTAGTTGCCAAAATAGTTGGATCTCAAACTAGAATGTTAAAGCAGTTGAAAGGATTTCATGAAATTGCAACTTGAAAAACTTTTAAAAGGCATTGACTTATAATATGAAAATGATCAAAGGGCTTAGGGATATAAAATCAACATATAACCAAAATTTTAATGTATCACTATTTGATACTAGCACATCAATTTATGAACACATCAACAAAATATATGACATGACTATTTCCCTAGGGTTTTTTTAATAAGGAAAAAATATATTTTCAGAAACTCTAAGCAACTGAAATAAACTTTCTTCCTTATTTTCATAGGATATCACAAAATTTTTTGCTAGTTGAAGCATTAGGCCATAAAGTAGTATGTTATGGTTGTCATTTATAGAAATATATAGCTTACTTTGAGAAGGAAAAATGGAAGTGTCAGGATTTAAAGAGATAAAAATAGTAATTGCATGCAAATGTATCCAATATTAGAAAATAATAATGCACATAGAAGAGAACACAAGACATAAGGATTTGACATGTTTCACCTAATCCCTAGGCTACATCCACTAAAAAATGAGTCCAATATTTTATTATCTAGTGAACATAACCTAATTACAACTCAATATAGTTATCGTTAACTCTAAGCAATTTTATATAAAGTTTTTTTCCTTACAAAATTAGGGTCCTATAGAATTATCGTTATTCCATGAGGCTCCCACTAGATTGAACCACCCTAGTATTAGTTGTTCCTTTATTCTATTTAGTCTAGAAGACTAAAGGAAGTTAAAGAGAAGTTTAGATTCTTCCTTGTTAGTAAATTTGTAAACATACCTATTAGATTTTCATATGTATGTATCTTGTCCATCTTTAACTATCATGTTAGGATGAATATTGATGATACTACTTTTGGGAGTATCATGGACATTGGAGAGTCTTGGAATGTTGCATTCATGACTATGTTTGTTATTTATGTCAACATAGCATGGTATCTATGAAGACTGGATGAGTAGCAACCAAAGATATTGATGGTATGGATAATGGTTTGATTGGCTAGTGATGCACAATTATGGATATGTTCAAAATAGTGTCTTGATGACATGGTCAAGTGCACAAAGTCTGAGTCGAAGATGTATAGAAGTTGTACTTGATTTACAAAGAGCATTTTAGAGACAGAGTATTGGGAATGAAGTTTTTGATGGTTGTTAGCTATCTTGCATCTAAGATGTAGTGAAGAGATGTGCAGTTAGGAATTATGAGAGGATAGTTAGTGGATGATGTGAGCAAGTGTGCAAGCTTTAGTATTGCATATGTGAAGTTTTGTATAGACTATGAGCTAAAAATGTTATTGTAATTATAATTAATTAATTATCTTATTATAATTAATTAGGAAAGCCTCAAGGGTCACTCAAGGAATTATTACAAAGATATGGTATAAAGGAAATATATTTTCTTTGTTTATGGAGTGTGTCTATTTTTGGAAGTGTGAAGTGTGAAAAGGAGTAGAGTTCTTGTTGAATGCATGTAAGAAATCAAATGAATTATTGGATGTGAGATTTGTGATTTGATTATAAGATTTAAAAGAGAAGAGGTCTAGTTGATAGTGTTGGAAATATGAGTGGAGTAACTAAGAGGGGAGGGGTGAATTACTTACCACTAAAATAAATCCTAGACCCCTTTGGATGTTAGTACAAAATAAACTTTGAAAATTGAATATTATTGATGCTTGGGAAACACACATAAAATGTTGTAACTTGGTAAATATTGAATATGCTCACTAAGTACTTAACATGAAAATATTAGATGTTATCTATGACTACCATTATTTTAATTTAGATTCAAATACAAAAAAGAAAATAATATGAACACAATTGACACCAAGATTTAATGTTGAAACCTAATTTGAGGAAACCACCAATTGCAACTAGTTACTATTTTCACTCTTTTGAAATGAGCCCTATTAGGACCCAACACTATTAAAGGTTACAAAACACATTGTTAGGTGTGAACCTATTAGAGGATTTAATCACTTTGTTAGAAGTGGCCTTGTTAGAGGTCGTTAGACAATTCAATAGAACTGCCACCTTGATAGAGGTTTTACAAATAGCTATCAAGCCAACTCTGTTAAAAGTTTAGATATTTATTACAATTCTTAGAAAGTAAAAATGAGATGATATAATTCTTGATGCAATTGAATTTCTAATTATAGATCTCTATTTTGGCTTGTGCTTGATCCTTCCTGATCAAATATATCTTTTCAGCTTCACAAGGATATTTCACTTATCCTTCTAATTCACTTCCTTATTGCATCATTAGATCTTCAAAATCTTCCATGCATTCACACTCTTACACACTTCCAAATACTCACCTTGACATTATACTTATACCATTCATATTGTCAAGTTAGCTCATATACAACTTAGAATAACTAATATTCATCACCTTAGTAAGCTAGAACCAATAAATTAATTAATTAAACTTTAAATTCCAGAACAAGAAAATTCTTCGTTAGCCAACCCTACTTAGTAGGTACTAACTTAGAAATGATTTTCTTGTGTTAACATTCCTTTGACACTCAAGTGAACTTGGTAGACATTGTCTTTTGAACTAGGAAAATACAGAAATGCTCAGCAGACACAAAAAACTATCTTCACTACCTAAGTGAGCTCGGCATGCAATGACTGATAATGATATGACATTTGTGTAACTATAAAGAAAACAAAAATTAATCAATTGTGTCCAAAAATCTCCCTCTTTTTCATTGATGGTAACACAACATGTCATAAAACAATGAATTTTTTATTTTATGAAAACTTTCTCTTTTAGTATGAACTTTTTCTACCTTTAGTTTTTCCCTCTATTAGAAAAATTTTGTCTACAAAAACTTCTACCAAGTTTATTCTTCCTCAAAAACATCTATATGATAGCACAATCCTCCCTCTTACACAAAACTTATCCATCTAATTAAAATTTCTTATGAGATATGACAATAAACTTCTCCCTCTTTGACAACACATGCCAAAGACAACAAATTTGTTAATATCAATGTACCTTAAGTAATAATTCATTTGCAATATACCTTTGCCAATACTACACCAACTGATTGAACTTCTAAAGGTTCTAGTTGATGTATCACTAAACTTTTTTAGTGAGCTTTAGATAGGGAAATGACCCTAGCTTAAACCTCTTAGATGCAAAAATGCATGCTTAGGTAATGGCTTGGTGAATATGTCTACAATCTATTCTTTTGTATTTACATATTTAAGAAGTGATATTTTATTGCAATGTGCTTTGTTTCAGTATGCATCACTAGATTCTTTGATATATTGATTGCATTGGTGTTATTACAGTATATGACTATTGGATCTTTGATCTCTATCTTCATTCCTTCCAATAGTTGTTTGAACCAAAAAATGCTAGAACAATTAACTATTGTTGCCACATATTCTACCTTTGCTATGGATTAAGAGATACAATTTTGTTTCTTGCTTGTCCAATACACTAGTGTTTTACCAAGATAGAATGCTCCACCACAAGTACTTCCTACCCAATTAGCATCAATGAGCACCTTTAATTCTAAATTACCTCCAAGTTTGTACCATAATCCATAATCTTGAATACATTTTAGATATCTCATGATTCTCTTGATTTCCATCATGTGATTTTCTTTGGGATTTGTTTAGAATCTTAACACCACACCAAATGCTAATGCAATATTAGGCCTTGTATGCACTACATACTACAAATTTCCAATCATTGATTTGTATGTCATCTAATCTACTTCCTTTGAATCATCATTTTTGGAAAGCTTATCTCTAGTAAACATTGGGATTCCAGCTAGTCTTGAATCTTCCATTCCAAATATATTTAGTATCTCCTTTATATATTTAGATTGTGTAATGTATATATCATTTTTGTTCTATTGAATCTGTAATCCAACAAAGAATTTTATCTTTCAAAACATACACATCTTATTTTTTGATTTCTTCTAAAAATGCTTTGCATAAGTAATCATTTTTTGTGAATAAGGTATCATCAAAAAATATTTCTACAAATACAATTCTTTTGTCTAGTCCTTCTTTAACATATAGGCTACTATTATCATTTATTCTTTAAAAGCCAATCAATATCAAGTAATTATGACATCTTTTATACCAAGCTCTGGGAGCTTGCTTGAGATCATATAATTCCTTATGTAATTATTAGACCATGTCTCTTTTGTTAGGATCTACAAAACCTTCTGGTTGTTCAATGTAGATTTCCTCATCAAGAATTCCATTCAAGAATGCAGATTTAACATCCATTTGATACACTTTAAATCCTTTATGTGCTACATATGCTAGTAGAGTTATAACACCTTCTAATATTGCAATAGGAGAAAAAGTTCCACCATAATCAATACCTTCTTCTTGAGAATAGCCTTTTCACACCAATCTTGCTTTGTTTCTATAAACTTTTCCATTTTCATTCAACTTGTTTGTAAACACCCATTTTGTGATAATTACATTTTTATCCTTGGGTATAGGAACAAGGGTCCAAGTTTTTTTCTTCTCTATGTGTTCTATTTATTCATTCATTCCTTCAACCCTACTTTCATTATCCAGACCATATTTAACATTTTTAGGTTCAAATTTAGCAAGTAAACATGCACCTTTTAATTTGCTTCTTGTCATTGTTCCATTAGATTTGTCTCCAATGATCTAATTAGGTACATGATGCCTTCTGACATATCTTGGTAACATAGGTTCTTTGGATTTGGAATGAGTTCCACTTTTTGTATCATGAACACTTCATTATCAAGCTCAGGTTCCACTATTTGTAACTTGGGTCCATCAGACTTTGTTTGAACTAGCTCGGTAGCTTCTAACTATGACTTGAGTCCTTCAGACTATGACTTGGGTTGCACTGTCTAAAACTTGGTAACTATTGGAGATTTTTGGGACTCAAGGGGTGAAGCTTCATTTCTCTCAAATAGATTTGGCAAGGTATTAGGTTTGTATTAAACAAATCTTCTACAATCCTTTGGCTCTTTATTGTTTTCTTCTTCACTCTTTTCTACAAACTCATCAATTCTCACATGTGTACTTTCTAAGATTTTATAAGTAGACAAATTCAAACATTTGTATTCTTTACTTCTATAGATGTATCCTAAAAATATACTTTTATCACCCTTGACATCAAATTTAAATTTTCCAAATTCTTTCAAGATATAACATTTGATACCAAATACTTTCAAGTAACTTACATTTGGTTTTTAGCCATACCATAGTTTTTTATTAAGTAAACTAGGTTTTATAGGGATCTTGAAACCCAAAAGTTTTTACAACATAACTGAAATAGAAATAAAAAGTAAATTCTAGCTACTATGCATCCACTTATAAAAAGCCAAAACCAAAAGACAGGCCCGTAGCCAAGAAACTAAAGCCAGTATCACTAGATAAGGATGAAACAAAAGATGAAAAGTGTAACTATTAGTTCTCCCTATCTAAAACCTATAGAGTCTATGTAGCTTCATTAGCCCTCTAGTAGTCCACGCCCACTTGGTCTTGGTTGAGATCATCCACCGATCCACTGGTCTCTTTTTTTTCTCCCTCAGCTTGCCCAAAGTCCATACTGGTCTTATTTTAGTTTTCCCTACCAAGTCTACCTTCCTTCAAAGATTCACCTAAACTATTGATATTCTCATTCAGGGTGTTCAAATTTTCAATCACCTAATTAGCCAAATTTTGATTAGTAGGTTCTATCCTTAGAACTCTTTTTTCCACCTTTGAGATTCGATCCTCCTAGTTAGCATAATGTCCCTGGTTGCTGCTTCTCATATGGCAGTCCTCCTAGCTCCTTTTCTCCTTGAGCTCTTCTATCTCATGAAATAACCACTTGATTGATTGAAAGTTATCTATCATTCTATTTTTAGCATTATTGAGTATATTGAGCCCATATTCTCTCACATTGTTAGAAATTACAAATAAATTCATGTCAATTAGTTCATCAAAATGAACTTTTTCCATCTTTATCCTCCATCAGTTGTGGGTTCATCATTTCCCTGATAATCCCCATCTTTTTTGTTTTTATGTTGAAATTTCTCCATGACCCCCTCTTATCTTTCAAAACCATCTCCCCACTATCTTCCCTTGTGGCAAAGAGATAGGAGGGATAGGGCTTGAAAACACAGGTGACTAGTCATTTGGTTCTTCCAGTAGTGAAGCCTCCTTAGCCTTCCTTTTCTTGGGGTTCCTTGGCACAATTTTCATATCCTCCTCAACCTTTTCACTATCTCCCCCCTCCATCTCTTCTTGTAACTTTATATTCTCTTCTTCAGTGTTATGCTTCTCCTCCACCTATTCCTTAGACTTGCGGGGATTGGGGGTAAAGCCTCGAGGGCTCTTTCTACTAAGAGCAATGCTGACAGAGGGAGAGATTTTCTCCCCTTCCTTTGACTTATTGTCTATAGAGGGGTTATTGTCTTCATCTTTTGAATTAATGCTTTGAAATTCCTTAGAATGTAAGCTCTTAGTTTCCTTAGATACACACCCAATTTCATCGAGGGATTTTCCCCTGGTCTAAGTCTTAAAATACTCATAGATTGGAAGGAGAAAACCCTCATGGAGGGTAGGGTTTGTAGTAGGTTTCTTTTTAAAACCCTCAATGCCTTTTCTCATTGAAGTGAAAAGATAAAAATGAGAAGAAATCTTTATACCATGCCTAAAATGATTTAGTAGAATGGAGTGATGTGTTCTAACCCTATCGAACCTAGTATCTAGAGATATATATCTGATAATAACCCTTAAGTCATACCTCTAGAGCTTTTTAATCAACTTTGTTTCATAGTATGTCTCAGTCTTCATGAGTTTCTTCCTTTCATTCTCATCCTTTACAAAGTATTTGACTATGTTAGCCAAAATTTTCTTGTCTCTAAAGAATCTTATCACCTCCAAGGGGATCTCCATGACCTAGGAAATTAGTTCCATAGTAACCTAATGAGTGACCCTTTCAATTTTTCCACACCCAACCTTCGATGTTTTCACAATAATCTTAGTGATCTCCTTATCAAATCCATGGAGTTTTTCTATGAATCTTGTAATACCACCCCTCTCCAATTTATACCAAACCTTCAAGTCTTTCCTCTAGTTATCCACCTCCCCCATCAACTCCTTCCTACTTCTCTCCCCTACCATTATGTCCTTTGATTTAAAAATCATGCACATGCTATCTATTCTCTCAAAAACTTCAGCCTCCTTCAAATTTTGAACCCCAATTTTTTTTTACATATGGAAATTGTAATGGTAGAGGGAAAATTGACCCATAAAATGTGCCACACATACTCAAAATAATGGATAGTTAAATCCTTTGCATGATTTTCATTTACGCCTTGTCTAGTGTGTAGTCTAAAAAATCTTTCCATAATTAATATTGGATTTCCTTCATACTTCCCTAGATATGATATAGTAAAATTAAATCTTTCATAGCCTATGGAAAGTTATCGCCGTTATGTCATGTTGTTACCGTGTATTTGACTACTGCTTCATTTGCAAACTAGTCCATAGCTAAGTTGGCCTCCCTATACACATGGCTGGTGTCGACCTTATTAAATTTGTTGAGGTCAAATTTAATCTTCTCCACCACATTCAAAATGGTCCAAGAGGGCAAGGATTGACCATTTAAATAGTTAAATAATATTTAAAGAATCCCCCTCCAACCAAAGGTTCTTGATCCTAGAAGCCAGGGCCAATTTAACAATGTGACAAGCTGCACTAGCCTCAACAAAATGGTTTGACTAATACCCAAGAGGGAAAGTAAAAGCCACAATGTCAACCCCTTGACTATTTCTAATAGTTCCTCCACACCCAGTAGGACCAGGATTTCCTTTGGCTACCCCGTCAAAGTTGGCTTTATGCCATTTTTCAGGGGGAAAAAGCCACCTAGCCTCTTGTCTTTTCCTATCCCTAACCTTTTTCTTTTCTATGCTATTTCCTCCTTCTATTATGTCTCCTTCCTTTCTGATGGAAAAATTCTCCTTAATTGAAACTTCAATTTTCTCAGTAATAACAACAATAGGGGATTCCCTATCCTTTAAGATATAGTTATTTCACTCTTTCCATATTCCCCAACAGAAGTGTGGAAGAGACTAGGAACATAATATTTGAGTCTTCATTTCAATGTGCACACTATTCCATTGTCTGAAGAACTCTTGAATGTTAGTCGAGATACACCAACTAGGTCGAGGGCATAAGTAGGGAGATTTTGAAGGGTAGATTTCACCAAAGTAAATTTTCCTGCTTGATTGAGGGTGGCACTTTTACAACTAGCCAATTTCTTGTTGAATCTATCAAAGATACTATTCTAGAATAATTCCAAAGGTTTGGACCCCAATGGCATTCCAAGATAGCTTGTAGGAAGAGACCCATTACCACATCCCAAGATATGAGCAATTTTCCTCTGTCTCTTTAAACATGTGTTGATAAAGTAGACCAAACTTTTATCCTAGTTTATAGCCTGGCTCCCCTCATATAGGTATTCAACAGACTTTTAAACACTTTGGCCTTCTAGACCAAGGCATCTCCACCTAGGATAGTATCATCTACAAATTGTTGAAGGGTGAAAGAAGTTTGCCTAGATGAAGGCTTGAGACCATGTAGGCTCTGATCCTATCTTTTCCTTAGAATTAACCTCCCCAAACACTCAACCATAATAATGAAAAGAATAGGGGATAAGAGGTCACCCTGTCTCAATCCTCTCGAGAGGAAGAAGAAATTTAAGGGAGAACCATTGACCAAAATAGATAGAGTGGGGGTTGAGAAGAGTTGAAGGATGAGTCTACAAACCTAGGCATCAAATCCAAAAGCCTTAAGGACATCCATCAAGAAATTCCAGTCCACCCTCTCATAAGCTTTAGATAGATCCAATTTAAGTAAAAATCCTTCCCTCTTCCCAACTTCCAAGCTGTGGGAAAATAATTAGATGAAGGACACTAAGAAGCCTGGTCATCAAAACTTTCGAGGTGATTTTATAGAAATAGTTGCATAGACTAATGGGTCTGAACTTATCCATCAATTTAGCCCCTAATATTTTTGGAATAAGCACTAGAAAACTAGAATTGAGTTCTTTCAAAAGGTTCCTAGCCCCACAAATTTATTGAACAACCTTCACAACATCTATTTTGACCACCTCCCAATATATTTGGAAATAGAAAGTTGGAAATCCATCTAGGCTAGGAGCTTTATCAAAAGGAAGAGAAAAAAGGGCTTGATAAATTTCTTGTGAGGATCTAATAGCCTTTAGTAGAGCATTTTCATGATCCTACAACAGAGAAGGAATAGCATTAAAAATGTCCTCTTGATCTGTCAAGGAGAGAGAAATATCCTTAGAAAGAAATAAAGAGAAGAACTCCATAGCTTCATCTGCAATCTCATTATCCTTAGTAAACAAGGTCTGTCCCCTTTTGATGCTTGAAATCATGTTATTTTCCTAATGCTTTAAGGTGGATAAATGGAAAAACTTGATATTTTGGTCCCTGTTTTTGAGCCAATTAACTCTTAATCTTTTCTTCAAAAAATGTTCTTCCCTACTTATGATATTATGGAGATCAGAAAGAATTGACCTTTCTTCAATCCTATTAAGGTCATTATAATCCTCCTACTAAGTCTCCTCTTGGACAATATGAAGCTATTGTAACTTCTCATCCTTCTCCTAGAATAGATGCTAATGTTGAACCTTTTGTCTTCTGATGCTCCCCTTCCATCTTCTACTTCATCCACTATCCATACATTCCCTAAAGATTTTGAGACTCTCAAATCTTCTACCAATCATTCATCCAACAAAGATCCTAATGCTTTTCATGCAGTTCCCTATAGTTATCCTCAAGGGCTACCTCTTAAAGAAACTCAAGCTAACCTTCACTTGGCTACAAATACCTTTGACAATGCTAAACCTAAAGAGCCTAAGCCTTCATGCACTATAATGCCTACTTCATCTAGTCCTTCATCATCTATTCCAAAGTCTTCCATACAATTCCAACATGCTTCCTTCTCCTTAGGAGTGGCTTCATGTCAAGAGGACTCTAAAAATGATAAAGAAAAGAATATAAAGAAAGATCAAGATCAATAACCTTCCATGTCATCCAATTATTTTCACAATGTCTTTGGTCCATTTCATGGTTCTTTTGATCCCTTAAACCCTTCCTCATTCATTCCACCATGTCTTAAGTCTTCTCCTAAGCAAGATCAAGATACTACTTACACTACTGAGCTTATTGACAATCAAAATGACCTTAATATAGTTGCACCTTCCAAAGATGATACTTCCATTAAGGTTATTAAAAATGATTTTGTTACTTCTAATGTTGAGCCTATTGAAAATCAAGAGAACAATTCTATGCTTATGTTATCCAAAGATCCTTGTCAAGATCAAAGTCTTCCATCTTCTTGTTCTACCACTCCATATTCTCTTCCACTTTCTACTCTTCCTAAGTCTTCTCAAGCTATAAGTTCTCCTATCAACAAAGTTGCTCCTATTAAAGATGTTTATGTTCCTATTGAAAATCCTGATGCTCACTCTAAAGATGCTGATGTCCTTGATTGTCATATAGATGTTAATGAACTTATTGATTATCCTTTTGCATCTTTCACATCCATCCTTGGACCTCCCCCACCAATACTAAATCCTTCACATTTTCCTTCCATCTTGGGTCCTTATGTCCCTTCACTTTCCCCTCCCAACTATCCTAGTTCTTCATCCATTTTGGGTCCTTATGTCCCTCCCTCTCCTATCTTTCCTCAAGATCAACTTAGATGCATATCCTTGAATCCTTTTCATCCACCCACTCACCTAAACCAGTCATATTATCCTTCTTCTTCCACAAGTCCCAAGTCCTTTGGAAGTAACTTGAATGTTCAATACAAGAAAAAGAAGCAATTCAAGAAGCCATATAAAAAGGTAGACCACCATGTCTCATCTAATCGACATGGGGGCATAAATTCAAAAGAGATATCTACGAAAAAAATTATAAGACAAGTATGGGTTCCAAAATCCATCATTGAAGATATTATCTCTACATCATCAAAAAGAAATGAAAAGAGGCCTATGGCTATATGGATTCCAAAGTCTTTCTTGAGAGAGTCTAATATTGAACAACAATTGAAGTTGACATTCAAGCTTCCAAAGAATTCCACTTCATCTTCTTCCAAAAGCATTATTCCATTCCATGTGCCTAAACTGCAACCTTTTCTATCCACTCACCATATTCCTTCACATATTCCTTCATTCACATTTTCTCCATCCTTTCGCCACCCTTCAAGGTGTGTGTTGACGTTGATCTTGTCTTCATTTCTATCTTCCAATCTCACTTGCTTTGCATAAAGCCATATCCTCCATTTTTTTGTCTTCCATCTTCCTTTCCCTATCGGCATCTTTGAGCATATCATTTGAATTCCTTTGTATATCATGGTTTAAACATTCAAAGAGCATTATCTCAAAAGTTTGACTTCTTCCCAAAAAAAAAAAATTTGAAAAAGATTGAAAAAAAAAAGAAAGAAAAAAAAATGAAAAATTTGAAAATGTGCCTTGGTGAAAACCTGGTAATCAGGCACCTTGGTAGCAAAAGTAAAGAGAAATAAATTCATCCTATGGTGAAAACCAATCCCTTGTGGTGCCTTGGATAAGTACCATGATGAAAACCTAACAAATAGGCATCATGCGTAGTTCTTCTACATCTTTCATTCATTTCATCTTCTCTCTTTGATCTTGACAATGTTGACCTATAGACAAACATTTGGCTATCTTGTGAGATATCTTATGATGATCTTGTTTTCATTCCTTTCATGTTTAGCCTTCATATCTATTTTCCTCCATTCATTCTAGTCTTTTGCTACCCTTTTCCCATTTACCCCTTTTTAGTGTTTTCTTACCCCTTTGGTCTCGATCTAATAAAATAGAGTAAAATATGATGCTATAAAGTCTCTTGACATGTCTACTTCTTTGGATTGCATATTTCCCACTTTTACATTATGCTTTCTTGAATTATCCTATACTGGCCTTTCATTTCTTGTCCAAATGTTCTTTACATGACAAATTTTCCCTAGCTTGGGTACTTTTGAGGAGTCAACCTTTGAAGATCACTTTCACTTGCTTCATACACTCCTTGCTTATCCATAATATCCATTAGCTTATTGCTTCATCATGTCCTCCACCTTGTTAGACATTGGGACTGCACGATGTGATCTTGCTTAAGAGTTTAATGCCCATTCTGTCTAGGGGTATCTTTGTACATATTTATTGATTCTGAAAAAAATCCAAAAAAAATTGATATATTTTAAAAAATTCAAAAAAATGATATATTGTAAAAATTCTAAAAATTGAAAAATGTCCTGAAAAAATGATCAACTTAGTGACAACCTAGTAAAAGGCACTTTGATGTATCTTCAAAAAAATTATATATTCCAAAAATACAAAAAAAATAAAAAAATTTAAAAATTCAAAAAAATAGAAAAAGTGCCTTAGTGAAAACTTGGAAACAGGCGCCTTGGTAGCAATAAAAAACAAAAAAATAAAAAATAAAAAAAATAAAAAAAAAAATCCAAGTGGTGAAAACCTCGAAATGGGCACTACTTGAGGCCTTTGCACCCTTATTTTTTAGCGCATGTCCTCGACACTTAGCCTTTCTCCACCATGCCTTGTCCTTGTTACCTTGGTTTGGAATTGGTCTTTGTCTAGGGGGCATAACTATGTTAGCTTTGGTTTCTTAGATGTGTGAGTCTTTAAGACACCTCACAAATGGTGTTTTTCAACACCCATTGACATCGAGTGTTTTTCAACACTTATTGGTTTGGTCTTACCTAGTATCATCATGTGATCTTACCTTCCTGCAAGCATTTGATCCTTGTCCTCAGAACTCAGTATCAGTTAACACACTTAAATTTTTAAACGCAACACTTAATGCTTGACTTATGTCATGATTTTTTTTTTCTGTGTACTAACTGTTATTGATTTTTGTTGAGTGTCTTTGTCTATCCTAATCTAGGGCCAACCCACTAGCTTTTTCATCATCAGTAAGGGGGGAGTTCAAATCCCCCATAATATCCCCTTTATTTATTTTACAACAACGAATAACATTAGGGATCATAGCCCAAAAGACCATTCTCCCTTTTAGTGTTGGGAGCATACAGGTTTAAAATAAACCAAGAGTCACCACAATGTACATGGGAAACCTTACAGAGGATAGCATTACTTTCATTATGAATAGTAGATATCTGAAAAGCCTTTTTGTTGTAGATCATCAACACCCCTCTTGTTACTTCCTCTGAGTCTATAGCCTCACTACTCATATTTCTACTGAAAGATAGCTTGCCTACTGCATATTTTCTCATTTTAGTTTCTTAGATTAGTAAAAAATTAGGTCTTTGGTCTCTGACTATATTCCTAACTATCTCTTACTTGTGAGCACCATTTAGGCTGCTTATGTTTCAAGATATGATCTTCATCTCTTTTCTCCAAAGTATTCTTTGATGGTTCTCTAGCTCCCATCTGCCAAGTTCTTTCTAGTCTCATCCTAGAATGTCTAATTTAGTCTTCTTCTACCTAGAGACTTAACTTTTTCCCAACATCAGCCTTGACTCTACTTCTATTCATTGTTAGGGACATTGGAGGATGCTCACGATTTTGATTCTGCTTCTTTTTAACTATACTCCAATTACCTTTATTATCTTGAGAGAAACTGTTAATCCATTCCTCCCATTTTGATATCTATTCTGGAGAAGAATTATTAATAAGCTCTAAAATCTTCATCCTGAAATCTTTGGAAGTAGACAGAATCACCAGGGGAACAATAGGCAGATCTAGTTTGTTTCCAACCCAACTAATCCCATCATCAATGATTTTGTCACTTAGGTTGAGGGCTTCCTCCCTTGGGTGACCACCAACACCACTATTTGGGGTTCCTGATGTATGCACCCAAAAATGGTCACCTAGACTATGGGCCCCAATTATTCAATTTATCAAATTTTCTAAATCAATGGTTTGTAATATTTTATTAAATCAATTCAAATCAATTTCCTTGATCAAATTTGATTTATTTCATTTCTAAGATTGATCATTTTATTCCAAGTCTTATTTAATTAAAAGAAAATCTTCTCTTTTAATTAAATAAAATAAAATCCGCATTTAATTAAAAGAAAACCTCTCTTTTAATTAAACAATTCATCCACATTTAATTAATTAAGAGAAAAACCTCTCTTTTAATTTAATTAAATATCTTCTATTTAATTAAAAAGAACTTGCTCCCTTTTAATTAAATAAAAATCCCACTTAAATATCTCTTTTGATGAAAAAAAGGAAATAAAATAAATTCTTTTTATTTAATTTCTCTACACTTAAAAATGTGATCTAAGTGGGATTTATCTTTCCACTTTCTCCTCAACCACTCCTCTTTTCTAATTGGTGAAATCTTGTCTCACATGGATCACCACTTTCTTCTAAACCACTCCTTTTTTCTCATTGGTGAAATTTTGTCTCACATGGATCAAGCTCTATTATCCCATATTGGTTGTGAGAAGCCTCTCACCTCCATAATTTCCTTTATAATGGAGAGCCCTCTCCTCATGTTAGACACCCATGATTATGCTATCGTTATGCTGCAGGTTTGAAGACCAATTTTTGAAGGAGTTTGAATACAAAAGCTTTTTGTGGAGAACTTCTATTTTCTTGTCTTTTTCTCTCTTGCACCCATCATGGGATTTTAGCTTAGATCTTGCATTTATAGATTAGATTTTTCTTTCATTGAATAGATCTTATTTTCATGCATATTTGAAGATCATGGAGACTAGCATTCTTGCTTTTCCTCTCTGAATCTCTCATCTCATGGTGTACTTGCATGGGCACAAAAATAGGTCAAACTGAGGGCCTCCATTGCAAACCCTTTCACTCTATAAGTAGAGAGCTATGGATCAATTTGTGAGGGCTCATTCTTGAGTTTTCTTACTTGTAATGATTCATAGAAGTGTGGCAACATTTTAGCACACATTTTTGGCGCCCACCGTGGGGCTTGAATCAAGTTTCTAACTCCATTTGCTTTTATTTTTTATCTCTGATTTTTTACAGCAGCATATTGGATCTAATCAAGTGCTTTTGTAAATTTTTCACTTTGGTTTTAAGGCCAACCCATATATAGATTGGTTTGCAGGCAAAAAATCTAGTTGGTTTAAAGATTCAATCATATCTTTTAAACCACTTAGAGTTTGGTTCTAAATTATTTTTTGTGGGTTGGTTATATTCCCAAAATGTCCTAGTTCGATTTTCAGAGCATTTTGACATGATTTACGTGAGTTATGAATTTTTCTTTATGTTTCATAAAAAGTCATTTTGGATCGCAAATCAATGTATTTTTCAAAAAAATTTACATTTTCAAAAATATTTTTTAATTCTAAGGTGGGTTCTTTCTTTGTGTTTTGAATTTTGAGGCTGTATTAAGGATCAAAAACTCGATTTGATGAATCTAGTCTATTTTGAAAAATTAGGTCCCTAGGGCACAAATGAAGATATTTTTTTGAATTTCTTACATTTTTGGAAATCTCTTTAGTTTTTAGCAGGGGTATCTTCTTTTCATTTCTATTTTTGGGTCCAAAATCATAGCAAAAAAAAGGTCTAATGATGTTGACTAGGTTATTCATATTTTTTTTGCAGGAATTTTCATGTTTTTCTGATTTTTTCTGCTAACTGCTCATTGTTTTGGGTTTTTCTGTGTTTTCTAATTTTTTTGGAATAGCATAGCAGAAAGTTTTGATTTCATTGGAAAAATGTGTTAAAGTTGTTAAAAATAGGTAAGATCTACTAAACGCGTTGCGAGGACTTCAGGTATTCTTCTTTGGCTGATAACACTTTGATTTGGAACCTTAAAATGAACCTCTCATGTGTCTAGCTTGTGTGTTTTTCTTATGCTTTTATTTTTCAAACACATGCATGATTGATACTAGGTTGTAATCTCCACTAATTTTTATTTAGCAAGCCTTATTATTAGTGATAGATTTAGATAGCTATATTGGGTTATTGGACTCGTTGAATCCGCCGGCCCCTCATTCCACCCCGTGGTTGCAAGATTAACACCACATTAAAGGGGAGGGATCTACATGATAGAAGCATTAAGTGCTCCACTTGGCAACCCTCTTGTGCTTTCTAGAACTCACTAATCTTTGAGTTGTGGACTCGTTTTGGCTTATGTGAGGGGTTAAGTGTTCCACATCTTTGGACTCACCTTGCATTAGTTAAAGCATTAAGTGTACCACCTTATGCTTTTTTATTATTCTTGGATAGATTTTCTTTTGAAGAATTAACATCTGTACACACATAGTAATTAGGCCTCATGAATACTATTCGTGGATCTTGAGGGAGTGAGTTCCTAGTGAAACTGCTCTCAAAGACAGATTCCTTGTTGGTGGGGAGGATACTTTGAGAATCTCTTAGATAGATGGATCTTCAACTTGTTGATTGAGGCATCCTTTCTCTGGAGAGGTTGATAGTTCACTAGGGGTTGATATCATAGATCTTGAGATAATCTTAGTTAGCATGTCGGATTAATCTGCTTGCTTTGATTGGGCTAAAAGTGAAAAGGTGTCAAAACCTTGGATCTGAAAGCTAAGTCCCCTTGTGGTCCACTATTGTGAGTCGATCACCTTTAGAGAGGGTTAACCATAGCAGAAAATCCCTATACAGGGAAAACTGCAGACGGAACCTCAACCGGTAATAGCCATTTCTACCGTGGTTGCAACAATCACTATATAAATGTCCTCGTGGAAGAAATCTCCATGGGGTATGGTTCATTGTCGTTTGTCAGATCTCCCTAGCAGCTCTTGAAGATTAAGTTCTCAAACTGTGTCAAAACCTTGGTGTGCTGAGATTGGAGGTCACCCCTATGAATCATAAAAGTTGCAAAGTCAAACCATTACTAAAAACCTTAGAGAGACCAAATTTTATTTTTTAGGGATGTATGCAATGATTGTGAAACTCTTTGAGAACATACACAATTAGCTCTCCTAGGGATTAGCATAAACTAAGTCACTTGATTGCTCATGTGCAAGGTTTCTTTTCCCCTTGTTCATTGTTTGAAGACTGTTTGCTTGAAATCCCTATTTTCTATCTTGCATGCTTGGTTTATGATAAAGAATCTATTGATACATCTAGTTGGATATTTAAAATGAACAAAATCTGAGTTCTTGAGTTGAGACTTTACGATCGAATAACTTTGTTATCCCATTATTTCTAGTCTCCCTAGGTTGGTCCTATTTGGATTAGGCTACTTTTCTCATTGTTAAAAGCCTTTTTGCACCATGGGTTATTGTGCTTTGACCTCTTGAATTAGTAATCATTGATTTCACAAGAGACCTTGGTTGGAGTTGGTAAGTTAGAAACCGTCCTTATTGAGAAAGATATACACTTGGATCCTTTGATATTACACTTGGAGAGTCTTAGTAATCTCTTGTCCATTCACTTTGATCAAAGTTCAATTTTAATTATTTATAATTTGGGTCAATCATCCTCCTGGTCCATATGTGCTAGGGTATTCACCCAAAGTTGTGGGCACCTTTGTGGCAGTGTTGGTTTACACCTATTGCAAAATTCTATCTTATCACATCTCTTTTGGACAAGTGAGAGCTTTTACTATCCTAGTTTGGTACCAACGTTTCTTAGGGTTATCCTATCAACTAGTGCCTTTTCTTTCATGTTGATTACAAGTGCTATTACATGTTGCTCAACATTCAAATGATCTCAAATGGTATCAAATTTTCCAAAATGACTCTTGGTCTTATTTCTTCTTTATCTTCCATGTCTTTCTAATCTGTCATTTCCACTCTTCCTCTTCTTCATGTCTTCTTGATTCTTTTCCTCCTATTATCATATAGTCTACCTTCTTCTATTCATTCTTTCTCTTCTTCCATACTTGATTCTTCTTCTTCTAGAACCATGGATCTTGGATATCTTTTTAGGGATCCTCATTTGAGCTCAGATGAAATCCACCTCCTTCTTGAATTTTAAAAGTGTTGTCACTCCAATAGATGCATGGATGCTAATGTTACAACAAAAATGATTAAAAAAATGGATAAATTTGACACCTTTGCTAGGATCATGTGCAAGATCAAATCACAATATCCTTCTTCCAAATATTTTCCATCTTCCAAGTCTTATCATGATTCTTCTAAATATCATACAGATTCTTCATCCTCCAAGTCTTATCATGATTCTTCTAAATATCGTTCAAATTCCTTATCTTCCAAGTCTTATCTTGATTCTTCTAAATATCCTTCATATTCTTCATTTTCTAAGTCTTACGATAATTCTTCTAAATATCATTCACATACTTCATCTTCTAAATCTTACCATGACTCTTCTAGATATCATCCATCTAGGTCTTCACCTACCTCTTTTTCATGATATCATTCTTCTTCTACTTCTACCAAGAGTCTTATTCCTCTTATTGAGACATATGATAATGAATAACATGAAAAGTCTTGTGATATGCCTATCTATAATTCTTCTAGTGACAATGATTATGATAGCGATGATTATTACATTCCAATAGTTCCTAAAAGTCCTCCTAGTCCTATGCTTGTGCTTAAAGGGGATGAGTCACGAAAAGATATTGATGGTAATTCACATGAATCAAATCTTGAAAACAACATTGATAAATTTTGTGAACAATACCTAAATGATAAATCTGGATTTTTTGATGAAGAGAAAGCATTTTTTTGTGCTGAAATACAACATCAATGGGATAAGAGTTCCTCTTCTAAGAACCCTCATGCTGAAAATAAAGATTACACTCTTGAGCAAGATCATGTTAATGTTGAACCTTTGTCTTCTGATGCTCCCCTTCCATCTTCTACTTCCTCCACTATCCATACATTCCCTAAAGATTTTGAGACTCTCAAATCTTCTACCAATCATTCATCCAACAAAGATCCTAATGCTTTTCATGCAGTTCCCTATAGTTATCCTCAAGGGCTACCTCTTAAAGAAACTCAAGCTAACCTTCGCTTGGCTACAAATACCTTTAACAATGCTAAACCTAAAGAGCCTAAGCCTTCATGCACTATAATGCCTACTTCATCTAGTCCTTCATCATCTATTCCAAAGTCTTCCATACAATTCCAACATGCTTCCTTCTCCTTAGGAGTGGCTTCATGTCAAGAGGAATCTAAAAATGATAAAGAAAAGAATATAAAGAAAGATCAAGATCAATAACCTTCCATGTCATCCAATTATTTTCACAATGTCTTTGGTCCATTTCATGGTTCTTTTGATCCCTTACACCCTTCCTCATTCATTCCACCATGTCTTAAGTCTTCTCCTAAGCAAGATCAAGATACTACTTACACTACTGAGCTTATTGACAATCAAAATGACCTTAATATAGTTGCACCTTCCAAATATGATACTTCCATTAAGGTTATTAAAAATGATTTTGTTACTTCTAATGTTGAGCCTATTGAAAGTCAAGAGAACAATTCTATGCTTATGTTATCCAAAGATCCTTGTCAAGATCAAAGTCTTCCATCTTCTTGTTCTACCACTCCATATTCTCTTCCACTTTCTACTCTTCCTAAGTCTTCTCAAGCTATAAGTTCTCCTATCAACGAAGTTGCTCCTATTAAAGATGTTTATGTTCCTATTGAAAATCCTGATGCTCACTCTAAAGATGTTGATGTCCTTGATTGTCATATAGATGTTAATGAACTTATTGATTATCCTTTTGCATCTTCCACATCCATCCTTGGACCTCCCCCACCAATACTAAATCCTTCACATTTTCCTTCCATCTTGAGTCCTTATTTCCCTTCACTTTGCCCTCCCAACTGTCCTAGTTCTTCATCCATTTTGGGTCCTTATGTCCCTCCCTCTCCTATCTTTCCTCAAGATCAACTTAGATGCATATCCTTGAATCCTTTTCATCCACCCACTCACCTAAACCATTCATATTATCCTTCTTCTTCCACAAGTCCCAAGTCTTTTGGAAGTAAATTGAATGTTCAATACAAGAAAAAGAAGCAATTCAAGAAGCCATATAAAAAGGTAGACCACCATGTCTCATTTAATCGACATGGGGGCATAAATTCAAAAGAGATATCTAAGAAAAAAATTATAAGAAAAGTATGGGTTCCAAAATCTATCATTGAAGATATTATCTCTACATCATCAAAAAGAAATGAAAAGAGGCCTACGGCTATATGGATTCCAAAGTCTTTCTTGAGAGAGTCTAATATTGAACAACAATTGAAGTTGACATTCAAGCTTCCAAAGAATTCCACTTCATCTTCTTCCAAAAGCATTATTCCATTCCATGTGCCTAAACTGCAACCTTTTCTATCCACTCACCATATTCCTTCACATATTCCTTCATTCACATTTTCTCCATCCTTTCGCCACCCTTCAAGGTGTGTGTTGACATTGATCTTGCCTTCATTTCTATATTCCAATCTCACTTGCTTTGCATAAAGCCATATCCTCCATTTTTTTGTCTTCCATCTTCCTTTCCCTATTGGCATCTTTGAGCATATCATTTGAATTCCTTTGTATATCATGGTTTAAACATTCAAAGAGCATTATCTCAAAAGCTTGACTTCTTCCAAAAAAAAATTTTTTGAAAAAGATTGAAAAAAAAAGAAAGAAAAAAAAATGAAAAATTTGAAAATGTGCCTTGGTGAAAACGTGGTAATCAAGCACCTTGGTAGCAAAAGTAAAGAGAAATAAATTCATCCTATGGTGAAAACCACTCCCTTGTGGTGCCTTGGATAAGTACCATGATGAAAACCTAACAAATAGGCATCATGTGTAGTTCTTCTACATCTTTCATTCATTTCATCTTCTCTCTTTGATCTTGACAATGTTGACCTATAGAAAAACATTTAGCTATCTTGTGAGATATCTTATGATGATCTTGTTTTCATTCCTTTCATGTTTAGCCTTCATATCTATTTTCCTCCATTCATTCTAGTCTTTTGCTACCCTTTTCCCATTTACCCCTTTTTGGTGTTTTCTTACCCCTTTGGTCTTGATCTAATAAAATAGAGTAAAATATGATGATATAAAGTCTCTTGACATGTCTACTTCTTTGGATTGCATATTTCCCACTTTTACATTATGCTTTCTTGAATTATCCTATACTGGCCTTTCATTTCTTGTCCAAATGTTGTTTACATGACAAATTTTCCCTAGCTTGGGTACTCTTGAGGAGTCAACCTTTGAAGATTACTTTCACTTGCTTCATACACTCCTTGCTTATCCATAATATCCATTAGCTTATTGCTTCATCATGTCCTCCACCTTGTTAGACATTGGGACTGCACGATGTGATCTTGCTTAAGAGTTTAATGTCCATTCTGTCTAGGGGTATCTTTGTACATATTTATTGATTCTGAAAAAAATCCAAAAAAAATTGATATATTTTAAAAAATTCAAAAAAATGATATATTGTAAAAATTCTAAAAATTGAAAAATGTCCTGAAAAAATGATCATCTTAGTGACAACCTAGTAAAAGGCACTTTGATGTATCTTCAAAAAAATTATATATTCCAAAAATACAAAAAAAATAAAAAAATTTAAAAATTCAAAAAAATAGAAAAAGTGCCTTGGTGAAAACCTGGAAACAGGCACCTTGGTAGCCAAAAAAAAGAAAAAAGAAAATTAAAAAAACAATCCAAGTGGTGAAAACCTCGAAATGGGCACTACTTGAGGCCTTTGCACCCTTATTTTTTAGCACATGTCCTCGACACTTAGCCTTTCTCCACCATGCCTTGTCCTTGTTACCTTGGTTTGGAATTGGTCTTTGTCTAGGGGGCATAACTATGTTAGCTTTGGTTTCTTAGATGTGTGAGTCTTTAGGACACCTCATAAATGGTGTTTTTCAACACCCATTGACATCGAGTGTTTTTCAACACTTATTGGTTTGGTCTTACCCAGTATCATCATGTGATCTTACCTTCCTGCAAGCATTTGATCCTTGTCCTCAGAACTCAGTATCAGTTAACACACTTAAATTTTTAAATGCAACACTTAATGCTTGACTTATGTCATGATTTTTTTTCTCTGTGTACTAACTGTTATTGATTTTTGTTGAGTGTCTTTGTCTATACTAATCTAGGGCCAACCCACTAGCTTTTTCATCATCAATAAGGGGGGAGTTCAAATCCCCCATAGTATCCCCTTTATTTATGTTACAACTACAAATAACATTAGGGATCATAGTCCAAAAGACCCTTCTCTCCCTTTTAGTGTTGGGAGCATACAGGTTTAAAATAAACCAAGAGTCACCACAATGTACATGGGAAACCTTACAGAGGACAACATTACTTTCATTATGAATAGTAGAAATCTTAAAAGCCTTTTTGTTGTAGATCATCAACACCCCTCCTGCTGCTTCCTCTGAGTCTATAGCCTCACTACTCATATTTCTACTGAAAGATAGCTTGCCTACCGCATATTTTCTCATTTTAGTTTCTTGGATTAGTAAAAAATTAGGTCTTTCGTATCTGACCATATTCCTAACTATCTCTTACTTGTGAGCACCATTTAGGCTGCTTATGTTTCAAGATATGATCTTCATCTCTTTTCTCCAAAGTATTCTTTGATGGTTCTCTGGCTCCCATCTGCCAAGTTCTTTCTAGTCTCATCCTAGAATGTCTAATTTAGTCTTCTTCTACCTAGAGACTTAAACTTTTTCCCAACATCAGCCTTGACTCTACTTCTATTAATTGCTAGGGACATTGGAGGATGGTCGCGATTTTGATTCTTCTTCTTTTTAACTATACTCCAATTACCTTTATTATCTTGAGAGAAACTGTTAATCCATTCCTCCCATTTTGATATCTGTTCTGGAGAAGAATTATTAATAAGCTCTAAAATCTTCATCCTGAAATCTTTGGAAGCAGACAGAATCACCAGGGGAACAATAGGCAGATCTAGTTTGTTTCCAACCCAACTAATCCCATCATCAATGATTTTGTCACTTAGGTTGAGGGCTTCCTCCCTTGGGTGACCACCAACACCACTATTTGGGGTTCCTGATGTATGCACCCAAAAATGGTCACCTAGACTATGGGCCCCAATTATTCAATTTATCAAATTTTTTGAATCAATGGTTTGTAATATTTTATTAAATCAATTCAAATAAATTTCCTTGATCAAATTCAATTTATTTCATTTCTAAGATTGATCATTTTATTCCAAGTCTTGTTTAATTAAAAGAAAATCTTCTCTTTTAATTAAATAAAATAAAATCCCCATTTAATTAAAAGAAAACCTCTCTTTTAATTAAACAATTCATCCACATTTAATTAATTAAGAGAAAAACCTCTCTTTTAATTTAATTAAATATCTTCTATTTAATTAAAAAGAACTTGCTCCCTTTTAATTAAATAAAAATCCCACTTAAATATCTCTTTTGATGAAAAAAAGGAAATAAAATAAATTTTTTTAATTTAATTTCTCTACACTTAAAAATGTGATCTAAGTGGGATTTATCTTTCCACTTTCTCCTCAACCACTCCTCTTTTCTAATTGGTGGAATCTTGTCTCACATGGATCACCACTTTCTTCTAAACCACTCCTCTTTTCTCGTTGGTGGAATTTTGTCTCACATGGATCAAGCTCTATTATCCCATATTGGTTGTGAGAAGCCTCTCAACTCCATAATTTCCTTTATAAGGGAGAGCCCTCTCCTCATGTTAGACACCCATGATTGTGCTATCATTATGTTGCAGGTTTGAAGACCAATTTTTGAAAGAGTTTGAATACAAAAGCTTTTTGTGGAGAACTTCTATTTTCTTGTCTTTTTCTCTCTTGCACCCATCATGGGCTTTTAGCTTAGATTTTGCATTTATAGATTAGATTTTTCTTTCATAGATTAGATCTTATTTTCATGCATATTTGAAGATCATGGAGACTAGCATTCTTTCTTTTCCTCTTTGAATCTCTCATCTCATGGTGTACTTGCATGGGCACAAAAATAGATCAAACTGAGGGCCTCCATTGCAAACCCTTGCACTCTATGAGTAGAGAGCTATGGATCGATTTGTGAGGGCTCATTCTTGAGTTTTCTTACATGTAATGATTCATAGAAGTGTGACAACATTTTAGCACACACCTGAAACTATTTTTGGTGAAGTTTTTGTCTAGGGAATCCCTAACCTATCAACATCCTGCTCTTTCTCTATTAGCAAATTATTTCCTATCACAATTGTAGCTTTAGCGACTTGGCCCACAATTTTAGACACTTTTGGTCCTATATCATTTTCCTTTCTCTAGTCTCCTTCCTAGCCTAGGCCATTCTTCTTATCCTTATCTAAGACAATTAATCCTTTATTTCCTTCTATACCTTGATCACGTTCCTATCGAAAGGTTTTCTCTTTTCTAGAGTACCATCTTGGTTCTCAGAAAGATTAGAAGTTTTCTATTTCCAAATCATTTTCTTCCCCTTGATAGAAGTACCTATGGACTTACTTTTCTTCTTTTATTCCCTAGGACATTAATTTTCCTTGTGCCCTAATTTGAGACAAAGGAAACATGCAAATGGCACAATTTCATAAATCAATTTTTGAACATGCACACCCAGTTTGGAATGAAAAATCATAGTTTTTGAATGTCAATACCTTCCCTAAATCCTATGAAAATTAAGGCATAAGTGAGGCATCTTTTAGAGGCAATAATCAAATCTATGGAGAAAAGCTCCCCAAAGGAGCTAGCTAAACCCACAAAGACATCTTCATTCCATAACTCTAGTGGAAGCTTGGGTAGCCTTACCCATACTACAACTTGCACAAAGAATGAGTCATTCAGATTCATTTTTAATGACCACTTCTAGAGTACCAAAGTGGAATGACCAATAGCCCATGGCCCCTCACATAAAATGGTAGAGAGGTCTTCCAAACATGAGAAGTCAAAGGACAGAAAGCCCTTAGCCATGCTCATGATAGAAACTCGACCGTTGAGGGTCCATTTATTCTTTATAAAAGATTTCACAACATCGATATTTGGCCTTGGCCCCATGAATTTGCCAACTAGGGTGGAAGCCATGGATTTAATACTATGATCTGCAAACTTGTCCAGAATGGCAATGGCACAAGATCCTTTCTCTTCCTTGGGAAGAATTTTAACAGGTGAGAAAGAGGACTTAACTGTGGGCTTGAACCCAAAAATGGATGACCATTTAGTAGAGCTAGGTAGACCCACTTTGGGAACTGATGGAACCTTGACTACCACCTTGGGGGGAACATTTGGGTCCCCCTAATCTTTTTCCAATGGATCTCCTATACTGGAAGACCCCTGACCAACCTCCTTCTGTGACCCATGATCCAAGCTAGGGATTCAATTCTGACAGTTTAGAGGAATCCTGCCCTTCTCAGAATTTGAATTTTGAAAATCACCCTTCCCTCCTTTTCTAGCACTCACCATTTGTAGTGTTTATTTGAATATTTCTTGAACTGTACTCTATTCAAGGTATGAACTACATTGTTGATAGCTTCATTCTAGTATTTGATTGTAACATTCTTTTCAATCATCTTTATTCTTGTACAGTCCATGATGAATCTATTCCTTCTTTCAGCTATAGCATTCTATGGAGGAGTAACAAGGGTTGATACTTGTGTTTTGATCCCCCCTTCAATGCATAAATTATTGAATTCATTGGAGTTAAATTCACCACCTGTATCTCATCTTAAACATTTCAATCTCTTTCCACTTTGTTTTTCTACTCTTTCTAGATACCACTTGAATTTTTGAAAAGCTTTGGATTTTTCTTTTAGATACATTACATTCATCATTCTAGAATAATCATCAATAAAGAGAACAAAAAAAATTTCTCCACTATAACACTCTATTCCAATAGGTCCACATAAGCATGTATGCACAAGTTCTAAGAATTCTTCTAACTGATGGTTCTTGTTTTTAAAATTGGTCTTTCCCATCTTACAAATTTGACAATTTTTGCATAGACCCATATCAGGCTTCTTCAAACTAGCAATAGCTCTTAGTATCCTATGCTTGCTTATCTTAACCAAATTATCAAGGTTTACATGACATAATCTTTTGTGCCATAACTAGCTTTCTTCTACTTGAGCAATAAAACATGAACATTCACTAAGATCAATATAAAATAGAATACCTTTTGTTTGCTTGTTAGATCCAACCAGATTTTCTTTTCCATCCACTACTTTGGCCTATCCATCCACGAATTTTACATTGAATCTAATGTTATTCAACTATACCACACTCATTAGATTATGATTTAGTCCTTCAACTCAATAAGCATTGTCACATACAAGTTCCTTTGTCAAAAAAATAAATCCTTTTCCTTTTATGTTCCAAGGTTCATAGTTTCCAAATCTCACACTACCTCTATCATAATATTCCATGTGCTCAAATTTTTTTTTGTCTCCAATAATATGATGTGAATAGCCACTATCAATAATCCCTATATTATTTGTGCTAATAGGAGAGATAAAGGCCATTTTATCTCCTTCATCATCAAATTCATCTTTTACTACAATATATACCATTTCATCTTCACTATTATCATAATTTTTTGCCTTAAAACAAGATTTCTTACCTTTTTCCTTGTAGTTCTTGGAATCCTTCTTGCCTTTGTGCTTATTACTTTTTTTTTCATCTTTTTTTTCTCTATTTGGACACCTTGCAACAATTTGACCAACTTCTTCACAAGAAAAGTAGATAATAGAAACTTTACCTTTGTACTTTCCTCTACCTTTGGAATACTTTCTTACAAGTAGGGCTTCAACAACTTCAAGATCACTGTCTGAGTTTTCTTCTATTTCTTCTTCTTCACTTCTTCATTGAATGGACTTTGGTTTCTTACTCTTTTCCTTGAGTGAAAGTTTAGCTTCAAATGTAGACTCAATACCATTTGAGTTAGGAACATAGTTATCAAAGTTATCTAACTCAAAAGTTGTCAATCTTCCAACTAGAGCATCCAAAGATATTTTATTTTTTGTATCACATCTCATCTCTTGAATAGTAGACACTCTAATTACATAAATAGGAATAAGAGTTCTAAATGCCTTGCTTACAACTTTTTTTTTTTGAATGTCTCCTCTAGATGCTTTGATTGCACTCACACTTGCTTTGATTCTTTCCACATATTTGGCAATGTTCTCATCTTCTTCCATTTTAATCTGATCAAAATGACCTCTTAAATTTTTAGCCTTAGCTCTTCTTACATTTTCATCTCCTCCATAAATGTCTTTTAGTTTGGTCCATATTTCATCAGTTGTTTTACAATGAGATCAGATGCAATATCAATCATCATGATGTTATGATTCCTCTTTTCTACAATATCTTCAAATGATAAAGTTCTAGTGGGATTCTTGTATTCAACATCAAGATATTTACAACCTAAATCATTGATGGTAGCCAAATGTAACCTCATGATTCCTTGCCATGCTACAAAATTATCTCTATTCAGCTTGGAAATCTCTCTTTTATAAGACATCTTGTTCTTTAGCTTAGGTCCTTGAAATCTTCTCTGCAAGAACCAAAAGCTTTGATACTAGTTGTTGGAAATATAAGAGGAGTAATTGAGAGGCCAAAGGTAGTGAATACCAAGTGGGAAGCCAGGAAAAAGACAAAAGCCAGGACCCCAGAGACAATTAGGAGGACGGAATCACCCGACTCAAGTAGAAGGTCCAAAGGCTAGATTTCGTCCACTAGATTGTGACTAAACAGATTGTGGATACCCTCCATACCTTGAATGAAAAAATTGTTAATATGGGGGACTATCTAACCAATTTCGGTCTTGTGGGGAACATGGAGCAGAGTACAGAGCACGAAACCAACCGGGAAGATCCTCAGAAAGAGACTGGAATCCAAGAAAGTCAAGGGGGGTAGATGCATTTCTTCCCCATGATCCAAGAGGAAGAGACCAACCAGAAGGAAAGTGATGTTGTAGAAACCCTTCAAGTAATGGAAAAGAAGGGACATTAGTCTACCCATCAGGCTCTGTTCCTGGCCTTTGTTTCTCAGGCTTCGGGCCTTTTTGTTTCTAGCCTTTTGAGGCAACTTTTTTTCTGTCTTTTCTGCTTTATGTTGTTTTTTGCTGTAAAACTTTGGGTTTCAGGATCCCTGTAAAACCTATTTTCCTAATCAAAAAATGAGATGGGAGGGGTGAATTAGTTACCACTAAAATAAATCCCAAATCCCTTTAGATGTCAGGAAAAAATAAACTCTAAAATTTAATGCTACTGATGCTCGACAAACACACATAAAATCTTGTAAATTTGTAAATATTGAATATGCTCAATAAGTACTTAACATACAAATCTTAGATGTTATCTGTGATTACCATGATTTTATCTTAGATGCAAACACATAAAATAAAATATCATGTGTTGGATACAATTGATTAATTGTGTATTATCTTTTATGTTACACAAATATCATACCATTATCAGTCAATGCATGATGAGCCCACCCGGGTAGTGAAGAAAATTTTCTATGTCTACCAAGCATTCCTTTGTTTAGTTTAGAAGGCAATATCTACCAAGTTCACTCGGGTGTCAAAGTAAATTTTATAGAAGATGAGTTTTAACCAATCTCACTCAATTAATGAAGGATATGTTGGATGGAACCAGTGTTATCCAAGCTCACTTAGTTACCAAAGGATCTTTGCAAATATCTAGTGTTAACCGAGTTCATTGGGTCAACAAAGGAAAATTATTTCTAAGCTAGTGTCTATTAAGTAGGGTCAACTAACAAAGGATTTTCATGTTTTAGCATATTGAATTTAATTGATTTATCTATTGGTTCTACCTGACTAAGGTGATGATTATTAGTTATTCTAAGTTGTATATGAGCCAACTTGATAGTATGATGATATAAGTATAAGATCAAGTCAAGAATTTGAAACTGTGTAAGAATGTGAATGTGTGGAAGATTTTGAAGATCTAATGATGCAGTAAGGAAGTGAATGAGAAGGGCAAGAAAAATATCCTTGTGAAGCTAAAAAGATACATTTGATCAGAAAGGATCAAGTACAAACTAAATTAGTTATCTGTAATCAATAATTCAGTTGCATCATATATTAGGTCATCTCATTGTTACTCTCTAACCATTGTAGAAGTGATCTAAATCTCTCAACATAGTTGGCTTAATAGCTACTTGTAAAACCTCTAACAAGGTGGTAGACTAAGGATCAGAATAAAATGTTATGTTCAATTCCTAAGGACGATGAAATTCTCAAGGCTGTTAGCTCACTGGGAGGAGATAAAGCCCTCGGCCTTGATGGATTCCCCATGTTCTTCTTCCAAAAGCTTTGGAAAGTGGTTGGTAAAGATGTTTGTGATGTTGTTAAGGAATTGTATGGGGCTAAACAATTACTCAAAGAACTCAACTCCACTTTTCTATGCCTTATTCCGAAGAAAGTTGGGGTTGATTCTCCAGATTAGTTTCGCCTGATCAGTCTTTGTAACTCTTTCTACAGAATTATTTCCAAATTTCTCACTTCCAGACTTATTCAGGTGATCTCATTGATTATTGCTAATCAACAAAATAGTTTTGTCCTTGGTAGACAAATCTTTAACTCTATCATCTCTACTCATGAGAATATTCATTCCTTGTCTTGTTCTAACAATCAAGGTTTCATTATGAAAGTGGACATTGTTAAGGCCTATGATAGAGTGGATTGGTCTTTCCTTTGTAATATATTTCTTACTTTTGGCTTTGATCATAAGGTTGTGGGTCTAATCCGCCAATTGGTTTCTACTATATCTATTGCGGTCTTGGTTAATGGTAGCTCCTCTCCCTTCTTTTTTTCCTTCTCGAGGGCTGAGACAAGGAGATCCTTTATCCCCCATCCTTTTTGTTATTATGGTTGATTGTTTGGGGAGATTTATTGGGCACTTGGTCCAAAGAGGTTTGCTCAAGGGCTTACAACCTTCTTCTCAACCATTAACTTGCTCCCATGAACAATTTTTTGATGATACTATCTTCATGGGTAAGGCTGAAGTAAAGGAAGCTAAGACTTTAAAGTAGGCTATTAACTTATATTATTTTGCTTCTAAACAAGGGGTAAACTAGAGAAAAAGTGTTGTAAAACTTCATTAATACCCCTATCCATAGACAAGTTAAAATTGCTAAAATCTTGGGATGTTCTATAGGTTCTCTCCCTTCCTCTTACTTTGGGCTCCCCCTAGGCTTGAAGGTCCCTGATGCTTTCTGGGAAGATCTTATTAACAAATTCAAGAAAAGTTTGGCTGGATGGAAAGGTATTCTTTTAAGCCAAGCTGGTAAGTTAACTCTTCTCAAAGCCTATCTCCAGAGAATTCCTACTTATGCTTTAAGTCTTTTTAGAATTCCTTTTAAATTTGCTGAGTCAATTGATGAAATTCAAAGAAACTTCTTATGGTCTAGCTTAGAGGATAAAAGGAGAATGCCTTTAATTGCTTGGGATCAAGTTTGTAAACCTTGCAGTGAAGGGGGATTAGGAATTTGGAAAACTAGTAGTTTGAATAAAGCCCTTCTTGCCAAACAGGGGTGGAGAGTGTACCATGACAATAAAGTGTGGAGTTCCATTTGGAAACATAAGTATCTCTTCAATGCTTACTCCCTTCCTAATTTCCTTGAATCTCCTAATGTTATTAACTCTTCCTCCATACGGGTAGATGTTTAGGGGATCGAGAAATCTTTAAAAAAAGGATGTGCCTGGAAATTTGGTAACACATTTAAAGTGAATTTTTGGGAAGATATATGGCTTATGGATCACCCTTTGATTGAAGATTTTAATGACAAGGCCTTAATTGATTGATGCAAGTAGAGATTTGGCCTTCTTGTTTATCATTATTAGTAGAATGATTCATGGGTGAATTTAACTAATGTAAGTCATGGATTCAGTAATATCCAATTATCCCTTAATGTTGTTTCTCTTTACCCTTGTCTGAAGGATGAGATTATATGGTTTGTTGACCCTAGTGGGAAATTCAAAGTCTTTACTATCTTTGCTCCTAAGGATAAGTATAATCAACCTCTTTGGACTCAAGCTTGGATTAAGGGTCTCACTCCCAAAATTAACATTTTCTGTTGGACTCTTCTCCAAAACAAACTTCTTACACTTGATAACTTGCAAAAAAGATGTATAAATTTAGTTAACATGTATTCTTTATGCAGAAAGGGATATGAAGATACAGATCATATGTTTTTGAGTTGTTCTTTTACCCAGGTAGTCTGGACTAAGATTTTGAATTTTTGGGTCATAACATGGGTACATCAAAACAATGTGGATCTTGCTTTCAAGATTTGGAGATGCCCCTCAAAGGATCTTGATGCTCAATTTCTTTGGAAACTAACCCTCCCCCATCTCTGGTGGGGCATATGGAAAGAAAGAAATAACAAGATATTCAAAAATAAAGATCTTCCAAGTTGGGTGCTTGGTCAGAATATTATCAGAGCCTTCAAGGAGAATTTTTTGTCCCAAAGGGAGCCTACTCAGACCTTCCAACTTGATCACCCTTTAAGATCTCAACAATCTAAGTTGAAAATTGATAACCCTAGATCAATTATAAAATGGCTTGTTCCTCCTAATGGATGGATCAAAGGAAATTTTGATAGAGTAGCCAAGGGTAACCCAAGAAGAGCAAGATGTGGAGGTCTTCTTAGAGATCATATGGGAAATGTTACTGATGTTGTTGCTATCCCTATTGGTCATTCGAATAGTCATATTGCTGAAGCTACTGCTTCCCTTTATACTAATATTTTAAGTGTTGATTTGGGGTACTCCAAATTATGGTTGGAAGGTGATTCTCTGAATATTATAAATATTCTTAATAATAAAAATACTACCTCTTGGTCTATAAAGGCAACGGTTATGAAAATCAAAACCCTATTTCAAAATTTTGAGAAGGTTGTCATTTCCCATACTTATAGAGAAGCCAATAGGGTTGCTGATTGGATTTCTAATCACACAATAAAAATGGGGCAAAAGATGAGGTGGCTCGATGACTTACACAATCATGTGGATCTTAAAGTGATTATTAATTATGATGTTATTCATTCTAGAGTGGGAAAGATTTCCTCAGATTAGAAATTTAATGATTTTTTAGAGTGGCCTTATGATTGTCAATTTAGCATTCCCAAGGAGGTACATTCATGTGAAGGCTATGTGCTCTCTGCATATATCCTCAAAAATACATCCTCGATATTGTGTCACCAAAAATTGGTCTCACTTCTACCTCTCTACTATTGATATCTAGGTGTCTCTAGTTTTTTGTTTGCTTTGCAATATGGGAGGTGAACCGAGGAAGCAGGAACCCAAAAAATGTGATGATTGGAAGGCTAGGCAGGATGTTTGGAAGATTCTCCAGAAAGGGAAGGTGGTTAGCTACCTCGAGTGGTTGCATGGATTCAAAACCCATGTCACCACTGCCTTCTTCAAAAACTAGGTGGCAACAAAGTTACTCCACATGGTGTATCCATTAAGCTGACTGAAGAATTCATTGTTGAAGTCACTGATCTTCCCATGAAAGGTATCAAGTTTTCAAAGCAGACCAGTATTTCTAATGTGGCCTACAAAAAATTCTCAAAGACAGAAGAAGAGGAGCTGCAATTGTAAAGGAATGGTGACTTCTTTGATGTGCAATAGATAAAAGGTATTTGGCATGATGTTCTTGGTTGTATTCAGAAATATTTCATCCTTGATGGAAGAAATAAAAGCATGCACAAATTCCACTTTTTCTTCCTTAACCATTTCAGATACAAAGACATAATTTCCTTCCCTTTTTATTTGCAGTTTTCTTTGCTCCAAAGTTTGAATGCCCATAAAAAGAAATTGTCTCGACCCATATTACATGAAGGTCTGATTTTACTCATTGAGGGTTTTTGTAAAAATAGGTCCATTGCTTCATCCCCATCCACTGGAAAGCATAAGAGTCATAATCCTGTTAAAGAAAAAATGGATGAGAGTGTTAAAAAGAAAATAAAGGCTAAACTGAATCCCTCCAGTTCTCGAAGACAAATTGAGGAAGAGGAAACTAAGGTGGAGAGCACTGATGGTTTAGATTAGGATGCTCCTGAGGAAGAGGAGGGGACAAATGCTGGGAAGTTTAGCTCTAACCTAGATGGTTACTCAGATTTGAAAGACAATAATGAGGATCGGAGAGAGGAAGATACTATGGAGGTGAATTCAAAATAGAGCAAGTTTGAAAATGAGGACACTCATATTATGGCTAGGGGAGGTGATAAAGAGAAAGAAAATGATGATTTAGCCATTTTGAGTGAGGAGGAAAACATGGGGAAAGATTCCACTACTCTTAAGGAGACTGAAGGACATGATAAGGAGGGCCAAAGCCACCATATTCATGTGGAGCCTTGTGAGGTGGAGCTGTTGGATGGGGGGATTCATATTGATAAAGATGGCCTTGTCCCACACACCACTGCTGATGATGTGGGTGACTCCTAGGTAAGGGAAACCAAACTCTCCTTCCTTCACTCTACTAAACAAAAATATGACTCCTTCATTTAGGTCGATTCTTGGTTATATAATGAAATAATGGGGTTGAAGAAGAAAATGGATACCTTGCAACATAACCAAGAGGCTGACTGGGCTATTATTCAACACATGGAGGTAAAAATGGGAGATATCCCAAAAAAAATAAAGGATTATGAACAAAATCTTAGACTGCTCATCAGGGAAAGTGGAACAAAAATGGAGCAAGTTACCTCTAGCATCTGTGCTGCTGTGGTGGCTTTGGGTAAAAGAGTTAATGAAGGAACCATATCTTCAGAGCTCCCAAGAAAGAGGACAATATAGAGTTCGAGGAAAAAAACTTTGATTATTGCAACTTCTTCGGCTGCTAACTCCATCCAGGATATAGCTAAGATTGGTAAGGAGGCTATGAAGATGATTATGGAATTGCAATAGTTTCTTAGGTCTTCTTCTCTGGTCGAGTTCCTGTGCAGGTCCTGTTTGCTAGCTGGTTCTTCTGGTTCCCGTGTTTGGTCCTATTTTCTAGATTTTAGTTTTTAACTTGTTTTGTCAGTTCTAGGTCCTTGTAAAACCTGGGTATTTTATCTAGACTTTTTTAGTGGTTTTAGGTCCCTATAAAACCTGATTTTGATGCTACTTTTTAGTAGGTTTATGGGCTCTTTCCTGTTGGATGGCTCATTTTTTCCCTTTTTGAGGATGTGAAAGGGTTTTAGGGTCCCTTCAAAACCTATTTTTACCGTAATCTAAAACAAGGTGGTAGTCTATTGAATTTTCTAAAGAGCTCTAACAAGACCACTCCTAATAGGGTGATTAAATCCTTTAACAAGGTCACACCTAACAGTGTGTTTTTTAATCATTAATAGGGTTGGCTCCTAATACGGCTCATTTCAGAAGAGTGAAAATAGTAACTAATTACAATTTGTGGTTTTTCCAAATTAGGTTTCCATGTTAAATCCTAGTGTTTAAATACTAGTTTCAATTGTGTTCATGCTATATAATTTTATGTGTTTGTATCTAAGTTAAAATAGTGATAATCATAGATAACATCTAATATTTGCATGTTAAGTACTTACCAAGAATATTTAGTATTTACTAAGTTACATTATTTTATGTGTGTTTGCCAACCATTAGTAGTATTCAGTTTTCAAAGTTTATTTTGTACTGACATCTAAGAGATCTATGATTTATTTTTGTGGTAACTGATTCACCTCTCACCTCTCAGTTACTCGTCTTATATTTTCAACAATTGTTATTAGAACTTTTTGTGCTTACATAGTAGGTTTCAATGACTTAAGCTATAGATCAAGATGTCTTACAAAAGAGAGATTCCCAAGTTGAACAAAGACAATTTTGTAGCATGGCAAGGACTTATGAGGTTATATTTGGTTAAAATCAATGACTCAGGTTGTAAATATCTTGATGTTGAATACAAGACTCCCACTAGAGCATTATTTGTTGAAGTTGTTACTGAAAAGAAGAATCATAACATCATGATGATTGATATTGCATCTGCTCTCAGTTATGCTAAATTTGATGAAGTAAAAGATTGTAAAATAGCTCATGAAATGTGGAACAAACTAAAAGACATTTATGAAGGAGATGACCATGTAAGAAGAGCTAAGGCTAAAAGTCTTAGAGGTCATTTTGATCAGATGAAAATGAGAGAATATGAGAACATTGAAAAATATGTGGAAAGAATCAAAGCATCTAGAGGAGACATTCAAAAAAAAATAGTTGTAAGAAATGTAATTAGAACTCTTCTTCCTATTTATAAAATTAGAGTGTCTTCTATTCAAGAGATGAGATGTGATCCAAATAATAAAATATATTTGGATGCTCTAGTTGAAAGATTGATAGCTTTTGAGTTAGATAACTTTGATAACTATATTCCTAGTTCAAAAGTTATTGAGTCTACATTTGAAGCTAAACTCCCACTCAAGAAAAAGAGAAAGAAATCAAAGTCCAGTCAATCAAGAAGTAAAGAAGAAGATACAGAAGAAATCTCAGATAGTGATCTTGAAGTTGTTGAAGCCCTACTTTCAAGCAAGTATTCCAAAGGTAGAGGAAATTTCAAAGTTAAAGTTCCTCTGATCTACTTTTCTTGTGAAGAAGTTGGTCACTTTGCTACAAGGTCTCCAAATAGAGAAAACAAAGATGAAAAAAAAGAAATAAGCACAAAGGCAAGAAGGATTTCAAGAAACACAAGAACTACAAGGACAAAGGTAAGAAATCTTGTTTTATGCCTAAGGATTCTGATAATAGTGAAAATGAAATGGTATATATTGTTGTAAAGGATGAATCTGATGATCAAGGAGATAGAATGACACTTATCTCTCATGTTAGTAAAAATAATATATGGATTATCAATAGTGGTTGTTCACATCATATGAATGGACAAAAAATAAAATTTGAGCACATGGAATATTATGATGGAGGTAGTCTGAGATTTGGAAACAATGAACCTTGTAACATAAAAGTAAAAGGATGTATTTCTTTGACAAAAGAACTTGTATGTGACAATGATTATTGGGTTTAAGGACTAAATCATAATCTACTAAGTATGGCAAGGTTGAATTCATGGATGGACAAGCCAAATTACTAGATGAAAAACAAAATCTAGTTTGATCTAGCAAGTAACCAAAAGGTAATCTATTTTATCTTGATCTTAGTGAAAGTTCATGTTTTATTGTTCAAGTAGAAGAAAGTTGGTTATGGCACAAAATATTATGTCTTGTGAAATTATATAATCTAGTTAAGATGAGAAAACATAAAAGAGTTAGAGGTATTCCTAGTTTGAAGAAGCCTAATATGGGTCTATGCAAAAATTATCAAATTGGTAAGATGGGAAAGACTAGTTTTAATTGCAAGAACTATCAGTCAGGAGAAGTCTTAGAACTTGTGCATATAGACTTCTGTGGACCTATTGGAATAGAGTGTTATGGTGAAGAAAAAATTTTCATTTTTTTTATTGATGATTATTCTAGAATGATGATTGTAATGTATCTAAAACAAAAATCTAAAGCTTTTCAAAAATTCAAGTGGTATCTAGCAAGAATAGAAAAATAAACTAGAAAGATATTGAAATGCTTAAGATTAGACAAAGGTGGTGAATTCATCTCCAATGAACTCAATAATTTCTACATTGAAAGAGGGATCAAAAAACAAGTATCATCCCCTAGCACTCAGCAAAATGGTATAGTTGAAAGAAGAAATAGAATCATCATGGATTATGCAAGAACATTGATGATTGGAAAGAATATTGCAATCAAATACTAAAAGGAAGCTATCAACACTATAGTTCATACCTTGAATGGAGTACAGTTGAGGAAAGATTCAAACAAAACTCCTTATCAACTATGGTATGGCTACAAACCTAATGTAAGTTATTTTAAAGTATTTGGTAGCAAATGTTATATCTTGAAAGAATCTAGAAAATGAAAATTTGATGTCAAAGGTAATGATGGAATATCTTTAGGATACTCCTACAGAAGTAAAGCACACAAATTCTTGAATTTTTCTACTCATAAAATCATAGAAAATGCACATGTGAGAATTGATGAGTTTGTAGAAAAGAGTGAAGAAGAAAGTAGAAAAGAGCTAGAGGATTATTGAAGATTTGTTTGCTATGAACCTAATACCCTGCAAAACCTATGTAAGGAAGCTTCACCCCCGAGTCCCCAAATTCTCCAATAGCCATCAAGTTGCACATAGTACAACCTGACTCATAGTCTAAAGGACCCAAGTCATAGATAGAAACTACTGAGCTAGTTTAAACTGAGTCTGATGGACCTATGTCATAGACAGTGGAACATGAGCTAGATGCTGAAGTTCACAATGAAGACATTGGAACTCATTCCAAATCCAAAGAACCTATGCTATTAAGATATGTTAGAAGTTATCATGTACCTGATCAAATCATTGGAGATAAACTCGATCGAATAATGACAAGAAGCAAATTAAAAGGTACATGTTTACTTGCTGAATTTGAAACTAGAAATGTTAAAGATGCTCTAGATAATGAAAGTTGGGTTGAAGAAATGAATGAAGAAATTGAACAAATAGAGAAGAAAAAATCCTAGACAATCATTCCTAGATCTAAGAATAAAAATGTAATTGGCAAAAAATGGGTGTTTAGAAGCAAGCTGAATGAAGATGGAAAAGTTTCTAGAAACAAAGAAAGATTGGTGTACAAAGGTTTTTCTCAAGAAGAAGGAATTGATTATGGTGAAACTTTTTCTTCTATAGCAAGATTAGAAGGTGTTAGAACTCTACTAGCATATGCAACACACAAAGGATTTAAAGTGTATTAAATGGATGTTAAATCTGCATTCTTGAATGGAATTCTTGATGAGTACATCTACATTGAACAACTAGAAGGCTTTGTAGACCCTGACAAAAGAGACATGGACTGAAAATTACCTATAAAATTATATAGTCTCAAGCAAGCTCAGAGATCTTAGTATGAAAGACTTCATAATTACTTGATATAGATTGGTTTTTGAAGAACAAATGATAATAGTACTTGTATATCAAAGAAGGACCAGACAAGAAGACTATATTGGCAGAAATATTTGTTGATGATACCTTATTTGCAGGAAATGATGATGTATGTAAAACATTTTCAGAAGAAATGAGTAAAGAATTTGAGATGTCTATGTTTGGAGAGATAAAATTCTTTACTCGATTAAAGATTTAGTAGAACAAAAATGGTATATACATTACTCAATCCAAATATATCAAGAAGATACTAAAGAAATTTGTAATGGAAGATTCAAGACCAATTGGAACTCCTATGTCTTTTGTCCATAAGCTTTCCAAAAATGATGATTCAAAGGAAGTAGATTAGACCACATACATGGGTAAGTGCACAAAGTTGTGGTGCAAAAAGGGGGGTATAAGTGGACACCTTTTTCCTAAAATCAGCAAATTCTGGACTTCAACAAGAATTTGAAGATAGTTACGCTTAAAATTTTAAGATATGACAAAAACAAAAGTCGTAGTCCTTTGAATCTAGTTTCTAAACTACTAATTTTTTTTCAAAATGGTTTAGTTTTAGGTCCTCAAAAAAGGGGCCCACAAAAAGTGGTACTGTTTATTCCAAAAAAACATAACATAGTACAAAGTGTGGCCCCCCTAAAATTTGAACTTTTTTTTTGAAATTCTTTAATCGCTCCGATCAAAAGTTACCTAACACTATGTAGTTTATCCTAGATTTTTTGGGGAATTTTATAATGTGTATTTTTTTTTAATGAATTTTTTAATTAGACCCATCTCAAAAACGTGAAATATTTGTGTGCTCCCCCTAGAAATGATTGAAAACTAATCTAAAATCAAAACTTCTTTTTTTCAAAGTGTGTAGAATGGAGTCTAGTTTCTAAAAAACTAAGTTGTTACAAAATTAGATGAATGAGTTAAAATCTACAGCCCAATTAGTACATGGTGGTTTTTGACAAAACATGAACATACATTCAAAAGAAATTATAGATGAAAGACTTAAAATAGTTCAAATTAAAAATAAATTATATGGTTAGATAGCTAACACAGAGACCTATAATGTTATGTAACCTGATCTTATCGATACCCAACCACGAGGAATCTTGAAGGGGAGCACACAAGAAAAATCAATCATTTTTTGTATGTTTGCTGGAAAACACGTCTTAGACCTGTTTATAAACTCCAAACCTTTGGGTTGGATCTCCAAGGCAAAACCAAGCCTTAGGCTTGGTTTTAATGCAAAGCTTTGAATAGCGCGTGCGCCCTATAGCGTGCACGCGCTATCAAAATGCTATTGAATTCAAGGTAGTGCGCACGCGCTATAGTGTGCACACACTATTGAGACCTAAATTACAAACCAAAACCAAGAGAGAGCTAGGGGGGTGGGGCGAGGGAATGACTATTTGTGTGTGTGAGAGAGATAGAGAGAAAGTTGGGGATGGGAGAGGGGAGAGAGGAAGTGAGAAAGAGTAGGGGTGGCAAAGAGAGTATAGGATGGGAGATAGAGGAAATGTGAGAGAGTAGGGGTGGAAAAGAGAGTACAAGATGAAAGAGAGAGGAAGTGTGAGAGAGAGAGAGTAGAGGTGGAAAAGAGAGAGTACGGGATGTTGGAGAGAGATTGAAAGTAGGGGATGGGAGAGAGAGGAAGTGAGAGAGAGAGAGTAGGTGGTGGGAGACAGAGTGGGAGAGGAAGAGAGAGAGAGAGGAGGATGGGAGTGCATGTGTGTGAAAGAGAGAGAGTAGGGAATGGGAGAGGGGGAAGATAGAGTAGCTTGAGAGAGAGTAGGGGATGGAAGAGAGAGTACAGGATGGAAGAGAGAGTAGGCAATGGGAGAGGGAGTGGGAGAGGGAGAGAGAGAGGGGGGATGGAAATGTGTGTAAGAGAGAAAGAGAGAGAGTGTGAAAATGTGAGAGAGGGTAGGGGGTAGCAGAGAGAGAGTAGAGAGGGAGAGAGTGAGAGTGAGAGAGAGAGAGAGAGAGAGAGAGAGAGAGAGAGAGAGAGAGAGAGAGTAGGTAGTGGGAGAGGGAGAGCAAGTGAGAGAAAAAGTAGAGGATGGGAGAGGAGAGAGGGGGGATGGGTGTGTGTGAAAGAGAGAGAGTAGGGAATGAGAGAGGGGAGAGAGAGATAGAGAGAGTAGGGGACGGGATAGAAAGAGAGTAGGCAATGGCAGAGGGAGTGGGAGAGGGAGAGAGAGGGTGGATGGAAGAGAAAGAGAATAGGCAATGGAAGAGGGAGTGGGAGAGGGAGAGAGAGGGGGGATGGAAGTGTGTGTAAGAGAGAAAGTAGGGGATGGGAGAGAGTGTGAGAGTGTGAGAGAGAGTAGGGGTGGAAAAGAGAGAGAGTGAAGGTAGGGGATGGGAGAGAGAGGGAGAGAGTGAGTGAGAGAGAGAGAGAGATAGTAGGCGATGGGAGAGGGACTGGGAGGGAGAGAGAGAGGGGGAATGGAAGTGTGTAAGAGAGATAGAGTTGGGGATGGGAGAGAGTAGGCAATGGGAGAGGGAGTGTAAGAGAGAGAGAGGGGGGGAATGGGAATGTGTATAAGAGAGATAGAGTAGGGGATGGGAGAGAGTGTGAGAGTTTGAGAGAGAGTAGGGGGTGGTAGAGAGAGCTTGTACAGGATGGGGGTGAGAGAGAGAGAGAGAGAGAGAGAGAGAGAGAGAGAGAGAGAGAGAGAGAAGGGGATGGGAGAGAGTGTGAGAGAGAGTAGGATATGGAAGAGAGAGAGTGAGAGTAGGGGATGGGAGAGAGAAAGTAAAGAGGGAAAGAGAGTACTTGAGAGAGACAGAGATAGTAGGTGGTGCAAGAGGGAGTGGGGGAGGGAGAGAGAGGGGGGATGGGAGTGTGTGTGACAAATCTAGAGAGTAGGGGATGGGAGAGAAGAGAGAGGGGGGGGGGATGGGAGTGTGTGTCTATGAAAGAGAGAGAGTAGGGGATGGGAGAGGGGAGAGAGAGAGTAGGGGATGGGGGAGAGAAAGTAGGTAGTGGGAGAGGGAGTGGGAGAGGGAGAGAGAGAGAGGGGGAATGGGAATGTGTGTTAGAGAGATATAGTAGGGGATGGGAGAGAGTGTGAGAATGTGAGAGAGAGTAGGTGGTGGCAGAGAGAGCTCGTACGGGATGGGAGAGAGAGAGTGAGATTAGGGGATGGGAGTGTGAGAGAGAGTAGGGGATGGGAGAGAGAGAGTGAGAGTAAGGGATGGGATGGGAGAGAGAGAGAGAGAGAGAGTAGAGAGGGAGAGAGAGAACTTGAGAGAGAGAGATCTAGTAGGCGGTAGGAGAGGGAGAGGGAGAGAGATAGGGGGGATGGGAGTGTGCGTGATAGATGTAGAGAGTAGGGGATGGAGAGAAGAGAGTGGGGGGATAAGAGTGTGTGTGTCTATGAAAGAGCGAGTAGGGGATGGGAGAGAGTGTGAGAGTGTGAGAGAGAGTAAGGGGTGGCAAAGAGAGAGTAGGAGATGGGAGAGACAGAGTGAAAGGATGGGAGAGATAGAGTGAAAGGATGGGAGAGAGTGAGAGAGAGTAGGGGGTGGCAGAGAGAGAGAGTACAGGATGGAGAGACAGAGTGAAAAGATGGCAGAGAGTGTGAGAGAGAGTAGGGGATGGGAGAGAGTGTGAGAGAGAGTTGGGAATTGGAGAGAGAGAGAGAGAGTAAGAGTAGGGGATGGGAGAGAGAGAGTAGAGAGGGAGAGAGAGAGATAGTAGGTGACCTAGGAGAGGGAGTGGGAGAGGAGGAGAGAGAGGGATGGGAGTGTGTATGACAAATCTAGAGAGTAGGGGATGCGAGAGAAGAGAGAGGGGGGATGGGAGTGTGTGTGTGTGTGTGTGTGCGTGTGTGTGTGTGTGTGTGTGTGTGTGTGTGTGTGTGTGTGTGTGTGTGTGTGTGTGTGTGTGAAAGAGAGAGAGTAGGGGATAGGAGAGAGTGTGAGAGTGTGAGAGAGAGTAAGGGGTGGCAAAGAGAGAGTATGAGATGGGAGAGATAGAGTGAAAGGATGGGAAAGAGTGTGAGAGAGAGTAGGAGGTGGCAGAGAGAGAGCATATGAGATGAGAGAGACAGAGTGAAAGGATGAGAGAGAGTGTCAGAGAGAGTAGGGGATGGGAGAGAGTGTCAGAGAGAGTTGGGGATTGGAGAGAGAGAGAGAGTAAGAGTAGGGGATGGGAGAGAGAGAGAGAGTAGAGAGGGAGAGAGAGAACTTGAGAGAGAGAGAGAGATAGTAGGTGGTGGGAGAGGGAGTGGGAGAGGAGGAGAGAGAGGGATGGGAGTGCGTGTGAGTGATCTAGAGAGTAAGGGATGGGAGAGGGGAGAGAGAGAGGGGGATGGGAGTGTGTATCTACAAAAGAGAGAGTTTAGGGGATGGGAGAGGGGAGAGAGAGAGTAGCCCAAGAGAGAGAGAGAGAGTAGCGGATGGGAGAGAGGGGCGGATGGGAGTGTGTGTAAGAGAGAGTAGGGGATGGGAGAGAGTGTGAGAGAGAGTAGGAGGTGGCAGAGAGAGAGAATGGGATGGGGGAGAGAGAGAGTGAGAGAGTAGGGGATGGGAGAGAGTGTGAGAGAGTAGGATGAGGGAGATAGAGAGAGGGGGATAGGAGTGCATGTGACAAATCTAGAGAGTAGTGGATGGGAGAGAAGAGAGAGGGGGGATGGGAGTGTGTGTGTGTGTGTGTGTGTGTGTGTGTATGAAAGAGAGAGAGTAGGGGATGGGAGAGAGTGTGAGAGTGTGAGAGAGAGTAGGGGGTGGCAAAGAGAGAGTACGAGATGGGAGAGATAGAGTGAAAGGATGGGAAAGAGTGTGAGAGAGAGTAGGAGGTGGCAGAGAGAGAGTACAAGATGAGAGAGACAGAGTGAAAGGATGAGAGAGAGTGTGAGAGAGAGAGTAAGAGTAGGGGATGGGAGAGAGAGAGATAGTAGGTGGTGGGAGAGGGGAGAGAGAGAGAGAGAGAGCGGACCAAGAGAGAGAGAGTGTAGCGGATAGGAGAGAGGGGCAAATGGGAGTGTGTGTAAGAGAGAGTAGGGGATGGGAGAGAGTGTGAGAGAGAGTAGGAGGTGGCAGAGAGAGAGAATGGGATGGGAGAGAGAGAGAGAGTGAGAGTAGGGGATGGGAGAGAGTGTGTGAGAGAGAGTAGGGGATGGGAGAGAGAGAGAGTAGAGAGTAGGGGATGGGAGAGGAGAGAGAGAGGGGGATGGGAGTGTGTATCTATAAAAGAGAGAGTTTAGTGGATGGGAGAGAGAGAGTAGCAGATGTGAGAGTGTGAGAGAGAGTAGGAAGATGGGGGGGAGAGAGAGAGAGTAAGAAGTGAGAGAGGGAGAATGGGAGTGTGTGTGAGAGATCTAAAGAGTAGGGGATGGGAGAGGAGAGAGGGTGAGAGAGATAGAGAGAGTAGGCGGTGGGAGAGGGAGAGCGGGAGAGAGTAAAGGATGGGAGAGGGGAGAGAGAGAGTGTAGGGGATGGGAGAGGGGAGAGAGAGCATGAAGAGAGAGAGAGTAGGGGGAGAGAGAGAGAGAGTAGGGAAGGTGGAGAGTGATGTGTTCTCACATAGTGCGTACGCACTATGTGAAATCACCTAAAAATGATCAAAAAGCAACTTCGGGGCCTATTTCATTCATTCTCTGCTTTTGTTCTATTCTGCACTCTGTTATCCCGACAAAAATTGCGGGTTTCAACACAAAAAACACTCTTTCAAGGTGGCAAACACTATTTCAAGCTAACAAACACTATTTCAAGGTGGCAAACACTTTTGGAAGCTAGCAAATACCAAATTCAATCATTGGATACACAATTTGAAGACTTTTTGAATATTCCTTGTATAGAAAAGGTTAGTGCAATCTATTTTAAATATTGTTTGTTGATATATAGATACAAATTTGATTATAATTTGACATGTTGTTTAATATATAGTGAATTCATTGAAATTTGTATATTTCAATGAAATGTTATTTCGAAATGGTTAAAAATTTGACAAGTCATTTTATATATATATATTGTGTATTCATTCAAATAATTATAATTTTTATATGTATTTGAATAATTTGTAATTTAAACATTTTAAGTAATTCAAATGTTTGAATAATTTGACATGTAGAAATCATCATCATGCCAAGGAAGAAACCAACAAATCAAACAAATGAAGATAGGGAGAGAGATTTGGCAATTAAAAGAGATAAAATGAAATTACTATGTGAGCAAAAAAAATTACAAAGCAATAATGAAGAATTGACTTTCGAAGAGGATCAAGAACCACCGGTACCAAGAAACAAAGAGGAAGAATTGGAAAGACAAAGAGAACGAATGAGACTGTTACGCTCAAGAAGACAATTGAATTGTGAAGCTACACCATCTTCTAATGTTGGAGTCATATCGTCCGCTACACCATTTTTCAATGTTGAAGTCATATCATCCTCTCATGTTGAAGAGACATCAATTTGTAGATCCAACGATATACACACTCCATCATGTCATGTTGAAGGCACAACATTAACACATCAAGTAGGTGATATTCCATCTTTTGCATCTTATTGCCAAGGCACATCATCTTCGGTTCAAGGTACACAATACACTCAACCTTATGTTGATGCTCAAAATGTTGAGAGAATTGAAGAGATTATAACACCTTCTATAATTTGTTTTAGAAGACCAAAATGTTTGATTGATATTGATAATAACATTTTGAAATCAATGCTTGACAAGATTAGCAAGTGTACTTGTCAAAGAAAAGTTAATCGTATCTGGAGATTATTTTTTGATGAATTAAATATTATAGGTCAATGCCAATTATTTGTTGAAATGATGAGGAATTTAAAATTTAGGCCTATCATGAAGATTCTTGGGCTAAGAACGATGGATTATTCAAATGAAAAAAATATTGTAAAGAATCTAATGAATGCTTATGACAAAGTGGGTTCTAAATCACGCACCAAAGATAGTAATATCGCAAGACGAGTACTTACATCAACAATAGTAAGTATCCAAATGAAGAAAGCTTGACTCATGAGAAAGACAAGCAAAACATTAAAAATTGGTAGAGGTACTCTAAGGAGAGCCATGCTAAGGCGTGAGAGATTGGAAGATCTAGCAAAAAATGAGTTATGGACATTTAGCAGTAGACTACCGCGAAAGGATAAACAAATTTGTGAAGCCTTGAAATCATTGATCGAAGATTTTTGAAAAAATAACACACGTGTTTCCCCTAATCAAAGAGATGTTGTAAGAAGGAGGATTGGTAGCCAAAATCGTGAGCCACATGCGAAACATTTTTTGGACACAACTCAAACACAATTTTTTGCAAAATTTATTGGTATGTATCCTCAAATTTGAATAAGTCAAAGATTTTTTGAGATGGGTAAACCTTTTTATGTGAAGATAAATCACACACGCACAACTTGTTGTTGTAGGATACATATTGAATTTTCTAACCATTTTGATGTTTTAGGCATATATGCGTAATTTTGCATTCTCAATTTGTTTTAAAGGATTGTGACATAAATGAGCCACCAAGATCTTCAAGGGAATTCATATCCAACATTTTATGTGAAATAAGGGACGACCAACAATTTTACAATACATCATTCTTGGATGGTACGTGCTTATTTTGTGGTTCTTTGCAACTTTTATCAACTTGTCAACATATGGATAGTACACATGCAATTGGAAATGAAATAGTAGATTACGAAAAATTTAAGACAGTGACATATGCTCTAAAAGATGGGAAACATGGTAAAAGATGTGATTTAGTCATTGAAAAGATTCCAATGTATGAGTTCATGAAGATTTTTCGTGAAAACATTATTTACGAGTATGCAAGGCATACCCATAGAGCTCGATGGCTGGATTTGCAATTCAAGTTGTGCAAGGATACGTTTCCACTGGATACCATTGTTTCAGTTGTAGATTTTGCAAAGAACTACACACTACAACCACAAAATGAGGTGCAAGAAAAGTATTATACTTCTCAATAGGTTTCCATATTTGTTCACATAACATTCATGCATTCACCTACAAGTACAGAAGATGTTAGGAAGATTTTGAGGGAGTACCATTTTTACATCAGCGATGATCGATCATGTTCTACAAAGTTTGTACATGGTTGTTTTCAACTATTTTATGGAGATTTGGCTAACAAGGGCATCACATATCGTCAGCACATTATTTGGTCAGACAATTGTGCATCTCAATTCAAGAATGCATGAATGTTCTATTGGTTGAGTAGGATGCACAAGTTGTGTAGAATTCAATACATGTAGAATTTCACAGAGGTTGGTCATGGAAAGGGAGAGCACGATGGTGCAGGCGCATGCATCAAAAGAGCCTTAGCTCATGAAGAACTAAAGTAGAAAGATGGAGCAATATTGACAGATGCAAAATCCATCGTCTAGTGGTGTAACGCTACAATGGGTCCAGGTAAGGAAGGTGAGTCTACGGTTCGTAGATTTTTTTGGTTGATAGATAATACTAACATTGCACCATATCAGGATTGTTGCACACTAACAGGATCTAGTGAGTTGCACTCTTTTAGAAGCTCTGATGTAGGTTCATGGAGTATCCACACACAAAAAATGGCATGCTATTGTCCATCATGTGCAGAGGAAAATTGGGATCACTGTGAGTCGATTGAATGGGTGGACAAATGGGATATATGGGTTTTGGACCCAATTGACACCTATCGTCCCCCACAAGCACTGGAAATGGTACAGATGGAATCATCTATTGACTTTGACCGCTTGTCTGATCTAGTGCAACCTAGTAATATATATATTTATATATCTTTGTAATTTCAATATGTAACTTTATAACTTTTACGCAAGTATTTTCTGAATTAATGACCGCATTTTGTACATTTGTCACTGCAGGCCATGTTTTTTCTGTTATTGCACCTGAAGACAATGAAGAAGGGATAGATTATTATTTGTGTCGTTGTGTTCAACCCAAAAAAAAATTGGATCATTTGGTTATAGATGGTGAAGGTTTAGAGTACCATGTCGATGCAGTGGTTGTAACTGGCACATGGCTTAGACGATATTCTATGAAGATCCCTAACTTGTGGTTATTCGAGGATTGGCAAACAAAGAGGAAGATTCTTCATTATTCAAATCTTGTTGTCGCATCAAATGTCCACTTGATAAAATATGGTGGAAAACCACATAATAAGAATCTTTGGAAAGTTTGCGAGTCAGACCACGAGGCAATACTTGAGACATTAAAATGTCGAGCAGATCCAGTTGGCTCATTAGATTGAATACAGAGAGAGGGAGAGAGAGAAAGAGTGATCAACTGGATCCAAATACATTGTTGCAACCTCTTCCCCAAGACTGTCCACATGACTAAGGTGGACCATATTGTTATGATGCATAAGTGATGAGATTTAGTTCAAATCATAGATTTTATGTTTTGATTTGTTTAGAATCTAGATTTTATGTTTTGATGTCTCCAATTTTTTTAAAGCTAGAACAATATTTTTCATATTTTCTTATTTGTGACAATATTTTTCTTTCATTGCATGTTCTCTTGGATGACAAGAGGGAGAGAAGAAAAATAAGTAGATTTCCAAACAGCCAGCCACCCTTTTTCATGTAATTTATTCATTTAAGGTAAAAGTCCCATTTCCTTTGTTTGGCTTTGGTATTTGGTTATTTAAAGTCATTATTCTAGTTGGACCTTCATATGTTTGAATTTGGGATTGTTCAGTGTCTATTTGTTATGATTATACTGAATTATTAATTCTATGATGTTTCTATTATTTAATTATTTAAAATAAATTAAAACTTTTTTGTATAAAATTATTATTTTTTATTTCTATCTATTTGTTATGATTATTTTTATTATTTAAAATAAATTAATTCTATAATATCTCTATGATGAACTATTTATATTTCTAAACTTTACATATTTTAAATTACATATCTCTCGACTTAATTTACCAAAAAAATTAATTAAAATTTTAGGTATGCTAGTAGTACACCATGACCAACAATCAAACTATTATAACAATACAAATACATTTAAATAGTAATGTAAGAATGGTTTAGTTCACATAAAAAATAAGTCTATCTTAGATATTCTAAATACATCACAAAACTTTATCGCTTCAAAAAAATTGGAATTTCTCCCATCTACTCAAGTTCCCATCAATTGTCCATAAAAATAGGAAAGGGAATAGGTTCTATGCTCCCAATCCCAACATCCTCTTTTCCACTACTAGGAGATGTGTGTAATGTAGGATTCAACTCCATCAACTTAGTCATTTTTTTCACTAGTTGATTGGGACTCTCACCATTTGTTTCCAACTATGGTGACAATGCTTGGGGTTACACTTATTAAGTAAGAATATTTCCTAATCTAGGGATTAGAGCATTGAACATATCAGAATTTGATTTATGCTATGGGAGAAGAGGTATGTTGGGCATTAGCCTCAAATATTTCTTCATGTAAAGGTATATCAGAATATTTCCTTCATGTAAAGTGCATTAGCCTCAAATAACTTCTTAGTCTCTCTTGTTCCTTAGAATTTTGTATCCTTTTCTTTGGTAGCTATAGGAATCTACTGGGTAAACCACTATGTTGTTTTCTGTCTAGTGGCATGTAACGTATAAAATCAACATCTCCATCATAGTCATTTTGGGCCTGGGTATCAAAAAATTGTTAACTATTTATTTCATCATGGTTGCCACCATTTGCAAAGCATTAGATGACGTCCTTGGGGTCAACATGTGGTGGGGATGGAATTAAAAGGGAAACATTTTCATCCCCACAAGTATTTGGTTACCCAAGGTTTATGACAACCTCCTACAACCAATCTGGTTGTGAATCTTGCATTAGAAAGCTTAATCTAATATCAATGTTTGTTGTATGATCAAGGTTTTATCTCCTATAATAGTCCACTGGCTGGTTCAGGTTTTCTGGTTGGGTATTTTTAGGTGCAATTGTACCTAGTCCCTTCATATTTTGTCCATAAATCCTCAATGAAGAGTTAATTGGTTCATCTAATAAGCCATTGATTTTTAGGAAGGATTCAATAGTGATTTCCTCCCCCTCGCTTTACAACTCATCAATATTTGCATCATCTACAGTAGTTGTTTCTTCTGATCCACTACTTGTGGGTTGTGGTTTAGATCCCTATTTTCCATCCTCATCAACAATGAAGCACTTTCTTGGGCCTATATCATTCACTAAAACCTCCCTATTCAAAGACCATATCCCTATCCTATGGAAACCACTCATTATATTATTAGGTGTAAGTGCCAAATTGGAGGCTTTGCTGGATAACATTCCTAACTCCTCACAACCAATATTGATTTGAGGGTTCCTAGCCAACCACACATTCCAAATATGTTTTAAGTAAGATTTTAATGGTGAGAAAAAACTAACATCCAATGATTGACACCTATAGATGGTATACGCTACAAGTGACACACAATCTATGCCCAGCTTCTTTGCTTTATCAATTATTTTCCATATCATATGGATTCCATGATCATCAAATACTAGAAGACACCTTTTTGAGAGAAACACCCCACATGGAATTGTTCTTACAAAGTGGTCTAGCCAATTCAAGAATAATTATTTCATCATCCATCCATGTACTTGGACTACGATGCAGGCCTTGAGATCATAATTGAAAATGTAGTTTTTTATATGTCTCTTATCCTTGAACAAATAAAAATTGGAATTCTCTAACCAACAGTAATGTAAGGAGACCCACCCTACTAGTTTAGGCCACTATGCCCAAACTAACCAATGACTTCTTCTGATCCTATAGGGTTTCTTCCTGACCCTATTCCCAAGAGGATATCTCCCAACTATCCCCTTCCCTAGGATCTATGCACACCAATTGACTATGTCAACTTCAATCACCCCAATATTCAAATGAAGGCATTTTCTCTCTACTAGGAAAAATTGGGCACAAACCCCAATGCAATATCTAGGGTTATTATATGGTCCTCAACTTGATATTTCCAAACTCTCCTAATCATCACAAGACTCCACTCACCAACCCAAATCATAGATGTCCTTTTCTTTCTTACTTGACCTACTAGGTCTAGAGCCCCAATTAGGCCAAAATTTTCAAACTCACTAGGTGCTCTTGCACCATTCTCCCCATGTGACAAAGAACTCATGGTGGATAAATCTGAAGGAATTTCGTAGGAATACCTTTGTTTCCAAAATCACTCTCATCTATCCATGTTACTTTAGATTTTGGTTGATCCTTCCATTTTATAAGATGATCCATATAGGTGCCACGACAAGTCTTCTTCTTGATTCTTGAGTCCATAACCTTTTCAGCTTTTGGCTGAGATTATAATGGGATAGTGACTTCTTCAACCTTTGATTTTGTTTGTCCTTCTATGAATGTAAGCCCTTTATATTGAAATTAGTCCTTGACATTAAAGATAAGGTAAATTTCCAAGTTTGGTGGGAGTTCTATTTTGTCGGCATTAGAACCATAATTTGCAAGTACCTTACAAGGTCCTATCCTATGCATTTGTAGCTTGGTTGGAACACCCTATGCAAGTACCAAAACTCATCCTTGGCATCATATCATGGCCTCAACACCTTGGATCATCTCAAAACATCTCATCTAACATGTTCCAACTCCTTGCACACTCTCAACAAATCATCTCTTACACTTTCTCAATTTTGCCTCTTCTAGGCTTGTTCCAACTAGCCCTTGCCAGTGACTAATTTGTTGTTTTCTCCAAAAATTTCCATAGAACTTCCTAAACTATTGGGTGATTAAAATACCCTTTTCCTCACTCTAAAATATACTCCAAAACCAAGTACACTTTTTTTGTAAAATATCACTCAAAACTGGCTATTTCAGTCTGCCAACTAGGCCTAGTTTGAGGCCATTTACAAAGCAACTCAAAATCCCTTCACTTTTGGAACTCCCATGACCTAAAAAAGTCTTAAGAAATGACTCAAATGCAAGGATTCTTCTATTTTTTTGGTCTCATGATCAACTTTACAATGGTTTTTACAAAACCCTCCTTTCTAGCCCCTTTACCCTAGGGCTTTCTAGAACTCTTACTTTGCAACATCTCTAGAACCCCAAAATGGTTCTAACACCTTCACTTTGGTTATATTAGATGACTTCAAACATAAAATGCAACTCTTGTTTGGAGAAAACACTAAATCCACCTTGGGAGCAATCACATACCCCTTTTTATGCACTCAAATTTTAGGGAAAACTATGCAAATACTTCTTAAATGGTTTCAACACTTGACTTTTCAGATGGAAATGGATATTATAGACTCAAACCAACAAGAAAAATCCCAAACTTGAGGTTTCTCAACACTCAATAATCAAATTTCAAAACTGTTACCATCACTTACTACTAGGACAATTTCTAGTTTTAACGGTCAAACTCCCAAACCATACAAAGGACCCCCCACTGTTTTTTCATTTTTAAAAAATCTTTTTGGAGACCTACAATAACCTCTCTCACTTTTTGGAGATCACACTCCGTTTTCATTTTACGAAGCCATCTTGGGTGATGCTGAAACTTGCAATGTCGGCTAGTACAAAGTTGCCAACTGCCAAATCTCTCTCACCTTTCCTCGTGGGATCAAATTGTTTGCTCTATTAGCTCTGTGTGGCTTGGTAAACCCTATCCCCAACCTCATCCTATCCCCTTCAGTGCTTGAACATTCTCAGGCACGCCAATCCAGAATGTCCCCAAGGGTCACTAAATGCCATAGGGCTGCGATCTTTGACGGGGCATATCTCGGAGCTCGTGCAAGGTATGGATGCAATTCTAGTTCCTACAGGACCATGTTGTGGAGACCTACAATAACCTCTCTCACTTTTTGGATATCACACTCCATTTTTGTTTTACAACACCATCTCGGGTGATGTTGAAACTTGCAGTGTGGGCTAGTACAAAGTTGCCAACTGCCAAATCTCTCTCACCTTTCGTTGTGGATCGAACTGTCTGCTTCGTTAGCTATGGGTGGCCAGGTAAACCCTATCCCCAACCTTTTCCTATCCCCTTCAATGCTCAAACACTCTCAGGCACGCCAATCCAGAATGTCCCCAAGCGTCACTAAATTCCATAGGGCTGCAATCTTTCACGGGGCCTATCTCAAAGCTCATGTGAGGTATGGATGCAATTCTAGTTCCTATAGGACCATGTTGCAGAGACCTATAATAACCTCTCTCACTTTTTGGAGATCACATTCTATTTTCATTTTACAATGCCATCTCGGGTGATGCTGAAACTTGTAGTGTTGGCCAGTACAAAGTTGCCAACTGCCAAATCTCTCTCATCTTTAGTCGTAGGATCAAACTGTCTGCTCCATTAGCTCCAGGTGGCCAGGTAAACCCTATCCCCAACCTTTTCTTGTCCCCTTCAATGCTTGAACATTCTCAGGCACACCAAACCCGAATGTCCCTAAGGGTCACTAAATGCCATAGGGCTGCGATCTTTGACGGGGCATATCTCGAAGCTCATGCAAGATATGGATGAGATTCCAATTCCTACAAGACTGTGTTGTATAGACCTACAATAACCTCTTTCACTTTTTGGAGATCACATTTTGTTTTGATTCTACAATGCCATCTCGGGTGATGCTGAAACTTGTAGTTTTGGCTAGTACAAAGTTGCCAACTGCCAAATCTCTCTCATCTTTCGTCGTGGGATCAAACTATCTACTCCATTAGCTCCGAGTGGCTAGGTAAACCCTATCCCCAACCTCTTCCTGTCCCCTTCATTTCTCAAACATTCTCAGGCACACTAAACCAGAATGTCCCTAAGGGTCACTAAATGCCATAGGGCTGCGATCTTTGATGGGGCATATCTCAAAGCTCGTGCGAGGTATGGATGTGATTCTAGTTCCTACAGGACCATGTTGTAGAGACCTGCAATAATATCTCTCACTTTTTGGAGATCACATTCCATTTTCATTTTACAATGCCATCTTGGGTGATGCTGAAACTTGTAGTGTTGGCCAGTACAAAGTTGCCAACTGCCAAATCTCTCTCATCTTTCGTCGTGGGATCAAACTGTTTTCTCCATTAGCTCTGGGTGGCCAGGTAAACCCTATCCCCAACCTTGTCTTGTCCCCTTCAGTGCTTGAATGTTCTCAGGCACACCAAACCAGAATGTCCCTAAGGGTCACTAAATGCCACAGGGCTGTGATCTTTGATGGGGTATATCTCGGAGCTCGTGTGAGATATGGATGAGATTCCAATTCCTAAAAGACTATGTTGAAGAGACCTACAATAACCTCTCTCACTTTTTGGAGATCACATTCCATTTTCATTCTACAATGCCATCTTGGGTGATGCTGAAACTTGTAGTGTTGGCCAGTACAAAGTTGCCAAATGCCAAATCTCTCTCATCTTTCGTCGTGGGATCAAACTGTCTGCTCCATTAGCTCCAGGTGGCCAGGTAAACCTTATCCACAACCTCTTCCTATCCCTTTCAGTGCTCGAACATTCTCAGGCACACTAAACCAGAATGTCCCTAAGGGTCACTAAATGCCACAGGGCTGCGATCTTTGACGGGGCATATCTATGGGCTATCAATACTTCGACTATACTTTAAGTCAATGATTATCAATATGTGAAAAAATGGAACTCATTTTATTTTGAAGTACTGATAAGATGGCCTTGCCCTTCCCTAGGAGTTTCATAAATGGGAGACATTAGGTAAGAGAGTGAAAATGTTACTATCGCTTCAATGCACATGACGCAATTGGAAATGCAAATTTTGATGGTAATCATTTTTTGATAAGGGAGAGACTAGGGATGATCATTGTTACTATCTCTTTAGTGGTGGAATTTTTTTTTCTCTTGAATTTGGTCGTGGGGGATCAGTGGTAAGTCTCCTTGGATATTCCTTCTTATGATGTTAGTGACAAGTGTTGCTCTTTGAAAACACTTGTACAATCTTTTTTAAATTATTAGATAAAAATAGAGAATTGTAAGTATTAAACATGGTTAGCCTTTAGTTCCTAGAAGATCTTTATTTCCCCATCAATGCATTTAGAAAGTTAAGTTTTAAGAAGATCATAAATAGAAAAAATTAGAGAAGCGATTTAAACATTTATATTGATTGGAAACACGTGAGTCTTGAGTTTCCTCTACCTTTTAAAGAACATTCCTTAGCTAGCAGACCTAATTCCACATTCCATAAGACTGTCATTGTGCTAAAGATTTAGGAAACCAACTACTCTAAGATAAAGCTTCACAGTCAATAATAATCTAGCCTATTGAGGAACATAATACTTCTCAATTAAACTTGTGTTAATTCAGTATTAATTTTGTAATTAACTACAATTTCAGTATCTGTGTACAGGGGGTGAATGAGAAAACTATTTGAGGTCCAATTTGAAAATATATTTGTAAGGATCTTGACCAAGGTTCACAACTTTGATGATTAATACATTCATTCAGGCCAGAACCTCACTACAAAAGAATAATATATAAAAAAAGGTAGTGAATAATGTCATGTCTAGACCCAAATAAACCAATGAAAGTCAAATTAGCATAATGTGGAACAACAATATATGCATTGAGTGGGTTGTCATAAAAAAGCTTCATAATAAAATTCATGTATAGAATTAAAAGAACTTAAAGAACATTTATGCTTGTAACACAAATGGCCATTCAAAACTGAATATGATTACAATATGTGAAATAGCATTACAAGAACTTGTAATGCTCTTGTGAACATCGTGTTAATTATTGTAAGAATCACTAAGATGCTTATTATACTCAAAATTTTGTTGAAATTGAATTAATTTTTATCCTATCAGTTAATTGGCTTAGGGTGATATATGCTTCTTGGATGGAATAATGAGTTCGTGATTAACTCTGTATTAAGATTCATAGCATCTTCTAGTTATTTGCAAAGGAAATTTATAAATTACTTGCTAATGTCATATGGCTTGCTTGAGAAAGATGTTCATGTTCTTATTGATGGGTACTAATGACTATCCACATTTAGTTCTTCAATATCCTATTTGACAAGCTTTCCATAGACATTTCTTTGCCATACTAAGCATTTTTGAAAACATATTTGAGTAGAAGGACTACAGTAGATACTACATGATGTTTTAACAAATAAAGTAATGGGTTAAAGACTATTATTTCCAAGGTATTATGTCATAGTATTTTAATTGTAATAATCTTAGACTAATGATATTCTTGAAGGTAACTTCGACATGCAGCAAGAAAGACAACCTACAGCCAAGGCTATATTGTGCCTACAACCAAAGCCATAAATGCTCACAGCCAAAGCCACTAGTGCACATAGCCAAAGTTACAAGTGTTCACAGCCAAAGCCATGAGTACATGAAGTCGATGATCACAATTGTTTACAACTATTCACTAGAAACAACTTCTTTGCAATTTTTGAGAAATACTAATAAAGCAAAAAAGAACATCTACTAGTTGGTAGACATAATGGCAACTCTCTAGCAATTGAATTTAATTTCATACATGCACATATCTAATTTAATGTCATACACAAACATATCTAATTTAACGTCATACATGAACAAACATATAATATAAAATGATAACCAATAATGTCATATACATTAACAAACACATAATATATTATGATAACCAATAATGTCATACATCAAATATAGAATGTCATATGTACATCAAATGTGTATCAAATATGTCTCTTGGATGCCTATATATATACATGGGGAAGGAAACAAGTCTCTCAACGTCCTCTGCTATCGTGTGGAGGGAGACAGTGGAGATGACGGGGCCCTCCAGACACGCTCACTTGACCTCTTGTTGAGGCTCTTCTCCAGGTCCAACTGATACAAATAAAGTAGATATGAATCAATATTTATTATACGTTGAAATCAAATATATGTACTCACAAAATCAATTATTTTCTTACTGCCAACAAATAGTCACTCTGTAAGTCCACCTCAAATGCTCGTGGACGATCAAGCGTGACAAAACCCTACAACAATTCAATAAATATAATCACTTATAAATAATATTAGAAATTTTGAGATTAACTATTATAAACAACAACTAAAATGAAGAAAATTCTTTCATACCTTCGTTAGTGGCTGTGAGCTAGCCACAGCTGCGGCCACTCCACTATCAATAGACTGTCGCAGATGAGGAGGTGTGTTTGACATCATGAGTTGGATGTCATACAATACATGTTATATCTAACATGAAACATGGAATAAATATAATCAAATGAATTAAATTAACATGAAACAATTGTACCTGTGTGAAGCTCGTATGATGTCTCTGCTCTGTGTCTATGGTAAAGGTTGAGGGTCCTGTGGAGAACTGATGCACATGCATATTTTTTTTGGTCAATACTTAATATGATTACGTAATAAATATATGTATTAATTAAAATGATTAAATTGATACATACCTCTAGACTCATCAAAGGGACAAAAAATGGGCTTGGAGGATCGCTGCTAGGCCCAGGAACACTTTGACCCTAAATTTTGAACAATGTCAATAAATCCTAATTAATTAATCATTCACTATACATATGAAATGTGATAAAATTAGTAATTTACCTGTGTGTCAATGCCAAATGTCTCGTTTAGGAACTGATCGGTGACAAGCCCATCATTTGCACCATCTTCGACATGAGTGCCAAATGTGCATAGGGATCTGCATGAAGTGCACATGTGACCATGACGTATAGAAGACTCCCCCTCAACTAATGGGCTCATGGAATAGATGAGGGTCTGCGTCAAAGCATTAATGGTCCCTAGAGTGTTGGCCTCTACATGTTCCTTCACAATTGAAGGAATAATCACATGCTCGTACTGTGGATGGACCACGGCTGCCCTAACTACATTAGGGTCATGACGTGCTCCTGACCTCTCAAATGATGACCCCCCACCTCTACCCTAGGAGTCTAACCTATCAAAATAATTGGGGATCTCCCCAAGGACAAACTCACAATATAATTTCTTCAAAAAATACATGGGGACCTCGTGATTGTTGCAAGGAGGGGCATCAAAAACCATCCACCATCTATCCCAAAAATTATTTCTAATAGCATCATGTATGCACCAATGGATGGGGAATCATTTAGTACCCTCTCTAATAGTATTTTGCTCACCGAGTTTTTTAAATAATGCACATATACTACCTTTTGGTATTTCCTTTTTTCTAACATCTTCATATGACAATTTATTTGCATAAAATCTTTTTTGTTCATCCCTCTTAGCCCGCCAAATATCTAACTAACCACTAACTGAGGCTATCTAAGTTTTAATGGATTCGAGGGATGATGCCAATTGAGCCCTCATTGGATTGGTTTGTCCGGATTCTTTCAACCGAGCAATGATTCCTTCTAATTCAGTTTTGCCTCTCTCTATTTCATTTCTTATATTTTCTTGTGTGCCTGGTGGAGGTCTTGCAATTGGTTTGGGTTGTGGAATTTGTTCTTCTTCTTGAGGAGGGTTTTGGTTTTGGGGTTCTTGAGGGTTTTGATGCTCTTGTGGATTTTCTGATTGATTATGAACATTTCCTGATAAAAAATCAATTGAAATTCAAATAAATAAACGAATTTAAATGAAATTTGTGAAAACCCTACAAAAGAATATAAAAAACTTACAAAACAATATGAAAAATATATCAAACAATGCAAAGTTAGGTATATATCACTTACGGCATCGTCGTAGGTGTGCTTGTGGTATTGGATTTCGTCGACGAGGAGGTATTTTGGCAAATGGTGGTGCAAATGTTGAGTCTTCAACTCGCGTACGCGCTGCTCACTGTAGGAGTAGAAGAAAATGCTGATGAAAATGATGGGTTGTGGGTTTGCAGCCCATCATATATACTTTTTATTTTTTAAAAGTGCATACGCGCTTTTTAGAATAGGAAAAAAAATTTCCTTGTCACCTTTTTGGCACCACAACTCGGTGCATATGCCCACATATCAATGATTGGAAAAATGCAATATGTAGTTCACATAAAGACTAATATTGCATTAGCAATTGGTATGGTTCCAAGATTCTCAAAAAATCCTAGAGAAAATCACATGATGGTCATCAAGAGAATCATGAGATATCTAAAAGGTACTAAAGACTATGGCTTATGGTAAAAACTTGGAGGAAATTTGGACATAAAGGTGTTTACTGATACTAATTAGGTAGGAAGTATTGATGAAAGGAAGAGCACTAGTGGTGGAACATTCTTTCTTGGTAAAAGACTAGTGTCTTGGATAAGCAAGAAACAAAATTGCATCTCTCAATCCATACGAGAGGTAGAATATGTGGTAGTAGCAATTAATTGTTCTAACATTATTTGGTTCAAATAACTATTGGAAGGAATGGAATAGAGATCAAAGATCCAATAGTCATATACTATGATAACACTAGTGCAATCAATATATCAAAGAATCCAGTGATGCATACCAAAAAAAAGAACATTGCAATGAAATATCACTTCTTAAGAGAATTAGTGCAAGATAAGGAAGTCAGATTGGAATATGTAAATACAAAAGAAAAGGTTGTAGACATATTCACCAACCATTACCTAATGATGAATTTCTATATCTAAGATTTAAGCTAGGGTTCATTCCCCTATCTAAAGCTCGCTATATGAAGTTTAGTGATGCATCAATGAGAACTTGTTGAAGATCAATCAATTGGTGTAGTATTGACAAGGGCATATTGCAAATGAATCAATCAAAGAGAGAGAAGTTTACTATCATATCTCATAAGAAATTTTAATTAGAAGGATAATTTTTCTATAAGAGGGAGGAGTATGCTATCATAAAGATGTATATGAAGGAGAATGAACTTGGTAATAATTGCTGACAGAATTTTTCTGATAGAGGGAGAAACTGAAGGTAGAAAGAATTCATACTAAAAGAGAAAGTTCTCATAGATGTGAATTAAAATGAAACTAAGGATATGCTCCTTATTTTATTCTTGTTCCAAAAATTTCATTATGTTATGACATGTTGTGTTGTCATCAATGCCAAAGAGGGAGATTGTTGGATATAATTGATTAATTGTGTATTGTCTTTGGTTTTATACGAATGTCATATCATTATCAATCAGTGCATGCTGAAATTATTCGAGTAGTGAAGAAATTTTTTTGTGTCTACCGAGCATTCTTTTGTTTTCCTAGTTTAGAAGGAAGCATCTATTGAGTTCAATCAAGCATCAAAGGAAAGTTTATAGAAGATGAGTGTTAACCAAGCTCACTTGGTTAATGAAGGAAATGTTGGATGGAACCAATGTTAATCGAGCTCACTTGGCTACCAAAGGATCTTTGCAAATATGCAATGTTAACTAAGTTCACTTGATTAATATAGGAAAATCATTTCTGAGTTAGTGTCTACTGAGTAGGGTCAGCTAACGAAGGATTTTCTTATTTTGGCATATTGAGCTTAATTGATTTATCTATTTGTTCTAGCCTACTAAGATGATGAATATTAGTTATTCTAATTTGTATATGATCCTACTTGATAATATGAATGATATAAGTATAAGGTCAAGTTGAGAATTTGAAAGTGTGTAAGAGTATGAATGCATGAAAGATTTTGAAGATCTAATGATGTGGTAAGGAAGTGAATTAAAAGGATAAGTAGAATATCCTTGTGAAGTTGAAAGGATACATTTAATCAAAAAGGACCAAGTACAAGTCAAAACAAAGATATTTAATCAGCAATTTAGTTGCATCAAAAATTATGCCATCTCATTGTTACTCTTTAACCATTGTAGCAGTGATCTAAATCTCTTAATAGAGTTGGCTTAATAGCTATTTATAAAACCTTTAACAAGGTGTCAGTTCTATTGATTTTCTAAAGACCTCTAACAAGGTCACTCCTAATGAGGTGATTAAATCCTTTAATAGGGTCACATGTAACATTGTGTTTTGTAACTTTTAATAAGGTCAGTGTCTAGCAGGGCTCACTTCAGAAGAATGAAAATAATAACTAGTTGCAATTGGTGGTTTTTCCAAATTGGATTTCCACATTAAATCTTGGTGTCAATTGTGTTTATGCTATTTATTTTTATGTGTTTTCATCTAAGTTAAAATAATGGTAATCATAGATAACATCTAAAATTTACATGTTAAGTACTTATCAAGCATATTCAATATTTACCGAGTTACACCATTTTATGTGTTTGTTGAGCATTAGATGTATTTAGTTTTCATATTTTATTTTGTACTTATATCTAAAGGGAACTAGGACTTATTTTTGTGGTAATTGATTCACCCCTCCCCTCTTAGTTACTCCTCTTATATTTCCAACAACATGAGCACAATTGACATAATTTGGGAAAACCACCAATTGCAACTAGTTACTATTTTCACTCTTTTGAAGTGAGCCCTATTAGAATTCAACCCTGTTAAAGGTTATTAAGCACACTGTTAGTGGTGGCCCTATTAGAATATCTAATCACCCTCTTAGGAGTGGCCTTATTAGAGGTCTTTATATAATTCAATAGAACTGCCACCTTGTTAGAGGTTTTACAAATAGCTGTTAAGCCAACTTTATTAAGAGATTTAGATCACTGCTATAATGTTAGAGAGTAGCAATAAGATGACTTGATTTTTGTTGCAACTAATTTTTTTATCATAGATCTCTATTCCGGCTTGTATTGGATCCTTCCTGATTGAATATATCCTTTCAGCTTCATAGGGATATTCTTCTTATCCTTCTTATTTGTTTCCTTACTATGTCATTAGATTTTCAAAATCTTCCATGCATTCACACTCTTACACACTTCTAAATTCTCAACTTGACCTTATACTTATATTATTAATATTGTCAAGTTTGCTCATATACAACTTAGAATAACTAATATTTATCACCTTAGTCATCTAGAACCAATAGATAAATCAATTAATCTTAATATGTTAAAACAAGAAAATCCATTGTCAATTGACCCAGCTCAATAGATACTAACTCAAAAAATGATTTTCCTGTGTTAACCAAGTGAACTCAATTAACACTACATATTCACAAAGATCTTTTGGTAATCAATTGAGCTTGGTTAACATTAGTTCCATCCAACATTTCCTTCATTCACTGAGTGAGCTTAGTTAACACTCATCTTCTGTAAACTTTTTGTTGAGTGTCCAAGTGAATTGTTTAGGCACTAACTTTCAAACTAGGAAAACACAGAAACACTCAGTAGACACAGAAAATCATCTTCACTGCCTGAGTAAGCTCAACATGTACTAAATGATAATGATATGACATTTGTGTAACATCAAAGACAATGCACAATTAATCAATTGTATCCAATAGATGGGACAAATAAAGAGAAAGGAATAGTACATTACCATTATATTATTCTACAAGGAATAATACAAATGTCATTTGGGTAGTGGGTTTATTGGTCAACTCCTATTGCTAATGTGAATCTGAGAAAGAATCACCCTCATGACAAGGTAATTGAAAGTAGAGACATAGGAGTGCTGATAAGGAACAAAGTAAATTACAAGATATGTCTAATATCTAAAGTTGAACATAAGAGTGGAGATGAAGCAATTAAAGGTGATCATTAGATTCAAGCAATGAAGGAAGAATTGGATTAGATAGTAAAGAATTATATATGGGAATTAGTTCCTAGACCTAAAGACATGAATGTTATAGGAAACAAATGACTATTCAAAAACAAGATGAATTAACAAGGTGAAGTTGTGAGAAACAAGGCTAGACTTGTTTGCAAGGGATATTCATAGCAAGAATGCATAGACTATGAGGATACATATGCACCTATAGCTAGAATGGAAGTAGTAAGGATGTTTCTAGCTTATATAGAAAATAAGAAGTTCAAGGTTTATTAGATTGATGTTAAATCAACCTTTCAAAATGAAGAACTTGAAGAAGCTGTATATATTAATCAACCTAAACATTTTCCTTTATTAAAAGACAAAGACATGGTATACATATTAAAAAAATATTTATATGGTCTAAAGCAAGCACCTAGAACCTAGTATGCAAGGTTGGATAGTTATTTGGCAAAGCTTAGATTTTCTAAAGGTATGATAGAGAGTAACTTGTATTTGGAAGAAGTTGAAAATAGTTTGCTGATTATTGTAATATTTTTTGATGACATCACTTTTGGAGGTAATGATGAAGCAAGTGATTATTTTTTGAAGAGATGAAGAATGAATTTGAAATGAGTATGATACAAAAAATGAAGTTTATCCTAGGATTATAGATTGTATATAATAGTGATGGTTTTTTCATTTCACAAGCTAAGTACATGAAAGACTTGTTGAAAATGTTTAGTTTGGAAAGTTGTAAACCTATTGGCACACCTATGATAACTGATCACAAGTTATCTAGCAAACATGAGACATCTACAATAGAGAATAAAAAGTACATATCCAAGATTGGAGGTTTATAGTATCTGACTCACACTAGACTAGATATAGAAAATTTCATTGGGATTGTAACTAGATTTCAAGCTGATCATAAGGAAAATCATTTTGTAGTAGTAAAGAGAACATTCAAATAACTGAAAGGGACATCTAACTATGGAATTTGGTATGACAGATTGAATGATTTCACTTTATGTACATATAGTAATGTAGATCAAACATGTAGTATGGATGATAGAAAGAGCACCAGTGGTGGAGTATTCTTTCTTGGAGGAAGCTTTGTTTCTTGGATGAGAAAGAAACAAGATTGTAATTTTGAAAGTACAACTGAGGCAAAGTATGTTGCAATAGAAAATAACTCTAATCAAGTTATGTGAATGAAGTAGATTTTGAAGGATATTAGAATTATGTTCAAAGAACCTATTATAATTTACTATGATAACACAAGTATAGTGATTATGTCTAAGAATCTTGTATTGCATTCTAGGACTAAGCATATACCTATTAAGTATCATGTGCTTAGAGAGAAAGAAACAAAAAGGAGACTAAATTGGAGTATGTAAGTACTAAATGTCAAATTATAGATATCTTTACAAAGCCTTTTCGTAAAGATACTTTTGAGTACTTTACAAGTATTCTTGGAGTTATGCCCCTACCTACTTCTAAGTAGATGATGTAGAGAGTGCATCAGTCTAGTGGTACAAAGCACTATTGTTAATCATAGACTAAATGTTGATGCTTCATATATTGGGGGAGTATCAAGTATGTACTGAGTCATTAAGGACTCTTTGTATTTGGTATTGAACAATCCCTTTAGATACTTGAGATGTTTAAAGAGTTGAAGAAGTAATTATAACAATTGGTATGCAAGTATTTTTGCATGTGTTTGAGGTCTTCGACATTGATGTCAATGGGGTAGAATATGCATGAAAAACATCTCCTAAGGTTTGGGGGAGAGATATATTTTAGAGAGGTTTAGAAAGATTCATGAAGGAAAGGAGTATGCACATATATGCATATGTTGTGTTTGAGATAATTTTAAGTGTGTGGAAAATTAATCTTACTTAGTAGGAGCAACTGAACATTGTTTTCTATTCTTGGAACTTAGATGTTTTTCATCTATGTGGACATCAATGCTAGAGGGGGATATTGTTAGCATGAATTCTGACTATACTTCTTTGGGGACTATCCTAAGCATTGGAGAGTATTGACATGTTGCATTCATGACTATGTTTGGCATTGATTTCAGCATAGCATGGTTTCTGTAAAGATAGGCTAAGTAGCAGACAATGATCTTGATGGTATAGACAATGGCTTAATTATTTAGTGATGCATAGTTATGGAAATTTTCTACACATCAGTTTGATGACATGATCAAGTGCATCGAGTCTAAGTTCAAGATGTATGGATGTTGTACCTAATTTATAAACAACAGTTCAGAGATAAAGTATTGGGAAAGTAGTTCCTAATGGTTGTTGGCTATATTAAATTTGAGATGTAATGAAGATATACACAATTAGGAAGTGATATAGGATAGTCAAAAAATGATGTTAGCAATTGCACAAGCCTTTGTCTTGCATATGTGAATTTTTGTATATACTGTAAACTGACAGTGTTATTGTTATTGTAATTAATTTGTTATCTTATTATAATTAATTTTGAAAGCCTCAAGACCAACTCAAGGAATTATTATGAAGATGTGGTATAAAGCAATACATTTTCCTTTCTTGTAAAGCATATCTATTACTAGAAGAAGTGTGAAGTTTGAAAGGAGAAGAGTGCTTACTGAATGTATTTAAGTAGTCTAAGGGATTATTGGATGTGAGATTTGTGGTCTAGTTATAAGATCTGAAGGAGTAGAGGTCTAGTTAACAAGACAAAGAAAGAGGAAGGAATAGTACAATACCATTCTATTATTTAGCATGGAATAATATAGAGATCATTTGGACAATGGGTTCATTGGTCTTACCCTTGAAGTTGATTGGATAGCAGGTCTTGCTGTCTTTCACAACTCCTAATAGGGTTGGCACAACTCTTAATAGGGTTTGAATCTCCTAAGAGGGATTCAAAGTCTCTTAACATGAACTCATATGTATTGACTCTTGTAACAGTCTCCTAATAGCATCTATCCTCTAAAAAGGAATATATTTATTAGTACATCATCTTGTGGGTACCATCCCCACTGGGGTTTTCCCTCTGATTAAGCATTTCCCTAGTTAACATATCTAGTGTTATTGAGTATGAGTATCTTATTGTGGTTTTAGTTTATATTACTCATATTTTTAACATTATTTAAGGTTGATAATTGTGTTATTAGTTAGATTATAACTGATTCACCACCCCCCCCCCCCCCACCCTCTCAATTATATTAGTGGATTGTATATTCAAACATGTCTACCATCAAAAATTGATCAAATGAAATGGTACCATAACTTTGCATGTTTTTTTGTTGGATGTAGAGACAAATTATTGAAAACATGAATGAAACTCTAACATAAGTTTGTACTTTTACCCAAATAGATCATTCACCTTCTACAACCAAGAAAACTAGCTCAGTATTCTCCCACCAATAGTAAATACATATCCATTAGTACATTGCCTCGTATAAAAAATCCCCTGCCAAATCTAAGTCAATATAGAATTTAAAATTAGTAGTAGAGCCCCCAAAATGTAAACACTTATTAGATTCTCCTCTCAAATATCTTGGAATTTATTTGATTGCATTCCAATGCTCAATCCCAAGATGACTCATATACCTACTAACAACATCCGTTGCATGTTAAATATATGGCCTAGTACATACCATGACATACATTGAGCTCCTTAAAGCTGAAGCATTAGGTACTTTGAACATCTTATCCTCCTCTTCTTCTGTCTTTAGACATACCTACTTAGTCAATTTTAAATGGCCAAGCACAATTGTCTTGACATCTTTGGCATTCTCCATAGAGAAATGTTGCACCACCTTCTCAATATAATCAAAGTGAGATAATGTCAATTTTCTATTGTTCTTATCTTTGTAAACTTTTGTACCAAGGATTTTTTTTGCCTCCAAATAATTCATATAAAATAAATGTGTTAATTGTTGTTTTAATCCCTTATTGTGATCCATGTTAACCCAACTATAAGCATGTCATTAACAAATAAACATAAAATAATGTACCTATCATCATCCATCCTCGTAAAATAAATATAATGATCTAAATTGAACCTAGTATATCCATGTTCATGCATAAAATTGTAAAATTTAGGATACCATTGCCAAGGTTCTTTATTCAAGCCATATAAATCTTTCTCCAATATGCACTCTAAGTTCTCCTTACCTTTGTCCTCAAATGCCTATGGTTATTCCATATATCTCTCCATCTAGATCATCACAAAGAAAATATATTTTAACATCAAGATGCTCCAAATGAAAATATTCAGTAGCCACAATACTTAAAACACTACAAATAGAAGTCATTTTAACAAAAGAAGAAAATATCTCATCAAATTAATACCCTTTTTTTGTGTAAATATTCTTAAAACTATCCTAAATTTATATATTTTATTACCTTAATCCACTTCTTTTAGCCTATAAACCCATTTATTATGTAGAGACTTATTACCTTCAAGTAGCTTACATAAATCCCAAGTATAATTATTCAGGAAGGAGTCTATTTCATCTATCAATGCAAACTCTAACTAAATCTTTGTATTCACCTACAAAACTTAATCATAACTTCTAGGTTCACCCACTTATGTTAATAAAATAGAATACAAAGAGGGAGAAACTCTTTCTTGGGATCTACTTAGCCTTGTTGGCTATCTAACATTCAGTAGTCTGTGCGGCATTTGTTGTTGTGATTATTGTGGAACATGAAGGATTGTAGGAACATCATCCTTTTAAGTATCATTTAACACTACATAATCATATTCTTTCTTCTCATGCTACTACAATAGTTCTTTCTACAATACATTCTCATTGAATATGTCATCTGTAATTCATATAATTTTATGATTTCTAACATCCCAAAGCTTATAATCAATTCATCAATACCATCTCCAACAAATATATATTTCCTTTATTTATCTTTCAGCTTGGCTCTATTTTAAGAATATATGTGTGCAAAATCTTTACAAAAAAATGTTCTAAGAAAAGAATAACTCACCTTCTTACAATTCCATGTTTCCTCTAGAATACTATAGATCAAAGGAGAAGAGGGACCTATATTAATCAAAGATGTAGAAGTGTTAACAACCTTTTCCCACATGTTTAAGGGTAGGATAACATGCAACCTCATGCTCCTTGTACATTCCATTATTGTTAGTTTATGATAACTAATTAGGGATGTACTATACACTCTACAAAATTCCTCGATGGGGATAAAAAAAAATTGGACCTATTTTATTGACTTTTTTCCTACGAGTCAACATATTGTAATTATTCTTTAAAACCTAACTTTATAAGCAAAAAAAATCTTGTATTAAATGGCTTATGGTTAGGGATTTCATACATCATGATGCAATAATAGCTTCTTGCAACAATATTGATTTGTAAGGGATTACAAATTGTAATCAAGTTCTAATCACTTGATAATAAAATATTCGACTCATTGTTTAGTAAGCATAGCCCAAGTATTAGGTGAACTACATTAAATCTTTGTGTCTTGTGTTGTCTTCTATGTGCATTATTATTTTTTGATATTGGATATATTTGAAGAAATTTTTTATTTTTGTCTCTTTAAACCCTAATGAGTTTCACAAGAGAAAGCTTTTTTTTAGTTATCCCCCATAGGAAAGTCACATGGCTGAGTGGGAGTCTCATGGTTGAGTGAGAGCGATGGAAGACAAGGGTAAGCTGATAGTTGAAAATTTTAATTGGAAGACCTTTTAGTTATGGAAAATTCAAATATAGGACTATATTTATTACAAATATTTATGGTGGCCATTAGAAATCCAAGAAAATTATAGTTATAAGAGATGAGGACTGGGATTAGGGTGTTTTCTAGTGGTGAATATTCGTAACTTTGCAAATTTTGCAATTTTTTTGCTAGTAATTTGGCTAATATTTAAAATTTAATTCAACCTAAATCACCACATTTTTATTAAATTTAGCTCTAAAATATTTTAAATTAGTGAATAAATTATTTTATTAAAAAAATTAAACTCAAAGATTTGCCACAATATTTGATACATGATTATATTTGATTCACCTTTATAGTATATATTATCTAAGGAATTAAAGTTAATTCACCAATAATTATCATAATTATTAGTTACTTTAGGGATATATTACCAATATTTAGTTTTCACTATTGATTTAAAATATAATGTAATTATCCTCATAATTTTCATGAGATTAAACATGCTCAATTTTTATTTGTAATATTCCATAATGATTAGTGAACTTCCTATTATTATTGAGATTCGCCAACATTGTTTACTCAGAAATAATGATTCCAAAATAATTGCCAATTTGAATAATATTTAAAATTAAAAAGATTGAGAGATTTTCTAATAAAAATAATTTTGTTTTTCAAAATAATGAAAGATTTGCCAATAATTTATATCTTTTTCTAGAGGAAGGTTTCTTAAAGTTTACCCTAACTTTGATATTTTGACAAGAAGGAAGTTTCCACTTGAAAGTATTTTTTATGCTTGGAATGGTGACATTTAATATTACAAAATTAAAGACAACTAAATAGTTGATGTAAACCTAAGCAAAGTTGAATGAAAATCCCTCCACTTCAAATAAGGAATTTCTCATGAAGAATTTATTTATCATGCAGATGGAAGAATGTGAAATTATTTAAGATCATCTAAATGATTTTAATATGGTTACAAGTCAATTATCTTCTATAAATGCTATTTTTGATGAAGAAATTAGGGATCTCTTGATTTTGTGTTCTTTTCATGAATGATGGAATGGCTGGGTAATGATGTAAATAATTATGTTTCTGGATCTAGTACCCTAAAATTTGATGATGTTATTGGTGTTAATCTGGGTGAGGAAACTCATAGGGAAAGATTAGGTGGATCTACATCAAGAACTATTTTGAATGTACAAAGAAGAGGTAGAATTAATGAGAGATGGAACAATTCTAGAAACAACGGGAAATTAAAAGAAAATTCAAAAGGACTAAGAAATTGATAGTATTGTAGAAAAATAGGACATAAGAAGAAATATTGTTGCAATTGAAAGAACAATGAAGAAGACAAACAAGAAGGGAATAAGGAGGAAAATATGGTAATGAATAAAATCAAGGAGGATGCTTTGCTTCTTTCATTATAAACTGTTGATGATTCATGGGTTTTAAATTTGGGGACTTTATTCCATGCTACACCATCATAGAGGTTATTTTCTTTATTATCTCCAAGGGGATGCATAGCTTGTTTATTTGGGGGATACTGACCTCTATCAGATTGTTTGATAGGAAAAAATTAAGATTAATTTGAATAATGAGAATAATTGGCTACTACAAGAAGTAAGACATGTTCAAATGTTGAGTATGGATTTAATTTGAATAGGAAAATTGGGTGATGAGGGTTACAAAGTTACTTTTAATGATAAAAATTAGAATGTTTTAAAAGTTCCCTTTGTAGTAGAAAAAGGTGTGATAGTAGACACCTTTGTATAGGACATATTGTTCCTTATAATTTAATTATTTTAGAGAAAAATGAATATTCAAGAATAATTTATACAATTGAGTAGGTAGAAAAAAAATGATGTTGTAGATTTTGTTATAGCACTATGGTATGATAGACTTGGACATATGAGTGAGAAAGGTATGAAACTACATCATTCAAAGAAAGTGTAACTAGGTTTGAAATATGTCAATATGGATTTTTGTGAAGTTTATGTGTATGGAGATAAAAAAAGAGTTAATTTTTTGAAGAGTGGGTTCATGAAAAGAAAAATGAGAAATTAGAACTTGTGCATAGAGATGTATGGGGACTATCTCATGTATATTCCTTTTGTGGCTCTCACTATTATGTTACATTTATTGATAATGCAACTAGAAAAGTATGGTTTTATTTCCTTAGAAATAAATTTGATATATTTATACCTTTTAAGAAATGGAAATGTTTGGCTAAGAAAGAAACTGGCAAAGAAGCTAAAATATATCAAATCTACTAGTGGTGGTGAGTATTGCAATAATGAATTTGAAGATTATTATTCCTCTAATGGTATCTATAGGTAGAAAACTATTCAAAGGACTCCACAAAAAAATGGAGTAGCTGAACACATGAATAGGATAATTATGTAGAGTGTACAATACTTCCTTGATCAATCAATACAAATTAAGAATCTCCTACTTTGGGACTGATTAGGATCCACACTAGACAACAAAAAGAATAGATTTGAAGCATAATTTATGAAAGAATTTTCTAACTACAAATTGACTAAATAGATCACAATCAGCTTATTTAGTTTAGCACAATTCAATAGAATCACTTTGACTTATGAGCACTTATAGGAATGACATAATCTATATGAAATGTGGGTAAAATAACTTAATGTTTGACAAAGTATGAATAGAGTTATTGTAGTTTTACCAGTATCAAATTAATAGGATAGAATAGAGCTAGGAGTTTTGCTTAAGGAATTATCTTGGTTTACCAAAACAATTACTTGACAATGTTGGGATGATGACCTAGATGTTAGCCCAAAAAAGCAACAATATAATTCAAAATATATAGCAATGTATCAAGCAAAAAAGTTGATACGATGAAAGAATTTGATATTAAAGGAAGAACGCTTTTATTTAGCAAGTATGAAATTTTTTCCTAATGGAATAATGTTTAAATGTATAATTTCTATGATCAATATTTATGTGAATTTTATGTTAGTATAGATAAGTATACTTGTATGATCAACTTCAAAGAAGGCACCAAAAACACAGATCAAATATTGAATATAATAGCATTATGTAAAAGGTGTTTGTATTTATCTCTTTCCATAGCATTGTAAAGTTGTAGTTATATGTTTGAGTAGTTTGATCTTCTACCATACTTTTATATTGTAATACCAACTACTAATAGGGTCAAGCCTTCTAACAAGGATAGATATGCTATACAGATGTAATAGAATCATAACCAAGGTAGTATCTTTCACAAGATACTTTTGATTAGTGGATCATTTTGTAGGTACCATCCCCACCATGGTTTTCCTTTGGCCAAGCTTTCCCTATTTATCATATATATATATATATATATAAGTTTAAAGATTGTTAATAATAACCATAGTTGGGAAAAAATTTGTGAAACAATGATTATGAACCCCTCCTCTTAGTATTCCCTATTTCTAACAATTAGTATCAAATCACAATTACTCAAAGGAATCCTATAAGTTTGAGTATAATCTCTATGGATATGGATCAATTTTAGAATAAGCTTGACAAACTCGATGCTTTTAAGGATGCAAGAAATAATTAAAACATCAAACTTAGAGACGCAAAATATTTCATTTAGAAATTCAAAGAGAATAATAAATCATCCATATTAAAGAAGGAAGAATTACATAATCAAATCGAGGATTGTAAAGAAGTTTCTAAATGTAAGAAGGATAATGAAATTGTGAAACATGAGCCTACAATTACAAACTTCAAGATGAGCATGATGGAAGATGATAATAAAAGTCAATTAGATTTTAGATCTAAGAATGAAAACCTCAAAGAAAAACTTACCAAGATAACATCTAAACTTGAGACTACAAAGTTACAATATAGAAAAATTGAGAATTAAAATACTATTGTTAAAGGAGAACTTACCAAAACAAAGAAACATTTGGAGAAGTTATATTCAAGCATTGAGAAGCTTGATCAAATGGTTATGTTACAAAGATATGTTGGAGATAAAACATGGATTGGATACATTGAAGGGGAATCATCTAAAGGCTTTAAAGTTATTCAATAACAAAATCTAGTAAACCAACCACCTAACTAGGAAGAATATCTGAACAAATAAGTACCTAATCAACCTAAAAAATCTAAAGAAGTAAATAAAATATTTAATGGGAGATTATATGCATGTAATCAGCTTGCACACATGAAGAAGGACTATAATGGTAAGTATACTAGAAACCCTTTTCTAGTTATTGTTATAATTACTTTTATTATGGACAAAAATCTAATGAATGTAAGAAATCTAGATATAATATTAATAATCAAATGTATAAAAATACTAACCCTACATCTAGTAAACTATTGAGAGAAACTATTGTCATAAGAAAATGTGTTTTTTATTATAAGTGCAATAATTTATGGCATATTGCTAGGAATCGTAGACTACAGACAAATAAATTTGGACCTAGATATGGAAATAATGTTATAGCATTTCATATTTGCAAAAAAAATTGACATATAATAAGATTTTGTAGAATGAATAACATCAGAACACCTAATATGATGTCACATAATATTGATATTGAATTTGAACAACAATGTAAGAAGGAAGGAGAATGTGAAAGGAAGAAAAATTGAAAGTCTAAATCAAATATTTGTTAGAGAATGAACACCTTGAAACACTATGGTATAGGTAGAGAAGAAAAAAGTGTTGGAAGTCTTATTGGGAAACAAGATAGTGAGAGGACAAGGTGAACTGGGATTTATGAAGATTTTCACTTCTTGAACAAAATAACATATAAATTGTATTCACTCATAATCTATCTCATATCTTAGATCTCATACCATACAATAATGAACTATAAAACTAAAATAAAAATAACTATGCATAACATCCATCAACATGAAAATGTAGACTCATAAAACAAAGATTTTGGTAACCCAAAAGTCCTCCAAGGTGAAGATAAAATTGGGGTGGGGATGACACCCACTAATATTTACTACTGCAACAATAATTTTTTCCCATTAGGGCTAAAAATTGATCACTTCTAATTATCTACCTTATGAGGAGTCTTCTCAGTCAAAAGCATTATAAGGCTATTAAGTCTACCTTGGTTTAAGGATTTAAACTTACAATGAAGTAAGCACTCTACTAGGAGATTTAACAAGGTTTGTTAAAACCACTCTATTAAGAGATTTTTCCTAATACACTTGTTAGAATGTCTCAGTTCTAGATCCTCCAGTTTTCTCTATGAAGCTTATTATAGATCTCCTCTTTTCAATGTCTAAATCTAATCCCCTTATCTAATTTTCTCTATTTTTCTCTTTACTACTACATCACAATCTTCCTTCACATACCTTTACACTTTCTTCCATATTTAATGGTTTAGTGTTAGATCTCTTATTAACTAGAAAATCATGGAAGGTTCTAGATCATAATCAACAATTGAGGATTTATTCTCTTTTCATTAAACCCTTTTGATTTTCTGATTGGTTAATCTACCTTTCTTGATATTAATCCCTTCTCAAATAATGCATAATTTTATCCATAAATATCACTAAAATCCATAAATGGTACATTGAAGTCATCCAAAATTGTTGACATAAGTGGTTGCATCATTATAAACACATGAAAAAGCTATTTTACTTGGCAATTTAATGTCCTAACACTTGTTTATAACTAGAATTGATGTTTTCTCAGAGGTTATATAAGATTCACATATAATAACTCACTCAACATAAGTTAACTTTACAACACTTGGTCTTCATAATTTTTACTCAGCATGTATAGTAGCTCAGTCTTTCCTAGGATGCTTGGCAACATTTAACTAACTTGACATGTAGTGAAATATAAATAAGTCCATGTAGCTCAACCTTTTTAGGATGACTCAGTCATACTAATGACCGACCATCATTTCCTAGATAATGACTAAGTGTTGGACACTAATAGAAAACAAGGATTAGAGATGAACAATATTACCCTTTGACATTAGTGGTAAAAACACTTTTTCATGACTTAGCATTTCATTAGAATTTTAAAATATTAATAACAGAATTCCCCCTAAGACTTTGATTTGGTCTTCAAAAGAACATAATTCTTCTATACACAATATATACATGTTTATGAACTTTTGATTCTCACTCGACTAAGTTTCGTTGCTATGATGATAATCATTTTGATCTGATTTCCCCATTTCCTCTATAAATGATGTCATGAATGTATTCCCCCTTATTTTTTTGACTCTATGGTTTGGGATTTTCAAGGATCAACTTATACTTTTCCAAGAATGGTTTGTGATTTTCTAAAATCACCTCTAATCCTTTGTTTCATCTAGTTTGTATTGATTCTAGGACCTAAATTTGCATTTCTAATTGACTAGCTAGATCAATTAAGCTATTTTCAGTTGAAATATGAAGATATCTCTTAACTAGATTTTGTGCAACTAATAGCTCTGTCTGAATGATTTCCAAATAGGGTAGCAACATGAGTTGGATTAAAATCAATTTATTTCTAATGTTTTTGTCTTTACCCATGAACTTGGCTAATCTTCCCTAATCAAATGTCAATCTATTATATTAATTTGATATTGAACTTGCTTTCTTACTCAATGAAATAGTGAAAGCATTCAAATCTTCTTGGATTTAATCATTTAGTGTCCATTATCCATAGTGAAGAAATTAAAATCATGAAGTTTAATATACAAAGAATGAATGATTGTCAAAATTTCTTCCAAACTAGTGGTAAGGTTAGAAAGTTCAACCTACCCAATTACAAGTTTTGTTGATAGTTTCTCTAAAACTTTGTTCTCAAACATTTTCTTAGACCATCTCATCATCTTATCATTGGTCTCTATGTCTTCATTATGTACTTTTTCAACTATATACAATAATTTTTCCAAAATTGAATGCTTCTCATTTACTTCACGGATATCAAAAGCATCAACTCAAATGCCCTTAATGTCATTAACTACTTGATTTTATTTATACCCCCTCCTTAGTTTCTCTTGTTTTGCCCTGTAACTCAAAAAATCCTATAAATTTTACGTTTGTTCTAGGGTCATGGTGTCAAGGTCATATTTGGGTAGTGTGATGACCTCATCTAAATTGTTTGATATCTCTAATGTGTCAATATTTTTTGCCAATGACTATGACCAAGGGATGTTGTGACTAGGTAGTGATATCTGCAATTATTTTCCCTTTGTACTTAGTCTAGGTGCCTGTTGTTTAGTATGCACCTATTGAGTTGATGTAACCTATAAAACATGTGTAATGGTTAATGCATCATTATAAATGGCACTTAGAAAATTAATAAGAGCATGTAAAGCATCTTTCTCTTTAGGATTCTCAGTCTATGTTGGCTCTATATTCTTTTCTTCCTCTTTGACACCTTGTCCAAACTGATCTGCTTCACCTTTCTAATCTACTTGGCCATCAATGATAGGAGTAAACAATGATTTCCTTTCCATTCTACCTGATACTCATGTCTAGGAATACTATGAAAATTGTATCTTGTATAGTATTAGTTGTTGGACTATCAATCAGTGGATACTCTTGCATTTACCAAAAAACTATACTGGTCCATGGAAGAGAAGTGTCTAAGATATTTGGTTTGGCATTTTTTAAATTCTTCCTGTATTGATATATTTTGATCCAATGGTAATGAATCAAGAATATCCTCTATAGTGGCTACATCCCATTGTTCATTCTCTTCTAAGTTCCTCACTTCTTATTCATTTCTCTCAAGTTCATCATCATCTTGACTTTCCAATTCTACAACATCTCTTCCCTCTTCCTCCTTTTCTTCTTCTTGATATGGAACTAGCAATCCAAATTCTTTCATCCATATCAAAATTCTCTCCTTCTCAATTTTATCTTCTTAATTCTTGAAAACTTTATATGCCCTCTCTTTTTGTACAAATTTATAGTTAAAATATTTTAGGGAAATAGATGTGTGTCTTTCATAAATAAGGCATTTTTTGGCCTAATATTGTCTCCCTTATTTTGATCTAAGTGGATGTTGGAATTACAAGAGGAGAGATTAAACTTTTAGTGGGGGTGAATTAGTAGTTTAACCTTGGACCCATAAAATTTTCACTATTCATTCATTACATGCATAAGTAAGCTGAAATAACATGTAAAGCACATGCATATAAAACATATAACCATGTAAGCATTCACACACATAACACAAGATATGATTATGCAGAAACCCTCCAAGTGAGAAGGTAAAATTGAGATGGGGATGACACCCACAAATCTTCACTACTATAGTAATAAAGTGTATCCAATGAAGGTTACAATGGTTTGACCATGAATCATGATCTACCCTATGAATGGTCTACCCTGTTAAAGGCTTACAAACACTATTAGGTCTTACCTTGTTAGAGGATTTTAAAGCCCTATTATAAGTGTGCCTTGTTAGAGGATTTAAACTTACAACTAAGTAAGTGCCTTGTTAAAGGATTTCATATAGCTTTTTAGGACTACTTTTTTAAGAGATTTAACTAAAATCACCTGTTAAAATGTCTCAGCATAGATCCTATGATTGGCATTTTCTTGCCTAATAATAGATCACCTCTATATAATATCTTATTGATCCTTCATGAGTAGATGTCTCAATATTGTATCCTTTTCTCTATCCTTTTTTCTTCTCTAATTGATGCTACAATTCACCTTTTCATCATGATGGCATGAAGAAATAGATGTCTTTTGACCCTTTTTGTGAACATTTGTCTATAACATACTAAACTTTATCATCCTTTAAGTATAGTATTTTAAAATTTTGATGTATAACGTATGAACATATAGCATAAAAATGATGATCATAATTATGTCTAAAAATGGTTTGTTTTGTTTGTAAAAATCTTTCTTCATGAATGTTTGGAATGGGTAGATCTTTCTGCAGCCGAAGAGATTACAAAAATTGTTAGTTGAATATTAATGTTTTTTCTTTATAAATTAATAAATATAAATAAATGTTTATAGGAAGTTCTATGTGCATTAAATGTTGATTGTAGGAATCTAAGATAACCTAGAATTAATCAAAAAAAATTGTGAAGAACTAGCGGTGAGGAATCATTGGTATTAAAGAGAAATATTATGACATCGATGAAGCCAGATACTTGATGGAAAAGCTAAAAGGGACATGTTTTAATGACTAACAAGGGGGACCTAATAAAGTGGCTGAGCAAGAAAGTAAGAATCAAAGTGATCAATTGAGCATGCAAGGAATTGTTACACAATATCTAGAGTCCTAGAAGCTATTTAAGCTAGATAGAAGAGTAGATCTAGCATCCGCTATGCTCTATATTTATGGGAATTTAAGGAGATAACTAATATTTTTATGATTGCATGCTTGCATAAATCCTAAACTGTAATGAACTATCCTTCATGAGGAAGTCATAACTCTATGAGTCTATTATTTCCTTCCTTTTAAATAAGACCTTGTCTATATCTATGAGGTCAAGTAGTAAGCAAATTGATAGAGTTGATAGACATCTTATTTTTCAAGTAATTGTAATACTACATATTTGAATGAATACATGACTTTGCTGAGTTTTTGCACTTTCGTTTAAGTTGATCTTTTCTTCATTCTTCTGTGGTGGCCCACACAGAAGGTGGAGTTTACTTTAGTAACTAGGAGTTAGACTCAACTTTCTAAGTTAAGTTTAGAACTGTTGCTCTTGTAGCCACTAGAAATAGAACCAATCACTATTCCTACAATAGTAGGGGCATAGATTTATGGTTAAGTAATTAGAATTTCCTTCCAAGCATTTGATAGTTGTCTTTCCTTTTGATAAACTAGATTTCCTTAATGGTTATTGCATTCAAGGTAGTAGGGACTTTTAGCAAAAACTAGAGCATATACTTTGTGGACATCATCTCAAGTTCACGCTCTAGGATTGATATTTAATGAAGATTAGCATGGTACTTTGGTAGTAAATGATGTCCAATCCTACAACTAAAAAGGTGTTAAATTTGCTTTACATTTTTGGTGCCATTGCCGAGGATGGTGTTAGTCTAGTATTCACTATTGAGTCACCTAGTTAGTTTTATTTTTAAGTATTTTGCATGCATAGGAGAAGAGACCATCTTGGAAGATTTTTTCCCAACTTCAATCAGGAAGATCCTTTTTATCCTAACCCTAAAGAAGAAGAAAGAGAAGAAAGAGAAGAAGAAAAAGAAGAACTATTTGAGAACATGTTTGCAGAAGTACCTGATCAAGTACAATCACCAACCACATTTGAAGAATCCTTCCATTTGAATAATCTTTTTGCTGAGCCAGAATATCAAAATAATCAATCAGCTCTATTCATTTATCAACCACCACTAGGACATCCACAAATGGTAGCTACTCAGCCTACCTTTCCCCTTCCAATTCCTACTTAGTAGGGTAATCAAAATCTGAAGAACATACCCTCAGCTACCCTACCAATGTTCTGTGACCTTATTACTAAAGATCTAGAAACCTTTCTCTTTGAGTTTGAAATTCTTTGTCAAATTTATGACTACGCCACAGATGCTCATAAACTAAAAAAAATTATGTCAACTCTTAAAGAAGCTGCCTTAAGATGGTTTATGAGTCTAGGTGCTAATGCTATGATAGATTGGCCGACTATGAGTAACCTATTCCTTAACAAATATAAGGAATATTGCAGAGGCCATGACTTAAATGGAGATGACATTTTTAAGATGTCACAAAAGGAGGATAAGACTTGGGAGGACTATGTTTCCCAGTTCATATTTAACTTGCAGCTCAACATGCATCATCAACTAAACGAGGAGTCTCAAAAGCATCTCTTTTTGAAAGGAGTGCATGACAAGAGTATGGAAGCCTTAGACTTAATGGATAGAGGTGACATTACATAGAAGATTTGGGCTGAAATCTAGAATATTTTCTTGAACTATTCCAGAGCAACAATAAAAAAAAGATGAGGCTTGAGGGACTTACTCCAAAAAACTCTTAGTGCCAGAGTATCTAAGATAGAATTGTCAAAGCTCCTATTAGATTTCAAGCAAGAAATAATTAATGATGTCACTACACAACTAGACACCATGAAAGCACGAAGAAAGGAGGATGCTGATATTATGTTAGCTAAATATTTCCCTCACTGCAGAGAGAAGAAATACAACTACAGATGTAAGCCTATTGCTAGTCTAGAATCACAGCATGTGCCTACTGAATTCAAGGCAATTGATGAAGATGGAGAAGTCCTCTATGTTGCTCAATGAAGGCTATGGGTTCCAAGATTAGTTAGTCCTCAAGACCCACTCCATAATTATGGTGGTAATAGTCAATGGCAACAACATCATGGTAATTCTAGTAATTGGCAACAACCTAACCAAGGTTGGTAGTAGCATAACCAAGGGTGGAAACAACCTAACCAAGGGTGAAGTAGCCTAATCAATGGTAGTAGTAGCCTAATCAAGGGTGGAAACAACCCTAGTAAGGTTGGCAGCAACCTCAGCAAGGTCGGCAACAACACAAAAACTGGCAGCAACAACAACATCAACCAACCTTGACATAGCCTCCTCAACAACAAGCCTTAATGCCTCCTATATCCAATAAAACCTCTCCAAAATAGTCATATTTACCATTACAACCTATTCCTAATCCCAATAGTGCAAAACCTTTAACCTAGCAACAAATCTACTCCATCACCTTCAATAATATTCATCTACGATCTTGAACAATGCTTGCATCACCTTAGCAACCCATTATAATAGAAGTAGATGATACAAATGTTGAGTTAGTTCAAGAACCTACAATCACTATCTCTCCTATAGCCAAGAAACCATCATTTCCTAGTAGGTTAATAGAGCATATCCTGCCAAATGAAAATCAAACTGCACTAGATTTGCTTAAACAACTCAAGCAAATGACAGTAAAAATTCCCTTGCTCGATGCAATAAAGGAAGTACCCATATATTCAAAAGCCATCAAAGAAACCTATATTAAAAATATATGAAGGAAAAAGAAAAACCCAAATAATATTCATGTCCTTGGTCAACTTTCTAATCTTATGCTTGATAACCTAAAGATACCCAAGTATGTAGACCCTGGAAGTCCAGTAGTAACCCTTGCCATTTAAGGAATAAAAGTGCAGAATGTCTTAATAGACTTGGGAACATCCATTAATGTAATGACCAAGGAAGTCATGTCAAAATTAAACATCATTGGTCTTAGACAAATACCAATAATATTGCAATTGGGAAATAGTTCTACTATCATTTTTTATGGTATGTTAGAAGATGTCACTATCACATTACATTCATGGGATTACCCAGTTGAATTTGTAGTACTCTCTCCAAAAACAATTACTGGAGGGTATCCTATCATTCTAGGATGACCATGGTTAGCAACAATAGATGCTTATATTGCATGTTGATTAGGGAAAATGACTATTTCAGATGCTATGAACACTAAAAACTTAACCTTGTATTCTCCTGCTTAGCCTTTGCTACAGGATGATCAAGTTGTCTAGTCAAATATGAGTGACTCTGGCATGGACATAGATTCTATTAAACAATTGATAATGATCTCAAGGGACTCATTTGTAAGCATTGAATAAGAGGATGATATCATTTCTTCTATCATACTAAATGAGTATGGAACACAACCTGAGACATCTTCTAAACAAGTTTGTGTTTTAGAAAGTATTCTACCTTTATCATCTAAATTTCATTATTATGAGTCTACACAGCTTCTACATTCACTCTTGCCACATGAAATAGACTCACCACCAGTTGCTTAGATTTTAATGGCTGAAAAAGTAGGCAAAACAACAATTGTTCCATGGAGAGAACTAAACTTAAGCAAATCCTTATCTCAGGCACAACATCACTGTATCTTGTAGTTATTGCAAAAGCACCAAGATGCTTTTGCATGTGAGTATACATATATGAAAGTTTTGGAACCCACACTCTATACTCATAAGATCTATATAACTCTTGATTGCAAATCTGTGAGACAACCTTAGCATACAATAAACCCAGCATTACGAGATATTGTCAAAAATGAATTACAAAAGTTACTCAATGCTGGCTTTATATATCCTATTTCAGATAGTCAATAGGTTTCACCATTGGTTATTGTTCCAAAGAAGGGGGGAAATGGTGATTTTTCATATATTATAGAGAACTTAACTCAGCTACTAAGAAGGATCATTTTCCATTGCCCTTTGTTGATCAGATTCTTGACAATCTTGCAAGAAAGAAGTACTTTTCATTCTTGGATGGGTTTAGTGGCTATATTCAAATCTAGATAGCACTAGAGGATCAGGTAAAGATTACATTCACATGTCCACGGGGAACATTTTCTTATTCTATCTTACCACTTGGTTTGTGCAATGCACCTACAACTTTCCAAAGAGCTGTTATTAGCATTTTTTCTAACATATCTGTAGATTATTTGGAAGTGTGTATGGATGACTTCACCACATATGGGTAGACCTTTAAAGAAGCCAAAGAAAACTTAGACAAGATTTTGCAAAGATGCAAAGACTACAACTTGTCTTTAAATAGTGAAAAGTGTTTCGTAATAATGCAAGGAGTGGTGTTGGGACACTTTATTTCCCCCAAAGGAATTGAAGTAGATCCAACAAAAATAGAGGTTATATGCACATTGTCTGTACCAGCTAAATTGAAACAAGTTAGGATTTTTCTAGGACATGTAGGGTACTATCGACACATTATCAAAGATTTCATTTAAATTGTAGCCCCTCTATATAAATTGCTTCAAAAAGATGCAAAGTTTGTATGGGATTCTGATTGTACAAAAGCCTTCCTGCAGCTTAAGGAAGTCCTCTCAATAGCACTAGTTCTTTGAGGACCAAATTGGGAGTTAGATTTTCACATATGTACTGATGCCCTAGATCATGCCATTGGAGTAGTAATTGGCCAAAAGGTAGATTCAGTAGAACATGCAATTTACTATATCAACAAAAATCTTCAAGGAGCTGAGTATAACTACACTATGACAGAGAAAGAACTACTTGCTGTAATTTATGATCTAAATAAATTTAGGCATTATATTATTGAGTACTAAATATTTTTACATACAAATGACTCTACTATCAAATATCTAATGAATAAACTAGCAATCTCTGGATGATTGGCTTGATGGTTGTTACTAATGCAAGGATTTGAGATTACCATTATCAACAAACTAGGTAAGGAAAATGTTGTAGCTGATTTCTTGTCTCTTCTTCAAACACCTGATGATCCTATAGCCATAGAGGATAGCTTTCCTGATGAACATCTCTTTCTTTTTTCAACACAAAAACCTTGGTATGCTAACATTTCCAACTACCTAACCACTGGTAAAACACCTCCACATTTCTCTACAAAGGAAAAACAATTTTTGGAAAAAAAGAGTTTTAACTTTCCATGGATCTCAGGGTTCATGTTTTATACTAGACTAGATTAGGTGACACAAAGATGTCTCAGAGAGGATGAAACTTATGATGTTCTTTGTGCTTTTCATGATGAACCTTGTGATGGCCACTTTTCTAACAAAGGGATTGCATTAAAGATTTTAAATATAGGTTATTATTGGCCCACATTTCACAAGGATGCAACTCAATATACAAAAAGATGTGACAAATGTCAGAGAATGGGTCGATCAATAAAAATAGATGAAATGCCCTTGTAGCCATAGATAGTAGTAGCACCATTTGATAAATGGGGGATTGATTTTGTTGGTCCGATTGAACCACCATCAAAAGGGAAGAGTTACATCCTGGTTTGCATTGATTATGTTAGTAAATGGGCAGAAGCAAAGCCAATGAAGCACCCCCATGATAATAATGTTACAAAGTTTCTGTACAAATGTATCTTTACCAAATTTGGCATTCCAACAGAATTACAATCAGATCAAGGGCCTCAATTTACGTCTAATCTGATAGCTACACTCATGGAGGAATATAAAATTTGGGATGGAAAATCTTCTCTATATCATCCATAGGCCAATGGATAGGTTGAAGTGACAAATAGAGAGTTGGAAAATATACTCACTAAAATAGTGTCCTTGCATAAGAAAGATTGGGCAACATGACTTCCTAAAGCCTTATGGGCATATAGAACAACATGGAAATCCACTACTAGGTTTACACCCTTTGAGCTTCTATATGTAAAGACAATTGTCATGCCCATTGAATTTGAACACAAGACTCTACGAACAACCTTGGAACTTGATATTACTCTTCCTATAGCACAACAAGATGACATTTTGCATACTAATGAGTTGGATGAATGGTCAAAGTCAGCTCTTCATAAAAAAAAATTAGTTTAGAGTTAGATGAAGCAATGGCATGATAGATTCATTAAAGATAGAGAATTCTTTGTTGGCGATTAGGTGCTCCTATATGACTCACGATATCATCATCACCAAGGAAAATGTTAGACTAGATGGCTTGGTCCATATGAAATAGTTGCAATTTTTAACAATGGAGCAGTTCAACTGTCAACAATTGATTTGGTCAAATTCAAACTCCTAGTTAATGGACATCACCTGAAGTTATATCACAAACCAACAATCTGGGAGGAATTTCTTCAGTAGTTCAAAATAATAGAAGCATCTCTTCCTATAGCCATTGTGTTTGAGTCTTCCACTTTGATGCCTCCAGCCCCTTGAATTTATTTCAAGGCCTTCATAATAAAATTTTTGCATTTTATGTGAAATTCATTTCTCCTCCACCTCATTCCATCTCATCTTCTTGTCTTTCCATCATCATTCCATCCCATTTTATTTCTAGAGTATGGTACTACTTGGAGTATCCTTCCTATCATGTTTTAGGTTGGTTACACTCGACCCCTTTACATTTATATAATTTATTAATCATTTAGAAAATCATATTATTTTGATTTTTAGAATTTGCAATCTTGAAGGTCTGGTGGGACCTAGTCTCTGATAGGTTAAGTGGAGGGAAAATTGAAATCATAAATGAAAATAAAGGTGAATCTTAAGTTGGCATGTAAGATGTACGAGGTAGGGTCATCTTAGTAATGAGCTAGCACTCCTTTGTACTTCTAAAATGTGTGTGAAATAATTAAAAAAACCAACCATTAGATTATGATTACACAAGCACAAAACCCCTCAACAATATGGTGTATGTTTTGGGCATGATCTTTATCCTTATTATGTTTTGGTGATTAAAATGTCATCATAAAGTACTGAAGGATGTGATGTTTGGAAAGTTTTGAAGTATTTTAAAACTCTTGTTTCCTTTTCCAAATGCCATTTTTGAAACCCATATAGCCATCTCTGCCCACACTTTCAATCACTTACAATGAATTTACTAGTTATAATTTTTTTTAAAAGAGAACATGGGTCAAGAACCTCAGTGGCACAAACTAGTAGATCATAGAGTCTTGCTGGCAAACCCAACAACATGTAGCTTGTTTCAACAATGAGGTTGGCTAGCTTACTATCTTATTCTAAAGTAGTTTGATCAAGAAATTATGCTCCAATTTCATAATACATTCAGGGATGGATATGCAACTATTAAAGGTATATGGATAGAGTTTACAGAGGAGGTGGTGGCAAAAGTTATTTGTTTGTCTACAAATGGGGAACAATGGACAGAGGACATGGATGCATGAGTAGAAAAGGACCAATTTTTACTGCATGGAGATCCTCGGCTGGAAGAAAACAAAAAGCAAGGTATATTATGGTTATCTTTTCCACTTTAGTTTATCCACCCTTTTGAACTTATCATAAGGTATTTTACCTATGAATGGAGGTATTCCTATTTGCATGGTATTCATTTCAAAATTTTGAGTGGTTTGCGGCATGGTGATTATCCTGTAAATCTCCCAAGTTTCTTTTATAATATTATTAAAAGGCAAGCTACCTATGTACAGTAAGGAAAAACATAGTCAGTATCCCACCATTGCTTAATTAGGGTCATAGTTGAATGTGAATTGACTAGGTAGCACTTGGGGACGTGGGCGGATTTTGTAAAACTCAAGATAGTGGGACACCAAAGGGGTAGAACTAAAGGGAAAAGAATGAGGACAAGAGAGAAAACTACTATAGGAATTAGGAAAGTAGTATATAAAATAGCTCAAGAAGCTTCGGCTTCTGTGTCCACACCCAAAATTAGAAAAAGGAAAATTTCACCCTCAGAAGCCTTAACCTCTAAAAAGAGAAAATCACACATAGTTACTATAGAGGAAGGTTCAAAAGAAGTATCTCTAGTGTCACAAGAAGCTACACCCAACCTTAATAAAGGGAAATCTATTGATAAGGGTAAGCAAAAAATCTCTACCCTATGATGAGTTACCAAATTTTCTGGGACGAGTTTGGAAATTGAACCTACCATTCCACCTATTGATTTAGAAGCTCAAGTACATACACCTGTGCAATCCTCAAAGCATACAACCCATACTCCTAAACATGAAAGTGATCTTGAGGAAATTCCCCCAAAGCCGAATAGCCCTATTAAAATTGATAGTGACATAGATTCCTTAGAGAAAATAGTGTTTGGGTTTGAACAATAAATGGAAGAAACCAATAATTTACCGCTAGAGAATATCCATCATTTGGACTAGAAATAGTTCATAAAATTATTGAAACATTTCAAATTAAAATGGCTATTGTGCCCTATCCTGTAGCCATTGTGCCTTCAGAAAAGGTTGATAGTCTTGTTGCTCATCATCCTCCTGAAGATGACAACATTGTTTCCTATCAAAATGTTAGCTTTTTTTAACATCTCATTTTGAGTATGGTAGCACTACTACTTGTCCAAGTGTCAACCATTTTAACCCATCATCCTAAGCACCATCTAGAAGATAATAGCCCTGTTATCCATCGTCATACACCACTAGATTCCATTAATAGCCAGCTTTAGTTTGTACCAATAGTTTTAATGGGAAAAAGAAAACTAGGACCTAGAAAGGAAATAATTGCTTAGAACTATCAAGGAACAAGCAAAACAAATTGAAGAAAAAGATAGTGAAATTATAGTCCTACAACAATGTGTCATGAAAGTAAAAAAGCTCATTCCAGACCTTGTAAATTGTAGGTCACCATCTCTAGTTTATATACTGTTCCTAAAAGAGAAAATGATTAATTTTCAATTGTCTTGAATTAGTCAGGGGTTGAAACATTCTTTGCACGCTCCCTAGGAATTTTATGCAGCATTCAAATTAGTCCTGATGGCTCTACAAAATCACCTCTACAAGTTGTATGTTCATAACCTTGCTATTCTAGATAAGGATTGGAATTTATTGTTATATGTGGGAGATGTATAGTTTAGATCAATTATGTCATGGATGCAAAATGAGATCAGTCAAGATAATTAGGCTACTCCTTATAGGGAAAAAGAAATGTTGGAACCATTATACATTTGGCCTGAGGTACAAAATACTCATCGGGTATTCTCTAATTGGCTCTCTGTTAACAGTAATAAAAATGTTGTTGCTAAAATTCACCCTATTCGAGAACATGCATTTCTAGATTGGGAGCAGCATTGTTCTATAATTGCTCCTGACACCATATGAGCCTCTACTCAAAGATGGGTTTGATTATCAGAAGATCTAAAAATAAGGGAATTGCACTCTCCTCAAAATTTGGAGTTGGCTATCAGTAGGATGCCCAGGTATATGATGCTAGGAAAAAATTAGAAAATTTATTGGGTTCTTCTTCATTTCTAACCACCAATACTCTTGCATCCTATGCTTAGAAAGTATGATCATTTACTGGATATAACATGGCCATTGAAGAGTAGAAATGGGAAAGGTTAAAACAAAATCATGGATATTTTAATTACAAAGCTAATGAATCAAGTAAAAAGATTGTTAATGATCTTAGGCTATGAATAAGGATAAAAAATTTATAGATGTTGAAGGGACCAACATTAGGATGGTTGGGGGGAAAAATGATGGCATGAGGAAATAGATGTCTTTTTTACCCTTTTTGTGAACATTTGTCTATAACATACTAAACTTTATCATTATTTAAGTATAGTATTTTGAACTTTTGATGTATAAGGTATGAACATATGGCATAAAAATGATGATTGGAATTATGTCTAAAAAGGGTTTGTTTTGTTCGTAAAAATCTCTCTTCATGAATGTTCGGCATGGGTAGATCTTCCTATAGCTGAAGAGATTGCAAAAACTATTAGGTGAATATTAATGCCTTTTCTTTATAAATTAATAAATATAAATAAATGTTTGTAGGAAGTTTTGTGTGTATTAAATGTCAATTTTTGGAATCTAAGCTAAGTTGGAATTAATCAAAAACAACTACAAAGAACTAGCATTGAGGAATCATTGGTATTAAAGAAAAGTATTATGACACTGATGAAGCCAGAGACTTGGTGGCAAAGCTAGAAGGGACCTTTTTTAATGAATAACAAGAAGAACTTGATAAAGCAGCTAAGTGGGAAAGCAAGCATCAAAGCGATCGATTGAGCTTGCAAGGAACTGTTACATGATACCTAGATTCTTGGAAGCTGTTTAAGTTAGATAGTGTAATACCCCAAAATTGGCTCATTGTCATGACCACCAATTTTGGTCTATTTCAATCAATTCTAAAGACCTATTCTGATAGGCAATTCTTATTTTGATATTTTCTACTTGACTTAATTTCCAAATCCAAAAAACCCTAATCTACATTAATCATACTATTTATTTAATTCCTAAAGTATTGACTCATATTAGTAACATTAAACCTATTGATCAAAATTTAATTTAATTTAAAGTATTTATGCTTTAATTAAATTAAATTATCTCCTAAGGCTAATGTACTAGGGAATTAAAATATTTAATTTAATATTATGCCCACTTTAATTAATTGAATTAGATTATTCAATTAAATGAAAAATGTATTTGTGAGGTCATATCTCACCTATTAAATTAAATAATATCTTCAAAATCCTCTCTTTAGTTCTAAAGTGGAAACTCTGAGTGAACTACCTCTCAAAATTGGAATCAATCTAGTTAACTTTCTCTCACACTTATGACAAGTTCAATAAACTACTTATCACACTTAGATCAAAAACAGTTAGCTTCACCCGCATATGGAAGTTTCCATCTTAACTAAATCTCTTATCTAATCTTAACTGTTCATCAAGGTTGATCCTAACTATTGATCTATTCCTAGGTTCTATTTAAGAGGCTCTCAATCACTCATTACCGAGGTTGAATTTTTATGCTATTGAATTGTTGTTGGATTGAATACCCACTTTCATAGCTTTATATGTGCTTTTGTTTAATATCTTAGTATCATTTAGATTAAACAATACATACATATAGCTTAATTTCTTTTATTACTTCTTAGATTGATGCTTACATAACATATAGATTAATTTGCATAATCATACAGTTGCATTTAAATCATTTTTTCTAGAAAGATCTAGTTGCTTGCATTTCAACTCTGAGAGCATAAACAGGAAAAATCCATCTAGATAGAAGGCAATGGGTCACACTGTTAGACCTCTTGGATGAACTATCCCATGCTCATTCTAGGATGAATCCACATGTAAAGAACACATTGAAGTGTGTGAGGTTTTGAGGCAAATAAATTTACGCATACATTGCTAGCGCCCACCGTGGGACCCGAGAAATAGTTTTTTGGCCTCATTTACATTAATTTCTATCATTTTTTATCACTCTATTTGTACTATTCCATATAGTTTTCTAAACTCTCATGTGAGAAATTTCATTCTCACATGAATATTTGAAGGTCTCACCCAAATCTCTACAATTTCTTGCACAAAAAATGCCCCATTGCACAAGTCCTTGCACAGCACCTCATTTTCTTGCGTGGGTTAGTGAAAGATCTCATGCAGTCCTACGTAAGATTTTGCACAAAATTTTGAAACAATAAGGTTAATTTTTTTAATTTTTCAGCATGTTGTTCATTATCTTTTATTGATGTGCTTTCCTTTGAAGCATTATTGTTCTATTTTTTTGGTTTTCTGTAGCTTAATGATTGTCTGTAGGACATTTGATGAAGATTCCTCATACAAACCATTCAAAAAATGAACTAACTATTTGTTTGGAGGATGATTGCTGAAGATACATTTGTCGAAGATCCAATCTTAAAACCCACAAAACAATGTTTCTTTCAAAAGATAGTCTAATTAGGGTGCAAGATAGAAGAATAGGGGATTATGCTCTTCACCACTTGGAGGTCATGACCAAGGGTGAATTAGAAACCTAGACACTTCTAAAAGATGAAATTTTGAAGAAGACAAGTAGCTTAGTGGTTCTCTAGTGCTAATCCTTTTCTATAATGAGATGATGGTTTCCTTTCAAGGGAATCAAAATATTTAGGAATGGTGAGTCTAGATTGATTAAGCTAAGTCAGTAATTAACCTATTCTACATGTTTGGGTGAGAAAGTAAGGTAGAGGAGTCAGCTCTTTACCCTTGAGGGAAATCAAAAACTTTGACCCAAGTGAGTAGACTCCTTTAGCCAGAGATTCCAACTCAATATAATCAAGATGCTTTGTAGAGTGAAAGACTCCAAATCTAGATTAATTTCTTTCCCTTGATTCTTGATATCACTTATCAAGGGGGAGCTCTATCTATTGCACTGGCTAGCACCAGCCCTATTCTTGCTAAGCAAGTATATGCAGTCCTAGATGCTAGTGTGGGTTTCTGGTCTCAACTCCACTTGTGGAGCCACTAGTGATTATTTTGAATGAAAGCCAAGTAAAAAACCTCTTAGTTAGAAGATACCCGATTCATCTATGAAAGAAAGCATAATCTTTGTGCAAGAAGGGGAAACAAATCTCTCTTGTAGAACTCACTATAGACATGCTACTAGATGTTGGAAGGTGGTCCCCTACTACAACGGCACTCATTCAGTGTATAATATTGAGTCCTTTGAATACACCAAAAGGACAGGCCCCCTTTAGGGGGTGACACGACTATGTAAGGTACATGCATGCACATAAGTTGTGGGACAAAGGTTTCGCCTTCTCTACCATTTTCTGTTTCTAGGAATAAAGTGTGTTTCTTATTGAGTCCTAAACATGTCCAAACCTACTTAAAAAAATTGAAAGTCAAGACTCCCCTATCCCTCTGAGATGCTTTGCCCTCAGTTGGATTGTATTCGACTACTGCTTGCTTCCTATGTCCTACTGAAAACACTCTGTCTTGTTTGAAACTCAACATAACTTCCACAAGTCTAAAAATCAACCCTACAATCTGCCTATTATTTGTCAAACAAACCTACAATCTATCCAAAAACATCCAAAACTATTGAAAATCTCTTCAAAATCCAACTCTGTTGTTAGTCTAGTCCTAAATTTTGCGCACAGTCTTGCATTTCTTTGCACGAGAACTCACCTTTTCATGCAAGATAGTCCTATCTTGTCTTGTTGAGACTAAGTTCTAGTGTGGTCCTTGTCTAGGTTCTTGTTGCTTGTTCTTGTCTATGATTGTCACAACAAGGAGTGGCAATGTGTTTTATCCTCTTAGACATAGGAAAAGTCATGCTAGGGGTCATAATTGTGGAAAAGGTCACCTTCCTTTTGTTACATGGTCTACATCTAGTTTTTCTAGTGAGGCATCTTCATGATCTCCCTCGCCCATCAGGTCACCTCGAGTCCAGCAAACATTCTCTAGAAACTTGCAACAAACTAGGAACCCTTTGTATCAAGTGGATCCTGAGACTACTAAAGGACTTGTATCTCTAAAAAAAATGCCGAACTTCCTTTTCAAACGACCTTTCAAATCACAACATACTAAAACTAAACACATTCCTATAATGACTGATCATGAACTTGAACATGGTAGTCACAACAGACATTAAGAACCACCTAGGAATGACAAAGAGAAAGACCATGACACTGATGAGGAATAGGAAGAGGTGGAAATACTTCTTGAACATAAAAAAATGTCAAAGAGACAAAAACTTTCAAAATGTCATAGGAATTCTACTCAACAAAGAGAAAGAAAGGTACTTTCTCCAACTTTCCCAAGAGGGAGCTAAGCTAGCCTCTCATTTTAATGTGGAAACCATCATCATGTTTGAAGAGGAAATTGAGACTTCCAAACTTCAAAAACAATTGAAAATTATGCAAGACTAGCTAGCTCAAATGATGCAAGAGAAGGACGAACCTGCTAAAACATACACCTTGGATGCTCTTTGTCTCTTTCCATTTGACAAGAACATAGACATGCCTCCTTTCCCAAGAGGAGTAGAACTACCTAAGTATGAAAAATACTTCGGAACCACCGATCCCCAAGATCACTTGTGGGAATTTGGTGCCTTTCTTATGGATTTTATGCATAACTAGACATATCTCATGCATTTATTCCCTAGAAGTCTAGGTGATCATGCTTTGGAGTGGTTCTTAAACTTGTCTCCCATTATCAAGATGTTTGACAAAATTGCCAACTTGTTTGTCTAGTAGTATTCTCATAACATTCAACACCCTGCCAATATTTGAGATTTATGTAACCTTAAGAAGAAAGTTGGGGAGCCCTTCCTCACATTCCTCCAAAGGTGGAGATGACTATACACCAAATATTCATGCAAGATTCTAGAAATGGAAAAGCTTGACATCTTCACTGATAATCTCCTACCTAATTTGGGGTATAGAGTCCAACTTCAAGGTCCGCATACCTTTGAAGACATGACCACACAAGCCATTTGCATAGAGGAATTTATGGTCAAGAAGGGTGAACTCACTCTTCAAAAGGAAATAAAATAGGTCTCCACCTCCAAAAAGGATAAAACCAAGTATGTCAACAAGAACTGAGAGATTGTACATGATGGGGTTGTTGACAATGTCACTCCTAAACTTGTTAAGGTAGCATTTAATCTCACAAATGGTCTTAATGCAGCCAAAAATGTTGAGAAGTCTCCTCTTGACAATAATACACCTAGAAACAAACCAAGAAACTCATGGGTCACATTCCCTAAGTGAGAGTATAGACCCTTGGGTGAACCTTTGGATGTGGTTTAAAAAACATTGTTACAACACAAGCTTATTTTGCCACTGGACAACACTTGCCCCTATGATCCACAACCACACCCACCATGGTGGAATGAAACCTCATTCTATGAGTATCACCAAAATAAGGGGCACAAAACTACCAACTACATAAACTTGCACCATAAATTCTAGGACATGATTAATACTGGTGACCTAGTGGTAGATGGATATAACAAGAACTCAAATCACAAGGCCTTCAAAGAGCCTTTCCTAGCTTATGAAAAGGAGAGATCTCAAAACCAAAACCCAACAACAAAGTAGCTATGCATACTCTAATGATGACAATGTGATTAATATGGTTGAACTTATGGATTCTGAATATTGTGACATCATTACCATCAAGGGAAAACAAGATAATGATAAACCCAAGACACCATTTGTCTTGAGAGGCCCTACTTCCAACAAAACAAAAAGAACACCTTTGCAACACTGTGCTAATGCTATCGCACATTCTTGGGCCAAGTTGGTGCTCAAAGGCCCTGCACCTTCTACTCCTGATCCTGAATAGCATAAAAATAAAACCCTTGTTGGTTCATCTAGAAAAGGTGCAAAACTCACATTCAATTCAATAGATACTAGCTATAGTGTTCTTGATCAATTGAAATGAACTAATACTTAAATCTCCATCTTCAAGTTATTTATAATTGTGCTTGCTCATAGGTGGATTCTTGACAAAGCCCTCACTGAGGTGAACATTCCTTAAGATCTTGATCTTGAGTGATTTCAATCCATGGTAGGTCACCTAACCTCACCTTATTTTGTGTCCTTCTCTAAGGAGGATGATAATTCACTTAGTCACCCGCACAATCAACCTTTACACATAGAGGTCATGATACATTAGACATGTGTTTGTTGGGTACTCATTGATAATGGCACTAGCCTAAACATTGTCTCTACTTATTTTCTTAGACAATTGAATTATTTTGAGGACTCTATTGATCCTCAATGCAACATCACTATCAAAGAATATGACAAAGTTGAACGAAATTCTTTAGGTCTTGTGGTCTTACCCATTCATGTTGGTCTTGTAGAAAGGGATGTCACATATTAGGTGCTTGACATTCCCTTGGCTTATAACATTCTATTAAGATGTTCATGGATACATGAAATGCATGTTATGCCCTCTACATATCACCAATGTGTCAAATTCCCATTTCATGGCTTCGAGGTCGCTATTCTTGCCACTACTAGCTATACTTGCAATATGCTCAAAGTTGTTCAAAATTTCATCCCCGGTAATAGGGAATTCACTAATTATCCTCACAATAAGCTAAAACAGATTGAGCAATCATTCAAATTGAAAGAAACTAGCATGGGAGAGTACTATAGTGAACCAATATTGTCATTAACATCTCTTCCAAAGTCTCCTCGTCATTATGGGAGATGTTGAGAGGTAAAGAAGCTATTTGTGCTGACTCCTCAAACCAAGTATAATGGCACTTTTTTCAAGGCTACAGTTCCCCTAGAGGATGAAAGTGAAAATAGAGCCATTGCCACATGGCTTTACAGAGAAGAGACTCCACTAGACTTAATAGAGCAAGCTTAAGAGATCACCCCTGAGAAATATGGGCCTGGTCTTAAGCTCATGAAGCATTTTGGCTACAAGGGAACTGGCCCTATTGGGTGCAATAACAATAGCTTAATTGATCCTATCAAGGCAATAGCTCAAAGAAATAGTCATACAATTGGCCTAGGCTTTAAGAAGGTTCCCTTCCATTTGGGGGCTAACAAATTCATACAAGAACCTGAGAATTGATCTAGAAATGAGTCACAAGCTGAGTTAGATACTCAAGATGAACAATTTGATGATGAGGATCCCTATCCTTATCATATCCCATCATGATCTTACTAAATTTTTTATTGAGCAGGATGACTTTGTGCCACGTGTTAGCACTATGGATGATACTAGTGATTCTTCTGAGGACAATATTGATCAACCCAAAGCTCATCCAGAAAAGAGAGAGTCTAGTTAGTCATTATGTATTGAGTACTTGTGTAAGAACCTTGATGATGAAGGTGAGTATGTCCCTATCACTGTTGGGGAGTTCTATAGTCCCTCTCCATGTAGCATTGATTCTAAGGAATATGAGTTTGACTCTCCTTCAAAAGAAACTACTAATAAAGATATTGACCAAGTTCATGTCTATGAAAACAAAATTGAAGTAAGTGAAATGTCTAGGGCTAGGTTGGATGAGTCTAATCCAACTAGTGTCCTCGAGTTGTCAATTGCTCATGTTAGTACTCAGAGGCATTCAAACACACTTGTGGAAAAAGTCACCGTAGGTCTCAAATTGCTAGTCCAAGAACTCAATGACTATACCATGAACACAATCAAACCCATCACTACTCTTTCACTCACACATCTTGAGCTTATAGAATGGAACCCTAATGCATCTAGTGAAGTTCCCACATTCTAGAATGACTATGCTCTTTCTTGCTACCTAAATGTTGTCAAACCCATAATGTCTTCCACGAGTGAATAGAGCATCAACATGATTGAAGCTGAAATCAAATATCTCAGTCATACAATTAAAAAGAAAAAAATGCAAAAGGTTCAATGGTGAAAACCACATTGTTACAGTGTCACAACCCAAAAAAGTAAAAAAAAAGACGTATCCAAGGATAAAAACCTCTCTTAGGCACCCATAGATGAGATATTTGATTCACTTCCAAGTCACTTTCAAGAGAGATTATTAGTGTTGATAGAGTCAACACAACCAATCAACCTAGGTATAGAAGAACATCCTCATATGATACATCTATCATAGTCATTCTCTCCTGAACAAAAGGAAGAGTTCATTGTCTTCTTCTAAGAGAAGAAGATAATTTTTTCTTGGAAATATTCTGACATGCAAGGACTGGATCTTGTTCTCATCATGCATCACTTGTGCATCACACCAAGCATCAAACTAGTTAAACAGAAACTTCAAAAGATGCATCCCAATGTTGCGTTGCTTGTCAAAGCAGAATTGGAGAAACTTCTGAAAGTAGGATTCATCCATGCAATTGATTATGTTGAATGGATATCCAACATTTTCCCAGTCTCCAAGCACAATAAGTCTATCAAAGTTTGTACTAACTTCTATGATCTCAACTTAGCATGTCAAAAGGAAGATTTTCCACTTTCCAACATTGATATGATAGTGGACATGATGACAGGCTATGAGATGTACTCACTAATGGATGGGTTTTCTAGTTACAATTAGATAGAAATTGCACCAGAAGATCAGGAGAAGATTGTTTTTACATATGCATGGGGAACTTTTTGCTAGAATGTAATGTTGTTTGGCTTGAAAAATGCTAGTGCAACCTATCAGAGAGTAGTGACTATAATTTTCAACGAAATGATGCATAAGACCATGGAGAACTACATGGATGATACCTTGGTCAAAAGCACAAAACACAATACTCATCTACAAGATTTGGCATGCATCCTAGATCACATGGAAAAATTCAATCTTTGGCTTAATCCTAAGAAATGCACATTTGGTGTCACATTAGGAAAGTTTCTAGGATATATCTTGTCTACAAAAGGAAATGAGGTGGATCCAAAGAAAGTTCAAGAAATTATGAATATGCCTCCACCTCGAAACATCAGCTAAATGAGAGGTCTAGAAGGAAGACTTCAATCTATTAACAGGTTCATCTCATAGTTGGCAGATAGATCACAACCCTTCACAAAGACTTTATATAAGGGTGTCAAATTCAACTAGAGTCAGGATTGTGAGCAAAGCTTAACACAGATCAAAAAATTTCTTTCCAATCCACCAATCTTGATGCCTCCTATCTATGGGAAGCTATTAGCTCAAGAGGACAATGATAACAAGGAGAGAGCTATTTACTACTTCAGTCCCACACTGATCTCTTATGAGAGAAGCTATAGCATCAGTGAGAAAGCTTGTTTGGTAGTTGTCTTTGCTTCCTAGAAGTTGAGACACTACATGCTTGCCCACACTACACAACTCATGGCTAAAATAGATCTACTAAAGTACTTGCTCAGTAAGGTAGCTCTCATAGGAAGACTAGCTAAATGGGTCATGCTACTCAACAAATTTGACATCTAGTATGTTGAACAAAAGGCCATCCAGGGATAGGTGATTGCAGATCAACTAGCAAATGCACCTATGCAAAGTCTCCTACCAATGAACATTGATTTCCTTGATGAGTCAATTCTGACACTCACACACCAAACATGGGTCATGTTCTTTTATGGGTAATTTACACAATAGGGATCTGGTGCTGGATTACTCTTCATAACACCATAGAAATATTCATTTCCCAAAGCATACAAAATTTCATTCCCTTGTACAAATAACATTGTTGAATATCAGGCTTTGATCAATCACATGAAAATTGCAGCTGAGTGGAAATTGGATTAGTTAGACATCTTTGGAGACTCTCAGCTTGTAATCAGCCAAGTTAATGATGTATATCAAATAAAGGATGAGAAATTAAATCCTTAAAAATGCATGGTTGATGATTTGAAGAAGTATTTCTCACACATCACCTTCCAAAAAATTCCTCAAGAAGATAATAAAGTGGTTGATGCTATGGCTACTTTGGCCTCCTTGCTATAGATGCCTGAAAATGATCTCTGACATGAGTTCATGGTGGAAGTGTTACACTACCTAGCCTATGACACACTTGATTCTAGGATGATCTATTCTATTGTAGGACAAGACTCATCCCATTACCATCACATCTATTCCTACCTCTATAATCAAACCATTCTAGAAGGTTTGAATCGAAATGAGAAATGTTACCTTATCCATAATGCTTCGTGGTATGTCATTATTGTTGACAATCTATTTAGGAGAGGTCTTGACAGAACACTCCTTAGGTGTTTAGAACCTATAGAGTCCAAACACACATTAATTGACATTCACGAGAGCATTTGAGGATCCCATTCAAATGGCTTGATGCTAGCTTGAAAAGTCATTAGAGCTGGTTACTATTGGCCTAAAATGGAGTAAGAAGCTATCAAGTATGCTAGGTCCTATAAATAGTGTCAGCTCCATGGGAATTTGATCCATGCTCCAGCCAAGGAGCTGATTCTCTCTACTACAATATGGCCATTTCAACAATGGGCCTTTGACTTGGTGGGTCAGATTCACCCAACCTCTTCTAATGGACATAAGTTCATTATTATAGCTACATACTACTTCACAAAGTGGGTAGAGGCAGTACCTCTTGCAATCACCAATGGAAAAACTGTAGCTCTCTTTATCACAAACTACATCATCTAGAGGTATGGTATACTATCTTCAATCATTATTGAAAATGGAGGATAGTTCAAAAATAAAGACCTCAAGGAACTATGCAAATGATTCAAAATCACACAGTATTGGTCTTCAATTTATTACCCCCAGGGTAATGGCTAGGCTAAGGCATCCAATAAGGCAATCCTCAAGATCCTTCATCATACAGTCAACAAATCTGGGAGAGATTGGCACCTCCATATTAATCCAGCCTTGTAGGCATACAAGACAATCATTAGGACTCCAACAGGTACAATGCCCTTCGCTTTGGTTTATGGAGTGGATGTTGTACTTCCAATAGAGGTTGAGATTCCTACCTTGAGAATCTCTATGAAAGGCCTTATTACTGATAAAAATTATAGGATAGATCAGCTTCAAGAGCTAGTGCTACTAGATGAATGTTGACAAGTGCCATGTGATCATCTACAAGCTTATTAGCAGTGAATGTCAAGAAGCCAAAATTGAAAATTTTGGCCATGTGACTTCCAACTAGGTGATCTTGTCCTGAGAGAGAATCATAAGAACCAACAACAACAAGTCCAAAAAGGGAAGTTTGAACCAAACTAGCTTGGTCCTTACATCATTACTGCAATGTATAGATCTGGTACTTACTAGCTTTCCATAGCTGAGGGAGAAGTGCTCAAGGAACTTGTCAACACTCTCCACCTAAAGTGATTTTACAGTTGTTCTAATCTCAATAGCTCCTTGTACATATCTATATGCCTTGAAAAAAATTCTAAAAATAAAAAAAGTCCTAAAAAAAATTGTTACCCTGGTGAAAACCTAGCAATAGACACCTTGGTAACACCAAAAAAATTGAAAAAATTAAAAAACACCAAAAAAAATTTAAAAAAGAGAAAAATACGAAAAAAATTAAAAAACAAGAAAAGTTCCATTGGCAAAAACCTGGAAACAAGCATCATGGTATAAAAAAAAAATGAAAGCTCTGCCAAGAAGGTGAAAACCTAGTAAATAGGCACCTCTTGTTCCTAATGCTCCATCTCACAGTCCATCTTCTAGCTTTTTGTATAGTTGCTTTACTGCTTTTCTCACTTTTTGCTCATGTATCCATTGATTGAGTCTTGTCACAACTCGGGGTCATTCCCCTTCGGTGTCATAAGAATCTTGCACAATAGTCACTTGTGATCTTCACTATGTCTACCTATTGGTTCCAGTGTCACTATTCTTGATATTCTCCTTATAGAATCTCTTTTTTGATGGTTACTAGTTGTTGTGGCTATGTCTGCCTACTATTGCTAGTATCACTCTTTCTCAAGATTCACCTCATTGAATCTTTTTGACAATAGTTAGCAATTTTTTTAGCTGTGTCTACCTACTATTGCTTCGGTCATGTTTCTAGATTCCTATGTTGAAGATCTCTCTTGTGTTAGTCACAAGTCATTTTGGTTGTGTTTGTCTACTGTTGCTTAGTCCTCTTTAGGTTCTTCACCTCAAAGATTCCTCTTTGACCTTAGTCACCAGTCATTTTGACTGTGTCTACCTACTATTGTCACCCTACTGAAGAGACTTCTTTCAAACATGTTCTGGACACTGACACTTGACATCAATCCCATGACAAATATTGAACTCAAAATGATATACTTGTTTGGATATGCTAACCATTTTATTTGTTTGTTTCACTTTTCATTTCATCATGTCTCCTTGAGCAACTTGATGATGTTATTTTGACTAGAGAAGTAATGACTTGGGGCATGATCTTTTCTTTGCTTTTTGTTTGTAGTTTAGTTCCAATAAGTTTACATATTCTTATAAGAGGGGTGTCCATTGTAAGAGCCTCTATCTCATATTTAATGGTCGGGTGTACCTTGACTCCTTTTATATGGATACATCAATAACATTGGCTCTTCTCCTTTTCTATTGGAGTGAACTCTTCATGCTATAGTATATACTGATACTTATCCTATTAAGTGAATGGATGGGTCATTGTGAGTATACCTAGTACACTTCTATCTTAGGTTATGAATGCAAGCTTCATTGCAAACAAAATACTTAGCATAAGATGGATCTCTCATGTGTCTGGTGTGTCTACCATGCAAGCAACATTTTGGTAATCTTCACATTTATTTTTTGTTTCTTATGTTAACTTGCTACAATAAAAGGGAAAAATGTTCTGGTCATTTTGGTTTCTTGTGCCTTGAATGCTTACATTTAATCCTGAAAAACTTATAACATATGTCCTATTCATATTCCCATGATTGCAATGTCAGTGGGAATTGTATAACATATGGGATTTCATCCTATGCTCAGTGATGACAAATTGTAAAGACCTAGTAACCAGACCTAGGATTGCATTTAACATAGCTTTGCATTGCATATTTCACTTGCATAAGTACACGATTCAATTGCAACTCTATTTCCATCCTTCATGATGGGAGATTGTGGATTTCTTCAAATGTATTAGGATTCTCCATAGTTGCACAAGCATTTGGTTCTTTGGTTCATATTCACGTGCTCTTCAAGGGGATACCTATCACTATCAAGAAAAAACATACAACACTTCATGAGATGTCAGTTCATTTCTATATGCATTACATCCATACACTCATGTCATTTACATTACATAATCAGCTCATATCACATTAAATATGCATCCACTACATTGTATTTTGCATCTCATATTCATCATATAAACTTCTCATGTGCATCAAATTAAATGCAAAGACAAATAATGACAATGACATGAACACAATGTTGCTTGGCTCAAAATCTCATATATAGAATGTGTCAATACAAAAAAGGAGAGCTATCAATAAAAAAAGATACAAAATGGTGTTGGCACACCAATCAATACATAGCCAGAAACAAAATCAGTGCTAAGAGTATCATATGCTTAACTCTGACCCACACCATCACCTCTAGTAGGAGGAGGAGGAGGAGGTAGCAAGTCTAGTCTCACTGGCAGGCATGCACCTCCAGAGCATACTATGAGAAACGAGGCACCTATTGAGCCTCATCAAGCACAACTATCAAGTAAGCCACAAATTAATAGGCCGTTCTAGCCATCTACAACCTCACCTTGTCCTTAGCATCTCTGCTCTTTGCTCGCATGCCTGAACCTACTCTCGCAATCTCTAGATCTACTAATCCTGCTCGACAATCTGTACATCTCTCACTACCACCTTTATCTGTAGCTCTTCAATTTGTTGAGAGGCCTGGTAGATCTGCTCTATCTATTTTTGTAGTGAATCCTAAGATCCTATAGCAGGCTTCTTTTGCATCTCCTCATCAAGCATCTTAGGTTCCTGCTCTGTAGGTGCCTTCTCCTTAGTACTCAACCTCTGTCACTGACTCTGCTCCCCACCACTGCCTCCTGCACCTAGGTTTGACCCAATCTACCATGGGGGAATCGAGACCTATCACACCCTCTATCTCACTTGTGGTAGTGGACCTTATGGTGGACTCTATGGTTGCTTTTTTTGTTGTGCCAACTGCTATACTTGTACCTATACTGGTGCCTATTGGGGAGCCAGTGCATAAACTCCTAGAGGATCTGTGAAGCATGGGAAGGGGTGACTAATAAGATATGCCTGATATGTCAGCATCACCCTTGCATATGATAGCTCTAAAAGGTAGTCCCACTATGCAACAACTAGGTTACACACATCAATCATAGATCTCCCAGCATCTAATCTCACTGGCCATCCTCGCATCAGGTCCCGAGCTACCCTTGCATAGGGACGATACTCCTCGGAGACATCCCGTGGCCTCCCATACTACTTGCACACTTGTGTGATAGAAAACTACTTAATGATTTGTGTGGTTTGGCCTGCCAGTGATCATAAGCAAAACATCCAACCTAGCTCCCTGGGAGTGTCATCCCAATCCTCTATCTCTCACCAAGGCCACCATATGATAGAGACCAAGTCATTGAGACGAGTCCTCCAATGATCTATCTTACCCAGGCTAGCCTTAATCTACCCCCTATATCTACATATGAATGAATCCATGAGCTTGCAAGCATCCTCAAAAATGGGTTGTGTAATAGGCAGGTGCCCCCATGCTCAAATCTGCAAAACATAAACTCCTGCGGCAATGTTCTTCCGCTCATGATAAATGATCTCATGCATCTCATAGAACATATGTGCCAGCATGCACTAGCCCCATCCAAATCACTCAAGAGAATCAAGCATACGTTGTAGCATGACCCCCCATACACACTCTAACCCATGCTATCCTCTATCTAGTACTAGGAAGTAGCTAATAAATATAGCCAAAACTGAGGCCAACCTATGCATCTGGCTGTATGTATGAATGAGTTCATCCTAGGTGATGGCTCATCCTATCACTAGCTATCTCTAGAAGATGGCACACAATGCCTATATACCTACCTAGGGCAGTGTGTTATAGACCACTTTCAACCCATGGAAAGGGTTATGTAGAATCTTGTAGCTAAAACATCAAAAATGCAAGTTTTTATTCACACATTGTATCAAATTTTTGCGTAAAGATTCATTTCCTCATGCTAGAATTCATTTCTTTGTGTAAGATTGTGCATCTTTGCATGATAAATCAAGTCCTTGCGTGAAGAAAGATGTTCTCACATGAAAGGTGATGACAACCTGAGTGAAGTTTGCCCAAATTCCTACACTTCTCACGTGAGAAGTGGGTATCTCCTACTTAAGAATTCCCACTGACATGCACAAAGAAACACTAGGTTGGTGAATCTTTGCATGAGAAGAGATTGGCTTCATGCAAGAAAGGATGGTCCCATGTGAAAACTTATTGGTGACTTCCTTTAACATGCAAAAAATTTAATAAATGACCTTGAAATGCATGAAAATGAAAATACGAAGAAAGGTTATCGGCCACTCACTAGTGGTCTGTATTTCACCAGTTGGTTGTGTCATTCTCGAAATGATGAAATCTTACATTGACTACCATCTTCCTCTTAGAGCTCCTATTCACTAAGGACAAAAGGGTCAAATGATTTGAAAATGACCCCTTTGGGCCCTTATATAGGCTTTGACCTAATTTTCCAAAGTGCTATGATTTGCACAACAATCACTCCCCTAGCTAATTAGACTGTTCTGAATCAATTTTTGGGATCGAATTCAAAATTTGACAAACCTAAGCAGCTCAGAAAATGCGTTTTAAAATTTTGGGACCGACACGATCGAATGCTTGTGCAGTCCAAATTTTGCTAATACTTTTTGAATTCTTCGAATCTTCTCAACTCAAAAATCTTCATGTTTTCAAAATTTATTTTGGAATAAGTCAACTCAAGTCAACTATGGTCAATTTTGGTCAACTTTTGTTCAAACTTGGTCTTCTAGACCATGAAATCATGCTAGATTGACTCTAAATTTTCTTCTGATCATTCTGATCTCTTCTACACTCTACTACATCTCATATTTCTTCTACATCTCTCAACATAATGCTTTATATCATATTTCTGGTGTGTCATCTTTCAATTTCACTCCCAAGGGGGTAGGATGATTACATCATTGAACTTGGATTTCAAACCAATCTAAATCTCATCACTTGGGGCATCTTGTTCCCCTTTATCTGGCATCTTCGTCATCTATCTCATCTTGTCATCAGTTGATCATATTTTATAATAGTTATTATTAGAGTTTGATGGATAGGTATTGAGACAATCTAAACCTTGAATCCTTAAGATCAATCCTCATTCTAGGGATGGTTCTATGACTCATAATTCAATCTTGCTATCTTCTATTAATTTTAGGTATCTAGATGTTCTATCTGGATCCTTAAAGATTAAGCTCCATTCTAGAGATATTCTTTTAAGTGCTTATCAAACCTCAGGTATCTAGATGTTCTATTTGGATCCTTAAAGCTTAAGCTCTGTTCTAGAGATATTCTTTTAAATGTTGTCAACTTTAGGTATCTAGATCCTTAAATATTAAGCTCCATTCGGGAGATAGTCTTTTAAATGCTTATCAACTCTCAGGTATCTAGATGTTCTATTTGGATCCTTAAAGATTAAGCTCTGTTCTAAAGATAGTCTTTTATATTTGGATGTTCTATCTAGTTCCTTAAAGATTAAACTCCATTCTGGAGATAGTCTTTTAAATACTATCAATCTCATGTATCTAGGTGTTCTATCTAGATCCTTAAAGGTTAAACTTTGTTCTGAAGAAAACCTTTAAAATACTTATCAATTTCAGGTATATAGGTGCTCTACTTGGATTCCTTAGGATTAAGCTCCATTCTGAAGATGGTCCTTAAAAGCTTATCAATTGATCTCCATGACATCAACTTTAGAACCAATCTTACTTCTTGATCTTCACATCATGTTTTCTAATTTTCTTTGAATTGAATGTGTTGCTCACACATCCATTCAAAGAGAGGCAAAATGTAATACCCCAAAATTGGCTCACTGTCATGACCACCAATTCTAGTCTATTTCAATCAATTATAAAGACATATTCTGATAGGTAATTCTTATTCTGATATTCACTACTTGACTTAATTGTCCATTGCAGAAAACCCTAATCTACATTAATCATACTATTTATTTAATTCCTAAAGTATTGATTCATATTAGTAACATTAAACCTATTGATCAAGATTTAATTTAATTTGAAGTATTTATTCTTTAATTAAATTAAATTATCTCCTAAGGCTAATGTACTAAGGAATTTAAATATTTAATTTAATATAAATTTAATTTAATTTGAAGTATTTATTCTTTAATTAAATTAAATTATTCTTTAATTAAATTAAATTATCCTGACCATTGATCAATTCCTAGATTCTATTTAAGGGGCTCTCAATCCCTCATTACAAAGGTTGAATTTTTATACCATTGAATTGCTATCGGATTGAATACCCACTTTCATAGCTTTATATGTGCTTTTTCTTAATATCTTAGTATCATTTAGATTAAACAATGCATACTTGTAGCTCAATTTATTTTATTGCTTCTTAGATTAATGCTTGCATAATATATAGATTAATTTTCATAATCATATCGTTGCATTTAAATCCTTCATTCTAGAAAGGTCTTGTTGCCTACATCTCAACTCTGAGAGCATAAATAGGCAATTCCTTCTAGATAGAAGGCTGTGGGTCACACTGTCAAACCTCTTGGATGAACTATCCCATGTTCATTCCAGGATGAATCCATAGGTAAGGACCACGTTGAAGTTTGTTTGAGGTTTAGAGGCTCACAAATTCATGCTTATAGATAGCAGAGGAGATCTAGCATCCGGTATGCTCTATATTTATGGGAATTTAAGAAGATAACTAATGTTTTTGTGATTGCATGCTTGCATAAATAATGAACTATAATGAACTATCCTTCATTAGGAAGTCATAACTGTAGGATTCTATTATTTCCTTCCTTTTAAATAAGACCTTTTCTGTATCTATGAGGTCAAGTGTTAAGCAGATTGATAGAGTTGATAGACATCTTATTTTCTAAGTAATTGTAATACTACATATTTGAATGAATACATGACTTTGCTGAGTTTCTACAGTTTTTTCTGAGTTGATCTTGTCTTCATTCTTGAGTGGGGGCCCAAGTAGAAGGTGGAGTTTACTTTGGTAATCAAGAGTTAGACTCAATTTTCTAAGTTAAGTTTAGAACTGTTGTTCTTGCTGTAGAACAAGATTTAGTGTACAAAGAACATTAACATTAAAGTAAACATTCACAAACTAAAACTAAATTCACATATAAGTTTAGACAAAGAAAGCAAACAAGAAATGCAAACCTCAAAAGAGAAAACACTCCATGCTTCCTGATTTTGTAGATGTGTCCTTTGATGTGGATGTATGGTCAATTGCTTGCCCAATTGCTTCAATGGTGGAGATGGGTAATGGAAAATTGGTAGCCTTGTGAGCTCTCAATTTGGCATTATAAGGTTAAGATTGATGACTTTGGTTCTCAAAATAGCATAATAACTTTAGCTCAAGGATTGTGATGAAATGGCTTGGGAGGGGATTCAATTTATAGGCCAAGGGGTAGAGGGATGGATGTCTTAGATGCAACGAGAGATGAAAGCTTAAGGAGGGCTAGGATGCACTCAAAGGATAGCACATGGATTGTGCTTGTTTAGAACCAATGGAAAGGTGACACTTGTCACAAGGAGGATGAGTGTGAGAGGATAGGATAAGGGGTTGGTTAAAGGTATGATGAGGGAGATTGAGTATGGAAGAGGGATGTAAGAGTCTTTTATGGTTTGTAAGAGCACTCATGGCTTGGTGGTTGGGATATTTTGGAGAGGGGACTTTGATTTGGTTTAGGAAAGTCTTAAACTTGTTTAGGGAATGTGACAACATTAGGGGGTGGATTAGGCTTGGGTTTAGGATTAGATTAAGGATGTTAGAGATGTGCAACTGGATGGCATTAATGAGGTTGGGTGAGTTAGTGGCTAAGCTAGGTTAGTATGGGTGGATGGGGTGGATTAGGTTAAATGGAGGATTTGGGATAAGTTAGGGGCTTTTAGATTTGAGGGATTTATTTATCAAATAGATTTATTTAATAAATGGGGATTTTGGAATTAGATAGGAGAATAGGATTTAATTGATAAATGATAGGTTATTTGATTTATCAATTTAGGACTATAGAATATTAATTAAATTAATCGGCTAGGGGATGGCAAAGGATTAATTAAATAGGAATTTAATTAATGATGCCTTTAGAGATGACTAAATAGGTTTACTAAAGTGGTGTAATCAAATTTACGTGTCTACATTTTGCCCCTCTTTAACATAGTTTTGAGAGAACACTATTTCAAAGTTTGAGTGAAGACAACATGAGGAAGATGTTTTAGCAACAAGGTTGCCCCAGTCTTGGATAAGAAGAGGAGAGACTGGACTTAGATGATGCCCCCTCAAGAACGCGAAAGGGAGAGAAATGAGGCTTGATGACTTCTTGAAAAGTACAAGAAATCCAAGATGATCTGAGACACAGGTTGGCAAAGAGAAGGAGCTAAATTAGCTCAAACTCTCACTACGGGAGAATGATAAAGGGAAATCAGATGCACAAGCTTAAGACTTTCTAGGATTGGGGGGGGGGGGGGGGGGGGGGGATGAAGGAGTGGAGTGCTATAAAAAAGGAATCTAGGATAGGGAGATGGATGATGGGATGATAAAAGCTGATGCAACAGGATGTTAAAGAGTCGACTTGGCGAAAGATGGGTTTCGGAGATCCCTAAGACTGGGATTATGGATCTCTAAAGCTAAGAGTGATGATTGATTCAAAGAGATACTGATGCATAAGCTGGGGGAGGAGTGATAGATGCTAGAGATGGATGAGGGATAATGGAGATGAAGGGAATCCATTGAAGCTTTTTTGAGCGGGGGGATACTTCAAAGAGAAGTACCACCATGTAGTTGAGCACTAGATTTGCTATAGGACTGTTGGTTAATTGCCAAGGTTACCAAGAACATTAAGGCCTTTTCACCAAACATCCAGAGGATTGACAAATTGACTCAAATAAAAAATGAAAGGATTTCCCCAGTATCACACATGAATCCCAGAGGAAGTAGCGTAGAAATGACATTGGGTAACCCACAAGTAGAAAAGAAAACAAGCAAGACATGATCAAGACCTAACGCTCAGATTGTCCCATTCGGAGTATACCATGATATGGAAGATCATGGCAACCTTGAGGAGGGAACAAAAAGATTTCTTGGAAAAGATACTTCAAGACCCAAAAGGGAAGATTCCAAATCAAAAGAAAGTGAAAATCCAAAAGAGAGTCGTTTGCCAACGAGCTGGGTAGGATGAGGTACTAACGGACCAAGATCAGACATGAGGAAAGCTATATCCTACAAGGATATATTGGAGAGCACCTACGCTGATGGATCTGGATGAGTGATGTGCTTGGCAAGCTGAACTAAGAAGGATAACACTTTGGTGATAGGAGATCTAGCTAAAGGATGCATTGGAATAGCTAACCAAGATGTGCGATGTGTGTAAGATGCTGATCAGGATGAACTGACATGAAAGCTGGATAGATACAATGGTACTAAGCTAAAGAGGATGTACAAGCTAACAGACCAAGATATGTTACAAATGTACAAGGTTGTGTTCATAATTTGGTTTTATGAAATGGAAATGTTTGTGAAGGGTGGGATGTCTATAATAGTTGATTGGTGGATAGGTAGATCGTTTGCGAAAAGCTTAAGTACAAATGGGGTTCTTTGTGTGCATGTGATAGGATACAAGCTAGGATACAAGATTATTTACAAGCTGGAATATGCTATACAAGGTATTGTACAAGATTTACAAGCTGTACAGGAGGTACTTACAAGCTTCATTAGATTTTGGATATTTGGTTGGAACACCAAGAGAACAAGTAGGTGTTTTATGAGATGGTGAGTGGATGGATGAGGGATAGGATAGTGATAGATAATGGATTAGTCTTAGTACACAAGGTGCTTGAATTACCAAGTTTTCACCAAGGTACCTATCCAAGTCGCTTGAATTGCCAAGTTTTCACCATTAGACGCTTATTTCTCTTTACTATTTTTTTTGTATTTTTGAAAAGCTGGGTATACCAAGGATCTTCAAGCATAGAACTTCTTGAGATGAATGATGTTAGTAGGATCATTCAAGAGTTCCCCTTTTGGTGTAGATAGTTGATAGGCTCCGAAGCCAAAGGATGTAGTGACAACATAAGGACCAAGCCATGTAGGTTCACAATTGCCCTTCTTTTCTCGCTCTGCTTGGACTTTCATGTTTTCTTTGAGGACCATGTTGCCTAGCTGAAAGTGTCATGGGAGCACTTTCTTGTTGAAATTTCTTTTGAGATGAGTTTGATAGACTGTGAGATGATCATATTCTTGTTGTTGCTTCTCATCTAAGATATCTAGTTGGGTGAGCCGAGCTACTCTGTATTCCTCATCTGATATTTTCCCTTGCAAAGATATGCGCAAGGAGGGAAGTTCAACCTCTATAGGTAGTACCACTTTGGCACCATAGACTAGGGAATATGGAGTTGTTCCTATGGATGTATGGAAGGAGGTTCAATAGGCCCATAGGGTTGGATTTATTTGTAGGTGCCAATCACAGCCGGAATCATTGACAACTTTCTTTAGGATTTTGAGGAGGGTTTTCTTAGTTGCCTCTACCTGGCCATTACCTTGTGGGAAATATGGGCTAGAAAAGTAGTGATGGATGTGAAGGGAAGTGCATAATTCTTCCATGTTGAGATTTTCAAAGTTACCTCTGTGGTCGATGAAGATGGTGGATGGGATGCCAAAGTGGCAAACAATGTGGTACAAGATGAACCTGGAGACCTGAACTCCTGTAGCTGAGACTAGGGGGATTGCTTCCACCCACTTAGTGAAATAGTCTGTAGCTATTAATATCCATTTATGTCCATCAGATGAGAGAGGTGTGATGGTTCCAACTAGATCAAGGCCCCAACAAGCAAAAGGCCAAGGTGGTACAATAGGCTGTAGATCCTGTGCTAGAGCATGCAAAAGATTTGAGTGCTGTTGACATGGGAGACATTTTCTAACAAAGTCACAGGAGTCTTCTTCAATGGTAGGCCAATAGTAGCCTACTCTAAGGATTTGTCACTCTATGACAATACCACTCATGTGGACAACGCAAAGTTTGGAGTGTACTTTTAATGCCATCACGGCCTCATTTTCATCTAAACATCGAGAGAGAGTACCGTGATAACCCCGACGACATAGGATATTGGCTATGATAACATAGCGGGATGATTTTTGAATGAGGTTTTGGCATTGGGTACATGTGAGGTGAGGGGATATGATACCATCGTTAAGGTAAGTGTGAATCTCATGGTACCAAGGGGATTGGGGACCAACCAAGATACAAACACAGTTTGAATCCTCATTCGCATAGGTGGGTGTGAGGAGCTACTCGACTAAAAACTCATATTGTGTAGCTTCTTGGGGAATTTCCAAGAGTGAGCCAATAGTAGCCATAGTGTCTGTTGCTTTGTTCTACATTAGAGGCACTTGTGTAAACTAAAGCTTTGTAAAATGTTGGGTTAGCTGATCAACTAGCTCTTTGTAGGGTAATAGCTTTTCATCTTTGGTTTGATATTCATTTAGGACTTGCTTGATGATGAGATGAGAATCACCAAAGATTTGTAACTCGGTGATGTTCCATTCTGCAGCTATCTTTAATCCTGCTATGAGAGCTTCATATTCTGCTATATTGTTGGTGCTAGGGAATTGTAGCTTGAAGGCTTTTGGAATGTAATATCCCTGAGGTGTAACCAACAATATTCCTGCCCCTGATCCATGAGATGTGTATGAGCCATCAAAATAAAGTTTCCATGGGGGTTGTTCTTCAATTAGACAAATATGCTCATCTGAAAATTTTGTGATCAAAGGATATGCATCTATTAAAGGTGCATCAGCTAGGTGATCTTCTATAGCTTTCCCTTTGATTGCCTTTTTGTCCACATACTAGATGTCAAATTCTCTAAGGAGCATAACCCATTTGGCCAAATGGCCTGTAAGTGTTGTTCTGGAGAGCATATACTTGAGAGGGTCAATCTTGGAGACTAGTTGGATGGTATGACTTAGCATGTAGTGGCGAAGCTTTTGAGTTGAGAAAACAACTACCAAACAAGCTTTTTCCATAGGAGTATAATTGAGTTCATAACCAAATAGGGTTCTACTGATATAGTAGATGGCTCTTTCTCTGTTGTAGTCATCAAGCTGTGCTAGAAGTGCCCCTAGAGTAGTAAGCATTGCTAATATGTACAAAATTAGGGGATGACCAGGAACTGGTGGGACCAAGATAGGGGGATTGGTGAGATAATACTTGAGCTGATCGAAGTTGCACTAACATAAAGGATCCCACTTGAAGTTCTCATCCTTCTTTAGTAAATGTGCAAATGGTGTACACTTATCTGCAAGCTGGGAGATGAAGCATCAGACAGATTGAAGCTTTTCCTAAAGAGAGCGAAGCTGTTGCAGTGTCTGGGGAGGAGGCGTGTCTAGGATATCCTTGACCTTCTTGGGGTCGATCTCTATACCTCGTTTAGAAACTATAAAGCCTAGAAGCTTGCCAGATGTGACCCCAAAGACACACTTTTTGGGATTCAGCATGAGATGATATTTGGCTAACCTATCAAAGACTTTCTCTAGGTCAGCAAGATGATCCATGAAGGTATGAGATTTGACCAAGATATCATCCACATATTCCTCCAAAATGCTATGGATGAGATCATGAAAAATGGTTGTCATAGCTCTCTGATAGGTAGCCCCTACATTCTTTAGGCCAAAAGGCATCATGTTGTAGCAAAAGGTTCCCCAAGGGGTAGTGAATGTTGTCTTATGTTGATCCTCTTTTGCAATCTTGATTTGATTATACCCAAAAAATCCATCCATGAGGGACAAAATTTCATGTCCAGCTATAAGATCTACAATCATATCTATGTTGGGCAAGGGAAAATATCCTTTGGACAAGCTTTGTTAAGATCTCTGAAATTAGTGCAAATTCTGATGTCACCAGAAGGCTTAGTGATAGGGACCATGTTGGAGATCCACTCTAAGTAGTCAATAGGTCAGATAACCTTAGTAGCTAACATTATTTCTAATTCAGCTTTGACCAGTAATGCCACCTTGGGGTACATTTTTCTAAGCTTTTGTCTAACGGGCTTGATCTTTGGATCGACTACAAGATGATCAACTATAAGATTTGGATCAAGCCCTAACATGTCCTGATATGACCATGCAAATTGGCCAATATTCTCTCTTAAGACCTCAAAGAGGAGGTCATCTTGGTCTTGTGATAGGGATGTATCAATGTGAACAAGTTTGGGGATCTCTAAAGAATCGATGTTGACTTCTCTAGTATCCTCAATTAGAATAGAAGACACCTCTGGTTGATTATCTTGAGGAGGCAATGCTAAATCCTCATTTTCTTCTTGTGGCTTTGGATGTTCTTGCTGAGGGATTCTCTTTTCTACCTTAGCTAGTCTCAGATTCACCTTAGTTTCAGTTTTGGGTGTATCGAAACTAGGTTGGGGATTTTCTCCAAAATACCCCTTCGGATCTAGCTTATAGATATAGGCAGGATCTGGCTTTGTTTTCTTGTGAGGTGTTTCAGCTCCCATGAATCTTAGAAGCACTTCCTCTGATGTAAACTCATCAATGTGTATGATGCTTGGTTGGTCCCAATCTATGAGTTGTGGATAGGCAAGTGGTAGGTCAATGAAATGGATGGATAGTTCTTGGAGAATAGAGTCTCCAAGGAAGATTTGGCCTGGGATATTTTCGTAGGCTCTCTTTTCAACTTCCTTAGGAATATCTTCAATTTTGACAAGGTCACGGTCAATGTTCAAAAAAGTGTGACCATTCTCATTGGTGCCCCCAGTTGTGGGTATGCCAAAGCCAAGACCTGACTTCGATTCCCACTTGTGTGCATCAATGGGGCACTGCATGCCTCTTTCTTCTGGTCCTAGACCACCACCTTGATAGTTCCATTTGTCATTGATGAGCTTATGTTCTTGGGGATACTTCTGGTTAAAGTGATCAAGGCATGCTTGATTTGTTGGAGGTGCATCCTTATGTAAACCAATTGTTGATATCTGGAGTGAGCTCCTCATGAAGAGGGATTTTTGAGGATACAAAGGTTGTTGGGCCAAACTATTTGTGTTGAGGAGGTGGAATCTCCTTAACTTTGTGATATGTCGATCATCCATGGGCATGTTGATCAAGTGGGAGTGCCTCGACAGCAAATGCATCTGACAGACTATACTCTCTACAACCTTTATTATTGATCTTCATGATAGATAGGGTGGAGGCGAGGATGGTTCCTGGGTCATTACAAGTGTGGAATGAACTGGTGATGGCTATGCTGATATCGATTCTAGGGCAATGGTTTGTATATGAAGCTTCAACCACATTATAGTAAGCAAAGGGTTCTGGATCGACATGGATGGTTACCTCAATGCCCTGATGCAGAAATTTGATGCACTGACGGTAAGTGGATGGAACAACTTTCATGGCATGAATCCATGGGTGATTGAGGAGGATGTTAAATGGTAGGTTTAGATCAATAACATGGTAGAGTGTTTCTTGGATGACTGGCCCAACCTTGATTGGTAGCAAAATAGTTCCTTCTGTGGTTATTTCCAAGTTGTCATAAGCTTTGATGGTGATAATCTCACTGATGATATCTACCTTAGTATACCTAGCTTGTTTTATGAATTTTAGGGTGCAAATATTCAAGGCTGATCCATTATCTATCGTTACTCTTTTTATGGAAAAATTGGATACCATGATGGCTATGCGAAGTGGCAGGGTGTGATCTGGCTCAACCAAGGGTATGTCAGTGGGTTTGAAAGATAGGGCACATGAGGATGAAAGGTGTCCAAAAAGATTATGAAAATTAGTAGCGTTGATATCTGAAGGGACATGAGATTCTATGAGAGTAGTGTCAAGGATGTCTTTGTACACAGGACTACTGCAGAGAAGGTCTAAAATGGAGATTTGGTCTGGCATGTTCCCAAGGTGTTCCAAGATATTATATCATCTTTTTGATGGAGCTGATGGTGTTGATGAAACTGGTGGGCCTGTGATGTTAAATCACACTCTTTGAGTGGTGACTACACACTCATTGTCTGGTCCTCAGATATTGATAACGTTGATAGAAGGCTCTTTCTCAAATGTACAACCTATAATGCTACCATAGTCTATATAGGATGAAGTGTGGTCATTGTTCTTCCCATGCTATTGGTTTTTCTAGGGGTTGTTGGTGTTGTTGTTGTTCTTTTGGATAGGTGCTTTTCTAGGATTTTAGTTGTTGTGAGGAGGAAAAGCATTTTGATAGATCTATAAGCCTACATTGGGAGAGATTTGGGCACCAACAATGATTTCTTTTCGATCAACGAGGTCCTACACATAATCTTTCAGTTTCATGCATCTGAGGGTGGTGTGACCTTTTACCCTATGAAATTTGCAGTACTCATTGTCTTTGTACCATCTAGCTTTGGATTGGCTTGGGTCAATTTTCTGGGTAGGAGGGAATTTGATGAGGTTTTCCTTGACTAATTTCTCAAAAATGACATCCAATGGCTCACCAAGGGGTGTATAGTTTCTAGGTGTAGGTTGGAATCTGGGCTTTTGCGCTGTAGCTATATTGATGGAATTAGCTTGATTGCTAGATCCTTGGAAGTTGGGTCTTGGATTGTGGTTTTGATAGCTTTGGTTATTGTGCTATTGGTAGTTGATAGCTTGCTGATTGTTTGGTTGATATGGTGGGTTGGACTGGTTGTGAGAAGGACCAACAATATTCACATGTTTGGTGTCAGTGACACCATCTGTTGCAATGTGCTTGTTTTTGTTCCAATACCTAGACTTGTCATTGGAATGTGATTGATTTTTGTTGGCCTCCTTGTAAATCTTGACCACACCATCTTTAATGAGTCCTTGTTGAAGGATCATTCCTTTCTCTTTGATATCTTTATAGGTCTGTAAACAGTTCATGGTCATGTGGTGAGCCAAGCTGGGATGGGCACTATCAATAAACATTTTCACCACATGGCTCTCTGGCAAGGTGCAGGATATGCGGGTGGTAAGGGTTTGCCATCTTTGCAGGTATTTGGCAAGGCTTTCTCCACCTTTTTGCTTAGTGTGGACAAGGTCAACTATTGATAACTCTGTTTCAACAAGATGGGCATATTGGGCTACAAATGCCTCAAAAAATTTAGCAAAGTTTTTAATTGTGCCATATGGGATTCTATAAAATGATTCAAGAGTGGCTCCACCAAGCTTTTGGGAAAGAGGCATAAGAGGAAGACGTCACTATATGCCACTTCTTGGCAGTGCATGTAAAATTCTTTGATGTGGGTGACTGGGTCTCCTTTTCCTCTAAATTTGTCAAATTTAGTTATCTCAAAATGCTTGGGGAATGGAGTCATAGTAATGGCTCTATCAAATGGATAAGGACACACAGTCTCAAACTTGAATGTCTTTGGATCATTCCCTTCTTGGATGGATTTTAGAGCTATCTTCATTTGTTCCCATTCTAAATTGATAGGTGATGACTGCAGTGCCCCTAATGTAGGAGTGCCTTGAGGTAGGTATGCGCTAGATGGGGCCACTGAATATGGATGGCTATGAGGGATTTGCTGATAGGGATTGTACATTGTTTGGGTAGATACATGGTGGATGATGGGTTGCTAAGGTGGAGGTGGTACATGTTGTTGCATGTGCTGCGAGGCTTGTTGTTGATATGGGATTTGAGGTTGGGATTGAGGAACATAAGCTGGATATGGGATAAATGGATTGCTTTGTGGAGGTAAGGTATAAGATGATTGTGAAGCTTGGGGAAAGGATTGGGGAGCTTGTGGAACTTGACTTTGGATTTGAGAAGTTTGACCAATATATGTGGGTTGCACCCCCATTTGGGATGGTATCTGCAAATAATTGGTCATTGGCTGGGGTGGTGGATTACCTCCTAGAAGTGGCATTGAAAAGTAGTTGGTAATAGGAGGTAATGGATTAGTTGGTGGTGGAGGTGGTGAGAATTGAAAGCTTGGGAATGGAACTGATGGGGTTCAATAGCTTGGTGGTTGGATCTAAAAGCTTGGTAGAGTGGTGGCAGGAGCTTGGGTCACTTGAGAGCTTGGAAAAACATTAGTGGTAGCTTGTGGGGTTTGATAGCTTTGTGGAGTGAGGGTAGTAGCTTGTGGATTTGTGGCTGATGGCACTAAGCTCCAAGGACCTAATGGAAATGATAGAATTGTGCTTTGGGCTATGGTGAACAAGCTGGGGGTGATGAAAGGTCGATTACTTGGCCCCATAGGTGGCATTCCTGTTGTATATTGCTGAGGTTGGCCAAAGATGCTAGCACTAATTTGGGAGATGGGTGGATTTGGAAGGCTGGGTTGGAGAGCAGCAGTAGCAATAGTGAAGGGAGTGAATGGTGAGGTGTTTTGGGCAAAGATAGTTTGGAGTGGAGAGGTATGAACCAAGGGTGGAGTGGTGGTGGCTGGGTTGGCTTGTGGAATGGAGATTTCAACTTGGGTGGAGGATGGTATATTTGGGTCTATTGGATCAAAAGGATTGGCTTGAGGCTCTTGTTTTGGCACATATTGAGGATAATTTGAATCATAAGAGCCTATGGGTGGTGGCAGCTGCCCAAACAATGGGTGAGATGGATTTGATAATGGAGGAGGTCTTCCAAAGTCGAAGGCTCCTATATTGTCTCTTCAAAAGTTAGGCATGATTGTTTCTTTGTTCTTGTCTATAATGGCATTCACCAATACTACATTTCCTAGTTGGTTCATGAAAGCTTCAATGTTAGTAGGTGATGGTATAGCATTCTCTGGGCTAGAGGATGGTTGAGTGCTCAAGGGGAGTGATGTTGTTTGATCCAAATGATAGGGCTCCTTTGTTTCCTTCTTCTTCTTGGCTAAGCGAGTGACGAGTGGCATAAAAATGCTCCTAGGGATGAGATGCAACAATGCTGATGGATGCAAAGGGGGGAGGCTTTTCTATGCAAATGATTTCCTAAGTTGAGGCAAAGCTATATAGAAAAACCTAAGGAGGATTGGGTTGGGGATTCTAACTTCAAAGATATGTTACCAAAGCATGAAAGGTCTACTTTCCTATGTGCATGCTTGGTGGTGATTGTTTCAACTTAAGGATAGACTAATGATCCTTTAAAAAGAACACGAGATTAACCACTTAGGGATCCCAACCTTTAGCTCAAGGTGATGAGAGTGACAAAGCTAGATTACCCTAGACAAAGCTCTGTCAAAGGGATAACCTTGGTGAGATTGGTGGATTTTCAAGATGCTAGGAATGGTAGACTTTGGCAAGGTGACAAAAATTTTGAAGACTTGGATGTGAATTTTTTGGATTGTAGGCTAGATGGTTTGGTTCTAAATGAGATGGATGAGCTAAAATGCTTAAGGGGATAACTAAAGATGGCTAGCTTTCCTACAAAGATGACTCTAAAGTGAAGCTTATGCAAGAAGATGTGGAGAAACAAGGGGGTCTAATCATAGCAATCATGCCTAGTTGGTAAGGCATAAGCAGGGCTAACTCCTGGATGTTGGCTAAATTTGATAGTGCAATCTAACCAGGCTTCTTGAAGGGCTTCATCGGCAGCTTTATCTTCTGCTTTGTGGATTTTGGCAATTCGAGGGCTTGGTGTTATTTCCTTTCTCTTGGCTAAAAGTTCTTGATATGCCTAAGATGGCTTGAGTTTGACTTTGTGAAACTTCTATTTGGGTTTGGGTTGTTCTGACATGAATTCTTGAATCTGCTTGGCTTTGAGAGATCTCAATTATTTTGCTTCAACTTGTTCAACTTCTTAAATAGGAAGTGACTACGCTAAGTGTTCCCTAAGCTAGGATCGACCAAGTTTAGCAAACATTCATTCAAAAAATAAAAAATCAAGCAATATATAGGAACAACCAGATAGAAGTTTTTGATTCTCAGAATGTGATACTTGTGCCAAGGATTGTGTATGTTCTACAAATGTTTCGATCAGTCACTTCAAACACATTAACATCCTAGATGGTTGTCTGCAAGGCTGATAGTTGGTTTAGCTAGGGAGTCCTCGATATAACCAAGGTACATGAGGCCCAAATCTGTAGATGAAACTGAAAAGATGTCACACAGTCGAGAGGAGCAGTAACCCACTTCTCCTCTTTCACTTCTCAAGGGTATAAAGTTCCTTGAGGCTTAGCTTGAGTGATAAATTCTTGATCCCAAGAGAGGTGTCTTTCGATTCACCTCCTGATTCTTATACTCCGCCAAAATGCTGGAGTTGAGGTCATTCCAAGGGGTGATAAAATCCCCAAGCAGACCTCCTAAAAAATCTAAACAAGATTTTGGATCCTAATCTTATGCACTTAAGATGGTCTCGAAAGACGACAATGGGAGAGAAGACTTGGATGATCTTGAGCTAAAAAATAGGCTTGATCTTTTACCAACTGAATCTTATGTGTGCTTATCTAGACTTTGCAAGCACTCATGTTTAAGATGCAAATGTTCAATTCCAACTTGAAATGCACCAACAAAAGTAAAATCAATCAAAGAATGCAAGCAAGAAGAAGAGTTAGGGTCAACAAAAAGAAAACTCACATGCCCAGAGGCCCTCCACGTCAAGTTCTAATTGATTTTCTTTAAGGCATTCAAGATTGAGTGTGAGTTTATTTTAAGCCCAAAACAAAGATGTGTGAAACTCGATTTCAAGCGTGCGCCCGGAGGCCCTCCACGTCAAGATTTGTTCAAATTTTAATGCCTAAATGAAGTGTTTAGCAAGCCTAATGCGCATTCAAGAAATTTTCTAAGTTAGAAAAACTAATAAAAACACAAGTAAAGATTGATCTTTGTGGAGCACTTAACACCCTCTTAGGTGGACCCATCCCCATAGATGGCACTGAGATTGCAACCAATGGTTAAATTGATGGGTGATTAAAGAGGGTGAGCCCAACTACAAACTCACTTAGAGCATCTTTATTTGGTTTTTATAATTTAAGAAGTTTCTAGAATGTAGATTCTTTTTATGCCCCAAAAGTTGATTATTTGATCTATGGCATTCAAGATTGGATTTGTTGTTTTAATCATGCATTCCAAGAAAATTTTGATTTTAATCCATGGCATTCAAGATTGTGTTTGAGCGACATGCATTCAATCAAAAATGTTTAAACATTCAAGTTCATTTTAGCAACATGCATTCAAAGAAAAGTGTTTAAACATTCAAGTTCATTTTTTAAGTGCATTAAACCATGTAAAGAGAACCTACAAAAAAACATGATTAGTAGTTTCATATGTGCTCCAACCTACAATAGCTATAAAAATCCAATTTGATTAGTAACCCAAAAATATCAAAATCTGAAAGGTAACTATGGGGAAAATAAAATCAACTTTTTTTGTTATTTTTCCTGCATGTCAAAATGCTTAGAAAAACCTCTACTTTCTGCTCATGTATCAATTGATTTATTCTTGTCACAACCTTGGGTCATTCCCCTTCGGTGTCATAAGAATCTTGCACAATAGTCACTTGTGGTCTTCACTATGTCTACCTATTGGTTCCAGTGTCACTATTCTTGAGATTCTCCTTATAGAATCTCTTTTGTGATGGTTACTAGTTGTTCTAGCTATGTCTGCCTACTATCACCAGTGTCACTCTTTGTCAAGATTCACCTCATTGAATCTCTTTGACAATAGTTAGCAATTTTTTTTAGCTATGTGTGCCTACTATTGCTCGGCTCATGTTTTGAGATTCCTATGTTGAAGATCTCTCTTGTGTCAGTCACAAGTCATTTTGGCTATGTTTGTCTACTATTGCTCAGTCCTCTTTAGGTTCTTCGCCTCAAATATTCCTCTTTGACCTTAGTCACCAGTCATTTTGACTATGTCTACCTACTATTGTCACCCTACTGAAGAGACTTCTTTCAAACATGTTCTGGACACTGAAACTTGACATCAATCTCATGAAAAATATTGAACTCAAAATGATATACTTGTTTGGATATGCTAACCATTTTATTTGTTTGTTTCACTTTTCATTTCATCATGTCTCCTTGAGCAACTTGATGATTTTATTTTGACTAGAGAAGTAATGACTGGGGGCATGATCTTTTCTTTGCTTTTTGTTTGTAGTTTAGTTCCAATAAGTTGACATATTCTTATAAGAGGCGTGTCCACTATAAGAGCCTCTATCTCATATTGAATGGTCAGGTGTACCTTGACTCCTTTTATATGGATACATCAATAACATTGGCTCTTCTCCTTTTCTATTGGAGTGAACTCTTCATGCTATAGTATATACTGATACTTATCCTATTAAGTGAATGTATGGGTCACTATGAGTATACCTAGCACACTTCTATCTCAGGTTACGAATGCAAGCTTCATTGCAAACAAAATATTTACTAAATACTTTGCATAAGATGGATCTCTCATGTGTCTGGTGTGTTTTCCATGCAAGCAACATTTTGGTAATCTTAACATTTATGTTTTGGTGCTTATGTTAACTTGCTACAATAAAAGGGAAAAATGTTCTGGTCATTTTGGCTTCTTATGCCTCGAATGCTTACATTTAATCCTAAAAAACTTATAACATATGTCCTATTCATATTTGCATGACTGCAATGTCAGTGGGAATTGTATAACATATGGGATTTCATCCTATGCTCAGTGATGACAAATTGTCAAGACCTGGTAACCAGACCTAGGATTGCATTTAACATAGCTTTGCATTGCATATTTCACTTGCATAAGTACACGATTCAATTGCAACTCTATTTCCATCCTTCGTGATGGGAGATTGTGGATTTATTCAAATGTATTAGGATTCTCCATAGTTGCACAAGCATTTGGTTCTTTGGTTCATATTCACGTGCTCTTCAAGGGGATACCTATCACTATCAAGAAAAAACATACAACACTTCATTAGATGTCAGTTCATTTCCATATGCATTACATCCATACACTCATGTCATTTACATTACATAATCAGCTCACATCACATCAAATATGCATCCATTACATTGTATTTTGCATCTCATATTCATCATATAAACTTCTCATGTGCATCAAATTAAACACAAAGAAAAACAATGAAAATGACATGAACACAATGTTGCTCGGCTCAAAATCTCATATATAGAATGTGTCAATACAAAAAATGAGAGCTATCAATAAAAAAAGATACAAAATGGTGCTGGCACACCAATCAATACATAGCCAGAAACAAAATCAGTGCTAAGAGTATCATATGCTTAACTCTGACCCACACCATCACCTCTAGTATGAGGAGGAGGAGGAGGTAGCAAGTCTAGTCTCACTGGCAGGCATGCACCTCCAAAGCATACTGTGAGAAACGAGGCACCTATTGAGCCTCATCAAGCACAACTATTGAGTAAGCCACAAATTAATAGGTCATTCTGGCCATCTACAACCCCACCTCATCCTGAGCATCTTTGCAATTTGCTCGCATGCCTGAACCTACTCTCGCAATCTCTAGATCTCCTAATCCTACTCAACAAGCTGTGCATCTCTCACTACCACCTTTATCTGTAGCTCTTCAATTTGTTGAGAGGCCTGGCAGATCTGCTCTATCTATTGTCACAGTGAATCCTAAGACCCTATAGTAGGCTTCTTTTTCATCTCCTCATCAAGCATCTCCGGTGCCTACTCTGTAGGTGCCTTCTGCTCAGTCTTTGGCCTCTGTCACTAACTCTGCTCCCCACCACTGCCTCCTGCACCTAGGTTTGACCCCATCTACCATGGGGGAATTGAGACCTATCACACCCTCTATCTCACTTGTGGTAGTGGACCTTATAGTGGACCCTATGGCTGATTTTGCTACTATGCCAGCTGCTATACTGGTACCTATACTGGTGCCTATTGGGGAGCTAGTGCTACTACTCCTAGAGGATCTGTGAATCGTGGAAAGGGGTGACTAATAAGATATGCCTGATATGTCAGCATCACCCTTGCATATGATAGCTCTGGAAGGTAGTACCACTATGCAACTACTAGGTGTTGCACACATCAATCAATGATCTCTAAACATCTAATCTCACTGGCCATCCTCGCGTCAGGTCCTGAGCTACCCTCGCATAGGCACAATACTCCTGGGAGACATCCTGTGGCCTCCCATACTACCTCCACACTTGTGTGATAGAAAACTACTCAATGATCTATGTGGTCTGGCCTACCAATGATCACAAGCAAAACATCCAACCTAGCTACCTGGGAGTGTCATCCCAATCCTCTATCTCTCACCAAGGCCACCATATCATAGAGACCAAGTCATTGAGACGAGTCCTCCAATGATCCATCTTAACTAGGATACCTTGGGTAATCTGCCCCCTCTATCTACATATGAATGACTCCATGGGCTTGCAAGCATCTTCAAAAATGGGTTGTGTAATAGGCAGGTGCCCCCATGCTCAAATCTGCAAAACATAAACTCCTGTGCAATGTTCTTTCGCTCATGATAAATGGTCTCATGCATCTCATAGAACTTATGTGCCAGCATGGACTAGCCCCATCCAAATCACTCAGGAGAATCAAGCATACGTTGTAGCATGACCCCCCATACACACTCTAACCCATGCTATCCTCTATCTAGTACTAGGAAGTAGCTAATAAATATAGCCAAAACTGAGGCCAGCCTATGCATCTGTCCGTATGTATGATTGAGTTCATCCTAGGTGATGGCTCATCCTATCGCTAGCTATCTCTAGAAGGTGGCACACAATGCCTATATACCTACCCGGGGCACCATGTTATAGACCACTTTTGATGCATGGAAAGGGTTATGTAGAATCCTGTAGCTAAAACATCAAAAATGCATGTTTTTATTCACACATTGTACAAAATTTTTGAGCAAAGATTCATTTCCTCATGCTAGAATTCATTTCTTTGTGTGAGATTGTGCATCTTTGTGTGATAAATCAAGTCCTTGCGTGAAGAAAGATGTTCTCACATGAAAGGTGATGACAACTTGAGCGAAGTTTGCCAAAATTCTTGCACTTCTCACGTGAGAAGTAGGTATCTCCTACTTAAGAATTATCACTGACATGCATGAAGAAACACTGGGTTGGTGAATCTTTGCATGAGAAGAGATTGGCTTCATGCAAGAAAGGATGGTCCCATGTGAAAACTTATTGGTGACTTCCTAAAACATGCTAAAAATGTAATAAATGACCTTGAAATGCATGAAAATGAAAATATGAAGAAAGGTTATCAGCCACTCACTAGTGGTCCGTATTTCACTGGTCAGTTGTGTCATCGGGAGCACTCGAAATAATGAAATCTTACATTGACTACCATCTTCCTCTCAGAGCTCCTATTCACTAAGGACAAAAGGGTCAAATGATTTGAAAATAACCCCTTTGAGCCCTTATATAGGCTTTGACCTAATTTTCTAAAGTGCTATGATTTGCACAACAATCACTCCCCTAGCTAATTAGACCGTTCTGAATCCATTTTCGGGATCGAGTTCAAAATTTGACACACCTAAGCAGCTCACAAAATGCGGTTTAAAATTTTGGGACCGACACGATCGAATGCTTGTGCAGTCCAAATTTTGCTAATACTTTTTGAATTCTTCGAATCTTCTCAACTCAAAAATCTTCATGTTTTCAAATTTTATTTTGGAATAAGTCAACTCAAGTCAACTATGGTCAACTTTTGGTCAACTTTTGGTCAAACTTAGTCTTCTAGACCTTGAAATCATGCTCCATTGACTCTAAATTTGCTTCTGATCATTCTCATCTCTTCTACACTCTACTACATCTCATATTTCTTCTACATCTCTCAACATAATGCTTTATATCATATTTTTGGTGTGTCATCTTTCAATTTCACTCTCGAGGGGGTAGGATGATTACATCATTGAACTTGGATTTCAAACCAATCTAAATCTCATCACTTGGGGCATCTTGTTGCCCTCTATATGGCATCTTCGTCATCTATCTCATCTTGTCATCAGTTTATCATATTTTATAGTAGTTCTTATTAGAGTTCGATGGATAGGTATTGAGACAATTTAAACCTCGAATCCTTAAGATCAAGCCTCATTCTAGGGATGGTTCTATGACTCATAATTTGATCTTGCTATCTTCTATCAATTTTAGGTATCTAGATCTTCTATTTGGATCCTTAAAGATTAAGCTCCATTCTAGAGATATTCTTTTAAGTGCTTATCAAACCTCAGGTATCTAGATGTTCTATTTGGATCCTTAAAGCTTAAGCTCTGTTCTAGAGATATTCTTTTAAATGTTGTCAACTTCAGGTATCTAGATGTTCTATCTAGATCCTTAAATATTAAGCTCCATTTTGCAGATAGTCTTTTAAATGCTTATCAACTCTTAGGTATCTGGATGTTCTATTTGGATCCTTAAAGATTAAGCTCTGTTCTAAAGATAGTCTTTTAAATACTTATCAACTCTCAGGTATTTGGGTTTTCTATCTAGATCCTTAAAGATTAAACTCCATTCTAGAGACAGTCTTTTAAATACTATCAATCTCATGTATCTAGGTGTTCTATCTAGATCCTTAAAGGTTAAACTTTGTTCTGAAGAAAACCTTTAAAATACTTATCAATTTCAGGTATATAGGTGCTCTACTTGGATTCCTTAGGATTAAGCTCCATTCTGAAGATGGTCCTTAAAAACTTATCAATTGATCTCCATGACATCAACTTTAGAACCAATCTTACTTGTTGATCTTCGCATCATGTTTTCTAATTTTCTTTGAATTGAATGTGTTGCTCACACATCCATTCAAAGAGAGGCAAAATGTAATACCCCAAAATTGGCTCACTATCGTGACCACCAATTCTAGTCTATTTCAATCAATTATAAAGACATATTCTGATAGGTAATTCTTATTCTGATATTCACTACTTGATTTAATTGTCCATTGCAGAAAACCCTAATCTGCATTAATCATACTATTTATTTAATTCCTAAAGTATTGACTCATATTAGTCACATTAAACCTATTGATCAAGATTTAATTTAATTTGAAGTATTTATGCTTTAATTAAATTAAATTATCTCCTAAGGCTTATGTACTAAGGAATTAAAATATTTAATTTAATATTATGACCACTTTAATTAATTGAATTAGATTATTCAATTAAACGAAAAAGGTATTTGTGAGGTAATATCTCACCTATTAAACTAAATAATATCTTCAAAATCCTCTCTTTAGTTCTAAAGTGGAAACTCTGAGTGAAGTACCTCTTGAAATTGGAATCAATCTAGTTAACTTGCTCTCACACTTATGACAAGTTCGGTTAACTACTTATCACACTCAGATAAAAAAACAATTAGCTTCACCTCCACAAGAAAGTTTTCATTTTAACTGAATCTTCTATCTAATCTTAACCATTCATCAAGGTTGATCCTTACCATTGATCAATTCCTAGATTCTATTTAAGGGGTTCTCAATCCCTCATTACAAAGGTTGATTTTTTATACTATTGAATTGCTATCGGATTGAATACCCACTTTCATAGCTTTATATGTGCTTTTGCTTAATATCTTAGTATCATTTAGATTAAACAATGCATACTTGTAGCTTAATTTCTTTTATTACTTCTTAGATTAATGCTTGCATAACATATAGATTAATTTGCATAATCATATTGTTGCATTTAAATCCTTCATTCTAGAAAGGTCTTGTTGCCTACATCTCAACTTTGAGAGCATAAATAGGCAATTCCTTCTAGATAGAAGGCTGTGGCTCACACTGTCAGACCTCTTGGATGAACTATCCCATGTTCATTCCAGGATGAATCCATATGTAAGGACCATGTTGAAGTTTGTGTGAGGTTCAAAGGCCCTCAAATTCATGCATAAAGATAGAAGAGGAGATCTAGCATCCAATATGCTCTATATTTATGGGAATTTAAGAAGATAACTAATATATGGGAATTTAAGAATATAACTAATGTTTTTGTGATTGCATGCTTGCATAAATAATGAACAATAAAGAACTATCCTTCATTAGGAAGTCATAATTGTAGGATTCTATTATTTCCTTCCTTTTAAATAAGACCTTTTCTATATCTATGAGGTCGAGTAGTAAGCAGATTGATAGAGTTGATAGACATCTTATTTTCTAAGTAATTGTAATACTACATATTTGAATGAATACATGACTTTGCTGAGTTTCTACACTTTTGTCTGAGTTGATCTTTTCTTCATTCTTGCGTGGGGGCCCAAGTAGAAGGTGGAGTTTACTTTGGTAATCAAGAGTTAGACTCAATTTTCTAAGTTAAGTTTAGAACTGTTGTTCCTATTGTAGAACAAGATTTAGTGTGCAAAGAACATTAACATTAAATTAAACATTCACAAACTAAAACTAAATTCACATATAAGTTTAGAGAAAGAAAGCAAACAAGAAATGCAAACCTCAAAAGAGAAAACACTCCATGCTTCCTTGATTTTGTAGATGTGGCCTTTGATGTGGATGTATGCTCAATTGCTTGCCCAATTGCTTCAATGGTGGAGATGGGTAATGGCAAATTGGTAACCTTGTGAGCCCTCAATTTGGTATTACAAGGTTAAGATTGATGACTTTGGTTCTCAAAATGGCATGGTAATTTTAGCTCAATGATTGTGATGAAATGGCTTGGGAGGGGATTCAATTTATAGGCCAAGGGGTAGAGGGATGGATGGCTTAGATGCAAGGAGAGATGAAAGCTTAAGGAGGGCTAGGATGCACTCAAAGGGGAGCACATGGATTGTGCTTGTTTAGCACCAATGGGAAGGTGACACTTGTCACAAGGAGGATGAGTGTGAGAGTATAGGATAAGGGGTTGGTTAAAGGCATGATGAGGGAGGTTGAGTATGGAAGAGGGATGTAAGAGGCATGAGTGGGCTTGTAAGAGTCTTTTATGGTTTGTGAGAGCACTGATGGCTTGGTGGTTGGGATATTTTGGAGAGGGAACTTTGATTTGGTTTAGGAAAGTCTTAAGCTTGTTTAGGGAATGTGACAACATTAGGGGGTGGATTAGGCTTGGGTTTAGGATTGGATTAAGGATGTTAGAGATGTGCAAGTGGATGGCATTAATGAGGTTGGGTGAGTTAGTGGCTAAGCTAGGTTAGTATGGGTGGATGGGGTAGATTAGGCTAAATGGAGGATTAGGGATAAATTATGGGTTTTTAGATTTGAGGGATTTATTTATCAAATAGATTTATTTAATAAATGGGGGATTGGAATTAGATAGGAGAATAGGATTTAATTGATAAATGATAGGTTATTTGATTTATCAATTTAGGACTATAGATGATTAATTAAATTAATCAGCTAGGGGATGGCAAAGGATTAATTAAATAGGAATTTATTTTATGATTCCTTTAGATATGACTAAATAGGATTGCTAAAGTGGTGTAATCAAATTTAGGTGTCTACACCTACAGCCACTAGAAATAGAACCAATGACTATTCCTACAGCAATAGGTGCATAGAAGTATGGTTAAGTAATTAGAATTTTCTTCCAATCATTTGATAGTTGTCTTTCCTTTTGATAAACTAGATTTCCTTAATGGTTATTGCATTCAAGGTAGTAGTGACTTTTAGTGAAAAATAGAGCATATATTTTGCAAACATCACCTCAAGTTCACGCTCTTGGATTGATATTTAATGAAGGGATTGATATTTAATGAAGATCAACATAGTAATTTGGTAGTAAAGGATGTCAAATCCTACAGCTAAAAAGGTGTTATATTGGCTTGACACATCACAACTTCTAAGTCACCTTAAATGCTCTACATGAAAACTATCTTGTTTGCTCCTTCAATTCCTTCCACATTCACTCTATCATAAAGAGTTTAGGGCTTCATCCTCCTTAAGAAGATTTAGGTGGCTTATAGTTAGGTATGAATCTATGGCTGAAATTCATCCATTTTTTTACTTAAACCTTCCCTATTTCTGATTGGTTTCATGTAATTGCATAGGGAATCCAAACAGAGATTTGTTCTTATCTCCATAATATCAAAATCTATCTTAAGTGGGCTCAAAAATGGTTTCAATAGTTGTTTGTGCCATTACAAACAAATATGTCAAAATTGTATCACTTATCATATGAAGTCTTTGATTCTTGGCATGCATTGTTCTATGTGCTATGACTCGGCACCTACATCACTCAACATCCACTATTCACTTGGCTTCTGAATCACTCAGCACAAGCTATCTACTTGGCACTTGTGTGACGTTGTGCTCAACATGTATTACTAGTTTGGAATGAACTAAGTAAATGGCTTGTGTGTTGACACTCATTTTTCAAGACCAATATGAGATCAACAATCTCCCCCTTTGACATGAGTATCAAAAAGTTTTGAATATTCATGATCAACCTTAATCCATTGAGCATAGCATATCAATGACTTGGCATATATAAAAAACTTAAAATTTTCAAAATTTTGCACTAACTTGTATACCTCAAAATGTGATAACTCTCCCTAAGTTAATATGTCTATATTGCATCCAAAATATGTGCTCCTCCTTAACTAAATCTGTCCCTACTTATACACTTTGACTTTAATGTGTTGTAATATTGATACTCTTTCATTTGATATGTTATCTCTGAGCCAATATCTATCATTGTTTGCTTAGTTTCTCTCAAAAGAAAATTTATATCACCCCAATGATAAAACTTTGTTACTATGTTCCCCCTTTCTCATTTATTTCTCTCTTGTTCATACATCTCCTCTATTCTTTACCTTCCTTATATTTTCTATCATCTCCATACTCTTTATCTCCCCTTTTTTGACACTTATGTCAAATGGGTTATACACTTATAGTGTGTTTGACCAAAAAATATTTATGGGCATCTATTATTATCCTTAGGGTTGCATCCCATTTATCACATCCAACATCCAATAATTTAATTTGGATTACAAGTTTGGCAACAAGGTGTACTAGACCATCTAAAGTGGAAAGATTGGGGTCTTTCTTGAATAGAGTTTGAGCATAGCCTATCTCCTTGTGCATTATCTCCATATGTGGGGTGAGGGTAGCCTAAATACTTGTCAGTTTGGCTCTAATATTAGCCTCATCCACTATTCAAATAACTAACTAACTTTGTGTCTATAGCAATGTTCTAAAATGCTTCTCACTCTAAGTTGGATTTGGTGATAGGCTTGCACCTAATGTAGATATTTTGCTCTCCAGACTTAGAATGTAACTTTCGGTCTCTTGGGTGAAGGGTGTAGGATTTCATAGTTTTTTGTATAGTGAGAATATATTCTCAAGTACCTTCTTCACATTCTCAACCTTTTTTTCCAATGCAATTTGTTGTAGTGCTATCACACTAGATATTTTCTCATTTACCTTGTCTTGAAACTTCTTTTCAAACCATTCTAAGAGATTTGCATTTGTATAAAGATATTCATTAGTGACATTTTCCACCATTTTAGTTATTTTTTCTATGAGTTGCTTGATCTCTTCAAGAGTTGGTAGACTAAATGCATCTAAAAGGATGTCCTTGATATCTTGAAGTGCTTGCTTTTTCCTATGTTCTCTCCTAAGTATTTCTTGATGCTTTTTCCTTTCTAAAGCTTGTTGTAAAATGCCTATTTACTCTAATGTCATACTATCATAGTCATAATTTAGAATAATAATATGTTCATCAAGGTTTATGTATCCATAATGGATTACCTTTTCTACCTTTGATAAGCTTGGGCTTTGCACTAAGATTTGCAATAGAATGGTTTCTATGCTCAGCCTTTGAAGAGTTTGAGTAGGAGTGGCAGATGCTAGTAAGGCTACCAGTACTTGAATGGCCACTTGTTTCTTCCCCTTTGGTATTTTCTCACTCTCTTTAGGCCTACCTTTGTCTATCACTATGACTTGGCTAGCACCTTGTTCCTATGTTGTAGTTACAGATGAATATATCTATCCTATTTGCTACTATTGACCTATAGTAGTGTCTTTCTCTTCTACTTTCTTCTCAATTGTATCAATTTTATTACTTGTATCATCCTTGGTGGGTATGTCTACTATTTTTTGAATTAAATATTTTACAAGAGTAATTGAAGGGATGATTGAAGGTGGTTCTTGTGGATTCACCTTTTCCCTTGTGACTTTAGTCATTGCCTTCTGTAATTCCTCTACACTAACCAAAATTGGATTTTCACAAAGTATAGCTTGAAGTGTAGACTGATCCAATATCTTCTATAGTAAGTAGATTTATGTTCTAAGTTGATGCATCAAAAAAATCCTTTATAATTATAGTCTTAGTAGTTATGTCATTGTGAGGTCTAACACTCAACCCTTGTGTGTCCTAGACACTTTGTTCATCTTGTTGTTGCTTAGGTGTTGCCTTATCATCCTTTTGGTTTTGTCTCTTCCCCAAATGTATTATCTTTATCATTGTATTCCTTATCATCATCTTCCTTTTTTTTATCATTATCATCATCCTTATCATCAAGTTTACCCTCTAAAGGGTCAGCTTCTCCTTGCTTCACACTAGTCAACCCATAGATAAGTTTCCATATTTGAGTTGATTTCTTGACCACATCTTCAATATTATTTTGGAGAATGTTGAAGGCTCTATATTTAGGTGTGAACCTAATTGCATATTTCTTAATAGCCTTAGAAAATTGTCCCTTTGTCAACTCTCACATTACTTGCACTAATTTTGTTTCCTTGATTCGTCTTTCTACATTCAAACAATGATGCCATTTTTTCTCAACAATATCATATAGGCCTTTTGGTATTAAGTTAGCAAATTATAGTGGAGTGTTCTTAAAATTTGACATCATGGCATATAATGCTGCTTCCACTTATTTTTTTCTTCTTTTCCCAATTTATTAAAGTCAAAATATCTAAAACTAGATAAATCAGAATTGCTCTTGATATTTTCACATAAGTTCTCAAGATTTGAGAGAGGATTGTAACTTACCACCTCAAATTAACTATTATCATCTAATTTTTTCTTCTCTTCATCAAAATCTAGTTGAGCCACATATTTCCTTCTCTATCTTTTATGTTGTTGTCCATCTTGCTCTATTTTCTTTGACTTTTCCTTGGCCTTTTGAGTATTTACACATGTGTTGGCTTTGGTGGTAGGTGTAGTGGCTTTTCTTGGATAGGTTTGACAATCTTCTTTTCCTTTGGCATAGGTTGTGCCTTACCCTTCCTTTTCTTTGACTCAATAGTAGTAGGTGCTTTCCTCGACTTCTTCTCCCTCAACACCTATATTCTCCTCTTCTTCCTTATCTTCTCCCATGCCTTGAGTTAGAGATAGAGGTTCTTTTGCTTGTGCTTGTGCTTGTTCATTCTCTTTATTTTCTTCTTCTTCTTCCTCTTCCTCCTTTGCACCTTCTCCAAAATATTCTTTTAGCTTCTTAACTAGTTTATCTTTCTTCTTGATTGTAGAGGCAATTTTTAGTTCCATGGCAATCTTTCATTTCACCATCTCATAGTTTTGAAAGACTTTAGTAGTCTTATCTAGTTCCTCTATAGATAGAGCTATGATGGTTGCAGCAGCTTCATCAACATTAATTTCATACCCTAAAGGTCTCAACCATCTTACCCTTGGTGTAGAAGCTTGCACAAATGTGTAGTTAGTATCAACAAGAAAACATACCTCATTATAACATTTCTCCACTAAGTAAACTAGTATCCTCATCCATTCCATCATTGACTTCTTGAAATCTTCAATGTAACTGGTCATTATGGTTTCAAAGTTTTCTCCTAGTTTCTCAATGTACTCATTAATCTACACTACAATTGATCTATTTTTCTTCCATCCTATAGGTACCAAATGAGGGAACTATGTTCTATACATAAAAGAATATGCAAACTAGCATGGAACCAAATTTGCACTGTGCACTCTTGATTTTCCTAATTTCTCCAAGGTTATCCATTAGTTGTTGTAATTGTAGCTCTACTAGATTATATGTATGATCTTTCTTTATAATTTTGTAACCAATATCCACAGCTATGCAAGTACACTATTCAATTTGATAGATTGATATACTTTTTGTAAGATTACCATTACAAATTTTTTTAATAATGGATCAATAGTTGTATCTATTGTCATGCCTCTCTTATTCCATTTTTCTCTAGTGTTTTTTTCAATGATTTCCTTGGAATCACTCCTAAGTGTCTTTGGTTGATCTAAGGTTGGGTAGCTAGTAACCCTATTGATTATTCTCTTAGATATTTTGATAGGTTCTCCCTCTAGCCATAAAGAACCATCATGAATTCTGCTCAGCACAATTTGAATCCATTATATTTTGAATACATTAGGAAAATCTAGGTCTTGTGTAAAATCCTTTCTCTCTACAATTTTTTGTTCTTCCTTCAAAACACCTTTTTTATGCAACTTTTTGTATGCATCCCTTATTTTCATGTATCTAATGCTACCAATTTTGTAGTTATAGCATCTCCTCACATCTTGCACCATTATTCCATTTGGTGGGATCATCGATAATGCACCAGAAGGGTCTTGTTTATAGGTGATATCAGGAATAGCTTTAAACATGGGTTGTTTAACTTATTTACTAACAAGCTAAACATTTAAAACATCTTTCCCTTCAACATTTTTGAACTATATGCCATCTTGTCAAACTAGGGTTTATGAAAATTGAAACTACATAGCTCAACTCCTAATAAATACCTTGTGAAATCTAATGAACTTGCATGAAATCACTACTAGAATCTTTGCAAACACTTTGAACTAGTTTTTGAATCAGCTTCTTCTCCACTCACTCTTTCTCAAATTTGAAATGATGAAGAATGAGAAAAAATTGATCATATACCCTTCAAAAACCTTGCATTTAATGTTGAGTGCTTACACAATTCTAAGCTCAACATTAACCAATTTTAGGTTGACTCAACATCTGTTGATGTTTCTATTATTCAAAAGCTACTATGAGCTCAACATCAACTAGCTAGACTACTAGCTCAGCATCTTCTTACATTCCACTCAACATACATAAGAAATGTTTCATACTTAGCAACAACATGAAGAAATTAAATATTTGTCTTGGATTTCTAACAACATCTTGCATCTTTATTCATGCTAATTTGGTATTTTTAGTAATATCTCCTTTTGAAAATGATGCATGATATAACTTTTGAATATCAGTCCCACATACCTCTTGTTTTCCTAGTTTGATGATGTGTGATCACTTGATACATTGGGTGAAGTGATCCCTTCTCCATTTGATGTGCTATAAGAATCTTTCTTTTTCCATGTCTTGTTCATCTCATCTCTGATATGTTCAACATCTACCTTGCCTTTACCTTTATCAAATTCATAATTTGGTGCCTTTGACCTAGTTAGAAAGAATTTACTAATGTGACTAGTCTTCAAATAGCTAAAGCATGTGGTTAGACAACCATCTTTTTTAATTGCCTATGAAGTGTGTCCTAATACAATTATCAGGAACATGTCCATATTCTTGACAATAATGATAGCTATATCTTGTGTTATAATCCTAATTGTAGAAGTTCCCATTGCTTCTTACCTTTGTGTTCTTATTTTGATGACCACATGGATTTGGATCTACATTCAAAATCTCTATGTCCATACTTTTGATAGTTGTAGCAATATCTTTCAAATATTTGTGTGTTCATGATCCTAGTTTTGAATTCATGTGCCTAATGACCTTGCTTTTTGCACTTATGACAATGAGCCATGTTCCTAGGCTTGACATTTTGATTTGTACTTTTGTTGCTACACACATTAGCAGTATGTCCTTTCTTACCACAATTATAACAAGTAGGTTTTAAGTTCTTACCTTTAATGTTTCTTTCTTCTACAACCTTGGATGATTCTCCTTCTTCAATGCTTGTGTATTGTAGTTTTGATGTATCATTATTGGATCTAGGGGATCTCAATAATTGCTCAAAGTATTTGATGGCTTCATTTGGTTTGTTGAAACTTTTAGCAAATTCTTTCTCTCCCTTTAGGTCATTCTATAATTGTTCATTCTACAACTTCAATGTAGTTATCTCAAAGTCCTTGACATTCAATTCATAGTTGGCATTCATCATTTGACTGAGTGTACAATTGCATGTTGTAAATATTGGTTAGTTGTCAAATTCTCTTCCAATATATTGGTCAAAATTCATTCTCTTCTTCAATCATGGCCTTATCCTCAATAGCCTTCTTCTTTTGTTTAGTCACCTCACATAGCAGTATAGCTTTTAATTCTTTCTCTAGCTTGAGATTTTTGATTTCCTTAGCCTGAATTCTATTGTTTTCCTTTAGGTCTACAACTGCTACATCAAATTCATTAGATTCACCATCTACAAATAGCTTGGTAGAGTCTATCTCTTTATATAGTGTGTCATTCTCCATAATCACAATCTCTTGCCTTCTCTTCAAGGATTTTTTTAGTTCCTCTTTTGCTTCATTTAGTTGATGTAGTATGAGATGTATTTCAATATCTTGCTTCTCAATAGTCTTTCTCAACTTGTAGACTTCCATTTCAAGATCTTTTCTCAAAGCTAAAAAGCTTCTCTTTCAGACAACTAGGCTCTGATACCAATTGTAGGAATTACAAGAGGAAAGAGTAAACTTTTGAGGAGGGGTTAAATCAGTAGTTTAACCTTGGACCCATAAAAAATTCACCATCCATTCATTACATGCATAAGTAAGATGAAATAGCATGTAAAGCATATGCATCTCAAACATATAACCATGTAAGCATTCACACACATAACACAGATATGATTACTTAGAAACCCTCCAAGTGAGAAGGTAAAACTAGGGTGGGGATGACACTCACAAATCTTTAGTACTATAGTAATGATTTGACCATGAATCATGATCTACCCTATGAAAGGTCTACCTATTAAAGGCTTATGAAGACTATTAGGTCTCACCTTGTTAGAGAATTTCAACACCCTGTTAGAAGTCTGCCTTGTTAGAGGACTTCAAATTACGACTAAGTAAGCACCTTGTGAAAGGATTTCATAAAGCCTATTAAGACTACTCTATTAAGAGATTTAACTAAAATCACCTGTTAAAATGTCTCAGCATAGATCCTATGATTGGCACTTGAATTCTTGATAATAGATTACCTCTACACAATATCTTACTGATCCTTCATGATCAGATGTCTCAATGTTGTATCCTTTAATTTATCCTCTATTCTTCTCTAATTGATTCTGCAATTTAGTCTTTCATCACAACTTCTAAGTCACCTTGAATGCTTTGCATGAAAACTATCTTGTTTGATCCTTCAATTTCTTTCGCATTCACTCTCCTCTATTGTAAAGAGTTTAGGGCTTTATCCTCCTTAAGAGGATTTAGGTGGCTTACAGTTAGGTAAGAATTTACAACTAAGATTCATCCATTTTTCCACATATACCTTCCCTATTTTTTATTGGTTGCATTTAATTACATAGAGAATCCAAATAGAGATTCATCCTTATCTCTATAGTATCGAAATCTAACTTAAGTAAGCTTAGAAATGGTTTACATAGTTGTTTCTGCCATTGTAAACAAATATGTCAAAACTTTGTCACTTGACATATGAAGTCTTTGATGCTTGGCATGCATTATTTTTTATATTGTGACTCATGACTTTCATCACTTGGAATTTACTATACACTCAGCTCCTAAATCACTCGGCATGGTCTATCTACTTGGCACTTAAGTGAAGTTGTGCTTGGCATGTATCACTAGTTCGGCATGAAAAAGGTAAATTGCTTAAGTGTGTTGACACTCATTTGTAAAAACCAATCTAAGATCAACAATGGATAATTCCCACTTCCATTTTGCATCAAGTTTTTTATACAAATCTTCAGCATTACCTTCTCCTAATTCTATAGGTTTCTATCTAAATGTTATCATGATACCCATCATTGCTTTTTTAATATTTTATAGATCACCTTTATTTAAAGAACCATACTTAATCTTCTTAAGGCTTTCTATGCTAGCTACATTTCTAATATTTTCACATACCTAATCAATGGTCATGGGAGGTAGTCTAGGTATAATTTGAAGTTTTCTCAAATCATCAAGGTCAATTTCTTTGACATATTCCTCCTCCTCATTGGTTGTAAGAATAAATTTTCTTCTTGGTGTCTTTGGGAGGCTCTACTTGGTTCCTTTCATCTTTTTCCTCTTTTCTTAGGGGACTAAGGTGCCTTGGATTTGGTTATTATCCTCCTCTTTAGCTCAATTTTAGGAGGTGTGACTTCCTTCTTCACATTTCTCTTTAGATCTTCCTTCATTTAGGATAAAAAATAATAATAAAACTTTTGTTTGGTTGCCTTGGAATCAAAAGCAACTAACTCTTTACCTTTTAATTCCTTGTCTTGATTTTCTTCATTAGATTCTTCATCCTTTCCTTTGTTGGAAAGTTCCAATTGGAACAATTGTTGTTTTGTCATTGATGTCAAATCTATGGATGAGACATATTGCTACCTAATCTAAAATTTCATATCTATTTAATTGATGAAGAGAATTTGAGAGTTACTCCTAACTATAGCACCTAGAGGAAAGGTTGAAGTTATGAAAAGGAAGTTATCATGGATATTTGATTAGATATAACTTGATAAAGAAAAGTAATAGTTTATATCAATAAAGCTAAAAAAATCCAATGAAAATAGTAAATTACTACAAAGTGCCAAGTAATGCTAGTGTCAACCAAGCCACAGTTAGTGCCAAAAAAGTTCAGAGTTTACCAAGCATTAGCATTGACCAAGAAAGTTAGTTGATGTTGAGCCAACCTTAAAAAATAATTGAGCATTTTAGTTTTGACTGAGTGTTAGAATTTATTGATTTCTAAGTGACAGTAAAAGGTCAAATTCAAAGGAATTATAAGATCAAGCTAACTTAGTTGATTTCTAGGGACAAGTAAAATGTGTTAAAATTTAGATTCATGAGTCGGATCATTAAATTCAAGAGGGTGATTAGGTAGAGACCTAACTGAAGGATTCTAGAGAAGTTTCTAGAGGATGATCAAGAAGTTTTATAGATACATTGAATCAAGTTGAAGTTGATCATAAACCCTAAGACCTACAATGGATTAAAAAAATGTTAAAGCACAAATTTCTTATTTAGAGGGATACAAAACCAAACTTTTGGTGCCATATCCAGTCAAGGTTAGTCCAACCTTGCTAGTGTGTATGAGTGATTTTATATATAGAGAAAGTTTGATCAAAAGAACATAAGAGTGTGAATGTAAAGATAAAGGAGAAATTTGATCGATGTGATGTTGTTATTGATAAGTGATTTTGAGAAGAAGGCTTAAGTGTTGAATAAAAGAGTAGATTGATTTCTCGAAGGATGCCCAAGTAGATCAAAATTAAACATGATAGTGAAAGGCTTACCAATGAACTAGCATGAGGATAAAATAGAAATCTAACCAACAAAAATGAGTAGTAATTATACTGATGAAAACTTATTGTTTTGTTTCTTATCATTATAAAAAAAATTGCATTGAAATTCTTTTAACAGAGGTTGACCTAATAGATACTGGAATACTTAATAGTTTGCACAAATCCTTTAAGTACTGACGTTCTAAATGGAGTGATCAAAGTCCTTTTACAAGGCCACTCCTAACAGGGTGATTAAATCCTCTGACTAGGTCATATTTAATAGTGTGTATTGTAAAACTTTAGTAGGGTTGGCTCTTAATAGAGCTTACTTCTAAAGAGTGAAAAAGAGTGTCATGTTGCTGGTAGTTTTTCACAAATTGGGTTTCCATGTAAAATCCTAGAGTCAAATTGTGATGAATGTCTTATGAATGTTTTACGTGTGATGATGATTTTCATTATCCATTCCAAGTTAAGTTTATGATAGTTTTACAATGCAAAATGAACAACAAGTTAAGTAGGATCAATTGATCATTGATTCATTTAATATTTAATAGTTCAAGTGGTACATATAGACATTGAGTAACTGGTTTACCCCCCCCCCCCCCCCCCCCCCCGCCCGCCCTTGTCTCAGTTATTTTAAACATTTTTAACAATTGGTACAGGGCTAAGTACTTACATAGAAAAGTTTGAAGGTATTTAAAGCTAAAGATCATGACAAACATGAGAGATGTACCCAAGTTGAAAAAGGAGAATTTTCCTGCATGGAAGACCCTAATGGAACTACACATATCCAGTATTAATTATGTTGCTATCAATTTTTTGACCAATGAGTAAGTAGATGTAATAACTATTCCTTTGACTACTAAAGAATTGAGATATAAGTTAGATCAAAACCAAGAAATGTTGGAGATTGCCTTAGCTCTAAGCTATCTCAAGTTTCATGACCTAGAATACTATAATACTACAAAGAAGGATGTCAGAGAGATTGAAGACCATATATGGAGTGATGAAAATGTACTAAGAGCCAAAGAAGAAAGTGTGAGGGGTAAATTTGATCATATGAGAATGATGGAAGGTGAGAACATAATAAAATACTACATAAGAGTTAAAGGATTTTTTAATGTTATTCGAGGAGAAAATGGGATAATTGAAGATTAAATAATGATAAAAAAAGGTATTGAGAACTTGTTATCTATGTTATTAGAGTTTCTACAATTCAAGAACTAAGATACACATCAGGTAAAAATTTGACCTTATAAGGTGTACTTGGTAGACTTACTACTTTTGAGATGTCAAATTTTGATAAATGCATACTCGCTACCATTGAATCTACTTTCAAGCCACAACTGATTCTTACTAAAAGAAAGGAAAATATATGAAGAGTGAAAGTAATAGTTTTGATGATGAGATTGATGAACATGAAGCCTTTGTTGCAAAATTATTTGGAAGAGGAAGAGGTAAATACAAATGTAAATTACCTAACATTTGTTTTTTATCCAACAAAGTTGGTCATATTGTTGCTAGATGTCCTAACAGAGAAGATACGGATAAAAGGAACGAAAGCAAGTACAAAGGAAGAAGAGATGATAAATACAATAGAAGAATCAAGGATGGAAAAGGTAATAAATTGTGTTATATTGCTAAAAAAAATATTGATAACAAATCTAAGAGTAATGATCATGAAGTTATCTATGTTGTTATGAATGATGCATCTAATGAAGTTGAGAAAACTACATTAATTTTTATATGAACAAAAGTGATAAATGGATAGTTGATAGTGGCTATGCCAATCATATGACTTGTAATAAAGAAAAATTTGAAGATACAATATTGGTCCATACAATGGTGGATGTGTTAAATCTGGTAATGTTATCCCATGTGTCATAAAATTGAAAGGCATTATTCAAATGATTGAAAAGATAACATGTGAAAATGTTTACTAGGTTCAAGGATTTAACTACAATTTTATGAGTGTTTTATAGCTGCAAAAATCAGGTTACAAAGTTGAATTTCAAAACAATAAGGACAAGATACATGATGGTAATAGTGGGCTAATTGGGACAAGTGAGTAGACAAGAGGTAACTTATTCTATCTAGACATATCAAAAGAGACATGTATGTTTGTAGAATAAGAAGAAATTTGGTTATGGCACAAAATATTATGTCATGTGAATTATGATGATCTAGCAAATATCAGTAATATGAATAAAGTAAGAGGATTGCCTAAACTAAAAAAGCATAACAATGCTATGTGTAATCAATGTCAATTAGGAAAGATGACCAAGTCTAGAGCTTTAAGAGTAAAGCATATACTGCTAGTGATAGTTTGGAATTGGTTCATACTAGCCTATGTTGACTCATTGGTGTTAAAAGTTACTATGGAGATCAATTTTTCATTCTATTTGTTGATGAATACTTTAGAATGATGATAGTAATTTTTATTAAAGTTAAATATGAAGCCTTTCCATTATTCAAGTGGTATTTACCCAGAGTTGAAAAAGAAACAAGGAAGAGTCTAAAGTGTTTGAGATCTGAAAAAGGTGGTGAATTCTTTCCACATGAGTTCAACACATTCTTCAATGATAGAGGAATCAAATGATAGATGTCAACACCAAGGACCCATCCTTAGAAAGGAATACCTAAAATAAGGAACTAATCAATTATAGACTATGCTAGAACACTAATGATGGAGAAAGGTGTATCACATAAATATTGGAGAGAAGCTATTAGTATTGTTTTCTATATCCTTAATAGAGTTCAAATAAAGAAAGTTACACACCTTATTAACTATGGTATGGTTATGCTCCAAATGTTAAATATTTCAAAATCTTTGGAAGTAGATGTTATATATTTAAAAATAACAGAGATGGAAAAGTTGATGCAAAAAGTGATGAAGGCATATTCCTATGTTATTTCAAAAAAATAAAATATTATAAGTGTTTAAATTATAATAGTAACAAAGTTGCAGAAATGATAAAATGTGAGAATTGATGAGTTTGTAGAAAAAGGTGATGCTTCATATAATGAAGAAATTGAAGACTCTAGTACATTCATATATGTGGATGATGATGCACTTATTGGAAGCTTGAATGTCGATGATACTTCTATAGGGGATTATTGTAGAAAAATGATTAGATCATTATCATGATGATATGTTACATTTGTGACTGTGTTTTTCATTGATGTCAACAAAGCAATTTTCTGTGGTATCTGATAATAGAACAGTGGAAAGATCAAGTTGATATGAACATATCCTTGAGCATTTTCACTAAGTGAGATTAAAGGGAGATGTTAATAAGTGTATATTATATGAATCTAACCTCAGAAACATAAGATATTAAGTATGGTAGGAGTTATGAAAGTTTTGGTGAAGATTGTTCTGAGATAGAGTTTAGAGAAGCATGTTCTAGTAAACTTGTTATATCTCTTAGAAAAATTGATATTCTAAGAAGTTGAAGTTAAAGATGTGTAGAAGACATTCTGGAGATGGTGTGGCTAAGCTTTCTTTTCATGATGTCACATGTACAAAATGGTATTCAAGTTACAAGGTGACAGATTAATGTTATCACTAAGTGTAATGTGTTCTTAATGAGGTAATATAATAATTAATTGATTTGTAATAGCTGACTTAGGGAATTTTTTTATGGATTCAGTAAAAAGGAAGGACATTTTTCTTTATCATGTATGGAATATATGAATGATTGCAGAAAAGGTGAAGAGACGAGTGAAAAGATAAGCAGAGCAGAGAAAAGTTGGAGAAAACTTCATTATTGAGTTTATTGTGAGATCTAAGGTTTGATATTTGGATTTGGGGTTCGTGACCTAGTCTACAAGGTTTGACAATATTTGGTTTGATTAATAGGATAGAGGAAATAGGTTTAAGCATAGTACAAACAATAATTCTGCAAGGAATAGTTGGATATATGAAGGATCATGGTGTGCCAAAAAAGTGGCAATCTAAAAAATAAGTAGTTTTGAAATACTTCAAAGCATTTCAAAATCTATTCCAACTTTTTTTCCCACCCATCTTGATACCAAACCAAAACATTAATACCTTTATAAGGCCTATTATATATTTTGGCACCAACCCTACATGGTGAACTTTGAAAACATCCCAAAAAATATGATTTGGGATGTTCTTGTGTGTGTTTTACTTGAAACATGTATCTGACAACTTTTTTTCCACCCAAATCCGATGAAATAAAAAAGGCTTTCTTAAGAATTTTCTTAGCTTTCCATAAATGTAATGCCTATCAAATTATGAGTTCCAAAAGTAATTATTACCTATTTTCTAATGGAGTGATGCATAAAGTGTAGATTGACACACTGATTGAAAAATAATGATAACTTTCAAATGGTAGAATATTTTTGAAATCCAAAAGATGCATCACATTTTATGCTTCTTCTACTATACAGAATTTTTTTTTTACAAATTTTTGAATTAATTAAGGTTGTTAGACACGAGAGTTTTTATATTCAGAAAATACTATTGTCAAAAATTCATAATTATTTATTTATTTATAATAAAAGTATCCACAAATATGTGTCACATTTGGGCATGAGTCTACTTCTTATATCTAGAATCTTATTTAAAAAATATTATAATTTGATTTTGATTAAGGTGGTTAGGCATACATCTACTCATTTTTGTCCTAAATTTTTTGCACTATTACATTAAAATTAAAACTTTTCACCAATCATTTTTAAATTTTTTTTAGATAAGGCCTAGTAATTTAGAAACTAAATTCAATTTCATAGAGAATCTTTTCTCTCAACTTTTGATAGAAAGTTAATAACAAGTTGAAATTTGCATGTCAAGTTGACATAACCCTAATTTTTTATTTTTTCATTGCCACTTAAGGGTATAGTTTGGTTGACCATAATCCTACACATACCTAGTTGAGAGATTAGTTGGAAAATGAGTTTAGTGGTCTTTCCCTAGAAGCTATTTGGATAGTTGGTCCTTCTACCTTCTACAACTCCAAATAGGGTTGGAATCTCCTAATATGGATTAAAAGCCTCCTAAGAAGGACTCTTACATATTGAATGTGTTTATAGACTCCTAATAGGGTCCATCTTCTAACAAGGAATGTGTGTGTGTGTGTGTGTGTGTGTGTGTGTGTGTGTGTGTGTGTGTGTGTGTGTGTGTGTGTGTGTGTGTGTGTGTGTATCAGTATATCTCTATGGGCATCATCCCCACATAGGTTTTCCCTTTGATCAAGGATTTCTCTAGTTAAAAAATTAGGTGTAATTATGTATGTGAATCTTGTTGTGGTTGTTGTTTACTTTGATTGAATGGTTAAGATTAACTAAAGTTGATAACTATTTTAATTGGATAATGTATTCCCCACAGTTTTTTTGGCAAACTATTGCTTCTAGAAATTGGTATTAGAGCATCAGGTCCTTGAAGATAAAGTTTAACAAGTTTGGGAGGTCCATGGTGAACTTATTCAGAAAGGATAGTCTTAAGTCAAATGGAGGAAATTTTGACACCTAGATGATGGAAATTCTTGGTGAGTTATTATATTTGTGTAAAGAACAATGCATTGAATTTTTAGATCTAGAATCGTTATGTTGTAGACAAAAGAATAGAAGCACAAGAAAACATAGATCCAAATCTGAAGAAGACATGAAGATCGAGGAAGTTATTGATCTGCTTATGAAAAGAGAACAAGAAGGTATGTTTTTTTTTTATTGTTGGATATGTAATGAGTTTGGTAATTTATTATCAACATGACCTAAGAGAGTAAGGATAAATAGAAAAAGATCACTTTTTGATGAAGAAGAATTATTTAAAGAAAGTATGGAAAGATTCTTCAATGATTGTGATAAAGATAATGAGCTTGAATTGGCTAAGAAAGAGTAATTATTCAAAGAACTGGCATAACTATTATTGATGATTGTGAAGAACATGATAATTCTGGAATTGTTAGAGAGAATGATGAATTATTTTTTGAGACTAACAATGATTCACAGAATGAAGGAGAGCACAAGAAGGAACAAAGTTTTGAACCTATAACAAAGCTAAGAGTTGAGATAAAAACTCCTACTTTTGGTAAGAATATAACAAAGAATTATCCACTAGAGTAGATCATAAAATGAAAAGATAAAGGTGTAATGGCAAGAAGGAGAATCAATGAATAACTATGTCTGATACCTCAATTTGAATGAAACAATGCAGATTATGCTAGTCTCAAATTGTTTTTGACAATTGAGCGTCAACACACTTCAAAAATTTCTAGGTTGATGGTGAGTATAATATAGATGCTGAGCTATAGTATGTGATGAGCTAGAAATTCAATAGGTGTTGAGTTATTCAGATGCCAAGCAAATAGACAATGCTGAGCAAGTTTAAACTGCTAAGTGACAATTGATGTCAAGCTAGTATATGTGTTGAGTAAAGTATATGTGCTAAGAAAGACTAAATTACTATAGGAGTCAAGAAAGACAAAATTCCTATAGATGTTGAGCAAGACAGAATTCCTATATGTGCCAAGCATTAGTAATCAGTAAGTGAAAAGTAACACAGAATCAACAAATGAGTTCGTGCCTTCACAAACTTAGATGTAAACTATTTTTGAGCTAACTCAAGATGAATCTCAAAGGATATAAAAGATAAGATCAAATCTATTACATTCCCTATGTAATCAGCATGCAACCAATCAATAAAAATGAAAAGATTTGAGTAGGAAAGATGGATGAATCTCAATCATAGATTCATACCTAACCCTAAGTTTTGAATCCTTTTTAAGGAGGTCAAAAACCCATAATTCAAGTGTGTATGAAGGAATATGATAAGGGAATGCAAGGAGGGAATGATTAGTAAAGTTTAAAGCAGTGTAAAGACTTTGAAGAAGGATAAGCATTGTAGAATTACTTGGTTAGAATAGAGTATGAGCACCATGAATAGAGTTATATCAGATCAAGAAGGATCATATTAGATTGGACAAAACAAGAATCTTGAAATTGTAGTTGAATATTGTAAGTCATCAGATCAACACGTTCTACTATACTTTCTAACCATTGTATTAGGAGAATGAAAATCCTATGATGATAGGTTGGTTTAACAACCATTTTATTAAACCTTTAACAACTTGGTAAATCCTTTAACATGGTGATATTCCAAGTGAATGTGTGTAAATCCTTTAGATAGGTCACTTTTAATAGGGTGTAGAGCCTTTAACAGGGTAGGCCTTTCATAGGGCAAACCATTGATAATGGTCAAACTTTGTAACCTTGACAAGTTACATATTATTGCAGTGATAATTTGTGGGTGTCAGCTCCACCTAGTATCACCTTCTCATTTTACAAGTTTTCTATCTGATCAAATCTCGTCAAATCTATTTTCATGCATGTCTTTACTTTTATGTTTATTAGAGATGTTAGATGCATGCAATTAATCTTAGTTAAATAGTTTTAGAGGTTAAATTTTGTTACTTCTGATTCATGCCCACTCTCAAAAGTAAATCTTCCTGCTTGTAAATTCCAATAATTGGTATCAGAGAAAAGTTCTTACAAGGAGAAGCCTTAGAGCTTGGAGAAAAATATCTAGAAATGGAAGTCTACAAACTTGGGAAGATCATACAAAACCAAGAGACTGAGATACATCTCATTCTACATTCTCTTGAAGAAGCTAGGAAAGAATTGAGGAAATCCTAAAAGAGAAGAAGAGAGATTGCCATAGCTGAGAATGATACATAGTACAAGGAGATTGACACCTAAAAAGTTTTTTCAAATGGAGATTCCAAGGAGTTTGATGCAGAAATAGTAGATCTGATGGAGAAGAATAGAGCTCAAGTAGAATATATTAGAACTCTCAAGATTGAACAAGAATCTCAAGCCATGATGCTTTGTGAAGTGACTGAACAAAAGAAAAGAGCTATTGAAGATAAGGCTATGATAGAAGATGACAAGAGAAACCTTGCCAATTGATTGGAGGAAAAGTCAATTGAGCTTGGAAGAATTTCCAACATGTAGCTAGACACCCTAAGCCAGATGATGAATGCACATCATGAGTTGAATGTCAAGGACATTGAGATCTCCACACTAAAGATGCAAAATTAACAACTACAAAATGACTTAAGAAGAGAGAAGGAAATTGTAGAAAGCTTCAACAAACTAATGAATCCATAAAATATTTTTAACAGCTACTAAAATCACCAAGATCCAACAATGACACTTCAGGACTAAGATACACCAGCACTATAAAAGGAGAGTCATCTAAGACTATAGAAGAAAGAAGTGAAAAATGTAAGAATACTAAACCCACTTGTCATTTTTGTGATAAAAAGGGACATACCTTTAATGTGTGTAGGAGAAAGAATGCCAATCAGCATGACAAACCTAAAAATATGGGTCATAGTCACAAGTGCAACAAGAAATGATATTATGCACATGACTGGTGCACAAGAACTATCAAGACACTAAGATTTCAAGGTCACTACTACAATTGCAAAAAGTATGGACATAGAGCCCTTGAATTCAAATCAAAGCCTATGTAGACACCAAACCAACCAGCAATGACCAAAAGTCATATACATCACTACAATTGGGACTACAACACTAGGAAAAGCTATCACTACTATCAAGTGCATGCACACGTCCATGAAAATTGCATAAGAACACATTTTAATAGAAACTATAGTAGATGGTTGAGCCAAGCTACATGTTTTAGTTGGTTGAAGACTAGACACATCAATAAGAATTGCCCAACAAGGTCAAAGGCACCCAACTCAGAGTTCAACAAAGCAAAAGGAAAAGTTGATGTTGAACACATCAAAGGAGAAAAGAATAAAACATGGAAAAGAAAAGATGGAGGAAGCACATCCAATGGATATCCATAGGATACTAGGTATCTGACCCTAGAATGGCCCAAAATACTAGGGAGTGATTCAAAAGAAGCAATTGAGAAGAATACTAGAGTTAATTGGAACAAGAAAGGCATGACCATTGATACCATTAAGGATCCTCTTGTTGATTTTTCTTTTAGAGTCATTTCCCATAAATTCTACCAATCTAGTAGACTCAACGTTATTCCCTGTATTGTAGTAGACATTGGTTACAAAATTGTCAAAAAGGATCATACTTATGATCTAGCTGAATTGCAATTACAATAGATTATGGAGAATTTGGGATCCATAAGAAGAACAAAGGGAGCTCAACAAAAATTTGGAGCAATTTTGATATGTATATTCTTCTATTTATAGAATGAATTTGCCTCTTATAGAAAGATAAGCTGGAAGAAAAATAGGTCTATAGTAGTCTAGGTCGATGAATACATAGAAAAAATGGGAGCCAATTTTGAGACTATCATGACCAGTTATTTTGAAGATTTCAAGAAATCAATGAAATAGAGACTTCAAATTCTAGTCTCATTTGTGGAGCAGCATACAAATGATATTTCTTTTCTTGTTGATATTGATTACACCTACATCCAAGCAGCCATACCAAGGGTAAAATGGCTTAGACCACTTGGTTATGAGATAAATATTGATGAGGCATTTGTAGCAATAACAACACTGCTTGTAGAGGAAGTAGATAAAAGTTTCAAACCCTTTGGCACCTATGATGTTGTAAGATCTAAAGTCGATATGAAATTGAAAACTACTTCAACACTAGAGAAGAAGGAAAAATTAGTGAAGAATATTAAGGCCAAATTTGGAAAGGGGCTATACAAGTAGAGGGAGAAGAAGATGAAGATGAAGAAGAAGAAGAATAAGTGAAAGGGCCACTAGCACTAACCCAAGGCATGGGTGAAGATGCTAAAGAAGAATAAGGTGCTAAGGAAGAAGAGGAAGCACCTAAGGTAGAGCCTAAGAAGAGGGAAGCATAGAAATAGCTTGCTTCTCAACCTAAAGGCAAGAAGAAAGCTAAGCAAAGTTTGACAAAACCCACTACAAGGGCAGATACAAGGGCTACAATAAAGGTAGCCCAAGGAACAAGAAAAGAAGAAAGCCATAGAGCAGGGAGGACTAGTAGAGAAGAAGAAAAGAAGAAAGTATGTGGCACCTCCTGAATCAGATGAGAAGAGAATCAATTCTAATGATAACAGCCAGTTTAGAGTGATAAGTCACACCACTAAATCATGTGACAACATTAGGGACAATGCAAACTTGTCAGGGCTTAAAGGCATTAATTTCAATAAGTTGACAAGAGAGGAGAAAAACATGGTGGAAGAATTAATATATACCATGATGGAAAAGTTCAAGAATACTCCACTTGAACTAGATAATACTATGCCTAAGGATTTATATTCCATTGTAGAAAATAAATGGCATTATTGCCTAAACATGAAAAAGGAAATAAGAGAGTCAACATTGGCTTATGCAATGCCTAAACTCACAAAAGGCCAAATAAGAAAGGCTAATAAGAAGCATGGGAGAAAATTTGCACCCAAATATAGAGCCTTTAGTATATTGCAAAATAAAATTGAAGATGTTGTGAAAAATTCCACACAAATGTGGAAATTCATTTATGGGTTGACAATAGTAAAAGAAGGAGAAGCAAATCCCTTTGAAGGAAGAAACATTTATGAGGAAGAGGAAAATGATAAGGAAGAAGAAGGATAAAAATATAAGGAATATGTTATAGTGGAGAAAGACACAAAAGAGAGTGAAAAGGCAACTACTAAGCAACAACAACAAGAACAGAGTGTCAAAGACACACAAATGACTCCACCAAGTCCTCCACATGTAACTCCCACACCTGTAGATACAATGACTATACAACATGTTCCTAACAGTTCTAGTCAAAACACAAACCCATTGACTATAGAGGAACTTAAAAAGATCCATCATTAGACTACTCTACAATCACAATTATGTACTATCCAATCTTGGTGAGTATGGAGGAACTTCAAAAAGTTGTAGCTAAGATTACAAAGGAGAAGGTGAATCTAGAAGAACCACCTTCACATACTCCAATAGTTAGAAGTGGAAAAACCACAAGAGCAAGTAGCACAAGATGCATCAACTAAGGTTGATTCCATAGTCATGGTGACTTCAAATGCTAAGAATCTAGCAAAGGAGAAAATAGGACAAAATGATATCTCTATTCATATAGCACAAGGAAAAGTTGCACCACCTCAAATCACAATTATTGATCAAGACAAAGTTGAAGAGGACAAGGAGAGCCCTAAGGAGAAAGAACAAGAGGCAATTCAAACATTGATAAACTTTCCCATAGTAGCAACTCCTACAAGAATAACTCAACAATTAAGTACTAATGCAGTACCACTTTAGATTTTAGCTCTAGACTCAAGATCTACCAAGGTTGCAATGGTAATTCACTATGGAGACCTTGCTCTTGATGAGGAGATAGTCATTCCAAGGTATGACTATAAAACTATAAACATAGACCAAATTAATGAAGTGCAAGAGGCACTAGAGAATAAGAAGAAACAAGAGATACTCATAAATGAGTATAAACAAAGGTAAGCTTTGATTGAAATTAAAGACATCTTTTTACATGCATTCATCTTGCAAGTACCTAATGAAACCAAGCCCATAATGGAGCAACTAGCTAGTATAGTGGAATAGGTACATAATGAAGACCTAGACACATGCAAAATTGCTACAATGGTCTAAAAATAAATTTCAAATGAAGGTGAATGAATGCATATCAAGTGAGATAGCACTATTACAGGTGGAGCTAGCAAAGAAGGTTGAAAAGGTAAAAGTAGTACTTGAGAACATATTCTCATTGTACTACAAACTATGTGATCCATCAATTTTCACATAAGAGACTAGCCAAAAGATAATGATCTTGGACAGGAACTTGAAAATATCAAGCATGCTACCCAAGAATCTAGCTTAGAGTGAGAAGCATTTTGCTACAATGCTTTACACTCAAAAGGAACTAGATGTGCTCACAATAGATGAGGCTAACATAAAGGCCAAGTTAATAAAAATATAGTCTACTATAACCCTTCACATGGAAGTTTTGCATAAAGAACAAGCCTATGAAGATAATGTCTTGAAGAAAGATCCCAATCTTTCTACATTGGATGGCCTAGTGTACCTTGTAGCAGAGACAACCATCTAGCTTAAAGTACTAGAAATTCCATTAGAAAATTGGCATGTTTCTCTAAAGATCATAATGGAGGTAAACAAATCCTTTTTTGGCTAAGTATTCAATTAATACATAGAACCCTTTGACATAAGTGTCAAAAAGGGGGAGATAATAAATTAGGAGACCCAAAAGGAGGAGATACGAGATACCCAAAGGGGGAGATATAATAAATTGGGGGAGATAATAAAATTTTGAGTTTTGAGGAGAAGATAAAACTAAGGAAGAGATAAGAAGATAAAGCCAAAATGTTGCAAAAAATGCAAGTGAAGATATGAAGAAGGGGGAGTCAAAAGGGGGAGTAAAAATAGAGCGGACAAAAATAGGGTAGAAAAGGGAAGGAAGGACAAGGTACAGATAAAGAGTATCAGAATAATCAACATGAGAAAAATCCAAAATAAGGAGTTTTGGATATAGAAATGGTACATCAGCTCAAGGGGAGTTACAAGTTTTGAGGTATATAGTCTTCTATAAAATGTTGAACAAGTTTTTGAAATTTTATACATATGTTGAACATATTTATATTATACTCATAGAGATTAGATTCATAATGTTTAGTTAAGTGTTTTTGACACTCATGTCAAAGGAGGAGATTGTTGGTCTCGAATTGGTTTTGACAATTAAGTGTCAACACACTTAAGAAATTTCTAAGTTGATGCCAAGTATCATATAGATACTGAGCTACAGTATGTGCTAAGCTAGAAATTCAATAGGTGTCGAGTTATTCAAATGCCGAGTAGATAGACAGTGTTGAACAAGTTTCAAGTGCTGAGTGAAAAATGATGTTGAGCCATTATATGTGCTGAGTAAAGTATATGTGTCAAGCAAGACTGAAATACTATAGGAGCTGAGCAAGATAGAATTCCTATAGATGTTGAGCAAGATAGAATTCCTATATGTGTCGAGCATCAAAAATCAATAAGTTCCAAGTAACACAAAATTATCATATGAGTTTGTGCCTTCACAAAATTAGATGTAAACCATTTTTGAGCTGACTCAAGATGAATCTTGAAGGATCTAAAAGATAAGATCGAATCTATTACATTCCTTATGCAGTCAGCATGCAACCAATCAAAAAAATAGAAAGAACATGTAACCAATAAAGAAAAATGGAAATATTTAAGTGAGAAAGATGGATGAATCTCAATCATAGATTCATACCTAACCCTAAGTCTCAAATCCTTTTTAAGGAGGTCAAAACCTCATAATTTAAGTGTGTGTGTGAGAGAGAGTATGATATAGGAATACAAGGAGAGAATAATTAGCAAAGTTTAAAGGGGTGTAAAGACTTAGAAGGATAAGCATTGCAAAATTAGTTGGTCAGAATAGAGTATTAGCACTACGAATAGAGTTATATCAGATCAAGAAGGATCAGATCAGATTGTACAAAATAAGGATCTAGAATTAGCAATTGAAGATTGTAAGTCACCAGATCAACACACTCTACTATACTTTCTAACCATTGTATTGGGAGAATGAAAATCCTGTGATGATAGGTTGGTTTAGCAACTATTTTGTAAAACCTTTAACAAGGTGGTAAATCCTTTAATAGGGTGACATTCCAAGTGAATGTTTGTAAATCCTTTAGATAGGTTACTTTTAATAGGGTGTAAAGCCTTTATCAGGGTAGGCCTTTCATAGGTGAACCATTAATGATGTTCAAACTTTGTAACCTTGACAAGTTACATATTGCTACAGTGATAAGTTGTGGGTGTCATCCCCAACCCAATTTTACCTTCTCATTTTGGAGGGTTTCTAGATGATCAATTCTTGTGTTATCTATTTTCTTGCATTTCTTTACTTTCATGTTTATTAGAGATGTTAGATGCATGTGATTGATTTTAGTTAAATAGTTTTAGAGGTTAAAGTTTGTTAGTTCAGATTCACACACCCCCCAGAAGTAAATCTGCCCACCTATAAATTCCAATAGATTAGGCATGCAAATATTTTTGGAAATATATAATAGGGTAGGTTACTAAGAGGGGAGTGGTGAATCAGTAACAAATAAAACTTAATCTTAATTCACCAAGTAATCCTTCATATGTATTCTAACCTAATTGCATGCATGAAAAATTAAAAGCATTAAAACATTCATAACACTTTGATACACAATATTGTAACATAGAAACCTTTCAAATAGAAAGTAAAATTGGGATGGGGATGACACCCACAAGATTTAGTATTGCATTATAAAGTTGGCCTATTAAGGCTTATAATGATCACTTCTGATGATCTACCCTATTAAGAGAAATGAGGATTGCTAGGTCCAACTTGCAAAATGAATTACAAACATACAGTGAAGTATGCACTTGATAAAGAGATTTCCAAAAGACTCTTAAGTCTACCTTGTGAAAGGATTTAACTATTTCATCTATTAGGATGAACTAGTTGTTAATCTTTGATATACAACCTTGATTTTCTGAATGAGATTTCTTTCAAGTGTAATGATCACCTTACTATAATAGATAAATCTTTGCCACTCCTTATACTACTTGTAGCCTTCTTACTTTATAATTTTTCTCTTATGTATATCTTCTTATATTATTCCATTATTCTTGCATTGGATGTGATAGAATACATTATATATATGCCAATCCAATTTATAGTTCATCAAAGTCAGCTACTATACAAGTTTCACCAAAATACAAAAAGTCAGCCCAACTATAGGTACTCAGGTTCTAAAGATAAACTTGGTGAGGTTCTGATACTCAAAAACCATTGTCAACACTTGACATCATCATGCTCTTGATAGACATAGAATCTTGGCTCATACTAATCACTTCCAAGTAGTCTAATGTCGGTCTACACTGGTGACTTGGTGAACACTATGAACCTCGACATATAAACTAAATCACTTGGTTGACACTACATAGCTCAATAAACACTATCACTTTAAGCTTAGTAAACATTGGAGGGCTTAGTTTGCACTGAGAAACTTGATAAATACTATGAAAATTGGTTTATAATGATAATCACAAACTTGGTAGACACTACTTGGTGCAATATGAATATTCTTCCTAGAGCTTGGTAGCAATTTTAGAACTTTTTAACGCCTAAATTACTTGGTTAAAAATATAAAATGAAAGATAAGCTCAGTAGTTGCTAACCATTGGATTATGCGTGTCACTAATAAAAAGACTTGACTATAATGTTAACAAATATGACTATTGGAAGCAAGCTATTAGAGATCAGATAGTAAAGAATGAGACATGGGAATTGGTCCCTAAACCAGCAGACAAGAATGTGATAGGAAAAGAATAGGTATATAGGAACAAGATGAATGAACAAGGTTAGTTTGTAAGGAACAAAGAAAGATTGGTATGTAAAGGTTACTCATAGTAAGAAGGAATAGACTATGAGAAAACCTATGCTCCTGTGCCAAGAATAGAAGCAATAAGGTTATTCTTAGCCTATGTAGCACATAAAAAATTCAAAGTGTATTAGATGGATGTCAAGTTAGCATTTCTAAGTGGAGAACTTGAAGAAGAGTAATACATAGAATAACCTAAATTTTTTCCTTTAACAAATGACAAGGACATGGAATGAAGACTGAAGAAAGTATTTTATAGCTTAAAGCAAGAACCCATAACTTGATATGCAAGGTTGGACAAACATTTAACAAAGCTTTGATTTAGCAAAGGTATGGAAGACAATAATCTATACTAGAAAGAAATAGATAATGGATTTATCATTTTGGTAATATTTATTAATGATATCATATTTGGAGGAAATGATGATGAAAGTGACGAGTTTGCAGAAGAATGAAGAAGAAATTTGAAATGAGCATTATAGGAGAGATGAAATAGTTCCTAGGATTATAGATTGTACAGGATAAAGAAAGAATCTTTATTTCTCAAACTAAGTATTTGAAAGATCTACTAAAAAGGTTTGGTTTAGAAACATGTAAACTAGTTGGAACACCTATGCTAATTGGACACAAGTTATCTACAAAGGATGAGATAGCTACTATTGAGCAAATGAAGTATAGATCTATGATTGAAGGGTTGCAATATTTAACTCACACAAGGCTAGTTATAGAAAACACAGTTGGAATTATTGTGAGATTTCAAGCTAATCCTAGATAAGAACATTATGCAAAAACCAAAAGGATATTTAGATACCTAAAAGGAACACCAAGTTTTGGATTATGGTATGTCAAATTTAATTATTTCACTTTATATGCTTATATTGATGTTGATTGGGTAGGTGGTATGGATGATAGAAAGAGCACTAGTGGTGGAGCCTTCTTTCTTTAAGGAATATTGGTTTATTGGTTAAGAAAGAAGTAGGACTATACCTTACAAAGTATAGTAGAGTTAGAAAATGTTGCCATAGCAAAAAATTGTAATCAAGTTGTTTGGATGAAGAAGATGTTGAATGATATAAGGATAGAATTCAATGAACCTATTGTCATACATTGTGATAACACAAGTATAGTGAATATGTCTAAGAATCCAATGTTGTATGCTAAGACTAGCACATTTCTCTCAAATATCACATGTTGAGAGAGAAAATGTAGAGAAGGAAATTAGATTGGATTATATGAGCACCAAAGAGAAGATTGTAGATATTTTTACCAGACTTTTGATTATTTGCAAGGTATGCTAGGGGTTATGCCCCTCCATTAGAGTAGATGATGCAAGAGTGCATCACCCCAGTGCTACAAAGCACTATTGTTTTTCTAGATTGAATGCTAATGCTTCCTATATGGGGGAGTATCTCTGATGGATAGAGTCATCTAGGACTCTATTTGGATGTTATTTTGAATAGTGTCTTTGGACACTTGAGAAAGTCAAAGACAATTATTGCAGAGATTGATGGTTGCTAAAACCTTTGACATTTATTTCAATGTGTGAGAGATTACAACATGAAAAATAATTTGATATAGAGGACATTGAATAGAGAGATTATAGTTTCATATAGAGTACATTGAGGCATATCAATGGGGAGAATGATTGATGAAGAGGATTTGAATTGAAAGGATAATAGTCTTTTATAGTTGGTATTTTTAGAACTAGATGTTTTTCATCTATGTTGCTATTAGTTCCAAAGGGGGAGAATGTTGGAAGTATTAATGTTGATGATACTTCTATGGGGGACTATTTTAGAAACATGATTAGATCATTATAATGATGATATATTACATTCATGACTGTGTTTTCCATGGATTTCAACATAGCAATTTTATGTGGTATTTGATAGAAGAGAAACAAAAAGATCAAGTTGGTATGGAGAGATCATTGAGAATTTTCACTAAGCAAGGTTATAGGGAGATACTACTAAGTGTCTTATATATGTATCTAAGCTCATAAGCATAATATATTAAGTTTGGGAGAATTTATGCAAGTTTTAGTGAAGATTTTTCTATGATAGAGTTTACAGAAACATGTTTTACTAAACTTGTTATATCTCGTAGAAGAATGGATATTCTAAGAAGCTGAAGTTAAAAATGTGTAGAAGATATTTGGAGATGACATGGTTAAGCTCACTCATTATAATGTCAAACATGCAAAAAGTTATTCAAGTTACAAGGTGACATATTAATGTTAGCACTAAGTGTAACATGTTCTTAATGACATCCGATAATAATTAATTGAGAAGGTGTAATATCCAACTAAATGAATTTTTTTATGGATTTTGTATAAAGGAAGAAAATTTTCCTTTATCATTTATGGAATGTATGAATGATTGCAAGAAGCATGAAGAGAAAAATACAAGACAAGAAGAGTAAAGAAAAGTTGGAGAAAACTTCATTGCCAAGATTTTATTGTGAGATTTGAGGTTTGAGATTTGGACCTAAGGTTTGTGACCTAGTCTACAAGGTCTAATAGTGTTTGTTCTAGTTTATAAGATAGAGGAAAGAGGTTAAAGCATAGTACAAACAATTATTTTTCAAGCAATAGTTGAGAGATCAGTCGGATAGTGAGTTTAGTGGTCTTGCCTAGAAGCTATTTGAATAGTAGGTTCTTCTACCTCCTATGACTCGTAATAGGGTTGGAATCTCCTAACATGGATTTAAAGTCTCCTAATAGGGACTCTTATGTACTAAATGTGTTTATAAACTCCTAATAGGGTCCATCCTCTAACAAGGAATATGTATGTATGTATGTATGTATATGTGTGTGTGTGTGTGTGTGTGTGTGTGTGTGTGTGTGTGTATGTATGTATACATATATCTATATATATATGTATACATATATATATGTATATATATATCTATATATATATATACATACATATATATATAGGTATATGTATACATATATATATATATATACATAAATATAGATATATACATGTATGTGTATATATATGTATGTGTGTGTGTGTGTATATATATATATATATATATATATATATATATATATATATATATATATATATATATATATATATATATATATATCTTTGTGTGCATCATTTCCAAGGGTTTTCCCTCTGATCAAGGATTTTCCTAGTTAACAAATCTAGTGTAATTGTGTATGTGCATCATGTTATGGTTGTTGTTTACTTTGATTGGATGGTGAATATTACTTAAGGTTGACAACTATTTTAATTGGATAAATTATTGAACCCCCTCCCCCTCCCCCCACCCCCCCAAGTTATCTTGGTGTACTATTTTTTGTAACAACTCCCAACACTCAAAATGGATAGAGAGGTGAAGTAGCAAGTTCCCATCATATAAGAAATGATGGAGTGGCAATAAAAATTATCAAGGAGCAAAGAGTGGTTGTTGAGAAAAAAATTGTAGATGGTAGATGATAGATAGGCAATGTCAACCATCAGTTAATGAATGTTGAGCATTCAAAATCTAAACCTAAATTAGAAAAAAGTAGAGGAAATGAAGTTGAGATTATTTTTTGGATGAACTAAAGAAGAGACAAGAAGAAAGCTACCTATATTAGAAAAATTTGTGAGAAGACATTGTAAATTTGATCCAAAAAAGTGAGATTTTGATCAAGTCCTATGACAAGGAGAAAACTCAAAGGTGACACATGCTTATGATGTGAGTTTGAGCTCAAATAAATAAAATATTATTTAAATAACTAAGATTGGATACATGCTATGAACAAAGAAATTGACCAGATTGAGAAGAAAATCACTTGGACCTTAGTGCCAATACCTAAAGACAAAAGTTTTATTGGGACAAAGTGGTTTTTCAGGAACAACCTCAATGAAAATTGTGAAGCAACAAGAAAAAAAAAGACCAATATTTAAGGGTTATGCACAAGAAGAAGGAATCAACTATGAAGAAACTTTTTCTCATGTGGCTAGACTTGGAGGAGTAAGAACACTTCTTGCATACTCATCTTACAATAACTTTAACATTTTATTAGATGGATGTCAAATCTACATTTCTAAATGGTATACTGGAGGAAGATGTATACATTGAAGAACCTAAAGGATTTTTAGATCTAGATAGAAGGGACATATTATGTAAACTAAAAAAAGCTCTTTGTGGATTAAAGAAACCACCAAGAGCATGGTATGAAAGGTTACATTGCTATTTATTGAAAATTGGTTTTGAGAGAACAAATGATAACAACATTCTAGATTTGAAAAATGAAAAGAATAATAAATTATTATTATCATAGATATTTGTCAATGATATCATATTTGGAAGAACATAAGTATTATGTAAATTATTTGTTGATGAAATGAAAAAGGAATTTAAAATGTTGTTATTTTCTGAGATCAAATTCTTTGTTGGTTTACAAGTGTGCAAAATGAAGTTTGTTATTTTCATTTCACAAACCAAATACATTAAAGAAACATTGAAGACTTTTAGTATGAAAGATTCAAGACTAGTGAGTACACCTATGTCTACAGGACATAAGCTATCTAAGACTGATGATTCTATTAATGTGAGTAAAATCCTATACATATCCATTATAGGAAATTTTCAATATGTTGTTCACAACAAACTAGATATTACATTAGCAGTTGGGATTATTGCTAGATTTTTAGAAAATTCTAAAAAGAATCAAACGATGGTTGTAAAAAGGATAATGAGATATCTAAAAGGTTCCAAATATTATGGACTATACTATAAGAGAAGTGATAGATTTGAAGTGAAGGTATTCACTAACTTAGATTGGGCAAGAAATATTGATGACATGAAAAGCACTAGTGGAGGTGTATTCTTTCTAGCAAAGAGATTGGTGTCATGTGCAAGAAAGAACCAAAGTTATATTTTTTAATCAATAGTTGAAGTAAAGTATGTGGCAACTGCGATGTGATGTAGAGCCACACCTTGGAAAAATTAGGAGGAATCAGTCACTCAACTGAGTTACTTCAAGGGGAATCTACAACTTTATGGATCACACACAAAAATCAGATTCAATAAACAAAACTTTGAAAATAAAATTCTCCAAAATATCTTCTTGCTGCCTTCAGATAGATCCACACTTAGAAATGAATAACTTTCGAACCAAAAAAGATTTACTCAATCTAACCATTGATATTTGGTGTAACTAGGTTTCAAACAACATATTAAAATTTGAGAGAAATCCAACGGTTCAAACCCGACATATTGACCCCGCATCAGACTACATTTTTTCTGAAAATAAATCCCCCAAAATATCTTCTTGCTGCCTTCAGATAGACCCGCACTCAGACATGAATAACTTTTGAAGTAAAAAATATTTACTCAATCCAGCCATTGATATTTGGCATAACTATATTTCAAAAAACATATAAAAATTTGAGAGGAATCCAACGGTTCAAACCTGAGATATTGACCCTACATCAGAGTACATTTTTTTGCAATTGTTATTCCCTAAACTGATTGCCATGAGAAATATATGAAGCATAACAGTAGAACCATAATCTTGAAAAAAAAACACAGGAGACAAAAGGAGACATAAAAATTCCCATTCCTCCCCAAGTTTGAATCCTTTTTTACATAAAAGATTGGCTTTTTAATAACCAAAGTGTAACTGGCCTTGCTGTCCAGTAGTAATAAAAACGTTTTCTTTTCCATCTAAGAATAGGAATCTGAAAGATGCTTTACCATCAATACCATGCAACAATCATGGATATTCTTGTAACTGCTAAGAATAGGATTTGCTTTTTGAAGAAAATCGACTTTCCTCCAAATAAAATGAATATGAAATGGTTTCTTTTATTCCATAGCCATTTTTTCGTCATTATGAACACTCTTAAAATTGCCACCAACTTTCTGATGAGATTCTTTTAATTATTGACCACATGGCATTTCTATTACTAATTTTATCCTTTCTAAAATTGACCCTAACATCATTAACCCTTTCCTCTAACTCTCTAACATATCCGACTAAAAATTATAACATTTATTTAATAAAACACCTAATTCTATCCACTAAGACATAATCCTAAAGTATTAAAATTGACCATTTAAAATATATGGAGAATCTTGGACCTTTGAAATGATTTAGTAATGAGATGCGCCTGCATCACGATGAACTATTCAAATATAATATGGATTAAGTAATTGTTGAAAGGCATGAAAGTGTTGTAAATATAGGAGGAGTAACTAAGAGGGGAAGGGTGAATCAATCACCACAAAAATAAATTCAAGATCATTTAAGATATCAATACAATTCAAAACCAAACTCTATTGAAACTGAAATACCTATTGTAACTTAGTTAACACAGGAACAATTGATTAACACTAAGAATTATTGTCCCTTAAACACTAAAATATTTCTTGTTAAGATGTTTAGCATGATTAACCCTAATTAACTTAGTTGTAGAATCATAAAAAATGATGAAGGGTGCTCCTCTTAATACCATAAACACATAACAAAAATAAATAAACAACAGAAAATGTGAGAACAAAATATGGACTTCTTATTTGTGTCACAAATGTGATATTATAGAATTCACAAATACAATATTCTAACCCACTTGGGTTCCTTCATTAGAATAATTTGCAAGACTAAGCTGCAAACTACCACCCAAAGTTGCCTTAGACAATATTTGGGCCTTTCTTAAATAGGCAATTTTATGTCACACAAGAAGGTTCTAGACATTGAAACTTAATACCTAGGGCTGACAAATCCTACCAATACATATAGAGTTGGCCAAATACATCTAAATGACAAAAATTTTAGATATTTCTTGCAGCCCAACTTTCAAAGACCATAACTCACGAACTATTGCTCCAATTGGCTATTATAACCAAATTTTGGAAATCACAACTCCTAATCTATAGGCTGAAAACTGTGTACACACCCTTCTATCTACTTTTTAGACCTCATCTGAGAACTCTAAAGTCTCCAATGGTGAGCTCAAATGTTTTTCTACAAATTTATCTACAAAAAATCTACAATAACTTCTCTGATACTTAAGCTAGAGAAATGATATTTTTATGGTAGGATTATAAGTCTATAATGAACCTTCATGTAGAAAATGAGAACATTCTAAGCTCATATGATACACTTAATAAAAATAGCATGTTTCCATAAATAGTAACACCATGTTTACTAGTCCATATTAACATATGAAATACTGAAAAGAAAATATTTTTGGGTGATGCAAGATTGCTTTTACACACAAGATGCTCCTACATCAGATACCTAGGGTAATTTAAGAGGTGAATCTGTCATGTCTTAAGTGTTTAGAGGAACACCATGATGGTGAACCTCATCCCTTCCTAGGCATGAAGAATCCTCTACTGGCATCCCTTTCTATTTGACCAAGTATTCCTCATAAGTTTTGTTCCTTGTACTTTTTCCAACATGATTGTCTAGTATCTCCTCAATCTCCTTTGTAGCTAAACTAGCTACTAGAATACTCCATTGTGCTTTTGAAACTTCATCTCTATCACCTCCTTTATAATACTTTTTCAAATCTAAAATATTAAATATGGTGAAATATTCAATTTAGAAGGCATCTCCACTTCATAAGTATTTCTAAAATCATTCCTTTTCACTATTTTGCATGGTCCAAACTTCTTCATCTTCTACTTATTATATGTAGCCACTGGAAAATGCTCTTTTCTAAAATGAAACATGACTTCATCTCTAATTTTAAATTCCTTATACCCCCTTTTTACATATGCCCTAGCTTTATATTGTGTATTCATCTTCATGATCAATTTCGTCACCTCCTCATGGATGTTCTTCAAATTTTCGCCAAATTCTTCTGCTTCAACACTACTTGTCTCTCCTTTATCCAACTACCTCAATTCAAAAGCATTTATGGGACTACTCCCATATACAATATGGAATGGTAATTTACTAGTGCTCCTATTTTCAAAATTATTATATGTAAATTCTACCTATAGTAAAATCAGATCCCATCCTTTTGGCTTGTCTCCAAAAAAAATATCTTAGCAAGTTTCCTAAACTATAATTCACAACTTTTATCTCTCCATCAATTTTTGGATGATTTGATGAGCTGAACTTCAACTCTATCTTAAATTTCTTCCATAATATATGCCAAAAATACCCAACAAATTTGGTATTGTGATATAAAGCTATACTCTTTGGAAGACCATGTAGTCTCACCACTTCTCTAAAAAACAACTTTGCCACATGAACAAAATCCCTACTCTTCTTTCAAGAAATAAAATGTGTCATCTTTGAAAACTTGTCAACTACCACAAAAATAGAATAATGCCCATGTTACATCCTCAGTAATCCAAGAACAAAATCCATGCTGGCATCTTCCCATAGCTTCTTTGGTATAGGTAATGGCTAATGCAACCCTATATTCTACTTTACTCCTTTTTCCATCTGACATAGTCTGCAACTCTATAAAAATTTCTTCATATTATGCTATAACGGTGACCAGTAATAATTCTTAGTAAACAAAGCAATGGTTTTAACTCTACCAAAATGTCCTACCAATCATCCACTATGCTTCTCCTTGATGAGATTCTATCTCATTAAACTTCTAGAAATGCATAACTAGCTTCCTTTGAACATCATACTATCCTGGATCATGAAATCCAACCATTTTCCTATCAAGTGTAATAGGTTATGTACAAGCCTTCCATGCTTCACCAAAATTAGGATCATCTAGGTATAGAGTATTGAGTTTCTTGAGCCCAATCACTTCTATCTACATTTATGTCAATAAAAGTTGTCTTCTACTAAGAGCATCTACAGCTTTGTTAGACTTCTCCCTCCTATGTTTCAAAGCAAATGTATAACTCTACAAAAACTCAACCCACTTCAAATGTCTTTGGTTCAATTTTCCTTGACTATTTAAATATTGCAAAGCTTGATGGCTAGTATACAAAATAAACTCATTAGGAAGAAGATAGTGTCTCCACTTCTTTAATTCTTGAAATATAGCTTAAAATTCTTGATCATAAAAAAAATATTTTCTTTTGGAACAATTCAATTTTTCACTAAAGTAAGCAATAGGTCCACCTTCTTGGCTCATAGTAGCTCCTACTGCATGTTAGAATTTGAAAAGATTAATAACCCAAAAAATTAGTGCAAAGAGTAAATATCTAAACTATGAATGCAAATGATACAAAATCAAAATAGCATCATAGAGTTAGTCTCCAAGAGAGTAATGCAAATGCTGGAAACAAAATAGCATTAAGAGGATGCAAAAACAAGAGATGCAAATACAAGCCAGGTAGCATGCTTATATAGGCTAAGAAGAGGGAGGAGGTGGCAACACCAACCAATGAGGAGAAACCATCTATCGAACTAAAGATAGCAAAGTATCTTCCCAAGATAGCTAATGGATGCTCACATGTAGGAAGGTGACACCTCACAACCATTCACCTAATAAGACATGTTTTATTAACCTAAGCAAGATTATTAAAAGTGTAGGAAAAACTTATCAAAATAGGAAAAATAAAAAATTACACTAACACCCCCCCATAAGCGAAGCTTAGGTGGATGTAGAAATGGGTCCCGGCAAGTCAAGCCTGATGAGGTACCCATGTACATAAAATTCCCCCAAAAGAGAGAGAAAAGAGACTCCCCAAAGAAAATTAGGACTCCAAGTGAGAGGAAGAGGCCCCCCCAAAAGATGAAGCATCCTGCACCTCCAGCAAAGCTTGCAAATTTTGTCCGGTTGATCCACTTACATCGAACAAGTTTTCTTCCCTTAGGAAAAGGGACAAGATCCCAAGTGTGGTTCCTCATCAAGGAACTATACTCTTCCTGAATAGCTGTATCCCACTCAGAAATACTAGAAGCCTCATGAAAGGACTGTGGATTTGAGGTAGTAGCAATGAAGATATGTAGAGCATCTTGGAATTGTAAATGAGTCTGCTTGGTGTCTGATGGATCCCCAACCCAATCACTTGCAAACTGCAAGGTCTGTTTAGCCCAAAGTGGACTAAAAGATGGAGAATCTAGAGGAGAATCATCAACCTATGAATAATGACTAGGAGAGGAAGGAGGTGAGTCCTTTGAATCACTCTCTGTATCAAAAGTGGAGGTAGAAGACTGCTCAAGTGAATCTGACCCATCATGTAATCCAAGTGACTCCAATGTCAAAGTAGAAGGCAACCCTGTGACCATGCTCTGTTGGTTAAGCTGATGCAAGTAGTGGAAGTTAAGATGGCCAAACTGCTCATGCCATAATCTGTTCACATCATTAGAGTGAATGAGTGAAATAGTCAAAGGAGGATCAGGAACAAAGTGAGAAAACATATAGAGTCGTGACTGATGATCTGCTCTCCCAACTGCAACTGCAGAATCATTGTGCAATTCACATATCTCCACTGAATCAGAAGTGAACTCAACCCGCTTGCTTGAACCTGTGTGAGTGATCTGGTATACTGATAGGAGATTAGTTGACAATGAGGGTACACAAGGAACATCATGGAATGTGCCAACCCCCACATCAACAGACCCTCTCCCACACACCTCAACAGGAGTGTTATCACCCATCAAAATAGAAGGCATAGTACATGGCTCCAAGGATGCAAGTTCTTCCTTAGATGAAGCCATGTGGTGTGAAGCACCTGAATCAAGAACCCAAGTGGATGGTGAGGAAGCAACTGCAAAAAGGGCCTTGCCCTTTCCTTTCCCCTTGTTGTTTTCTTTTTCTTTGTTAGACCCTTCATTAGAACTTTGTTTGATAGACTCAGGAACACTGATATTATTCTTCTCAAGAATGTATGTCAAGTGATCAAGTTGTTTCTGCAAACATTTATGTTCATCATGACCAAGTCTTTTACAATAGGCACATTTGACCTTTTCTTTCTTATGCTTATTGCCCTTGGAAGATGGTGTATCAATAGTTGCTTTTGAAGAAATCGATATTTGATCCTTCTTCTCCTCGCTATTCTTTTGTTTCTTATCCTTACTATTTTTGTTACTACTTTGTCCTTGTTGTTCTTTTGTGCCTTGGTTGGTAGCCAAGGCATGTGACTTAGAGGACTTAAGAATGCCCATCTGGATTAGCTTGTCCTGTTCTCGAGTGAGATTGATAGCAAAATCATCTAAAGATGGCATGGTGAATTGAGTACCAAGTGCACCCTTAGTAGCATAGAAGGTAGAGACAAACACAGAATATTCTGAACTTAGCTTAGAGAGAATACTCAGAATCAGTTGTTCATCTTTCTTTTCAATTCCACATTGTTTTAACTGTAGCCTTAGTGATTTCAATTTGGTGAAGAAATCTTGGATTGTGTTGAAATTGCCTAGACTCAAACTAATTAATTCATTTTCCAACATATGACCTCTCATTGAATCTTGTGTGCTAAATAGTGTTTCTAGCTTTGTCCATACTTCATTTGGTGTATCCAAAGACTCAATGTGAAATAGAAAGTCAGGAGAAATAGACAAACACAATGTTCCAAATGCCTCATAAAATTTGTTAAACCACTTAGGCTTATCTTCATCTTTAGCAGGTTCAGTTTCAAGTCCCATAGTTATCCTATTTAATCTAGCTTTCCTTAAGTGAATTTTCATTCGTGATTTCCACTCAAAGTAATTGTATGGAGTTAGGATGGTCATATTTGTTTGATCCATGATGAAGAAATGCTAGAAAGAAGAGAACCTAGCCACGACAATGCCCCCCCCCCCCCCCCCCCCTCTTTACTCAATCAAAGAACCCCCCCCCAAAGAAATATGATTTGGCACTTTATTTTAGTGCATTTACAACTACCACTAGAAAGAGATACTTAGTGGTCTTGATTTCAATGCATTACAAACCCTCATGAAGAGCATATGCTAAAAGTGAAACTGGGACACAATAATCAAAGAAACAAATAGCACCACTGTGATCTACTCAAAAAATCATGCACTTTCAAAAAAAGAATCGCCTCGATACGAGATCGTATGAGAAAGTTATGATCCTCCGAAGTTTCCAAAATGAGAACTGTGCACAGTCACGGCTGAGAATCTGCAATTTTTGAAGAATTCATGCATGAAAATCAAAAAACAACTCCGCTAGTGGATAGAGCACAAAAAAATAGCCAATTTCATAACAAGAATCATCAAAATCGGAGTCTGTATGAGCAAGAATGAGACATTTGAAAACTGCATTCAAATCTGCGACTACCAATGGAGAGGGATATGGCTGTAGCTTTGCATGCTCGATTCTGAAAAATATACAGCTTGCATGCAAAATCTAAAAGATACCCAGATGGTTTTTTGGGGCTGCAAACAAAACTCGAAAAGCGTTTTTCTTGCTGATGTACATAAGATGTTGTTGTAGTGTAAATCAGACGCCTTTAACAGTAAAAAATGGCTCCAAAAATCAAAAAATGACCCCAACAACCAAAATATGACATGCAAATGCTGGATTAGCTTCTTAAGTCCATCAATGGCATGCTGGAACCTGCAAAAATGATTGAAAACTCCAAATATGCAAGTTGGTTGTCAGATTTGAGATTGAAACCCCAGAGAAAAATTGTTTTTGTCAAAACTTTTTTGATTCTTAGGATCATCCAAAGATGCAAGAGAAGAGCATACTTCATTTTTCAAAAAATTGCAATAAAATTTATTTGCCCCCCCCCCGAATCTCTCAAATAAGGAAACTAAAATCTACTCTTGCACATAGAAAAGCTCTGATACCATGTTAGAATCTGAAAAGATTAATAACCCAGAAAACTAGTGCAAAGAGTAAATATCTAAACTATGAATGCAAATGATACAAAATCAAAATAGCATCATAGAGTTAGTCTCCAAGAGAGTAATGCAAATGCTAGAAGAAAAATAGCATTAAGAGGACGCAAAAACAAGAGATGCAAATACAAGCCAGGTAGCATGCTTATATAGGCTAAGAAGAGGGAGGAGGTGGCAACACCAACCAATGAGGAGCAACCATCTATCGGACTAAAGATAGCAAAGTATCTTCCCAAGATAGCTAATGGATGCTCACATATAGGAAGGTGACACCTCACAACCATTCACCTAATAAGACATGTTTTATTAACCTAAGCAAGATTATTAAAAGTGTAGGAAAAACTTATCAAAATAGGAAAAATAAAAAACTACACTAACACTGCAGTACCACTAGCATCATAGTCTACTTGAAACACCTTGTTAAAACCAAGAAGTACTAAAAAAAGCTACTCAATAACTTTCTATTTCAATATATTAAAACTCTTATCTACCCTTACAATCCACTTAAATTCTTTCCTATCCCCTCTTATTGTTTCAATCAAGGGTCCACAAATACTACTAAAACCTCTTATGAACTTTCTATAAAAAGAAACTAGCCAGTCTATGAAAATATCTTACCTCTTTTATACTTCCTAGAGTAGGCCATTCAAGGATAGGCTTCACTTTCTCTTGGTCCATTTTTAGGCCTTCTACGAAGACTACAAATCCTAGGTACACCAACTCCTTCTTTACAAAACTGCACTTCTTTATGTTTATCAACAAATTTTCTTCCCTTAACATATCAAATACCTTGTAAATATGGATTAAATGCTACTCCAATTTCTTACTAAAGATCAAAATATCATCTAGATAAACAATAACAAATTTACCCAAAAAATCCTTCACTACCTCATTCATGAGCCTCGTGAAAATGCTTGGTGGATTGGTTAGCCCAAAAGGCATTACTAACCACTCGTAAAGTCCTTCTTTTGTCTTCAAAGTAGTCTTCCACTCATCACCTCCTCTGATGTGAATCTAGTGGTACCCACTCTTTAGATCTATCTTTTTGAAATACTCATCTCTACTCAAACAGTCCATAATGTCATCCATTCTTGGCAGTGGAAATATGTACTTGATTGTGATCTTGTTGATAGAACCAAAATCTATGCAAATCCTCCATCCTCCATTCTTCTTTGGTACTAATATGGCTTGTATAGATCATGGTCTAAGAATCTCTTTAATCCACCCCTCTACAACAATTTGTGAACTTGTCTATTCAAATCTTTCTCATTGGAGGCAATCCATTAGTTACATTATTTGATACAATATCATAAAACTCTCCCAACATATCTGTATCTTTTACAGGTACCTCCTCTACTTCTTCTTTACTATCTTTTGGAATCATAGAAAAATAGATATGCTCATGCTTCATACCTTTGAGAAATTCTTTTCCATCAACAAAATATATTCCTACAACATTACATACCTTTTCTTCTTTCTCCTTCAATGGCTTCAACTAATGTTTCACTCCATCCTTGGTCAAATTATAGGTATTTGCTAGCCCATCATGTACAACATGCCTATCAAACTACCATGGCCTACCCAACAACATATGACATATGTCCATAGATATGATATCACAAATTACCTCATCTTGGTAGCTTCCAATCTTGAACTTCACTAAGAACTTCTCATTAACCATGACCTTATGGTCATCTTGCACCCAAGAAATATAGTATAGATGTAGGTGTTTCTATCTCTTTAGCTTTAACTTGGTGACAATCATTTCTGACACTAGATTGTTTGTACTTCCACCATCAATGATCACATCACAACACTTATCTTCACATCTACACCTTGTATGAAATAAGATCCTTCTTTGATTAGGTTCATTCTCACCACTTAGTAGGACTCTTCTATTAACTATTATTTATCCTCTTTCAACATCTTTAAAATGTGAGGATCTGACATCTTCATCAACATGTACAACTCTAACCTGGCCTTATGTTCTTTGATTTTTCCTTCCTTGGCATTGGAAACATTCAAACACTCGATGCCTTTCTTCTCTACAATGAAAACATTTCCTAAGAAAGCCTCCTTATCTAGATCCTTGTCCTTAGCCTCTTCCTCTCAGATCTCTATTGTTCTAATCATGGAAATGATTGGAATTATTTTCCCTTTGGTTTTGACTACTACTTTTGGCCTTGTCCTTTTCCTTTTAATCGTCATTATAGCCTCCATAAGATCATCTTCTAGATCTTCCACCGTGACCTGTTCCACTATTTTGTTGTCAAACTTCTTGTTCAATTCTTTTTCAACTCTTAGGGAAAATTGGTATGCCTCCTCAATACTATTTATCAAACTAGACACAACTTGTCCTAAATGCTTAGCCTTAACCCATAAGATAATAGGCCACTTTCTCCTTATTAGCTTCTACATGGCTAGTTCTAATGAGAACTTGATAGACGTTTTTGGTATACTCTTGAAAAAAAATTCTTGCTTGCTTCAACCCTTGCATTTTCTAAAAAGATCAAGCTCATAATCCATAGAAATGAATTGTCTCTTTAGTTTAGCTATCATTCATTCCCAACTAGTGATTTTGTCCTCTCCCTTTCTATTTCACTCTAACTAAACCTCCTTCCACCAAATCTTTGCATGTATATTCAGTTTTGCCTTCACAAACTTGACCCTATCAGGATCCTCAATATGTTCATACTCAAAGTACCCCTCCAGTTCATTGATCAAATTGATCAGCTCCCTTAGGTTAAGATTTCCTAAAAATGTGGGAACTTCAAGCTTAGGTCTTTTTCCAATCTTGGAGATGGCCCTAAAAAGCCTCTCTTCCTGTGGGTTTAGAACTCACTCTTCTTTGGCATTTTCTTCTACTTCATCCTCATCCTTGCTTTCATCTCTTATAGGAAGATTTATTCCTCTGCATAGTTGTTCCTCTAATGTTTGTGTTTGTCTTTGAAGGGCTAGGAAATTCTTAGGTGTAACACCTATAGCTCTTTTCTCAATGCTCTCTTCATGGAGGTATTTTTTGTACTTCTATTGAAAACCTAGTATAAACTACCTCACAATTGACAATTTTTCTACATGTTAGCTCAAACTATGGTCTTGTTGTGAATTTCCTCATAGTCAATGATCTATCCACACACTCAAGAAATAGATCTTTGATACCAATTGATGAAGGGTGCTCCTCTTAATACCATAAACACATAACAGAAACAAAGAAACAACAAAAAATGTGAGAACAAAATATGGACTTCTTATTTGCATCACAAATATAGAATTATAGTATAGACAAATACAATTTATAACCAACATGGTTGCCTTCATTATAGTAATCTGCAAGACTATGCTGTGAACTACCACCCAAAGCTTTCCTAGATAATGGCCAGGCCTTTATTAAATAGGAAATTTTATGCCACCCAAGTAAGTTCTAGACATTGAAACTTAATACCTAGGATTGGTGGACCCTAACAATACATATAGACTCAGCCAAATACATCTTTGACAATTATTTTAGATATTGTGAGTAGCTCAACTTTGGAAGGCCATAAATCATGAACCATTGCTCTGATTGGTTATTATAACCACTTTTTAGAAATTCTAGCTCCTCATCTACAAGCTTGGGACCATGCAAGCACACATCTGTCAAGTTTTTGAACCTCATTAGGGCACTCTAAAGCCTCTAGTAGTGAGGTTGAAGATTCTTCCATGAATTTGTCCATCGAATATTTGCAATAACTTCTCTGATACTTAAGTTGGAGCAATGAGATTTTTATGGTAGGCTTATAAGTCTAAAATGAACCTTCATGTATAAAATGAGAATATTTTGAGCTCTTGTGCAAGACTTACTAAAAATAGCAAGTTCCCATAAATAGTAACCACCCTGTCTACTAGTCCTTATTAAAATAGAAAATGCTAAAAAGAAAATATTTTATGGTGATGAAAGATTACTCTTACACCCAAGATGCTCTTGCATCAAGAAAATAACATGAACACAATACACACTAGGATTTAACATGGAAACCTAACTTGGAAAAATTCACCAATTGTTATGAGTTACTATTTTTTTCTCTTCTAAAGTGAGCCCTATTAGGAGCCTATATATGTGGAAATGTGATCTCCGATCTTCACATACACTTTGACTAGGTCATTATATGCAGAGTCATCCTGGAATAAACATGGAGTCATTTATCCAAGAGGCCTGACAATGCAACTTGTTGCCTTCTAACTAGAAGGATTATGCCTATATGCTCTCAAATTGAGGAGCCGGCAACCAGACCTTTCTAGAATGAGGGAGTTTTATGCAATTAATCTAGAAGATATGTAGTTTATTCTAATAAGAAGTAAAGGAAATTAAACTAAATGTATGCATATTTAATTTAAAATGATATCAAATGCTAAGACAAGTATGAAAGCTAGAACTTAAATGAGTAATCACTTTGATAGAAATTCAATAGAATTCAAATTCCAACCTCTGTAATGAGAAATTAGGAGTTTCTTATATTGAAATCCTAAAATCCATCAATGGTCAAGATTAATTGTGTTGAATAGTCAATATTAAAGAGAAGATTTTGAGAGTTCACTCAGAGCTTCCATTTTGGAACTAAAGAGAAGATTTTGAAGAGATTTTTTAATTTGATAAGATGAGATATGACCTCATTAAATGTATATTTCAATTAATTGAATAATCACATTCAATTAATTAACATAACCGCATTATTAAATTTAATAAATTTAATTCCTTAGTACATTAGCCTTAAGAGATCATTTTATTTAATTAAAATACAAGCACATTATATTTAAATTTAATTTAATAAATAGGTTTAATGTAGCTAATCCAAGTCAATACTTGAGAAATTAAATGAGTAATATGATTAATGCAGATTAGGGTTTCCTGCATTTGACAATTAAGTCAAGTAGAAAAAATCAAAACAACAATTACCTATTAAAATAGGACTTTAGGGTTGATCAAAATTGTCATAGCAACGAGCCAATTTTGGGGTATTACATTTTGCCCCTCTTTGAATGAATGTGTGAGTAGCATGTTCAATTCAAAGAAAATTAGAAAGCATGATGCACAGATCAAGAAATGAGATTGATTCTGCAATTTGATTATGCAAAAACTAATTAATAAGATTTTAAAGATTATCTCTAGGATGGAACTTAATCTTAAGGAATCCAGATAGAACACCTAGATACCAAAGTTGATAAGATTGGTATCAAAATTGATGATATAGAGACCAATTGATAAGCTTTTAAAGATTATCTCTAGAATAGAGCTTAATCTTAAGGGATCTAGATAGAATACCTAGATACCTAAGTTGAATAAGCTTTTAAAGATTATCTCCACAACGAAGCTTAATCTTAAGGGATCTAGATAGAAAACCTAGATACCTAAGTTGAATAAGCTTTTAAAGATTATCTCTAGAATAGAGCTTAATCTTAAGGGTTTTAGATAGAATGCCTAGATAGCTAAGTTGAATAAGTTTTTAAATATTATCTCTAGAATGAAGCTTAATCTTAAGGGATCCAGATAGAACACCTAGATACCTAAGTTGAATAAGCTTTAAAGATTATCTCTAGAATAGAGCTTAATCTTAAGGGATCTAGATAGAATACCTAGATACCTAAGTTGAATAAGCTTTTAAAGATTATCTCTAGAATAGAGCTTAATCTTAAGGGATCTAGATAGAACACCTAGATACCTAAGTTGAATAAACTTTTAAAGATTATCTCCAAAATAGAGCTTAATCTTAAGGGATCTAGATAGAAAACCTAGATATCTAAGTTGAATAATCTTTTAAGTATTATCTCAAGAATGGAGCTTAATCTTAAGGGATCTAGATAGAACACCTAGATACCTAAGCATAAAAGATAACAATATTTAATCATGAGTCATAGAATCATCTTCAGAATGAGGCTTGATCCTCAAGAGTCAAGGTTTAGACTATCCTGATACTTGTCCAACGAACTCTAACTAGAAATGTTATAAAGTTGGTTAACAGATCAAAAGATGAGATAGATGACAAAGATGCCAAATAGGGGGGAAGAAAATGCCCCAAGTAATGATTATTCAGATCAATTTGAAATTTAGATTCAATGATGTAAACATCCTACCGCCTTAGAGTGAACTCGAAAGATGATACACCAGAAATATGATGTGAAGTATATTGAGAGATATAGAAGAAATTGAAGAGTTAACAGAATATAGTAGAGATTAGAATGATTAGAAGAAAATCCAGAGTCAATTTAGCATAATTTCAAGGTCTAGAAGACCAAGTTTGACCAAAAGTTGACCAAATTTGACCATAGTTGACTTGAGTTAATTTTTAAAATTTGAAGGATTTTGAGTTGAAAAGGTTCTGAGAGTCACAATGTATCAAAAAAATTTGGACTGCACAAGCATTTGATCCCGTCGGTCCCAAAATTTTAAAATGCATTTTGAGCTACTTAAGTGTGTTAGATTTTGAATTTGATCTTGAAGATGGATTTAGAGCAATCAAAATAGCCAAAGGGGTGGTTTTCATGCAAATCAGAGCACTTTGGAAAATTAGGTCAAAACCTATATAAGGGCTCAAAGGGTCATTTTAAAATCATTTGTGCATTTTGTCTTTAGTGAAGAAGAGAGCTCTGAGGTGAGAATGGCAATTCTCATGCGTACGCATCATTTTGAGCACTCCTGATGACACAACTGGCTGGCAGACTACGGACCTCTAATGAGTACTTGATAATCCCACTTCACATTTAATTTTTCACGCATTTCAAGTCATATTGAGCACATTTTAAAGGTTTTTCAACTTAAGTCTATCAATTCTCATGTGAGGGTTTCGTTCCTCACATGGACCTAACCAGTCTTCACGTGAAGATACACCACACTGGTGTTTCTTCATGTGGGCTAGTAAGGATTGTCATCTGCAAAATACCCACTTCTCACATGAGATGCATGGGATAGTGGTCATTTCTCACACAATTTCTTCTTTTTTATCACACGAGAACATGCTTTCTCACGTGAAGATGTGAAATATCATGTGAGAAGGCACTTTCTCACATGAAAAATTAGTGTCTCCTTTAGCATTTTGAGTTCAATTTTGTGACATTTTGTTGGATTTTTATGGAGCGACAAACCTTTTTACTATTGTCATTAGTCATGTTTGTAGGTTTTCTTTGATGATATCTTATTCAGGTCCCACTATCTACCTTATGGAGCTCTATTGCAAAGTTTGGATGATGTTGACATAGTACATATTGATAGATTAGGATTATCATATCTATGTCAAATCCAAATAGTGCTAGCGATTCATGACTTCTTGACCACATTGGTGGAGCATTTCCATTCTAAGATAAACACCTTCCACCTACCATAGGGAGAGATGACCATCACCCCTAAGGATATTTATAGGATTCTATGCATATCATTCCATGGGTTGTAGGTGGTCTATGACACAGTGCTGAGAGTAGGTATGCAGTCACTGCGAGTCATCTTCCAGTAAGAGTTGGCTATAGGGTGAGCCATCACATGGGATGAGCTTTTCTACACATATGAATGAACACATAGATTAGCTTCAGTCTTGGATATCTTCATTAGTTGCTTCTTAGTGCCAAATAGAGGGCAACATGAGTTGGAGTGTGGTTGGGGTGTGATGTTGTAGAGGATGCTTGATGCTCCTGAGGGGTTTGGGTGGGGATAGTGCATTCTTGCCCATATGTTCCATGAGACGTATGAGATTTTTTACCATGGGAGGAGGAGCATGGTTGTTGGGGTATATATTCTACAGATCTAGGCATGGGAGCACCTGCCAATTGTGAGGCCCATTTTTGAGGATGCATGAGAGCCCATGGAGCCATATATATGCAGATATAAGGGCCAGTTTACCTAGACAGGTCTGGGGAAGACTAAGCACTAGAGTGCACATCTCAATGACCTATTATCTATCTTATAGTAGCCCTAGAGAGAGACTAGGGACTAGGATGATGCTTCTTAGGAGTTGAGCTAGATGTTTGCATCATGATCACTGATAAGCCAAACTACATGGATTATTGAGAGATTTCCCATCACTCATGTATGGTGAAAATACGGGTAGCCACATGACATCAGTCAGGTATATTTCTCATATGCCTAGATAGCCAGAGATTTGGAGTGAGGGTGGTCAGCTAGGTTGGACCGAGGGAGGTCAATGATCAATGTACACAACCTAGTTATGAAACAATGGGACTATTTGCTAGCTCTAGTAGATGCTAGGATGATGCCTACCTACCAGGCATATTTTTTCAGCCATCCCTTCCCATGGTTCATAGACCCATTAGGGATAGTAGCTCTTGAGCCATAGATAGCTCGATAGGTACCATTAAAGGGACCAGCACAGTAGCTAACATAGCAGTCAACATAGAAACCACCACAAGGAGTACCAGAGTAGGTGAGACACTAGGTTAGGAACGTATATATTCCCCCTGATAGATGGGGTTATATCTAGGTGTTGGTGGTAGTGGGATAGAGCAGGGTCAGTGGGAGAGTCTATGCATAGAGGATCAAGCATCGGCTAAGTAGTAGGCTAAGCATTTAGATGAGGAAATGTAGGACTAGCCTATTGTCGGGCCCTAGGATGCATTGAGGAGGGAAAAAGAGAAAATTTGGTAGGCTTCTTAATAACTAGGGGAGCTGTAGATAAAGGTGGCCATACAAGACATGAGGATAGTCGAGTCGAATTGTGAGCTCCTTAGACTATAAGAGAAAGTATAGGTAGCTAAGTGGAGAGTATAGGAGCAAGTATAGGTAGCTAAGTGGAGAGTAGATCTACTACAAGATGAGGTCTAATTATAGGTGGCCTAAGTAGCCTATTATTTTTTAGCTTAATCTATAGTGGTGCTCGATGAGGCTCAGTAGGTACGCAAATTCTCATAGTATGCTCAAGATTTAGGAGGTGTGCACCCACTAGCTAGTCCAGATATGTCACTGACTCCTCCTTCTTCTCATCTCAGAGGTGAGGGTGTTGGGGAGAGCTAGACTTGATTTTTTTCTTTGATTTTTTGATCTAGCTATGTATTGATTGGTGTGCCAACATCATTTTGTATCATTTTTTGATCAACAGTGCTCGAGTAGTGCTCATTTTTGTACTAACATACTCTTTGATACTGATATATACATATGAGATTTTGAGTTAAGTATCATGTGTACATGTCATTGTCATTGTCTATCTTTTAATTTGATGTACATGAGATGTTTATGTTGTGATTATGAGATGCAAAACATGATGTGATGTATGGATGCATAGTTGATTTGATTTGTAAATGTAGTATAGATGAAATGAATTATGAACTTATGAATGAAATGAACATGTTAATGGACTAACACCTCATGTAGTGTTTCATGCTTTTGCTTGATAATGACAAGTATCACATTGAGGAGCACAAGAGGATAAACTAAAGAACCAAATTCTTGTGCAACTATGAAGAATCATAATACTTTGAAGAGACCAATAATCCCTCATCACAAAATACTAAAGTAGATTTGCAATCAAATCATGTGTATAGCCAAGTGATGTATGCAATGCCAACCTATGCTAGATGCAACCCTAGGTTTGGTTATCAAGCTTCAACAATTATCATCAGTGAGCATATAGAAAAACCCTATATGTCATACAATTCCCACTAACATTGCAATAATGGAAATATGAATAAGACATCTTTTCTAGTTTTTTCAAGATGAAATGTAAGCATTCGAGGCACAAGAAGCTAGAATGACCAGAACATTTATCCCTTTTAATGTAGCAAGTTAACATAAGCATCAAAGCATAAATGTCAGGATGACCAAAATGTTGCTTGTGTGTAGACACACCTAACACATGAGAGATCCTTCTTATGCTAAGTAATCAGTAAGTATTCTATCCACAATGACCCTTGCATTCATAACCTAAGACAGAAGTGTGCTAGATATACTCGTAGTGACCCATACATTCACTTAGCAAGACAAGTATAAGTATTTATTATATCATGAAGAGTTCAGTCCAACAAGCAAGGAGAAGAACCAATTTTATTAATGTGTCCATATAAAAGGAGTTGAGGTACACACAACCATCCAATACAAGATGGAGGTTCTTATAGTGGACACTCCTCTTATATGGAAGCAAAGAAAGCAAAGAAAAGATCATACCCATAGTCATTATTTCTCTAGTAAAAAATGACATAAAGTGGCTCAAGGAGACATGATGAAGTGAAAGAAAAACAAACCAAGAAAAGCTCAGTATATCCCAAACAAGTATATAATTTTAAGCTTTTGTATTATAGGATTGATATCAAGTGTCAATGTCTAGACTACGGATGAAAGAAATCTCTTCAGTAGGGTGATGATAGTAGATAGATGCAGTCAGAATGACTAGTGACTAAAGTCAAAGAGGAATCTTCAATGTCAAGAACTTGAGTAGAACTAAGTGATAGTAGACAAACACAGTCAGAATGACTGGTGACTAATGCAACAGAGATCTTCTGTGAAAGGAATATTGAAGAGTGATATAAGTGATAGTAGGTAGACATAGCTCAAATAACTGGTGATTGTCAAAAAAGAGATTCTATGAGGAGAAATTCAACAAAGAGTGACAGTAGGTAGACATAGTTAGAACAACCCGTGACTGTCGCAAAAGAGATTCTATGAGAAGTATCTCAAAAGGGAGTGACAGTAGTGATAGTAGGTAGTTGCAGTTAGAATAACTAGTGACTATCATGACAAAGATTATATGATGCTAAAGGGAAATGCCGTCAAGTTGTAATAAGATTCAATCCAAGGAAACATGAGTGAAGGAAACTAAAGCAAGAAAGCAACTATACAGGAAGCCAGAAGATGCATTACAAGATGGATCATTGGGAACAAGAGGTGCCTATTTACTAGGTTTTCACCTTCTTGGTGGAACATTCTTTTTTTTTTCGCTAACATGATGCCTATTTCTAGGTTTTCATCAATGACACTTTTCTTTTTTTTTAACTTTTTTGTATTTTTTGTTTTTTGATTTTTTTGGTATTTTGAAATTTTTCAATTTTTTTGTATTACCAAGGGACCCATTGCTAGACTTTCACTAGGGTAATGATTTTTTTAGGACTTTTTGCAATTTTAAAATATTTTTCAAGACATTTAGATATGAATAGAGAGCCTCTAAGATCAGATTAGGTATAGAGTTGTTTCAAGTGGAGAGTGTTGATGGGTTCCTTGAGCACTTCTCCCTCAACTATAGAAAGTTGGTAAGCACCAGATCTGAACACTGTAGTGACTATGTAAGGACCAAGCCAATTTGGTTTGAACTTCCCTTTTTGGACCCATTGTTATTGATTCTTAGGATTTTCTCTCAGGATGAGATCACCTAGTTGGAAGTCACGTGGTTTAACTTTCTTATTGTAGCTTCTAAACATACGCTACCGATAAGCTCACAGATGATTGCATGCCACTTGTCAACATTCATCTAGTAACACTAGCTCTTGAAGCCAAGATATTCTATAAAATTCATTTGTGATGAGGCCCTTTACATATATTCTTGGAGTAGGAATCTCAACCTCTATTCGAAGCATAGCATCTACTCCATAGACCAAAGAAAAGGGCATTGTACCCATAGGAGTTCAAATACTTGTCCTATATACCCACAAAGCTGAATTGATCTAGAGGTGCCAACCTCTCCTAGATTTGTTGACTATGTGATGGAGGATCTTGAGTATCACCTTGTATGATGCCTTTGCTTGACCATTACCATAGGGGTAATAGATAGAAGACCAGTGTTGCATGATTTTGAATCTTTTGCATAGCTCCTTGAGGTATTTGTTTTTAAACTAACCTCCATTATCAGTAATGATGGAGGATGGTACACCATACCTATATATGATGTAGTTTTTGATAAAAAGAGATATAGTTTTCCCATTTTCTATTAAGAGAGGTACTACCTCTACCCACTTCATGAAGTAGTCTATAGTGGTAATAATGAACTTATGTCCATTAGAAGAAGATGGGTGAATTTGACCCACAAGATCGAAGGCCCATTATTGAAATGGCCACAATGTAGTAGATGGAATCAACTCCCTGGCTAGAGCATGAATAGGATTCCCATAGAGCTGGCCTATTTTTAGGACTTGGCATACTTGGTTTCCTATTGCTCCATATTTGGCCAATAGTAACTAGCTTTAATAAGTTTGCAAGCTAGTGTTAAGTCATTTGAGTGAGATCCACAAATGCCCTTGTGAACATCAATTAATGCATGTTTGGACACTTTAGGTTCTAGACACCTAAGAGTGTTCTATCAAGAAATCTCCTAAACAAGTCACTAATAATAATGACATACCATGAAGCATTACGGATAAAGTGACATTTTTCATTCTGGGTTAGACCATCTAGAATGGTTGGGTCATGTAAATAGAAGTAGATGTCGTGGTAGTTAAATGAGTCTTGTTCTACAATAGAATAGATCATCCTAAAATCAGGGGTATCATAGGTAGGGTAGAGTAACACTTCCACTAGGAACTCATGTTGAAGATCATTCTTTGGCATCTATAGTAAGGAAGCCTGAGTAGCCATGGCATCAACCACTTTATTATCTACTCGAGGAATTTGTTGGAAGGTGATGTAAGAAAAATATTTCTTCATGTCATCAACCATGCACTTGTAAGGGATCAATTTCTCATCCTTTGTCTAATATACATCATTAACTTAGTTGATTATGATATGAGAGTCCCTGAAGATGTTTAACTGATCCACTCTCCATTTGGTTGCAATCTTGATGCCATTAATCAAAGCCTTGTATTTTGCAATGTTGTTTGTGCAAGGAAACAGAATCTTGTATACCTTAGGCAATGAATATCTCTATGGTGTTACAAAGAGTAACCCAACACTGGATCCCTATTGTGTGAAGGACCCATCGAAGAACATCACCCATGTTTGGTGTGTGAGCATTGGAATTGACTCATCCAAAAAAAAAATGTTTACTGGGAGAAGACTCTACATCATTGCATTTGCTAGCTGATCTACAATCACTTGTCCCTTGATAGCTTTTCATTCAACATATTGAATGTCAAACTCATTGAGTATCATGACCCACTTAGCCAATCTTCTTGTTAGAGCTACCTTGTTGAACAAGTACTTTAGTAGATCAATTTTAGCCACTAGTCATGTAGTGTGAGAAAGCATGTAGTGTCTCAACTTTTGGGAGCAAAGACAACTACCAAGAAAGCTTTCTAAATGAGATTGTAATTCATCTCGTAAGAGATCAACATGTGACTCAAATAGTTAAAAGCTCTTTCCTTGTTATTTTCATCCTCTTGAGCTAATAAGATACCTAGACATGTTTTAGTTGCTAAGATGTAAAAAATTAGAGGCTTCCCATAGATAAGAGGCACCAAGATTGGAAAATTAGCAAGATATTGATTTATCTATGTCAAGCTTTGCTCGCAATCCTGACTCTAGTTATATTTCACACCCTTATATAAATTATTTGTAAAAGGTTGTGATCTATCTGCCAGTTGTGATATGAACCTATGAATAGATTGGAGTCTTCCTTGTAAACCTCTCATGTGACTGATATTATTGGGTGGAGTCATATCCATAATTTCTTGAACTTTCTCTAGATCCACCTTAATTCCTTTTGCAGACACAATATATCCCAGTAGTTTTCCTGATGTGATGTAAAATGTGCACTTCTTGGGATTAAGCGTAAGACTGAATTTTTCCATACAATCTAGGATAGGTCCAAAATCTTGCAAATGAGTATTGTGTTTTGCACTCTTGACCAAGGTATCATCCATGTAGTCCTCCAAGGTCTTATGCATCATATCATGGAAAATTGTAGGGACTACTCTGTGATAGGTAGCACTAGCATTTTTCAAGACAAATGGAATTACATTCCAATAGAAGGTTCCCCATGCACATGTAAAAGTAGTCTTTTTTTAATCTTCTAGTGCAATTTTGATCATATTATAACTAGAAAATCTATCCATGAGTGAGTACATCTCATATCCTATTGTCATGTCTACTATCATATCAATGTTGGGTAGTGGAAAATCATCCTTAGGACATGTTAAGTTGAGATCATGGAAGTTAGTAAAAACACTGATAGATTTGTCATTCTTGGAGACTAGAACAATGTTGGATATCCATTTAGTCTAATCAATAGCATGAATGAAACCAACTTTAAGAAGCTTCTCTAGTTTAGCTTTGATAAGCAATGCAACATGAGAATGCATTTTTTGAAGTTTTTGTTTAACTAGTTTAATGCCTTGTGTGAAGGAAAAATGATGCATAATGAGATTAGGATCTTTTCCTAGCATGTCAGAATATGTCCACACATCTTCTTCTCTTAGAAAAAGGCAATGAATTCCTCTTTTTCTTCTGGAGATAGTGACTATGCTAGATTTATTATGTGGAGACACTCTTATGTGCCTAATTTGATCGACTATGTTGGCTCTATCAACACTGATGATCTCTCCTAAAAATGACTAGGAAGTGTATCATATATCTCATCTACAGGTGCCTTAGAGAGGTTTTCACCGTTGGATGCATCTTTTATTTTTACTTTTTTAGGTTCTGACACTACCACATAATCATTTTCACCATCACACCTTCTTTTTTTTTTTTTAAATTGTATGACTGAGATATTTGATGTCAGCTTCAGTTATGTTGATGCTTTTCTCATTGGTGAAAGATGTTACTAGTTTGATAATGTTCAAGTAGCAGGCAAGAGCATAGTCATTCTGGAATGTGGAGACTTCACTAGAGTTATTTGAATTCTAGTCTATAAGCTTAGGATATGTGAGTGAAAGAGAAGTGGTAGGTTCAATTGTTTTTACAATATAATTATTAAATTCTTGGATGAGAAATTTGAGACCTAGAGTGGCTTCGTCCACAAGTGTGTTTGAATTCCTTATAGTACTAATGTCATCAACTGAAGGTTTGAGGACACTAGTTAGATTGGACCTGTCCAACCTAACCCTAGATGCTTCACCCACTTGAGTTGGTTTTTATAGACATGAACTTGGTCAATGTCTTTATCTATAGTTGCTTTTGAAAGGGAGTCAAATTCATATTCCTTAGAATTAGTATTGCATGGCAATAGGTTGTAGAATTCACAAATAGTGATTGTGACATACTCTCCTTCCTCGTCTGGATTTTTACACATGTACTTAACATGTAACACCTAACAAGACACTCCCTATTCTAAATGGACATGGTTTGAATCAGTATTGTCCTCAAAATAATCACTAGTACCATCCATAATGTTGACATCTGGCATAAAGTCATTTGGCTCAACAAAGAATTTATCAAGAATATGAGGAATAAGATAAGTATAAGGATCCTCATCATTAGTATTATCTTCGTGAGTATTAGACTTAGCTTGTGACTCATTTCTAGATGAACTCTTAGGCGTTGGTATGAATTTGTTAACCCCTAAACGGAAGGGAACCTTCTTAAAGCCTAGACCAAATGTATCTCTATTTCTTTGAGCTATTGTTTTGACAGGATCAACTAGACTACTGTTACTGCATCCAATAGGAGTAGTTCCCTTGTAGCCAAAGTGCTTCATGAGTCTAAGACCAAGGCCATATATCTCAGGAGTGATCTCACAAGCTTGTTCTATAAGGTTAACTAGATTCTACTTTTTGTAAAGCCATGTAGCAATGGCTCTATTTTCACTTTCATCCTCTAAGGGGATTGTAGCCTTGACAAAAGTGCCATTATACTTGGTTTGAGGTGTCAACACAAATGGCTTATTTGCCTCAGATGGTCTCCCATAATGACAAGGAGACTTAGGAAGAGATGTTAATGACAACACTAGTTCGATGTGGTATTCACCCATTCTAGTTTCTTTCAGCTTTAATGACCACTCAATTTTCTTTAACTTGTTATCATGATAATTAGAAAATTCCCTATTAGCAGGTATACAATTCTTAGTAGCCTTCAGCATATTGTAGGTATAGCTAGTATTTGTAGGGATAGTGACTTAAAAGCCATGAAATAGGAATTTTATGCATTGATGGTATGTGGATGGCACAATGCGCATCTCATGTATCCATGGCCTTCCTAGTAGAATATTGTAAGCTAAGGAAATGTTGAGGACCTAACTAGTGACATCCCTTTCTATAGGACTAATGTGGAGGGCAACACCACAAGACCTAGAGACTTTTTCTTGACTTCATCATATGCTTTGATTGTGATCTTACAATGAGGATCAATAGAATCCTTAGAATAATGTAATTGTCTAAGTAGAGCAGTGGAGACAATGTTTAGCCTAGCTTGATTATCAATGAGTACTTGATGGACACATGTCTGATGTATCATGACCTCAACATGTAGAGGTTGATTGTGTGGATGACTCAATGAATTATCATTCTCTTCAAAGAAGGACATATAATAAGGTGAGATCAGATGACCTACCAAAGATTGAAATCACTGAAGATTAAGATCTTGAGGAACATTTGTCTTAGTGAGGGCTTTGTCAAGAATTTGCCTATGGGTAGAAAAGATTTTAAGTAGCTCAAAGATTTTGATTTGAGAATTAGTTCATTTTAATTGATTGAGAACATAGTAACTAGTGAATGCTCAATTAGTTGCAAGTTTTATCTTTGTGTTATTCAAGATCAAGATTAGAAAGTGTAGGGCCTTTGAATACCAACTTGGCATGACAATGTGTAATAGTGTTGGTACAATATTGTAAAGATGTATTATCAATTGTGTGGGAAGTAGGACCCTTCAAGATGAATTTTGTCTTGGTTTTATTTTTATCTTTCCTACCCTTGATGGTAATAATGTCATAGTACTCACAATCCATAGGTTCAACCATGTTGATCCCATTGTTTTCATTAGAGTATGTATAGTTGACCTTGTTGTTAGATTTTGGTTTTGACCTCTCTATTTTTTCATAAGATAGGAAGGGCTCCTTGAAAGCCTTGTGATCTGAGTTCTTGCCATGTTTGTCTACCACAATATCACCATCATCGATCATGTCTTGGAATTTATGACATAGGTTCATGTAGTTGTTAATTTTGTGTCCCTTATTTTGGTGGTACTCGTAGAATGTGATTTTGTTCCACCATGGTGGGAAATGTTGTGGATAATAAGGGAAAGAGTTATCCAATGGTGAAATGAACTTATTTTGTAGCAAGGTCTTGTAATCCACATCCAAAGGTTCACCCAAAGGTGTATACTCTCATTTAGGGCATGCAGCCCATGAGTTTCTCAGTCTATTTCTGGATGTCTTATTGTTAGGAGGAGGTTTCTCAGTATTCTTGGTTGTGTTCAGACTATCTATGAGATTAAAGGATGCCTTAGAGGAGTTAGGAATGATGTTGTCAACAACCCCATCATGTACAATTTTTTGGTTCTTGTTGACGTACTTGGGTTTGTCTTTGTTAGAGGTGGTTCTTGATTTATGTCCTTCTAAAGGGTAAGTTCAACCTTATTGACCATGAATTCCTCTATGTCGATAGCTTGTGTGACCATGTTCTTGAAGGTGCATGGACCTTGAAGTTGAACTCTATACCCAAAATCGGGTAGGAGATTATTAGTGAAGATGTCAAGCTTTTCCATTTCAAGAATCTTGCATGAATATTTGGTATAAAGTTGTCTCCACCTCTGAAGGAATGTGAGGAAAGGTTCCCCAACCTTCTACTTAAGATTACACAAATCTTGGATGTTAATAGGGTGTTGAATGTTATGAGAATACTTCTATGTTATGAGAATACTGCCAGACAAATAAGTTGGCCATTTCATCAAACGTTTTGATACTAGAAGGCAAGTGTGAAAATCACTCCATAGCTTGACCACCTAGACTTCTTGGGAATAAGCACATGAGATATGTCTGCTTATACATAAATTCCATAGACAAGGCACTGAATTCCTAGAAATGATCTTGGGGATTGGTAGTTCCAAATTTTTATCATACTTAGGTAACTCTACTCCTCTTGGAAAATGAGGCATGTCTATGCTCTTGTCAAATGGAAATGGACAAAGAGTGTCTAAGGTGTATGTTTTCATGGGCTTGTCTTTATCACACATCATCTAAGCTAGTTGGTCTTGCATGATTTTTAGTTGTTTTTGGAGTTTGGAAGTCTCAGTTTTCTCTTTGTGCATAATGATATTTTCCTCATTGAAATGATGGGGTAGCTTAGCTCCCTCTTGGGAAAGTTTGAGAAAATATTTTTCTTTCTCTTCATTGAGCAGGATTTCCATGACCTTTTGAAATTTTTTGTCTTTATGACACTTTTCTATGTGTTCAAGAAGTATTTCCACCTCTTCCTGCTCTCATTAGTGTAATGGTCTTTTTCTTTGTCATTCCCAGGTTGATCTTGGTTTCTATTGTGATTACCATGTTCAAGTTCATAATAAGCCATTGTAGGAACATGTTCAATTTTAGTATGTTGTGATTGGAAAGGTCCTTTGAAAAAGAATTCAAATGTATTCTTTGGAGATGTAGGACCTTTTGCTAGTTTCAGGATCCTCTTGATACAGGGGGTTCCTAGTTTGTTGTAAGTTTATGGAGAATGTTCGTTGGACTCAAGGTGATCTAATAGGTGAAGGGAATCGTGAAGATTCCTCACTAGATGAACTAGACACAGGTTGTGTATAAAATGGAAGGTGACTTCTACCATGATTATGACCCCTAGCTTGACCTTGCCTAAGTTTAAGGGGATAAAACAAGTTTCCACTTCTTGTTGTGATAGTCATAGACAAGGACAAGAAGAAAAGACCAAGACAATGATCACAAACCAAAATATAGTCTCAAAAAGCAAGAGAAGAGTGTTGTATACTAAGGTATGAGTAGTCTAAGTGAAGGCTAGAAAAACCAAAGATTATGACTATCATGACATGAAGTATAATGAACACTAGAGGATGAGAACAAGATAACTAAGAGAGTATAGATCATGAGTCCTCAGCTAAGCAAGATGCTACTATTTCAAACTATTTAGAGATAGAGAAGAGGTAAACTTGATTGCAGGAAACAAACTAGACACAAAGTGTAGATAGCTTTGACAAACCAACTTGATAGTTTTGACTCAAGATCCCACAAGAAGATTCTCTAGTATAAAAATGAGAAAGTACATAGGACTAGGTGAAGACTCTAAAAAATAATTTAAACTTGTGCAAAGAGTTACACAGACCCGCACAAAGACATGCTAGGATAGTAGGATAAGACTACAAGATCTCATGTAGAGATTTGTAGCTTGTGCAAAAACTTGGACAGGACTGTACGAAGAAATGACAAGCCAAAAGGTACTCACACAAAATTTTGAAGACTATGCATGAAAATGGAGATCAGACTGACAACTAAAAACTTGGATTTTGAAGAGAATTTGAAAATTTTAGACTATTCTAGACAAATTGTTGGATAATTTTGGTAGATTTTAGCCAAATAGAAAGGTTGGCTTTCAAGTTGTTAATAATGTTTGGTGTTTAAACAAGACAAGTGTTTTCAAAGATACATGGGAAGCAAGCAATAGTTGAATACAATCCAACTAAGGACAAAGAAACTCAGAGGGATGGGGGAGTCTTGACTTTCAATTTGTTTAGATAGGTTTGGACATGTTTAAGACTCAATAACAAATATGCTTTATCCCTAAAAACTGAAAAATTGTAGAGAAAGCAAAGCCTTTGTCCCACAACCTATGTGCATGTGTGCACCTCACACAGAGTATCACCCCCTAGAGGGCACCCATGTTTTTGGTGTATTCAAATGATTTTATAACATATATGTTGAATGAACACCCTTGTGGTAGGGGTCAAGTGTCTATACCACCTTCCAACACCCAGTAGCATGCCTATGGTGAGTTCTATAGGAGAGATTCTTCCCCCTCCTTGCACAACGATTATGCCCCCTTATGAAGGTGAACTAAGTAGCCTCTAAGTAAAAGTTTTCACTTGGCTTCCGCTTTTTTTAATTCTTGGTGGCTCCACAAGAAAAATTGATACTAGTAGCCCACACAGACGTCTAAAAGTTCACACACTTTCTTACCAAGATTGGTGCCAACGCAGACCTATGCAATAGATAGAGCCTCCCCTTGATATGCGATATCAAGAATGAAGGAGAGTAAATTAATATGGCTTTGGAGTCTTTCACTCTATAAAGATTCTTTATTATAGTGAGTTACAATCTCTAGCAAAAGGAATGTGCTCACTTGGGTCATTCCTAGAGGTTGGATCACTCTAGCAGGCCCTCTTAAGGATTGACTCAAACTGGTGGTTTGGACCTAAGGGTCGATGTTTCTAATTTCCCTCAAGGGGAAAGAGCATACTCTTCTACCTTATTACCTCACCCAAATACACTAAACATGTTAATCACTAACTTAGCTTAATCAATCTAGACTTATCCTTTCTAAAGATTTTCATCCCCTAAAAGGAAATCATCATCCCATCATAGAAGAGGATTTGCACTAGAGAACCACTAAGTTGCTTGCCTCCCTTAGATGCCATCTTTTAGAGGCTTTTAGGTTTCTGGTTCACACTTGGTCATGACCTCCAAGTGGTGAAGAGCATGCTCCCATATTCCCTTGACTTGCACCCTATGAAGTTCACAAGCCCTAATTAGACTATGTTTGGAAAGTAGGAAGAAAGATAGAATGTTTTATGTGGGTTTTAAAATTGGTCTTTGACAATTGTATCTTTGATAGCATCCTGTAAACACACAGTCTGTTCATGTTTGGAAAGTTTGTATAAAAGGAATCTTCATCAAAATGTCTTATAGATAACTATTATGCTGCAAAAAATTAGAAAATTGAAATAAAGATGCTTTAGAGACCATGCATAAATGAAATGAAATGATAAATAGCATTAAAAATCTGCACTTTTAAACATGTTGCAAGATCTCATGTGAACTTTTACACAAATCCATGTGAACTCTTACATAGACCTACATGAGAAAATGATGTGTTGCATGAGAAACCATGCAATGTGGTACTTTTTCAAATGATAAAGTGTAGAGAAGTAGGTGAAACCCTCAAATCTTCATGAAAAAATGAGATTTTTTGCACAAAAATCTAGAAATCTGTATGTATCGGTATGGCAGAAAGACAAAAAAATTAGAAAATAAGATAAATGAGGCTAGAAAACTTGTTTTTCTTGGCCCCATGGTGGGCACAAGAAATGTATATGTGGAAATGTGACCTCATATCTTCACATACACTTCAACATGGTCATTATATGTAGAGTCATCCTAGAATAAACATGGAGTTGTTTATCCAAGAGGCCCAACAATGTGATCAATTTCCTTCTAACTAGAAGGATTATCCCTATATGCTCTCAAACCGAGGAGCAGGAAACCAAACCTTTTAGAATGAAGGATTTTTATGCAAGTATATGCTTATGCAATTAATCTAGATGATATGTTGATTATTCTAATAAGAAGTAAAGGAAATTAAACTAAATGGATGCATATTTAATCTAAAATGATATCAAATGCTAAGCCAAGTATGAAAGCTAGAACTTAAATGAGTAATCACTTTGACAGAAATTTAATAGAATTCAAATTCCAACCTCTATAATGAGGAATTAGGAGTCTCTTATATAGACATCCTAAAATCCATCAACGGTCAAGATTAATTGGGATGAATGGTTTAGATTAAAGAGAAGATTTAGTTGAAATAGAAACTTCCTTGTGTAGGTGAAGTTAACTATTTTAGATCTGAGTGTGATGAGTAGTTAATTGAGCTTCACATGAGTGGGAGAACAAGTTAACTAAATTAATTCCAATTTGAGAGATAGTTCACTTAGAGTTTCCATTTTGGAATCAAAGAGAAGATTTTGAAGAGATTATTTAATTTAATAAGGTGAGATATGACCTCATTAAATGCATATTTCAATTAATTGAATAATCACATTCAATCAATTAAAGTAACCACATTATTAAATTAAATAAATTTAATTCCTTAGTATGTTAGCCTTAAGAGATAATTTAATTTAATTAAAGTATAAGCACTTTATATTTAAATTAAATCTAATCAATAGGTTTAATGTAGCTAATCTAAGTTAACACTTTAGAAATTAAATGAGTAATATGATTAATGTAGATTAGGGTTTCCTGCATTTTACACTTAAGTTAAATAGAAAAAAATTAGAACAAGAATTACTTATTAAAATATGACTTTAGGGTTGATCAAAATATATCAAAATTGGTTGTAATGGCAATGAGCCAATTTTGGGGTATTACAGAGCCAACCCTATCAAACGTTACAAAATAGAGTTTTACATGACCATGTTAAAGGATTTAGTTTACCATGTTAGGAGTGGCCTTTTTAGAGGTCTTTTACACTTCAATCTAGAAATGTCACCTTGTTAGAGGATTTGGCAAAGAGTGATTAAGATAACTATGTTAGGAGATGTAGTTCACTTCTCATATTATTAGAGAGTAATAATGATATGACCTAATTGCTTATGCAAATGTATTTGATAATTTTAGATCTTTGTTATTGCTTGAATACTTGATCCTCCTTGATCAAATTTTTTTTTGCAGCTCAGTCAACTCCTAGTTCATTTCCTTAATTTATCTTTTCAATCTCATGCTACTTCTCTAGTTCAATCCTCAAATTGAACTTATACTTATACGTTTTACCTTTTCAATTTTCCTTGAATACAATTTCAAACAAATGAAAATCATCCCATGAGTGAGCTAGAACTAACCAACAAAACTATTAAGTCAAATAAAATGATATAGGAAAATCCTTCATTAGCCAACCCAACTTAGCCAACACTAACTTAGAAATTAATTTCCTTCATACTTCCTTTGGTAATTAAGTGAGCTTGGTTAACACTCATTCCATGGAAACTTTTCTTTGCTAACTGAGTGAGCTTGTAGACATGTCTTCCTACAAATTCCCTTTGGTAGCTAAGTGAGCTCAATTAACACTAGCTCTAGACTTTGTTAATACTGAAATACTCATCATAAATTGAAATTCCTTTGACTTCCAAGTGATATCCACATACATTAATTTCTTAATATATACTTGAAATTTTTGTAACATCAAAGAGAACATACAATTGAATTATTATATCCAACAATCTCCCTCTTTGTCATTGATGGTGACACAATATGTCATGATACATAGAAATTTTAGAGAAAAATAGAAGTAAGGATAATATCCTTTGTTTGATTCTAATTCTCATCCATGAGATTTCCCTCTATTATTGTGAACTGCCTCTATTATCAATCTCTAATTATAGTGAATGAAATAGAAAACTCTCCCTCTTTAATATCAAATTAAAATTTCTAATATGACAAATTCTACCTTTTTGACATCTCTAAAATTCACAAAAATTTCTATGATATATGACATCAAACTCTCCCTCTTTGACATCTTATGCCAAAGACAATAATAAATGTAGTTTCAATGTATCTGATGAAAAAATTACATACTTTTTTGATGCATGATTAAAATATGATTAGTGAGCTTTAGATAGTGGAATGACCCCTAGCTTACCTCTTAGGACAACAGTGCATCCTTAGGAAATGGCATGGCCAATATGTCTACAATCTATTCTTTTTTATTCACATATTCCAATCTCAACCCTTTGTATTGCACTAATTCTCTCAAGAAATGATATTTTATTGCAATGTATTTGGTCTTGGTATGCATCACTAGATTCTTAGATATGTGGATTGCACTAGTGTTATCACAAAAGATAACAACTAGGTCCTAAATCTATTCCTTCAAACCTAACAACAGTTGCTTAAACCACACAATGTTGAAATAATTGATTGTTATAGAAAAATATTTTGATTCTATTGTAGACTGACAGATATAGTGTTGTGATGTGGAGCCTAATCAAATTTGGAGGTTTATTCAGTGCAGTCTCCCTCCAGATTATTTCTATGAGGTTTGGGGGCAACATCCCCAAGATGGGGTCAAGGGGCAGCGCCAATGCAGAAACTCTAAAATTGATAATATTTTTCCCATGACAATAAGAGAAAATGAAATAAGTGTGTATCTCCTCCTATAGCTTGATAGTTCCTACACCATGACTTTCATGTTGATAGGAACTAACTAAAAATTCTTTCAAATTATCTCTTTTCTACTACTATTCTCCCATACGATTCTAATCAATTTTAACATCTTTGAACCCAACATCTCCATGCTAGTCAATTTAACATTTTTTATTCCATCACTAACAACTACATAGTTGCCAATTTCATTTATACTTAAACTTGATTACTTATAGTTTTTTATTTGTTCTCTAATTGCACACTATTTCTAAATAATAGCTCCAATTGTAATGGTAATATTATTGTAGAAAAATATCCAGTGTGCTTTGAAAAATATCAAGTTGAGCTTGTAAATATGTATGGAAGAAAAGGTAGAAGAAGAAAGGTTACTGGTAGAAGCACTCAAAGACTATATGTAATCCAAAATCACACCTACAACTTACATCTACCTTGAACTTTCAATTTGTTGTCACATGAGAGTGCATGGGACCAGTAAGTCTAATGGAAAATCATCTAGCTATGGGATTGTTTCTAGGGGTGGGCATCAATCAATAGATAACTGTATGAAGAAATACAAGCTACCTGCAAGTAGATCCAAGTGAAATTCCTAGTCGATCATAATTGGTAGTATTGAAGAGAAAGGAGGATAAGGAAAGGAAAAGGAAGAAGACTATGGAGGGTTGAAAAGTATGAATATGAATGTTGAAGAGGAGGAATTAAGTGATCACAAGATTGATGTCTTTGTACACACTAAGAGGGAATCTAATGCAACTTAGTATATACATACTAACTAAATAGTTAGTGGAGAAAGAAGAGAGGAAAATAGAGGAGGAATTGAAGTGCAAATCCCAGAGCAAGTAGCAGAGTAGTTGAAGTAAAATTAGAGGTTTTATATCATCAAAAATTTCCTCAAGTTTAGCACACATCTCCATGAAGGCAAAGAAGTGGGTAGAAGAGGACAACAAGCTGACAGGAGTGAATGAGATTATCCACAAAGAGGACACATGTACATAGGATGCTACAATAGAAAATGAGGAGTATAAGAAAGAGCTAATCATTGATAGAACTTTGATTAACCATGTGATTGACAACTATTTGGAGAAGGAGGAAAATCTACTCAAATATGTCGACACTATCAAGATAGAATAGAAGCATTTCATTGAGAAGATTGACACTTTCTGTGATGATGCAAACAAGCACTGAAATGAACTAAATGAGAGAAGTGAGTCTCTTATAAGAATGATGGCCACCTACATTTAATTTTTGACCTTCCTTGTCAATTAAGTTACATTTTCTAAAGGTCTCCTTTGTATTTCATATGGTTTGCATATCTCTTTTTTTTGGAGAGGAGTTTTTGTCCTATGTGATTTGATATAACACTCAAATGTCTACCTAAAAGGCTTAGGGTTAGGGATTTTCATAGTATGTGAAGAAAAAATTGGTTCTTGTATCAGTATTGAGTTGTAAGGGATTACATATTGTAATCAAGTTGTAATTATTGGATCATAATAATATTGGACTTGTTGTTGGTGGATGTAGCCAAAAGATTGGGTGAACCATATTAAATCTTGTTGTCTTATATACTCTTATGTGTGATCTATTATTTCCTACTATTGCTTATATTTTCATTTAACTACTATTGATATCTAAGCTTAATCCTAACAAGTGGTATCAGAGCAAGACGATTGTCATTCTTTTTAGCTAGACCATCAATTTTCTTTGTGATCCTCTATAGGAAGGTCTCATGGTTGAGTGGGAGTCTCATGGCTAAGTGGAAGCAATGGTAGATGAGGGTAAGCTAAGGGTTGACAAGTTTAATGGGTAGAACTTTTAGTTATGGAAGATGCAAATGGAGGACTATCTCTATCAGAATAATTTATGCTAGCCATTGGGAGGAAAACTAAAAACAATGGAACTATGAAAAATAAGGATTGGAAGATTTTAGACAACAAGGCACTTGGAAGTATCCAATTATGCCTGACACCATCAGTGATATTTAATATTACAAAAGTGAAGACAACAAAAAAGTTGATGGAAACCCTAGTGAAATTGTATGAAAAGCCCTCTACTTCAAAAAAGGTATTTCTCATGAAGAATTTAGTTAATATGAAAAAAAATAGGTGGATCTATTACAAATCATTTAAATGAGTTTAATACTACTACTAGTTAGTTATGTTCTATAGGTATTAATTTTGATGAAGAAATTAGAGCTCTCTTTATTGTGTTCTTTGCCTAAATGCTCGAATGGCTTGATAATGACTTTGAGTAATTATATTTTTGGATCTAATACCCTAAAATATGATAATGTGATCAATGTTATTTTGAGTTAGGAAAATTTTAGGAAAACCTTATGTTGATCTACATTAGGAAGTTCTTTGAATGTATAAAGCAGAGGTAGAATGACTAAGAGAGAAAATAATTCTAGAAATTGTGGGAAATCAAGAGGAAAGTCAAAGGACAAGAGGTCGCACTCTAGAGGACCGAGATATTGTTGGTACTATGAGAAATTAGGGCATAAGAAGAAAGATTGTTGGACTCGAAAGAGTAATGAGGGAGGTAAACCAAAAGGGAACAAGGAGGAAAATGTGGTAAGTAACAAATCCAAAGAGGATTCTTTACTTCTGTGTTTAGAAAGTATTGATGATTCATGCATTTTAGATTCTAGTGCTTCATTTCATTCTACATGTCATAATGATTATTTTATTGATTATGTTGAAGGGGATTTTGGGCTTGTTTATCTAGGGGATAATGAATCCTATCAAATTGTTGGAAAGGGAAAAATTAAGATTAAGTTACAAAATGTGAATCATTGGTTACTACATGAGGTAAGACATGTTCCAAGATTGAGTAGGAATTTAATTTTAGTAGGGCAATCATTAATGAGGGTTATGTATTTACTTTTAATGATAAAAATTGGAAGGTTTCAAAAGGTACCCTTATAGTAACCATGTTGGAATTATGATATATTTGTCATTAGTGCAAACACTTATTCAATTCTAAATGCTTATCTAGCTCATCACTTAGTCTATAGTGTATACCGAGCATTCGGTGGTTACCTTATAAGTTCAGCAGGTAAACAGTTCTCACCGAGCATTCCAGAGGATACCGAGTGAATGATAAGTTCAATAGTGTTTACTGAGTGAAAAAGGTAAAAAAAGGAATTAGTGTTTACTGAGTGAAAAAGGTAAACAAAGGACTCAGTTTTTACTAAGTGAAAAAGGTAAATTAAGGACTCAATGTTCACCGAGCACAAGGGAAATGAAGAAGTTAGTTTCTATCGAGTGACACTATGTCTACCGAGTCAACAATGGCTATCGAGTTCCAAGCAATGTTGTGTGGCAAGTATGAATTGACCCTCTACTCCTACCAAGTGCATGATGATGCTGAGTAATGTAGTGGATGTCGAGTATCAGAAGGTTACCGAGTCAACTTGAGGAACCCAAGTTTTCTACTATCTAGCCGACTCAATAATGTTTTGTTCACTTGTGTTTTGGCCGACCTTGTAATTGTAAATATTGGAATGGTATATATGTAATGTATGATATCATTTAGAGAATGAAGGGTATGAAGAAAGTAAAGTTCGCATGTGAAGAAGGTGTTTTTAAGATAAGTGAAAGCGAATCAGCAGCAGAGTAAAAAGAATATAGCAAGGTCAACATAGTAATAGAAAAGTTATATCTATCACATCAGGTGATCAATACAAAAAGGATCTTATCAGAAAATAGTTGTAAGTGGATCCATTTCTTCATCCTAATAGATGAATCAGTTTATAAATCCTTTAACAGGGTAGACTTAACAATCTTTTTGTAAATCTCCTAACAGAGTGCATACTTTACTTTAGTTTGTAAATCCTCTAACAAGGTGGATCTAGTAGACCTACTTGCTCCTAATAGGATAGATCACTAGAAGTGATCATTGTAAGCCTTAACAGGCCAACTTTATACTATAGTATTGAAGTTTTGTGGGCATCATCCCCACCCCAATTTTACTTTCTATTTGGAAGGTTTCTGGGTCACTAAATCTTTGGGTACATGTGCAATGAATGCTTGATCTTTCATTTATGCAATAGATTAGATGAATGAATGATGAATGGTTAAAATGTTGAATTGTTTAAAAGTTTTATATATTATTGATTCACCCCTCCCCTCTTAGTAATCTATCTTATCTTGAATATTTCCAACAATTGGTATCAAAGCTTTGTGGTTCTCAGGATAAAGTTTGACAGCTTGAACAAAGATCAAGGACTATGGAGATATTCAAACTTGACAAATCCATTGAAAATGAAAAGCTAGATCTGGAAATGGCCATGACTCAACTCAAAGAAGCAAAGGAGCATCTTTCTCAATCTCTAAAAAGAAGGAAGGAACTTGCAAGACAAATGAATGATCATCAGTATATTGAAGAAAAGATTGAAGACATTTTACCATCAAGCAGTTCAAATGAAGCTAATGAAGCAATCAAGGAACTCCTAGCAAAGAATGGTTCTCTATAGGAAGAAATAAGAAAGGTTAAAAGAGAACAAGAAATCCAATCAATCAGGCTATGTGAAGTTTTGGAATAGAGAAACAAGGCAAATGAAGACTTAGAGGCAAGAAATAATCAATCCCTTTAGCATGAAGATCTTGTAGGTCAACTAGCTAACGCAAATGAAGAAATTATGAATCTAAGATCTGAGAATGAAATTTTGAGAAATGATTTAATCACTAAAAGAAAAATCAATGCAAGCTTACAAAGTGATCTAAGATCTGAAAGACAAATCAATGAAAGTTTGGAAAATGACTTGATCATTGAAAGGAAAGTCAATGAAAGGATGATTAAATCTCAAGTAGACATGAATCAATTGAATCAACAAAATGAGTCGAATCTTCATAAACAAAAAGGTAAAGCTAGTCTTGGATATAAGGAAGAAGGTGAAATCTCCAAACAAGGTGCACAAAGGAATTAAAGACCCACTTGCAATCACTGTGTCAAGATAGGTCATACATCAAATAAATGTTGGAGTAATGGAAAGACAAAATTCAATGGTAAATACTTCAACTGTAATCAGCATGGTCACAAAGCTAATGAATGCAAAGAAAAATCAAAATTTGAAGGCAAATGTCACAAATGCAAGAAACAAGGTCACAAGGCATCTAAATGCAAATAAAAAACATTCAATCCAGCAGAACAAATTATCAAAGCAATATTTGGTTGGGACTACAATACTTGGTGCCAATGTCACTATTGTGGAGAATATGGACACATTGGGATAAATTGTGTAAGACATCACCTAAGAAAGAAGGAAACAACCATAAGATGTTACACATGTACTAAAATTGGTCATATAGCCAAGAATTGCATGAATATTGAAAGAATTGAAGATGAAAAGAAAGCTAAAGCTGATAACATTTAGAAGCAGATGAGAAAAAAGTGGATTCCTAAATCTACTGAGCAAGACAGTTCAAATAATGGTCATGTCACTCAAGAAGTGGGTGACTCCACCATTTCCAATTAAATTTAAGAAGAATCAATAATTGCATCTTCTAGCCATATCTTAAGCAGTTCCAGAGTGAAAGAGTGCAAATAATAAAATTAGTATTTCCGATATAAGGATCAAATAAAATTTATCATTCACCATGTTGCATCTACCGAGCAAGGTTGGCTAAAGACCTTACCGAGCTAGGTCGAGAATATCAAAGATTTTGTTCAACCATTGAGTTGCAAGGTTTTATCGAGTAGATCGATGACAGACTGGCAAGCACTATGTCATCTCATCTACCTTCGTACTGAGCATTAATGACAATATTTCCATCAAAAGGACAAAATTTGATTTCAGTTTCCTTCGTGACTTAAGAATACTCAGAGCTAAAAGATTTCGAATAGCACACTAGTGATTCCAAGAGATTTGAAGCAAATTTCTTGCAAAGAATTTGTTTGAAGAATTTATCATCCACCGAGCAACAATGGTATCCACAAGCACCAGCACCAGCAAGGCAAAGAGGGGTTATGAAATGCTTGTGAAAGGAGTCGAATGGAAAGCCCCAAAATTCAAACTAGTGCCTGCAATTGCTGAATCACTTGACCCACACGGAGCTCAATCGCAAATTCCACCTAAGGTAATTCTTGTTAATGATATTCGCGCTCATTTCAAATACACTATTCAAGAAATTGGTACATTAGATATGGACAATGCCCTACGACAATTATGTGTTGATGGAGCCCTAAAACCTAAGCATAAACACTTAGAAGAAAAAGGCTTGACCCACATTTCGCACCTACCAAGGAATTTCCAAGTTAAATGGGTGAGATATGTTCTGAGTTGTGTACATAATGGTCAGTTGTGGTTGGAGCAACTAGTATTGATAACCAAGAAGATGATTCATAAGATCATGGGTTTTCCTATGCTCAACAAAGCCAAAACCACTAAAACCCTAGGTTAGGATGAGTTGCAGAAGAAACCCAGCAGAATGGGATGGAAGAGGACTGAAGCTTAACAATATATCTGACATGGAATTTAGGTTTGACATTCATGTAATTACATATAAACTATACAGTTCTAGTAGATTGAATAGTGTACCATGTGAGGCTGTGGATTTAGCATTTAAGATAGTAAAGAAAAATTTGGAATATGACTTGGCAAACTTACTATTGAAACAATTAAACAAGGATATGGAAAGTATTACGACTTCAAAGAATAACCCTTGTAAATTTGGCTCACTATTAATTTTCTTGTTCTTTTATGTGAAAAAATTCTTTCCATCAAATGGAATAGTAGTATGGAGAAAAGACATTCCAATTCTATATTAGATTAATGAGTTTATAGTAGAAATGGGTGAAAATTTTGATGAAGTCATGGATAACTATTTTGAAGACTTCAAGGAGAGGATGAATAAAAGGTTTAGAATTCCTCCTAAGCTTGTTGAGGATTATAAAGATGATAAATGTTTCATGGTTGACTATGATAAAGTGTACATACAGGCAGTCATACCTTGAGTGGCATGGGTAAAACCATTGCCTTATGAATTAAATATTGATGAAGCAAGAAAAATCATTGAGGCACTAGTGAATGAACTAGCTATTCCTAACATCCCTACCTTTGGAACTTATGATGAAGCCAAGGCTAGAATTGAGCTTGAAATAAAGCTACCATAGGCCATAAGCAAAGGCAAGAGGAAGATAGCTAAATTGAAAATTGCAACCGGTCCTCTCATGCTAACAGAAGGAAAAGGCAAGGATGAACAAGGAGGAGAAGGAGGAAAAGATAAACAAGAATCTAAAGAAGAACCTCCAAAGAAGAAAGGTAAGGCAATCATTACCAAACCTAAGAAGAAGCATACTATAGTATTCACCAAAAGAACTAGAAAAGGAAAATATGAACCTATACTAGTCAGGCCTCCACCACATTTGAGGAAAGGCTCAAACAATTGGAAGAAGGAGGAGGCATCACAAATTTCAAGGCATTGAAATTTGAAACAAGAATAGATGTTGAGAAAATGCAGATTGAGGAATTGATACTCTCCAAGATGGGTAAATGGAAATACTCCTCGGACCAGCTTGCCTCTCAAATCTCAAAAGAACTACTAGAGAGATTGCAATCGAGATGGGAATCAGCCACCCAAATGGTAAAAGACATCTATGAGCAATCTCTGAAGAATCTTAGACCAAGTCTCACTGGATCAGAAATAAAGACTGAAATGAAAACCATGAAGGTAAAATGATGATCAGATTTCACACCTATTTGATTTTAATCAAAGACATTGAGCATGTGGTAAATGATGCAAAAAACATGTGGAAAAACATCTATCATTTGCATAAGCCTAGTGAAGACCTAGTAGAAATCAAGGATGATGACAATAGTGACAGTGATGATATTAATGGCACTCCATCCATCATAGTCTCACTAGGAGAGTTGCATGCACTAATGGAAGAAGATGAGGAAGAAGGAATGGAGGAAGAAGCTGAAGAGAAAGATAAGGAGGAAGATGATCTAGTAAAAATTACAGTAGTATTTATTGCATCCCTTCCTCACTCTCCACCTAAAACTATCACATCATCAAGGTTGGAGTCAGCTTCAGCAAGTTTGATAGCATCTACATCAAATTTATCATCTGCACCTACCACATCACAGCTCTAGGTATCATCAATGGAAGTGTCTACCACTTCATCTACTGAACTGCAGCCCTCTCCTTCAGCTACTCAGCTAGCCTCCTCAGCTCCATCATCATCAGTCAGTATACAGTAAGTTCCAAAATTTTGTTAGTTCTAGCTTGTTCTAGAATTTTTTCAGCATTAACTACATCTACTTAAAATCCAATTAGTTCAGATACTGCTATATCGAGTGTATCATCATTTTTGGGAAGTCCTCAAGTCCTATCCCAATTTTTACTACTAGTCCTTCCATCTCCACTATTCTGTCTATTCCTAAGATCAAACCAATCATCACAAAAGTCAAACAAAAGCATCCATTAAGACTTTTGATCACTGGAAAGGTAATTCCAAAAGATATTGACCTAGACACAAAGATAGTGATTCCAAAGATTGACTATGAAAATGCTACCATTGAAGAGATGACATTTTCTAGTCAACTAATTGAGATGAAAGCTACGTAGAAGCAGTTAAGGTCTGAAAGGGATAAGGAATATAGAATAATTGAGAACGCCAAAAATATAATTACAGATGCTATAGGTGTTGAAGTAGATTCTACTCAACACATTTTGATTCAGTTAGAAGAGGTTGTAAATAAATTCAATGAGGACACCTCTGGTCAAGAAAAATTGATTGAAAAGGATGAAAGGAAATTTGATAATAAGATGCTTGAGCACATTGCTCAACAAATTGCAATAAAACAGGAAAAATTGTCCACAATTTTGGCCAATCTTGAAAATTATTTTAATAATGTAACTTCACTTTTTTCCAAACTTTGTGATGTTAACAAGTACACCAAGGAGATCAAAGAAAAATTGAATAAAATTGATGAGGATATGAAGGTCAGTGCCCAAATGCTGCAACTTGACCCCAATTCAACTTCATCCCATCATCTCAAAATCAGATTTTTGTCAAAAAAGTAGGCAGAATTGTTGAGAGAGGAAGCAAGGATTAGGTCTACCTCGATTGACATTCAAAATATGATCCTTCCTATCATGGACAAAATGTAGAAACACATTGTCTACTCCAAAACATAGATACATGACAACAATTTTTCAATTGTAGATCATGTGATTGAACTTTTAGCTAAATTTCAAATAGCACTCTCCACCTGCACAATTTTGCAAAAAAATTGGGATAAGACTTTGGCTCTTATTCTCAAGGTACACTCTGAGTTTATCTCTCATTTTGGTGTCTCTGTGTAAATACATATTGTGTAATTTGGCATTATTGTCAAAAAGGGGGAGATATATGTAAATAAGGAAGCCATGTGTAAAGATAGAGATATTTGTAAATACTCTATGCATATCATATGGGGGAGATATATGTAAATTAGTACATCAAATTTTGCACATAAGTTTTGGCTCATAAGTGTTTTTGTCACAAATGCCAAAGGGGGAGATAGTTGGAATTATGATATATTTGTCATTAGTGCAAACACTTATTCAATTATGAATGCTTATCTAGCTCATCACTTAGTCTATAGTGTATACTGAGCATTCAGTGGTTACCTTATAAGTTCAACAGGTAAACAGTTCTCACCAAGCATTCCAAAGGATACCGAGTGAATGAGAAGTTCAGCAGTGTTTACCAAGTGAAAAAGGTAAACAAAGGACTCAATGTTTACCAAGTGAAAAAGGTAAACAAAGGACTCAGTGCTTATCGAGTGAAAAAGGGAAATGAAGGATTCAGTGTTCACTGCATAGCAAGGTAAATGAAGAAGTTAGTTTCTACCCAGTGACACTATGTCTATCGAGTCACCAATGGTTACCGAGTTCCAAGAAATGTTGTGTAGAAAGTATGAACTGAGCCTCTACTCCTACTGAGTGCATGAAAATGTAGAGTAATATAGTGGATGCCGAGTATCAGAAGGTCACCAAGTTAGCTTGAGGAACCCAAGTTTTCTACTATTTGGCTGACTCAGTAATGTTTTGTTCACTTGTGTTTTGGCCGACCTTGTAATTGTAAATATTGGAATGGTATATATGTAATGTATGATATCATTTGTAGAATGAAGGGTATGAAGAAAGTAAAGTTTTCATGTGAAGAAGGTGTTTTTAAGATAAGTGAAAGTGAATCAGCAGCAAAGTAAAAGGAATATAGCGAGGTCAACATAGGAGTAGAAAAGTTATATCTATCACATCAAGTGATCAATACAAAAAAGATCTTATCAACAAATAGTTGTAAGTAGATCCACTGCTTCATCCTAACAGATGAATTAGTTTATAAATCTTTTAACAGGGTAGACTTAATAGTCTTTTTGTAAATCTCCTAATAGAGTGCATACTTTACTGTATGTTTGTAAATCCTCTAACAGTCCTACTTGCTCCTAATAGGGCAGATCACTAGAAGTGATCATTGTAAGCCTTAACAGGAAAACTTTATATTGCAGTATTGAAGTTTTGTGGGCATCACCCCCACCCTAGTTTTACTTTCTATTTGGAAGTTTTTTGGGTCACCAAATCTCTGGGTACATGTGCAATGAATGCTTGATCTTTCATTTATGTAGTAGATTAGATGAATGAATGTTGAATGGTTAAAATGCCGAATTGTTTAAAAGTTTTATAGATTACTGATTCGCCCCTCCCCTCTTAGTAATCTGTCTTATCCTAAATATTTCCAACAAAACAAAGGTGTGAAAGAAGGCACCTTCTATCTTTGTATAGGTTATATTTTTTTTCCTACCTTGATTGTTTTAGAGAAAAATGAATGTTCAAGAACAATTGTTGTAGTTGAGCAGGGAGAACAAATAGTTGTAGTAGATTCTAATATAGTGTTGTGGCACAATAGACTTGGGCACATGAGTAAGAAAGGTATGAAAGTACTTCATTCAAAGAAATTTTTACCATGTCTGAAATGTGTTAATTTGGATTTCTGTGAAAGTTGTGTGTATAGAAAAAAAAAAGAGTGAGTTCGTTAAGAGTAGAAAGGAAAATAAGAGTGACAAATTAGAGCTTGTGCATGCATATGTATGGGGACCAACTTAGGAATCTTCCCTTGGTGGCTCTCATTATTATGTTACATTTATTGATGATGCAACTAGAAAAGTATGGGTTTATTTCCTTAAATAAAAATCTGATGTATTTCAATCTTTTAAGAAATGAAAATGCTTGGTTGAAAATGAGATTGGAAAGAAATTAGAATATCTCAAATCTAATAATGGTGGTGAGTATTACAATCGTGAATTTAAATATTATTGCTCCACTAATGGTATTTGTAGACAAAAATTTGTTCCAAAGACTCCATAGGAAAATAGAGTAGTTAAATGCATGAACAAGACTATAATGGAGTGTGCAAGAAGCATGAGGTTGCATGCAGGGTTTCCCTTAAACATGTGGGTGGAGGTTGTTAATACTATTGTATATTTAATTAATAGAGGTCCTTCTACTCCTTTAGGATATGGTACTCCAGAGGAAGCATGGAGTAGTAAGAAGGTGAGTTATTCTTTTCTCAAAATCTTTGGTTATGAGATTTTTTCTCATAAATATTTTGAAAATAGAACCAGGTTGGAAGCTAAGTCAAAGAAATGTGTACTTGTTGGATATAGCATTAATGAATTTGGTTATAGGATTTGGGATTTTTAAAATCATTAAATTGTAAGAAGTAGGGATATCATATTCAGTAAGAAAGTGTTGTACAAAGATCTATTGCAATAACATGAGAAGAAAGAAAATGATTACATAGTGTTGGATGATACTCTGAAAGATGATGTTCCAGCAGTTCCTCATGATCTCCAACAACTACAACAACAAATACCACACACCCTTGTGAATGTTAGATGGTCAACAAGGCTAGGTAGTCCTCCAAAACTATTTTACCCTTACTTATTGATGTTGGTGAGCCTGAATGTTATGATGAAGCTATGCAAGTGGATAAAAAGATTTAGTGGGAGTCTATAGTGAAAGAAGAAATGGACTCTTTGCTGAAAAATAAGACATGGGATTTATGCAAGTTGCCTATAGGTAAAAAGTATTTACAGAATAAATGGGTTTATAGGTTAAAAGAAGAGGATTGAGGTAGGAAATTATTTAAAACTAGGTTAGTGGTAAAAGGATTTGCACAAAAAAAGGGCATTGATTTTGATAAGATATTTTCTCTTGTTGTTAAAATGACTTCTATTTTCACTATTTTAAGTATTGTGGCTACTATATATTTGCATTTAGAGTAGCTTGATGTTAAAAAAACCTTCCTTCATGGTGTTTTGGATGAAGATATATATATGGCATAGCCACAGGGATTTGAGGTCAAGGATAGGGAGAACTTAGTGTGTAGATTGAAGAAAAGTTTATATGGCTTGAAGCAAGCACCTTGGCAATTGTATCTAAAATTTGATAGTTTTATACATGAGCATGGATATAGTAGGTATCATTCAGATCATTGTGTTTACTTTATGAGGTTGGATGATGAAAAATAAATTGTTTTATGTTTACATATTGATGATATGCTTGTAGTTGGCTCTAACATGGATCACATTAAGGGGTTGAAATAGCAGTTAGCACATGCATTTGCTATGAAGGATTTGGGAGAAGAAAAACAAATCTTTGGTATGAAGAGTTGTAGAGATAGGAAGAACAAGAAATTGACTTTATCTCAAGATAATTATATTGAGAAGATGTTGCAATGTTTCTATATGGTGAATTCTAAAGCTACCAACACACCTTTACTTGGTCATTTTAATTTGACTAAAGAGATGTGTCCCAAGACATAAGAAGAGGAGGATACGATGTCTAAGTTACCTTATGCTTTAGCTATAGGAAGCTTGATTTATACTATGGTATGTACAAGGCTAGATATTGCACATGTAGTGGGAGTCATTAGCCAATATATGAGTCAGCGAGGGCTTGAGCATTGGAATGTAGTTAAATGGATTTTTAGATATTTGAGAGGAACAACTAGTAAGCATCTACATTTTAGGGGCTTTACTAGTAATCTATAGGGCTATGTTGACTTAGATTTGGTAGGGGATATTGATACCAGGTGGAGTACTACAAGTTATGAGTTTACTATTGGCAAGATAGTAGTGAGCTAGGTTTCTAGATTGGAGAAGGTTAATGATTTATCCATTATAGAGGCAGAGTATGTTGCTACTATAGAGGTAGCCAAGAAGATGATTTGGCTTTAGTTCTTCATGGAATAATTGGGACACCCTCAGAAGGATAATTATTTGTTCATAGATAGCTAGATTTCCATTCATCTTGAAAAGAATTCAATTCTTTATTCAAAGACAAAACACATACCGTTGCGGTACCATTTTATTCAATTAGTTTTCGATGATGGATAGTTAAAGCTAGAGATGATACATACAAATGATAATCCAACATATATGCTTACAAAGGTTATGAAAATGGAGAATCTAAATTCCTCTTCACCTCTTGTTGGTCTTCTAGACTAAATAAAATAAAAGAATAGCAGACTCTAGGTGGTTTGATATTTCAATGGGAGCTACAAGTTTAGTAGTGCTATGATTAATCTTCAAGAAGAAGGTTATTATTGTGGAGTCTGATTAATCTCCAAATGGGAGATTGTAGTGATGTGGAACCTAATTAGACTCAAAGATTTATTTAGCACAATTTCCCTCCAGATTATTTTTATAGGGGTTTGGCGGTAGTGCCCATAAGATACGGTCAAGGGGTAATGCCACTGTGGGGTCTTAGGGAAACACCCTAGGTGTGCTCCCTATTACAGTACAAGGTGGGGTCAAGGGGCAATGCTCCCATGGGGGTAGCACCCTTAAAGCCAAAAATAAACTTATATTGTATAAGGCATCGACTACTATTTTTATATTATTCTAGCCCTAATTTTGTAAGTGGCAAAAAGCTTGTATAAAATGTCTTACAGATATGGATTTTCATATTGTGTGATGCAAAAATTGGTTCTTACAAAGGTATTGAGATGTAAGGGATTATAGATTGTAATCAAGTTGTAATTTTTGGATCATAATAATATTGGACTTTTTGTTGGTGGTCGTAGCGCAAGGATTTGGTTGAACCACATTAAATCTTAGTGTCTTGTGTTCTCTTATGTATGATCTATTATTTTCTAATATTGGTTATATTTGCATATAACTATTATTTTTGTCTAATCTTAATCCTAACATACAGTTCTACTTCTTTCTAGTCCAAGATACTAGCCTCTTTCCAAGAAAAATGCTCCATCGCTAGTGCTCTTTCTATCATCAACACTTTTTGCCCAATCTAATTAGTGAATGCCTTCAATTCAAATTTTCCTCCTTTCTTATACGATAAACTATAATTTTTAGTATATTTTAGACACCTCATGACTATTTTGATTTTCATCATAATATTTTGTTTAAGATTAGTAGAGAATCTAGCCACCATATTAACTTTTAATGTTATATTAGGTCTTGTGTGTACTATATACTGATGTTTTACGATCATTTATTTGTATGTATCTGATCTACCTCCTTGGAATCATCATTTTTAGAAATATTATGTCTAGTAGACAAAGGTGTTCCAACTAGTCTAGAATCATCCATTCCAAATTTCTTCAGTATCTCTTTGATGTATTTTGATTGAGTAATATAGATACCATCATTCATCTATTGAATTTGTAGGTCAAAAAAGAATTTGATCTCTCCAAACATTGACATTTCAAATTCCTTACTCATTTCCATAGGAAATGATTTGCACAAATCATCATTTCTAGTACATAATATATCATCCACAAAGATTTCTACTCACACAATCTTCTTATTTGGTCCTTCTTTGATGTATAGGGTGATGTTATCATTAGTTCTTTTAAAGCCAATCTTTATGAGATAATTATGTAACCTTTCATACCATGCTCTAGGGGTTTGTTTGAGACCATACAAAGGTTTGTGTAGTCTACAAACCATGTCCCTTTTGCAAGGATCAATGAAACCTTCTAGTTGCTCAATGCAGAATTTATCTTCTAAGATTTCATTCAAGAATGTTAGTTTTACATCCATCTAATATACTTTGGATCCATTGTGTGTTGCATATGAAAGGATTTTTGTAACACCTTCTAGTCTAGAAATAGGAACAAAAGTCTCTCCATAATAAATACCTTCTTCTTGAGCATTACTATTGAAAATTAATCTTTCCTTGTTTCTTGAAACATCTCCATTCTCATTCAACTTATTTCTAAATACCCATATTGTGCTAATTATGTTGCCCCACTTTTCATTCTCTAACCAATTTTCAAAGTAGAAATTTTGTGTTCTAGTAAGGTCCTGGGTGTGTTCAAGTCTAGGTCCAAGTCCCCTTGGGTGGAAACAGCCTTTATCATATTTTTCATTTTCCCCTTCTCCACATTTCATAGCCGAGTGGTTTTCATTTTGTGTTGCGAGTTTTTGTAGGTAGCTTAGTACCTAATATGATGGAGATTCACAAAACATGAAAAGATCATTTACAAGAGTGACATCTACTTGAGATACATCATTTTCTCCATGAGAATAGAAGTTTGTGTAAATTTGGACTTGATCTTCTCCTTGGCGGGTTTCCAACCCATAAAGACGATTTCCCACAAAAAGTGGCAAATGATGCATACAGGTCAAAATAAGAAGATAACAAGGTACCCTAAGACAATTAAATGTTCCTCTTACAATTATCTACCTCAGGCAACATTCAAGATTTTTCATAGTTCTCAAAATCATACCAGGTAGAAAACTAGAACTTGACTTCTCCTTGGCAGGTTTTCAAGCCATGAAGTCAGTCTCCCAAAAAAGGTAATTTTGAAGGAAAAGAAACAAAGGTGGGTCCCTAATGACTTTTTTCACTACTTTTGGACATCATGAACCAAAAGAAAACCATAATCAAAGGTAAAGTTAAAAGGCAAGCCTGGGCAAAGAAATGGAAATTGTCTTCTCCTCGGTAGGTTTTCAGCCTATGAGCACAATTTTCTAGAGTTTAAAGAGAATCAAGTAGGTGTGTGGATTAAACCCATATTTCATGTGAAAAACCTCTAAAGATGATAATGGAAATAATCTAACCATTGTGGGAAAGATCTATTAAGTAGAATTCACTTCAGTGGATATTTTGTTATAGAGTACTCTATTTATAACTTCCCAAAACTTAATGGAAAATAGGAAAGTAAATATAAGAGATAGAAAGTTACCACTAGACCAACATAATAGTGAAAGGTAACCTTAATTCCTATTAAAACTATGCATTTACTATTCCAATGCATCTCTCCTTCAATCCATTCATGTGGTACAAATTAAGAAGATCAATAGGTAAATTGAAGTCCCTATATAGATGGAAATGTGAACAATTACAAAACTACCACTCTCTATTGAACTCTGATTATACTAATATTGCATTACTTTTTCAAAAGGTTAGTAAATGTACATTTACTATTCCTTTCATTTTCTGGATTCAAAATTCATTTCCAAATAGAATGGCAACAAGATTTGTGGGTTTTGATGTAGTAATTGGGGTCAAGTCTTCACTATAGAATTTCAGACACTTCTCTCCATTTTTATGACATGCAAGATTTCCAAATGAGGGTGAGATCAGAGCCTATTCATCCCATTACTAAGAAGCTCCAAGAATGCATGCTAGTTGAAGCAATGGGTTTTCTAGTTATAGTCCAAGCTCCGAAGTTGATATATGAATGTATATATCATTAAAACCTAGACACTAGATAGATTATATTATTGGATGATATAACATTGATCTCCATTGATAGACAAACTATGATAAATTGTCTTTGAGTTCCAGAGTGGGAAGAGTTTTCAAATTTGACAATTGGTGGAGCTAACTCTGATTTTTCCATGAAGAAAATGGTTTTGAGAAAGGAGATCATGAAATCATGATTTGAAAAACCACAGAGTGCCAAGAATAAGGTTTCAAAAACTCTTTTTCTACTAATCTCAAGCCCAAGATTTTTGACATTTTGATTCTCTTGCACAGATTGAAAGGTGAGGTAGAAGCTTTAAACTTTGTTGAGCAATATTTCTTTTTGGTACAAGTTATATACTCTAACACCCAGTATATTTATTGAGCTCACGAGGTAAGAGAGATTCTATCCAATGCTCCTAGTACCGCAAAATTCTACAACACCTTCTATATGTCCTCCTTTCTAATTTACATGTTAGCTTCTCTACAATTATGGCTAGGCCTCCCAAGGATAGAAAATGACCCTAATGATGTGAAGTCTTATGAATTCAAACCATGTTTACAATTGGAAAATAATTGTGTAGAATATATAAGACTCAATGATGCATTTACCATGAGAATTCGTAGGGAGCTCTAGGGATGCGTACATAGGAGATTTAGCCTTGAAGCTATGGAAGCCATTAGTTAGTTTGGGAGTTATTTTAACCAATTCTCATCATTTTCATATTTTCCTCTTTCAAATTTTGATGGATTCCCCTAGAATCTATTGAGATATCCAAGCGATATGATCATGTTGATCAAGATTGTGAGATAAACCATTCAAGTGAATGTGTTGAGTGAAAGTCTAAAGAAGAAAGGATATGAGTTCCCTATGAAGGTGTGAACTTTAAGTAGTGAGTCCCATTCTAATTCAAAGAACATGTTAAAGGTGTTTGAGATAAAATATAAATTGGAAATGTTTGAATTTTTGAGGCTTATGTTTGATCCAAATGGATATGACAGAGAAGTGTTGCAAATTGGAAGTGTTATCAAACATATCACCATTATTGAAGACTATTGGGCCGATTACAAGGATGAATTTGAGAGTCATGATCATGCTTTCAATAGAATTAGGGTAGATCAAGTGAAAATGTATAAGGTTGATATCAATGTGGAGGGAGTAGAAGATGATGGGCAGCATATGTATAGTAATACATATTTAACAAAGCTAAGAAATATGCCTGTCAGCTCAAAGCCTTATCAAGATACTGGGGATGATCTCGATGTCGTGATGGCCTAAATTATTAAAAGGAAAAAGAAGTGGGTCAAGTGGACTATAACAAAAAGAAGCTGAAGTAAAAGCACCCCCACTCAAGATTCTACAATAGCTATCTCTACTTCTTCCTCACAAGGTGGCACATCAGGTGTAACCCTCGCCATAACTCAAGGACTAGCTCATCCAGTAGGTGAAGGTGATCAACCTCCAGATAAAAATATCCCTTTGGCTAATACTTGTTAGGATGGCTCCCCCATAGTGATTGATGCCTAGCAAAAGGATAAGAAGAAGGTGGACAAACTGAAAGATCTCACCATTACTCCAGTTTCGTCACCTCATAGTAGTCTAATTCCCTCTACAAGCACCATACTTATCCTCCCTATCAACCCTCATGTGTAAGTAGTGGAATTAGGAGATGGAGGAAGTAGTGATAGTGAGTCCACTAAGTTAGATGAAGTAGCCAAGAAGACTGCAAAAATAGAGAAAGGCCAAGAGTCCTTAAAGCTCATTTCACAAGCCCAAAAGAATCCCTTATCTTTGACCATGAAAGCAATCACTCTAGTAAAAAGGAAAATGTTTAGCATAGTCTCTTGGAAGGGCCTCAAAGGTAATAGGCACAGATTTATGGTTGAAAGACACTCTAGATAGGAAGAAAAAGAGGAAAGATAAAGGTTCTCCCAACAAGGATACCTTATCCCTTGATGTCTATTCTAGACTTACATTTCCTAAGTTTAAGAACAAAATGACCTTGTCTATCCTTGGGAAAGACCTTGAAAGAGGGAATTTAATAATGGAGATAGCCAAACTTACTAAAGAATGAAGGATTGAGGATATGACTATAGATGATTTCACCATGCATTCAGTAGATCTCGAGGAAGCCAAACATGATACCAAAGTAAGCTTGTGGATGTCCATAAATGAGGTGACCAAAGGACAAATATAAAGTCTTAAGTTGTCAAAGTCTAGATGAAAGTAGAAATATAGGAATTGAATAGTTTCATAAGGCAACTAGTCACCCCTTTGGCAAGCGATTCCAGGATGTTGAATACTAGAGATCCCACCATCGCAGACATCTAGGCACTTATCTCCTAGCTCCAAGAAGATAAGAATTGTGGGTGAATAAAAAAAGAGTGGAGTGAGAAGATCAAGGTGAAAGGACTCTCCATTATAGAGTAGATTGGTAATGCCATGTTAAGATTGGAAATAGAGAAAGATAACATATCATCAAATAGAGCCACCTTGGTTGCAGGAAAAGTCAAGAGTGATGATTATGTCTCTTTGTTGAAAATAATAATCCACATGAAGGCAAAGGATGCAATTGAAGTAATGATTCTTCCTAAAGGAGATGAGCCCCTAGTTGAGTTGTTTTAGAGTATTTAATTCAAATATGAAATGATCATGGTGGCAGAAGAGGGACTTAAAGAAACTAAAGTCAAAGTAAAAGAGGAGCAGGGATAGAGATTATGAACTATTAAGAGGATTGCATATAGACTCACAATCTAGTGGGAAAGGGAAGGAAATCATTGGAGTAACTGTCATGTAGACAAATTTCTCCAAATTCATAGATGATCTAACAAGAATAACTTCTAGTTGCCAAGATAAAAATTTTGAGCTTCAGAGGCTTGGAAAATATGTGCACATGGCCATGGAAGAATTGCAAGACTACTTGGGCACTATTAAGGATCTAGCTTGAGACCATTCTAAATGGCTCTTGAGATACAACAATGTACATATCTATAAACATGAAGAGCTAATTTCAATCATTTTTGCCACCAAAGCCTATAGGGAAAAGGCAGAAAAGGGAAAGAAGGCAAAGTGATTCATAATCTACCCCTTCCATTTTTGTTATGTAATCATTGTAATAGACAAACTAGCTCCTTGCCATTTTTCATTTTTGAGGAGATGAACCAATTGAACTTCCATTGTAATGGTCATCTTGGAATCCTATATGTATGATAATGAAATATTAATAAGGGGTTGATGTTGCAGAGTCAATTGAATGGTATTTTTGTATCAATTATTTTTTGTTCCATTTTGGATAGTTGTTAATTGCTTGTTTCTCTCTTTATTCTGGATTGAAATAATGAATGAATAGAGTTTTATTCCCCTATTTTAAGAGAATGAGGTGAATATGATAATAATTATTGTTCTAGGCTTAAAATAGATCCTTTAGATATTTTCGTTCAATTTAATCTCTCTACAATTTAGTTTCTAGATAGATTAGTCAGGCTTAGTGCATACTAGCTATGAGTTCATAAGATGTGTGAGTTCATAGACTTAACTAACCCTCAAAATATTATTTCTTGCCTAAGTTAAATCCCTTATAGGTTTGACTTGGTTTACCTCTCCTATTCTCTAGTTAAGAACATACCCTATTTAGATTTAGGAGTAAACAAAATTCATTACAAATTTAGTAATAAAGAGCTCTACCTAACAATTCAAAGGAAAGTAAGTCTTCTCAGAAGTGACTTACCAATTGTTGTAATAAAATGCTATTCACAAATTAGGATGTTGAAGAGTTAAAATCAGAAAGAAAAAATCTATTTACCAATAGATTTTTGGTGACTCCACTAGGGATATGAATAGTCAGTTGATTAAATAAGCCTTCAACATTAGGGAAAATGGTACTACCTCATGACATCATATTTCTAGTACTCAAACTTGATCTTGGGTTTCAAGATGAAAAGTAAGACATAATTGTATCCCTTAATACATTTGTTCAGAGAAATAGGAGGAACATTGAGCATTACAAGAATGCTAGCCGAATATTAGAAGAAGAATAATCTAGAGCAGAAGTAGTAGAAGGGATTGTTTAGAGGAGAGATGTCTAAAGGGAAAAAAGACTATTAAGACATAAAGCTCAAAGAAAAAATTAATCTAGCACCCTAGAATAAATAAGGTTCCTTAGAATTACCAAAGAATAGGATGGGCAAAACTCTATTTTTGATAAGCTCACAGAACTTGGTTTTCCCATCCTAGATATTCCTAAGTGAAAAGGTGAAAATAAAAGTCAAAGTAGACCATCTTCACCTATTACAAATCAAAGCTCTTGATATACTACCTGCTAGGGATTTTCCTTGCCTCCCCTAGTTGTCAATTTTTTGCCATACCTTGCTATAACAATTATGGTTTCTCCTTGGGCTATAGCAATAGGTCCATTGGCACTACTAGCCTATCACCCACACCCGGCTAGTTCAAGGAAGAATTTGCCTAAATTTTTAGGTGATGGGAAGGTTACCACAAATGAACATATTAAGGCCTTCTTTTTAGATACCCACATCTTAGGGTTTTCTCATGAAGATGTTGTTGTATGATTATTTGTAGAGACCTTGACAAAAAGTGCAATAGACTAATTTTATCATCTAGACAATGGCTCAATCACCAATTGGGATACAATGAGAATGGCCTTTGAAACTAGGTTCAAGGCTACAAAATATGAACATGTCTTGTTAGCACAATTAAAATCCATTAAAAAACAACTCACCATGAGTATGAGGGACCTTGTTGCAACTTTCAATAAGATCACTAGTAGGATCCTGATAGCTAATAGACCTACTACTAGAAATTTGAAAACATTCTTTATAAGTCTAATGTCACTAGATATCAATTATGATTTAAGAAGGTCTCATCCCATAGATTTTGTAGATGCACAAAATAAAGTAGTCAAATTTGAAGATGACCTAATCTATACTAGGAAGTGGAAAAGGGAGCTCCAAACCAAGAAAAGTTCAAGCTATACCACCTCATCTAACAAATTGATTCAAACGCTATCAAATGAACTGGTGGTAGTGAAGAGACAATTACCTAGGTTAAATAACTCTTACTAGTGGAACTATCAAAACCTATCAAGAAGAAATAATGATGGAAAGTTTCCACAACGGACAGGGTGACAACCAAGATTGGTGATTAAAGCTTCACTGAAGAAAGGAAACATGTGTGTGTTTCATTTGACAATAGATCATGATAGTGAAAGCTACCTAGAAACTACTCGTATGATGTAGTTGTTATACACTAATGAGTTAAGCACCACAACCCCTTGCCTTGAGTCAGGTTTATACTCATATGGTGACTCTAGAAACTTATTGTTGGAATATGAATCTGATTCTGAGCCAAAGGGTGAATGTTATGTGAGTATTGACGAAACTTCATACATAGTACTAACTCAAGGTCAAAAAATCAAAAAGTCATACTCTAGTCATGCTCTAGAAAATGAACCCAACTCTTCATCAAATAATATTCACATTGATCAAGGAGCATCAACATCTCAAATAGATAAGGACAAGACCCCTTTTGATTTCATCCAATTTTGTGAAGAGTTAAAAATTCAAATCTCCCATATAGATTATTTGAAATCTCATCCCTCTGAGTTGAAAAGATTGGTAGATTGTTGTAAAGGGAATGCTTTAGATTTGAATCATAATGTGAGCATTAAGGAAGAGGATGAATCTTTGACATCTAACATGTTTGACCAAGAAGATTCCATTGTCCTAGCAATCTCTCCCAAGAAAAAACTTGACTCATTCTACATTTCACTATATATCAACGGATGCAAATTGAGAATTGCATAATAGATTCAGGTGCATTAGATAACATGATGCCTTATTTCATAGCTAAAGCATTGGGTCTCACTCTTACTAAAGTTCATGGAAGGTGTTATTCTATGGATGCCAAACAAGTCCCCTTGCTTGGACAAATCAAATATGCTCAAGTAGCCTTAGCTTCTCATCTAGAAAAGAAACTATTATTGACAATCTTGGTTGTGGATATTCTAGCAAGCTGTGGTCTTCTCTTAAGTAGGATTTTTTAATGAGATTTAGGAGGAGGAATAAAACTCAACTAGTCTCAAGTAGTGATCCCCATAGGGAGCAAGAAAGTTAAGTTGGAACCTAAGGAAAAGGAAAAATTTAGTGTCTTAAAGTCAGATGACCCTAAAGCACAGGTCCTCTATCAAGAATTACAGTTTGGCAATTACATTTTGTTTACTAAATATACCTTGAATGGGCAAGGAATAAAAAAACTAGAACCAAAAATCCTTGGTGAAGAAAAAAAGTCATCATCTATATGGAGATTAGAATTTGATGGAAGTTGTTCCTCTTCAGGATCTGGCATAGATGTAGTGTTAATACCTCCTGAAGGAGAACAAGAACCCATGGCTTTCAAATTGGAATTTTTAAACACTAATAAAAACATAGAGTATGCAGCCTTGCTCCTTGGAATGATTTCTACAAAGGAAAAAGGAGTAAAGATCCTAAAAGTGCAAGGTGATGCAAAACTTATTGTGAGACAAATTAAAGGGAAATACGCTATGAAGAACCACAAGTTGAAAAACTATAGAAATAGAGTTTGGGATGAAGTAGAAGGCCTTGAAATTTTATCTATTGAAGCAATACTGAGGGAGATGAACACCAAAGCTGACTCCTTAGTTTTTTTTTCTTCCTTGTTTCTACCTCATCCTAAATTCAAAGATAAGAAATACCAAGTTGAGATTCTGTATCAAGACTTTGTTCTAGACTATATAGTATCTTGGCAAGTCTTTGAAGATGATAAGAGTTTAAAATTGTTCTTAGAAAATGACAAAGCTCCTTGTAAACACTCATCAAAGGAAGAAAACCATGGAGATCTCAAACTCAATCAAAGAGAAGATCAAACTGATGAAGTCCAATTGTAAGATAATGTTATTCCCCCATACTTTTGTATCCTTGGAAAGATTTTTTAATAGAAACGATGCTTACAACAAGAAAAAGAGAATGGAAAAAAGTCCTACTATAAGTATGAAGGAGTTAATATAGGAGATAATCATAGTCCCAAAATGTTTAACAGTGGAAAGTGTTGTTCACCTAAAGAGAAAGAAGTTGCTAGACAACTTTTTATAGAATACCAAGATGTATTCACCTAGAGCTACAAAGAATTTAAAAGTTATAGGGGTGGGAAGGTGAAACGTCAAATTCCCCTAAAGCTTAATACAGCTCCCTTCCAAAAGAAATAGAGGAATTATAATCTTGAATTAGCTGATGCTATATTCAGGGAGGTAGACAAGATGTTAAAAGCAAGGATTATCTATCTCATTCATCATTCCATCTGGGTAGCCAATATAGTGCCAGTTAGAAAGAAGAATGGGGAAATAAGGATCTATGTTGACTTTCAAAATTTGAACTCAACATCTTTGAAGGAAAATTTTTCTCTTCCCAAAATGGATTACCTATTACAAATAAAATTTAGGGCTAAAATGATGTCCATGCTCGATGATTTCTTAGGGTACAATCAAATAGAAGTAGAGGAGAAAGATCAACACAAAATGGCTTTCACTACTCCATGGGGTATGTTTTCATACCATAGAATGCCTTTTAGACTCATTAATGTCAATTCCATGTTTCAAAGATGTCTGAGGAAAACATTTGTTGAATTAAAAGACCAAATTATTGTTATATACTTGGATAATCTCACTATATTTTCAGAGAAAATAAAGAATCATATCAAAGATTTGAAGAAGGTATTCCAAAGGTGTCAAGAACACAAAATCTTCATAAATCCAAAAAAATCTATATTCTATGTTACAAAAGGAAAGCTTCTGGGTCATATAGTTTTCCAGGAGGGTATCAAAATTGACCCAGAATTGGCGGAGGCCATTTAAAGGTTAAGCCTACCAGTAAATAAAATAGGGGTTAAGTCATTCTTTCGAGAGGTAAATTTCTTCATAAGATTCATCTCAAATTTTGTAGAAACTACTAAATGTATTGTAGATATAATGAAAGGGAATTCAAATTTTAAATGGAATGAGGCTAGAAAACAAGCATTCTAGAACATAAAGACTGTCAATGCTAACATTCCAGTATTATGTCATTCGAATTATAAACTGGATCTGATCATTTACTGTTATACCTTCTAACACACTTTGTTAGCAATCCTAATGCAAGACAACAAAGAAGGAATACAAGCCCCTATAACTTTCATAAGCATACCTCTAAAAAATCATGTGTTGAAATACTCACAAATTGAAAAACATGCCTTTGCAGTAGTCAAAGCACTAAAGAACCTTAGATTCTACATCTTGAACTCACATTCTATGGTTTACATTCTAGATGTAGTAGTAAAGAGTGTGTTGACACAAGAGGATGTAGGGTGTATGTTAGAGGTATGTGGATAGTGAAAATGCAAGAGTATGATATTGAAATCAAGCCTAATAAGTAGGTGAGAGGTAATACCTTATGCAAAGCAATTGCAAAAAATAGAATTGTTGAAGAAATAGAAGAATGAGGAGAAAATTAATTAGTAATTGTAGTAGGCATGCAAGATTCTTGGTTTGAAAATATTACTTACTTACTGACATATGGAGAATGTCCAAAATGCATGATAGCAAGATAGAGAAGAGATTTCAAGTTGAAAGAAACTAAATATATAATTTGGGATGAGAAATTATTTAAAAGGGCTATAGATGGTACTTTTCTTTGATTCATCGACAAACAATAGCAAGAAAAGTTGTTGAGAACCTTCCATGATGAAACATGTGGTGGACATTTCTCATCTTCAGTAACGACTTTCAAAATATTGAGACAGTGTTACTATTGGCTAGAAATGTTTAAGGATGCCTACTCTTGGGTGGAAAAATGTGAGAAATGTAAGATGTTCTCTAGGCTACTTCAATTAACCACTTTGCCTCTTAGACCTATCATCATTAAAGGTCCTTTCCAACAATGGGGTCTTGATTTCATTGGGCCTATCAACCTAGTATCTAGTGCTGGTCACACATATGTTATAACTACAACTAATTATTTTACTAAGTGGGTGGAGGTGAAAGCAACTAAGAAAACTACTTCTAAAGTAGTATGGAAATTCATTAAAGAAAACATACTGGTTAGATTTTATGTCACCATCAAATTGGTGATGGATAATGTGGCATAACTCTCTTTAGTTGAGATCACCAATTTTTGTTTTGAGCATGGCATCATAGTCAGCTATTCATCTGACTATTTCCCACAAGGAAATTGTCAAGCAAAATCCAATAATAAAAAGTTGATGAATATTTTCAAGAAATTGAAATCGGATAGTTAGAAGACTTGGCAAAAGAAAATTCATGATGAACTATGGGGAGATAGGGTGACACCTAAAATGGAAATTGGCACATCTCTTTTTGAATTGGTCTACAAGACTGAAGCTAATCTTCCAATACCTTGGAATTAGCTACAAAAAATATGAGAATAGTAATTGAAGATGATATCTATTGGGATGGTTTAGAAAAGAGGATTCTATATTTGAGAAAACTTGAAGAGGAAAGGGAAGAAATCATAGATCATATCACATAACATCATATGTGTGTGAAGAACCTATTTGATAAAAGGGCGAGGCTATGGAAATACATGATAGGAGATAGTGTATTATTGTGGGATACAAAAGACCTCCAAAAGGTATGCATAAGAAATTTGATACCTTGTAGAAAGTACCATTCACTATTCATCAATTATTCAAGAACAACTCATTCAAATTGCCATATCTAGATGGTGAGGTGCTACCCTTGACATACAATGGTCAAGATTTGAAGCTTTATCAAATTGAAAATTGAAAATAGGTAACCCCTGTACTGTACTATAGTTGCATTTAGTTCCTATTTTAAGTTTTTTGAGTTAGGTTTCCCTTGATTTCTTCTTTTTCTTGTTTTTCCTTGGTTTAGTTTTTTTCACGTAGCCACCTTTTATTTTTGTGAAACTAGATATTTTGGATTCCTTGTTTGGGTATAGCATACTCAACTCACTAGTCAAAGCCAGATATTACCCCACTTTTCATTTTCTAACCAATTTGTAAAGTGTAAATTTTGTGTCCTAGTAAGGTCCTAGGTGTTTTCAAGTCTAAGTCTTAGTTCCCTTAGGTGGAAAGAGTCTTTATCAGATTTTTCATTTTCCCCTTCTCAACATTTCAGAGCTAGGTGGTTTTCCTTTTACATTGTGAATTCTTGTAGGTAGCTTAGTACTTAATCTAATGGAGATTCACAAAACATGAAAAGATCATTTACAAGAGTTATATCTACTTCAGATCCATCATTTTCTCCATGAGAATAGAATTTTGCAGAGATCTAGACTTCATCTTCTCCTCGGCAAGTTTTCAACCCATGAAGACGATTTCCCATGGAAAGCAGAAAATGATGCATACGGGTCAAAATAAGAAGATAACAAGGTATCCTATGACAAATAAATGTTCCTCTTACAATTATCTACCTCAAGAAACATTCAATATTCATCACAATTCTCTTAATCATTCTAGGTGGAAAACTAGAAACTGACTTCTCCTTGGTGGGTTTCCAACCCATGAAGTCAATCTCCCAAAAAAGATAATTCTGAAAGAAAAGAAACAAATGTGGGTCCCTAGTGACTTTTCACACTACTTTTGGACATCTCTAAACCCAAAGGAAACCATAATCAAAGGTAAAGTTAAAAGGCAAGCCTAGGCAAAGAAATGGAAATTGTCTTCTCCTCGGCGAGTTTTCAACCCATGAGGACAATTTTTTGGAGTTTAAAGAAAATTAAGTTGGTGAGTGGATTAAACCAATATTTCATGTGTGAAACCTCTCAAGATGATAATGGAAATAATCTAACCATGTGGGAGAGATCTATTAAGTAGAATTCACTATAGTACATATTTTGTTATGGAGTATCTTGTTTATAACTTCCCGAAACTTAATGGAAAATGGGAAAGTAAATATGAGAGATAGAAAGTTAGCATTTGACCAATAGAATAGTGAAAGGACACCTTAATGACCATTAAACTATGCATTTACTAATCCAACGAATCTCTCCTTTAATTCATTCATGTGGCACAAATTCTAAAGTTCAATAGGTGAATTGAAGTCCCTATATAGATGGAAATGTAAATAGTTACAAAACTACCACTCTTTCTTGAATTGTTATTCTATTAAAATTGCATTACTTTTTCAAAAGGCTAGTAAACACACTTTCTATTCCTTTCATTTTCTAGATTCAAAATTCATTTGCAAAGAGAATGGAAACAAGATTTGTAGGTTTTGATGGAGGGATCAAGTCTTCACTACAAAATTTCATAGACACTTCTCTCTATTTGTATGACATGCAAGATTTCTAGAAGAGGGTGAGATCAAAGCCTATTCATCCCATTACTAAGAAGCATTGAGGATTTGAGCTAGTTGAAGCAGTTTGTTCTAATTATAGTCCAAGCTTCAGATTTGATATATGAATGTATAAATCATTACAACCTGGACACTAGATAGATTGTATTTCCAGATAACATAATATTGATCTCCATTGATAGACAAACTATGGTAAATTGTCTTCGAGTTTTGGAGTAGGAAGGGTTTTCAAATTTGAGAATTGGTGGATCCATATCTAATTTTTCTATGAAGAAAATGGTTTGGAGAAATGAGATCATGCAATCATGGTTTGATGGAGTTCTAAGAGTAAGGTTCCTAAGACTCTTTTAGTACTAATCTCAAGCTCGAGATTTTTGACATCTTGGTTCTCTTGCACGAATTGAAAGGTGAGGTAGAAGCTTTAAACTTCATTGACCAATATTTCTTTTTGGTACAAGTTATCTACTCTGACACCCAATATATTGATTGGGCTCAGGAGGTAAGAAAGATTATGTCTAATGCTCTTAGCACTATGAAATTATACAACACCTTCCATATGTCCTTTTTTCTAATTTACATGTTAGCTTCTCTATAATTATGGCTAGGCCTCCCAAGGGTAGAAAATTTCCTTAACGATGTGAGGTCTTATGAGTTCTACCCATGTTTACAATTAGAAAATAGTTATGCAGAGTATATAAGAGTCAATGATGCATTTACCATGAGAATTTTTAGGGAGCTCTAGGGATGCCCAAAGAGGAGATTTAGCCCTGAAGCTATGGTGGCCATTAGTCAGTTTGGGAGTTATTTTATCCTATTCTCATCATTTTCATATTTGTATCTTGCAGCTTTTGATGAATTCCCCTTGAAGCTGTCAAGATATCCAAGTGCTATGATTGTATTAATTGAGATTGTGGGACAAGCCATTCAAGTGAACATGTTGAGTGGAAGTCTAAAGAAGAAAGCTTATGAGTTCTCTATGAAGGTGGGAACTTTTAGTTGTGAGCCTCATTCTAATGCAAAGAGCATGTTAAAGGTGTTCAAGATGAAATATAAATTGGAGATGTATGAAGTTTTGAGGCCTATGTTTGATCCAAATGGATATGCAAGAGATGTTGCAGATTGGAAGTGTTATCAAATATATCACCACTATTAAGGACTATAGGGCTGATTACAACGATGAATCTGAGAGTTGTGATTATGCTTTTTCCATACTCATAGTAGATCAAGTGAAAATGTATAGGGTTGATATCAATGTGGAGGGAGTACAAGATGATGGGTAGAATATGTATAGAAATACATATTTAACAAAGATAAGAAATATTCCTATTAGCTTAGAGCCTTATCAAGATACTAGGGATGATCTAGATGTCATGATCGCCAGAATTATTAAAAGGACTAGGAAGTCAGTCAAGTGGACTATAGCAAGAAGAAGCCAAAGTAAAAGCAACCCCAATCAATCTTCTCTAGCTACTGCCTTTGTTTCTTCCTTACAAGGTGGTAGATCAAGTGTAACCCTAGCCATAGCTCAAGGACTAGCTCAACCAGCAAGTGGAGGTTATCAACCTCCAGATAAAAATATTACTTTGGCTAAGACTTGTCAGAATGGCTCCCCCCAGTGATTGGTTCCCAACTAAAGGCTAAGTAGAAGGTAGATAAATTGAAAGATAGAACCATTACTCTAGTTCTCTCACCTCATAGTAGTCTAGTTCCATCTACAAGCACTGCACTTCTCCTCCCAAGCAGCCCTCATGTGCAAGTAGTAAACTTAGGGGATGGAGGAAGTAGTGATAGCAAGTTCATTGAGCTAGATGAAGTAGCCAAGAAGATTGTAGAAATAGATAAAGGCCAAGTGTACTTAAAGCTCATTTCACAAGCCCAAAAGAATCCCTTCTCTTTGACAATGAAAGAAATCACTTTGGTCAAAAGGAAAATGTTTAGCAAGAGTCTCCTAGGATGGCTTTAAAGATAATAGGAACATATTCATGGTTGGAGGATACTATAGATAGGAAGAGAAAGAGGAAAGATGGAGGTAATCCCAACAAGGATACCTTATCCCTTTTCTTTTTTTTTCAGATTTGCATTGACTCGAGTTAAGAAGCAAAATACCTTGTCTATCCCTAGGCAAGACCTTGAAACAGGGCATTTAATAATGGAGATAGCCAAACCTACTAAAGAAGGAAGGATTGAAGATATGATCATAGATTATTATTTCAAAATTTTACTATGACACCATGACACTGGAGCAAATAGACATTTTGCGACAGGCCTTAGAGAAGAAGAAGCATCAATAAATGCTTAGGAGAGAACATAGGTAGAAACAAGCTCTTCAAGTTATTAAAGGCATTTTTTAGATGCATTTAGCCTACCAACTCCTAAAGAGACTAAGCCACTAATAGAGAAACTCATAGATATAGTGGAAAGGGTCAGTAATGAAGACCTTGATACTAGTATAAAACTTTTAGAATGGTCTAAGAAGAAGTTCCAAGGAAAGTTAAATGAGAAGATATTTGGTGAGATAACACTGATTCAAGTTGCATTGGCAATCAAGGTTGAAGAAGTAAAGAAAGTACTTGAGAATATATTCTTACTATATACAAAGTTATGTGATCCTATAGTATTTAATCAAGAAAATAGGAGCCATATTTTGAGTCCAGAGAGAAATCTAAACATATCAGGTACTAAGCTACCTCAGAACCTAGCTCAAAGTCAGAAGCACCTTAGAACATTGCTTCACACATAAAGTCAATTAGCTGAACTAATAGTAGATGAGGCTACCATAAGAGCCAAATTGACATGTATACTAGCATCCCTTACCCCACACACAGAAATACTAGACAAGGAACTTGGTTATGCAGAGACTCTACTAAAGAAAGACCCCAATCATAATGGAAGTCCATAAATCCTTTTTGGAAAAAAACACTATATGTGTCTAGCCCATTTGACATAAGTGTCCAAAAGGGGGAGAAATGTAACATTGGGGGAGATAAAACAAGGGGGAGCCTATTAGTAAAGTTATATGATTGGGGTTATTTACATTTTTTTGAGACACATTTTTGAGGATAGCAGTAAAATAGATATAGATATTAGCCAGGTTAGAATATATCAGATGTCAAAATATCAGATATAGCACATTGAATTTAGAGAGGAGTATAGATTTTGGATACAAAATAGACAAATTAACTCAAGTGGAGTTATCAATTTTGAGGTATATAGGTTATTATAGAATTTTGAAATTTCAAAGTTTTCTATATAAACTGAGTCATGGATATGTTATGCTTGAGAAGACTAAGATTGATTATGTATATTTAAGTCTTTTTGACACTCATGTCAAAGGGGGAGATTGTTGATCTCAGATTGGTTTTTGACAAGTGAGTGTCAACACAATTAAGCCATTTACTCAGTTCACATTGAACTAGTAATACATGCCGAGCACAACATGTAAATATTAGACCATGTTGATGTTAGAATTCTTTAGAATAACTAAGAGAGGGGGGTGAATCAGTTATCCAAGGTCCAAATTCCCTATTAATACCCTTTTACTACTTTTAATGAATCCATACACTTTTCATCCATGCAAACTTAAATCAATCATATAAGCAAGTTATAGTAAATCAATATGCAAAGATAAAACATCCAAGATCAACACATGACACAATGATTTACGTAGAAACCCAATTTGGAAAAAACCACTAGTAACATGCTACTTGATTCTCACACTTTTGAAGTGATGCCCTGTTAAAGACTTACAAAAAACTGTTAAATGTGATCCTGTTAGAGGATTTTGCCAAACTATTAGGAATGGGCCTGGTTAAAGGTCTTTAGAACATTCACTTGGAATGTCACCCTATTAAAGGATTTATCTTATGGCTATTAAACCAACCTAAGTCCATAGGATTTAAACTTACTGTTACAATTGCTTGAAAGTAATGATAATGGTCTTTTGATCTAATATAACTTACAACATACTTTGCAGATTTCAGATCACACTTTTAGTTCAATCCTTATGCTTGGTTTCAATCACTCCAGCTCTGACTGCTTTTGTTCCTCTCAAGCTTCGTCTCCTTGAGTCTTCTTACTCATTCTTCCAATGGAATCATCCTTGTGGTCGCCTATCCAAACAAAGTTCCTGTCCTTTCTTCTCCTTAGCGCCTTCTTCAGTACTTCATGCTTTTTATGCTTGACCACCTCTCTCTTTATTTCATGAACTTATGTCTTCTTAAATAGAAATCTAATTTTTCTTTGCTGCTTAATTCTCCCTCTCCAATTTTAGGGTCTCAAAATGGATTAGGTAGGATACAATGTATCTACCCCATATCTTGTTCTCTTCTAGAAACTTTGCCAGTTGTATCCTTAAAAATGTTCTACATGGTGTTTTGTGCCACCAGCTCATCATTCTTATCTTCCTCTTAATTCACAAATTTCTAGATAACAACCTTGTCGACTTAGATCTGGCGAATCTTTGATTTCCAAAATAATACAGCAACTCAGCATTATTGAGTTACTAGTGCTCGACACCTCTGTGTTACTCAGCACCTATACCTGCTTGGCACTTGGTTCTGATCGGCACTTGATAAACTCTGTGTCACTCGGCATCTAAACTTGCTCAGCATCTAAAGTTTAATCGGCATCTAAAGTTTACTCGGTATCTGAAGTTTACTCAGCATTAACTAGGAATTTGCTCAGCTCTTACTAGCTTGCTTGGCTCCTTCTCTCTAATGAACTTAGTTGATCTTTACAAAAGACTTAGCTAAAACCTTAAATCTTTGATATGTTTCAGTGTGCCCATTCTTTGTATCTTATAGTATGTCATCAAATACACTTTTTCATCAATGGCCTAGCTGATCCTTGTACTTCATTACAACATCATAACTTCAACATTTCTCTAGGTGTTCTAGTTACATCTTATTGATTGCCTCCTCCTTGACAATCAACTAATTGATAGTATTTGGATCACTAAAGCAATTTTCATTCCTGCAAGTAGCAAGTTTGACATAAATGACAAAACAATGATTGAGTACATTCTTTACTAGTTCCATATATTATTCCAACAACTTTTCTTATGATCATTTCAATCATTTCCAACAATCTCCCTCTTTGGCATTGATGGCAAACCAAATTGATCAATTAATCAACTTAGTTGCCACCAAGATCGTATACGTTGTCTTGCTCCATTTTTACTACTGATCTCATATATCTCCCTCTTTCATATATATCTCCCTCTTTGTTTGTATTGATCAGATTTCTACATATTTCTCCCTCTTTGACATAAATGCCAAAGATGTAGCATCTTTATCATGTAAAATATAAGCTTTGGCTTCTTGTTGATTTTATCCCTCTGTCACCATGCTTGTGACTAATTTGGAGTTTCTACTCCTGTTGTCATCCTTTGCATCAACCTGTTAATATTTCAATGATTTATTCCTATTGATGCAGGGCAACTTCCTTGTTGCCTTAACTGCTTGAGTTAGGGGTATTACCCCCAACTTGCCTCTAAGATATTCATAGGTATCCTTGGGCAATGGTTTGGTGAAGATATCTGCAGTTTGTTCCTTTGTGTGAATGTATTCCAACTTTACTTGTTTGTCTTCTACCAATTCTCTGACATAATGATACTTGATTGCAATATGCTTGGTTTTTGCATGCGTCACTGGATTTTTGGATATGTTTATAACACTTGTATTATCACAATAAAATATCACAAGTTTTGTTACTTCTTCTTTCATTCCATTTAATAGATGTGTGAGCCATACAATGTTTGTGCAATTGACTACAGCTACCACATATTCTGACTCTGTAGTGGACTGAGATGTACATGTTTGTTTCTTGCTAGTCTAGGTGACTAGCCTTTTACCTAGAAATAATGCACCTCCACTTGTGTTTTTTCTATCATCAATGTTTCCTCCCCAGTCTGCATCTATATATGCATTGAGCTCAAATTTTCCATTATTTTTGTAGTATAGACCAAAGTTATCAGTTCCTTTAAGATATCTCATTATTCTTTATACTACTATGAGATGATTTTCTTTAGGATTAGCAGAGAACCTAGCCACTATTCCAACTACTAATGCTATGTCTGGTCTACTATGTACAACATATTGTAGTTTTCCAATCATGGATCTGTACATTGTTTGATTGACTTCAGCTGACTCATCATTTTTGGACAGCTTATTTCCTATTGCCATTGGTGTGCTGACTAGTTTGGATTCCTCCAATCCAAACATTTTAAGAATTTCTTTGACGTATTTTGATTGTGTAACAAATATTCCATGTTTGATTTGATGTACTTGCAACCCAACAAAAAATTTGATTTCTCCAAACATAGACATCTCAAATTCATGTTTCATTTTGTCAGCAAAGCCTTTGCAAAGTACTTCCTTACCACAAAACACTATGTCATCCACAATGATTTCAGATACAATAATGTCTTTACCTTATTTTTCTTTGATGTACATGTTGTTTTTATCATCAGTTCTTTCAAATCCAATTTGCACTAGATACTTGTGAAGTCTCTCATACCATGCTCTAGGTGCTTGTTTCAAACCATAGAGTGCTTTATGTAGCTTACACACCATATCCCTATTGTTTTCATCAACAAATCCTTCTGGTTGTTTAATGTAGACTTCTTCATCTAGTATACCATTTAAGAAGGTAGATTTTACATCCATCTAATAGACTTTAAAATCTTTGTAGGCAGCATATGCAAGTAAAGTTCTTACTCCTTCCATTCTAGCAATAGGGGCAAATGTTTCCCCATAGTCTATTCCTTCTTCTTGAGCATAACCCTTGCATACTAGTCTAGCTTTTTTTCTGGTAATCTCACCATTCTCAGCTAGTTTTTTTTTGAATACTCATTTGGTGCCAATCACATTCTTGTCAGTTGGTTTGGGAACCAAACTCCAAGTTTTGTTTTTTCTTATTTGATCAATTTCTTCTTCCATAGCCTTATACCAGTCATCATCTTGTAATGCACCATATACTGTCTTGGGTTCAGATTTGCTGATCAGACATGATTAATGTCTTAGTCTGTTCCTTTTCATTAGTCTTGCATCTTTGTCACCAATTATTTGTTCAGCAGGGTGATGTATTTTTACATATTTGGATAACCTTGGCTCTGTCCTTGTTTCCATGTTTGATCTTCCAAATTTAGGATCACTATGCACTTTTTTGTCAGGTTGTTCTTCATTATGTGTACTATTGTCAGAATCAGATTGTCCATTTCCTTCATTCTACAACACAGCTTTTGAATGCAACTCGACATTCACTGGTTGAGACTTGGCTAAGACTAAAATTTGTTGTTGAGTTCCAATTTGATTGACATCATCCTTATCAACAGTCACTCCTTCACAAGAATACACAAAGGTTCTGTACTCTTCCATTTTCTTTGGTACTTCAGCTTGAACTTTTATGTGCTCATAAAAATTTACATTTTCACTTTCCACAATTTTGTTAGTGTTAGTATTCAAGCACTTATATGCCTTACTTCTAGTGGAATAACCAAGAAATATGCCTTTATTACTTTCTACATCAAATTTTCCATTTCTAGCAACTTTAAGGATAAAGCATTTACAACCAAACACTTTGAAATGTTTCACATTGGGTGAGTAACCATACCATAATTCAAAAGGTGTTGTATTTTTACCTTTCTTGACTTGTACTCGGTTCAATGTATGAATAGCTACACTTATCGCTTCTCTCCAATATTTTAAAACAATAGTCTTTTCCATCATTAATGTTCTGGCATAGTCAATCATAGATCTATTTCTTCTCTGAGTAATTCTATTTTGTGGAGGAGTTCTAGGAGCCGACGTTTATCTTTTGATTCCTTTATCATTACAAAATATCTTGAATTCATTTAATTTAAATTCACCACCTCTATCTAACCTTAGGCATTTCAAGCTTTTTCCAGTTTCCTTTTCAACTCTAGCCACATACCACTTAAACATTTGAAAAGCATCAAATTTTTGTTTTAAGAACATAACAGTCATCATCCTAGAATAGTCATCAACAAATAGCACTATGTATTTATCTCCTCTATAGCTTTGTATTTCCATTGGACCACATAAGTCAGTGTGAACTAACTCAAGTATCTCTTTAGATGTATAGTTTTTGCTTTTAAAAATTGACTTTGTCATCTTTCCAAGCTGACATTGTTTGCACATGATATTATTAGGCTTCTTCAATTTTGGTAAACCTATGACTTTCTTCATTTTACTGATGTTGACTAGATTGTCAAAGTTGACATGACATAATCTTCTATGCCATAACCATTCATCATCAAATTTTGCAAATAAAAAAGAATCATCATCCATATCAAGGTAAAACAAATTACTCTTTGTTTGATCTCCTTTTCCTATCAGTTTACCATTAGTATCATAGATTTTTGCAGTTTTGTTTCCAAATTCCATTTTGCAACCTATATTGCCTAACTGTGAGACACTCAGTAAATTGTAGTTTAATCCTTCAACATAGTATGCATTGTCACATGAAATTTGTTCTATGAGCTTAATGGAACCTTTTCCTTTTATTTGACATGGAGCGTCATTACCAAATCTAACACTATTTCCATCATACTGAGTAAAGTTAACAAACTTACTTTTGTCTCCTGTCATGTGATGTGAGCATCCACTATCTATGATCCATCTGTCATTCTTGTTTATACATGTTACCAGTGTTGTGGGCTCTTCTTCATCAGATTGGTCCTTCATGGCTACATAAACAACTTCATCATCATTGTCATCAGAATTTTCTTCAACAATATAACACTTCTTACCTTTTTCTTTGTAATCTCTCTGGTCATCATCTCTTCTGTACTTGTATTTGTTGCCTTCCCTGGAATCCTTTTTCTGTGGACACCTTGTAGCAATATGACCTACTTCATTGCAATTGAAACAAATGATAGGCATCTTACCTTTGAATTTTCCTTTGCCCCTGTGAAATCTTCTAGCGAGCAATGCTTCCAATTGTTCCACATCTTCCTCATCAGTGCTACTGTCACTAGATACATACTTCATTTTTCTTCCTTTCTTTGATTTCACCTGTTCAACATCTTTCAATGATAACTTGGCCTTAAAAGCAGATTCAACATTTTCAGGTCTGTAGTTGTCAAAGTTAGATAACTCAAATGCAATGAGTCTCCCTATTATACCTTCAAAACTTAGATTATTTCCTAGTATACATCTTAGCTCTTGTATTGCTGATACTCTAATAGCATAGATAGGAAGCAAGGTTCTTAAGAACTTACTATTAACAGTATATTCATCCAGTTGACCACTCAAGCATCTTATTGCACTTACCACTTCCTTTATTCATGCACCATACTGAGCAACATTCTCATTTTTTTCCATTTTCATGTCATCAAACTTTCCTCTGAGACTTTCTCTTTTTGCTCTTTATACATTCTAATCTCCTCCATAGATGTCTGATAGGGCTTTCCACATTTTGAATGCAGTGTCACATCCTTTTATATCATCAAATTCAGCATAGCTGAGTACAGAGGCAATTTCTAGCATTTTCTGATTGTGTTCTTGCTTGTTTTTCATGTCTTCTGTAGTAGGAGCACCTGTTGGATCTACATGTTCAGTGAAAATTGAATTTTGGGAAAAATCTCCTATGGATCGAAGATGTAGCTTCATCAAACTTTACCATGCAACAAAGTTGTCTTTCTTGAGCTTGGGAACTTCTCTCTTTGGCATTTTGATCTTTTTTGCTTTTAGTCCCTTTAAACTGAATCTACAGTTAGGCTCTGATACCAATTGTTAGAATTCTTTAGAATAACTAAGAGAGGGGGTGAATTAGTTATCCAAGGTCCAAATCCCCTATTAATACCTTTTTACTACTTTTAATGAATCCATACACTTTTCATCCATCCAAACTTAAATTAATCATATAAGCAAGTTACAGTAAATCAATATGCAAAGATAAAACATCCAAGATCAACACATGGCACAATGATTTACGTGGAAACCCAATTTGGGAAAAACCACCAGTAACATGCTACTTGATTCTCACTCTTCTGAAGTGATGCCCTGTTAAAAGCCTGCCATGTTAAAGGCTTACAACACACTGTTAAATGTGACCCTGTTAGAGGATTTCACCAAACTGTTAGGAATGGGCCTGGTTAAAGGTCTTTAGAACATTCACTTAGAATGTCACCCTATTAAAGGATTTATCTTATGGCTATTAAACCAACCTAAGTCCATAGGATTTAAACTTACTGTTACAATTGCTAGAAAGTAATGATAATGGTCTTTTGATCTGATATAACTTACAACATACTTTGCAAATTTCAGATCACACTTTTAGTTCAATCCTTATGCTTGGCTTCAATCACTCTAGCTCTGACTACTTGTCTTCCTCTCAAGCTTCATCTCCTTGAGTCTTCTTACTCATTTTTCCAATGCAATCATCCTTGTGGTCATCTATCCAAATAGAGTTCTTGTGCTTTCTTCTCCTTAGCACCTTCTTCAGTACTTCATGCTTTTTATGCTTGACCACCTCTCTCTTTTTTTCATTAACTTATGTCTTCTTAAAGAGAAATCTGATTTTCCTTTGCCACTTAATTCTCCCTCTCCAATTTTAGGGTTTCAATATGGATTTCTAAAGTTTACTCAGCATTAACTAGGAATTTTCTCGGCTCTTACTAGCTTGCTCGGCTCCTTCTCTCTAATGAACTTAGTTGAGCTTTACAAAAGACTTAGCTAAAACCTTAAATCTTTGATATGTTTTAGTGTGCCCATTCTTTGTATCTTATAGTATGTCATCAAATACACTTTTTCATCAATGGCTTAGCTGATCCTTGTACTTCATTACAACATCATAACTTGAACCTTTCTCTAGGTGTTCTAGTTACATCTTATTGATTGCCTCCTCCTTGACAATCAACTAATTGATAGTATTTGGATCACTAAAGAAATTGTCATTCCTACAAGTAGAAAGTTTTACATCAATGACAAAAAAATGATTGAGGACATTCTTTACTAGTTCCATATATTATTCCAACAACTTTTCTTATGATCATTTCAATCATTTCCAACAATTGAGTCACTCAAGTGTCAAGTAGATAGATCATCCTAAGTGATTCAAGTGCCAAGTAAATAGTGGATGTCAAGTAATGCAGGTGCTAAGTTAGATGTAGAAATATAGTACATGCCAAGCACCAGTGACTGCATATGCTAAGTGACATAGTTTTGACATTTTTTTTGTAATGGAACAAACAACTATGTAAACCATTTTTAAGCCAACATAAGGATAGATTATTATCTTTTGGAGATAAGGACAAATCTATATTTGGATTCCCTATGTAATTACATGTAGCTAAACAGAAAATGGGAAGGTTTAAGTAGAAAAATGGATGAAGCTCAGCCATAGATTCATACCTAACCCTAAGCCACTAGAGTCTTCTTAAGGAGGGCAAACCCCTAAACTCTTTACAATTTTTAATGGGCAAATGATCAAATTGAAAGAGTGAATAAGATAGATTGCAGGGAATTCAAGGTGACTTAGAAGTAAGAATGAATTATAGAATCAGTTAAAGAAGAATAGAGGATATAGAGGATATGGCATTGATACATTAGATTATGAAGGGTCAATTCGGCATTTTATAGAGGTGATCTATTATTAGGCAAGAAAGTGCCAACCACGGGATCTATGCTGAGATATTTTAACAAGTGATTTCAATTAATCTCTTAATAGAGCAGTCCTAGCAAGCTGTATGAAATTTCTTACCAGGGTGCTTACCTAATTGTAAGTTGAAATCCTTTAACTAGGCACACTTCTAATAGGGTGTTGAAATCCTCTAACAAGGTGGGAATTGACAATCTTTGTAAGCCTTTAACAAGGCAGGCCTGTCATAGGGCAGACCATGATTCATGGTCAAACCATTGTAACCTTCATTAGATACACTTTATTATAGTAGTAGTGAAGATTTATGGGTGTCATTCCCACCCCAGTTTTACTTTCTCACTTGGATGGTTTCTGGGTGATAATATCTGGTGTTATGTGTGTGATTGATTTCATGTTTACATGATTTAGATGCATATGCTTTACATGTTATTTTGGCTTATTTGATAATGCATGTGATGAATGAATGGTGAAAGTTTTATGGGTCCAAGTTTAAATTACTAATTCACACACCCCCCCCCCCCCCCCAAACTTGCCTCTCTCAAAATTTTATCTTTCCCACTTATAATTCAAACAATAGAGATGACATCACAAACAAGGGTACTGACAAATCTGCCTTCTTGACACTAGCAAAAGGTTACAAATTGCATTTACAATCGCATTTGAAAACTAATCAAACAAATTGTTCATAAGATAAAATCTAGATTTTAGAAAGTATGTGACCTCTAGAATGCAATGCAAAAGGAATCTTCTCCATAGGGTCAACTGGGTCAAAACTATAACGAGTCAAACAAGGCCTCCCAAAAATTCTAAATAATTTGCATTAGCACGACAACAATAAATGACCAGCTTTGAGGGATCCAAAACCTAGTCAAAACATATCAAAATGACTTTAAATACAAAACATAGGTTATTTGATATGGATATTAAACTCTTTCAAAATAGTGAGTTGTGAAAAATTATTGGGTGCAAGATATTCAATTGCAAACACGACCTACTATCACTATTTGACACTTGGGCAAAAATGCAGATTTGGACATTACTCAAAATGGAACTTTGCAGAATGGCTTGGAATGGAAATTTATCTTCATTGAATACATAGACATATTGAATGCAAGGTGTTAGAAGCATTTAATACCTCTTAGGCCTGGAATAGATAGTTGGGTACACATGCACCAAAAAGAACTTATAGGGTTTGATTTTTTGGATGGTACTCAAAATCAAGGCTTTAATTTTAAGTCCCAACAATGGCTCTACTCAGGGATGCATGTTCATTGTGGGCATGCAAGGGATTTAGATCTTTGGAAGAAGCAAACCACACACCTGACAACAAAAACATCTCTCGAGCAGCTTTCTTGAAAGCAAGAAATCTACTCCTACTATGTACAAACAATGGTCCCAAGCCACCAGAAAGTTTTCAAAGCTTCTTACCTCTATCATATACTTGATTCTCATTAACATATTCTTGAGATAAATTGAAACTCTCATTCGCTTTTGTTTCAACCAACACATCAGCACTTTCAATCACATCATTAGGACAAACAAAACTATCATCATCACTTTCATAGTGTATATAAAAACTAGACATACTTTCTTCATCTTGCTCACTATAAAAATATGAATAAGCATGATCATAACTACTGATATCAAACTAAAACTGATCATCACTAACTAACTCATGGACACCTTCAACTAGAAACACAAAAGTTTGGTACTCTACATCATTCAACGAGTTGCATGAATCAATTTGTAACTCACCTTGTGCATCTAGATATGAAGAGAATGTAAAATCTAATTTATGCTCATTTGTAACATCAGTACTCCATAAATTAGACTGAACATATCCTAAAATTTCCTCAAATTCCAACAAATGATTAGATACCAAATCACAAGAATCATCATGAAATTGCATTTTTACAATATGTTGATTTGTAACAATATTTTCCTCAAATAACTCATTAGAATGAACCACTTCATTACTATTACTTTCCTCATCATATGAACAATCAAAATGTATCTCAGCCTCATGAAAACAAGAAGAAAATGAACCAGCAATAGACCTTATCTCTACATCTTCCTTCTTGACATAGAAGTCATCATGTGTATTGATGTACGAACTACCATCACATACACCTCAAAAACTTGACATAGCATATTCTGAAACTATATCTTCTTCAACATTAAAAATTGGTGAAATGAATTCACCATATGAAAAAGCAAAATGTGGTAAAGCACAAACATCCTTGGATAGATTTGCATACATTTCAAAATCATGAGCCAACAACTCTGAAATCTCATCAAAATTTTACAAGACTTCATCACTAGTTTCTTCTCCTTGGCTATGATTATTATCCAAATAGCTTGACACACTTGCAACAATGGACTCATTAGTAATACATTCTAGAAAACTAGAACTATGATCATCACATAGATCTTCTTTGGACAAAACCTCAACAACTGGTATCTTAGAACATTCATATTCATCACTAGAAGAAAGATTATTATTTTTGTTACACTTTTCCTCTTATTTGCAATCATCATTACAACAAGATGAGTCCACATTATGCCTTTCATCAAATTGGTGATTACTGTCCTCTGATTCATAATGTTGAGTATCTTCATCTTCAACATCATTTTCAATGGATTCATTGCATTCATTATCATTCATAGCATATTCATTTCTATTATAATTAGATTCATTAGCATTCAAATCACTTTTGATCTCATTGATAAAATCTTGGAATTCAAAAATCTCTTCTAACATTGACTTTGCTGACCTATCAATTGAATGTGGCATAAAAACTTCTAAGAGTACCATTGGCCATGAATACTGCTCAAGTCTAAAAGACCCATCAAGATTCATAATTATTGATTGAAACTTCATGTAAATTTGAAAATTACTAAGACCTTCAATATTACCAATTTCATTTCTTATGTCAATGATGGTCTTATTATGAATCTCTCTTTTTAGCCTAGCAATATTTGCACAAACACTTTCAAGATTTGGCACATCTTTTCCATACCTAGCCTTTGAATCCATCTTTTAAAATTTGAAACATCTACCTCTATTTTCTTAGTGTTGAAACCACTAAATGGAGGCAACCATGTCTACCATTCAACTTTCATGAGAGACAAATACATGAAAATTAAAAATATCATTATGTGTTGTTGCATGAAACCTCTATATCTACTTATTGACACTGTTCAAACATAAAATCCTTCACACCATAGATCAAATATTTGTAGAGCCACCACCTCCTTGAAGAGGCAAATGTAATCACAATAATGATTCACCTTTTGAAATCAATTACTTTAGCAGATATAAACAGCCACATAAACTATCAATCAAGAAACTTATACTTCCTCTTTCCCAACAAACTAGATCTACCCATAAATACTGAAAGCCTCTGATATTAAAATAAAGCATACGCTAGTACAAAGATTTAGACTAGAATCACCACTCACACTCTATGAGAAATGATTTGAAGCACATGTAAATTCTAAACTAGACTTTCAATATGAAAAACTTGCAAATCATCAACATTTTGTTGAGAATACACTTCATAAATCAATTCCTAACTCTAAAACTTTCTCAATAACACATATAAAATTGAGTTGATCGAAGATTAACTTCAATTACAAAACATAATTTACACTCAATCTTACAACATACTATTGTCCATGAACAAAGCATCACTGGGGTGCATGATATTTTGAGTAAGAAAACTAGAAAACACATTAGACAACTTACTATTGCAAATTTTTTCATGCATTTCTCTTGTTGTATTGAATCTCCTTTTTTCAAATTCTCAAGGTTTTCCTGCCATTCAGATTCAATATATTTTCCAATTGAGTTGCCATTTTTTTGGCTACTCAGATGGGCAAAACCATACTAAAAAATGGGACTGAGCTCTAAAATTAAATACACTGATTCTCTATTGCACATTCTAGCACCCTATCAAATCTCATCTCATGATGAATTCTTAATCAAAAGATATTGATTGTCAAAGTTTCCCTTTCAGAACTACCTATAAGAAAACATGTCAGGAAACCATAATTTGTGTTTGGATTTGGCTTCAAAAATGGGAAAATTGATACTTGGGGAGTGTTGGTGTAAATAAGTATTTACTATTTACACTTAAGTTTACTTAGGTTAATGTATTATTTTATTATCATCCATTATTTTATTATTTCTTAAGTGAGACACTTAGGAGTTTGCATACTTTTATGAGTTGTCATGTTGACAACATAGAAGTAAGAAACTCTAATTTAGTACATGGTGTCTACAACACTAGAGTTTGCATAATTAACTTAGTTGTCATGTAGACAACCTAGTTATTCACACTCTTAATTTAGCACATGGTGTCTACAATATTAATTTGTGGGCTACACCTTGGTAGGCTTATCCTCTCATCATCACACTTACTCATGTGCTTAATGGAAGATAACCCACACCTGGTGGACATGTGCCTATTTCTATGACATATCATGTTGTTGATTTCTATGCATTCTAGAAGCATTCCAAAGGCCTTTATATACAAGCACTCCTAGTGTACTTTCACATTGAATCAAATATGCATCAATATTTTGATCATACTCTTTCTAGTCTACTATTGTCCTTATGCTTGAGTTCTTTGATCTTGGGTGAATTTTGCTATAAGGTAAATTCTTACATGGTGTTAGAGCTTGGAAAATTTCTCTTCACATAGCCATTTCAGACCATTGTTTCTTTAGCACCGCGACCTAAATCCAGAGTAGTACAGTTATTAAGAGTGTCTAGAGCCAAAATAGACCTCACCATTGCATCTAAAACATTGATTCAGTGAAAATCAACTATAAATTTGCCTACCCTAGGCCAAAGTCAATTTTGAGAAAAAAAATTTTGCAAATCGGCACCCAAAGGCCCAATTCGCAAGTCCTGTATGATCTTTTTTTAGATTTTCAATTTAATTTTTAGATCTATTATTTTAATTTTCTCTATATATTTGTTAGATTTTTCATACATATTTTCATAATTTTTTATCAGCTAGTTGGCCCTATAGAAAAAAAAAAATTGTATAGGCACTGGGTAGTGACACCTCGGCCTTGCACCCTGCATGGAATATTTCATTCCCTACCACAAGGAATATTCCTTTCAAGTAGTGACCCACAAAATCAATAGTTTATTTCTAGTCCAACTAATCATTTTTCAAAATCTAGCAACATCAAACTATAAATAGTCGAGCATCAACAAACACTGATCACCAAAGTTTGGCAACTTTGTTTGATTAAGTGTTGTGGCTAAATTCTTTTAAACAAAGTCTAGGAAAAAACTTTGTTGCATGTGGGACTAAACTATTTAACACCAGTGGCCTTATTCCTTTCAGCTCCTGTCGACCAACCAAAAAATTGTTTTTGACATCGAATTTCCATTCAGGCTCTTGCCATCTTCAAACCACGCCATTGCATTTATTCTCCAATTCCAGGCAGTTATTTTTCCATCAACACAGACATTGTTAGCACCACTACAATATACTTCTCTAGTGCCATACATCCACACTAGAAACTCTTGTGTCATCATCCTTTCTATGCCACATGGTATTTTTTGCCAGCTCCATGCATAGTTATATTCAGACTATAGGGAAATGTGTTTTCCATGTGGCAAAGACCTACCAACTTTGCAGCATATGGTGACACCTCAGCCATGCAGCCCAACTACATCCTACCACATATCTTCCTTGACATGCAAGATCCATATCTTCAACATGTCAGCCTACTATATAGTGACATGTAGAAAGTCGTACATCCACTCAGCTTGACACATCACCCAAGCAGACTTTTTTCACTAATGTCAGTATTTCACTTTGTTAAAATTAATGGTTTTCTAACTATCATTCCTAGGCATTTTTAAACTACTGCAATAGTTGTTTGACCATCAAATTTAATCTCACAATTTTTTGCCTAGACCCCTCTCCAGATGTAGTTTTTATTTGACAGTCTAACTTTGGGAGGCCATAACTCAGTCATATAGACTCCAAATCAAGTGCAATTTTTTTAATTTTGAGTAGAATTTCCTAAAAAAATTAGTGGTGCTATTCTTTTCTAGTTTTGGTGCAATAATTTGTTATAAATTGTGTTTATTGGTGACTATAGTTGTTCAATCCTATATTTTACAACTTGAAATTCTCAATACGGGCTCATCTGGACTCAAAAATAGGTTCCATTTTTTTTAAAGTGCTTAATTTTTTATCTACTTTTTAGATCTATAATCAGATTCTAGGGTTGTGTGGACAAAAATATCACTTTTAGACTTAGGGCATTTTTCTACATTGTAATGCTTTGATTACTTTTCAAAATTGTTGTACATCTAAACTATAGTGCTTGGTGATAGATTTGGACCTCAAAAGGTAGTCGAATGTAGAAAAATTAGAAGTCCACTTTGTACATTTCAACAAGTGGCCTATTTTTCATGCACTACATATAAAGTGCCAAAAGCATCTTTTTTGGATGGTCTTTTGATTGAGTGAATTGGGTGTGTGGGGCGGGGCGGGGCGGGGGGGTGTATTGTGTTCTTGTATCTCTCTTTTGTGCTCTTTTCATTTTCTACATCATGGGTTCACCTAAAAGTCCACTTCTAGCTTCATGCAATTATTCTACATGGAAAGTTATTGTATGGAGTAGATTAATGGAAAACGGTCTAAGTCCTTATGTTGATGGTTCAATCTCAAAACCTATTGATGCCATAGCACTTGATGATTGGAAAATTAAAGACTAATAGGTTTTAGGAATTATCAGGACTTGTGTACATAGAGATCTCTTCTTCCACATTTCCAATTTCAAAAAAGCCAAACCTACTTGGGACAAACTTGAATCATTGTATGGTAAGGTGGATGAGGAAAAGGGATACCAAATTGAAGATTACCTACTTCTATTGGATCCAAAGAATTTTGACACTATTCAAGATTATATCAACAAAGCCAATGAGTTTAGATTACAACTTAAAGATTGTGGTAATCCCATGAAGGATGATAAGTTCATTCATCACATCCTAAAGAGGCTACCTGTAGAGTATGCTTCCTTTGTTTTGAGTTATAACACTCATAGGTTGACCATGGGAAGTACTTTCCAAAAGACTACATTTGATGCATTCGTAGAAATGTTGATTTTTGAGCAATCCCACTTGATAGATATGGGACTTCTCACATCATCAAAGACCAAAGAATTTGTGGCTAGTGATGAGAACCAATCAAGTCAATGAGGAAAAAGTTCTAGCAATAGTAAGACAATGCAATGGAAGCAAAAATTACAATATGAGACACAACAATCCTCCTCATAGCAAGGCAATTCTTCCAATGAGAAGGGAAGTAATGAAAAGAAGGACAAACTTTTTTGTGCATATTGCAAGAAGCCGAATCATGATGAGCATCATTGCAAGACTAAAAGATTTGATGAGTTGGAAAACCTATTCAAGAAGAACAAAATTCAAGTGCTAAATGCTTCCAAGGATTCAACTCCAACCACTTTAAAGGGAAAAGGGCAAGCACTTATGGCTGGTTCAAGTTCTTTAGTGGAATGGATTCTTGACTCAGGTGTCTCATATCACATGGGTTCTTCAAGGGGAGACTTTTCTTCATTGAAGCAATCATAGGTACCACACATCTTTGTGGGAGATGATATAAAAATGGAAGTTGAAGGGAAAGGACATGTGGAGATGGAAAATGGTGAATTCAAAGATGTTCTCTATGTTCCAAATCTTATCTCTAATAGCCTCTCAATTTACCAAATCACTCACCTTGGGGATGGCAAAAAAGTTGAGTTCCTTCTAGATTTAGTAATAGTGTGAAGTCTCAAAGATGATTCATTGGTTGTAGTGGGGAAAGTCATTCATGACAAGAAGCTTTATTCCTTCTCCAACTTTGTGCCTAAGTCTCCTTCATAAGCCTTGTTGACTCAATCTAATTCGAAAATCAAATTATAGCATAAGCAGTATGGTCATCTTGCCTTACTCAATCTAGATTTAGTAATAGTGTGAAGTCTCAAAGATGATTCATTGGTTGCAGTGGGGAAAGTCATTCATGACAAGAAGCTTTATTCCTTCTCCCACTTTGTGCCTAAGTCTCCTTCACAAGCCTTTCTGACTCAATCTAATTCAAAAATCAAATTATGGCATAAGTAGTATGGTCATCTTACCTTCCGCTATCTTCAACAACTTTGCTTGAAAAACATGATCAAAGGTCTACCTATAATCAAATTTTCTAAGGGAAAATTTTCATAATGTTTAGTGGATATGCATCTAGAGGAGAAGTTTTATAAAGGGAAGTCTTCAAGGTTCTTTAGTTTGTTCACATGGTTTTAGAAAGTCCTTTTTCTATGACATCAGTCAGCCAAGGTTACTACATACTCACTTTCATTGATGACTTTTCACACTACACATGGGTCTACTTTCTTCATCACAATAATGAAGTGGTTGATAAGCTTCAAGCCTTCAAGAGTCATGTTGAATAGTAATCAAGGAAAGCCATCAAGGTTATTTGGATGCACAATGAAAGAAAATATGTGGACACCAAACTTAAAGACTTTTCCAAACTTGAGGGTATTGATCTTTTGAATTTACCATCATTTAGTCTGCACAAGACAGATGTTGTAGCACTAAGGATACAAACTCTTAAGTCCATGGCAAGTTACATGATACAAGCCAAGTCTCTTGATCCAAAAATTGAAGTTGAAGCTATTAGCAATGCCACTCACATACTTAATAGGTCTCCTCATAATGCCTTAGATGGTAAGACTCCATTTGAGGCATGATGTGGCAGAAAACTAGGTGTGAAACACTTTAGAGTCTTTGGTTGTCCAACATGGGAAAACATATCTTCCAGGGGATGCAAGGCACCATCACTTAGGCCTTGTACTTTCATTAGATATGAAGACAGTGTTAAGGCATATATACTTATGGATCCTAAGACTCATGAGATCTTTATGGAGAAGGATCTACACTTTGAGGGAAAATGACCTAGCTTATCCTCTCCGTACTCCATACATTGTGGAAACTGAAAGTGACACTAGCGATAGTGATTCAATAGAATAAAATTGTGGGATCCTATTGATAGATGTAGAGAGAGGTCACATTGTTAGCATATTCCACATGCATACATTTCCATAGTGATAGGTCTAGCACAGTAGGGTACACCTTATTTTCCAACTTCGGCAATAGGGGATAACTTCATAATAGACATTTTAGGTTTATTTGTGAATTCATATATAGAAAACTTGGGAGACATAATCAATGATATACATGTCTTTGATGATCATGATCCTTCTTTGGTTATTGTGAGGGCTCACTCTAACCCTCATTTCCATTCTCTACATAATTCATCTGCATATATTGATATGATTTTGGATCCTTATGTACAATAGTTATAGGAGGTCTCTTTATCATTTGAGGACACAATGGGTTCTTTGGGATAGGTTCTACATCCATCCTTGTCAAATCTACACTCATTCTATTCAATAGCCTTGGAAGGGGCAACCATCAGCATCGACAGAGGGATAGTTGAGTAGGTTTCAAAGGTACCATTCATCATTGGGATTATGTCTATGTACAGGGGAAGCAACTCACTTGTATCGTTGCCAATGTTTCTTCCAAAGGGGAGGAACATTATTCAACTCTCATGGACCAGCTTCTACCTTGGATTAGCTATCATTAATTAGCATTCTTCATTGGGGAGGGGGGACTACCTTGTCTCTCTTCTTCTTCTCTTTTATGGGTCAGACTTTTTCCTCTTATGGGGTTTTGTCCTTCTCATTCTTCACTTTTGTATATACTTGATGTATGTTGTAATGGGGGGATCTTGATTACTGGACATCCATCCATGCATCTTGTTTTCTCATCTCTCTTTTTGGGGAATGGTTTTTCCCATGAGGTTTTCCCTCTTTCTCCACTTTAAGAGAGATTTCATTTCATTATGTACTTGGGTTGTAATGCCCTGCCCAGAGATCCTTGGAAACAAGGATTCAAATCAAGCCAAGATATATATATTTTTTTTACAAGTATGAATGCACAAGACAACATTATATAGGGATCACAAAGATCACAACAGAAGACTTCAACACAATTTTGGCAACCAACGAATATTTGAATGCCACTACCCAACTGACACACCCAAACAGAAGCCAACAACCACCACAACAAGATGAGGGCACAAGAAATGGCCACTCATCAACAAAACACCAAGCTGGGGTAAAATGCAGAATCCCAAAATTTGGCTAAGCCTGAAATCCTGAAGCCTTGAAAATTGGCTAAGTCTAGATCTCTGAAGCCCTAAAATTTTCTAGAATCCATAACTTATCTCCGAGAGGTTTGAAACCTATCTCAAACAATTTTTTTCATATATTAAAATATATCTTAAGTATAAGATTTTATACTTAAACGATATATTTTAAACCCCAAGAAACTAAAATAGAAACACGAAAACTCAATTTCAAGAGAAATCGACAAAATTCAAAATGCAACAGCATAGGGTCAAAGAACGCCCAAAAGGGTATCCAAAACCACTCTCAAAAAGATCGGATCATGAAAAAAAGTGCCCGCTAATGGCATGCGCAGATTTTTCACAAAAATTGTGCGACACTTTTTACTAAGGGAGGGTGATACTTCTCCTCAAGGCGTACGACACTCGTCTAGTGTCGTACAACATTTCTCAAGAAGGCATGCAACACTTTTCAGCATCATACGACATTTCTCAAGAAGGCATGCGACACTCTTCTAGTGACATACGACATTTCTCAAGAAGACGTGCAATACTTTATAGTGTCATATGACATAGTTTGCATGGGCGTGCGATACTTTTTAAAGTGTCACACCTTGTTGAACAAATATCACCCATAGAAACACAAAAATACTCCCAAAAGAAAAAAAGACCAAAATTAGAGCAAAGAACCTCCACACCAGGAAGTATCAGATCCACAAAGGCTCGAGGAATGAACGCTCGAGTGCAAGAACAACACAGAAAGGAGAACATCTATCCATCTAAACTACAGTAGCAAAGAACACACTGAAATAAACATCACAATAAACTAAACAACCAAACTAAGTACGCGGTTCCTCCCAACCGTCAATAGCATCATAAGACCATCGTGGGTGTAACATCCCAAGCCACTGACCAAATCGTCAGTACTGTCGTAATAGGGACGTCACTACTAAAACATGCACAATAATAGCATAAGAAACTCTAACATGCTAGTGATAATGAATAAGATAATCCTATAGTAGATAACATCACCTATCACATGCTAAACAATAGTAAGCAACAGATATACTACTAAATCAAATAACATCATCTAATCATATGCTAAACATCATAATAAGGGAATGCGTCAAAATAAAATAACATCATCTAAACATGATATACAAGCATCTCAATGAAAGCATAAATCACAAGAGAGCATACTCTGAAACCTGAAGTACCAAGTGAAGACATCCAGCAACGGTCGCACTAGGACAAAAGATCATCTCTATACACTAATCCCTACTAGTGGTGAAGGTAGCTACGCCTCCCAACCATGTGGCACCCATAGGTCCACACCCGTCGTGCTAATGGAGATAATGATCCAACCAAAAACACACAAAAGCACAACATCCAAGGCTAACACTCACGCTAAACAGTATGATGGATGCAACCAAGAACCTGAGACAATGCAAGGAGTACAGGTCCTGGTCAGACACTCAATAGGCTACTAAGTAGGGACTAACATCATGGAGAGTCGCTTGGCATTGAAAAGCCCAAGCTCGGATTTGTGTAGCTCAACTCCCTCAACGAAAGGCCAATACACAAAAGTACCATTTTATTATCTTAAGTTTTATTACCAGTCACACATTTTATTTAGTTATCACTTGCTTAAAACTTCTTATCCTCTGTCAACCTTTGGCGCCATGAACACTGAGCTTAGAGATAGAAGCCCCCTCCAAATGCTACCCTACCCTACCCATGCTCATCCTACAACAAGTGCCCGTGGGAATGCATACTCCCATCCCAACCCCAATGATCATAACTTCTAGCAAATCCACTGAAGATCAAGCCTCGCAAGTCACCCAACAAATGTACGCACACGTACTCGTGTGTGGTGCACCACCATCACGAAGATCATAACACAAGGACAAGAATGAGAACACAATGCAAAGAAAACACCCAACTGAAAGCAACACGGGAAGGATGGATTCTACACGAATCCCAAAGCAAATAAAATCATACATCATGAATTCACTCAATTGGCCTCAATCCGAGAGTATGGATTCTACACGAATCCCAATGATGTAACAAGACCAAACATCATTAACTCACTCAATCGGCCTCAATCTGAGAGTATGGATTCTACACAAATCCTAGCATTCACAAACAAAAGAAAAGGTCCAAAAGAAACAATAATAGGTAACAAATCACTCAACCGAACACAAAGTCGAGAGTACGGGTGCAACACGCATCCCAATGCAACAAAAGGTGCAATAGTGGTCTAACTGATATCCAAATGAATCATTCAGGTCCATGAACCACAATGTGCCAAGGAAACTCAAGAAAATAGGGCGACACACAAAACGAGGTAAAAACTCCAAAAATTTGGAAAACTTCAAAATTAAAACCCCTTTGGCCTTTGGGTTCAAAAACTCCAAAAATCCAAAAATAAATGGAATCGGACATCGTATGCAAAAATGACCAGCATAACGGCATAAAATTCCAAACCCTCATCCCAAAAAAATAGGAAAATGTTCATACCCACCCAACCGGGTAGAACTAGCATACAGAAATGGAGGGGAGCACTAGTTCTCAGCCTCCTAACAAACGGCTACCAAAAATAGAAGCAGAAACAATAAAATAGGAAAGCCCTACCTCACAGCCAAAAGGGCAAAACGGGAATCTGAACCATAAAATAAAACGCCCACAGAAGTGGCTAAAAATCATGGCAATCGAAGGTTTCCCAGAGCTGGATCCAACGAGCCCAACCTTGCAACGATCCCACGCCCGTAGCTCCCACAACGAACAAAATAGTAAATCCTCATGAAGAGGATTTTGCATTTTACTCTCCAACTTTCCAATTTGAAAGTGAGAAGTGAGGAAATTCCTCTTTGGATATTTATTCACTTTTCACGTGAATAATCGATTAGGGCATTTAACCAGCCAATCTAGTTAAACCCCGAATCGACCCAAACGAAAATAGGCTATTCCTATAAATAGGAATTCATCTATGGAAAAGCTGTCAAAAATTAAAATAAATCAATTAAAAAGCCCGAAAACTCAAAAACACATAAATCTCCTAAACAACTTTCGCGACAAAGCGAAACTCTAAATGCACAAACACGCTTACTCGTCTAATCACATAATGCAAATGAGTTCAGATTTAATAATCATCGAAAGATTTAATTTAAACATTTTAATGAAGGATACGTCGACCATATAAGGATGACATTGGTAAAATATGAATGGCTGAATCACTAACTCCATGTGCCACTGCCAGGGATATAAATCCTGCACACTAAACAACACAATCAAGTGCAATTGCATATAATAACATAGCAAAAGTAATAAATGTATTAAATCACCTAATTTAACCATTTATTTAATTATATTAAAATAATCTATTTACATCACTCACGTTTGCAAAAGGCATAGCAACGTAGGAATGAAGTAAATAACCATAGCATTAAATCCATCACATAACAAAATCAGAGGTATGTCCAAATACTAGATATCATCATAAAACACACTGTCATCTCAAAATGGCATCATCATGCAAAATGATTAACTGAAAAACATAGTAGTATAACATCTATGATATTGAAAATCAGGTATAATATCTGACCCTTAGGACATCTCAAATGTAACATACATGAGTAACAAATATCTCTATAATCAAAAATATAACAAGGTAAATGTCCGCAACACATAACCAAATAATCCAACAAGAAAAATCCATTCTAATTACTTAAGCATTTAATAATGATTGATTACTCTGCATTAAAAAGGCATTTAAAACACATAAGAAAACACAGTCATAAACATGACTAACCACTGCTACAAGAACCTAGTCCAGTGTAGCATGGTAAAAGAGCATAGTGCAATCTCTGCACACATCTCAGGGTAATCACGGAACAACCTCAAGATACCACATCGATCCTGGTAACCACTTGCACAAACCTCAATGAACCAAAAATTGCATCATAATCTCAAAGATCAGTCAAAAGCATAATCAACACAACTGATAAAGAAACATAAATCCAAACACCTCAATGGCGTAGACCACTCAGGGTCACAATCATGATCCATCACAAAAAAAGATCAGCAAGGGTGCATCCATTAGGACAACTTACAAAAGTCAAATGGGAGAGGCACTACATGGGTACCTAACATGGCCTACTAACTAGGACCCATTATTCATTTCATCCTAGTTTTTGTGAGCTTAAGTGCATTTCCCTATGTTTCACTTAAGGGGGGGTGTTGGTGTAAATAAGTATTTACTATTTACACTTACTTAAGTTTACTTAGGTTAATGCATTATTTTATTATTTCTTAGGTGAGACACTTAGGAGTTTACATACTTTTATGAGTTGTAATGTTGACAACATAGAAGTAAGAAACTCTAATTCATCACATGGTGTTTGCAACACTAGAGTTTGTATAATTAACTGAGTTTTCATGTAGACAACATAGTTATTCACACTCCAAATTTAGCACATGTTGTCTACAACATTAATTTGTGTGCTACACCTTTGTAGGCTTATCCTCTCATCATCACACTTACTCTTGTGCTTAATAGAGGATAACCCACACCTAGTGGACATGTGTTTGGTTGAATGACTTATCATGTTGCTGATTTCTATGCATTCTAGAAGCATTCTAGAGGCCTTTATATATAGGCACTTCTAGTGTACTTTCACATTAAATTGAATACATATTGATATTCTAATCATACTCTTTTGGGTCTACTGTTGTGCTTGTGCTTGAGTTCTTTGATCTTGAGTGAATTTTTCCCTAAGGAAAATTCTTATAGGGAGATGAAAATAAATCTAGGATTAGGGCTTGTGACAAATAACTGGGAGCATTTGGAAAACAATCAAAGTGGGCTACTCAAAATTATAGAGCTGGGAACAATGGTAGAAAAGTGTTTTTCTCAAATGGAATAGACTTGGGAAAGTGTGCAAATGGATTCATCTAGACTTGAAAACTAGCACACAATAATAATTTTCAAATTAGAACACAGTGGTGCAATCCATTTGATCTCATCTATTATAGATTTAGAAATACAACATCGTGAATAGGGGTTTCAACAAATCTACCTTTCTTGACACTAGTAAAAGGTTACAAATTGCATTCAGAGTCGCATTTGAAAACTAATCAAATGGATTCATCATAAGCTCAAATACAAAGTGTAGAAATTAGGTAACCCCTAGAATGCAATGCAAAAGGAATCTTCTCTATAGGGTCAACTGGGTCAAAATTATAATGAGTCAAACAAGGCCTCCTAGAATACTGAATAATTTGCATTAGCACAACAACAAAATGACCAACTTTGAGGGATTCAAAACCTAGTCAAAACATATTTAAATGAATCAAAATCTAAAAAAAATTCCATAATATCATTAGAAGTGTGTGCCTTGCTAGAAAAACTAGACATTTTTATCTTATTGAGTTGACAATCTTTACATAGCATTTTTTAGGTTTTTCCAAAATCAATAAGTTTCTTACTCTTTTCTCTCTACTAATTTTCACCATGTTTTCAAATTTTACATGAAATGGCATTTTATGCCATAGCTATACATATTCAGTTTGAGAAAATAATTATGTCTCAACTATAGGATCAAGGTAGAATAAGTCACCTTTTTTTTGCATTCCTATCCCAATCAAATTTCCTTCTTCATTAAGGATTTTAACTTTCCTTTTCTCAAATTCTAGCATGTGACCTAAGTTATTCAACTGAGAAATAATATATAGATTATATGTTCATCCTTGAAACCAATATACATCATCACATATGATCTAATCATTCATCATTAACAATCATTTCTCTTTAATTGAATATGGAACATCACTACCAAACTTAACAATTCCACCATCATCAATTTCTTCAAATTCGTCAAACATACTTAGATCACCAATTATATGATGTGAACAATCACTATCAATAATCGATGAATAATTATTAGTAACATGTGAAATAAGGGAAATTTCATTCTCATACCTTTCACCATTTGGATCTTCTTTGATTGCAACATAGACCGTCTCAACTACTTCCTTGTCATCATCAGAACTTGTCTTGGTGTGCTCTTCTTTAGCAATGTAACATGACTTCTTTCCTTTTTCTTTTTAATCCTTGATCTTCTTTTACTTATAATCTTTATTTCTTTTTCTATCATTTCTATCATATTTTCCTCAATTAGGACATTTAGCAGAAAAATTACCAATCTCATTACATTTGAAACAGATCAAGGGAAATTTACCTTTGTATTTACCTTTACCTCTTGATAACCTTCTTGCAAGAAATGCTTCAATGTCATCTAGATCATCTACAGTTTTAGACTCACTTTCTTATTTTCTTTTCTTCTCTTTCTCTAGATTGTAGATGGTTAATAAAAACTTAAAAGCATTTCCAATTGTAACCATATTCCTATAATAATTTCTCAACTTAGATGTAATTAACTAACCAATTAAACCATCAAGTGTCAAATCATTACTAGGGATAGCTCTTACTTTTTGAATAGTAAAAAATTTGATAGCATAGAAAAGCAAAAGAGTTCTCAAGATTTTACTTATATTTTTAGAATCCAAGATTTAACCTTGAGCACCATTGATTATTCTCACAATAACTTTGATTTGGTTGACATATTTTGTGACATTATCACCTTATTTCATTTTCATATCATCATCCTTGCCTCTAAGACTTTCATCTTTGGCTCTCTTTACATTTTCATCTACTCCATGTACTAGCTATAGTTTATCCCACATTTTCTTAGCATTAGCACAGTTCTTGACATCATCAAATTAAACATCAACTAGGGAAAATGCAATATCAATCATCATAGTGCTATGATTACTCTTTTCACATTTTCTCTACAATCAAGGCACTAGTAGGTGTGATATATTCATTATTCAAACAATGCGTGATATTGTCACCAATACCTAAAAGATACAATCTCATTTGATGTTGCCATGAGGAAAAGTTCTTTGTCTTCATCTTTGGTGGCTCTCTCTTATACATGTTCAATCTTAAAATTAATTTCCTTTAAACTTCTTTCTCCAAGCACCTTTTCTTTGATACCAAATTATTAGATAACTAAGAGTAGGGTGAATCTGTTATGTCTAGTTATCTCATAGTCACTTCAAACATTTTATCACCATCATAGAAACATAAACATCAAAAATAATATACTAAATATATTCAATCACTCGTTAGAAAATTCTAACATAAAACTCAACTCATACATCAACCCCTTTCCAAACTATTATCAAATTTTTCCTTGCATTACCAACAATGAGTAAATTAATTACCTAGTGATAATCTAGTTAATATTGAGTTTTACTAAACTATAAAAGCTTGTAAAACAACTTGCAACACAAATAATATTCACACAAATTTGACACTAATAGTTAATGTGGAAACCCCAAGAAAAACCACCTCGGACCAACAACCCAAAAATTTTGCTCTTCTAAAGTATCTTTGCTAGGAGATTACCTTGTTAAAGGTTACATACTTTTTTAGAGTGACCTTGTTAGATTATTTCACCAAAATATCATCTAGACCTTATCACTCCTTGTCTAGGACCAAAAAAAATAGTCTGATTTAAAGGACTTACAAACTGTTAAAAACTATAATTGGAACAATTTTTATGTTTTGATTGATATCAAACCTTATTGGTGAGATAGTTTTCTATCTTATCTAAGTGTCATATATATATATATATATATATATATATATATATATATATATATATATATATATATATTTATTTATTTATTTATTTTATTTTTATTTTTTTTGATGAAGAGGATTTGATAAGTTGGTCATAACAAAAGTATCTAGAGGAAATGTTAAGTTATGAAAAGGAAACTAAAAATGGAAACTTGATTAATTGGACATTAACAAGATGAAGTGGTTTTTAAATCATGTTACCACTGGAGAAGATAGTAACACTAAACCATTGAAGAAGAGATCAAAGATAGACCAAACGCATAGGCTTGACGAATAAAAAAAGAAAAAGTTTAAGGAGATTTAAGTATATGTCAAGTGATGCTAGTGTCAACCAAGCCATGGTGAGTGTTGAGTAGAAATAGTGTTGACCAAGCATCCCTATTAACTAAGTGATAGTATATGTGTTGAACAAGAAATTTAGTAGTGACTAAGTAACCCAGTGATGACTAAGTGTTAGAACATAGTATTGGATGAGGCACAACATTTTAATAATTTATGAGAAATCATAATATCCAGCAAATAGAGTTGATTTCTTAGAATATAGAAAGCATGTGGAAGATAAGGATGGATGGCCTAAAACATTTAAATCAATGGAAACTATGTTTGTGCATTTCTATGCAAGAATTTGTGAAGAAGTTTATAGAAAAGAAGAGTATGAATGAGAAGGTGGATAGATTCATTATATATATTAAATCTAAATGTAACCCTAAGATCTATAATGGTGTTTAAGTGGCAAAAGATCAATGTTACCTATTTAAGGAGGTACAAGTTCTAACCTTAAAGTGTTGTTGAAGGTTGGGATAGTCATTGATGTTATTGACTAGCAAACTTAAGCACATGGCTAAGAAGGATTATGAAGAGAAGAAGTGTGATTTCTTGAAGGTTTCCCAAAGAGAATTAGAGACTGAGATGACAATGAAGTCCAAACAATGGATCATCTTGAGCCAAACTGAGATCTATATTTGCAAAGTGAGTTGCACTTGATAGATCAAAACATGATGTTACTTTATAACCATTGATCAGTATTTGAAATCCTTTAATCAATCGACTTAAGAGTTATATGTAAATCCTTTAATCAAGGTGTCATTTTAATAAAATTTTCTAAAGTCCTCTAACAAGGCCACTCCTAATAGGTTGATTAAATCTATTAATAGGGTCACATTTAATAGTTTGTTTTTTAACCTTTATCAATGTTTGATCTTAACATAGCTTACGTTCAAAGATTAAAAACTTGGTGACATGCTACTAGAAATTTTTGGGTTTCCACATTAAATCTAAGTGTCAAACTTGTGTAAATGATATATGAGGTGATTTACTATTAATGTTCACATTCTGCAAGTCTATTATATTTAAGATAGTAAATAGCTAGTCAATGTTAAGTTAAAAGTTGACTATAGAGAATGGGCTATTGAATGTTAAGATTTGAAGTTTTTTAATAGTTTGTTTGTTCAATTAGTGCATCTAGATCGTGTATAAAAAATTTACCCCCATCCCCCCTCTCAATTTAAAAAACACCACGAATCGATGTTATCATATAGGAATTCATAGACTTGTAAGGTCCACACAGTACTTCCAAGATTTTTTGCTGCAATGTTTAAACAATAACAATATAAATTGATTTGTAACAATAGAAACTTCCTTTGCTTGTTCAAATATTTGTGCTTTCTCTTTCATTATCTAATCTCTCTTTTGGATCTTCTTTCACTCTATACTTGGACTTGATTTTTTAACAACATTTTTCTCTCCCTTCACTACTTGGTTCTCCTAGCTCATCAATCTTCTTTTACCTTCTTCAACTTCTTACTTTAATCTCTCCTTAGCAATATGATCAATAAAAGCATTAGCCAACATCAATTTTGAATCAGTAACCTAGAATAGTCTTGTTGTCCTCGTTAAATAAATTTCTCAAATCTTACATATTCTTCCATCTTTTGTCTCTTAAATTACATTGTCGATCTTTGTTTTACAAATAAATTCCTTTATACAATGAATATAGACACAATAAAATATAAATTTACATAGAACTTTGTGTCCAACCTTATCCTTCTTTATTTTCCTTCATCATATCTCTTTTGATTTTTTTCCATCGATCTTGCAACAAACTTTGAATTTCACATTAGACCTTCTCAATCTTTCCATATTTTTATCAAAAGTCAACCTCAAATTCCTAATTACAAAAAAAATCCATCTTGTTGTCACTCAGTAAACATTACACTTACTTGGGCAACATATGACTCGATTATTACTAACTTCCTCAAGTGACATTGTGTTCTTCCTTCTTCCTTACCAATCATGATGTAGGAGCATCTTGGGTGTAAGAGCAATCTTGAATCACCCAAAAATATTTTATTTTTAGTATTTTCTATTTTAATAAGGACTAGTAGACAAGGGGTTGTTATTTCTAGGAACAAGTTATTTTTAGTAAGTTTCCAATACAAGCTGAAAATGTTCTCATTTTCTACATGAATGTTCATTTTAGAATTATAAGTCTATCATAAAAATATAATTTCTCTAGCTTAAGTATGGGAGATGTTATTGCAGATTTTCAATGGAACATTTAGGAGAAAAATCTTCAAGCACATTGTTAGAGGCCTTAGAGTGCTTGGATGAGGTCTAAAAATTTACAGAATGGTGTTCGTGCAATTTTGATCTTGTAGACCAAGAGTTGATATTTCCAAAAAGTGGTTATAATAGCCAATCGAAGCAATGGTTCTAGAGTAATGGTTTTTCAAATTTGGACTACCCAAAATTTCTAAAATAAATATCAAAGATGTATTTAGTTGACTCTATATGTATTGTTAGGCTCTATCGAGCCCTAGGTATAAAGTTTGAATGTCTAGAACCTTCCTCAATGGCATAAATTTTCCTATTTAAGAAATTCCCAAACATTGTTTAAAATAGCTCTTGGTGATAGTTTGAAGCTTAGTCTTGCAAATTACTGTAATGAAGGTGCCCATGTGGGTTAGAAAATTATACTTGTGAATTCTACAATTCTACATTTGTGGCAAAAATAAGAAGTCCATATTTTGTTCTCACATTTGTTGTTGTATCTTTGTTTCTATTATATGTTTATATTACATATTCATTGTCCAACTTATTCAAGTACCCATTGAATACCTTACTTATCAAATCTATCTATATTGTACTTTCTTCAAATTCTCTTCATCAATCAAATGATTTGGTACCTTCTTAAGTTAGCATAATGTCTAGCCAATTAAGACTTAGACATTAATGACAATATAACAACTGATATGACTCTATTACATACATTCATAGCATCCTCACCTAACAATCTCCCATTATCAATTAGAATATCAATTGGCCCTAAAAATTTCTCTTTAGACCCCACATATTCAAGCCTCACTTTTTTGTCTTGTACTTTCTCCCTTGAATAATGATGATTGATATGTTCTTTTTTTTGCCTACATTACCAGATTTTTTGAAATATTTTTTTCACTAGTATTATTATAATAAGTAGTAACAAGCTAAAATTTCTCTTCTTCCATACCTTCCAATAGTTTCTTAATCCATAGATTATTTTAACAATTGATTGAAGTAGAAACATATTGAGCTTTAGTAGTAGATTGTGAAATATAACTCTATTTATTTCTTATCCATGTTATCAATCTTTATCTTAAAAAGAAAGCTCTACACTTGTGTTTTTTCTATCATCAACATTACCATTCTAATCAGAATCTATTTATAATTTAAGATTAATTTCATCATCTAGTGTGTACCACAACCCATAATCTTAAGTTCCTTTTAGATATCTGAATATTCTCTTTGCAACAGTCATCTATGTCTCTTTTAGATTAGATAAAAACCTTGCAACTATAACAACAATATGTGCACTATATGGTCTTCTATGTACAACATATTGTAAGTTACCAATAATATATTTATATTATGTCTCATTTACCTCTCAATTAGTGTCTTCCTATGATAATTTCACTCCAGACACAATAGGTGTACCAACTGGTTTAGACTTGTCCATCCCAAATGTCTTCAAGATTTCATTCACATACTTAGACTAAGTCACACATATACCTTTCCTTGTTTGAATAACTTTTAGCCCAATTAAAATGTTGATTTCACCAAACATTGATGTCTCAAATTTACTATTGATTTGATCAAAAAATGTCTTACAAAACCTATCATTTCCTCCAAAAATAATACCATCCATAAATATTCCTAGCGATCAAATCCATTCTTTCATAGTCACAATTTAAATATAGATTACTGTTCTCACTTGTCTTAACAATCCAATCATAATCAAATAGTAATGTAACATTTCGTACCATGCTCTCATTTCTTGTTTTAGACCATAAAATGCCTTGTTTATTTTACAAACCATGTTCCTCTAATTAGGTTCAATGAATCCTTCATGTTGTTCAAGAATTTCTCTTCAAGTATTCCATTTAGAAATATGCATTTAGCATCCATTTGATAAACTTTTATTTGCTTGTAGGTAGCATAAGCCAATAATTTTCTTACTCCTTCCAATTTTTCCATAGGTGCAAAAGTCTCTCCATAATCTATTTCTTCTTCTTCTCCATAACCTTTTTAAACCAATCATTCCTTCCTTTTTACCACTTCTCCATTATCATTTATCTTGTCTAGATGAAAATATATTTGGTTCTAATCACATTATTGTCTACAAGTCTCAATACTAGTTTCTAGGTATTATTCTTCTCAATCTGATCAATCTCCTTGTTCATAGCATCTATCCAATCTTTATTTTTTAATGTAACCTTAACTATTCTATGCTCAAAATCATCAATCAAATAGGTACTATCTCTCAACTTACTTCTTGTATATACTCTAACACTTTTTTCTCCAATAATTTGTTCAGGGGAATGATTCTTTCTCATGTATTTTTCCAATGTAGGTTCAAATATCTAATTTTCAACATTTTCTCCACTCGGTAGGGGTTCAACTTCTTATTAGGGTTGTATTGATTGGTACTTGGGTAAAGTATTCTATAACTCTAGTGATATTATCTAGTGCTTGGTGATTTTCTATTATAACTTGAGAAGTGTATCAGGTGCCTCTTGACACATGTACAAAATTTTTGTAATCATTAGGTTCCTTCTTGCTTTTCATGTCATTCTTTTTTGCAAACTTGTCAAATCTTACATTTTCCTTTTGATAATCTTGTTAGTAGCTTTGTTCGAATATTTATAAGAATTTCTCTTAGATGAATAACCAAGGAATATACCTTCATCTCCTTTATAATTAAATGTTACCATTCTTTGCAACCTTATGAGTATAAAATGTACTTCCAAAGACTTTGAAATAACTTACATTTGATGTATAACCATACTAAAGTTCATAGGGTATCTTGTTTTTTCATTTCCTCAATTAAAATTGGTTCAGAGTATAAACAACAATACTAATTTCTTCTCTTTAGAATATATGTGAAACTTCTTTCTCAATCATCAAAATCCTTTCCCAATCCATAATTGATATGTTTCTCATTTAAGAAATTTCATTTTTTTTGTTGTGTCCTTAGTGTAGATAAATGTCTCTTAATACCATTCTTAGAAAAAAAAGTTAGTTAATTCAATAGACATAAAATCACCACCTCTATCAGATCTTAATTATTTCAAATATTTTTTATTTTCTTTCTCAACACTATCTATATGCCATTTGAACATATGAAAAGCATGTGATTTCACCTTCCTGGGCATAGTATTCATCAACAAACAATATGAAACATTTGTCACCATAGTAACTATCAACAAGTATTGGATCGCATAGATTAGTATGCACTAATTCTAGGATATCATTTGAAATGTGTGATTTTCTTGAAAAAAATATATTTTGCCATCTTACAAACCTGATATTTTTTACATATAGAATTCTTTGGTTTTTATAGATTCAATAAGCCTCACTCTTTTCTTTCTACTAATTTTCACCATGTTCTCAAAGTTTACATGACACAATCTTTTATGTCATAACCATACATCCTCAACTTTGGAAAATAAGCATGTCTCAATAGTAGGATAAAGATAAAATAAGTTACCTCTTGTTTGCATTATAGTTCCAATTAGACTACCTTCATCATTAAAGATATTGACTTTTATATTATGAAATTCTAGCTTGTGACATGAGTTATTCAATCAAGCAACACTCAAAATTTTATACTTTAGTCCTTGTACCCTATATGCATAATCACATCTAATCTTATCATTAAACATTAGTGATCCTCTATCTTTGACTAGATATGGAACATCATTACCTAGCTTAACAGTTCTACCATCATCAATTTCTTCAAATTTATTAAAGTTACTTAGATCACCACCTTTTTCTATTAGGATCTTCCTTGATTGTATTGTATGTCACCTCTACTACTTCCTTCTCTTCATCAATACTAGACTCAGTGTGTTCTTCTTCAACAATGTAGCATGACTTGTTCCCCTTGTCTTTGTAATACCTATTCTTTTTGCACTTGAAATCTTTCTTATAATTTCTATCAATCTTAGTATTTTTAGGACATTTAGCAGAAAAATGACCAACCTCATTACATTTGAAATAAATTAGGGGCATCCTAACTTTTTATTTACCTTTATCTCTTGACAACCTTATTACAAGAAATTCTTCAAGTTCATATAGATCATTCTTAGATTTAAATTCAATTTCTTCCTTACTTTTCTTTCCTTTCTTTAACTTCCCATGGTTTGTGAAAATTTGAAAACATTTCCAATTGTAACCATACTATTTTCATATTTTCTCAATTCCAATGTAGTCAACTGACAACTAAACTATCAAGTGTCAATATATTATCAGGCATAGATTTCACTTCTTGAATTGCATGAACTTTGTGTATCATCCTAAAATGGAAGCACTTCTATGTTAAGAGTGTTTATTCCTCTAGGTAAGTGGTCTAAGGTAATGTCAAATGCCTTGTATGGGTCTTTGCATGGATCTAGTTGTTTCCCCCTATTCTACTTCTTTTTTTAAATTTCCAGCCTCTTTCTAACAATGTTCTTTATGAAATTGAGGACATTGACTTTCCAGGTCATGGTCGACCTCAACCCTAACCTAGCTCAAGGATGACCATGACCCTGACATAGGGCAGAGTCAACCTTATCCCTAATCCCATATCCATTTTTTAATTTCTAGGAGTTTCTTGACATCAAGCTTTGGAAAGTTTCATTTTCCTGCTTTCAAGTCAGTTGTTTCAGGTTTCTAAGTGGTAGAATCTTAAATTACATTTAATCTAATTCCATTTATACGGGTAAAGGTTAAATGAGATTTAAAGCTCCCATGTTGGCCTTCTCTAGGAGTTTGTGTCCTAGATCTCTATATAAGGAAGTCTACTACTCTCATTTTTCTCTAAGAAACATGGTGATATCAGATGAACTATTACCTTTATACATCCATTACACTATGAAGTGAAGATCTACTATCATTCAAGGATTCAAGTTTTCAGGCATCCAATTCATCAAGGTGGTTCATTGTTAGCTGTTGAAGGATTCAATCTTTATCCATCCCTCTTGTTGAAGATTTCTCCATCCACATTCATCCAAGCCTTTTCCTATGCAAAGATTCATTCAAGATTGGTGTTGAAGATCTAATGTCTTTGAAATGAGATCCTACATACATTTCTAAATTCATTTAAAGCATCTGTAATTGTGTATTCAAGGATTCAAATCATCCACAAGGATTTCAATATAAGAAAGGTGAATAGTTCCATTTATTTTGTTAATATATATTGCAATTTAAATTACATTTCAAGGTTGATTACAAACTAGGGTTTGACCAAGGCAAACCCCACCATCCAAACAGACAAACCATTTTTCTTGTAGATACAAGTGTGTAATAGTGAATTAAAGAGTAGATATGGATACCCTTTTTGTCGAACTTGTGAGATCCATGAATAGAAATTTTGAGTGCATGTTAAGGCCAACTTTTTGGGGTATAATTGTGCCTTAGGGTAAGTTTTTATCCCATTATTAGGGTCAATATCAACCTCCCTTCAAAAGGAAAAAAGTGTTCTAGGTTTTCTACATCTTGACATTTCTAGTCTAGAATAGGTTGTAGAGATTCCTGAAACTATACATAGACACCAAAAATCAACATTTTCCAAATTTTTCCTACTTCAAGGTTAATATTTTTCTTTTATCTATTTCAAAATTTAAGCATATACTTCTCAAATAGGAAGACCATAGGACCTTTTTTCTCTCTATTCTCCATTACATGATACATTTGTTCATTGATCACTTTCTTTTGGTTAATCAATTTGGATCATTCCTTTTGGGAATTTGAGTTGAGGAGAGCCCCTATTTTCATTCTATTCATTTTGGTGAAGTCAACATGCTTACCCTCTTTTATTTTGTGGAATTAAAAGAACTATTGTGTTTTGTAGTGTTATATTTCATTTCATATTTTAGGTCTTCTCTTGCATTAAGATTAGATTTCATTTATGCTCTTTCATTTCAATTCAAAAATACAAAAACATTGCAAAATTTCTTACAAAATACAAAATAATTTATACTTTATGTTTTATTAGTTTAGTTAATTTTCATTGCATTGGTATATGACCTTTATTACTTCTATTCCTACTTCTAGTCTTATAGTTAGACACAATCATAGACTTCTAGGTATCTTTGAGCTTGGGTTTGAATTCTAGATGGGACTTTGATTCTTTCTGATCCTAATCCTCTTATTGAGAAAACCTCTTCTCACTCATCTCATGATGAGGATGATGCTTTAAGAGTTTCTCCAAAACAAGTCCCAAAACTTTCAAATGAACTTGATCAAATGGGTAATTGGCTTCTTCAAGAAAACCTTAATCAAGATTCTACTCTATCTATAGAGGCTCTTAAGTAAGTTTTTCATGATAGTGACCAAGCTGTTAATAATTTGTGTGGTATTACTTGCCTTGGACATTCCAATTTAAATCTTTAGATCAAGAAGCTCAAGATTTAGGGTTGTTTCCTTCTATCACTAGTGTAGAACCTTCTTTTGTTCATTTTCCTGGTCTTTCTACTTATACTCCTTCTTTGGTGACTATGACAGTTCCCTTTATTCCTATGAATGTTCCTCTTGTGTCCCTTCCTATATCATAACCTTCTTATCATAATGTTCCTTTTACTTATTCTACTCCTATTTTGATTATAGTTCCTAGTGTTCCTCCAGCTGTGTCTTCCATTCCTATAGCTTCATGCACTTTTCCTAGTGTTTCCAATGTTTCTAGTCCTCCTATTTATTCTAATGATTCAACAATTATCATTTTGGCTCAAATTGTGTCATCTTTACAAAAATAACTTGAATTTTTGACTCAAAACAAGTTTAGTATTCCTACTTGGTACATGGGAAGTCCTTTATCTCAAGGTATCATCTGTACTCCTATTCCTTAGCAAGTCAATATGCCTCATCTTGAGAATTACAATGGTAAGGGAGATCATGTTCATCATGTTAGAACATTTCAAATCCTTTGTAATGATTATTCTCATGATCATAGGATTTTAGCTAAGTTATTTTCTCAAACTTTTCATGACAAGGAATTACAATGGTAATTTTCCTTTACTACTTATTCTATTACTTAATTTCCTCAACTTTCTAATGCTTTTATTCAACAATTTCAAAAAAAATTAGCCCGCAAGTGTCTTTGACTGATTTGATGCATTGTAAACAAAATTCTAAAGAAAAATTGACTAAATTTATTGGTAAATTTAAGCATTTTCATCCTTAGATTTCCTATCCTAGTCCTAATATTGATATTCAATGTATGTTTATTTCAAATTTGAAAAGGGATATTAGAGATAAGATTATGCTTACTAAATTTACTTCTTTTCAACAACTTTGTGCAGCTCTTTACCATTATCAATTACAAGTGAGTCAATTTTAGAGCACCACTTCAATGGTTCCTACTCCTATTGATAAAAGTGATGTTGCTCCTAATATAAATAAAGTCCAAAAATTTAACAACTATGTCAAGATAAATAAACAAGAAAATGTTGTTGCTGATCAAGTTGTTGTTTCATCTCACAAATCTACTTTTCCATCCACTACTTTTTTATTGAATTGTGTGTTTACTCCTCTTTCTTAATCTTTATTTTCTATTATGAATAGTTTGTTAACTACTAATATGATTACTTTACCTCATATTTGACCTCTTTTACTTGCTACAATGATGTCTAAATCTTTTGATCCAAAAACTTTTTGTCAATATGATTGTCAAAATGGTCATGATACTGACAAATGTTTTTCTTTAAAACATAATATTTAGGAATTAATTAATTCTAATGCTTTATCCATTGATAATTTTAATGGTAGTGGGAACAAATATATTTCTCCTCCTAATCAAAATCTACAAATCTATATGAATCCTTTACCTACACATGACACTAATACTATTGCTCAACCATTTTCTATGGATATTGTGTATGATTCAAAGATGGATGATCTTAATCATATTGTTAATAAATTGTAGAATGTGGTTCAATCTATATCTCCACCTTAGTCTCAACCTCTACTTCAATCTCAAGATTTAGCTTTACCTCAACTGAAACCTAATCCTAAATTGAAGCGCTGACCTAGACCTCGAAAAAAACCTAAGAAAAAATGACCTCGAGAACTTTTGATTACCTTTGATGATTCTAGGACTATTAAAGCTATTGATGGTCTCCTTTATATTTATGCTAATATTGTTGAGATACCCACACGTGGGTTTCTTTGGTTGTCTTGTTGATTCTACCTCCTTAGTCAATGTTAAGGCTTGCAATGTGATTTTTATGATACATCAAATGTGTGGATTCAAACTTGTAATGGTTTTCTTTATCCATCATTTGTTTTTATTGATTTATTGGTTGAACTTTGTGGAAGAATGGTGAACACTACATTTTTTTTTGTTCCTACTTATAATCAATTTCAAGTTAAGCTTTCTTTTCCATGGTTAAATGCCATGTGTTTTGTTGCTTCACCTATTCATAAATTTCTTAAGTTTGTTTATTATCATGATGTAAATATGGTTAATCATATAAATATCATACTTCTAGGCCCAGGGATTTTTCTACATTGACTTCTTTTGGCCTTCATTCCCTAATTCATGTCCTTTTCAACCTAGTCATCTTTTCCATTCATATCAAGCCTATAAGAATCATAATTATATTCTCAAGTTAAGTTTACCTCATATGGATCTTAATTTTGGTCTTTTGCCTACACCTTCCATACCTCCTTTATCTATGGATTCTACATCTATTAATCAAGCTCCTCTTGTTGCTTTTCAATCTCTTGATAATCCTAAAAATCCTCCTATAGAACCTATGAAAGATCTCATAGTTATTCCTCCTAGTTCTCAACACATTTCAAGTAAGACAAAACATAATCAATCTACTAATGAACATTGTAAAAGGTGTCATGCTCAAGCTAAACCTCATAATTTTATTCTTCAAAAATATGTACCTTCTTTGGATACAACTATGCATGATGTGTTAGAAGAATTTGTTGCTAATAATGATGTTAAGATGCATGGTTTTGATCATTCTATTTATATCTTAGATCATATTTTGATTAATCTAGATGAAGAAGATACTCTTAATGATCTTGATGATGTTAATAATTAATATGAAACTATTGACATTGATATTGATTTACCTAATATTCTTTACTCACAATTGATGATTACATCTAGTATTGAACATTGTGATTCTCAAGAGGATCCTTGTTTTGAACTAGCTATCATTCCTACTTGTTGGATATAGTCCCTCTTGTGAGTTACCCACTTTCCCTAAATGATATAAAATGAGATGGGGAGAGTAATCAGCACACTTGATTGGCTAGTCCTTCATGGTAGTTCTTTTGTGTGTTTGTATGTTGTATTGTGTTTCTCCCGTGATTTATTTGCTAAATGTTGTTAGATTCTTGTATATGATTTTTTTGGTTTTTCGGTGCAAGGTGATAAAATAATAGAACCTATTTTTACTATTCCTCTATATGTATCTTAATCCTTATGTTATTTCATGTTATGTTGTACCTATGCTATTGTTCATACATGTTTCCTTGTGTAATCTTCTTGGATTTGCGACTTGGTAGCACTAATTGTTTTTGGTCTCTAGGTCATGGTCCAAAAATATTCTTCTTCATATCTCTTATGTAATCTTTCCTCATTTGTGATTTTAGTTCTACTTTCTTTGTAGAATGATGTCAATTCATTTGCAATAATATCATATATATTATCTTATGATCATATCGATGCTACAGTATTTAGATTCCTTCTATGTTCTTTGTATGTTTATGTACTATTTCCCTTGATTTGTATTCATCTAGGGGCATCCCGTAGTGGAAATGTAAATAGTAGAGTTGTTTATGTCTTTATCAAAGCCATTGCTCCTATTAAAGTGTTAGCAATGACTTTCATGTGGGGGCATATGCTCTACTCACTTATTGCACACACACACACTTTTCAAAACATATATATTACTATTCAAGATACTTTTTCTTATTTTTTGGATTAATTACTAATTCTTAAAGCATGGATTTATATTTTAGGATCTTTTGATGTCTCTAGTTTCAAATATTTTTGATCCCTTAAGGTTGAAGGTGTCCTTAAGTATGGATCTCTTTTTCTTTTTGGTTTTACTCTTATAGAATAGAATATTCTTGAGAGTATATCCTTAATGGGTTGATGAGTGAGTAGCCACATTCACTAGGCAATTCAATCCCATCCTTCTAGTTGTGTAGTTTCTTAGTGTGGTTCACAATGAGACATAATTTCTCATTGGGTGAGATAATCACACTCTTTTTCTTTTTCTCTTCTTTTAGAGATTTCTCTCTTATTGTGATCTTAGAGTTGACAAAGACTTGAATACTTGGGGGCTTGAGGATCTCTTTCCCTTTGATTTTAATAAGATTTATTTTCAGTATGATCTACTTTTCCAAGAGTTTGCATTGAGTCCATACTCTTGCTAAAGTGGGGCCTAAATATATCATCTTAAAATGGAAGCACTTCTATGTTAAGAGTGTTTATTCCTCTAAGTAAATTGTCTAGGGTCATGTCAAGAACCTTGAATGGGTCTTTACATGGATTTCGCTATTTTCCCCCTATTCTTCTTCTCTCTCTATTTACAACCTCTTTTAGATAACTTTCTCTATGAAACTAAGGATTTGACTTTGTAGTTCAAGGATGACCTTTAGATCAAGGTCAAACTCAACCCTAACCTAGGTCAAGGAAAACCTCAACCCTAACCTAGGGAAAGGTCAACATTGTCCCTAACCTGAGGTCCATTTTTCAATTTTTGGGAGTTTTAGGACATTGGGCTTTGGAAAGTTTCATTTTCCCACTTCTGGGTTGGTTGTTTCAGGTTTTGAAATGGTAGACTCTTAAATTATATTTAATCTAGGTCTATTTCTAGGGTTAAGGTTAAATGAGATTTAATGCTCCCATGTCAGCCTTCTTTCGGACATTATGCCCTAGATCTCTATATAAGCAAGCCTCCTTTCATTTTTCTCTAAGATGCATGGTGATATCGGCTGAAATATTACCTTTCTACATCCATTAGACTATGAATTGAAGATCTGCTAGCATTCAAGAATTCAATTTTTCAATCATCCAATTCATCAAGGTGGTCCACTGTTAGCTATTGAAGGATTAAATCTCTGTGGATCCCTCTTGTTAAAGATTTCTCCATTAGCATCCATCCAAGCCTTTCTTATGAAAAGATCCATTCAAGATTAGTTTTGAAGATCTATTGCCATTGATTTGAGACATCTTACATACATTTCTACATTCATTTGGAGCATCCATATTGTGGATTCAAGGATTCGAATCCTCCACAAGGATTTCAATATAAGAAAGGTGAATAGTTCCATTTACTCTATATATATATAAGAATTTTCCTAAGGGAAAAATACACCCAAGAACTAAGAACTCAAACACAAGCACAACTATAGACCAAAAATGGAGAGAGTATGATCAAAATAACAATGTATTCAATAACTTGATGCTAAGAGTACACTAGGAGTGCCTGAATATGAAGGCTACAAGAGAGCTTCTAGAATGCATAGAAGTTAGCACCATGAAGTGTCATACAACCAAGCACATGTCCACAAGATATGGATTATCCTCCATTAAGTACAAAAGTAAGTGCGGTGATGAGAGGATAAGCCTAGAAGGGTGGGACATGCAAAACAGTGTTGTAGACACCATGTGCTCAAATAAAGTTGCGTACTCCTATGTTGTCAACATGAAAAATCACAAGGTGTGCAAACTCCTAAGTGTCTCACAAATAAAAATAATAAAATAATGCAAAATAATTAAATAATGCATTAACCTAAGTAAACTTAAGTAAGTGTAAATAGTAAAGTACATATTTACACCAACACCCCCCCTAAGTGTAACTTAGGGGAATGCCCTTAAGCTTACGAAACTAGGATGAAGATGCATAATGGGTCCCAGCTACTAGGCCATGTTAGGTACCCAAGTACATAATGAAATGCAATCTCCCATAAAGCGGGGAAAGAGGGAAAACCTCATGTGAAAAACCCTCCCCCAAAACGAGAGATAAAAGAGGATGCATCGATGGATGGAGTAATCAAGACCCCTCCATTACAACATACATCTAGTATATACATAAGAGAATGAAAGAGGGAAGAGAGATAGAATAGGCTCCCCCCCCCCCCCCCCACCCAAAAGAAGAATGCCAAGAAATGAAAGCTGCTCTGATGAAGAAGCTGGTCCAAGAATGAAAAATAGTGTTGCTCCCCTTAGGAAGAAACAATGCCCAAGGTATTGTCCTAAAGATGTATGGTGGCCTAAAAACTTGCTCAAGTATCCCTGTACTAATGCTGAAGTTCACCCCTTCCAACTGTACTAAAAAGAATGAATACAGATTGGGCAAGGATGTTTGTTGAACATGTTCCACTGAACCATCTGTCTCCTCTACTAACAAAGAGGCCTCCACTAATTGTTGTTCATAAGGATCCACAATCACGCCAACCTAAGTAGATTGATCATGTATAGAATGGACATGAGGGTTAGAGTGAGCCCTTACAACAACTATAGAAGTATCATCATCAATCAAAAGATGTATGTCCTCAATTCTATCTCCCAAGTCAAATGAAGCTGGAGCTGGAAGATGAGATGTACCATGCTGAGATGGACCTTTCACTATGGCAATGTAAGCACATGGACTGGACTGATGTGACCTCTCACTGCAACTATCAATAGAACCCCACGTGTCTAAAGTTTTTGAAGCTCTATCATTGGTGTCACTATCAGTTTCCACTGTGTATGATGTGTGGAGAGGAGTAGAGGACAAGCTTGGAGAACTTTCCTCAAAGTGAACATCCTTCTCCACAAAAGTATCATGTGTCTCTAGATCCATAAGTCTGTAAGCCTTCACATTGTCTTTATAACCAATGAAAGTACAAGGTCGAGATGTCTATGCCTTGTGACCCCTAGAAGATCTATTTGCCCATGCAAGACAACCGAAGACTCTAAAGTGTGTCACAATAGGTTTTCTACCGCACCATGCCTCAAAAGGAGTTTTTCCATCTAAGGCTAGATGAGGAGAACAATTAAGAATGTGAGTAGCACTGCTAATGGCTTCAATTTCTAATGTAGGATCAAGAGATTTGGCCTTTATCATGCAACTTGCCATGGTTTTGAGAGTCCTAATCCTCATTGCTGCAACATATGTCTTGTGCAGACTAAATGTTGGTGAATTCTAAAGATCAATGCCCTCAATTTTGCAAAAGTTCTTAAGTCTTCTATCAACATATCTATTCTCATTGTCCACCCTTAATACTTTGATGGCTTTCCTTGACTTGTGTTCAACATGATTCTTAAATTCTTGAAGCTTATGAACTACTTCATTCTTATGATGAAGGAAGAAGACCCAAGTGAATCTGGAAAAGTTATCAACAAATGCGAGTATGTAGTGGCCTTGGCTGACTAAAGTCACTCCAAATGGTCTTGCTAATACCATCTAAACTAGTTGAAGAACAACTAGAGCTCAAGAAGACTTCCCTTTATCATACTTCTCCTTGATATGTATAACCACTAAACAAGTTGAACACTCCCCCTTAGAAAAGTTGATGTTGGGTAGAGCTTTGACCATGTGTTGTGAGAAAAGTTGTTGAAGAGAGCGGAAGTCAAGGTGACCAAACCGCTCATGCCATAATTTGTTGTTTGAATTAGAGTGAGTTAACAAGGACTGAGAAGAACTCTTAGGCAAAAAATGGGAGAAGGAATAAAGCCTCCTGTCATCATTGACTTTCCCAACTACTACCAATGAATCATCTTTTAGATTGCATACCATCACTGAATGGGGAAGGAACTCAACCTTATGACCATCTCCAAGGTGAGCAATTTGGTAACCTGAAAGGAGATTAGAGATTAGATTTGGAATGTAGAGAACATCTTTGAATTCCCCATCTTCCATTTCAACATGTCCTTTCCCTTCAACTTCCATTTTTGCATCATCTCCCATGAAGATGTGTGATACCTTTGATTGCTTCAATGAAGAAAAATCTTTCTTTGAAGAACCCATGTGGTAGGAGGCACCTGAGTCAAGTATTCATTCTGAGGAACTTGTGTTTGCTATAAGTGCTTGACCTTTACCCTTTTAAGAGTTAGGAGTAGAATCCTTGGAAGTACCTGGCACTTGAATCTTGTTCTTCTTGAGTAGATTTTCTAACTCATCGATTCTTTTATTCTTGCAATGATGCTTGTCATGATTTAGCTTTTTGCAATATGCACAAAAGAGTTTATCCTTCTTGTCATTACTTCCTTTCTTGTTTGAAGAAGAACTGCCTTGTTGAGAGGAGTCATGTTATGTCTCAGATTGTGTTGTCTACTTACATTGCTTCTTTTTGTTGTTGCTTTTTCCCCCTTGAGTAGATTTCTAACCATCACTAGCCACTAAGGCTTTGTCTTAGATGACTTGAGAAGACCAAAATCCACCAAGTGAGATTGTTCAACAATCAACATGTCTAAAAATCCATCAAAGGAAGGTTTCTGGTAAGCAGATCCCATGGTCAACTTGTGAGTATTAAAACTCAAAACAAAGTTAGCATACTCAGAAGGTAGCTTCTTCAGGATGTGATGTGTCAACCTATCATCCTTTATGGGATTTCCACGATCTTTTAGAAGTTCCCTATACTCATTGACTTTGATGATATAATCCTGAATTGTGTCATAATTCTTAGGATCTAAGAGAAGTAGATCATCCTCAATCTGAAATCCCTTTTCTTCATCCACTTTACCATACAACTGTTCAAGTTTATACCAAGCTTCCTTAGATTCTGAATAGTTTTTAATGTGAAAGAGAAGATCCCCATGTACACAACTCCTAATTACACCTAAATCTTGTCTATCTTGACTTGTCCAATCAATGAGTTCTTTAGCATTAGTAAGTTTGGTAATTGTACCATCAACATATAAACTATATCCTTTTTCCATTAATCTACTCCATGCAATATCTTTCCATGTAGAATAGTTGTGTGAAGTTAAAGGAGGAAATTTAAAACCCATGATGCACAAATGAAAGAGCACAATAGAGAGACACAAGAACACTATACACACCCCCCATTTTCACTCAATCAAAAGACCCCCCCAAAAAAGATGCTTTGGCACTTTATAAGTAGTGTGTTTACAATGGGCCACTTGTCAAAATGAACAAACTGGACTTTCTGATTTTGCTTTTACAACTGCCTTACGAGGCTGAAATCTGTCACTTAAGCACTGTAGCTTAGTTTTACAACTATTCTAAAAAGAATCAAAGCAATACAATGACAAAGAAGGCCTAATTCTGAAAGTGAGAAATTAGTACACACAACCCTAGAATTTGACTTTAGATCTATAAATTAGATGAAAAAGCATGCACTTTTAAAATAAAATAAAAACCTGAAAAAGTGACCAGATGTGCCCGTACGGAGCTTTTGAATTTGCAAAACACAAGATTGTGTAGGTACAATAGCCAAAAAATGAAAATTTTGTAGAATCTGTACACCAAAACCAGAAAATAATACCACCACTAGAAAATTCAAGAAATTCTACCTGATTTCAAAAAAAATTGCACCTGAATTGGAGTCTGGATGCCCAAGTTATGAGCTCACAAAGTCATGCTACCAAACTGAAAGGAAATCTGGAGAGGGGTTTGCAGGAGAAATTGTAAAGTTAAATTTAACGATCATACGGCTATCAAAGAAGTTCTTAATTGGTCTAGTTTGATGTCCATATGGGCATCAATCTTAGGCTCTCAAAATAATGATGTCACCAGAAAAAAGAACCCACGGGCTGACGTGGCAAAGCCATACCATATGGAAATGTACAGAAAAACTATGGGTAACATGTCAGTACGAATGTTGACTATGTCCATCGTACGCTGAGTCATTGGATTGCCAATTTTTATTTTTTTAGTCCCACATTTGGTGGGGATGTGAAATCAACGCAATTTTTATAAAACTTCCTTCAACCTTAAACCAAAGGCAGTCTACCGATGGAGGGTTTGACGGCTGCTATTGTTGGGCAGTGTTAGCTAATTATGTTGGGTGGCCATGATCAATCGGGCACCGGTGGAATGGATGCAGTCTGCGGCTAGAGGTTTAGACTAGCTGGGCTGACGGATGTGGAAATGCCAGTTTGAGCTTTCACCAAAAATTTGATGCCGAAAATGTTAGCCAAATTTAGCAGGTAGGCGGGCCGTGCAATAATAAATGCATGATTTGATGTGCAAAGCCCACAAATTAATTAAAATTCCCTATGAAATAAATAACAAATATTCCACCAACAATACAGATCTGGGAATTGATCACCTAGGTCTATAAAAAAAAATTCTCTGTCTAATTTCGAAAAATAAATTGCAAAGAACAAATAATGTTCAAATCTGGAAAATAAATTCAATGGATTCAAAAAATCATACCCAAATTTGCAAATCGATGCCTTCGGGTGTCGGTTTGAAAAAAAAATTTGCCTTTCAATCAACTTTCACCCAATATAGGTGAATTTATAGTCAATCTTCACCGATTCAGCGCTCTAGATGCAACGGAGAGGTCAGATATGATGCTAGATGCTCCCAATTTTTGCAGCACTCTGAATTAAGGCTAAGGTGATTAAGCATGCAAGAGGTCTCGAATGACTTGTGAAGAGAAAGTCTCCAAGCTTTGATACCATGTAAGAATTTTCCTAAGGGCAAAATTCACCCAAGAACTAAGAACTCAAACACAAGCACAACTATAGACCAAAAATGGAGAGAATATGATCAGAATAACAATGTATTCAATAACTTGATGCTAAGAGTACACTAGGAGTGTCTGAATATAAAGGCTACATGAGAGCTTCTAGAATGCATAGGAGTTAGCACCATGAAGTGTCATACAACCAAACACATGTCCACCAGATATGAATTATCCTCCGTTAAACACGAAAGTAAGTGCGGTGATGAGAGGATAAGCCTAGAAGGGTGGGACATGCAAAACAATGTTGTAGACACCATGTGCTCAAATAAAGTTGCGTACTCCTGTGTTGTCAACATGAAAAATCACAAGGTGTGCAAAATCCTAAGTGTCTCACAAATAAAAATAATAAAATAATGCAAAATAATTAAATAATGCATTAACCTAAGTAAACTTAAGTAAGTGTAAATAGTAAAGTACGTATTTCAAGGTTGATTCCAAACTAGGGTTTGACTAAGGCAAACCCCACCCCCACCTCAAGCAAACAAACCATTTTTCTTGTAGACATAGGTGTGGAACAACAAAATGAAGAATACATTTGGATATCCTTTTTGTCAAACTTACAAGATCCAAGAACAAAAATTGCATCAAAACTAATAAGGCTAATTATTGCCTCTATTTCATGACAATTTTTAAAAACTTTGTTAATACTCTGTTTCATTTTCATCAAGACATTTGTGAACTTATGATTACCTAAACCAATGATTAACCTGTGGGTAGATAGTATGTCATCTTTTTCCAATATCATATATATGATGTGGTATTTCATATAATTATCAAAATGTGTGTTCTTATATTTGAATTTCATTTGATAATGCTTATTTGCAATTGTCTCTGCATTATAAATAACTTGTTAGCAATGAAGCTGAAGATGATTGAAAGAATTCAAAGATGAACATTGAAGACATCCTATAGCATTCAAGGAGAAAAGAACGTTGATGTTTAGCCACAGTGGAGAAAAATCATAATGGTACCAAAGGACATGGCTGCGAGTATGGAGGAGCTATGAAGACTTACTAAATTCTCTGCATTTATTATTATGGCAAGTGGTTCTTTAGACTTTATTACTCCCACCTTGAGTTGTTATTTTCCTTCTTTATCTCATATGGATTTATAGCTAGGTTGTTTACTTTTCTATTTTGGAAGAAGCATAGATCTTCTATATAGGGATCAGACCAAGTGTGTTAGTTTAGTTCAAAGGGACAAAGTTTATGAAAATAAACTGTTAATTTTTGCAGTGAGTTATTTTTATAGTTCTATGTATTGTTCCCATGTAATAAATTTTTGGAATATAATGAAATATTTTTTGGCTTCTATCCTATGTTAGTAGTTTAGTTGAATCTGACCAAGGGGGCCCACTTGGGAGGTGGATTATATTAGGATATTATAGATTTATTTCCAATCATTTTTAGTAGTGCAAGTAGAAGTTGTAAGTTCCTTCCTATAGCATCACACTTTGTGAATGTTCCTGTAGCATCTGCAAGAATAGTTATAGTAGATGAACCGAGTTAGAATATCTATTAGTCTTTCATTGTATTTCCAATATTCATAGAGAGTTTAGTTTATTATTTTCCTACAACAATAGTGTAAGTTCTTTTGCTTACATTTTACTTTCCTATAGCATAAGAATAGTGACTCATTAAGAGACCTAGTGCACATACTATGCTGACCATTTCAAGTATACGTCCCTAGATTGACAAGATTAAATGCACCTTATAGTTGGAAAAATAATCCTTAGATTGAATACATTATTCCTAAGCATGGCCTAGAGCATGATTATTATATACCTATTGTGAGGCAGACCATTTTTAACACTGTTGCTAGTGATGGCATCAAGCTAGGAGCATTTTTGAGTCATAGTTCCTAGATAAAGTTTTTTTAGAAATTTCTTGTTTTTTAAAGCTTCCTTCACCAATGTGAAGAGTTCAATTGCATGCATCGAAGAGGAAGATGACAAGATGAATATGGAAGATTTCTTCCATAGGAGTCTATTAATTTGAACAAAGAAATTGAAGAACAAGAAGTTGAGTTTCCTTTTGAAGATGCAAGCCTTGTTTTTCATACAACATCATCTTCAAGAGAAAAATGAATAGATACAAGTAGTCTTCAACCTTTTACTGAAGTTTTAGCAAGTTTCCTTCATAATACTACTTTAAATCCACCAGTTGTTAGTAATCTATTACCCAATGTTCCTTTTTAGCAGCAGCCTCATAATCTAATACCTCCAATAATGACACAACCTACTTTTCCATTTCCTCTCCCAAGCCTCATAAATACTAATAATCTCAAGAATATACCTACAACTGCTCTTCCAAAGTTCTATGGCCTTGCAACCAAAGAGCCTAATACTTTATTGTTTGAATTTGACATACTTTGTTGTAGTTTTGACTACAACATGGATTCCCATAAGCTCAAATTATTTTCATCAACATTGAAAGAATCAACTCTACAATGGTTCATGGGCTTAGGAGCCAATGCAGCAAGAACTTGGGATGAAATGCAAACTCTATTTCTAGATAAATATAAAGAGTATTGCAAAGCATCTGGTTCAAGAGGAAATGATGTCTTCAAGATATCATAGAAGGAGGAAGAAATATTCGAAGACTATGTTTCACATTTATTATATACACTAAAAAAGAACCCTCAACATGTGTTGTCTGAGGATTCACAAAAGCCAGTCTTTCTAAGAGGTGTGAATGATAATTGTTTAGAAGCACTAGACCTAATGGCTAGTGGTGATGTATATCAAGCTTCCTAGGATGACCTCAAGAAGATCTATCAAAACTTTTCAAGGTCAAGCATGAAGGCTAAGGACCTCATTCCACAATTACTAAAGGAATCAACCAGGGTATTTCAGAGCTCAAGATATCTAATCTATTATCAAATTTTAAATATGATATCATCAATGATGTCGATGCACATCTTGACACAATGACTACAAAGAAGAAGTATGTAGAAGTTGAGTTACAACTAGCTAAATACTACCCTCATTGCCAAAAGCAAAAGAAGGATTGCCTATGTAAACTGGTTGCAAGCATGGAGAACCAACATCTTCCAACTAAGTACCTCAAGATAGATGGAGATGATGAGCAAGTATTTTTTTCTGATCAATGTCGGCCATGGGCCCAATGTCAAGTAATGCCGCAAGACCCTTTCAAAAGTTCAAATTCATATGGTAATCAATGGAAAAATTGTAATCCCTAAGGTCCTCCACAATATCAACCTAATTGGAGTAATGTTGGACAAAATAATCCATAACAACCCCAATGGCCTCAAAATTCTCAACCATATTCGCCTAACAAATATATTAACCAATGGAAAAACCAATAGAACTACTAGAAAAACTAGCAAAACCAATGCCAACCACCCCAAGGGAATTAGCAATCTACAAACCAATAGAGGGGATCTCAATAGTGGCCTAACCAAAATACCAATACTCCACAATTACCACCTCCAATTCAACAACCTGCTCTAAGGCCACCCCCTACAAATCTTAGACCTCAAAAGTAGACATAATTACCTGCACAACCTTAGCCAAATCCAAATAGCCAATAGCCATAGCAACCTATGTATTGTGTTGATGCTCAATAATATGCTACTTACTCTCTAAGTGTTGCAAATATACATCTAAGATCTGGTACAACTTTACCAGCACCTAAACCACCTCTTATAATTGAAATGCTAGATCCTCCTATAGCATTAGAACCCTTAGTCACTAAAATGGTTGACCTAACCAATTTCACCATTTCAACCCAAACCCAACTAGTGGTAGAACCTCATTTTCTAGAAAAGGTTTTGCAAAGTAAACCTATACAAATAGAGAAACAACCTTTTGATATTGTTGATCAATTGAAGAACATACACATCCAAATACCCCTATTCCAAGCCATTAAAGATGTTCCAATCTATGGGAAAGCCATTAGAGACTCTTGCCTAAAGAAGCCTAGAAGAAAGGAAAAGGATCACAACAAAATTCATGTTGTGGGAAAATTGGTTGACATTATATTATGAAAATTGATCACATCAAAATTATTCTAATCCAGGTAGTCCTGTAGTGAATGTGAGCATAAAAAAATAGTTTGTTGAAAATTCTTTAATATATCTTGGTTCTACTATAAATTTCATGACCAAGGACACTATGAAGAAGTTGAAAATAAAAGGAATAAGGGAAACTCCAACAATTTTGCAACTTGCAAATAGTTCTATTGTCACCCCTAATGGGATGATAGAAAACATAGTTGTAACCTTAGACTCTCTAGAGTATCTTGTAGACTTCATGATTCTATCACCCAAAGTTAATCTATCTAGTTACCTTGTCATCCTAGGTCAACCATGGTTAGCCACAACTGATGCAAATATAAGCTGTAGCTTAGGGAATATGACCATATCTAATGGCCAAGCAATGAAGAAATTTGATTTGTATCCTTTAGCATAACCATCACCAAATTTGAGCACATCTATTTGGCTAGATTTAGGGGATGAAGAAGAAGAGTTAAATTCTATAGTATAGCTCATGATGTTACATAGAAAATCCTTTCTAAAGTTGTAGGAGGAAGATTCAGTACTTAAGAGTATCCTTACTAATAGTTGTGTGGTAGAAAAAGATGTATGTGAAAGTTCTGTATTGGAATTAATCATGTATGAGGAATGTGATGAGCTTTGTACTCTACTCAAAGAACCTGACATTATTTATCCACTCTTACCATGTGAATTAGAAGCAAGTTCAATCTTTGGAGCTTCTATGATAGAGTCTACCACTACTGTTGAACTATCTAAAGGTCATAATCTTTATGCTAATCCCAAATTAACACCCACACAGATGGAACAGTTAACAAAGCTTCTTTAAAGGCATGAAAATTCCTTTTTTGTGACTATGGTGATATAAAAGGGTTGAGTCCTACATTGTGCACCCATATGATATACATCAATGAAGGGTGTCTACCACTCTATCAACCCCAAAGAAGGATAAATCCAAGACTTAGAGAAATAGTTAAAACTGAATTGCAAAAATTGCTTGATGTTGGTTTTATCTATCCAATATATGATAGTAGATGGGTTTCACCCCTAGTCATAGTGCTCAAAAAGGGAGGAAAATAGAGAATTTGTGTAGACTATAGAGAATTTAACAAGGCCACCAAAAAGGATCAGTTTCCTTTACCATTTATAGACCAAGTTCTAGACACTCTAGCTGGAAGGAAGTATTTCTCTTTTCTAGATGGGTATAGTGGTTACAATCAAATTAGTATTGATCTTGAAGATCAAGACAAAACCACATTTACATGCCCATGGGGTACTTTTGCATACTCTATTTTTCCATTTGGTCTATGTAATGCTCCTGCAATGTTCAAATGAGCTGTTATTAGCATCTTTGCTAATATATCACATGATTGTATGGAAATATATATGGACAATTTCACAACATTTGGAATCACTTTTGAGGAAGCAATGATGAATCTTGAAAAGGTTTTGGTAAGGTTTCAAGAACATAATTTGGCACTTAATAGTGAAAAATGTTTCATACTCATGCAAGAAGGTGTGGTACTTGGTCATTTCATATCAGCTACAGGAATACAATTGGATTCAGCTAAGATAGAGATAATTTAAACATTGCCTATACCTACATAATCAAAAGATGTAAGATCTTTTTTAGGTCATGTTGGATATTATAGACATTTTATAAGAGATTTCATCAAAATAGCTAGTCCCTTGTATAAATTACTCACAAAAGAATCTAAATTTAATTGGACATCCGAATGTGGTGAAGCCTTCCTACAGCTTAAGAAACTTCTCACTATAGCCCTAGTTTTACAAGGCCCTTATTGGAATTTACCTTTTCATATATATAAAAATGCTTCTGACTATGCCATAGGTGCAATTCTAGCACAACAATCTCAAAATCTTGAAAATGCAATATATTATATTAGCAAGAACCTTCATAGACTAGAATTAAACTACATAGTAACTAAAAAAGAACTACTACTACTAGTTTATGCCCTGAACAAATTTTGGCATTATATAACTAGCTATCCCATATTTGTTCATATTTGGATCTAAAAAAATTTTTGTAAGGTTTTGATGCATCAGAGAAGCTTCGATCCAATTTTTAGATTTTTCTAAAATATTTTTGATATTTTATGATTTTTCATGAAAATTTATTTTTAGGAGTAAATTAACATATTTTTTAGAAAAATTTATAGTTTTGGAAAGATCTCAAAATTTTAAATAGAGTTGGTTCTTTGTGTTTCAATTTTAGAGGTTATATTAGGGGTCAATAATTCAATTTGCAAAAACTGGTCTATTTTAACAAAATGACTCCCTATGGCAGAAATTAAAAGATCTTTTCAAAATTTTAACATTTTTGGAAAGCTCTCTGATTTTTAATAGGGGTCACTTTTTTGTATTTTGAGTTTTCAATCCGAGTTCATATCATATAGATCTGATCTTTATGACTAGGTCAAAAATCAATTGAAAAAAAATGGCATTTAATGAATAGCTTGCATTTAATTTTTACAATGAATCAATGCATGATGTGAGCTTTCATTTGGGTTACTTGCTGATTATTATCACCCTTAAAAATCATATTTCTAGATCTAACTCTACTTTTGCATGAGTTGACATATATTGCATATCTTATGTTTGCTTGTTTTGTTTGTTGCTTTGTTAGTTGTGAGCGAGCATTCAAGCGTAAACAAAATGTACAACAATGAAAAAATGCGTTGCAAGGATTACCAGGTATTTTTTTTTATCTCTAAAACATTTAGATTTTGGATTAGAATTAAACCTCTCATGTTTTTCGCTTGAGTGTTTTACATGCTTTCATAAAACACATTTCAATTGATGCTCTTAATGGGAAATGAATGAAGATAGATTTGCTTTCATACAAGTTTGTGTAAGTGAATGCTTGTGTTTAAACCTTAAGTAATTCTTGGTTCCAATATCAAATATCTCATTAAGTGATTGAGGGCATGGATTCATTCCTTGTTTACATAGGGAGTTGAATGCACCACTTTGTGGACTCACTCTATGTTTACTTGGAAAGTTAAATATTCCATTGTTCAACCCTTTTTCATTTGTGAGTAGTATTGATTAGCAATCTTAGATTACTTGTGATTGATCTAGATTGATATTTTGGGTTATTGGACTCACTAATCCCCCGACCCCTCATTTCAGCCCCGTGGTTGCAAGATTAGCACCACATTAAGGGGGAGGGGTCTACAGGAAAGAAGCCTCAATTGCTCCACTAGGAAACCCTTTTGTGCTTTTTGGAACTCACTTTGTTTTCTAAGGTGTGTACTCACTTTGAGTTGGTGTAAAAAGTTAAATGTTCCACTTTTGGACTCACTTTGAGTTGGTGTGAAGAGTTAAATGTTCCACTTTTGGACTCACTTTGAGTTTGTGTGAAGGGTTAAATGTTCCACTTTTGGACTCGCTTCACATTCTCTTGAAGGGTTAAATGTTCCACTTTTGGACTCACTTCACATTATCTTAAAGGGTTAAATTTTCCACTTTTGGACTCACTTCACATTTACTTGAAGAGTTAAATGTTCCATCATTAGTGCTCTAAATACTTTTGATAGTAAATTACTTAGTTTTTATTTCTAGGAGGCCTGCTCGGGGATTTCGTCACCCCTTGGGATGACCTCAACTCCTGTGTTTTGGCAGAGTATAAATATTGGGAGGTGAATCCAAAGACACCTCTCTTGGGAATTGAGTTTGATATCACTCTTGGCTAAGCCTCAAAGAACTTTATACCTCTCAGAAGTGAAGGAGGAGATTTGGGTTACCATCTCCCCTTGGCTGTGTGATTTTGGATTCTTCTCATCTATGGATTTGGGCCTCACATACCTTGTGTATATCGAGGACTCCTTTTAGAAAGCCACGTATATCCTTGTAGACAACTTGATAAGGTTTTGTTGTGTTCTAAGTGCCTGCTAAAACATTGTCAAGAACATACACAAGTAGAAACTTTAAGGAGTAGAAATACTAAGTCACTATACTTGTTCATGTGCAAGGTTGCTTTGCCCCTTGCTCATTGTTTGAAGACTATTTGCTTGAAATCTCTGTTTGCTATCTTGTGTACTTGGTTCATGATCAAGAATCTATTGATACATCTAGTTGGATATTTAAAATGAACAAAATCTGATTTCTTGAGTTGAGACTTTATGATCGAATAACTTTGTTATCCCATTATTTCTAGTCTCCCTAGGTTGGTCCTATTTGGATTAGGCTACTTACCCCATTTTTAGAAGCCTTTTTGTACCTTAGGTTATTGTGCTTTGACCTCTTGAATTAGTATTCATTGATTTCACAAGAGATCTTATTTGGAGTTGGTGAGTTGGAAACCATCCTTGTTGAGAAAGATATACACTTGGATCATTTGATATTACACTTGGAGAGTCTTAGTAATCTCTTGTCCATTCACTTTCATAAAAAAATCAATTTTAATTATTTATAATTTCGGTAGATCATTCTCCTGGTCCATATGTGCTAGGGTATTCACCCAAATTTGTGAGCACCTCTGTGGCAGTGTTGGTTTATGCCTATTGCAAAATTCTATCTTATCACATCTCTTCTAGACAAGTTAGTGCTTTTACTATCCTAGTTTGGTACCAACATTTCTTAGGGTTATCCTATCAATTAGTACATTTTCTTTCATGCCGGTTACAACAAGATATCAAGTAGATCAAGGAAAGCAACCTCAAGTTGTCTTTAAACAATTACCTTTAGTTCAAACGCATAGAAGACATAAGGGAAAGGAACCTGTGTCTATTCAATCACCTGAGAGTATTCCAAAAATTTTGTGTGACCCTAGTGGTGATCTTATTGATTTGAGTACACCCTTAGCATCGCCTCATTCAGCTATGGATATGAGTTTTACAAGAGCTCCATACAAGAAGAATCAAAGTAGTGAGTATAATGTTGACCTTTTGAGTGGTGATCGCACTCGTGGAAGTAGACCAACTTCACTCCTTATTGAGGATAGGTATTTGGATGCACATCAAAGGGAAGAGAAAAGTAAACATTATGCATATCAAGAAGAGGAAGCCCAACATGATGATCAAATTGGTGAGCCTTCTAGTGCTCGCATGAATGCAACATTTACTAGTAACCAGTTTAGACAATCAAGACCATGTACACCACTCATGACACCTTTAGGTTATGCAAGTGGAAGACTCAAAGAAATTTATAATGAAAGAAAAGCCCTTCTAGAAGAACAAGCTAAGAAGGAAGAACAATTTCAATGTCTAGAGGAAGAAAGGCAAGTTATTATTGAGATGGAAAGAAAATCTTGTCAAGAAGAACAAGAGTTTTTCAAGACTTCACAACTTGACAATCAATTCAAAAATGTACACATTGGTGGTGGAAACAACACTCCCCCATCTACCTCTGCCAAGACTCTACAAAGTGGGAGATATTCAAGAACATCTTCACAATCTCCTACTCCTAGAGGAAGGAAAACTTCAAGACATGATTATTATGGGAGACCAACATCTCCTAGAGTTTCAAGAAAACCTTCACAACAAGCTCATCATGGTTCACAATATGGAGGTGGTAGCTCCAAATTTGAATATAATTCTGATGATTTCATGGCTATACCACAAGATCCACATTTTCAGCAACGTATGGAAGCATATATGGACCAAAATAGAGATGCATGCTTTCAACATTTAATCAACAAGGGTGCTAAGGTCCCTTACAACTTTGATGTGGATAAGAAGATTCAAAAGCATGATCCTTCCATGAAAGAAGAAATTTATGAATTGAAGAAAAAAATGAAGCAAATGAAGCAAATATCAGCACCCAAGAGTTCTTTTTCATTTGATTCAATTTGTCCAAATCCTTTTGATAAGAGTGTTGACATGAAAGATTTTCCTAGAAAAGTTGAGATCCCCCAATATGATAAATATGATGGAAATGGGAATCCAAATGATCATGTGCATCAATTCTATACTATGAGTTTTGAGTTTCATCATGAGGACTCATATCTTATGAGATTATTTCCAAGGAGTCTTAAGGCTCAAGCCATGGAATGGTTTACCAATATAACTCCTCTTGTTAAGACATTCCCTGAGTTAATTCAAAGATTTGTTCAACACTTTTCATACAATCTTTCACGATCTGTCTCACTATTGGACTTATGTCACACAAAGCAAAATCAAGGAGAACCCTTTGTTAGTTTCTTGCAAACATGGAGATGACAATGCTCTCGTTATTCTAGGACTATTCTTGAGAAAGAAAAGATTGAAATCCTCATTAGGAATATGGTTCCTAAGATGAAGTATGAAGTTAAGAAGATGGTTTTTGAATCCTTTGATACCATGATTGAAACTACATTTAGAATTGAGGATATTTTGAGAGAGCAAGGTATTTTGACAAAAAATGGAAACAACAACAATAATGGTCATAATAAAAACAACAAGGATAAAGGAAAGAACATAAATTGGAATAAGAACAAACAAGTGGTCAATGATGGAGTTGTAGATTCCTCAAACCCTAAAGACCAAGCTGTTCTCCATTTGGCTAGTGCTAATCAACAAAGTAACAAACCAAGATATCAAGAAAGGTCTAAAGGAGAGAAACGTAAATTTACACAATTAGGTGAGACATATGAAGAGATATTCACGAAGCTCCTTGCACGTGATCTTATGCACCCTTATGATGCTACAAAGTTCTACATACCTAAAGTTAAGCCATGGTGGTGGGATGAGAAGGCTTATTGCAAGCTTCACAATGGCATTGGACACAATATTGAAAAATGTGGGAGATTCAAGCATATTGTTCAAGATCACACAACATTCAAAGAGCCTTTGCCCAAGTATGAGAAAGGGGAAGCTTCCCAACCTAAGAATGGTAGGTCTGCAATTAATTATACTTATACAAATGCAAAAAATGTTGTCAATATGCTTGAGGTTGTAGAAGAAAGTGTCAACATGAAGGAAGATAAAGATCCCAATGGTTATAATTTAAATTTGAACTCTCCTACCTTTGGTGAAAAACCTATTTTGGTACTAAGGGGTGCTCACTCTAGAGAGTCATCTCAAGGTCCCCTTGTCATTAGAGGACCCAATTCAAACCAATCAAGTAAACCTAAGCAAGTGTCTTCCCAAAGTCTCAATGTTGTTACGCGAAGTCAAGGTCCCCTTGTTATCAAAGGACCTAGTTCAAACCAACCAAGTAAGCCAAAACAAGTGCAATACAAGAATGTTCCTTCAAAACCAGTGGTTAATCCCAAGTCAAATTATAATCTTATTGATCAATTGCAAAGAACTCTTTCTCAGATTTTAATCTTTGAGCTTTTAGAGTTTTCTCCGAGACACAAGCAGGTCCTTGAGGATGCTTTGCGCATGGTGAACGTCCCCAATAATTTAGACATTGATCAATTCTAGAACATGGTTAATCATATTGCAAGCCATCATTATCTTTCCTTTTCAGAGGAAGATGATAAATCTTTGAGCCATCCACACAATCTTGCCCTTCATATTGAGGTTATGATACATAGAACCCGTATTAGGCGTGTGTTGATAGATGGGGGTGTTGGGCTTAATATTTGTTCTTTGAGTCTTTTAAAGACATTGGGTTATTCTGAACATATTATTGATAGCAAAAGAAATATTACTATCAAAGCTTATGATGAGGAAGAGAGAAGTTCAAAGGGGTTGGCTGTCCTTCATGTTAGGATTGGCCCTGTGGAAAAAGATGTTTTATTCCAAATAGTTGATGTTGGACCCCTTGCATACAACATTTTTCTTGGTAGACTATGGATTCATGATATGCAAGCAGTACCATCTACTTATCATTAGTGTGTTAAGTTTCCTTACAATGGAACAGAGATATGTATTCCTGGGGATAACACTTTGTCTATCAACTTGATTTTAGCAAGTGCTCATGTTCCCCTTAATAGACAAGCAGATGATTTTAATGTAGTTTTAGCTGATTGCAGGAACAAGTTTAAGTCCATAGACCTTGGCATGGGGGGATATCAACTTAACTCCCTTGCTACATTACCAATTTCACCTAGGTCTTATGGTAAACCTTCACAAGAGATGAAACCTTCCTCTTCAGCTATGACATTATTTAACACATTTGTACAGTCATCAGTGCCTATTCAAGATGAGAAAGAAGATGTGGTTGTTAAAGATTGGATTTATAGAGAAGAGAAGTATATGCACAATGAAGATTTCACTCCTTCACCTAATTCTTATTGAAGAGGGTATTCTTTTGTTAAGAAAATGGGTTATCCTGGACATGGTCCTCTTAGTGATAGATTGGATGCTAGAGCTGAACCCCTTGATCATCAGCTTTTTGGATGCAAGTCTAAGAAGTTAGTCGGCCTAGGGTATGCGGATCACAGTAAGAATGTTGCTTCTATCCTTGATTATTCAGATAGTGAAGAAGAACAAGAATACATGCCTAATTTAGAAAACCAACAAGATATGTGTGAAGATTGGGTCCCTTCTACTAATCTCCTTTAGGGAGATTTAGATAATCTAGTATCTCATGAGACAGTTGCCAATTTAGAACAAGAAAGTGTGAGTATTGATAGTATTGAAGCTTCCACATCTAGACATCCCAAGCATTCATGGTGTAAGCATCCTAGTCGAGACTTTGAAACAGATTCCAATGAGTATGAATGGGATTCTTTCTCAGAATCTTCCACACTTGATATGGATGTTGATATTGTTCATACATATAGTTCTCAATCTGAGTTATTTAATGAGTCACATGTAGGACTAGAGGATTTGAACTCACATGTTGCCTTAGTGGATGATTCTTCACTTTTGAGGATGAATCTTGATTTGGGTAGTTTAGGAAGTTACTTGATAGACCTTGAATCTTCAATCACTAGAGATATCATCCATATTCACAATCTTAAACCTATCATTGATTTATCCCTTGTTCATCCTGACCTAATTGTTTGGTCCCAATGTAACCAAGAACCTAGAATCTTAACATTTCAAAATGACTATGAAATAGCCTGTTATTTGAATGCCATTGAACCTGTAGTCTCTTCCACCAGTGAACCATCTGCTAGTATGATAGAGCTAGATATCAAGTACCTTAGTCACAAAATAAAGAGAAAAGAAAAGAAAAAGAAAAGGAGTTCTGATGGCAAAAACCACTATGTGGTGGTGTCAGAACCAAAAAAAGTAAAAAGAAAGGACGTATCCAAGGGTGAAAACCTCTCTAAGGCACCTAAGGATGAGGTACTTGAATCTCTTCCTAGTTATTTTCAAGATAGATCTTTAGTATTTATTGAACCAACACAAGTAGTCAATTTGGGTATGGATGAAGCTTCGCAAATGGTACATTTGGCTCAATCTTTGTCATCACAAGAAAAAGAAGCCTATACTAAATTCTTATAAGAAAAGAAGATTAATTTTGCATGGACTTATTCAAATATGCTAGGGTTGGACACTAATCTTATTATGCATCACTTATCCATAGCTCCAGGAGTTAAACAAGTTAAGCAAAAATTGAGAAAAATGAATCCTCACACAGCTCTCTTAGTCAAGGCAGAATTAGAGAAACTTCTTGGTGCAAAATTCATAAGTACTATTGCATATGCCGAATGGATATCAAATATTGTACCAGTTTCAAAACATGACAAAACCATTCAAGTTTGCATAGATTTTAGAGATGTTAATAAGGCATGCCCAAAGGATGATTTTCCACTTCCTAATATAGACATGATAGTGGATATGACTACGGGTTATGAGATTTATTCCTTAATGGATGGTTTTTCTGGATATAATCAAATTAAGATAGCTCCTAAAGACCAAGAAAAGACTGCATTTACTTTTCCATGGGGTACCTATTGTTGGAATGTTATGCCTTTTGGATTAAAAAATGCAGGAGCTACCTACCAATGAGCTATGACAACTATTTTTCATGATATTATGCATAAAAACATGAAAGATTATGTGGATGACACCTTGGCCAAGTCTAAGAAAAGAGATACACACTTAGATGGTTTAGAAGTCATTCTAGATTGTAAGGAACAATTTCAACTAAGGCTAAATCCTAAAAGTGTGCATTTGGAGTCACCTCTGGCAAATTACTAGGATTCATTATTTCAGCAAAAGGGATAGAGGTGGATCCTAAAAAGGTTCAAGCATATCCTAAAAACATTATTCAAATGAGGAGTCTTCAAGGATGTCTTCAATATATAAGTAGGTTTATTTAACAGTTGGTAGATATAGCTCAACCTTTCAACAAAAACTTACATAAAGAAGTCAAATGTATATGGAATGATGAATGTCAACAGAGTATGGACCAGATCAAGAAATACTTGGTAAATCCTCCTATTTTAATGTCTCCTATCCCAAGGAAACCACTTATCCTATACATTTTAGCAATAGAATCTACCTTGGGGGCATTATTAGCTCAACTTGATGAACATGGGAAAGAAAGAGCAATATATTACATTAGTCGTACTCTTGTTTCATATGAGGTTAATTACACTATTATTGAGAAAGCTTGCCTCATAGTTGTGTTTGCTTCCCAAAAGTTGCGACATTATATGCTTGCACACACTATACACCTCATAGAAAAAATAGATCCACTCAAGTACTTACTATGTAAGGCTGCCCTCACAGGTAGACTTGCTAAATGGATGATGATCCTTTCAGAGTTTGACATAGAGTACATTGAACATAAAGCAATCAAAGGACAAGCCATAGCAGATCAATTCACTGATTTCCCACTACAAGATGATGCACCTATTCAAGTTGATTTCCCAGATGAGCACCTCATGTATATGACTGAAAGAACATGGAAGATGTTCTTTGATGGGTCCTTTATGCAAAGTGACTCAGGAGCTAGTGTGTTGTTTGTTTCTCCTCATGGGTACACAATTCCTAAATCTTACAAGCTATTATTTCCATGTACAAAAAATATTGTTGAATATGAAGCTTTAACAAATAGACTTAAAATGGCCATAGAATGGAGAATTACAGAGTTACACATCTATGGAGATTCGTAGCTAATAATCAACCAAGTCAATGACAATTGTCTAACAAAAAATGATTGATTCCTTGAGACTCTACTTCACATTCATCTCATTTCAAAAAATCCCTCGAATAGAAAATAAGGTAGCTAATGCTATGGCTACACTTGCTTCACTTCTTCAATTAGAGAAACATGAATCAAGATTTGAGTTCCTAGTGGAAAAGCTACATCACCCTATCTATGATTCCCAAGAAAGTCATGTTATTTGTACCCTTGCTGGTCATGAGTCATCTCGTTATAGTGCCATTTACTCATACATTCATGATGGAATGATACCTAAAACCTTTAATTGATCTGAATGTAGAAACCTTATTCGAAATGCCTCTTGTCATTCCCTTATCTCTGGTGATTTGTATAGGAAGGGTCTAGATGGAACACTTCTTAGATGCTTAGAAAAGGATGAATCTAATCAAGCATTAGTTGACATCCATGAGGGTATCTGTGGGGACATTCTAATGGTCTTTCCATGGCTCAAAGATTGCTTAGGGTAGGATGCTATTGGCCCACAATGTAGATTGATGCAATAGCTTTTGCAAAGTCATGTGGAAAATGTCAAAAACATGGTAACCTGATACATACTCCAAGTAGGGAGCTCATTCCTTCTATTTCTCATTGGCCATTTCAGCGTTGGGCCTTTGATCTTGTTGGGAAAATTCATCCCAACTCATCATCTGGACACAAGTTTATTATCACTGCCATTGATTATTTCACTAAATGGGTAGAAGTTGTCCCACTTTCTGTTGCCTTGGGTAAGACAGTTTCTCTATTTATTTTGAATCATATTATCTGTAGATATGGAGTGCCTTCTGAGATTATCACTAATAATGGAGGTCAATTTAAAAATAAGGACCTTAAGAAACTCTGTAAGAGCTTCAAGATAACGGTCAAGCAAATGGCCAAGCAGAAGCATCAAACAAAACCATTCTTAAAATCTTGCATAGAATAGTTCATAAGAATGGTAGAGATTGGCATTTACAAATAAATCCAGCTTTTTGGGCCTATAGAACAAGTATTCGCACTCCTACTAGAGCTACTCCTTTTTCCCTTACGTGTGGTGCTAAAGCAGTGTTACCTTTAGAGGTTGAGATTCCTTCACTTAGAGTTTCTCTCAAAGGTCTAGTTTCAGATGAAGACTACTGTGCCATGAGACTTCAAGAGTTAGAACTTCTAGATGAGAAACGACAAGCATCATTTGACCATATGAGGGTCTATCAAAAGCGTAAGTCAAAAGCATTTAACAAAAAAGTTCACCCTAGAGAGTTCTAAGTGGGAGATCTTGTCCTATGTGTGAATCATAAGAATCAACAGAATAGAGATCAAAAGGGTAAGTTTGAACCTAATTGGCTTGGACCTTACATTATCATAGCAGCTTTTGGTTCTGGTGCTTATTTATTATCTACAACAGAGGGAGATCGGCTCCTTGATCCTATAAATGTCTTGCACTTGAAGAAGTTCTATCCATAATGCCCATTCTATCTAGGCGCATCTTTGTATATATTTATTGATCCTAAAAAAAATTTTAAAAATTGATATATTTCAAAAATCCAAAAAAAAAATATATTATAAAAAAGTCTAAAAATTGAAAAATGTCCTAAAAAAAATGTTCTTAGTGACAACCTAGCAATAGGCACTTTGATGTATCACCAAAAAAAATCATATATTCCAAAAATACAAAAAAAAAATCAAAAAATTCACAAACAAAAAAAAATAGAAAAAGTGCCTTGGTGAAAACCTAGAAACAGGCACCTTGGTAGCAAAAATACAAAAAAATTATAAAAAGTCTTGAAAATAAATTAATTAATTAATTAAAAAAAAAAAAAAACAAACAAACAAAAAAAGAACCCAAGTGGTGAAAACTTGGAAATTGGCGCTACTTGAGGCCTTTGCACCCCTATTTCTTAGCGCATGTCCTCGACACTTAGCCTTTCTTCATCACGCCTTGTCCTTGTTGCCTCAGTTTGGAATTGGTCTTTGTCTAGGAGGCATAGCTATGTTAGCTTTTGTCTCTTGGATATGTTAGTCTTTAGGACACCTCGCAAACGGTGTTTTTTAACACCAACCCAATTGTATTTTTCAATACAACCTTTGACATGGGGTGTTTTTCAACACTTTTTGGTTTGGTCTTACCTAGTATCATCATGTGATCTTCCCTTCCTACAAGAATTTGATCCTTATCCTCAGAACTCAGTATCAGTTAACACACTTAAATTTTTAAACACAAAGCTCAATGCTTGACTTATGTCATGATATTTTCTTTGTGTGCTGACTATTATTGATTTTTGTTGAGTGTCCTTGTCTGATAAGTCTCTCCATGATGCATCGCTAGAGGAATTGGGGCATGGGACATGTTTTTATTTTTATTTTTCTTGCACGTGTGGTCTTGAAATTCTAGAGTGTCTCTTGTTGTCCCCTTGAAACGCTTAGGAGATTTGAAGCATCATCCTTGATTATTTTTGCACAACCGTTCTTATGGTCATCTTGGTATCTATGCCTTGATGCGAGCATGGCTTTGCTACATTAAATTGGGTAAGCTAACATCAAATTCATCTTTATCTTTATGTCTTTGATGCTTATGTTAGAATCTTTCCACATTCCAATCCGATATAAATTACATTCATATCTTCACAGTTGCACTTGTGACTAGTGATGATTTGTAACGCCCCGCCAAGGGATCCAAAAAAATTAACCTAAATTTTTACTAAGTTTGCTGAACATTTTTTTTTTTTAAAAGTAAGAATGTATAACATACACATCAAACACATAGTAGCGGAAGCAATAACATATAATCATTGACAAACATACATTGCAAGTTACATTTCTTAAAGATCCCAAGACGTTGAGTCACGTTTAAATTTAATTAAATCTAAGTCTAACAACTATCACATACATATGAAAGAATAATCAGAAAGTACCATGTCCATAATATACATTTGTTCTGAATGCCTCTCGGAAAATTAATTCGGAATGCTCAATCATCCACTGTACAAGTCACAGGGTATGAAAGGCTTAAAATAATATACATATGTAATAATAGAAATACATCAACCTCCATGAATCCATGATACAAAGTACAGTAAAGATATATACAAAACTATTCACCATACATGATACATCCATACATCCATAATGATAAAACATCTATCATAAAATCTAACCATCCATCATAATAATCCAAGAACATAGTGAAGGTAAATGCCAATCACGAAAACTCCAGCCACGGTGACCACAGAACGGATCTCAATGGTAAGAGTAAAAGCACTACCACCCGACCGTGTGGAACCTAAATGGTCCACTCCCACCGCGCTGAGGAGATAGTCTCAAGTCCCAAATAGGATAACAAAACCTATAATCATAAATACTCTCTAAGTCCAGGAAATCCTATAAGTATGCTAACTCAAGGGTTCCTAAAAAGATCGACATCTAAATCCCAGAGGTACCACAAGACACGTAGGAAACCTAATATGCAAGCGGGAAAGTGTCATCGCAAAAGTCACGTAGAAGTTACCCGAGCAATCCCTTAGGAATCTCGGGTCCCTACTGATCCTGGGGCCATTAGTATCCTCTCGTACTGACGAGGCATACTATGGAATGCAAGGTCGTAACCAAGCGTTCTCTCTACCCCATCCTAGTCTGTACTAGCACTCAAGGCATGGGAGAGAACATACAATTATCTTATTAGGTTCATTTTCCCTTATTTAGTGTAAATGTTTTCACTTATTAAATCAACTTACAATGGGTTACTCCAGGCAGCCTCTTAGGGCCCCGATCCCCATTGCAAGCCACTTCTCGACTCTACACATAGATAACCTACCCTAGGCTCATGAAATTACAAATCAAGAATCATAATAAAATCACCTCAGTCCTATACAAGCAACTGAAAAATATCATAAAAGATAAGCCACAAAATTACATCATTTCCTCATGAGCAACAGATAAGCACCAAATAATAATCATATGACCACGACAATTCTCTATCAGCAACTGAAGGCATCAATGATAAATCACGAAATCCAATGGTTCTCCAATGAGCAACCAGAAAGTATCCCAATAGTAAATTACAATACTGATCGAAGACTCCAAAATGGTCAAGTCAAAACATGACATCATCAAGAACATAACAAACACTTCAGTCCTCTCAAGCGACCGAAAAGCAAACCAAGTATAACTGATCGAGACTCAAAAATGGTTATCAAATATAACTGATCGAGACTCGAAAATGGTTAAGTCAAGTATCTCAAATACGTACATCTCAGCTTCACACAAGGAAACTGGAAAGCCATAACAAACAGTAAATACATCCATCATAGAGCATACTATCACATTACTAGGGTTGGGTTTAAAAGATTGAGATCAAAACCAACATAACATCACATTCACATGATCCTCGAGCCTTTGGTAACAACCTGAACTGGTCAAGCTAATACAACCCCAAGAACCCCAAAACACAAACAACATACATAAAATAGAACATAGGTATCAAGTTTTGGTTTGATTAATAATATACTATTGAGTTAATGTAATGTTTCAGTTTTAGTTTCAAGGTATGATTCAAGTTCAAAATATTTCTAGATAACCCTACAAGTTGACCCAATCACTTGTTCGAATGAAACTAGAATTACCCTCCCATCATGTTTTAAATCAATAATATAATTTTACAATTTTATCAAATAATATCCATTATTAATTAACTTTAATTAAACTAATTTTAATTAAGTTAATTAATAATTATTGATCAAAATGCTTATATTAATATTTTCATTAATTATCAATTTATTAATATTTGACCAAAAATTATTAATAAATTAATAATTACAAAAAAAAACTATATTAAAATGCATCGATATTTAAATTAACAACTAATAATAAAAACTATCAATAAATATAATAATAAATTTACATTATAAAACTTATTAATAAAGTATTATTAATTAATAATATATTTAATATTAAAATCTATTAATAAATTTATTAAATAATAATAAATTTATTTATAAATCATATTAATTAAAAAGTTATCTAAATTATAATAACTTTATATTATATAACCTTTCCTTAAAAAAAAACATTAACAATACGTAAGCTTTATAAAAAAATTTTAAAAAGAAAAGTTAATCGTATATTAATTAATAAGAGTTTATTAAAACTTTTAAAATATCTAAATTAAAACTTTATGAACCGTTAACATCTACTTTACTAAAGTATTAATAACAATTCTATTTACACAAACTTTGAATGTATTCCGCTGGCCCTTTAATATAGCCGCAGGGTATAATACACATGGTGCCGCTAGCGGATTTAAAAGGTAAGTTTATGGAGTAAGTTATTTTGTTTTATATATATATATATATATATATATTTAAAATATTAAAACAATGTGTAAAACTTATTTATTATAAATACTTTCAAATCCATTCTCTTTCATAAAATTGTGTGTTTCGTTTTTTTTTTTTTTTTTTTTTTAAGTTTCTATAATAATAATTTGAATAAATAATATTTTTTTTTTTTTTTTTTTTTTTTAAAAATTTAATTAATTTTATTTTCACTTTTAAAAATATTAACAAATATAATGTGATAGAGGAAATATTAACCATTCAAGTTTTTAATTTCTTATTTTCTTTTTCTAGATTTCAAACCCTCCCTGTTTTAGTAAAATTTCATTTTTCCTATGGACAAAGTTTCAAATTGATTTATTTTTCCAATTCTTATATACAGATGAAATACGACATAATATCATAGAGTTCATAACAAGAGAGCGAATGATTCATTCAAAAAATACCCAACAATTCTTTTTTTTTAACAATCACGAAGAAGACAAGAAAATATAATTGCATAATTATTCAGTGGTCAAAGCACAAGACTCTACCTCAATCTGATGCTAACACGTAACCAATCGAGAATTGTGAGAAGATTCGCTTCCACAAATTTGCATCCAGATTCGTCCCTAAAAATTTCTCTCCCCAAAATTCGTGTCCAATCTTCATGTCCCCAGAAATGAACCTTTAATGTTGTGATAAGCAAATTTTCTCCTCAAATCGGGGCACTAATTGTGCGTTCACCCGAGAAGACTCTTTGCACAACTGGGTTAACTCCAATTAACCTTTATTATCTTTTATTTTATTTTGCATTCATCTTTCATGCACGTTAAGTTGAATTATTAAATAACTTTATTTAATATTCCACTTGACTTATATTTTTAATCCTTATTACTTTTAATCTCATGCGCACTTTATGAAATTAAAGTAACATTATTATTTTCACTTATTTTTTTATCTTTTAATAAATTTCTTTTATTTAATCTTATGCATAGGTCATGCAAACTAGAATCTTTTATTAAATAATTATATTTTCACTTTTTAAATTATTTTAGAAACTAAATTGATAAAAATATTTATTAACTCAAATAATAATAATATTTAGCATTTATTTAAAAATGAACTCTAAATATATTATTATTAAATTAACTAAATATTATCACGTTCTAAATTTATAGTTAAAACTTTTATTTCCAAATTTAATTCCTTTCATTTAATTAATTTCCTAATAAAAAAATAATTAAATATTAAAATGTCATAATAATCTTCTATTAAATTAAATCATTAATTAATCGTTTTAATTAATTTCTTTTATATTTAAACTCATGCTTAGATCATGCGATCTAGAAACCTTTAATAATTTAATATCTTTTCCACTTTTAATTTATTTAAGAAACTTTAATTGATAAAATATTTATTAATTCAATTAATAATAATATTTAGCATTTATTTAAAAATGAACTCTAAATATATATTATTATTAAATTAAATAAATATTATCACATTCTAAAATTATACTTAAAACTTTTATTTCCAAATTTAATTCTTTTTATTTAATTAATTTCTCAATTAATTAAATACAATTAAATATTAAAATATCATAATAATTTTCTATTAAATTAAATCATTAATTAATCCTTTTAATTAAACTTAATTAATAGAAAATACATCAAGGACTCATAAAGCAACATATGAAAACCCATCATAGAAGAACACATACTAAATCAAACAAAAAGGGTTATAATCACGAAATAACATCATTTGATGCATTCGGAGGGTACTTAACTCAGATACTTGTCCTAATTATCAATTAGGACAATTGGCTAAAGGGTTTAGGATTTGGACTTAAGAGTTTATCTCCCCTCTCTTACCATTGAGATAAAGCGATAGGGTACGCTCATCCTGGCAATTCAGGGAAGTTGATACCCGGTACCTGCAACCTGCATAAAATTCACGCATGTACAGACACAATATTCTAAGCTAAACAGACAATGGCAGGAAGTGGTGCATCGTGTAGATCCCGACTAGCAGGTGACTACGACTCCCTTCCTTAACCACATCAGAAACACCATACATAAAGAAAACAAACACGCACACCATACACATGCAGTATGGGGTAAGTATCCATAAGAAAGCACGTGTGATAATAAACCATATAACTAATCATCATTGATAATTGAAAACATTGAATAATCATCATGCATGCATGAAATATAGAGTACCAAGTCATCTCATCATATAATAAATTGAGTGCAAAACAACATCTAATAATCTGAAAGTAATGCTACTAAACATCAAGTATAAAACTGGCCTAAAAGAGTTTGGCAATGAAGACTAAAATGCGACTTAGGGGCAGGCACTACATGATTGTGTGATTTTTGATGTCTGTTAATAATGGCCCAATGATGAAAATAAGTTCTTTTAAATTCTTTAATGAATGATGAGCAAAAAAATCCTATGTTACAATTGCTCTTTTGCAAGTACACCTTTGCATTTCATGTAGCTTGCATTATTAGACTTCATGTTAGTTTGCATTTTTAGGCTACATTATGAGTTTGAGATGGTTCTCCCTTCATCTTTATTGTGAAATTTTAATCAACTATGGTCACGTTTTGATCTTCATTTCCTTATCTTCTTTCATGATCTCAATCAAAATTTCTATCTTAAATAGTTGATTGATTTTGGGGCATTTTCTTTTCTTCTTTCTATTTCTTTCCATATCTTCCAAACTTCTATCTTCCATTTTCTTTTTCCCCACTTCTTTTCTTCTAAATCATCTTTGGGGTATTATATTTCATGTTTGATGATCTACCTTGGTTCTATGATTCTTATATCTTTCATCTTACATCAAGATCCTTATCTTTTGTTTGATTTGATCAAATTTAGCAATTTGTTGTTTCTCCTCTATCTCATTTCAATTTCGATCATGAGGGGGCAATAATTATCAAATTCAATCTTTGATTTAGTTTTATCAATTTTATCCTTGACTTTTTCAAGTCAAAATTTATTTCTGTTCTTTGTCCTATTGTGTTCCAAATTCAACCACACATCTGGGTTGTTTTGTGATCCCAAATTGACCTCACACTTCAATTTCTTTCTTTAACTACATATGTTCCCAAATCGATCACACATTAGTCAAAGAGGGACAAATGTATGCATCCTAAAATGGTCGCCTAGTCTATGGGCCCCCATTATTCAATTTATCAATTTATCAAATTTCTTAAATCAATGGTGTGTAATATTTTATTAAATCAATTCAAATCAATTTCCTTGATCAAATTCAATTTGTTTTGTCTCTAAGGTTGATCATTTTATCCTAAGTCTTATTTAATTAAAAGAACTTGCTCTCTTTTAATCAAATTAAATAAGTCCCCATTTAATTAAAAGAAAACCTCTCTTTTAATTAAATAGTTCATCCACATTTAATTAATTAAGAGAAAAACCTCTCTTTTAATTTAATTAAATATTTCCTATTTAATTAAAAGAACTTGCTCTCTTTTAATTAAATAAAATAAGTCCCCGTTTAATTAAAAGAAAAACATCTCTTTTAATTAAATAGTTCATCCACATTTAATTAATTAAGAGAAAAGCCTCGCTTTTAATTTAATTAAATAATTCCTATATAATTAAAAGAACTTGCTCTCTTTTAATTAAATAAAATAAGTCTCCATTTAATTAAAAGAAAACCTCTCTTTTAATTAAATAATTCATCTACATTTAATTAATTAAGAGAAAAACCTCTCTTCTAATTTGATTAAATATTTCCTATTTAATTAAAAGAACTTGCTCCCTTTTAATTAAATAAAATATCCCACTTAAATCTCTTTTTGATGAAAAAAGAGTTAAAAAAAAATTTTAAAAAATAAATCTTTTATCTACACTTAATATGGGACTTATCTTCATCCTTTCTCCACTTTCTTCTCAAACACTCCACTTTTCTCATTGGTGGATCTTTAGTTCACATGGATCATTATTTCTCCACCCTTGATTAAATCTTTTTCCTCTTAATGTAGATCGTCCAATCTTCTTTATAAGGGAGTCATCTCCTCATTTTGGATACACCCATTATTATGCTATTGTTATGTTGCAGGTTTGGAGAGTGATTTTTGAAGGATTTTTGAATATTAAAGCTTTTGTGGAGAACTTCTATCTTCTTGTCTCATTCTCTCTTTCATGCATGGCTTCCATCATCATGATCCATACTTTGATTTTCATGTCAGCTTAGATCTTGCATTGATAGATTAGATCTTGCTTTCATGGATTAGATCTGCATTGTTATTTCTTTTCATAGATTAGATTTCATTTCTTGCATTTTTTTGCATTGTTATCATTTAGATTTTTTTTTTAAATTTTCATTTGCATGCATATTAGATCATTGAATCTCTTGTTTCGTGGTGTACTTGTATGGGCACAAACTAGGTTAGACTGAGGGCCTCCATTACAAACCCTTAAACTCCATGAATAGGGAGCTATGAGTCACCATTCGAGACCTCATTTTTGAGAAATCTTGAATATAATGACTCATAGAAGTGTGCTCACATTTTAGGCATACACATACTAATCATGTAATAATTAAAAATCTCATGAAAAAACCTGCTATAATAGGTAGGTTAGCAAGATGGTTATTTTTGTTGCAAGAATTTGATATAACTATTGTTGATAAGACTGGAAGAGCCAATGTCATAGCTGATTATTTATCAAGAATCTATCATGATGATACTGACACTACTTTGGTAGATGATGCATTTCTAGATGATGCATTTCTAGATGAGCATTTATTTCATATTGTTGTTCAAACTCCATAGTATGCAGACATTGCTAATTACATTGCAGCTAATTAAATACCAGAACATTTTTCTTACAAGGAAAATAAGTTGCTTGTAGAGAAAAGTTTTCATTTCTCTTGGATAGGTAATCTCTTATTTTACACTGGACTTGATCAAGTTATGAGAAGATGTGTGAGAGAGGATGAGACATATGACATTCTACATGCATGTCATAATGAACCATGTGGAGGACACTTTGCAACAAAAAGAACAGCCCCTAAAATCTTGACAACTGGTTATTATTAGCCTACACTTTACAAAGATGTAGCCAACTATACATGAAAGTATGATAAGTGTGAAAGGATGGACTGACCAATAAGAACAGATGAAATTTCTTTTAACCCATAGATGGTGTTAGCACCATTTTACAAATGCGGCATGGACTTCATTGATCCAATTGATCCTCCATCCAATGGGAAATCCTATATCCTTGTGTGCACTGATTACCTAACAAAATGAGTTGAAGTCAAAGCCATGAGGCATGCTTGAGATGAAAAAGTTACAAAATTTTTGTATGAATAAATTTTTACTCGCTATGGTGTACCCAAAGAGCTAGTCACTAACCAAGGTGTGCAATTTACCTCTAATCTAATCTCAAAATTGATGAAATAGTATAACATTAGGCACTAGAATCAAGTCCTTATCACCCTCAAGCTAATGGGAAAGTAGAGGGCACAAATTGTGAGCTAGATAACATCCTAACAAAAATAGTTCATTTACACCATAGGGATTGGACCAGTAGATTACAAGAAGTTGTTTGGGCCTACAAAAAAACATGGAAGACTGCTACAAGATTCACACCATTTGAGCTCCTATATGGGAAAGTGGCAATGCTCCCCATTGAGTTTGAACATTAAACTTTAAGAACTACACTGGAGTTAGACATTGAACTTCCTGTAGCACAAAGGGAATGTCTTCTACATCTTAACTCTTTGGATGAAATGTGCAAAGTTGCTTTGGAATGTATTGAGGTTATACAGAAACAAAGAAAACAATGGCATGACTCTCATATTATCAATAAACAATTTCAAGTTGGTGACTAGGCACTATTATATGATTCTAGATTTAAAGATATGAAAGGCAAGTTGTAGACAAGATGGCTAGGTCCATATGAAATTAATCATGTCTTTGATAATGGAGCTATTCAATTAACTACCATTGATCTAGTTTCTTTTAAATTATTAGTCAATGGTCACAGACTTAAGTTATATAAATGGCCCGAAACAAAAGAGGACTTCTTGTAGTAGTTCCTATGGCCAAATTCAAATACAAACTAGGTAACTCTTCCAATAGCCAAAGGTGTTAACCTTCTACCTATCGCTCTTCAACACTAATTTCTTTGTGCATGCTCATAATAAAATCTTTATGCCCACATAAAGTTGCAAATTTCTCCATTCACTTTCTCATTTCATCTCATTTCTTTACCTTCCACCCACCCACTTTCCACATCATCATTTTCTAATGCTTTCAATAAACACTAAAAGTTTGCTGATAAATGTTGTCACTGCTGATGTAACTTCTTCCACCTTTTGGTATGTGCAATGATCAATTAATAGGTATAAGATTTTCAAATTATAATTCATCTATAATCCGCAAATTTCATTGATTATATTTAATATTGCATTCTTTATGTTATGGTAGTGTTATGCTAGTTCCATACCTTGTACTAAGTCTGACAAGTGTGGACACTTGTCCACATTTTGTAGAGGGCAAGGAATGTTACTAAAACCCAATGACATTCCTATTTATTCATAAATATTTTTTTAAACCTTCATATTTCCTTAAGTAAACAATTGTCTAGGTGTCATACCCCTTATTTTTGAATGATTTTATTGTCAGGCTATGATGTGACTTGTGCTTAAATTTTAAGTGATCTGAATCCTATTTTCGGATGATTTTCACACACTTCCATGATTTACTCTCGTTAAAGCCATATTATTGCTCATAACAAATTTTTATGATATTAATTACCTATCAAATGAAATGTGAAAATGGGTCTGTAAAACAACAGAAAAAGCTTGAATTTGTAAGAGGGAAATAGCGTAAGCAGTGCAGATAGTAAAAATGTTAAGTAGAAATGAGTGGACAATTGCAGAGGTGAGAACTAGTGGAGCATACCATTTTGCTCTTAGATGTAGAGGCTATGAAGAGATTTAATGTGTGTGGCTGGTTAGGGTATTTCCTAAGTTTGATTGCATTTGATGAAGAAGCAGCCACAAAATTTACAAGGACATTTGATGAAGGAGAAGCTTCTATATGGGTCTTAATGGTGGTTGCTACAGAAGAACGTATAGCAAAAGTAACTAGGTTACTGGCGATAAGAGAACATTATCCCAATACTCATTATGCAAGATTAGCTAGGGCTTAGTTTGTCATACCAATTGATCCTCATATGGATATTACCAAGAAAGGTTACAAAAGAACGTCTCTTTTGCCACCATACAATGAGTTGGCCATGCACATTATCAGGTAGCTCACATGCAAAGGAAGATTTTCATATTTACATGCACATCATTTTAAATTGCTCAGTTGTATAAGACATAATCATCCACTTAATGTTCCCAATTTCTTGTACAAAATGATGTGTATTAGTGTGGAAGAAACTCAAAATAGAAAGGACAATTCTATCACCCATCATGCCCTAATTAAATTACTCATAGAAAGTTCACTTAGGGATGTTTCTCCCATGTCATGGGCAGAATTTTTCCAAGCCAAAACCTTACAACCCTAGGTCACCCTTCATGAACATCCCAATGAAGAGAATGTAGTTCCCACTGATGAACCTACTGAATAAAGCATTGAAGAGGTTGAAGCCAAAAATGTGCAAGAGACTATGCCTCTACCTATTCAAGAAAAGCAAAAAATTATCTCTAGTCGAGAAAAAGAAAACAAAAATTGCAAGAAGAAATCTTTGTTCCGATAAAAGAAGAGCCAAACCCTATAGTTGTGAAGAAAAAGAGAACTAAGAAGGTTCATGTAGTAGTTACTCCTACAGTAAAGACACCAAAAGGAAGAGGTTGGAAAAAGGCTTTGATACTAGAAGAAACCCTGTAAGAAGAAGTCCTAGAATGAGAGGACAAATTTCTAAAGAATCCCCCCCATCCAAGCTATCTACTAAAGAATCCCCTATACAAATTGTTCCTGATCAGTCTCCTCCTCACCCTAAAACTATAAGCATTCTAAAACCCTAATTAGGAATGTAGGGTTGAAGTTAATGAAAATCCAGATGATACCCCAGTAGGCCAACCAAGTACTTTGAGTTGTAGGGATGAAATAGTTCCTAAGCAAGTTTATCCAAACACTGCCCTAGTTAGCTATAAATCAACATGGCTTATTGATTTTGTAGAACATTTATGGAAGTAATAGAGAAAGAGGAAAAGAAACCATGAAGAAGACAATAGTTCCATTACCCTACAGAAACTCCTTTTCCAGTTGTTTGGACAACATATGTTTACTAAGACTTTATGGGAAGATGAGAGGAAAAGAATGAAGAAAGACATAGTGTCTCTAAGTGTAGAAATTATAGATTTGAAAGAGTAATTGGAAAATAAAAAATAGAGGATGGATCGTGCCCTCAAATTGGCTAATCAAGCACTTGCCTGTAGACCGCCGCCACAAATTTATGCTCTATGTTTAAAAGAACAATTTCTCTTATTCCAACTTATGTTATCCCTTAAGAATATAAATGCAAAATTTAAATCATCCCAAGAATTTTATGGTTTATATCAAACTCTGTCGTCTTGGCAGAAAAATTTTCTCTGTGAATTATATGTGCATAATTTTGTCATTCCTTTAGAAACCCAATGAAACCCTTTACTCTATATAGGGGATATACATTTAAGAGCTTTGATTTCTTGGATGTATAATAAAGAAAACTATGATAGGAAACTGAATAATTACAGAGATGAGGAAAGGACGGAGCCCCTATCATTAAGAGCTGAGAGTAGTAAACCAGAAGAAGTTCTTAGGAATTGGTTTAGATTAACTTATGGGGATAAGAACAAGGGAGTAAGGGATAGAATCTTTGCTGCTAGAACTAAGGCCTATGTTGATTATGAGAACTTGCCCTACTTTTCTATCCAAAGAGCCATGGTTGATGTTAGAATTAGATGGGGCAGATTACCTAAGTCACTTAAAAGGGCAAAGCCACATAGTCCAATCAACCTGGAGGCTTCCCTTCACTAAACTCAAAAGTATCTAGAGTTAGGAAAATAGACTAGACTAAAATTATGGTGACCACTCACTATGCAACCTCTAATGCTCATGTGGCCTTTATATGACATTAATGCTAATAGACTTGACAAGCTACAGTAGGACAATAGAAGGGAGGTTTGGGAAACAACACAAGGATTCTATTATACCTTCAAGAGAAATAGGAAAGGAAGGATAGAAGTGGGGGAATTCAAGTCACTAACTAGAAAATGCCATGCTTGAGGATAAGCATTAGTTTACTAGGGGGGAGATAATGAGGCCAATTATTGCCTCTATTTCATGATAGTTTTTAAACACTTTGTTAATACTCTTTTTCATTTTCATCAAGACATTTGTGAACTTATGATTACCTAAAACATTGATTAACCTATGGATAGATAGTATGTCATCTTTTGCCAATATCATATATATGATGCAATATTTCATATAATTATCAAAATGTGTGTTCTAATATTTGAATTTAATTTGATAATGCTTATTTACAATGATCTTTGCATTACAACTAACATGTTAGCAACGAAGCTAAAGATGATTGGAATATTTCAAAGATGAACATTGAATACAGCCAATAGCATTCAAGGAGAAAAGAATGTTAAGGTTTAGCCACGGTAGAGAAAAATCATAATGGTACCAAAGGACATGGATGTGAGTATAGAGAAGCTATGAAAACTGACTGCATTCTCTGCATTTATTATTATGGCAAGTGGTTATTTAGACTTTATTATTCCTACCTTGAGTTGTTATCTCTTCTTCCCACCATGACCTGTTATTTTTCTTCTTTTTCTCCTACAAATTTATTGCTAGGTTGTTTACTTTTCTATTTCGGAAGAAGTTTCAATCTTCTATACATATGGATCAAACCAAGTGTGTTAGTTTAGTTAAAAGGGAGAAAGTTTATAATAACTTTTTGTTAACTTTTTCAGGGAGTTAGTTTTACAATTCTATGTATTGTTCCCATGTAATAAATTTCTAAAATGTAATGAAATAGTTTTTGGTTTCTATCCTGTGTTAGTAGTTTAGTTGAAGCCAACCAAGGGGGGCCACTTGGGATGTGGATTAGATTAGCATAGTATAGATTTATTTCCAAGTGTTTTTAGTAGTGCAAGTAGAAGTTGTAAGTTCCTTCCTATAGCATCATACTTTGTGAATGTTCCTACAACATCTGCGAGAATAGTTATAGTAGATGAATCAAGTTGGAATATCTATTAGTCTTTCATTGTATTTCTAATATTCATAAAGAGTTAGGTGTGTTAGTTTCTTGCAGAAATAGTGTAAGTTCTTTTCCTTGCATTTTACTTTCCTATAGCATAAGTATAGCGACTGATTAAGACACCTAGTGCACATACTATGCCGACCATTTCAAGTATACATCCCTAGGTTGACAAGATTAAATGCACTTCATAGTGGGAAAAATAATCCATAGATTGAATACATTATTCCTAAGCATGGCCTAGAGCATTATTATTCTATGTCTATTGTGAAGCAGACCAAGAACAGTGCAGGTCAAGGTCAAATTTTTGAGGTATAATTGTGCCTCAGCATAAGATTGTGCCCCGCTATTAGGGTTAAGGTTGACCTCCCTTAAAAAGGAATATTTTTTTTTGGGTTTCTCCATCTTGACATTTCAAGTGTGGAATAGGTTACAGAGATCACCAAAACTATACATAGACACTAGAAATCAGTATTTTCTAGATTTAGCCTACTTTAAGGTTAGTATTTGTCTTTTATTTATTTCAAGATTTAAGCACATACTTTTAAAATAGGAAGACCATAGGACCTCCTTTCTCTCTATTCTTCACTGTATGATACATTTGTGCAATGATCACTTTCTTCTAGTTAATCAACTTGGATCATTCTTTTGAGAATTTGTGTTGAGGAGAGCCCCTATTTTCATCATATTCACTTTGATAGCATAAATAGGGAGAAGAGCCTTGAGAACTTCACTTAAAATTTTAGAGTCATCAATAGTTCTATACGGGTCCATAATAGATGAAGATAATCTCACTATTATTCCTCTAAAGGATACTATGTCTATTTTTAAAATTATCCATTCCATCATGAAAACACTTGAACTTTCAACCTAGGGATATAGGACTTGAAATGGATCAGCACAGTATGTGCACTAAGTTTCTTTTAGAGTCTTAACACCTATGCTGCAAGAACATAAAATGCATGAAAGGAATCTATACTACTAATATAGAATAGTAAACATGCTTCAACTAATAATGTATAATTGCAAAAAACTTTGAAAAAAGAATTCTAAACTAGTTAATAATTCAGATATCCACCATGATCATTTTATACAAGTTCTACAAGAACTTTCACAGTAACAATGTTGTGGGACTAATACAGTAAATCTACCTTAAAATAGGAAATTGAACAGAATGAATCTACTCTACCTAAATCTATTCCACCTCCCAAGTGGGCCCCCTTGGTTGGCTTCAACTAACTAAGAATAGTATAGGTATTCCAAAATCACTCTCTCATTAAAATTCTTCTTTGATTAAATGACTAAATAATTCATGAAGAACATAAAAGAGTAACTACCAAACTAGTAATGTTTTATTTTTATTTTCTCTCTCCCCAAGAACATCCCTTCTTCATTATATATAGAGGATTGGATACTTATTACAAACATAACATAAAAAAAATTATGGACAAACATTGCCTTAAAAGAAGGTGAAACGTCAACCCTGACATAGAACATTGATTAAGCAACAGAATAACAATTTGCAGGAAATATAGCAAGTTAGGTCTTCCTAATTTTTCTAGAACAATAACTCCTCTATAGGAATGGCTTATTTAGGGGAACTAATCTGTGTTTCCTTTACCACAATTGGCCTTCATTTATTGTTCCTTTAATACAGTCATCACCACTCTTTGCCCCACTCCTCTATTTCCTAAAAATTAGAAACATCCAGAACACATATGCACAATAACATTCCTACTCTTATTTAAATATTAGAACATAGCCTAAAATATTTATATGAAATACTACATTCTATGTATAATATCAAGCTTAGTATGTCATAGCCACTATCCATTGCTTCAGTAAGTTCTAGCCATAGCCAGCATAAGCTCACAAGATATTTAAAACAAATGTGTTGGAAATGTTTTTCACAAGGCTCAAAGAGTGAGTTCAAACTATATAAAAACTACATCAAACTTGATACATTAATATGCCTCATCAAGCTCCTCCTACAACTTTGATTGCACTCACAACCTCTTTGATTTCATTTACATAATGTGAAGCATTCTCACCTTATTATATTCTCATGTCATCATATTTTCCTCTAAGACTTATATCTTTAACTCTCCTTACATTGTCATCTCCTCCATGCAAAAGTGTCAATTCATCTCACATCTATTTTTTTCTAGTGCAATCCTTAATATCATAAAACTCAACATCATTGAGTGCAGGAGCTATCTCAATCATCAGGCTATTGTGATTTCATTTCTCATTCACTTGCTCCATGGTCAAAGGACCAAGAGGGGTAGGGTATTCATGTTCCAATCAATGTGTTACATTATCTCCATTTCTAGATAGATGAAACTTCAATCTGTCTTTCCATGATGTTTAGTTCTCTTTGTTTAGTCTTGGTACCTCTCTCTTATACATCTTTTAATCTTTAACTGAAGTTCCCTTAAACTTACTCCTCTAAACACTATTCTTTGATACCAATTGTTAGATAACTCGAGGGGGTGAATAAGCTATGTTCAATTATCCTACAGTCCCTTCAAATAATTTTAATACCAAACAATATTCTTAAACATCATAAAAAATCTCTCAGTGTACCCATTTAACTTCACATTCAACTATTAGCATGAATGTTGATGCTATGGGGGAGCAACGCAGAATAGTGTTATGACTATGTTTGTCATTGATGACAACATAGTAAAACTAATAGAGCAGCAAACTAAGATTTGTGAATTAAGGACACCACACTACATATCTACCTATGTGTAGTTAATAGAAAGTACTACATCATGTATCTGACATGTGGTCAAGTACAAAAACCTAAATTGACATCGTATAGAAGATATCAATGATTTATAGAGAACTGCAGGAAATAGAGTATTAGGGAAATAGTTTCTATTGTATGATCAATATAATACTATATGTTTGGAATGAAGATTTGTGTAGTTAATTGGAGGAAAAATACTAAAAACTAATGATGTCAGCAAGTGCATAGGTACAAAAGCTGCACATGTGAAATTTTGTGAACAACTAAGAGCTGATAGTGTTAATTAAATGTGTATTTCATTTAATTAAATATGGAGCTGACTCAAAATAATGTTAAGCATGTGGAGCTGACTCAAATAATGTTAAATATGTGGAGCAAACTGAAAGGTTTAATAATTTAGTATGGTATAAAGGAAAAGAGTTTTCCAAGTTCTAAAAAAATATATAGAATGATCAAGAAGCAGAGTAGACTTGTGAATTGGTAAGGAGGAAAGTAGAATAATCTGTTATGTGTGTAATTTCCCTTAAGGGTTATAGATGAGTTCCAAATCTATTTGAATGGTCTAAAGGAGAAGAGGTCCAACATACTAGATAATGAAAAAGGAAAGAGATTATTTATTCTGATTGAATAGCACCAAGATCAATTGGACAGTGGATTCGTTGGTTTGATCCTGAAGTTGTTTGGACAGTGGGTTCAACTACCTTCCTCAACTCCTAATAGGGTTGGAATCTCCTAATAAGGATTCAAATTCCCCTAATAGGGACTCTTTGTACTAAGCATTGTAATAGACTCCTAACATGGTCTTTCCTCTAACAAGGAATATTCATATTAGTACATTATTCTATGGGCATCATTCCCACTAGGGTTTTATCTCTGATCAAGGGTTTCCCTAGTCAACATATCTGGTGTATTTGTGTGTGCACATTTATGTTTTCTATTTACTTTGGTTGATAAAGTAAGAATTGAATTGATATTTTTATATAACTGATTCAACCCCTCCCCCCCACTCTCTTAGTTATATTGGTGAACTATTACTTCTAACAATTGGTATCAAAGCCACAAGTCCTTGAAAGAAAGTTTAACAACTTTAGGAGATCCATGGTGAATATGTTTAGAAAAGAAAGCCCTAGATTTGATGATACTAACTATGATAGTTGAAAGGATAAAATGAAGACTCATCTCTTGTGCATGGGACCAAGGTATTGGCTTGTGACTAAGACATCCAAAACCATTGCAGAAGAAGATTAACTTGAAACCTACATTAAAGAATAAAGAGAAGTATTTATGTGCAATATAAGGGAAAGAGAAGAAATATTGTCAGCATTACCTAAAAGTAAGTATAGTCAAATAAAACTATTTAAAACATCTCATGAAATTTGGAAAACTTAAGAAGCCAATTATGAAGGAGATAATCATGCAAAAAGAGTTAGATTGCAAAATTTATATTACGCATTTCAAGATGCTAGAATGATGGAAGATGAATCTATAAGAAGCTATGTTGTGAAAATATCTAAGATTGTTGTAGGAATCACATCTCATGATGGAAAGAAGTTTGATGATGAAGTAATATGGAAGATCTTGAAAGGTCTGACACCGCCCTTCAGTAGAGTAGCATAAATGATTCAGTTGATGATACCTTGCACTACTAATTTCACCAAAGAAACATTGCTCGGTAGATTGGAAGCTATAGAATTTGATCTGAAATAGTCTAGAGAATTAGTAAATGTTGAGATAGTATTCAATGCATTGAACATCAAGCTTGGTTTGGCAAGGAGCACTAAAACACAAGGATACATTACTAGTAGCAGTAGATCTATTGGAGAAAAGATCCAAGAAAGAGTGGCTCTTCTTGTGGAAAGAGAAAAAGATGGTAAGAATATCTTTAAATGTTGGACTTGTAATGAATATGGTCATTATGCATCTAAATGTCCTAAAAGAGAAAGGAAGTTTAAGGGTAGATTCAAATCTAGAAGACCTAGAAATTGTCTATATGCTAGTAAAGAAGAAGAAGAATTAGGATTTGTGGCCATAAAAGAGGCTCATCTTTATAGAGAAATCAAGGAAGAAAGTGCACTAATTTCACAAGTTGAAAAGAAAGATTGGATCATTGATAATGGTTCTTCATATCACATGACTGGTGATATGAAAAAATTTGTCAAATTTAGAAACCATGATGGAGGAATTGTCAGAGTAGGGAATAATGTAGCCTGTCATATTATAGGAATTAGATCTATAACACTTGATGGTAAAATATATACTGATGATGTTTATTTTGTTGATGGACTGAAGCATAACTTGTTGACTGTTGGATAGCTCATGGACAAAGGCTATCAATTGCAATTTGGTAATGATACATGCATTATCAAGAACAAGGAAGGGAAACTACTTAGTACTGGCACAAAAACTAGAGGTAATGTATTTCAGTTAAATTCCACTGAAATAACATGTTGAGTAGCAAAGATTGATATCAGTTGGTTATGGCATAGAAGATTTTATCACATTAATTTTAATAAAATTGTAAAGGTCAGTAACACACTTGTTGTAAGAGATTTTCCCAAGATCTCTAAACCCATTGACACTATTTGCAAGGAATGTATTTTGGCCAAGTAGAAAATGGTCTCATTCCCTAACAAGAAATTTTGTACTTCACAAAAACTAGAATTAGTACATATAGATCTAAGTGGTACTATAAGAACAAAAGAATTCTATGGAGAAAGGTACTTTATGATTTTTGTTGATGATTTCACTAGGATGATGTGGGTAGCTTTTCTTAAAGAGAAATTAGAAGCATTTGATAAATTCAAGATTTTTAGGAACAAATTTTAGAATGAATGTAGACTCAAGATCAAAAGTTTAAGATTAGACAGAGGAGGAGAATTCACATCTAGAGAATTCAATATCTATTGTGAAGAACATGGCATCGGGAGACAATTATCCTCACCCCACACACCTTCGCAGAATGGGATTGCTGAAAGGAGAAACAAATCAATTGTTGAAGTAGCAAGAGCCATGCTATTTGAGAATGATGTACCAATGACCTTTTGGAGAGAAGCAGTCAATATAGTAGTATACGCACTAAATATGGTAAAAATTAGAAAAGGTATGGACAAAACACCCTATTAATTATGGTTTGATCATTCACCATCAGTCAAATACTTCAGGATATTTTGAAGCAAATGTTACATCAAAAGAGATGATGTTATTGGTAAATTTGATCCAAGAAGCAATGAAGATATATTTCTTGGTTATTCATTGAAAAGTAAAGCTTACAAATGTTTTAACTATAGAACGAAAACCATAGTAGAGTGTGCAAATGTTAAAATTGACGAAAAGTTTAGTACCACAAAAAATATAATGGACTATAACTCTGATGGAGATGATTACATTGGAATGGCTAACTATAAGAATTTTCCTTAGGGTAGAATTCACCCAAGACCAAGGAACTCAAACACAAGCACAATAGTAGACCAAATAGAGAGTATGATTAGAATGATGATATATTCATTCAATATGCCATATGAAAGTACACTAGGAGTTCCTATATATGAAGGCCTCTAGAGAGCTTCTATAATGCATAGAAGTTAGCAACATGATAAGTCATACAACTAGGCACATGTCCACCAAATATGGGTTATCCTTCATTAAGAATAGAAATAAGTGTGATGATGAGAGGATAAGCCTACAATGGTGTAGCATGTAAATTTATATTGTAGACAACATGTCCTAAAAGGGAGTGTGAATAGTTGTGTTGTGTACATGACAACTCAATGAATGATGCAAACTCTAGTGTTGTAGAAACCATGTTTTGAATTAGAGTTGCATACTTCTGTGTTGTCAACATGACAACTCATGAGAGTACACAAACTCCTAAGTTTCTCAATTAAATAAATATAAAATAATGCATTAACCTAAGTAAACTTAAGTAAAGTATAAATAGTAAATACTTATTTACACCAATACCCCCCCTTAAGTGCAACTTAGGGGAATGCCCTTAAGCTTATGAAATCTAGGATGCAATGCATGATGGGTCTTAGCTACTAGGCCATGTTAGGTACCCATGTACATAATGAAATGTAATCTCTCATAAAGCAAAGAAAGAGGGAAAACCTCATGGGAAAAACCCTCCCCCAAAAAGAGAGATGAAAAACACATATGATATATGGATGGATGGAGTAATCAAGACCCAACCATTATGACATACATCCAATATATACATAAGATAAAAATGAGAAGGGGAAGAGAGATAGGATAGGCTCCCCTACTAAAGAAGAATGTCTACCAGTGACTACTTCGATGAAGAAGTTGATCCAAGACTATAGAATGGTATTCCTCCCCTAAGAAAGAAACAAGGCCAAGGGTACAAATGAGATACTTCCCATTTGTGAGGAAAGAATCCCATAGGTAAGTGATATCTATGAAACCTACTCAACTAGCTGAAGAACCTATGTCAAAGATCTATTTGTCTCATCAACTAATGAAGAAGCCCTCTATAACTGCTAATCATAAGTATCCACAATCACTTCAACTTATGATGATCGATCATTTAGAGAATGAATAAGAGGGTCAGATGGAGCCCTCATGACAACTAAAGAAGGTATTGCTACATCAAGAAGAAGAGGTAGATCATCAATATTGTCCACCAAATCTATCATTGATGTTAGACCTGGAAGACTGGATGTACCCTATTATGCTGGAACAATCACTATGGCAATATATGCATGTGGACTATATTGATGTGGTGACCTCTCACTGTAACTGTTGATAGAACCCCACATGTCTAAATCTATTGAAGCACTATTGTTGGTGTCACTATTAGGTTTCACATGGTATGATGTACGGAGAGGATTAGAGGACAAGCTTGGCAAACTTTCCTCAAAGTGTACATCCTTCTCCACAAAAATCTTATGTGTCTCTAGATCCAATAGTCTATATGCCTTTCAACTATTTTCATAACCAATGAAAGTACAAGGCCAAGGTGATTGTGCCTTGCATCCCCTAAAAGATATATTTGCCCATGTAGGACAACCAAAGACTCTGAAGTGTGTCACAATAGGTTTTTTTCCACACCATGCCTCAAAGGGAGTCTTGTAATCTAAGATTGGATGAGAAGACCTATCAAGAATGTGAGTGGCACTACTAATTGCTTCAACTTCAAGTGATGGATCTAGAGACTTAGCTTGTATCATGCAACTTGCCATATACTTAAGAGTTTAGATCCTCAATGATGTGACATCTATCTTATGCAAACTAAATGCTGGTAGATTTTGAAGAACAATTCCCTCAAATTTGCAAAAGTCTTTGTTCCCATATCTACTTTCATTATCCATTCTTAGAACTTTGATGGCTTTTCTCAATTTATTTTCAACATGAGTCTTGATGGCTAGAAACTTGTCCAACACTTCATTCTTATGATTAAGAAATTAGACCCAAGTGTACCTTGAAAAGTCAGCAATGAAGGCAAGTATGTAGCGACCTTGGCTGACTAATGTTATTACAAAAGGACCTGGTTATACCATGTGAACCATCTATAGAACAACTAGTGCTCTTGAAGACTTCCCTTTCTGTAACTTCACCTCTGAATACATATCTATTGAATCTATTGAACATTCACCAATGGAAAAGTTGATTTGTGGTCGACCTTTGACCATTCAATATGTGCAAAGTTGTTGAAGGTAGCAGAAGGCAAGATGACCAAACTGCTCATGCCATAATTGCATTTGAGAATTAGATTGTGTTAACAAGGCCTATGAATGAGACTTAGACACAAAGTGAGAGAAAGAATACAACCTTTTTTCATGATTCAGTTTTCCCACTACAACCAAGGAATCATCTTTTAGACTATGTACCTATATTGAGTCAAGAAGGAACTCAACTCTATTTCCATCTCCAAGGTTAGTGATTTGGTAAATCAAGAGGAGATTAGAACTTAGTTTTGGAACATAGAGAATATATTTGAACTCTTCATTTTCCATTTCCATGTTTCCTTTTCCTTTAACTTCCATTTTAGTATCATCTTCCACAAAGATGTATGGTAGCTTTGACCACTTCATTGAAGAGAAATCCTCATTTGAAGAACCCATATTATATGAGGCACCTAAGTTAAGGATCCATTCTATTGAAGAGTTTTTATTTGCCATATGTGCTTTCCCTTTTCCCTTTAAATCTGAAGAAGATCCTTTCCCCTCGTAAGCATTAGGTAGTGGAACATTATGTTTCTTCATGATATTGGTCAACTCATCAATCTTCTTATGATAACACTCATGTCCTTCATGACCCATTTTCTTGCAATAAGCACACTTTTTCTTCTCCTTATTGTTGTTGTCCCCTTTCTTGTTGGAATTTGAGGAAGACTTGCCTTGTTGATTTGATTTTGGTGTTGTCTTTTTTGCATCCTCTAATTTGTTCTTCCATTTCTTATTCTTACCCTTTCCTTTATTTGAAGTTGACCAGTTGAATTTTGAGAACCCTCATAATTGGCCACCAATTCTTTAGACTTAGGTGAATTGAGAATCCTCATTGATATCAACTTCTTTTCTTTTGTATGCAAAAGATCAGCATATTCATCAAAGAGACTTTCTTATAGGCAGACCTTAATGTAGTCTTTGAGGTGTTATGAGAAGAAACAAATGTGGAATACTCTGATGGTAGCTTATTATGAATAAGATAGATCAACCTATCATCTTTCATATGATTCCCACAATCAGTGAGCTTTTTCCTTAGTTCATTCACCTTAATGATGAAATCTTGTATAGAATCAAATGACTTGGGATCTAAGGAGACAAGCTCATCTTCAATTTTGAAAACATCCTCTTCAAACACTTTACCATATAGGTTTTTGAGGGTATCCCAAGCTTCCTTGGATGTAGAATACTTCCTAATTTGATACATGATCTTGTCATCAATCCCCAAACATATATCACCTAGGGCTTTCATATCCATTGCCACCCAAGCTAAAATATTACTTGTTGATACATTATTACCTACTGGTTTAGAAAGGGTACCATTTACGTATTGAGAAACACCATTATGGATTAAATGATACCACATTTTGATGGACCATGTAGCATAGTTATGTGGAGTCAATTTTAGAAACTAAAAATTTCCCATAATGCAGAAAATGAAAGAAAAATGTAGAAAAGAAGGAACACAACACCAAGAACACCCCCCCTTTTTCACTAAATCAAGAAACCCCCCAAAATAGATGCTTTTGGCACTTTATAAGTAGTGTGATTACAATGGCCACTTGTTAATTTTGGCCTTTGTGTACTTCTAATTTTACTTGTTACAACCTCTTGAAAGATTAGAAATATGGAACTTTACAAGTACAACAATTTGAAGTAATATAAAGCAAAGAAAGGCCCTATTGTTGAAAGTGACACTTTTCTCCACACAACCCTACAATCTGACTATAGATCTAGAAAGTAGAGGAAAAATAACACACTTTCAAAAAAATAGAACCTATTTTTATGTATAGATAAGCTCATACAGAGCATTTGAAGTTGCAAAATACAAGATTGGATAGATACAATGGCCAAAAGACAATTTTTGACAAATCCTTGCACCAAAACTAGAAAAGAGCTACACCACTAAAAAATTTAGGAAATTCTACCCAATTTCAAAAAAATCCACACTTGATTCGGAGTCTGGATGACTAAGATATGGCCTCCCAAAGTTAGACTCCATATAAAAAATCAATCTAGAGAGAGGTTGCATTAGTATAAGATACGGTTAAATTTGATGGTCATATAGCCATTGTAGTAGTTTAAATTTGCCCTAGAATGACAGTCACATGACTATCAAATTTAGGCTCATAGATTTGATGAATTCTCAACCTTGTGATGATGTCAGCATGATGGCATCTTATATAGATGGTATGGATGATTACATGTCCACTGAGGTGGTGTATAGTAGCTGATAGTTGGGAAAATGATGTGGATGTCCATGTAGGTGTTGACTGGATGCCAACTTGTCTAATGATGTGTACAGTTTGCTAGCGATCAATGTGTCAGTTATGCTAACTCTACAGGCTTAACTTTGATGCAAGCATGTACAGTCCTTGTGACAGTCAAGAATGTGTTGACATGGACCCTTGGTCGAGGCAACATGTCGAGCAATGTAATTCAACCCTATGTTGCAAGTTTTGACTACCATGTGTACTGATTTGCAGTTGTTGTTGGAACTATGCATTTTGCTGGGAATTTGATGTGAGAGTTGAAAAACTTAAACTATGGCTGAAGAACTTTTCAGGGTGGCTTGTTGCCACTAGGTGTCCTCCCTAGGATTCTTAAATAATATACCACATTCATGGGAGTAGCACTCAGTGAGGGCTTTAAAATGAAAGTCGTAGGTGATGAGTAAACAAAGTAGCTAGGGTATGGTAGATTGTCGTCTACTGATTGTTGAACTATGTCAGATTTAAAGCTAAAAATATTCAAGGCACTAGTTTCTCTATGCACTGGATTTGTAGTCGATGATTGAAGCCCACATGATAAAAATTAGAATATTCCTTGCAATACAAGACCAATATTCCTCCTTATAGGGCCAGGCTGTGACTACCTAGTTCTACAAAAAAAAATTCCCTGCTAGCCCAATTGGGTAGAAAAATCTAAAAATATCCAATTCAAAAATAAATTGCATAGAAAAAATTAAATGCAAATATGAAACAATTAAAATGTGTAGATCAAATAGATCATACCCATTTGCAAATCGGTGTCTTGACACTAGTACATTTGAGGTCATTTTTTGACCATTATTGGTCAAAATTATGACCCAATTTTTGACCAAATCTCGACCAAGTTTGACCAACCCATTGGTCGATAATTTTCTAGTCAAAATTTTGACCAATACATTAGTCGAAACCTATCAAACATTTTGGCACAAGTTCTGCCAAGCATTGGTCAAAAACTGCCAAGTATTGGTCAAAAATTTGACTGGTCAAAAATAGCCAAGCATTGGTCAAAATTTTGAGCAATTCTTGGTAGAAAATTACCAAGAATTGGTCAAAATTTTGACCAATGATTGGTCAAAAATAGCCAAGCATTGGTCAAAATTTTGACCAATGCTTGGTCAAAAAACATTTTTGGCCCACACTTGTTGAGTTCCACTTCAACAATGGCCCTTCTTGTGAAATTGTTGTCTAAAACCTTTCTAATGAGATAATGTGTTATGAGGTCTTCATTAGTGGGATGGAATGTGAATCCAGGAGGCAGTTGTGCATCACCCATATCATGACTGTAAATAAAGTTAAGAGCCTTTATTATTGAATTATCTTCCCTATTTCCCATAGCAAAGGAAAAGAATATGGGTAATAGGGAAGAGAATTCAATAATAGAGGCTCTTAACTTTAGTTATAGTCATGATATGGGTGATGCACAACTGCCTCCTAGATTCACATTCCATCCCACTGATGAAGAGCTCATAACACATTTTCTCATTAGAAAGGTTTTAGAAAAAAATTTCACAAGAAGGGCCCTTGTTAAAGTGGACCCCAACAAGTGTGAACCTCATGGAGGGTTCAATTCCCTCCGTTATTATTCACTATGCGTATAATCCCACACACCCATTTGATCTCAAATGATGATATGTACTAAACGTTGAGTGTCTATGTTGAATGCTCCAAAACCATCCATTTCATGCTTTCAATTGTACACAATGTCTTTCTAGCTTCTTTCTACTTGCACGCCCATTTCATTTCATATGATCATCTAAAAATTGTGTCACTCTAAGCTCTCAACAATTTTCTCTTGATTGATCATCTCATAATTGTTGAATGAGAGCTTTGAGAGATTTTTTCAGACGGTGTAGATGAAGTAGTAGCATTTGCCTTGGGAGACTTGCTTGCAAAATGAAAGCATAGATAAGTCAAATGAACTGCTTGACAGGATGCCTGAATGTAATGTGGCCATCAAAAGCCATGGTTGTTGGATATGCAAAAAATAGATATATTGAGAGAATTAATTTGTTTAAGTTACAACTGCCCTGGTAGACATGCATGCAAAATGTGGAATCATAGGTAAGGCATTTGAACTATTTTATTGATTGCCTCCATGAAATTTCGTCTAATGGAAAGCCAATATTGTAGGGTATGAATATTGATTTGTTGAATATATCTAGATGATGTAGTGACATTCTTGTTACTACAACCAATGCCACATATGTATAAAATTGGGATTCCAATTCTTGTTGAGGTTGTAAATTATGTTGAACATAGTCTCAAGCCATAATAGCTTTCTATCTACCAAAATTAGAAAGAGAATCATACAAACTTGTGCAAGCTCTTTGTATTTTCTTTGATATGATATTCAGGAAAAGGATGAGAAACAAAACTCTAAATAAGCAGGCAAGCTCTCCATGTGCTCTACACCCCACAGGTAAATCTACTCTAATAAAAGAGGCAATCAAAAACTAGTTTACTTTGCATTTGTAACCTTGGCTAGGCTCTTGGAAACATTCTCTCATTGAACCTTTGACAGAAAGGAGAAATAGACAAGCTCATATCCCTCAAGAAGGCTTTCTTAGATAAGAAGATTTTGAGCAGACAAAAATCCTCAATAATAATGTTGCTACAATTTTCTTGTTTAAATCCAAACAAATTTGTATTATCTTGGGCAGAGGAGACTACTATCATTTGTGGTTAAGGATCCTTTAGGTCAGTAGAATCACATGCAAACTAGATGTGACATTGCAGTAAGAAAACTATAATAAGAGCTAGGAGCTTGCCTAGTGACTAGGGCTCGAGACTAGACACTTCATGAAGCATTTGTAGGCATTTGAGTCTTGATGCAAGAGCATCCAAAGGTATAAGGGCAATCTTGTGTCAACCAAAAAACTATACTTAGACTTAGTTTCTATTTCATGTCTTTTGATTTTCAGATACCCATTTGGGTCAAATAAAGGTTCCAACTCTCATAGTTCCACTATTAGTGTTCTAGGATAGAGTATTTGAACACCTTGGGATACGTGTAAATGCCAAAAAAATTAGAAGTATGTAATTGAGCCATCATTTTGGTGAACTAGAAGGTGTAAATTGGTCAAAAGATTTTAATTGTAATTTAGAGCATTCCAGAAAAAGAATCAAGTCGAAAGGCCCCATGATTTGAAAGTTATTGCAATTTTTTTGTTTTTGGAGACCTCCTAAGAATGTTTCAAAGTTAGGTTAGGGGCATTAAATGAACTCAAATAGGGCCAAAAATGGGGGAGGATCAAAGCTCATCCATAAGGCTATAGAGCGCTTTGAGAGCTTTTCGAAAATGTAAACGGTTCATCAATTGGAGCTACAGTTCAAAAGTTATGCCTCCCAAAAGTTCGGTTACCATTTCTAGATTCTTCTAATTTTATTTTGACTTCTAATGCGACTTCTAGAGCCTTCTATTTGGTTGGTGGATGCCAACCAACACTTTCTATAATGTATTCCTAATCCTTAACCCTCTAGGGTCTATTTAAGAATATTCCTAGAATTGTAAAAGGCAGTTCGAAGTGGAGTTTGAGAGGAGGTACTAAAAGGAGAAATTATCTCTAGACTTATACTATTGTAAGCCCTTATGGCATGTTTTGAAGTCTATTTTCTCTATACTGAATGTACTAGCATATATTAATAGTTAATTAAATTTTCCCTTTCCTGTTGTGTCCATTTTGTATTTGGGTCGTGTACCCATCAAGTGGTATCACAGTTGGTTTTCCTGAGTGTGTAGACAGAGCACCGACTGTGAGGCAGTTTGCACCAGGATTTTGTGGTGGTGGCTTTTAATTAAGAAGAGGCCTCCACGAAGAGAGCATGGTGGAAGGGCTAGAGCTATTAATCTTGAGGAGGTTAGAGCCCTCCAAAGGCAGGTACAAGCATTGTAGGAGGAGCTCTGTAGAGGAAAAAATGTTGTTGCAGGCGACAAAAGTGAGGATGACAATGAAGAAGAATAATTGGACCAGAAAGGGAATTCGATGGAAAAGTGTTGAATCACGCAGAGAAAAGGCTTTTTAGGGCCATGACTAAGTTTGGTAAAAGACCTACAATTGATGTGGGTGTATTTTCAGGAAATCTAAAACTAGATGAGTTGATCGATTGGATCAATGAACTGGAAGAATACTTTGAGTATGAGGATATCAAGGATCCAGATAGGGTTAAGTTTGCAAAGGCCAAACTGAAAGGCCATGCCAAAATCTGGTAGCAAGAGGTTCAATTGGAAAGAAACAGAAGAGGAAAGGAGAAGATCACAAGGTGGGATCGTATAGTCGACAAATTAAAGAAGTAATTCATTCTTGTTGACTACGAGCTTGATTTGTTTAAGAAGATGCATGGGTTAAAGCAAGCAAAAAAATTAGTACAAGAATATACAGAGGAGTTTTATTGACTTTTTATTAGAGTAAGGCATGCAGAAGCAAATAAGGAGAAGGTTGCTCATTATATCAGTGGGTTGTGACCTAGCATCCAGAAGGAATTAAGTCTGGTAAGAATGACTAGCATTGAAGAGGCATACCAGTTTTCCCTACAAGTTGAAGAGAAGCTAAATAAGAGGTTTGAAGGGAGACAAAGAGGGCATGGTCAAGGAGGAAGGGGTAGTGGTAGGTCATCTGGTGGCTGAAATGAAACCCAAAAGAAAAGTGAAGATGTGGGTACTAGTAGGAACCAGAGGAATGAGGGTTTCAACCGCTCCCATGATCAAAACTCTGGAAATCAAAGAGGAAGAGGTAGAGGATGTGGACAAGGAAGAGGAGGCTTCTGCGGTACCTTTTTCCATTATAATGAAGAAGGTCATCATGCCTTTGAATGCCCGCAACAACAAGGAAGGATAGATAGGAGAGCTAAGGGTCAAGCTAGGTTTGCTCATGTGGATGAGGATGCACAATTATTACATTCAGAGGATGCAGAAAGAGGAGAGACTTTAGTAATTGAAAGGGCCCTACTAAGTGGTGAGATTGAACCTGAACAAAGGAGGAGTTTATTTAGTACCAGGTGCAACTGTGAGGATAAATGTTGTGATGTGATCATTGATGGTGGTAGCATTAATAACTTGGTATCGAAGGAGATGGTCTCTAAGTTGAAGCTCAAGAGGGAGAAACACCCCCAGCCCTATCGGATTGCTTGGGTGAAAGATGATCATAAGGTCCTGGTAAGTGAAAAATATTTAGTGAAATTCAATATTTGGAGTTATCATGATGAAGTTCTCTGTGATGTTATTCCAATGGATGTTTTCCATCTATTGTTGGGTAGACCGTGGTAGTTTGATAAACATGCAATACATGATGGTCATGCAAACACATACTCTGTAACAAAGGATGGCATTTGCCACAAACTGAAGCCCATGAAAAAGGAAGGTGAAAACGTATGTAGTAGTGCTAGGATTTGTCTTGTTTACGGAAGGAAGTTTTTAGATGGCATGAAATATCAACGTATGTGCTATGCTTTGATTCCTAGGAAAGATAAAGAAGGTAGTAGTGAAATACCACTTGAAGTTTTAGATTTACTAGGTGAGTTTGGAGATATCATCTCTGATAATGTTCCAAAAGGATTGCCACCAGTAAGGAAAATTAGTCATTAGATAGATTTAATTCTAGGAGCTAGTTTGCCTAACAAGGCTACTCATAGGATGACTGATACTAAAATTGAGGAGCTAAATAGACAGGTTCAAGAGCTATTGAGGAAGGGCTTGATTTAGGAGAGCCTAAGTCCATGTGTAGTACCTACAGTACTGACACCAAAGAAGGATGGAGAGTGGAGGATGTGTATAGACTCTCAAGCTATAAATAGGATAACCATGAAGTATCGATTTCCTTTGCCAAGAATAGATGATCTTGTGGACTGCTGGAGTGGAGCTCAGTACTTCACAAAGATAGATCTCAAGAGTGGCTATCATCATATGTGGATACAAGAAGGAGATGAGTGTAAAATAGCCTTCAAGACCAAGGAAGGTCTTTAATAGTGGTTAGTCATGCCCTTTGGATTGACAAATGCCCCAAGCACCTTCATGCAGCTTATGAATGAGGTACTTAAGAAGTTCTTGGGAAAATTTGTTATTGTCTATTTGGATGATATTTTAATTTTCAGCAAGACTTTTGAAGAAAATTTATTGCATATTCATAGTGTCCTTGAAAGGTTAAGGGAAGAGAAACTGTTAATTAATCTGAAGAAGTGTATCTTTGCAAAAAGGGAGTTAGTCTACTAGGGGTTTGTTATATCACCTAAAGGTCTCAAAATAGATCCAGAGAAGGTAAAAGCCATCTTTGAATGGCCTACTCCAAGGTCTGCTAATGAGGTAAGATTGTTCCATGGTCTAGTTAGTTTTTACAAAAAGTTTATTAAGAATTTCAGTGGCATATGTGCACCCTTGACTGACACAATAAGAGGGGATAGAAAATAGTTCAAATGGACTTCGACAGCTATGAGAAGTTTTGAATTGCTAAAGAAGAAGGTGATAGAACAACTTGTATTGGCACTTCTAGATTTTAGAAAGGTGTTCCAAGTGGATTTTGATGCTAGTGGTAGTGCTATTGGGGTTGTATTAAGCCAAGAAGGTAAGCCTATTGCATATTTTAGTGAAAAATTAAATGATGCGAAAAAGAAGTATTATGTTTATGATCAAGAGTTCTATGCAATAGTTAAGGCTTTAAAGAAATGGAGGCATTATTTATTTCCAAAGGAATTTGTTTTATATACTGATCACCAGGCATTACAGTACCTAAATAGCCAAGGTAAATTGAATCAGAGGCATATGAAGTGGGTAGAGTTCTTGCAGAGCTATACATTTGCGTTGAAGCATAGAAGTGGAAAATCTAACAAGGTTGCAGATGCACTAAAAAGGAGATAGTTGTTGCTTATAGTAATGCAGGTTGGAGTAGTTGGGTTTGATGAACTCAAGAATCTATGCCTTGAGGATCCTAATTTTTTTGAAGCATGGAAAGCTTGTAAAGAACCTATTGTTGTAGACAGAACTAAGTGGTTAGACTATCTAATTCAGGATGGTATGTTATTCAAGGGTAGTCAATTATGCATTCCAAGGAGTTCCATGAGGGAAAATCTAATTAAGAAGAAACATAGTGGAGGGATGGCAGGACATTTTGGTCAATATAAAACCATTTCCATTCTTAGAGAACATTATTTTTGGCCTCAAATTTCATAGGATGTGAAGAAGTTTGTACAAAGTTGTTAGATTTATCAAGTTCCCAAGGGATTTAGTCACAATACTGGACTATATCAGCCATTGCCTGTTCCATAAAAGCTATGGGAGGACATAAGTATGGATTTTTTTCTTGGATTGCCAAGGACACAAAGGGGTAATGACTCAATATTTGTGGTGGTTGATAGGTTCTCCAAAATGAAACATTTCATCCCATGCCACAAAACTCATGATGTTGTCCATATTGCAGACTTGTTTTTCAGAGAGGTGGTAAGACTACATGGTCTTCCAAGGAGTATAGTTTCTGATAGAGATACTAAATTTGTAGGGTATTTCTAGAGAAAATTGTGGAACAAGTTGAAAATAGACTTGAAATTTAGTTCCACACATCACCCGTAGATTGACGGCCAAATAGAAGTCTGGGCAATTTGCTAAGATGTTTAGTTGGGGATAAGCCCAAGGGGTGGGATTTGATTCTACCACAAGAAGAGTTTGCTTACAATAACTCTATAAACAGGAGTACTGGTAGATCACCATTCCAAATTGTATATGGAAATAGCCCAAGGACTACACCAGAATTGAGGAAGATAGAGCAAGAGAAGAGGGCAACTATTGAAGCTGAAGAATTTGCTGAACATATCAAGCGTCTACATGAGGAGGTTCAGGCACACATTACCAAGATTAATCAAGAGTATAAAGCTAGGGCTTATCAAAGGAGAAGACATAAGGAATTCCAAGTAGAGGATCTAGTCATGGTACACTTACGGAAAGAAAGATTTCCATCTGATACTTATAACAAGCTAAAAATGAAGAAATTTAGTCCTCGCAAAATTTTGAAGAAACATGACTCAAGAAATGCATATGAGGTGGATTTGCCAGATGGAATTCACATTTCTCCTATTTTCAACATTGCAGACTTAACAGAGTATCATGATGATGGTGCAAATGAGGAGCTGATGTTAGAGCCATGTCCAATTCTTGCTTCTAAGAAGGAGGAGATAGAAGACATTCTAGATCATCATGTGGGTAAGAGTACCACAAAAAGGTAGTATGAAGACTATTTGGTCGAGTGGAAAGGATGATCGATTGAGGACTCAACTTGGATATCAACAGCTAAGGTGTCCCATTTGGGATTTCCTCTACCATTCATAAAGTGACAGGGTCACTTTTCAATCTACCCTGGGTGTCTGATGCAGGAGCATCCAGAGGTATAAGGGCAATCCTATGTCAACCAAAAAAATATACTTAGACTAAGTTTTTATTTCATGTGTTTTCATTTCTAGATACCCATTTGGGTCAAATAAAGGTTCCAACTCTCACAGTTCCACTATCAGTGTTCTAGGATAGAGTATTTGAACACCTTGGGATACATGTAAATATCAAAAAAAATAGGAATATCTAATTGAACCATCATTTTGGTGAACTAGAAGTTATAAATTGGTTGAGAGATTGCAATTTGAATTTAGAGCATTCCAAAAAAAGAATCAAGTCGAAAGGCCCCACGGTTTGAAAGTTATTGCAATTTTTTTAATTTTTGAAGACATCCTAAGAATGCTTCAAAGTTAGGTTAGAGGCATTAAATGACCTTGAATAGGACTAAAAATGGGGGACAAGCTAAGCTTTTCCACAATGCTATAGAGCGATTCAAGAGCTTTTCAAAAATGTAAACGGTTTGTCAATTGGAGCTACAGTTCAAAAGTTACGCCTCTCAGAAGTTCGGTTATCATTTCTAGATTCTTCTAATTTTGTTCCGAATTCTAATGTGACTTCTAGAGCCTTCTATTTGGTTGGTGGATGCCAACTAGCACTTTCTAGAATGTATTCCTAATCCTTAACCCTCTAGGGTCTATTTAGGAACATTTTTGGCATTGTAAAAGGTAGTTCGGAGTGGAATTTGAGAGGAGGTACTAAAAAGAGAAATTATCTCCAGACTTATACTATTTTAAGCCCTTAGGGCATGTTTTGAAGCCTATTTTCTCTGTACTAAATGTACTAGCATATTTTCATAGTTAATAAAATTTTCCCTTTCCTATTGTGTACATTCTATACTTGGGTCGTGTACCCATCAAGTGGTATCAGAGCTGGTTTTCCTGAGTGTGTAGACAGAGCGCTGACTGTGAGGCAGTTTGCACCAGGACTATGTGGTTGTGGGTTTTAATTAAGAAGATTCCTCCATGAAGAGAGCGTGGTGGAAGGGCCAGAGCTATTAATCCTAAGGAGGTTAGAGCCCTCCAAAGGTAGGTACAAGCATTGTAGGAGGAGCTCCATAGAGGAACAAATGTTGTTGTAGGCGACGAAATTGAGGATGACAATGAAGAAGAAGAAATTAGACTAGAAGGGGAATTTGACGGGAAAGTTCTGAATAAGGTAGAAGAAAGGCTTTTTAGGGATATTAATAAGTTTGGGAAAAGACCTACAATTGATGTGGGTGTATTTTCAAAAAATCTGAAACCAGATGAGTTGATCGATTAGATCAATGAACTGGAAGAATACTTTGAGTATGAGGATATCAGGGATCCAGATAGGGTTGAGTTTGCAAAGGCCAAACTGAAAGGCCATGCCAAAATTTGGTAGCAAGAGGTTCAATTGGAAAGAAACAGAAGAGGAAAGGAGAAGATCACAATGTGGGATCGTATGCTGGACAAATTGAATAACCAATTCATTCCTATTGACAACAAGCTTGATTTGTTTAAGAAGATGCATGTGTTAAAGCAAGTAGGAAAATCAGTCCAAGAATATAGAGAGGATTTTTATTGACTTTTGATTAGAGCAAGGCATGCAGAAGCAAATAAGGAGAAGGTTTCTCGTTATATCAATGGTTTGCGACCTAGCATCCAGGAGGAATTAAGTTTGTTAAGAATGACCAGCATTCAAGTGGCATACCAGTTTTCCCTATGAGTTGAAGAGGAGCTAAATAAGAGGTTTGAAGGGAGACAAAGAGGGAATGGTCAAGGAGGAAGGGGTAGTGGTAGGTCATATGGAGGCCAAAATGAAACCCAAAAGAAAAATAAAGATGTGGGTACTAGTATGAACTAGAGGAATGAGGGTTTCAACTGCTCTCATGATCAATACTTTGGAAATTAGAGAGGAAGAGGTCATCATGCTTTTGAATGCCCTCAATGACAACGAAGGATAGATAGGAGAGCTAAGGGTCAAGCTAGGGTTGCTCATGTGGATGAGGATGCACAATTGTCACATTCAGAGGATGCAGAAAGAGGAGAGACTTTAGTAAATGAAAGGGTCCTGCTAAGTGGTGAGATTGAACTCGAAGAAAGGAGGAGTTTATTTCGTACCAGGTGCAAGTGTGAGGATAAATGTTGTGATGTGATCATTGATGGTGATAGCACTAATAACTTGGTATCAGAGGAGATGGTCTCTAAGTTTAAGCTCAAGAGGGAGAAACACCCCCATCCCTATCGGATTGCTTGGGTGAAAGATGATCATAAGGTCCTGGTAAGTGAACAATGTTTAGTGAAATTAAAAATTGGGAGTTACCATGATGAAGTTCTCTGTGATTTTATTCCAATGGATGTTTTCCATCTATTGTTGGGTAGACCGTGACAGTTTGATATGCATGCAGTACATGATGGTCATGCAAACACATACTCTCTAACAAAGGATGGAGTTTGCCACAAATTGAAGCCCATGAAAAAGGAAGGTGAAAAGGTATGTAGCAGTGCTAGGATTTGTCTTGTTGATGGAAGGAAGTTTTTAGATGGCATGAAACATCAATGTATGTGCTATGCTTTGATTCCTAGGAAAGATAAAGAAGCTAGTAGTGAAATGCCACCTGAAGTTTCAGATTTACTAGGTGAGTTTGGAGATATCATCTCTAATAATGTTCTAGAAGGATTGCCACCAGTAAGGCAAATTAGTCATCAGATAGATTTAATTCCAAGAGCTAGTTTGCCTAACAAGGCTGCTCACAGGATGACTCCTACTAAAACTAAGGAGCTAAATAGACAAGTTCAAGAGTTATTAAGGAAGTGCTTGATTCAAGTGAGCCTGAGTCCATGTACAGTACCTATAGTACTTGCACCAAAGAAGGATGGAGAGTGGAGGATGTGTACAGACTCTCGAGCTATAAATAGGATAACATCAAGTATCAGTTTCCTTTTCCAAGAATGGATGATCTTATGGACTGCTTGAGTGGAGCTCAGTACTTCACAAAGATAGATCTCAAGAGTGGGTATCATTAGATATGGATATGAGAAGTAGATGAGTGGAAAATAGCCTTCAAGACCAAGGAGGATCTTTATGAGTGGTTAGTCATGCCCTTTGGATTGAGAAATACCCCAAGCACTTTCATGTGGCTTATGAATGAGGTACTTAAGAAGTTCTTGGAAAAATTTGTTATTGTCTGTTTGGATAATATTTTAATTTTCAGCAAGACTTTGGAAGAACATTTATTGCATATTTTTAGTGTCCTTGAAAGGTTAAGGGAAGAGAAACTGTTAATTAATCTAAAGAAGTGTATCTTTGCAAAAAGGGAGTTAGTCTACTTGGGGTTTGTTATATCACCTAAAGGTCTCAAAATGGATCCATAGAAGGTAAAAGCCATCTTGGAATGGCCTACTCCAAGGTATGCTACTGAGGTAAGATCATTCCATGGTTTTGTTAGTTTTTACAAAAAGTTTATTAAGAATTTCAGTGGCATATGTGCACCCCTGACTGACACAATAAGAGGGGATAGAAAAGAGTTCAAATGGACTGCGGCAACTGTGAGAATTTTTGAATTGTTGAGGAAGAATGTGAGAGAACAACCTATGTTGGCACTTCCAAATTTTAGAAAGGTGTTCCAGGTGGATTGTGATGCTAGTAGCAGAACTATTGGGGCTGTATTAAGCCAAGAAGGTAAGCCTATTGCATATTTTAGTGAAAATTTGAATGATGCAAAAATGAAGTATTTTGTTTATGATCAAGAGTCCTATGCAATAGTTAAGGTCTTAAAGAAATGGAGGCATTATTTATTGGCAATAGAATTTGTTTTATATATTGATCACCAGGCATTACAGTACCTAAATAGCTAAAGTAAATTGAATTAGAGGCATATGAAGTGGGTAGAGTTCTTGCAGAGCTATACATTTGTGTTGAAGCATAGAAGTGGAAAATCTAATAGGGTTGCAGATGCACTAAGTAGGATATAGTTGTTGCTTACAGTAATGTAGGTTGGAGTAGTTGGGTTTGATGAACTCAAGAATTTGTACCCTGAGGATCCTGATTTTGCTAAAGCATGAAAAGCTTGTAAAGAACCTGTTGTTGTAGACAGAACTAAGTGGTTAGACTATATGATTCAGGATGGTATGTTATGCAAGGGCAATCAATTATGCATTCCAAGGAGTTCCATGAGGGAAAATCTGATTAAGGAGAAACACAGTGGAGGGATGGCAGGACATTTTTGTCAAGATAAGACCATTGCCATTCTTAGAGAACATTATTTTTGGCCTCAAATTTCACATGATGTGAAGAAGTTTGTACAGAGTTGTCAGATTTGTCAAGTTGCCAAGGTATTTAGTATGGATTTTGTTCTTGGATTGCCGAGGACACAAAGGGGTAATGACTCAGTATTTTTGGTGGGTTATAGGTTCTCCAAAATGGAACATTTCATCCCATGCCACAAAACTCATGATGTTGTCCATATTGCAGACCTTTTTTCAGAGAGGTGGTAAGACTACATGGCCTTCCAAGGAGTATAGTTTTCGATAGAGATACTAAATTTTTAGGGTATTTTTGGAGAACATTGTGGAAGAAGTTGAGAACAGACTTGAAATTCAGTTCCACACATCACCCGCAGACTGACGGCCAAACAAAAGTGGTAAACAAATGTCTATGCAATTTGTTGAGATGTTTAGTTGGGGATAAGCCCAAGGGGTGGGATTTGATTCTAACACAAGTAGAGTTTTCTTACAATAACTCTATAAACAAGTTTAGATCACCATTCCAAATTGTATATGGAAATAGCCCAAGGACTGCACCAGAATTGAGGAAGATAGAGCAAGGAGAGAGGACAAGTGCTGAAGGTGAAGAATTTTTTGAACATATCGAGTGTCTACATGAGGAGGTTCAGGCACACATTACCAAGATGGATTAAGAGTATAAAGCTAGGGCTGATCAAAGGAGAAGACATACAAAATTCCAAGTAGGGGATCTAGTCATGGTACACTTACGGAAAGAAAGATTTCCATCGGGTACTTACAACAAGCTAAAAATGAAGAAATTTGGTCCCTGCAAAATTTTGAAGAAAAATGACTCAGGAAATGCATATGAGGTGGAGTTGCTAGATGGAATTCACATTTATCCTATTTTCAACATTGTAGACTTAACAGAGTATCATGATGATGGTGCAGATGAGGAGCTGATGTTAGAGCCATGTCTAATTCCTACTTCTAAGAAGGAGGAGATAGAAGACATTCTAGATCATCGTGTCAGTAGGAGTACCAGAAATAGGCAGTATGAAGAGTATTTGGTCAATTGGAAAGGACGACCAATCGAGGACTCAATTTGGATATCAGTAGTTGAGATGTCCCATTTGGGATTTCCTCTAACATTCATAAACTGACAGGGTCACTTTTCAATCTACCTTGGGTGTCTGATGCAAGAGCATCTAGAGGTATAAGGGAAATCTTGTGTCAACAAAAATAATGTACTTAGACTTAGTTTCTATTTCATGTGTTTTCATTTTTGGATACCCATTTGGGTCAAATAAAAGTTCCAACTCTCACAGTTCCACTATCAGTGTTCTAGGATAGAGTATTTGAACACCTTAAATACGAGTAAATGTTGAAAAAATAGGAGTATTTAATTGAGCCATCATTTTGGTGAACTAAAAGGTTTAAATTGGTCAAAATATTTTAATTGTAATTTAGAGAATTCCAGAAAAAGAATCAGGTCGAAAGGCCTCGCAGTTTGAAAGTTATTGCAATTTTTTGGTTTTTGGAGACCTCCTAAGAATGCTTTGAAGATAGGTTAGGGTAATTAAATGACATTGAATAGGGCCAAAAAAGGGGGGACAAGAAAATCTTGTCCATAAGGCTATAGAGCACTTTGAGAGCTTTTCAAAAATGTAAACGGTTCGTCAATCGGAGCTACGGTTCAAAAGTTATGCCTCCCGAAAGTTCAGTTACCGTTTCTGGATTCTTCTAATTTTGTTCTGACTTCTAATGCAACTTCTAGATCCTTCTATTTGGTCATTGGATGCCAACTAGCACTTTCTAGAATTTATTCCTAATCCTTAACCCTCTAGGGTCTATTTAAGAACATTTTTGGCATTATAAAAAGTAGTTCGGAGTGGAGTTCGAGAGGAGGTACTAAAAGGAGAAATTATCTCTAGACTTATATTGTTGTAAGCCCTTAGGGCATGTTTTGTTGTCTATTTTCTCTGTACTAAATGTACTAGCATATTTTCACAGTTAATAAAATTTTCCCTTTCTTGTTGTGTTCATTTTGTACTTGGGTCGTGTTCCCATCAAGTCTGAAGTGTCACCGGCACAAAATCAAACTAAAAAGGAAACTTGGTGAATAAAACTAAATAAAAATAGTCTTCTTGAGTAAATATCAACATTGTATGAATAATACCATTATAGTGCACTATACTTGGTACAAAGATATTGTTGGTTGAGTCACATGACATAATGCCAGTTCCTAGGTACGTCAATATGCCTACCTATCCAATTATATCATTTTCTTACAGATAAAGGACAATCTATTGAAAAAAGAAAAGACCACTTTTTACAAATTCACATAGGTATAAACCCATTCATCTCTGAAGGAAATGCTCTTACTAACATTTCACCCCCAGTAAATTTGTTGTAAGTTCCCAAGTGATGATAGCTATAGCATTAGCGGGGAAATCTCTCACCAATGTAGGCCCCAAGCCAACATATAATCCTCTAAAACCAAGTTCTCTATAAATCTGCCAAACATAGAATTGGGAAATGGTTTCATGTTCATTAATATGAGCACTTGTTGCTTTTAAATTCATCTATTGGTTATCTAAGACTACTTAGTATAATAGATCCTAGACAAAAAGATAGAAGCTAAGTCCCGTGGTATTTGAATATTTAAATTTTAATCTTTTGATTAGAACATTCTATATACCCACTATAAAATAAGCATGCAAACAATTGGTGTTAATATTGTGAATGATAATGTTTTTTTATCCAGAACACAAGAAAACTTGCAAATAAATAAATTAACCCAATTCAATAATCCAACCATCAATCCTAGTAGATATCCTAATTGTTTTCATAAGAATCCAACAGCTTTGTAAAATCCTAGTCAAAATCTTTATTAAAAATTAATTTAAAAACATTTTTTCTAGAGTAGAGTCCATGTAAAAATGAAATTTTATGTCCTACCATCCTGATTGTGTGTATAGGATTTCTACTGGCATTAATATTTGACTTGCTTGAATATGGGTTTTTGCAACATCGAGAGGCAAAATAGTTGACCAAAACTGCAAAGAAAATTACAAGTTTTATTGCAAACATTTGATCTGCAAAAACATAGTTTAAATACTTAAATTGAAATTCCAACATTAAGGTTACATACCTCAATTCGTGCAAGCCCACTAGAGACAACTCCAACTCTTGCTTCTATAAAAACTTTAGAAGAATAGTTGACAAATTGAGAAGATTGGGAATTCATTTGGGGGTTCACCTTATCATGCGTACTAATAAGTGAAAGCATATGATAATGACTCAATTCATAAGTACTGAAGAAAACTATGCTTCTTATAGACTCCTTAAAAAATGAAGTTAGGCCACCACGAAACAAACCTTGTACCTAGAAAATTATGCACCAATGAAACAATCAAAGAGTATCTTGTATAATCAAGGATACCACATGAAGCATTTATATTTCATGTCTACAACTACACACCAAATAGTAACAACTATTTAACAACTTACCCTTTCATTTCTAAGAGTTTGCAATGCACAGTCCAAAGGCCCAACATATATCTGTTGATGCTTTTTCAGTTGCCTGTTGTCATTCTCCTGAACTTGCAATCTACATTTCAAAACAACAAATAGTCAATGGTATGGAGTCTAGAGTTCAATTTATATACATACAATAGATACAAAGTCTAGTTCTTGTTATCTTTATCAACTCTGCTGGGCACAACACAAAACTTATTAATACTCCACCAAAAGCCATAGAAGGAACAAAAATCTAAAGTTTGGGCTTGTCGCTTCTAGGATCTCCTCCCTTTCCAAAGAACCACCATGCCAAATATGATCGCATCAGGACCACAAACATAAACTACACACTACAAAGAGGAAAAAGTACATCAAATAGTCACCAGTATGCCTATGAATATGCCTATGAAGATAAATCAATATGCCTACTTATCCAGGTATATCATTTTCTTATGGATAAAGGACAATCTATTGAAAAAGGAAAAGACCACTTTTTACAAATTCACACAGGTATAAACCCATTCATTGTGGGGAAGTAGAAAGAGAATCTAAAGTACTAGTGATGCAAACATAAGTATCTAGCATCCAATCAGGCAATTCACCTTGAACATCCGTCCAAGTTTCTCAATGCACTCCATAACAAGTTGTTGGTGTGCTAAATCTTTTCTAATCTTCACAATTCTTACAATTGACGCATCAATTGCATAATGTCTATCTTTATCCACATCCTCAATCACCTTTTTTTCCTCATCCACTTAAGAATTGGCCCTGCATCAGAGATTTTGGTGCTTGATCACAAGATTGAGAAGCATGAAGACAAGAACAATGAGACCGCAAGGTTCTCAAGGTTAAACACTCACCACTTGTTGAATAAAGGAAGCATCTTGTAGTCTAGCAACCCACATGAAGTACCCAATTAAGAGGAGCCTACTAGAGAGTTGGTCAGCACATTCTTTTTCATTGTTGAGATATTTTAGAAACCCAGAACCCCAAATAGCAAAAGAAAACAAACAAATTCAAGACCGTTTAAGCTTTACCCAATAATAATATCCCAGGAGTCCAAGAACAACATTTAACTACAAGGGTGGTGACGAGAAGTGTGGGGCAACATCCCTTCAAACCATATAAATTCTTGTACAGTTCACATTTTGAATGCCATAAAAACCTAGAATTAACATTAGAATCCATGGTTTGAATAACATAAAGTCCTAGAATCAATACAAAATCCATGGTTTGATTGCTATGAAAACTTAGGACCAGTACTAAATTTCATGCTTTGAATGCAATAAAGACTCAGAGTAGTCATATAATTTTTTGCAACTCAATAGATTAAATGCATTGCATTAATTACCAGTTGTGATGTAGCAAGATGTGCATGAACCTAAAATGTTCATCATACCAATGGCAATCATCTTTTTATTGCCATCAGTATTGTAGTTCTTGAACAATACAAAAGTTTTGCCAACTGTTATTCCTTCCTACACGGGACTCATTTAAATCAGCTAGAGGTAATAAATTACCAGCCAATGAACATAATTCAATGGATTAGCTCTTATAGTGAGTGTGATGATGCCAATTATTAGTCCTACCTTCACAAGGGTCTTTAAATATTTGGCCTCGAAAACAAATAATTCAGTGGTCAATGGGTTCAAACCACTTTTTAAGTGACCAACCTGTTTCAAGCCACCCACAAAAACATTAGCAAAAGAAACATGCATTTTAGGACCAGAAAGTCATGTTTAGAATAGCAATTAGACATAATATCAAACAAATTGTTCCATACCCATCGTGTTTCAAACTCGCTAAATAACTAGTATCTTTTGGGTAGTGATGCTAAACATGTACAGATCATAATAATAAGTGATTTGATAAGTGATTCATTCTACCATACTTAGACGTGAGTGAATTGAACACATTGTGCAAAAATGAATACAAGACAATATAGAATAGTTGGTGATAGAAACTCATACAATCTTAACCTTATGTTTATCAGCATGTGTAGTGAACACCAGCACACTACTAAGAGTTACATATGTCAGAGAAGTAGCTGCTGATATCCAGAAGAGCTTAGGATTTTTCTTACTCTGTCAAATCAACCCACAAGAATGAAAAAATAGATCAACACCATATCAGACATCAGTCATTCCATGTTATTTCTTCTTGTCATTATGAAGGCTAGGTATTATATGGATAGAAAAATGAAAGAGAATCACAAAGTTATGTTATAATACTGACAATTTGATGAGTGATGAGTAGAAAAGAGAGAAAGCATATTCCAAGCACTATGGTCTCCCACCTCCACTGCACATCAATACAATTACAAGAAGACGATAACAATAAGTTGGCAATATACTTTATTCAAGAACGAATTCTTTACTTTAGATGTATTCAAATCACGAGGTTGCTGATTCATTGCATATAAACATACCTTGTGAGTTTGTCCCCATAATGATCTCATGGTAGATGCTATGTCTATCTCTATAGTAAAATGTTGAAGACCAAGAATGCCTATTAGCTATTGGAGAGAAACAACAATGGCTGCTCCAGCCATGAAACCCATGATAGTTGCATGCAATAGAAATTCTATAATGAATCCCAACCTATAGTAGAATCATAAATGATGTGACACATACTATTAGTGACCAAAACCAGCTGTTTGGCTCCACTGAAAAAGATTCTAGTGTTGTCCGTGAACTTTAAATAGTTATATAAGTTAGTATGACTTTCTCATGCCATCCCAAATAAGAAGAATTACATAACTAAAAATAGAAATATGGGACTTCTTAAAACCATTTAATTACATGAGTTTTTAGTGCATGCCTTCCACTCAATTATGTACAGTCACATGTATCTTCTCTATAAAAGAAGAATCCTATGAAGGAAAAACATTGAGAGGCTTGCATAGTGACATTATTGCATTATTAGACATGTAAATCATCAACCTAAAAATGCCCATGCTTGCTTGAAAAATCCCAGCAAAGAATGTTGCAGTCAGGGCCAAGTGCAAAGCCAGTTGAGGATTTTGTGTTGAGGAGACCTCCTTGGCAACTAATGATCCTATAAGAAGTGACACAATCGCCAATGATCTATAAGATGGTTAATAGCCTCTTCCAAATCACCTAAGAAACTCTAAGATTAGAACAAATGCAAAAGGCAATCTATGTGATACCCTTCCAGAAATGATATATGACAGCCACTCTATAGATTCTATTAGCAAAGAGTTATACCATTTGACATTGCCTCCATTGTTTTGCCCTTGGCTGCTTGGGTAGAATCTCATTGCTCTTCAATTACTTCAACAAAGGGATTTCCCATCTATCAATAACTACATATGTTAATTAAGGAGTTGATGTTAATAGCATCAATCATGTAGAAGCACCAAAAGAAATACTAACTCGGACTCAGAATGTACTATGAAATACATATTTTAGTTTTCAATAGAAAATATTATCAATCGAAACCTTACTTTTTGTGGGGAGTCATTGTTTGGTTCAACAACTCCTTCATTGTCAAGTTCAATGTTTGATTCAACAATCTCATCATCACTGACATTTTCTTCTAGCACTTTTGGTGTAGCACTTGAAGTACCAAATTGTTCATTCAAATCTATATCATCATCACTTTCATCCCCAAAAGTACTTTTTTGGAGCACATTTTATAGAAATTTAGTTTAAAAAACCACAAAGATTTTGGATTCTCATGAATGTTATAATTCAAATCATTATAAAACTCCATAGAAACTGATAAAATTGATTCAACACATGCTTTGTTACAATTCCTACCTGAAACTCCTTGGAATAACACTAGTGAGTTCTCAGGTGAGAATAAAGTTAAATATGGGAACCAATTTTTATTTATAAAACCAACTAATACAGCACAAAATGTACACAAAAGAAAACTTCAAAAACACAAATACTGACAAAGATGTTTGGGACTCAACTTTGGAGTACAAAGGTATGATATTAAGATATTTTATAAACTATAATTCTAATATAAACCTGCTTGCTAAATCATAATATGCTTGTTTGCCTCAAAAACACACAACTGAATCCTAATAGTAAGATCACAATTTGACTTTTTGTGTAAAATATCTCCTACTTATCAAGTTTCAAATATCTTAATCTTTTTCTACTTTACTTCTTCCAGTAATGCATGAGAATTCAATGGGACTTAAATGTTTCAATTTGAAACAAGTACAAATTTCCCGATATCTAAGTGTCCAAGTCATTTACTATAGTCTACACTAATGCAATGTCTTTGTTCCTCATATATTTTGCCTAAGAAATTAATTAAACTAAGTAATTAAATATCAAATTGTCTTGATATTACTGATATTCTTTCATTCCATCCATCCCATATGATGATTATCAGGAGAATTTTCCAATAGAATTTAAAGGTTTTCTTTCAATTTTCAATGTCTATCCTTCTATAAGGGACTTAGTAAATTTGGACAAGGTCCTTTCTAGGTTCAAGTATTTTCACAAAGAGGAACATGAGAAAAATTTGGTCATTGAGGGGGGGTTCCAGATACTGAGTTACTGAGTTTCTTTCATTCCATCCATCCCATATGATGATTATCAGGAGAATTTTCCAATAGAATTTAAAGGTTTTCTTTCAATTTTCAATGTCTATCCTTCTATAAGGGACTTAGTAAATTTGGACAAGGTCCTTTCTAGGTTCAAGTATTTTCACAAAGAGGAACATGAGAAAAATTTGGTCATTGAGGGGGGGTTCCAAATACTTCTACGCTATGAAAATAGTATTAACTATTTAAGTTATTACAAGCTCAACACAGTAACCACAAGTACACTTAGCTAGTTTGCTAAAGTCTTGATTCCCAATTAATGGGTTGCATTAAATGAAAGCATGCTGCAATTGATCTTAATATTAGTGTTGGCAATGATTTTTTGTATTGAAATCATAGATTGGTGAAGCCAATGGCAAGAGCTGTTTATTAATAAATTTTTAACTAAAATCATGTATCACTGAAACCCATGGTAAAAGCATTCAAGTTACTAGATAAAACTTATTCTGTGAGCATGTATATTTGAGTTGTAGAGTTTTTCCACACACTCTTTCTCCATCATCATATATTGACCATATCAACTTCATGCAAAATTTATACTATGGTACTCGGTAAATAACATTCATTCCTTTGCATTTTCTTCATCTTCTGCTTCATTCACATTAACTATGAAAGTTTACTCTTGATCACACCCAAGCTATCAATCACACATGAAATATAGTGTATATGTCTTCTCTCTAAGCTCTGAAGGTGCAGTAAACCCAAGCTTGACTTTAATCTTCCTTTGGAGCAATACCCTCTTAATGGTCAATAGTTGATTGCTTTTTAAATCCCCAATTACTAGCCACCATACTTCTTCCTTTGCTTTGGGATACCTTGGTGCATCAACTAGACCCAACTCATGTCTACCTTCAAGATCTCTTTCTAGAGTGACCTACACTATTACATTCTCTCCAGCCCTCACATCATCACTGTCAACTATGTCATATGCCAAATCAATGTTTGAGAAGTGATTACAAAAATGAGCAATGTCTAACAGCTGTGAATCTGTCATTTGTAACAATTCATGTCTTTCATCATCCTCCATCTCAACTAAATCAAAAATAGTTTCAATGTTTTTCCCTAGATTTTCATGGCACTTCTTAGCAAGTTCCTTGGTGAAATGTGGAAGCTGTAACGGGACAAAATCATGGTCCCAAAGACCTTGCGTAACCATTTGGCTCAATTCCATTGCTGCAAGAGCTAGATTGAACCAACCATTACTAGAAATAACATCCACCATAGCTTGAAGAATCTAGTTAGCAGAACGAAGCTCACTGATCTAGTGTTAGGTTTCCAGCTATGACATGCCTTGAAAAGTGAGCTTACAACAATGCATTTGCCTTTACATGTGGATCGATATATTTTGGTTTGTCAATAGCAAACTTTTGATGATTTATCAATTTTCTTATTGTTTCTTCTTCATTTGGCCGTATGGGAAGCTATGAATACTCTAAGGCAAAAGCAAGAATTTTAAGGTCTTTTAGCTTTGTCTTTGTAGACAATGATGATTTGAAGAGTTCAATGGTCAAAACATGTACAATCAGCTTGCTATGAAATTTTGCAATCTTGATGGTCAAAACATGTACAAAGAACATGAATTGTTTGACTGAAGGCATTCATGAAATTGGTGTCAATGGGTCTCTATAAAAGGAAAAGAAAGGATACCAATTCATTTAACAAAGTCCCAAATATCATACTTCCATCACAATTCAATTATGAAATATAACATGCAACACCATGTCTGATTAGATTGCTTTAAGGAAATATTTGATCAAGAATGAAATGAATGATCGCGCCTAGTGTGCACATTACAAAATACAGATAGTCTTGTGAAATATAAAACTAAAAATAAAATATGCAAATCCACTTGGCTTAAATTGGAACTATCAGCTTACAACTCCAAAATACATCTTCAAAACACTAAATGAAGATTAGAACTATAGGCTATGGTTGGGTAACTTTTACTACAGTGCCAAGTCGCAAATAACAAAAAAATATTGTTACTTTTGGGCTTTCTAAAAAAGGGGTGGGGTATGAAAGTAAGGGTGCTTAAATTGTCTCATAAAGCATGAACAGATAGATTTTAGTTATGGAGACATCCATGCCAAACTATTTTCTTTATTTTTGACTTACCTATCTAGATTGCTAAAACTCAAAGCTCCTAACCCATTATAAATAGTTACCCATTCCTAACTCAGAGCTTGTAACTTGAAGTTCATCCATAAGTTCTAATTCTACCAAATGATGTTAAGACACTAATAAGGCCAAATACATTATAGACAAATTAAGCACTGATTTTTTCTGTGTGAGAAAATACCTAGGATGGATCATGGAAGTAGTTGGACAACCATTGACCCAATACTCATCAAACATAAAGATCCAAAAAGTAAGCTGAATTTAAAAACTAGGATGATAGCAAAACCTATCGATCAAGAGAAAGGTAATTAGTTTTTTGCATCAATGATTTACATGTAAGTTTTAGGAAAAGCTTAAGTGAAGCAGATTAGACATTCATAAATTAGATTTTGAAGTATGTTTCTTGAATAATTACCATACGCGGAAAAGTTAAATTGTTATCAACATGCAAAATGGGCTATAAATGCTTGATGGATTTCAAACTGTAGGATTCAAATTATAGCTAAGGATAATCATCAGTGCATGTGCTATCACTATCATGAATACAGACCATTGACTATATTTTACATTCAAGCTTTTCCTTATGTGAGAAAGCCAATCTACATTATGGATCTACCGATAAAATGTAATAGTAAGAGTTCTAAAGTAACTGACACAATCCCAAATGAACATAAATTTTGCCTTATAGTTGCCATTAATGTTGTTCGGTAAATCAAAATAGTTTTGCTTCCTTCTAAAGATACATACAGCTATCTGAATTTAAAAATAGCCACAATTAAAAACCTACTGATTAAAACTAATTTGATAAATTTAATACTCAACTTATCTACAGTTCATATGAATATTAGGATTTAACTATGTAATTTTAAATGTAGTCAAAAAGTCCCTAGATCTAGAATCTTTAGAGCTAAGGAACAAATTCATTTCTGGAGCACCTCATTTGAATCAATACAATGTTAATTTTAAAAAGAAGTGTAGAATCTAATGCTATAATAAAAGGGTATGTGAATTTCACTATTAAATTGAGAAGTAAGTCTATTGTGCTTCAATTTCTAGGAGTTATGGGAACCCAGTTATTAAATCCATATTATATTGAGGCTGCCTATGATGATGAGGCTGAGACAGAAGAGCTAAAGCTCATAAAGAAGAATAGGAACCTGAAATAGTGAGAGGAGGGACTAACTACAGTATCTTGGCTATACTTTGAAGACCACCCAAGGGACAAGTTCCATACTCTCTCAAAGTTCACAGAGTCTTGTTGGGATAGGGCATCACTGTTCTTATAGACAATGGGGCTAAACATAGCTTTCTTTATTAAGGATTGGTGTCTAAGAGGGGCCTTGCATATTTTGTAAGCCCATAATAATTATGTTTCAATACTAAGCTTTTTTAAGAATATGGTGGTAGCTATCAGTTTTTACATATATGAAATGTGTAACTTTGATTTTACAAATATTACTATCTAAGGGCATCAGGTTGGGAATGTCCTAATCATTTTACAAGCTAGGCACAATGGGAAGGGGACTTTTCATTATCATCCCCATTAGTAAAATAATATTGAAATTTTAGTTATAAATTTATAATGGTCAACTAAGCTATTACAATAGACTTCAGGAATATTCTTTATTCTTTTAGTTGTCATCTTTTCTTAGTTTTCAATCTTATCCTTATTGGGAACACAAAGTTGATAGAAATGCTTTTATTACAATTTCCTTCCACAAGCATTTTCTAGTAATTTTTAAATTTTCAAATCCTCCATACAATATACTACTATAGTTATGCATCTCTTGCTTTTGTGTTTCTCTATGGAGAGAGATTTAATTCTGAGTGACCATGAATAGTAAAATGATAACACTTTTACAGAAAATAGAAATAATATCCAAGCCACTTACCTTGGGATTGTACTCAGTATTCCTAGCTTGAAGAGCTATAGCCTTGAGATCCAATTTGCAATCCAAATTTACAGTTGACACAATGTTTTTGTGTATTTGTTTGTTGAAGGCACGTGCATCTAGCAAGAAAGATACAATTAAATTTTGAAAGAAACACAAGGAAGGGTATCTTTGAAATTAGAGCATTCCACTGATTAATGAAGAAAACAATATGGCCTTATTAAATTAAAAAATATTATCCTCTACATATGTACATAACATTTTACAATGTAAATTGACATAACATTATTCTCTAGGTGATAGTTTGCAACTTATTAGTTAAGGCATTCACAGTGCTATCAGAGTTGTGATCCCGTCAACCAATGAATAATGCAAAAAAGTTTAAGATGTCTGAAAAAACAAAATAGGGTGGATCTTTTTTAGAAGCTGATTGAAATACCAAAGAGCCAACATAAAATGATCAAACTATTTAAAATAATATTGCAGCTTCAAAGTAATGCAAAATTCAAATCTAGTCAGAACATCACAAAAAGAGGGAAGCTCATCTTCAAACAAAAAACAAATTGTTAATCCCATGCCAAAACCTAGCAAACCCAGGTTCTCAAAAAAGGATGAAGAAAAAGCCTAAGACAACCATTAGCATGTGAGTTTGTGTATGCAGCTTGCAAATTAGAACAAGGGTAGGTAAATTTCTAGCATTGCTACAAATTAAATATGCTTCCTGCTTCTCAATAACCCTTCTAATATTCTTTTGTATTTCTACCTACAACAACTAGGTATACACTTCTGATATTCTTTTGTATTGCTGCCTACAACAACTAGGCATATAGTAGTAGAGGTAGACAGTAGTGGTTTTGAGAAATCTTAGAATCTACGAAAATGGTTGTGCTCAAACATTTTGGTTTTTATTTTCCCATTTAGAGAATGTTTATTTCTTTGCTTGAAATGGTTTATATATGAATGTGAATCATTCAAATTTCCTCGGTTAAAAAGATGTTGAGTGAGTGTGTAAATTGGCTTTACACTACCATTCTACCACCATTTTTTATATACAATCGAATATGCAACTTCTTTGCAATCGCATCCATGATTCTTGACCTAACCCTAACATTTCTTAAGGAAAAAATTATAGTACTTTCTAATGTTTTATTTATGAAACCATCTTTTTCATATCTACCTGCTGACCATGGTAATCTAGATGAAACTAAACATTGACAATTTGTGTTACTCCTCTATGTTACCGTATTACTTAATAAACCCATTTCTAGCAAAGATGTCAAATGTATACTTGAAACCAACATATGCAAAATGAAATTTAACCCAAGTGAAATTGATTTTCATGGCATTAAGCTGCATTCATCTAAAAGAATTGGACTCATTGCATTGCCAATTATGAATATATCATGAAAATATCCATTTGTGTCAATAGGCAAGTGTGTTGCAATGGCTTCAAACTTCAATCTGTTTGTCTCTATTGAGGTCTTTTTGGGGAATTTTGTGACAAGAACATTTTTGTATCCATTTTGACTGATTTCTTAGGAAAAGAACAAGACATCAATTTCTGAAATGAATGCCTAAGAATTAAGGTATGAGCATTACAGTATGAGACAAATGTGCTAATTTTTGTGACATGTGCAGACTATTGCAGAACAATGAAATATCAAGTCCACTTCTTGAAGAATTTGTGTAAGGCTCTACTCTTTATCCATATTTTATTTTCCATTTGGGTTCATCTTATGCTAGGTTTTTTTTTAGTATTTAACCCATATGCCCCATTTTTAGAGATTTGTTCGACAACAATCTGACTAGGTCAGTACCCATGACTTATGCTTGAACCATCATGTACGAACAATCTTCCCTCTTATGCTATGTGGGAATTATGTTTCACATTTGAATGCATTTTTGCATTAAAATATAACTAATATTTAGATTGAAGTGTTGATTCTGGGGTTTGGGTGTTTAGAGTTTTCTAGTATCAAAGGAAATCCTCTGCTATTTGGAAGTACTATGCAGAATTGTCTTAGGGAGTCTCCAACACCCATGGATTTTACAGTGAATTCATGAGAAGGTGAGGTTATTTCTACTTCTTCAATCTTTTCAATCTTAATTTGATTTCCTTAGCTAAATAGCTCTTTTATAGGTATGGTACCAGATGGAGACTCTAGAAAACATAAAGTGGCAGTCTCATTCAATTTAAGTCTGGGCCTCTTATATTTAATGGGTTTTGGAGTTTGGATTTTCTTGTGGTGGAGACAAAGACATAATCAACAGGTTTTCTTACTTGGGAAAGATCTTACAAGAGACAAATGCTCACGCCTTAACTTTGGTCCCAATGAATTTTCCTTCAACACTTTGAGGTTATCCATTCCATAACAATCCACCACGTTGGACTAATCCTTCCCACAACCACAAAATTTTTGTTTAGGTTGCCCTTTACCTCTCTTGATAGTCTCAAAGCTTGACTGTGGCACTTGAGAATTTCTTGGGGTAGACTTTAGTTGTGAAATCCTCTGAATTAGTACTAATGAATCTATACAGAGGAAATTCCCATATTTTCTCTTATTAATAAATATAGTGTAAAAAAACTTTTACAAAATCAAACACTTTCTCTCCTAATGCAATAATGTTTGGATTTTCTCTTGTTAAACATGCTAAACAAAACGTTGTGATAGAATCAAAATATTGAGCACTAATTTTAGAGTTTCTTCATCATGAACCCTCAAATATGATTTGATTTAAAAAAATATAGACACTCAATCAGGTAATTTCATGGGAGCCTAGGAGTTCAAGAGAGGAACAAGAATAGAAGCTTCATGAGGCTATGTTGAAAAGGACTAGAGAATGGGACAAATCAAAATGTAAGCTTGATTCTAGAATAGTAGAACTGGAGCAGCTGTTAAATGAGGTAGAAGCAAGAAGTAATGCAGCATCCACATCTCTTCAAGAAAATTCAAAAGCATTATCTAATTTGCAAGAAGCTAGAAACTAAGTTGAGTCTGAGGCTAAAGTTCTTCAAACTAAACTTGAGATGTTACAAAGTGAGAATTTTGGCCTCAAATATAAACTTCATGCACTTAACAAAGAATTGGATATAATAATTGATGAAAGGGATATTAGTAAGAAATCTGCCTAGGCTGCTAGCAAGTAGCAAATAGAAACAGTTAAGAAAGTTACCAAGTTAGAGGCCAAGTGTTAGAGGCTAAGAGGTCTGCTTAAAAAATGATTACCAGGGCCTACTACACTGGCTCAAATGAAACTTGAAGTAGATATTTCTGGAAGGGAGTCTGGGGATATCAAATTGAGGAAGTCACTTAGTAAAGGTGTTGGTTCACCATGTTCTTTAGTAGAGACATTAAATGATAGACACAAAGAACATTCTCAGAAAGCAACTAAATACCATATAGGAAAAGAATCGACAATAGAAGAAGAGAACAAGATGCTAAAAGATGCTCTCTCAAAGAAAAATGATGAGATTAAGGCTTCTAGAGTCATGTGTTCTAGAACAACTGCCAAGCTCTCCACTGTTAAACAATAGTTGGAATCTTTGAGGTGAAGGCAAGGAAAACCTGCACTTGAGTTGCATTTGGAAGGATCAAGAAATGAAAGCACAAGCAATCCACCAAGCTTGTCTTCCATTTCTGAGGACAGGAATGATGGTGACCCTAGTGCAGAGTCATAGGCTTCAACACTGATTGTAGAGTTGGATCATATCAAAATAGAAAAGGTCATTGGCACAGCTAAGAAGCTTAGTGATGTGTCCAAGGTAGATTTGATTGATGATTTCCTTGAGATGGAGAGATTGGCTTCCATGGATTCAACTAGATTGGATCAGGCAAAAGTAGGAAATTTAGATGAAATAACCAACAAGAATGTTTCAGGAAGTTTTGATATTTCATCTAATCAAGAAGATAGAGCTTTCTTAGAAGAAGCTCTTGCACAAAAAGAATCAAAGCTTCAAACTATCAATCAGGAATGCTCTAAGTTGTTTAAAAAAATGAACCTTTTACAAGAAAATCTAATTGTTTTGCAAGCTAGAAACACTTGAAATGAATCTACCCTAGTTAGTCTCAAAGAAAAGCATGATATGATCCTTAATGTTGATGTTGAGGGTGCAAACCTACACAAAATACTAGATGAGGTCAAATATGCCATGTCAATAGATGCTGAAAGTACTAGAGATTCTTACTCACATATCTGGTCTTCTGTGAAAGCTAACTTCACTTCTCATTCTAATATTGGGATTAGAATTAGTTCTATTGATGTAGAGTTTGCAACTACTATTGTCAGTGTCGTTAATTTCTTACAATCTATAGACCAAGACCCTGAAAAGACTCAAAAATTTAAATCATCAGATACTAATAAACTAGTTTTTAGAATTTAGGAGTTTTCTCAGTTAGTGGATTACTTTTTTTAGTGGAAAGAAAACATTACAGAGTTAATTGTTGAACTGATATCTTTGTTATCTCAATTTAGGAAAATGTTTGCTCTTAATTTCAGTGAAATCTTCCAAAATTAAGCCATAGATTTTGGCAACCAATTGCCCAACCTAATGCAGTCTAGTTTTCTTCGTAATTTGATTAGTACTAATAATTTCAAAAGACAAGAAAGTGCTCAGGATCTTTCAGGAGAAGAAAAGGCTAATAGCCTACACTTTCAACTAGTTGGTGGCAATTTATACATAATTAGGAAGCTTAACAGCATTCAAATAGAAAAAACATCTTTGGAATCTGAGTTGAAGGCCCAGGTAATTAGAATTGGAGAGTTAGAAGAGGAGCTTATGTGCTTCAAGAGTGAGAATGAAAATCTAGAAACAGTCTTGGCTATAACCAAGGAGGATCTTGGACACACACAATATCAGATTATTGAGTTAAAAGAGGAGCTCATACGTCTCAAGAGTGAGGATGCTAATCTGGAAGGAGTCATCACTATAACAAAAGAGAAGCTTGATCACATGCAGCATCAAGTTACAGAGTTGGAGGAACAACTTACGCATTTGAAGAGTGACAATGCTAATCTAAAAGGTAGTCCTAGCTACAACTAAAGAGAAACTTGAACACACGAAAAGTCAACTTATTAAATTAGAACAAATGTTGGCAAACTTGCAAATGCAACTTGAATCTACTAAGGAATCAAAGTAGTTATTAGAGAATGAACTAGATGCCATGATTTCACATAAATTAGATATTAAATCTCAATTCAATGCAATAGAAATTGAGATGAAAGGGTTGTCTAAAAAAGTGGATGCTTTGGAGCTAGAGCTTCAGGAGGAGCGCATGCAATGCAAAGATGCCATTACCAAGTGCGAGGTTTTAGAGGAGCAGTTACAAAATTTTGTGAAATGCTTCAATCCTATTTCAAATATACTAGATTGATGTATATTTTAGTTTCCTAAGATATGTTGAGTTCTATCTGGTTTTTTTTATAACTTCTTCAGCATGCATCTATTCAGTTTTAGACCTAGGGTTTTTGAACTAATGTGAAGATGTTTAATTGGATACCAGGAAGGAACATTTTTTTGAGTATTCCTAAAGTTTTGTATCAAAGGAATAAATTAGAAAGAGACTGGTATTAACCAGCCTGCTTGGAACCCCTCATATTTAATCTATTTCTTTTCTTTTTTGCTAAATATACAAATCAAAAGTGTGCATATATTGCTAATTTGTACTTGCTTTCTATTTATTCTCCATGCTAACCAATGTAAAGTTCATGGTTGAATTACACTAATTTTTTCTATTTTATCATCACAGTGAGATTTAAACTATAAGATTTAGCATTAAGATTTGCTTGGCATGAAGCCATGTTTTCCTATCTTGTTTATGTAGAAGCAGATTCCATGATAATAAATGTCCAAGAATGTATCATGAATAATTGACATGACTTAAATATAGGTAAGTCTACCAGATCTTCACAATCCATGTTAAATGTTGATTTGTTTCTAGGATAAATTGTGTGATAGTTTTTAGCATCAACATTTCGGATCATACTACATGATCCATCATCAGGATACGAGAGAGTAACATTGATAGATCATGTAGGATGATCCAAAATATTGATGTTAAAAACTATCACAAAATTGATCCAAGAAAAAAATTAACATTTGAGTATAGTTGCCTCAAAATGAGGCAAAACTATCCAAAAGGGACTATATACACTGAGAAAAATATGGTAGTTTTTGGATATGGATATCTAATACAAATAGCTTTCTCTCCTTTTAATATAGAGAGATAGATCTATAAGGGAAACCACATGCTTCAATTAAGCATGAAGGACTCCACACACTTAAATTAACTTGAAGGATTTGGATGTTGGTGATTTCATTTAGTTCATGGTTATCTTGGAGATTAAAAATTAAAAATCATTTATAGACTACTGAAGAAATGAGCACGACTATGCATACTGATTTGAATAGAGACCCTTTTGGCTCAGAAAGAGGTTCCTGATCCTTCATCCTTTTTTTCTTCTTAAGAATGTTTTTGGTTAGAGTAAATTAGATGTGCAAATGCATTTTTAATCATAGCTTTTTCCTATCGCTTATTCTACCAAAATGTTTCCTTGGAACAGTATTTTCTGATGAGCCGCAAGAAAATTCCAGGTGCCATATAGCCATTACTAATCAAATTATTAGGATACAATAAATTCATCCCATATTAGTGGCTTAAACAAGCATTTTTGAAATGATTTGTATTAGAATATATGGTAATTCCTGAAACAACTACATTTGGAGAGTGTCTGAAAATGCAGGCAACTGCACATAAGTTGAAATCCTAGTAAAAGGAGAATGGAGAAATACCAATTTGGCCCTAGCCGAGCAATGTCACAAATTTAGACCTCTTCTCCAATCTGTCATTGTCTACTTCTTGTGCGATTTTTAGCCAACAATGAAACCATTATAAAAAAGGGCATTGCGGTGCATGACTCGGCCAAACAAAATAGAAAGCAATGACTCGTGGCTTGTTGCCTAGCTACAAACCAACTTACACTTCACCTAGGTGCTCACTCATGTGGTAAGCAGGTCTGTGGCAAGCCCTTGCTGGTAGAAAAGCTCAAGAAATCCCAGTAGTTGGCATAAATCGGTGCATGAGGAAATAGATTACCTATGAATGAATGAAATTTTTTCTTTTTAACCTATGAATGAATGAAACCTTCTTCTTTTTTGTTATAACATTGAGTTGGTCGAAATTCAACTTAAGAATACATAGGTTGGTCAAAATTTCAACCAAATCAACCACAAAATTTTTATTTTTGACCAACATGGGAATGAAAAGAAAAAAAAAAAGGAATTACAACTTTGGTCGAAAATTTTGGTAGAAAAACAAGTGCAAATGTACTAGTGTGAGGTGCTATTTTGTAAAAAAAAATTGCCTCACGATCAACTTTAGCCTAGCATAGGCAAATTTATAGTCAATCTTCATTGAATCAACATTCTAGACACAATGGAAAGGTCAAATCTAGCTCTAGATGCTCCCAATTTTTGTAGATACTCTAGATTTAGGTTGAGGTGCTAAAGCATGAATAGTCTCAAATGGCTATGTGTAGAGAATCTCCCCAAATTTTGATACCATGTAAGAATTTTCCTTAACACAGAATTCACCCAAGACAAAGGAACTCAAACACAAGCACAACAATAGACCAAAGAGAGAGTATGATCAGAATGATGATATATTCATTCAATATTCCATATGAAAGAACACTAGGAGTTCTTGTATACAAAGGCCTCTAGAGAGCCTCTAGAATGCATAGAAGTCAGCAACATGATAAGTCATACAACTAGGCACATGTCCAATAGATATGGGTTATCCTCTATTGAGCACAGAAGTAAGTGCAATGATGAGAGGATAAGTGTACAATGGTGTAGCATGCAAATTTATGTTGTAGACAACATGTACTAAAAGGGAGTGTGAATAACTATGTTGTCTACATGACAACTTAGTGAATGATGCAAACTCTAGTGTTGTAGACACCATGTGCTGAATTAGAGTTGCATACTTCTGGGTTGTCAATATGACAACTCATGAGAGTACACAAACTCCTAAGTGTCTCACCTAAATAAATAATAAAATAATGCATTAACCTAAGTAAACTTAAGTAAAGTGTAAATAGTAAATACTTATTTACACCAATACTAATAGAGGTAATGAGTTATTTTTCAAGACTAACAATGACATGCAGAATAATGTGCAAATTGAAGATGTGAGAGAAGAATAGAATATAGTGCCTAAGATAAGAGTTAAAGCAAAAACTCCTACCCCAAATAGAAACTTGATAGGAAATCATCGTGCTGATCAGATATTAGGAAGTAAAGAAAAGGGTGTGATGACAAGGAGCAGAATTAATGAAGAATTGGATCTAATATCTCATGTAGCACCAAGAAGTGTAGATGAAGCAATCAAAGATGATCATTGGATAAAAGAAATGGAGGAAAAACTCCAATAGATAATCAAGAATTCCAAATGGGAATTGGTTCCTAGACCAAAGGACAAAAATGTGATTGGCACTAAATGGGTATTCAGAAATAAAATGAATGAGTAGGGAGAAGTAATAAGAAACAAGGCAAGACTTGTATGCAAGGGATACTCTTAGCAAGAAGGAATTGATTATGAGGAGACATATGCACCTATAGCAAGGATGGAAGCAATCAAAATGTTCCTAGCATATGCAACAAACAAGAACTTTAAGGTATATTGGATGGAAATCAAAATTCCTAAATGGAGAACTTGAAGAAGAGGTTTACATTGAACAACCAAGGGGTTTTCCTTTAACAGAAGAAAAGTACATGGTTTGCAAATTATAGAAAGCATTGTATGAATTAAAGCAAGAACCAAGAACATGGTATGCAAGGTTAGACAAATATCTAGCAAAGCCTGGATTTGCTAAAGGAATAGCAGATAGTAACCTATACTTGAAGGAAATAGAAGATGGTTTACTAATAATCATTATATTTGTTGATGACATTATTTTTAGTAGAAATGATGAAGTCAGTAACAAATTCTTAGAAGACATGAAGAATGATTTTGAAATGAGCATGATAGGTGAAATGAAATTTTCCTTGGGACTACAAATTGTTTAAAACAAAGAAGCTATCTTTATTTCTCAAACCAAGTACTTAAATGATTTACTAAAAAGATCTGGCTTAGAAAATTGCAAGCTTGTTGGAACTCCTATGGTAAATGGTCATAAGTTATCAAGCAAAGACAAGATGCCTATTGTTGAACAAAAGAAGTATAAATCTATGGTTGGTGAATTACAGTATCTAACTTATAGTAGACTAGACATAGCTAATGCAGTTGGAATTGTGGCAAGATTTCAAGCTGATCCTAAGGAGTATCACAATGCAACAGTAAAAAGAATATTCAGATATTTGAAAGGAACATCAAATTATGGTATTTGGTATAACAAAAATAATGACTTTACCCTTTGCACTTATATAGATGTTGATTGGGCAGGAGATAAGGATGATAGCAAGAGCACTAGTGGAGGAGCATTTTTCCTTGGAGGAATATTAGTTTTTTGGCTCAGCACAAAGCAAGATTGTACCTCTCAAAGTACTACAAAAGTAGAGTATGTTGTAGCAGAAAATAACTGTAATCAAGTCATATGGATGAAGCAGATGTTGAAGGATATTGGGATAACATTCATAGAAACTATTATCATTTATTGCTATAACACAAGTATAGTCAACATGTCTAAGAATCCTATTTTTCACTCTAAAACTAAGCACATAGCAATAAAGTATCATGTACTAAAAGAGAAATTTGTAGAGAAAGAAATCAGATTGGAATACATTATCACCAAGGAATAGATTGCAGACATTTTCACAAAGGCCTTACCAAAGGATACATTTGAATACCTAAGAGGTATGCTTGGGGTTATGCACCTACCTAGCTCAGAGTAGGACATGCAGAAGTACATTTTTCCAAGGCACACAACACCGTTGTTAGAATAGACTAAATGTTGATGCTTCTCCAATGGGGGAGTATATGTGATGAACAGAGTCAATCAAGGACTCTTGGAATAGGTAACTGTTATACAACAATAACTTTAGATACTTGTAGTTTTTATAAAAGAATTGTAGAGAAATAGACCAACTTGTGGTCATGCTAATAGGTTGATTTTTGTACTACCTTTGACATTTATGTCAATGCAAGAGAGTGAGTGATATGAAAAACATTAAAATGGGAGAGATAACAAACATTAGAATAGAGTGGTTACATTAAAGAGAACTTGCATTATGGGAAAGCAATAAGCAAGATTTGATTTATTGGTATTCTTGGAACTAGATGTTTTTCATCTATGTTTCCATCAATGCCAAAGGGGGAGATTTCTAGCATGAATGTTGATGCTATGGGGTAGCAGTGCAAAATAGTGTTATGACTATGTTTTTCATTGATGACAACATAGTAAAACTAATAGAGCAGTAGACTAAGATTTGTGAATTAAGGACACCACATTGCATATCTACCTATTTGCAGTTAATAGAAGGTACTATAACTTGTATTTGACATGTGGTCAAGTGCATAGAACCTAAATCAACATCATACAAAAGATATCAGTGATTTATAGAGAACCACATGAAATATAGCATTAGGGAAACAGTTTTTGTTGTATGATCAATATAATACTATATGTTTGGAATGAAGAGTGGTGACATGAAGAAATAAAAGTTTTATTAACCCTTTTTGTGAACATTTGTCTATAACATACTGAACTTTATCATCCTTTAGTGTAAATTTTTTTAACTTTTGATCTTCATGAATGTTTGATATGGGTAGATCTTCCTGCAGCTGAAGAGATTGCAAAAATTGTTAGTTGAATAATTAATGCCTTTTCTTTATAAACTAATAAATGAAAATAAATGTTTGCAGAAATTCTTGTGTGTATTAAATGTTGATCGCAGGATACAAGCTGAGTAGGAGTTAAACAAACTACAAAGGAATAGCACTAAGGCATTAATGACATTAAGAAGAAACGTTATGACACCGTTGCAGCTAGAAGACTTGGCGGCAAAGTCAGAAGGGACCTTTTTTAATGAATAACAAAGAGGGACCTAATAAAATGGCTAAGAAAGGAAGCAAGCATCAAGGCAATTAGTTAAACATGCAATGCACGATACCTGGATTCTTGGAAATCTTCTATATTTGTGGGGAATTTAAGGGATAATTAATGTCTTTCAAATTGCATTTTTGTAGTCTTAACTTGTAACTGACTTTCCTTCATGAGGAAATTGTAGTTTAGGAGTTTGTTGTTCTTCCCTATAAATAAGACCTCATCTATATCTATGATATAGATAGTGAATAGACAGACAGAGTTGATAGACATCTTATCATTTTTCCAAGTTATTGTAATACTGCATATTGAATAAATACATGCATTTGCTAAGTTTCTACATTTTTATCTGAGTTTTTCTTTCCTTCATTCTTTCATGGGGGCCCATGTGAAAGGTGGAGTTTTATTTAGTAAGTAGAAGTTAGACTCAGTTTTCTAAGTTAGAGTTAGAATTGTTGTTCCTGCAGCCATTGGAAATAGAACCAGTCATTGTTCCTACAGCAATAGGTGCATAGATGTATGGCTAAATACTTAGAATTTCCCTCCAAGTATTTGATATTTGTCTTTCCCTTGGATAAAATAGATTTCCTCAATGGTTATTGCATCCAAAGTAGTAGTGACTTTTAGTGAAAACTAGAGCATATACTTTGTAGACATCATCTCAAGTTCATGCTCCCGGATTGACATTTAATAAAAATCAGTATAGTAATTTGGTGGTAAGGGATGTCCAATCCTACAACTAAAAGGGTGTTATATTGGTTAGACATATTTTTGGCACCATTTTCGAGGATGGTGTTAGTCTAATATTTACTATTGAGTCATTTAGTTTCATTTTCAGCATTCTTGCATGCATAGAAGAAGAGATCACCTTGGAAGATTTCTTCCCAACTTCAATTAGGAAGATCCTTTTTATCCTGACTTTGAAGAAACAGAAGAGAGAGAAGAAGAATTGTTTGAGAACGTATTTGCAGAAGTACCAAAACAAGTACAATCACCAACCACATCTGAAGAATCTTTTCATTTGAATAATCTTTTTGCTGAGCCAGAATATCAAGATAATCCATTAGCTCTAGTCATTTATCAGCCACCACTAGGACATCTACAAATGGCAATAGCTTAGCCTACCTTTCCTTTTCCAATTCCTCCTCAGCAGGGTAATCAAAATTTGAAAAATATACCCTCAGCTACCCTACCTAAATTCTATGGCCTTATTACTAAAGATCCAAAAACTTTTCTCTTTGAGTTCAACATCCTTTGTCGAAGTTATGACAACACAACTGATGTCCATAAGCTAAAATTATTTCCATCAACTCTAAAAGAAGCCACTTTGAGATGGTTCATGAGTTTAGGTGCCAATGTTGTGACAGATTGGCCAACTATGAGTAATTTTTTCCTTAATAAATATAAGGAATATTGCAGAGGCCATGATTTGAAAGGAGATGACATTTTTAAAATGTCACAAAAGCAGGATGAGACTTTGGAGGACTATGTTGCCCAGTTCATGTTTAACCTATAGCACAACACACAACATCAGCTGAATGAGGAGTCTCAAAAACATCTCTTTCTAAAAGGAGTACATGATAGGAGTATGGAAGCTTTAGAATTAATGGCTAGAGGTGACATTACATAGAAGAGGTGGGCTGAAATCTAGAATATTTGTTTGAACTATTCCAGAGCAACAACAAAAAAAGGATGAGGTTTGAGGGATTTACTCCAAAAGACTCCTGGGGTAGGAGTATCTAAGATAGAATTGTCAAACCTCTTGTCAAATTTCAAGCAAGACACCATTAATGATGTTGCTACACAATTGGATACCATGCAAGCATGTAGGAAGAAGGAAGATGTTGATAGTATGTTGGTAGAATATTGCCCCCATTGTAGAGAAAAGAAATGCAACTGGCGATGTAAGCCTATTGCTAGCTTGGAATCACAGCATGTTCCTACTGAGTTCAAGGCAATTGATGAAGATGGGGAAGTCTTTTATGTTGCTCAACGAAGGCCATGGGCTCCAAGATTAGGTATTCCTCAAGACCCACTCCATAATTACAGTAGTAATAGTCAATGGCAACAATAGTATGCTAATTATAATCATTGGCAGCAACCTTACCAAAGTTGGCAACAGCCTAACCAAGGTTGGCCATAGACCAACCAAGGGTGGCAGTAGCCCAACCAAGGATGGCAGCAGCCTAACCAAGGTTGGCACCAACCTCAGTAGGGTTGGCAGCAAACCCAAAATTGGTAGCAGCACCAGTAGAAGTCAGCTTTGACTCAACCTCCTCAACAACAAGCCTTAATGCCTCCTACAGCCAATATAGCCCCTCCAAAATAGCCAAAGTTACCTTTACAACTTGTACCTAACCCTAATAGTGCAAAACCTTCAGCCCAGCAACAAAGTTATTCGATCACCCTAAATGATATTTTTCTAAGATCTGGAACAATGCTTGCCTCACCTCAGCAACCCATTATAATAGAAATAGATGATAGAAATGCTGAGTCAGTTCAAGACCCTGCCACCACTATTTCTCCTGCAGCCAAAACACTACCATTTCCTAGTAGGTTAACAAAGAAAATACTACCAAGTGAAAATCAAGCTGCACTAGATTTGCTTGAGCAACTTAAGCAAATGACGGTAAAAATTCCCTTACTTGATGCAATCAAGGAAGTACCTATATATTCAAAAGCCATCAAAGAAGCCTATGTTAAAAAACTAGGAAGGAAAAAGAAAGACCCAAAGACTATCCATGTCCTTGGATAGCTTTCTGATCTTATGCTTGATAACTGCAAAATGCCTAAGTATGCAGACCCTAGTAGCCTAGTAGTAACCCTCACCATTCAAGGGGTACAAGTGCAAAATGTCTTAATAGACCTAGGAGTGTCCATCAATGTAATAACCAAGGAAGTAGTGTCCAAATTAAGCATCATTGGTCTTAGGCAGACCCCAACAATCTTGCAACTAGCAGATAGTTCTACCATCATTCTTGATGGTATGCTAGAAGATGTCACTATCATATTACATTCATGGGAGTATCCAGTTGATTTTGTTGTACTCTCTCCAAAAACAAGTACTAGGGGCTACCCTATCATTTTAGGATGACCATGGTTAGCAACAGAAGATGCTTATATTGCATGTCGATCAGGGTAAATAACTATTTCAGATGGAACAAACACTAAAAATTTGACCTTGTATTCTCCTACTTAGCCTTTGCTGCAGGATGATCAAGTTGTCTGGCCAAATATGGATGACTTTGATATGGACATAGATTCTATTCAACAATTGATGATGATCTCACAGGACTCATTTGTAAACATTAAAGAAGAAGATGATGTCAGTTCTTCTATCATAATGAATGCGTATGGAACACAACCTGTGACATCTTCTACACAAGAGTATGTCTTAGAAAGCATTCTGCCTTTATCTGATGAAATGCATTATTCCAAGTCTGCAAAGCTTATGCATTCACTCCTGCCACATGAGATAGATTCACAACCAATTGTGAAAATTTCAATGGCTGAAAAAGTAGTCAAAACAACAATCATTCCAGGAAGAGAATTAAATATAAGCAAGTCCTTATCTTAGGCACAACATCATGATACCCTATAGCTGTTACAAAAGCATTAGGATGCTTTTTCTTGGGAGTATATAGATATGAAAGGTTTGGATCCTGCACTCTGTACCCATAGAATTTATATCAGTCTAGATTATAAACCTGTGTGACAACCTCAGCGTAGGATAAACCTAGAATTAAGGGATATTGTCAAAAATGAATTGCAAAAGTTACTCAATGCTGGCTTCATATATCCTATTTCCTATAGCCAATGGGTGTCACCAGTGGTTATTGTTCCCAAAAAGGGGGGAAAATGGTCAGTCTACATAGATTATAGAGAACTTAACTCGACTACCAAAAAGGATCATTTTCCATTGCCCTTTGTTGATCAAGTCCTTGATAATCTTGTAGGAAAAAAATACTTTTCATTCTTAGACAGGTTCATTGGTTACAATCAAATCCAGATAGCACTAGAAGATCAGGATAAGACAACATTCACATGTCTATGGGGAACATTTGCTTATTCTGTCCTACCATTTGGTTTGTGCAATGCACCCGCAACTTTCCAAAGAGTTGTTATTAGCATTTTTTCTGACATATCTGTAGATTGTTTGGAAGTATATATGGATGACTTCACCACATATGCGCCAACATTTGAAGAAGCCAAGGAAAACTTGGACAAGGTTTTACAAAGATGCAAAGACTACAATTTGTCTTTAAACAGTAAAAAGTGTTTTATGATTATGAAAGAAGTGGTCTTGGGACACTTTATTTCTCCTAAAGGAATTGAAGTAGATCCAGCAAAAATAGAAGTCATACATACATTAGCTGTACCAACCAAATTGAAAGAAGTCAAGAGTTTTTTAGGACATGCAGGATATTATCTACATTTTATCAAAGATTTCAGTCAAATTGCAGCACCCTTATACAAATTCCTTCAAAAAGATGCAGAATTTGTATGGGATTTAGAGTCTACAAAAGCTTTCTTGCATCTTAAGGAAGTCCTCTCAATACCACCAATGCTTCAAGGACCAAATTGGGAGTTACCTTTTTATATACACACAAATGCTTCAAATCATGCCATTGGAGTAGTACTTGGCCAAAAGATAGATTCAATAGAACATGCAATTTACTATATCAACAAAAATCTTCAAGGAGCCGAGTATAATTATACAGTGACAAAGAAAGAACTGCTTGCTATAATTTATGCTATGAATAAGTTTAGACATTACATTATAGAATACCAAATATTTGTACATACAGATCACTCTGCTATCAAATATCTAATGAACAAACCAGCAATCTCTAGACGATTGGCTCGATGGTTGTTACTAATGTAGGAATTTGACATCACCATTATTGACAAACCAGGTAAAGCAAATGTTGTAGCTGATTTTTTGTCTCGTCTTCAAACACCTAATGATCCTACAACCATAGAAGATATTTTTCTTGATGAACATCTCTTCCTTATGTCAACACAAAACCCTTGGTATGCTGACATTGCCAACTATCTAACTACTGGCAAAACTCCTTTACACTTTTCTGCAAAAGAAAAATGATTGCTGGCATAAAAGAGTTTTAATTTCTCATGGATCTCAGGATTCGTGTTTTATACTAGACCAGATTAGGTAACATGATGATGTCTCAGAGAAGATGAAACATATGATGTTCTTCGTGCTTGTCATGGCGAGCCCTATTGTGGACACTTTTCTAACAAATGGACTGCATTAAAGATTTTGAATACAGGTTATTATTGGCCTACACTTCACAAAGATGCGGCTTAGTATACAAAAAAATGTGATAAATGTCCAAGAATGGATAGACCGACAAAAATAGGTGAAATGCCCCTGTAGCCATAGATAGTAGTAGAACCATTTGATAAATGGGGAATTGATTTTGTTGGCCCTATTGAACCACCATCAGAAGGGAAAAGTTACATATTGGTTTGCACTGATTATGTTACTAAGTGGGCTGAAGCAAAACCCATGAAGTGTCCCCATGACAATAATGTTGCAAAGTTTCTGTATGAATGTATCTTTACCAAATTTGGTGTTCCAAGAGAATTACAATCAGATCAAGGGACTCAGTTCACATCTAACCTAATAGAAACACTAATGGAGGAATATAAAATTCAGCATGGCAAATCATCTCCATATCATCCACAAGCCAATGGACAGGTAGAAGTAACAAATAGAGAGTTGGAACATATTCTCACTAAAATAGTGTCTTTGCATCATAGAGATTGGGCAGCTAAACTTCTTGAAGCCTTATGGGCATATAGAACAACATGGAAATCCACTACTGGGTTTATGCCTTTCCAACTCCTATATGGGAAGACAGTTGTTATGCCTATTGAATTTGAACATAAAACTCTGTGGATAGTTTTGGAACTTGATATTACCCTTCTTGCAACACAATAGGATGGCATTCTACATCTCAATGAGTTGGATCAATGGTGAAAATCAGCTCTTCATAACACAGAATTAATTCAAAGTCAAAGAAAGCAATGGCATGACAAATTCATTAAAGACAGAGAATTCTCTGTTAGTGATTGGGCACTCCTGTATGATTCGCGATATCAGCATCACCAAGGAAAATTTCAAACTTGATGGCTTGGTCCCTATGAAATCATTACAATTTTTAACAATGGAGTAGTTCAACTATCAACAATTGATCTGGTTAAATTCAAACACCTGGTTAATGGGCATCGCCTGCAGTTATATCATAAACCAGCAAACAGGGAAGAATTTCTTCAATAGTTCACCATAATAGAAACATCTCTTCCTATAGCCACTTCATCTGAGGCTCCCACTCAGATGCCTGTGGCCCCTTGAATTTATTTTCAAGGCCTTCATAATAAAAAAATTTTGCCCTCATGCAAAAATTCATTCATTTTCCACCTCATTCCATCCCATCTTCTTGTATTTCCATCATCATTCCATCTCACTTTCTTTCTCTAATAAGGCACTTCTCGGTTCATCCTTCCTATCGTACCTCAGGTCAGTCACAGTCGACCCCCTTTGCATTTATTTACTTTATTATTTATTTAGGAAAGCGTGATATTTCAATTTTTGGAATTTGCAATCTTTATGGTCTAGTGGGACCCAGTCTCTGCTAGGTTGGGGGGAGGGGAAATCGAAATCATGAATGCATACTCAAGAAAATCTTAAATTAGCATATAGGATGTATGGGGAAGGCTCATTTCAGTAATGAGCTGGCAACCCTTTGTACTTCTGAAATGTGTGAAATAATATTAAATCATGATTTCGCATAACTCCTAATTAATATGGCGTATGTTTTTGAGCACGATCTTCATTCCCATTATGGTTTGGTGATTAAAATATCGTCATGAAGTATTGAAGGATGTGATGTTTGGAAAGTATTGAAGTATTGCAATTTCCCTCTGTAGAAATCCCTGTAGCTATCACTGCCCATACTCTCAAAATCATTTTCAATGAATTTGCTTGTACTGGCATATTTTTTTTTCAAAAATATGGGTGGAGAACATCAGCGGCATGAAATAGCAAATCACAGAGTCTTACTGGAAAACCTAGCAACATGTAGTTTGTTTTAGCAACGAGGATGGTTGGCTTATTGTCTTAGTTTGAAGCAGTTTGATCAAGAAATTGCACTCCAATTTCATAATACATTAAGGGATGGATATGCAACTGTTAAGGGCATTTAGGTGGAATTCACCGAAGAAATGGTGGAAAAAGTTTCTAGGTTACCCACAACACCTACTCCGAAACATAAAAATAATCCTGAGGAAATTCTCACAAAACTGAACAGTCCTATTAATGTTGATAGTGACACAGAGTCCTCAAAGGAAATAGTGTCAGAATTTGAACAACCAGCAAGGGAAACTGATAATCTACCATCAAAAGAATATCCATCTGTTGCACAAGAAATGGTTCAGGAAATTTTTGAAACATTTCAAGATAAAATGACTATTGCACCCTATCCTGTAGCCATTGCCCCTTTAGAAAAAGTTGATAACACTTTTGCCTGTCAAAATAAAAGCTTTTTTAAATGTCAAAATTCTCAAGATGATAGCACTAATTACCACCATCATCCTAAGCACCGCCTTGAAGATTATAGACCTATTGTCCATCGTCATACACCACCAGATATTTTCACTCCATTAATAGTTAGCTTTAGTTTGTACCAACAGTTTCAATGGGAAAAATCAAATTGGGATTTAGAGAAGAAGCAAATGCTTAGAACTATTAGGGAACAAGCACAAAAAATTGAAGAAAAGGATAATGAAATTAAGATCCTACAGCAACGTGTCACAAAGATCACAGAGCTCATTCTAGAGCTTGTAAATTGCAGGTCCCCATCTCCAGTTTACACATTGTTCCTAAAAGAGAAAATGATTAATTTTTAGTTCTCTCAAATTACTCAGGGGTTGAACCCTTCCTTACATACTCCTCAAGAATTTTATGCAACATTCAATTTAGCTCCAATGACTCTACAGAATCTCCTCTATGAATTATATGTTCATAATATTGTTGTACTAGATGATAAAGATTGGAATTCATTGTTATATGTGGGAGATGTATAGTTTAAGGCCATTATGTCATGGATGCAGAATGAGATCAGTCAAGAGAACCAAGCTGCTCCCTATAGGGAAAAAGAAATGTTTGAACCATTGCACATTCGGCCAGAAATACAAAACACTTATAGAGTATTCTTTGATTGGCTTTTCGTTAACAATAATCAAAGTGTTGCTGCCAAAATCCACCCTGTCTGCGAACAAGTATTTCTGGATTGGGAGCAGCATCGTTCTGCAAATGCCCCTGATGCTATACAACCTTCTCTTCAAAGATGGATTTGACTGCCAGAAGACTTGAAAACCAGCGAGTTGCACTCTCCCCAAAATTTGGAATTAGCCATCAACAAGATGCCCAGGTACCTGACGTTGGGAAGAAATCAAAAAAATTATTGGGTACCTCTTCGTTTCCAACCACCAATACTTTTACATCCTATGCTTGGAAAATATGATTTTTTTGTTGAATATAACATGACTGCTAAAGAACAAAAATAGGAAAGGTTGAAAAAAAATCATGGATATTTCAATTACAGAGCTCATGAATCAGGGGAGAAAATCGCTAATGACCTCAGACTGCGGATGAGGATCAGAAACCTATAGATGCTGAAGGGACCAACCTTAGGATGGTTGGGGTGAAAAATGATGACATGAAGAAATAGAAGTTTTATTAGCCCTTTTTGTAAACATTTGTCTATAACATACTAAACTTTATCATCCTTTAGTGTAAATTTTTTTAACTTTTGATGTATAAAGTATGGACATAGGGCATAAAATGATAATCAGAATTATACTTAAAAAGGGGTTCATTTTGTGGTAAAAATATTTCTTCATGAATGTTCGATATGGGTAGATCTTCTTGCAGTTGAAGAGATTTCAAAAATTATTAATTGAATAATTAATTCCTTTTCTTTATAAACTAATAAATGAAAATAAATGTTTGCGAGAAGTCTTGTGTGTATTAAATGTTGATCGCAGGATACAAGCTGAGCAAGAGTTAAACAAACTATGAAGAAATAGCACTAAGGCATTAATGACATTAAGAAGAAGCGTTATGACACCGTTGTAGCTAGAAGACTTGGCGGCAAAGTCAAAAGGGGCCTGTTTTAATGAATAACAAAGCGGGACCTGATAAAATGGTTGAGCAAGGAAGCAAGCATCAAGGCAATCAGTTAAACATGCAATGCACGATACCTAGATTCCTAGAAATTTGTTTGAAGACAGATAAAAGAGAAAATCTAGCATTTGCTATGATCTATATTTGTGGGGAATTTAAGGGATAATTAATGTCTTTCAGATTGCATGTTTGTAGTCTTAAGTTGTAACTAACTTTCCTTCATGAGAAAGTCATAGTTTTAGGAGTTTTTTGTTCTTCCCTATAAATAAGACCTCGTCTGTATCTATGATATAGATAGTGAATAGACAGATAGAGTTGATAGACATCTTATCATTTTTCCAAGTTATTGTAATACTGCATATTGAATGAATACATGCCTTTGGTGAGTTTCTACATTTTTATCTGAGTTTTTCTTTCCTTCATTCTTCCATGGGGGCCCATGCAAAAGGTGGAGTTTTCTTTAGTAAGTAGAAGTTAGACTCAGTTTTCTAAGTTAGAGTTAGAATTGCTCTTCTTGCAGCCACTGGAAACAAAACCAGTCATTGTTCCTACAGCAGTAGGTGCATAGATGTATGGCTAAATACTTAGAATTTCCTTCCAATTATTTGATAGTTTTCTTTCCCTTAGATAAAATAGATTTCCTCAATGGTTATTGCATTCAAAGTAGTAGTGACTTTTAGTGAAAACTAGAGCATATACTTTGCAGACATCATCTCAAGTTTATGCTCCTAGATTGACATTTAATAAAAATCAGTATAGTACTTTGGTGGTAAGGGATGTCCAATCCTACAACTAAAAGGGTGTTATATTGGTTAGACAAAGAGTTGCATAGTTAACTAGAGGAAGAATAGTAACAATTGATGATGTTAGAAAGTGTATAGGTACAAAAGCTACACGTATGAAAGTTTATGAACAAATAAGAGCTAACAGCGTTAATTAAATGTGTATTTCATTTAATTAAATATGGAGCCAACTCAAAATAATGTTAACTATGTGGAGCTAACTCAAATATTGTTAAGTATGTGGGGGTTAATAATTCAATATGGTATTAAAGAAAAGTGTTTTCTAAGTTCTAAAAAAATATAAAGTATGATCAAGAAGCAAAGTAGACTTGCAAATTGCTAAGGAGGAAAGTAGAGTAATCTGCTATGTGTGTAAGTGACCTTAAGGGTTACTGATGAGTTCTAGTTTTGTTTGAATTATATCAAGGAGAAGAGGTCCAAAGTACTAGATAGAGAAAAAGGAAAGAGATTGTTTATTCTAACTGAATAGCACCAAGATCAATTAGACAGTGGGTTCGTTGGTCTGATCCTAAAGTTGTTTGGACAGTGGCTTCAACTACCTTCCTCAACTCCTAATAGGTTTGGAATCTCCTAATAAGGATTCAAAGTCTCCTAACATGGACTTTTTGTACTAAGCATTGTAACAGACTCCTAACAGGGTCTTTCCTCTAATAAGGAATATTCATATTAGTACATTATTCTATGAGCATCATTCCCACTAGGGCTTTCCCTCTAATCAAGGGTCTCCCTAGTCAACATATCTGGTGTATTTGAGTGTGCACATTTATATTTTCTATTTACTTTGGTTGATAAAGTAAGAATTGAACTGATATTGTTATATAATTGATTTACCCCCCACTTAGTTATATTGGTGAATTATTACTTCTAACATCAACTCTACTCCAAACTATTCCTTCACTATTTTTTTAACTAATCAACACTAATAAAACTTAATTATTTTAGATTAATATGTAAAAAGGTTTTGAGGGGACCTGAAACCCCTTACAAAAAGAAAATAAATATGAGAAGGATCACCAATTTTTACAAGGACCTAAAACCTAAAGTTCATGGAAAAGCATCAAAAAAACCAGGTTTTATAGGGACCTAAAACCAAAAAAGTTTTAAATAAAGTACTAACCCAAGTTTTACAAGGACCTATAACCTAGATTTAAAACTATTAAAAGATAGAAAATAAAAAATAAAAAAATAGGAAACTACAACCAACAACCGGACTAGAGACCAGACACCTATAAACTAGACCAACAACTAAATTATCTCTTAAATGACCTTAGCTAATTCCTTATTAGCCTCTTCTGTAATCTAAAGGATATCTTCCATAGAAAAACTAGGAGCCTCAATAGCTACCTTCTTTGTACTCTGCCTCATTCTTTTTCTTGGCCCACCAAGAATCTTGGCCACCACAACATCAGGAGACATGATCTCCTCATTACTCTTTTACCCTAAACTAGTAGTTGCAACACATAAGCTGGAAGTTGCCATCTGCAATTTTTTCCCACTACCTTAGACTAGTTTTCAAAGTTCCATTTCATACTCTTCATGTTTCTAAATTATGTTTTCAAGTTGATTTTTTAGTTGGTTTCTCTTAATTCTTTCCTCTTCCAGTTCTTTCTACATGTCACCCATTTTCTTCTTTAGAATAGTTATTTCATTATACAGCCAAGAGTCCACTTGGAGGGAAGCATCCACTTTCAACTTGGCTTTATGAAGGAAAGATAGCTTGACCAAGTTAGTTTCATCTCTGGTCTCATCACTCAATGTTTTACTAGAATCATTGATAATTTCCTAGTCTTCCTTGAGATGGAGCTAATTCTAAGAATATCTACCCTTTTGTTCCATTATCTCCTTCTGATTATCTTTATTTAGTCACTGATGTTTAATTATAAGGGCTTTTCCTTCATCATTCTTTTTAGTTTATATCCTTTAGAAACTTTACATTAGAAATGTCATTTTTTGTGGGTGTAGACTAATCACTCTGATTCCCCTCATTCTTCTCTAATGCTTTAGAGATAGTTTTTGACTCCACATTCATATCTTTACTACTCTCCCCCTCATGCTTAACTATAGAAATACCCCTACTTCTAGAGTATCCATCCAAATTGGAGCTCAAGTCTCTTGTTTATGTATTATCCTCTTCATCTCTAGTTTTCTCAGACTCCATATTTTCCTCAATAATTTTCTTCTTTTTCTTGCTCTTAATCTTCTTCTTATAACCTTTGCTATCACTAAAACCCTCCTCAATTTTAACCTTAATTTTCTTAGCACTCATATTTTTATGAGGCTCACTACCAAGTGATTTACACTTCTTCTCTGTAATAGGAGAGGGTTTTACTACATTATTTTTATAGTATTTTTTAATTAATAAAATAATCCCATCATAGAGCACTAATCTAGATTCCTTCTTCATATAGGCCTAAAGACTATAAATCATAAAGAACTTCAAATAAAAAGGGAAAGACATCTTATCTTTATACCAAAAATGGTTTTAAAATATGACATGAAATTTATCTACCCTTTTAGATCTTCCATCAAGAGTGAAGTATTCACAAATGTAGGACAAGGCATCTTTCCATATAGCCTTAAGTTGGTCAAGTTCATAGAAATCCCCATTCTTCACCATCCTTTTCTCCTCATCATCATTTTTTGTAAATTTCTTGAATATTGCATTCAAAATATTTGTTTCATTTTTGAATTTAGCTACCCCATAGGAAAATCGGTGATCTTCGCAATGAATTCCTCTATCAAGTTCACTATAGCTCCATGCATAGTAACCATTTCTTTAGTCCAATTCCTAAAGAATTACTTAGTGATATGCGGCTTGTAGCCATGTAACCTCTTGATATACTATGTCACTTTTCTCTTGGATAGTATTTCCCACACTACAGATTTTGCCTTCCACTCCTTGTAGGTTGTGAGCTCTTGTTTCCTCAACTCTCCACCCATCGCAAAACTTGTTCTTTCATTTTTCTGAGAAATGGTAACATTAACTAAGAACAAGGTATGTTTAATCTCAAGAAAATGCTTCACCCTTAAAAATTTCCAAGTACTTTTAATGATGAAACAATAGTACCTCCTTGAGATACACAAACAATCCACAATAGAACCATCACTTATCATAATAAATTGCCCAATCTTATGTAAATTTTTCTTTAGTAGCATTAGTCATATCATTATTAATAATCACCACTAGCTCACTCTCCTTACTGAGGTAATCATGCCAATTCATCTTTGTGTTCTTATAAACCACTTTATTCACAATCCAGACAACAACTTTATTGCCTTGATGGAAGATGTGGGTTATCATAACTTTGTCAATTTTTTTAATAAGATATTTAATTTACATAATGCTACTATCAACACTCCACATAGTCATACTCTTGTTATTTAACATATTGATAATAGTAAGAGAATCCTCTTCCAACCATAAATTCCTATAACCAGACTCCACCGCTAGCCTTATAGTATATAGAGTTGTAGTAGCCTCAGCTTTATGACTAGTAGAATGACCAATAGGAATAGCAATGGAATCCACCACTATACTATAATGGTCTCTCAAAACTCCAACACACCTCACTCTTCTAGGATTCCCTTTGGTTGAACCATCAAAATTTTCTATCAACCAAACAAAAGGAGGAGATCTCTATTTCACATATTATCTCTAGTAATCCTATTTAGCATTAGTTCCTATACAATTCATTGGATTTCTAATTTGATCTTCATCACTATTTTTGTTCTGAGATTAAAAATTATCTTTAATGGCTCTGATCATAATTTGACCCTTGACCCACTCAGGAGTTTCCTTATTTTTGAAAATTCTATGGTTCATTTCTTTCCAAATACCCCAACAAAGATGGAGAAGAGAGATATAGTGCCTCTCCCATTTTATTTTTGTAAGTCATCCTAATGGATGCAACCTTGTTGATCTTTTTGAGTGAATTGATCATGTTTGAGACCATGAGTGGTCTATACCCTTAAGGTGATTGGATTTATGTTACTGTGCTCATTGCTTGGATTATGGTTATGGCTTATTTATGAGATTATGATGTGTTAGATGGTTATATTGAGGTTTGTTTAATGGTTATAAGGACCAATGTGGTATCGTGATGTGGTTCTATGATTACCCTGAGATGTGTGTAGAGATTGCACTATGTACTATTAGCTACTACACTAGACTAGGTTCCTATATTAGTGCTTAATCATGTATATGACTATGTTTTCTTATGTGTTTAAAGTGCCTTTTCATTTTATTCAAAAAATCATTATTAAATGCTTAAATAATTAGATATGAATTCTCTATGTTGGACTCTTTGGTTATGTGCTTTGGATAATTATCTTGTTATATTTTGATCTAAGAGATACTTATTACTCATGTTATTGTTACATGTTGAGATGACTTGAGGGTTGGATGTTATACTTTGATTTCTAGTATCGTAGATGTTAGACCACTATGTTTTTCAGTTGATCATATTTGCATGATGATTTCATTTTGAGATGACAATACACTTTATGATACTATTTGGTTATCTGGTATTTGGGCATATCTCTTATTTGGTTATATGTGGATTTAATGCTATGGTGATTTACTTCATTCTTTCTTTATGTGAATGTAAGTGATGTAAATGGATTATTTTAGTATATTTGAATATATTGTTAAATTAGGTATTTAATGTATTTATTGGCTCAGCTATGTTATTATATGAAATTACAGTTGATCATGTGTTTTAGTGTGCAAGATTTATATCCCTAGCAGTGGCACATGGAGTTAGTGACTCAGTTGTCCATATTTACCAATGTCATCCCTATATGGTCAATGTATCTTATTTAATTTTTTAATTAAACCTTTTGGTGATTTAATAAAATTTGAACTCATTTGCATTATGTGATTAGACCCGTGAACATGTCTATGCATTTAGAGGTTTGCATTGTCACTAAATTGTTAAAGTTTCTGTGATTTTGGTTTTTGGGTGTTTGGGCTTTATTTTAATTAATTTTAATTTTGGGTAGCTTTTTCATACATGAATTAAAATTTCTTAGAATAGCCTATTTTCTTTTGGGTTGATTCAAGGTTTTACTAAGTTATCTAGTTACTTACCCTAATTGAATATTCACTTGAAAACTAAATAAGTATCCAAAAAAGAATTTAATTCCAGACTTCTCACTTTTGAATTAGAAAGTTTGAGTGTAAAACCAAAAATGATCTTCATGAGGAATTACTAATTTTTTCATTCTAGGAGCTATGGGAGTGGGATCGTCACAAGATCGGTCTCCTTGGATCCAGCTCGAGGAGACCTTGGAATGCCATTATTTTTAGCTACTTCTATGCGACTTTTATTTTATGGTCCAAATTTCCACAATCCATTATATTGTACTGATATTTTTCTAGATTTGATTGTGTTAAGATTTTTACCATCAAAAATTTTGAATCACACTACATGATCCATCATTAGGATGAAGAGCAAGAGATGCAAAAAACAATAGGTTTTTTCCTTTTGGCTGCAAGGTAGGGCTCTCCCATTTTATTTTTTTAGCTCCATTTCTACTTCTATTTTTTATAGTCATTTGTTAGGAGGCTAGGAACTAGTGTTCCCCTTTGTTTCTGATTGTTCATTATGCCTAGTTGGTTGAGTATGAATGTTTTTCCTATTGTCAAGATGAAGGTTTGGGGTTTCACATACTTATGCTGGCCATTTTTGCATACAATTTCAAACCTAAAGTTTATTGGATTTTTGTAGCTTTTGTGCCCAAATACCAAATGGGTTTTATTTTCAAAGTTTAACAGTTTTGGGGTTTTTACCTCATTTTGTGTGGTACCCTATTTTCTTGAGTTTTCTTCGCATGATGTTGGTCATGGACCTAGATCATCCATTAGGATACCAGTTAGATCATTGTTGCATCTTTATGTTTGTATTGGGATGTATGTTGCATCTGTACTCCTAGCATTGTGTTTGATTGAGTGATTTTATACTTGGTGTTATTGTTTCTATTGGACCCTTATTTTTATTTTGTGGACACTAGGATTTGTGTTGAATCTATACTCCAAGATTGATGTTAGTTGAGTGAGTTCATGATATTTGGTCTTGTTGCATCACTGGGATTCATGTAGAATCCATAATCCTAAAGTGAGGCCAGTTGAGTGAGTTCATGATATATGGTTTTAGTGTTCTTTGGGATTCACGTAGAATCTATGGTGCACCCACTCATGAGCACATGTGTGTGTGTTCATTGGGTGAATTATGAGGCCCAAGCTCCTAGTGGTACTATAGTAGAGTTATGTCTTTTGGGGTTGGGTTGGGAATATGCATGTCTATCAGTGCTCATTGTTGGATGTGTATGGGTAGGGTAGGGTAACTTCATGGAGGGTATTCTACCATAATTTTTGTGACATTTCCCAAGTTGACAAGTAGAAGGCTTAATTAAGTGATAACTAAATAAAATATTGGGTGGTAACAAAACCTAAAGATAATAAAAATGTGTGAGCACCTAATTAAGTTCAAGGACATAGTGTGTGAGTGTTCCATTGGGAAGAAAGACAAGCACTCCATTAGCTTGTGCTACTTGATGCCAAGCTATTTCTCCTCTAGGTGAGTCCCTACATAGTAACCCATCGAGTGTCTAACTAGGACCTATTATACTTCCATTATCTCATGGTCTTGGTTTATGTCTTCATTACTATCTAGTGTGAGTGTTAGCCATGGACATCTATTTTATGTGTGTTGTGGTTGGATCATTATCTCTATTAGCACAATGGGAGTGCACCTATAGGTTTCATGTACTTGGGAGGCATAGCTACCTTCATCACTACTGGGGACTACTCTATAGAGATGGTCTATTATTCCAGTGCAACTATTGCTTCATGTTTCACTTGGTATATTTGTGATTCTAGAGTATGTTTCCCCATGATTTATGCTTTCATTGGAATGGTTGGATATCATGTTTAGATTATGTTAGTTTATTTGATACATTCCCTTATTATGATGTTTAGAATATGATTGGATGATGTGATTTTCTTAGTTGGATTATCTATTTCTTATTGGATTAATATGTTAGATTTATGTTCTTATGTTTTTTATTACACTTTAGTAGTGACATTCTCATCAGACAACTTTGACTATCTAGTTGATAGTTCGAGATGTTATATGTGGGGGATGGCTAGGACCTTCGAGGTCTTATGATGCTATTATGGTTGGGAGGGACTACACACAATTTTTGGTTGTGTTGGTACTTTTGTATTTATGTTTTTCCTTCTTATGATGTTTGGTTTATGAACCATGTTTGTACTTTGAGATGTTGCTTTCCACATGTTCCTTCATATGTTGTTATGGATCTGATGGATAGTTTATTTTACTCCCTATTGCATGGTGTTGTGTATTCCTTGTGTTTGAGTGTCCAAGCCTCAATTTATGGATCTGGTACTCCCCAATGTGGAGGAATTGCCTTTTTCACTTTTGATCCTTTGTTTTTCTAGTGTGTTGTAATGGTTCCTCATGTGAGATTGTGGGATTTTTTGTAGGGCCTTGCATTTCCTTGCATGGCTCCTAACACTTATTTGTGCAAACCTCAGTACCAGTGTAGTGCTTTTGGATGTTGAACCTAGCACTTCCTCATGTGAGATGGTGTTTCCTTGAATGGTTTAGTGTACTTTCCTGCACAAAGAGGTACTTCCTCATGCAAGACTATCAGTTGTAAATTCTTGCACAAAAATTTAGTGGTCACCTCTACTATTTTCAAAGAATGCAATTTAGACTTTTGAGTACCCTTTAAGAATGCTAGTGGTTGCATGCTTTGACAAACTGGAGATTTTGTGTTCTGATGTCATCTTTATTTTTCATTCTTTAGTTTGTTCATGTCAGTTAGGTAGTGGTGTTTGGAGATCTGTTGGTTGTTTGGATTGTTTGTGAAGCATTATGTTTTGATCTTTGTGATCCTTATATAATGGTGTCATGTGCAATCATACTTGTAAGATAAAATATCTTAAATTGTATTAAATCCTTTTTCCAAGGATCTTTGAGTGGGGCATTACATATAGTATCAGAGCCCATGTTCAAACATTGGGATCTTTGTGTATATGTTTCCCATATTGTTAATATTGTGTTGTGTGAGTGCGAGCATCTTGGTGAGAGCTTGTGAGTGTTGTTTCTTTGGTATATACTGTGATGGACTTGCTCATCCCATAGATGCAACTAGAGTAGTGTGAGGAGAAGGAAATGAGTGTTTCCTTATTTTGTAGATGGAATTGATGTGCCTTTTTTGGTTGGTTGTGTGTGTGACACTATTGGATGGAACCACTGATTGGTGTCCATGTGTTGGCTTTGAATGCCACCTTTTGTTCTCCTTGTGGAGTAGGTTGCATTGTTTCCTTGTTTTCTCATATTTGTAAGTAAATAAATGAATCTTATTTCTTTTCTTTTTTTATGTCAATATATTAATGAAATGGTTCCTTTCATTTAGAAATGATTGTTTATTCTGAATTATTGTGAAGGAGTAGGTTTTGCATTAGATCCTTTTGGTTAATGACTTAAGTCCCTAATCTGATTGTTTCATAAGCTTTTGAAAACTATATTAAAATTGATGGATATCTTATTGTTGCATTGCATGGAAAATAATTAAGGAAATTAATGTAGTATGCATATGTATAAGGTTATTGATGGTATACTACTTGATGTATGTGGATGTGTTGTCTAACGTTGCTAGGATGATGTATACCTTAGCATTGTATGGTGATTTATCCCTCTTGTGACTATTATCATTCATCACATGTAACGTGATTTGGTTGATCCATTATTTTGTTTGGTTGGAGGTATTTTCCTAATGTTGTTGCACTGACATTGGTTTCAATATCTTTCCTTTCTTGGAATAGTCATCAAATTTCTCTATCACACTTTTTGTGATATTTGTCACATTTGACTTATTGTTGAAATGTGCACTTTTTGAGATTTATTGTTAGACTTGACAATTCCCCCATTTGGGCTGTTGATTTTGTCTCACGGTGACTATTCTACATGTTTTTATTGTTGCAAAGTCTTGTGTTGTGACTTTATAATGTTCATCTCAAACTTCTAGTAGTACATACAAGGGATAATATCATAGAGAACATACTAGTGCTTTTATGATAGAGGTAAATATTTTATTATTATTGGATGGTTTATATGATGAGTAAATGTAATGTTGTTCCTAAAAGAAATTTCAAAAGATATGTATTTATTTTATGATAAGTAACTCTTGAACTCTTGCTTTGAAAAGATTTTAGTTTCATTGTGTGTTAATTCTTGTGTTATGACTAACTAATGATATTATAAAAGAAAAGTAATATTTGTTTCCATAATTAAATTTTCTTTCTTGTCATGGTATATGTCATTTTAGGCACATGTGCTCTTTAGTTATTTTGGACATTTCATTCATTGCTTATCTTGGTTATCAAGACTATTTGATCTTGCCTTTAATGTTTTATATTGATTGGTGATTCAAATTCTTAAACCTTAGGACACTCTAAGCTCCATAATTTTGTGGGCCTTTCTGAGATCTTTTTGACACTTTTAGAATAGAGTCAATCAAAGGCCAGTCGTGAAAGTTATGGTCTCTACAGTGAAGGCAATTCTTGTGTTGTTCTAAAATTCCATGTGAGAAACAAGTGATCATGCATTTTCTCATCTGGTTCTTTGCATTATCTTGCCTAGTTTGGTGATAAACCTCATGTCAGAGTGTGCTAATGCAGAATTTCATTAGGGAAACCATGAGCACTCTTTCAAACTTCAGAAGATGCAAATTGATGTTCTGAGTACCCTTTATTGAGTAGAGGCCAATTCAATCATGACATATCATATTTATGGTTGTTGGAGAAGTTTAACCCTTCATGTTATTCTTAAAGGAGGAGTTAAAAAGCCTTCATAATCTACCAGGTACTTGTTGGGATTAGTTCTTGGGTTTGTGTGTTTCTTATAACACCATCCCACCTTTATGAGATGAAGTGTGGACTGTGAGTGTTCCTTGCTTGAGGTTGGTGTTTCCTTGTTGTTTGAGTGTGATCCTCCTTTTGGATGTTAACTATGGTGCATCTTTGTACCCTTTTCTCTCTTGAGAGAGTAGGCTAACTTGGTTATCCCACTAGCTTAGTTTGTGTTGAATGAGTATTGTGATCGTTGGTGGATTGTGAGTTCCCTAATGCATCTTGAGATTATTAGTGTAGAGGTTGAGAGAGAATCCTTCTTAGTCCTAATACTCAATATTTTATTTCTCCCTAATCTTATATCTTCAAGTTTTTCTCAATCAGTTTTCTCATTGATAGTTGAATTGAGGATGGAGATTGAGGTTGGGTATTTTGAGATTGAGATGGAGATTGAGATTGAGATTGAGATTGAGATGGAGATTGAGATTGAGATGGAGATTGTATTTTGCTAGAGGGACATGGTATCATTTGGAACATGTTACCATCTTATGAGTTGGTATGAAGTTTTTACATGATTTTTTACACTAATGAAATTCTTTGCAACCTTGAGGAAAGGTGATAACATGTCTAGTTGGGTTATGTAACTGGAGTTACCAATGATAGTTGAGTTTTTGTATCATAGAGACTAAGTGCTCCTACACTCAGTGGTTAGTTGTGAGGAGCATCCTTATTTTTTTTGTGTGTGCACTTTCATTGTAAACTATCATCCTCTATGTTCAAAGGGTGAGTTTATGTTGATTCAAGGATGCTCATGTGAGGCATGATAGTATTCTTGGGAATTTTGGGATGATTATTACCCATGATTCCAACTCTTGTTAGAAGTGTGTAGCATTTTGACCTTGTCTTATGGTCACTTGATAGGTACATGTGGTAGTTGGGAACGTATGGAAGAGGTAGAATGGCTTTTTCCTTCCTTGTATTGTTGACTTTATGGCTAGATGGGTTTTCCTAGTGCATAGAAAGTTCCTTGTTGAAGGACCTCATGTGAGTGTGACAGATATTTTCTTGCAGTTAACCTATCTGGGGGTTGATGAGATGGTTTGAGAATGTTGGAATGATTTGGGTTTGAATTGTGGAGAGGTTTTTGATTCACTCCTATTGCTCGGTTTTGATTTTGCACTTGGTGTGTATGTTTTCTATTCTTGGATTGTAGGCTTCCAAGAGTAAGCCTATTCTTTAGGGGGGTGATGTAGTGCCTATCCCATTTTATTTCTATAAGTTGATGCAACCTTGTTGATCTTTCTATGTGAAGTGATCATGTTTGGGACCATGAGTGATCTATACCCTTGAGGTGATTGGATTATGTTATTGTACTCATTGCTTGGATTATGCTTATGGCTGATTTATGAGATTATGATGTGTTAGATGGTTTCATTTAGGTTTGTGTCAGTGGTTATTAGGATTAATGTTGTTTCATGATTACCCTGAGATGTGTTCAAATATTGGATTGTTTTCTATTACCCACTACACTAGACTAGGTTCTTGTAGCAATGGTTAGTCATGTATATGACTTTGTTTTCTTATGTGTTTTAAGTGCCTTTTCATGTTGTTTAAATAACCATTAGTAAATGTTTAGATAATTAGAAATGAATTGTCTGTGTTGGACAATTTTTTTATGTGCTTCAAATATTTATCTTTTTATATTTTGATCTAAGACATAAAATATTACTCATGTTATTATTACATGTTCAGATGATCTGAGGGTCAAATGTTATACTTTGATTTCCAATATCATAGATGTTAGATCACTATGTTGTTTAGTTGATCATATTTTCATAAAGATGCCATTTTGAGATGACAATACACTTGATGATGATATTTGGTTATCTAGTATTTGGAGATATCTCTAATTTCGTTATATGGTGATTTAATGCTATGGTGATTTACTTCAATCTTGCTTTCATATGATTTATGAGAATATGAGTGATGTAAATGGATTATTTCAATATATTTTAATAAATGGTTAAATTAGGTATTTAATGCATTTATTGATTCGGCTATCTTATTATATGAAATTATACTTGATCATGTGTTTTAGTGTAGAGGATTTATATACCTGGTAGTGGCACATGGCGTTAGTGTTTTAGCTATTCATATATGCAAATGTCATCTCTATATGGTCAATGTATCTTTTTTAATGTTTTAATTAAACCTTCTAGTGATTTAATAAATATAAACTCATTTACATTATATGATTTCACCTATGAACATGTCTATGCATTTAGAGGTTTGCATTGTTGTGAAATTGTTAAGGACTCTATGATTTTGGTTTTTGGGTTTTCAGGATTTATTTTAATTAATTTTAATTTCTAGCAGCTTTTCCATAGATGAATTCCAATTACTTGGAATAGCCTATTTTTGTTTGGCAATATTCAAGGTTTAACTAATTTACTTGGTTACTTATCCTAATCAATTATTCACTCGAAAAGTGAATAAGTATCCAAAAAGGAATTTAATTCTGGACTTCTCACTTTTGGATTAGAAAGTTTGAGAGTAAAGGCCAACATTCTATTAATGAGGAATTTTATTTTATTTTTCATTGTGGGAACTATAGACTTGGGATCATTGTGAGAGTGTTCTCGTTGGATCCAGCTCGGGGAGACCTTGGATTGCCATGATTTTTGGCTACTTTTGTAGGATTTCTATTTTATTGTTCAAATTCCCATTTTTCCCTTTGGGATATGAGGTAGGGCTCTCTAATTTTATTTTTTCATCTTTGTTTCTACTTCTACTTTTGGTAGTCATTTGTTAGGAGTTTGAGACCTAGAGTTTCCCTACTTTTTTTTTATTGTTGGTTATGTTCGATTTGTTAGGTATGAATATTTTCCCCAATTTCAAGATGTGGGTTTGGGGTTTAACACCATTATTCTGGCTATTTTTGCATATAATGTTTGAACCTAAATTTTATTGTATTCTCATGGTGTTTATGCCCTAATACCAAATGGGTTTTATTTTTGAAGTTTTCCAATTTTAGGGTTTTTGCCTCATTTTTCATGTCACCCTATTTTCTTAGGTTTTCTTGGCTTGATATTGGTCATGGACATGTATCATCCATTGGGATACCAATTAGATCATTTTTTCATCTTTATGTTTGTATTTGAATGTGTGTTATATCGTTTCTCCCAATGTTATGTTTGGTTGAGTGATTTTATACCTGGTGTTATTGTTTGTATTGGACCCTTATTATTATTTTATGGACACTAGGATTTGTGTAGAATCCATACTCTTGGATTGATGCCAATTGAGTGACTTCATGATGTTTGATCTTGTTGCATCATTTGGATTCATGTCCAATCCATACTCCTAGATTGAGGTCAGTTCAGTGAGTTCATGATGTATGGGTTTAGTGTTCTTTGGGATTCATGTAGAATCCATTCTCTTGACTTTGATTTTGGTTGAGTTTATTTTTATTGTGTTCTCATCTAGCCCTCGTGTTTAGATATTTGTGTTGGAGGTGTGCCCACTCATGTGCACATGTGTGTGGATTTATTGGGTGACTTGCAAGCCCTAAACTCCCAGTGGTACTATGGTTGAGTTATGTCTTTTGGGGTTGGGTTGGGAATATACATGCCTATCGATGCTTATCTTTGGATGAGTATGGGTAAGGTAGGGTAGCTTCATGTAGGGGCTTCTACCACAATTTTTTGGTGACTTTTCCCCAGTTGATGGGTAGAAGGCTTAATTAAGTGATAACTAAATAAAATATGGGTGGTAACAAAAGCTAAAGATAATTAAAATGTGTGAGCACTTGATTAAGCTTGAGGATATAGTGCATGAGCCTTCCATTGGAAAGAGAGATTAGCATCCCACTAGCTTGGGCTAGTTGATTCCAAGCTATTTTTCCTCTAGGTGAGTCCCTACATAGTAACCCATTAAGTGTCTGACTAGGACCCATTGTACTTGCATTGTCTCATGATCTTGGTTTCAGTCTTCATTACTATCTGGTGTGAGTGTTAGCCATGGACATCTATTTTATGCGTGTTGTAGTTGGATTATTATCTCCATCATCATAGAAGGAGTGGACCTATAGGTTTCACATGGTTAGGAGGCGTAGCTACCTTCACCACTACTGGGGACTAGTGTGCAAAGATGATCTATTGTTCTAGTGTGACCATTGCTTGACGTTTCACTTGGTATATTTAGGATTTAGGATTATTCTTCCTTGTGATTTATGCTTTCATTGGAATGCTTGGATATCATGTTTAGATGATGTTAGTTTATTTTATGCATTCCCTTATTATAATGTTTAGCATATAATTAGATGATGTTATTTTCTTAGTTGGATTATATATTTCTTATTGGATAAGCATGTTAGATTTTAGTTCTTGTGATGTTATTACACTTTAGTAGTGGTGTACTCATAAGATAGGTCCAACTATCTAGTTGGAAATTTTAGATGTTATACACGGGGGATGGCTAGGACCTTTGAGGTTGCATGATACTATTATGGTTGGGAGGAATTGTCCATGAGTTTTGGTTGTGTTGGTGCTTTATTTTTTATGTTTTTCCTTCTTATGATGTTTGGTTTATGAACCATGTTTGTACATTGTGATGTTTCTTTTTTCATGTTCATTCATATGCTATTATGTATTAGGTCAATAGTTTATTCTACTCCTTATTGCATGGTGTTTTGTATTTCTTGTGTTTGAGTGTCCAAGTCTGAATTTGTGAATTTGGTACTCCCCAGTGTGGAGGAATTGTATTTTCACCTTTTATCATGTATTTTTATGGTGTGTTGTTATTGTTCCTCATGTGAGATTTTACTTCCTTTCATGAGATCGTAGAAGTTTTTTGCAGGGCCTTACATTTCCTCATATGGCTCTTTGTACTTCTTTGCATGAACCTCAACACTAGTGCAATGCTTTTGGCTGGTGAACCTGGCACTTCCTCCCGAGATGGTGTTTCCTCGCATGGTTTAGAGTACTTTCTCACACGAAGAGGTACTTCCTCATGAAAAATTGTTAGTTGTAAATGCTCTCATGCAAAAAATAGTGGACATCTCTACTATTTTTTAGAGAATGTAATTTAGACTTTTGAGTACCCTTTAGGAATGCTAGTGGTTCCATGCTTTAATAGATCAAAAAATTTGTGTTCTGATGTTGTCTTTGGTTTTCATTCTTTAGTTTGGTCATGTGTGCTAGGTAGTGGCATTTAGAGATCTTTTGTTTCTATGATTGTTGGTGAAGTCTTTCATTGAAATCTTTGTGATCCCTATATGATGTTGTCATGTGCATTTAGAATTGTAAAAAAATATATATCTTGGCTTGTATTGAATCATTGTTCCAGGAATCTTTGGGCAAGGCATTACAAGAGATCTTCCAAAGAAATTTAATTTCTACTCCATTAATAGGAAAAATCTAATTCTTAAATAATTTATCAATATTATCAGGTTGAACTGACCAAGTATTCCAATATTGAATGAGGTATTCCTAGACATTCTAGCTATATCTGCAATTCAAAAAAGGTGATTCCTATATTCCAAATCCAAATTACAAAGACATCATCTATTAACCTAATAAATACCTCTTTTTTATAGATTATCTGGGGTTAAAATTTTATTTTGAAGCAAAGTCCAAAAGAATATATTAATTTTAGGGATGAGACCCTTAGTCCAAGCTTTAGCCCACCAAGGGTAATTGACCTTATCCTTAGTTTTAAACACAAAAGAGACCTTGAAGAATCCACTATATTCAATCCCCCACTTAGTTAAATCCTCCTAATTAGGATAAAGGTGTTGAAAACAATTGGTTAATTGTGTATTGAATTTGATGTTACACAAAATGTCATATGTTTACCAGACAATGGATGTCGAGCTCACTCGATCAATGAAGAAAGTTTCCTGTGTTTTTTCAACATTCTATTGTTTGCCAAGTTGAGAAGGTAGTGACTACCAAGTTCACTTGGGCGTCAGAGAGAAGTTCACAAAATTTTATTATTAACCAAGCTCATTTGGTTAGCTAAGGAAATTTTGACAGAACCAATGTTCACGAATCTCACTCAGTTACCAAAGGAACTTTGTGAAGATAGAATGTTAACTAATTTCACCTGGTTAACATGAGAAAATTAGTTCTAAGTTAATTTCTACTGAGTAGGGTCAGCTAACAAAGGATTTTCTTGTTTGGCATATTGAGTTCAATGGATTTGTTTGTTGGTTCTAGCCAATTGAGGATATAAATATTAATTATTCTAAGTTATATTTAAGTTGACTTGACATTGCATAAGGAATAAGTATAAGGTCAAGTTGAGGATTGAATGTGTGAAAGTATATGGAAGAATAGAAGATGCTAAGAGGAAGTGAATTAGAAGGATAAGCATAATATCCTTGAGGATTTGAAAAGATACATTTGATCAGGAAGGATCAAGCATTCAAGCCAGAATTGAGATTCGTAATCAGCAATTCAGTTGCATCAAAAATCAAGTCATCTCATTATTACTCTCTAACATTCTAGAAGTGATATAAATCTCTTAACAAAATTGGCTTAATATTTATTTGTAAATTCTCTAACAAGATGACATTTCTAGATTGAAGTATCTAAAGACCTTTAATAGGGCTACTCCTTATAGGGTTATTAAATCCTCTAACAAGATCACACCTAATAATTGTTTTTGTAACCTTTAACAAGGTTGGCTCCTAATAGGGCTCACTTCATAAGAGTTAAAAATAGTAACTAATTGCAATTGGTGGTTTTTCCCAAATTGGGTTTCCACGTTAAATCTTGGTGTCACTTGTGTTTATGCTTGTTCATTCATGTGTATGCAAATAAGTTAATTAAGGTTAATCCTAGATAATATCTTAAGATCTACATGCTAAGAATTTTTTGAGTTATGGTTGTTATTTCAGTGGTTATTGAGTTATAGCATAATACCAGTATTAACCGAGTGCATGTGTGTTTGCTGAGCAATAGTATTTTAAGTAGTGTATATGTTCTATGATGACATCTAAGGGATGTAGGATTTATTTTAGTGGTAATTGATTCATCCCTCCCCTCTTAATTGCTCTTCTTATATTTCCAACAATTGGTATTAGAGCTTTTGGTACTTGTAGAGAAGATTTTAAGGACCTAAGCTAAAGATCAAGATGTCTTACAAAAGAGAGATTCCCAAGCTGAACAAATGTAACTTCAAGGCATGGTAGGAACTCATGAGACTGCATTTGGAAAACATTGGAGATTTAGGCCTAAAGTACCTAGACACCAAATATATGACACCTACTAGAACTATGATGTTGAAGAAATTGCAGAGAAGAGTCATAACATTATGATGATTGATATTTCTTCATCTCTGAACTATGCAGAATTTGATGAGGTCAAATACTATGGAACTACTTATGAGATAAATCTATAAGAAGAGCTAAAGTTGAAAGTCTTAGAGGATAATTTGATCAAATAAAGATGAGAGAAGATGATAACATTGCAAATTGTAGTGGCAAAATCAAATTTAGTGTTTGTGCAATCAAAGCTTTAGGAGAAAAGATTGAGGATAATATAGTTGTAAGTAAGTTTCTTAGAACACTTCTTCTGATATATGCAACTAGACATCAAAAATTCAAGAAATGAGATGCAATCCAAAGAATTATATAACATTGGATGTTGTAGTTGGAAGATTGACAACATTTGAGCTAGATAACTATAATAATTATGTTCTTAGTTCTAGCAATCTTGAGTCTGCATTTGAAGCCAAGATGTCACTCAAGAAGAAAGCTAAAAAGTCAAAAGGAAAAAAATCTAAAAGTGAAGAAAAAGATAGTCCTAACAGTAATCTTGGAAATATTGAAGCATTACTTGCAATAAGGTATCCCAAAGGCAAAGGAAAATATAAAGGTAAAATTCCTTTAATTTTATTTTTTTGTGAAAAAGTTGGTCACATTATTGCAAGGTGTCCAAATAGAGAAGACAAAGATGAAAAGAAGCACAACAAGTTCAAAGGAAAGAAGGATTTCAAGAACTTCAAGGACTACAAGGATAAAGTAAGAAATCTTGTTTTATGGCTAAAGATTTAGATAGTAGTGATGGTGATGAGATGGTCTATATTGTTATAAAAGAAGAATCTGATAATGAAAAAGATAACATGGCACTTATCTCTCATGTTAGCAAAAAGGACACATGGAATATTTACAGTGGTTGTTCACATCATATGACTAGTGACAAAAAAAAATTAAACATATGAAACACTATAATGGTGGATGTGTGAGATTTGGAAACAATGAACCATGTTGTATAAAGGGAGAAGTTTGTATCTCACTAACCAATGAACTTAGATGTGATAATGCTTATTGGGTTGAAGGACTAAATGATAATCTAGTAAGTGTGCCACAGTTGAATAATATTGCATTCAATGTAGAATTCATGAATGGGAAGGCCAACCTGCTAGATGGAAAATGAAATCTATTTGGGTCTAGTAACCAAACAAAAGATAAATTATTCAACCTAGATCTTAGTGAAAGTTCATGTTTCATTGCTCAAGTAGAAGAAAGATGGTTATGGAATAGAAGGTTGTGTCATGTGAACTTTGATAACTTGATCAAGATAAGAAAAAAAAAAGAGTGAGAGGTACTCCTAGTTTGAGGAAACCTAATACGAGTCTATGCAAAAATTGTCAAATTGGTAAGATGGGCAAGACAAGTTTCAAAAGTAAGAACTATCATTTTGAAGAAGTCTTGGAGTTGGTTCGTAGAGACTTGTGTGGACCTATTGGAATTGAGAACTATGGTAGAGATAAGTACTTTATTCTTTTTGTTTATGATTATTCTAGAATGATCTATCATGAATTATGCAAGAACTTTAATGATAGAAAAGAATATTCAATCAAATATTGGAAGGAACCAATCAGTACTACAATGCATACCTTAAATAGAGTATAGCTGAGAAAAGACTCAAATCAAACTCCTTATGAACTATGGTATGGCTATAAACCTAATGTAAGTTACTTGAAAGTATTTGGTAGAAAATGTTATATCTTGAAGGAATCTAGGAAAGGTAAATTTAATGTCAAAGGTGATAAAGGTATATTCCTAGGATATTCCAATAGAAGTAAAGCATATAAATTTTTAAATTTTCCAACTCATAAGATCATAGAAAAGTACACATGTGAGAATTGACGAGTTTGCAGAAAAGAGTGAAGAAGAGAGCAGCAAAGAACCTGAAGATTACATTAAGTTTATCTACTATGAGCCTAATACATTGCCAAATCCAATAGGAATTTGGTGGACTTTACCTCCTAAGTCCCCAAAATCTCCAAAAGCTACTAAGTTGCAACTAGTGCAACTCGAGTCATAGTCAAAAGCTATCTAGTTAGAGCTAGAGCAAACCAACTCTAAAGGACCTAAGTCACAAATAGTGGGTCTTGAGCTTGATATAGAAGATCATGATGAGGCAAGTGGAATGTGTTCTAAATCTAAAGTACCTATGTTAGCAAGATATGTTAGAAGACACCATGCACCTAATCAGATCATTGGGCACAAGTCAGATGGAGCAATGGCAATAAGAAAACTGAAAGGTACATGTTTTCTTACTGAATTTAAACCTATATCAATTAAAGATGCTTTGGATAATGAAAGTTGGATTGAAGAAATGAATGAAGAAATAAATCATATAGAAAGGAATAAGAATTGGACTCTTGTTCCTAGATTGGATAAGAATGTAATTGGCACAAAGTGAGTTTTTAGAAATAAGTTGAATGAAGATGGAGAAGTTTCTAGAAATAAAGCAATGGTAGTGTGCAAAGATTATTCTCAAGAAGAAGGTATTGACTATGGTGCAAGAAGAAGGTATTGACTATGGTTAAAAAATTTCTCCTGTTGCAAGATTAGAAGGTGTTAGAACTTTACTTACTTATGCTACCCATAAAGGATTTAAAGTTTATCAAATGGATGTGAAATCTACATTATTGAATGGAATTCTTCATGAGGAAGTTTACGTAGAACAAACAAAAGGTTTTTAAGATAATAGAAAAAAGGATATGGTTTGTAAACTGATTGGTCTCAAGAAAGATCCCAAAGCTTGGTATGAAAGACTTCATAACTATTTGATAAAGATTGGTTTTCAAAGAAAATATTATAATAGCAGTCTATACATCAAAGAAGGACTAAACAAGAAGATTGTGTTGGAAAAAATCTTCGTGGATGAACAGTGTTCACTAGAAATGATGATTTATGCAAAGCCTTTTCAAAAGAAATGAGTAAAGAATTTGAGATGTCCATGTTTGGAGAGATAAAATTCTTTGTTGGATTACAGATTTAATAGAAGAAAGATGGTATCTACATAACACAATCCAAGTATATCAAGGAGATAATAAAGAAATTTGGAATGGAGGATTCAAGACCATTTGGAAGACCTATGTCTATAGGACATAAGCTTTCCAAAATGATGGTTCCAAGGAAGTAGATCAAACCACATATAGATCAATTATTGGTAAACTGAAATATGTAGTGCATGAAAGGCCTGATATTGTATTAGTAGTTGGTATGGTGCCAAGATTCCTAGAAAATACCAAATAAAATCACATGATGGAAATCAAGAGAATCATGAGGTATTTGAAGGGTAATAAAACCTATGGTTTATGGTACAAGAAAGAGGGCAATTTGGATTTGAAAGCCTTTATAGATGTTGATTGGGCAAGAAGTCTTCATGACAAGAAGAGCACCAGTGGTGGAGCTTTCTTTCTTGGTAAAATACTAGTGTCTTGGACAAGTAAGAAACAAAATTGTATTTCTTAGTCTACACTAGAAGTAGAGTATGTTGCAGTAGTAGTTAATTGTTCCAATGTTTTTTGTTTCAAACAACTATTGGTAAGTATGAAGGTAGAGATCAAGGGTATAGTGGTTATCTTCTATTATAACACTAGTGTAATTAATATATCAAAGAATCCTTTGATGCACACCAAGACCAAGAACATTGATATAAAATA